>OX122883.1:41376545-42852438 GCA_944738645.1 Eristalinus sepulchralis
TTGCAGACAAAGATGTGCGACGAGAGAAAGAGTGAAAGGGCCGAACCGAAAGTTTCAAGTTTAAGATCCTTTTTAGCGGTTAATAAATATAAAAAGGATTCCCGCTTGTCTGGCGTTGTGTATCCTTTAAGTGAGGAAATCTTTCCCAACACCCCACAACAACACCAGTCATCGCCGGAGGACTTGCTCTGTCTGGGTGTGCGGTCGGGGTTGTCGACCAAAATGGAACGATACCAAGGATTTTTCAGCAGTTATTTGTCAGAGTGTCAATTAAGGACATAAAGGGTGCCACCGACATTCTTTCAATGAACTGCGAAACGGACATACAAAAGCCGAAAAGGAGTACGATTCGCAGTGCGAAACAGAACTCTTCCATTTCACAAGGATAGATCGCTAGCTAGGGAGGGTGGCACTTAACAAAGAAAACTAAACCCCAACTGCCGCTGGTGAGAGGAAGTATGTATTTTTTTTTCGGCAAATTATTGGTTGAATTTGTATAACCAATTTCGGCTGTGTGCGGAGTGAAAGCAAAATTTCGCGGCACTGCCGACGACGACGGGGCGTAGTGTCACGATGGGGGTGGGGTGGGATATTTTCGTGGCATTTATTCAGTTTTTTGTGCGCCGGCATGGTGGGAATGGAAGTCGCAGAAACACGTGTTTCACATAATTGCCGCTGTTTTTTATGACCCTTAATGCCAGAATTTTCATTTTCCTCCTATCCCACTGGGAGTGGTTGTGCCGTATTTGTTGTATACGCCGTGCCGCGGAGCGAACACAGTTACGCTGCTCTGTGAAGGATGACGCGGCGAAAGATTTATGTTTCGTCCGCAGTCATTTTGCCTTTCGACTACAGTTGGTTGGTATTATTTTCAATCCAAGTATTTATTTATTATTTTATACTGTTTTTTGTTTCTTTTTGATTTTGTCATCGTCCTTTGGCTTTCGGGATGTAATTTGTCGCATGAAAGATTTGACTTATAGGCACGCAATTACGCGCAAAAAATACACCGACTATTTGATGTACAATGTCAGATAAGTGATTTATTGAACTAGTGGCTGTTGCTGCACATAATTATGCAGTTCTCCCAAGTGTTACAATCATGAAAGCAATTAAAGGTCAATATATGCAACAGACATGCTGTTGATCAATATTCTGAGTTTGATGAATTGTTGTAAAATAAAATACCTAGGTGCAACTTTTTACAGAAGAGAACTTACTTTTTCGAAGAGTCCGTTCTGTAAGCTGAATCAAGCCATAAGTTCTTCTTTGACATCAAGTGCAAGTGGCTCTCCAGATAAAAGTCAACTATTAATAATTTTTGTCCCACCAAGGGTTTCGTTAACATTTTAAAAGAAATTACATACGCTGCGTGTGTGCATAAAACAGGTTCATTCACGCCTTGATGTTCACAATAAATTCATTTAGACAAATATTAGAATGCAGTAGAAGTGAAATCTACTTTCAACAGACCTCAATAAACAGGTTGGCAGCCCGTGAATTTTGTGGGACTTAAAAATTGCCACACACAATTTTCAACAAATTGGGGCGTTTTTATGGTTTCGTTTCAAAAGTTAAAACTGCTTGATGATGCAGGCTGTGAGGATGGTTTGGGTTTCGATTATGTCAGCCTAGATTCTGCTTTTGTACCAGATCTTGCAAATGAAAAAAAAATATGGACCAGAGATGGACATTGATTCGGATTCCGTAATACCACAACTCCAATGCGCTTATAGGCGAAACTACTAAAAATATTCACATCCAGAAATCCAGAAAAATTTCTTTAGAAGAAACCAGATAAATTTAGACTAAAAAATTAACTTCATTTGAACAAACAGTGGGCCATATTTACCGGAAAAAAATCAATAAGCTCTAATGGTTTTGAACTCGATGCTACCACACAGATCTTATCTTTACTTATTTTTACAAAACTTAAAATAAGAACATTTCTAAAGAAACTAACTTGTATCAAGTGAAGAAAGATCCCAATGGTAGTTTTCGGGTGTTAGACAAGGACGTCAGACACTCCATTTGCGTGGTGTATAAAGTATCTCTAGTGTCTAGACTTACGAACCAGTGAAGTCGAATATACGGAATACCCCAAATAGCCACTTTGAACAAACTTGATAAAATTCTTAATATTTTGAACTTCAAGAAGAACAGTGTTAACCTTCCTATCGAACAACCGGCTGGAAAGTGCTGTTAGACGATGGGACAAGCAGAATTCGAGGAACGTACAGAAGCTTGAAGCGACTCAATGTGGTATGAGAGTACAACCGCAACAATCTGGGGGGTGGGGACCTACTTGACCGCAATATGCACACCTACAGAAGACACTTGCGTAGACAAAATATGGTTGTTGTACCATCACTTAGATCTCACAATGGTCAATTCATGGATTTTGTAAAACCATGTTGCAAAATATAAAAAAAAATCAATCATGCCGCATATTGGATGTAGACTAGCCTTGAAGATACAGTGACCCTTTGCAAAATGGTAAGACTAGACGGACTAGAAATGATGTACAACCTAGACGGTTACTTGAAAACAAAATTCAGTAAAAAAAAAAAATCACATGACGAAATCAGTACGTCAAGATCAGATTGAACATTGACCATAATTGTGAATGAAAGTTTCTAAAATGTGAAGGATTTGCCAATAATATGTTTAAAAAAATAAACAAATTGTGGTCGCCATGGCGCAGGGGGTAAGTGAGTAGATCCACACGCAGAAGGTCTAGTACGATTCCCGGACGGAACACCCCGCATTTTTTCACGGCACCATGTAGTTTGAGTTGCCGTTTCTCAAATCTCGCCGTTCGGAGTCGGCAAAAAACTGAAAGTCCCTTTTACTAGTGAGAGAACAGTAGAACGCACAGAACGAGTAGTTGTTGTAGAAGCCAGGCCTTGGTCCCTTGTGGGCTGCAGTGCCAATCAATTATAATGTTTGAAAAAGCGCCTGTCACCATTGTGCTATGTAAAAAGCGTTGACAGTTAACCACAGTCTTACCTATATCCTATTTAACCCTTCATGAGGTTGGATTTTCAGGAGACTTTTTTGACAGATCCCGCATGACTCGCAGATAGGCTAATTTAAAGGTCTATGTGCTTCCAAAAATTCAAGCATATGGTTTTGGTGATCGTTCGCTTCAATAAGACGGCGCTACGAGCCATACAATGCACATGTTGGGAAAGCATTTTGGGGAGCACATCATTTTACGCATAAGTTAGCCGCCTCAATCATGGAATATCACACCTTTCAACTACTCTCTCAGGGGATATGTAAAGCATTAGGTCGTGAGGTCTATAAGCAAGATGACTTTGGAAACTAACACTACAAGGGTAAGATATCAATCGACGTGGTCGAACGAGATAACAAAAGTTTGTCCTTCCGAAGGCACCATGTTCGACATAGTTGTGCTTAACATGATATCCTTTTTGAAAAGTCAATGCCATAAATTGTTAACTTTAGTGATAATAAAAATTTTAAGTTAACTTTCGAATTTATTAGTTTTATTTTGCATTGCAAATCAAACCTAACGAAGAATCACTCTTCAAGTTCATGAGTGATAGTTCAATTCAGCACTACTGTCATTGAAATATTCGTTGGTTTCTGTGGCACTCGTCTTTTTAAAATGGTTAGTTTGACATATTGTTTAGTGCCTGCAACTGTTCATCTAAAGGGTAGTCCAATCATAATGCACGATGTTAATTGTATGTCACACATAAGTCAGTGCTCTTTTGTTAAACTTACTTTGACATTTCCTTATTTCAGTGTTTAACAAATTCATGGAGAAGTACAAAGTCGAGCAGCGCGTTAAGACTTTTACGACAATGGGCGTTCAAAACAAAATGCACTTAGTGCACTTCGTGATATTTTGGTTACCATGGTCTACTACATTTGCCGCATTCGAACAAACGAGAGTCTACGAGTGATTGATGAAAGCCAATGCATCTACAAAGAGGGACTGGTTGGACCCCACAAACAGGGGGGCGGCGTTATTGGGTCTTACTTTTTCGAGAATGATGTCGTCCATGCAATTATCGCGAATGTTGTTCTCTACCATGAGATGATAAGGGATTTCTTGTGGCCAGAGATTGAGGATATGGACCTGAACGATATGTGTTCTGCGACGGTGCCACTTGCCACACAGCCAACGAAACATTGACTCATTTGTACGAGAAATTCAATGGCCGTGTTCTCTCACGGCTCGGTGGAGACGAGAGACAGCTAGGACGCCCTTAAACATCAACTTTTGACGAAAACAGAATTGTAAACTATACCAAAAGGTGAGGTTTTAGAATTTTTGAAAACTGGAAAAAACATTGGCACTTCTCTGAGGAGATTGAAATGAATTGAAAATAATAAATAAGAACTTTATGACTTTCCGCGCTTGCAGATCCATTCAGGTGATGCGCCAGCGATCTGATTGAAAATGAAAACACCTGGAATTTAATTTTTTGAAATCTAAGAAATCCTTAAGGAAGGTTAGAAATACAGCCCTTTCAGTAATAAATAAGGTTGCAGACAACCATTTAGAATAGAAGAAGTGCCTGTGCAATGCAAGAAAAAACTAACCTCTACTAATTAATTTAAACTTTTCACCCCAAACCCACAGTTACCTCGTTTACTTACACATTTACCACTTCCATTCTGCATGCCCTCACCCTACCGCATAAATAAATCCACAAATCTATTCGCAAATCTATGAAATTGAAATTCATAAATCAAACAGAGTACTTTTCATTCGGCAACACTCATTCAATCAATCAAAGCTTGAACTGAATTTCATGCTGGGATACATACAAAGTACAGTCGGAAGCATTGGCACCTACTACGCCATCATCATTCTGTCGCCAATTTGACTGGCGCCAAATTGTACACCGCCCACTCTCACAACCCCCACTCCATTCAGATTCGCCACGCAAACGCTGCCAATCGCTCCCGTAACTATAAACCGCTATCTAAACAAGTTATCATCATCAATCAAAATGGCCAGCAAAAATCATACTTTTATTGCTCGCTGGGCGATTATTTGTCCGGTCAATTAGTGTGCGAGCCGATATCGCAGTGGTGGTACCTATCGAATTAAGTTATTCCAAATGATTCATCATTAAAGCTCCATTTGCACAGTGGCTGTCCGTGGCGATGGGATCCCACCCCTCGCCCACACACACAATGGATGGAAGCCCCGACACTGAATACCTACTTATACTGCGACTTTTTATTGTGTAATTGAGAATGATGACACATACCTGTAAAGAAAAACAGAGGAAAAATACGTAATTAGTCAAAATAAATTAATCGTCTGAGGGGAGGGTGGATGGTGGGACATACGCATGCGGAATGATAAAATTAACTTCTACATGTCTTGTAATTGACATTAATGAAACGGTTAGGCCGTCGCCACCCACCCGTCACACACTGAAGCTGAACACTTGCCGGCTCTAGTTGGCACTTTGCACCTTTATGACGCTCGTAAAAATTAAATTGACCGTAAAAAGGGTTCACTCGTGCTGCCTTTTGGGTGTGACATGAGCGCAATAATTTCACCTTCTTGCCCATTAAACGATACAAAGAAGCTCTGTTTAATTTTTAATTGCATCCGAGGGATTGTTTTTTTTTTTTTGGTTTGCTGCTCTTCTCTTGAGCTTTTGATGCTGCTTTGCTTGTTTCGAAGTTTACGAAAATAACTTCAAATTAGGATGCGACATTGTTAATTGGTCAGTGGGTGGTTTTATTTAAATCGGCTTATACCAGAGGGAAGGGGGGGCTTTAAAAAAACATTTCAACCATAGACGGGATAATAAAGATTGGTTTCTGAATGGGAGCAGAAAAAGAAAAGAGTAGCGAAATAATGAGACACAAAGTGAAAGCAAATTTGATCGAAGGATGTTTTTTAAACCGAACCCGACTTAGGATACCAATGGATAAGCACTAGAATTAAAGAATCTACCTTCTATGGGCTATATTAATGGAAAGCAAGGAGCTTCACGAAAAGACGGAGGGGGTAGTGCCATGGGCGAAGTTGCAAAAACTCCTGAACCTGTTCCCTCCTTTGTTTTGCAGCAATGAGTATAAGTTTCGATTGCAGTATGGTTTCAAACTAGATCCTTATCGCACAGTTCTCGGCCTAGAATTCTGGTTTTGAAGTTGAATCCTCACATAGAATACTATCAGCCAGTAAATGCCATGTGTTCAAAGATGCCGCCAATGCACCATTTTGCTGCTGCACTCCCTTGACTTACCTGGGTGGCCAACATCCCGGACAAGAAGAATTTATGAAAGAACCACTAGAATGGGCCGACAAAAAGTGAGTTGTCATCCATCATGACAATGCTAGGCCATACGCATCTTTGATGACCAAAAACAAAGTGACGAAGCTTGGTTGGGCAGTTCTGATGTACCGTATCTATAGCCTGGAGCTTGAAATCTCTGATACGCCATGTGTTGCCATCTCTGCATAACTCTCCTGATAGTCAAAAATTAACAGACGGAAGAGTCAACAATTTTGGAAACCTTTTATTTTGATACAACATCATTTCTCATACAAAATGCTTTGAAATGGGCACTTACTGCAATTTTTCTAATTTTAGTACGTTACACTTTAAATTAAGATATTCTTGTTCTACAGTGCTACAGTGCAAAAGACGCCCTCAATTTTGTCAGGCACCACTACAGGATTTCTGGGTTTATTTGAGTCCTTTTTAGTGTTAACAGATTGAATGTAGGATAGGAGCCGTCAAATAGAGCATATTCTTTATGAATTCAAAAACAAAAAATTAAAGAGATTTAACTGAATAAGTCCAAAAATTTTATGTAACCCAGACGCAGGTTTCATAAAACATAAATGACCACAAAGTACAAACCAACAATGTCACGGGTCACATTCGTGTTTTTTTTTTTTTTTTTTTGTGGGAGGTTGGGATGCACTCCACTGAAGCACTCAGACTCTTAAACTGGTCCATTGTACAAACAGGCAGTAACCTCCATTTAATGTAGTTTCTTGGTTTTCCAAAGAAAAACCGGGCTCTTCTGTGATGAAGAACTTAAGTTTTCAGCTCCAACCACATCAGCACATAACAGCTGCCACCAGATACAAGCAAAGGTGGGACATTGACAGAGAAAGTCCTCTAAAGTGTCTTTTACTTTTCTACAGGCGTCGCAAAGGGTGTCTTCACTAAGCCCAAGCAGACTTAGGTGCTTAGCAACGGTGAAGTATCCCGTTCGTATGCCGACAAGTTTTCTGCACTCTTTTCTGTCTATAGATAACAGAAAAGCCGTGGATTTTTTGCTGACGTTCAGAAGAATGCACTTGGTCAGCCTGCATTCTGGAGAGACATGCCAACTCTTGATGTGCCATCGGAACACCCAACAGTCGATGGAAGCCCTAACCAAGGAAGGGAGTAGTGCCAAGGTAGTTTCAGGCCCTACAAATGCCTCTTTTCAATCTCGTTTCCCGTGAACCCGTGATGTCCCGGGACCCAGACAAGTCTTAGCGAATTCAGTCTGCGGACCAAATTAAGGCAATACTTGCATTCCTGGACCATCTAGGAAGTGGTTGAAGGGTTGAGTAAGGCCTTAAGTACAGCTTGCCTGTCGCTGCAGACGCAGAGACTTCGCCCCTTCCACCTGCACTTCACAGTATAGTTGGTGGCCATTAGGATCGCAAAAATTTCCGCCTGGAAGACCGATGCGAAATTATGTACCTAAAGAGGTATGAAGTCTAAAGTTCTCGTCTTTCACAAAGGCCCCAACTCTAGATCCCTCCGTCACCTTGGAGCCATCCGTGAAAATTCGCCTACATTGCCTCCCCGGCTCAGTTTCTGGCCAGAGCCAGTCTTGGACGCAGGGAAAGTCGACTTTGTATAAGCGACGCAGCTGGATCATTGGTGAGCCTGCATCAGACGGCCATGAGACCAGTGTCATAGGATATGCGGTGCAAATTAAATTACAATTGTTAAGGCAGGAGTAAAAAAATTTCTATATTTAAAACAACTACACAAACCAGAAGTTAACAAATAGAAATTATCGGTTCAACATATTGCAGGCGAATGCTCATCGTTGCCCTCTGTTCACCTGCTTTTAATAATTTACCTAAATATGTCGCTTCAAATTCAGACATTGTGTCAGCAATTTTACAATGTTGCGACGCATGTACATTTCGCTACATTCGTTTTATTGATAGGTCAGCTCTTGCGGGCAGTGACCGGATAAAGGTGTCGAATTTGTCGTTACACGTTTTTGCTGCGTCGAACGCTGATGTATACACAAATCTCGCGAGGCCATCAAAGCCCCAGTGCGAGCTGAACCAAAGAACGAGTTGAAAGGGAGATGGCCTTGATCGTACGTCCCATGATGTGGATGTCAAGGATTGAGGGAGATTAAGCAGTGCATCAAGAGCAGAGCCGACCCTGCTTGGGAATTCATTCGTGTTATTGGAATCATATAAGGTTGTTAAATATCTCCCTTCCGCCTTTTTGTCTTTTGAACTTTCCGGCTATGTACAAAGCGCTACAGAGCTCGTATCTGGCAATACTATACTACATCATTTGACAGGTCCTACAAACCGACGCTATGTATGATAAGTTTGAATATTGCGTTCAACAGTTATAGACGTGTGAACATGGAGTTCACTCACGCCGAAATTCGCGCTATTTTAAAGTTTTCCTTCGTTAAAGGCAAATCGCTAGAGAAACGTTCCGTGAGATTAATGGTGTTTGAGGGGATGGTCTCTATCACTTCGAACCGCGCAGGAATGGTTTCCACAACATCATGGATAAGACAGCCGGCGGAAGACCTGTGGCGACGAATACCGATCGAATCATGGAAATCATCGAATTAGACCGGCATATGGCATCTCGTGACATCGCCCAGGAGATGGGAGATAGTCACCAAATTATTTTAAACCATCTTCGGAAGGCTGGATACAAAAAAAAGCTTGATGTTTGGGTGCCAGAAGATTTGACGCAAAAAAACCTTCTGGACCGAATCAACGCCTGCTATATGCTGCTGAAACGGAACGAACTCGACCCATTTTTGAAGCGGATGGTGACAGGCGACGAAAAATGAATCACATACGACAATATCAAGCGAAAACGGTTGTGGTTGAAGGCCGGTCCCAAAGAGTGGCCAAGCACGGATTGACAGCGAGGAAGGTTTTACTGTGTGTTTGGTGGGAGCTACTCGCATATGGCCAGACGCTTAACTCTACCATCTACATCAACAGGACCGCTTGAAGCAGGCGATCGACCAGAAGCATCCAGAATTGGCCAACAGGAAGGGTGTAGTGTTCCACCAGGACAACGCCACACCACACACCTTGTTGATGACTCGTCAGAAGCTACGGGAGCTCGGATGGGAGGTTTTATCGCAACCACCATATATGTAGCCCGGGCATAGCGCCAAGTGATTACCACCTGTTCGGTTCCATGGCGAACGCCCTTGGTAATGTGAAGTTAAACTCAAAAGAGGCTTGTGAAAAGTGTCCGTCCGAGTTGTTCGCAAATAAGGAGGAGGGCTTCTACGGGGGGATATTATGAAGTTGCCGTGTAGATGGAAACAGATTATCGAAGAAAACGGGCCATATTTGAACTAAATCGGATTACTGTAACAATTTTTATGAAGCATTGAATGAACAGCAAAAAAGCGGAAGGGAGATATTTAACAACCTTATATGTAAATTCCCAATTTTTCTCGGTGAAAATGAATGTCAAAAACAACCCACAGATCATTTCTCATGACAGCCAAGTCAATAATCGCAGTTTAAGTCCCCTGGAATGCGAGCATTTCCTTCAGTTTATTTGCGCACACCATTAGCCTGTCAACCGCGTGTTTGTTGTTACCATTAATCTCCTAATTATTCCATTCTCGTATCTGAACAAGGAAAAGCAAAAGTGAAAAAATAAAACGACGGAGGCACAAAAAAAGAAAATAGCATATCCTTGATTCATTATGACATCATCCATCCGAAAGGAACTCATTAAAATCCGACGCCAACGTGCGGCGGCGCCGCCGTCGAACGGGAGTGAATAAAAATCACTGTCACCGAAAACCGTAGTTTTGACAACAATAGCGGCATCAGGAAATTAATTAAAATTCCGTTCCTTCATTAATTTATTACTGTTTTATCTTATTTTTGTCGTTTTTCGTTTTCAGATGATAGCCGACTTAACTACTGCTCAACATACACTGTTCGCTTGACGTGTATCCTTGTAGCAGTTTCGAAAAGAACGTTAATTCGATGAATCATGCAATCCCTGCCTGCGGGCTGGGTGGTGTGGGGGGGGGGGGGGTATACGAACGAGTAGTCGAACTGTTTGACTTTGCTAAACAATGTAAAATGAGCAAATAAAACACACACACACACGAGCGCACGCTGGCTCGCACACGAGAGCACACCCATCAAAATGGTTGATTTTATTGAGTGCACGTGGAACTGGCTGGCGCCATAATTTGTATCCTTTTTTTTTGCCACCCCCCCCTGTTGCCTGATTTTCTGCGACCGAGCGCTAGCTAGTGTGCGAGTGTGTTTCGTAACTTTTATTTTCAGGATACACTCTTGCCGTTGAGAGCTGCAAAAGTCGTAAGTGGGTTAACTATGTTTGTGTTATCGTTTGTTTATCATTAGCAATGACGAGAGCGAGTCCTTGAAACAGCTGTGTTGGAAGTTGAACTTCGTGGCTATGTACTTTATGGAAAACAAAACAAAAAAAAATGTGGGGAATAACACAGATAACATGGTGACGAACAACAGGAAAAGTTTCTCAATCGTTATTGATGTGCTACCATGAGTGATGACGCCAACTGGATGTTAACGAATGCACACAAGAACACTTGTGCTTTTGGTTTCGGGAATGAACATTGTTTTTCCGTTACAGAAAAGCGAGGCGCGTGAGCCCTAATCAAATCGAAGTTGTCGAAGTTATCCTTATGAATGCCACTTGAGCAACAAGGTATAATTAATGACATTTTGTATGGGGTTGATGGCCAATGAGCCAATGAGAGATGAAGGTACTGCGTCCATGATATGGGTTGCTGACTTTGCTAGTAAAATGACTTGTATGCGTTGATGGCGCCAAAAAGGACAGGCTGCCATTCTGTAGTTCTCAAAGTGAGATGGCTAAAAATAAATGAAATGAGGCGTGTTGGGAAATATTGAAAAGCAATTTCTACTGAGGCCAAACAGTTCGTTTAAACAACAATTTTTGGCCGAAATGAAGCACCTACGGCTACTGTTGCACGCAAGATTGTGTAGGAAGTTTTGTGGATCTGGTACCTATACCAGTGAACAGAACTCATTCATTCACAAATGAAAATGATGCTGCTGTGACGGAGCGTGTGAGATTGACTTAATGAAGTAAGTTTGTACAAGAAGTTTGCGAGACATGCAAGTGGATTACTGTCGTAAGTCCTGCAACGGTACAATGCAAACAGATGAGAATGTGTCCGCCACAGTAGCCAACATCAACTTGCTATCACTCTCACCAGGCCAATATTTTCCGGACTAGCATGAAGAGAATTCTGTACAAGGTCAAATTAGTTCTGGTTTTTGGCCAGAGAGCAGCTTGAATTGGGCCAGAAATCATATCCCCCATTGAGGCTTATTTTCATCTTGGCAGGTACCATCAAAATTGTCACACTTGGAGCGAAAAGCCAATGCATTCACAAAGAACGACACATTGAAGGGAAAGACTTCTGCTCGATGCAGGATGGCGTGCCATGCCACAATTGATAAGTTGCACCCAAACCGTATTATTATTGGAGCTGTGATTTCACCTCAATGGAGTTTTTTGTTTGGCACGGAAAAAAAACTAACCGACCCCAATTTTTGATGCATCTAAGGCCAATATCATAGAGACAATCCGAAACTATCAACAATAAAAATAATGGTTGAGTGGCACTATAGCCCACAAGAGACCAGGGTCTAGCTTCCACAACAACTACACGTGTTGTGCATGCAAATATTCTCTGACGAGTAGAAGGGACCTGCAGTTATTTGCCGACTCTGAACATAGAGAGTTGAGAAGCTTTTCATAGACAATTGATACCCTTTGAGTGCTGTCAGCAACTCGGAAAATGTGGTGCCGCGAGGTGTCCCGCGAGATGTGGGCGACGCACTTACCCACTACGCCACGGCGGCCCCAACTTTTTTAATTTTTTTAATATATTATTGGCAAATGCTTCACATTTTAGAAACTTGCATTGACCATTATGGTCAGTGTCCAATCTGATCTTGACGTACTGCTTTCGGAGGCACATGTTGATTTTTTGACTGAATTTTGTTTTCAAGTGACCGTCTAGGTTTTGTATCATTTCTAGTCCGTTTAGTCTTACCATTTTTTTTTTTTATATTTTGTGACACGTTTGTACAGAATTCATAAATTGACCATTGTGAAATTTAAGTTATGGTTACCAACCGCCTTTTGTCTGCGGAAGTGTCTTCTAAAGGTGTGCATATTGCTGTCAACTAGATTCGCATCCCTGAGTTTGTTGCGACCACAGCGACACTACTTCTATCAACAAGGTCTTGGAAAATAAGGGTGACAGAACGCGCCACTGCCAAGCAAGCTGAAGAAGACGCCGGTGCGACCTTTTATTTCGTAATCAATGCTAATGACTATTCCAACTATTAGAACCATACAATTTCTAACAATATTTTTTTATTTTTTTGCAACAACTTTTGTTTAGAAAAATTGAGAATATTTTGTCTGACCCTACTTTCAACCATTATATGTTATTCACCGGGCCCAGCAACAGAACCAGCACTGTGTTGACCTTCTAGATTGTAAGGTGTATTACGGAACGCCATCGCGTTTATTTGTACAATGTTAAATATCAATGAGGGCTCTCAGCAAAACGATCTTTTCGAAATGTGCTGTAAAAGTGATTGCAGAGCGGTAACCATCGATTGCCGCAAAGCAGCTTATGTTTATGAATGATTCCTTACAAAAAAACTCTTTGCCATAATTCTGTGATTTATTTGGGAAAAGGGCATTTCTTACACAAATGAAGTAAATAGCTTGTCCCAATTAAGGGCTTATTTCAGCGAATATTTTCATCATGCTATTAACTGCGGAGTTAATTTGTTCCGGGAATTCGTACAGAATGGAAAATCAATAAGAATCTTATCTGTGCCAATTCTTTTCATACATATCTGAATTCTTTAAAATTCGGTCTACTTTTGACCAACAGCCCAACTGTGATACCCTATAAAGGAGGTTCAGAAGCTTTTCGATGTGGATGATACTAGTGAAGTTTGTTTTTATGCTGTCGTACTTGAGCTGTTAGGTCGAATTGGCATCATCGCAGGTGGTCTGGATCTAAGACCATTTAGATTGTTATAGATAAAAGCGCGGTGTAAGTTCCTCCTTTTTTTGACAAGTGTGAGACAATTACTGAGAACGTACCTGAATGTTTTCTTCTTCCTCCTCATCTTGGCAGCTCTTCGAACTGCGCCCTGGTCTTCTTTCATCCAAAACTACATATTATGCAGTGCTCATTAATTAAACACCCCGCAGGACTAATTTTTAAACTTCTTGTCAATATCAGACTCCGTAACCATTTCAGATCCAGACAAAGCTAGGTTTGTTAAGAAATAAGCGAAAGGCGACCATCAACCATCTGCCGCGTGTATTTTGTAAATTGGGATCTTTGTTCTGGGGGTACGTGCATTACAAGAGATGTTATCATCTGGTAGTTTCATCGTGTGTTTAGAAAAATCATTAGCTCTGCAGTTTCTATAAGCCCTTTTGTCTCAGAACCCAGCACAGGCGCATTTTGAACTGCTCCGATATCTTATTCAAATTCGAATTTGTCATTATTAACTAATCTATCCTCGTCTTGGTCCAAAAAGGTCTCGTAGTCTGCCATGGTTAAGGATGGTAATTTGTTCAAATTTAGCTGAATATTCTACTCCAACACCTGTCTTGCATCCGTCTGTGTAAATGTATATACATAGGGTATTCCAAACTTTCCTCCATTCAGAATAAGGGTTTCGAAGGCTAGAATATGTGTGTAGGAGATGTTTACGGCTTATGTTGCCCTGATATAAGTCTAGCACAAACCACTGACAGCAAGTTTTAAGACGGGCTGCAGCAGTGGCATAGAGGTAGTTGTCTGCTTGCAAAAGATATGATTCTGTTTGTAGGCTTAGAAGGTGGGCATTGGTATATGTGGTTCTCAGAACTTCACTCATATGAAAGGTTTTTTAGACATTGTCCTTTGGAAGAGACAATAAATTGTTGGCCTCCCTGTGGGTACTGAAGGAGTTTCGCCCTCGTCCCTTATGCAGCGTACAACTATCCAGTTTGCCTTATTAAAGAAATGTCCTTGAGAGTTTGAAGACCCGAGATACAACCAAGCTCTACTCGTCACCTTTTCCTCCGGTATGTAACGATTTTATGAAAAAAAAAATATTAGTATTTCACACCAGTAGTTACTTCGTAGATTATTTGGTATCCTTAAGTGGACGGAATTAAGTCGCAACACGGGGGAACACATAGGGCGGGTGAGAAACAGCTCTTGTGTGGTAATGAAAAGACGGGAGTTGTAATTCTAGAAAATCGCATTTTCGTATCTCTACTCATGTAGTGGCCTTTTCTGTGGCAATAATAATAATAATAATTGAGTGGCACTACAGCCCACAACGGGCCAGGGCCTAGCTTCTACAACAACTACTCGTGTTGTGCATGCTACTGTTCTTCACGAGTAGAAGGGATCTACAGTTTTTTGCCGATTCCGAACGGCGAGCTGAGAAGCTTTCCATAGACAATTAATACTCTTTGAGTGTTGTCAGCAATTGTGGCAATACCTGCCTCAATAACATTGACTGGAGTCCCGAGTGAAGGTTTTGTTGGGTTTCAACTAATTGTAAGAATTGACAACAATCTGACCTCGTTTAACAAACAGTAGAACCTCTGCAGAGAATAGGCATTGGTGCAGTGGGTGAGTGCGTCAGCTCTCATGCTGAAGTTCTCAGGTTCGTTTCCCGGACTGAACACAACGCATTTTTTACGGCACCACCTCTTACGAGATGTTGGCAATATTCAAAGAGCTCTAATTGACTATAAGAAACTCGCCGTGAGAGGACGTACAACACGAGTAATTGCAAAAGAAGCAGGCGCTGGTCCCTTGGGAGCTGTAGCGCTCTTAAATTATTATTATCCTTTACAGCGTGAACATTCTGCCCAACAACGTAGAAGCATGACTGGACAGTGTCGACTGTATGCTCTCCTTTCGGTTGCCTCAGTAAATTTTTTACCAGCCATCATGAGAAAACTCCTTTTTTGTACCACAGGAGCAGCAGAGCCCCAAGTTTCTAGTTTATAAATTATTCCCAGCTCATGGCTTGAAAATTTTAGACGCAGCCTATTGCAAACCTGCCAAAGGTTGTTGGCATTCATTCACGACAGCAATCAAAATACTTCACAACCTTTGAAGAGACGGAACGGCTAACAGTTTTCAATCTCTCTGAAGGAGGAAATTGCCTTTTTCAACCAAAAATTGTTTAACACCCTTCAGTCCATTGAGCATTTAAACTCAAACTGAAGACACTAATGCTGGGTTTCTACTTGTCCATTGCAATGCACGAATGACTCCAAGTTCATTTTTAAACAGCATTGCGTCCTTTCAATGAGCTTAATCCTGAGTCTTTCACGAACTGAGAACAAACAAGTAGAAACTTAGCATCCCCAAGAAGTCTTTATTGACCGCACACTATAAGGAACCTACTTACAGTCACAGAAGCATTAAACATCGGTCACACATCCATTAGAAATGACAATGACACAAATACTTAAGGTCAACTCATTCAAAACGAAGCCATAAAGGGAGCGTCGATAGACGAATCTGTCAAGGACTTTCAAATCTCCGAAGTGTGTGCTTAAGCCAATTGACCATTTAAGTGTGTTCTCGACTGTGATTTCAGCAGTGAATGGGAATACAAAGGAGACTGTTACAACACTTCTCTTATGAAGAGCAGATGTTTGCTGAGCTTTTTAGACATCCAATCGTTCCCTGTGCATCACAGCAGCACGGAAGTCATCATTGGAGTCGACTTTCTCTGCCTCCTGGAGAGGTGGTCAAATAAAAGCAAAAAAAAAACAGGGAAAACGAGAATGAATTGCGTGCGAAATGTTGATTTTTCTGGGAATGGATTCGCTTCACACATTCACCTTGTGCCGGGGGAAACGTTACCCGGTGTCCCTTTAACACCTCGAAGGACCGACAATCATGGCGCCCACTATCATACGTGTGGAATTAACTTTCTGTCATTACAAGGACGAGTGGCGTACACAGGGAAGCTAGAAAGGAAGAGTGACCTATATGCTGTACCCTATATGGAAAGCGATGAAAAAAAGGTGGTTGGTGCTTTGTTTTTACTTTTTTAGTGAAACCTTCTGATTTCGGTCCTGTTTGTCATACTCCCATACAACCACCATTTATGAAGAGATTTACAGAAATACTAGAAAAAGATGCAATACCTGCCTATATTCCATGTACTGTTCGGATAAGAAAATTCACAATTGGGCATATTTAGAGGCGGCTCTCATTTATATGCATTAAATTGGCTTACAAATACATAATTTTCATCGCTCATCCACATATGATATACGAGGTCTGTTAAGAAAATAAGTGAAAAATAATAAAAAACAAATATTTATTCTGTGGACGCCGTGGCGTAGTGTTAAGTGCGTCGACCGAAACGCAGAAACTCTAGGTTCCACCTCTTTCAAGTTTCCGACAGCACTCTAAGAATATCAATTGTCTATGAAAAGCTTCTCAAACTTTGGCATTCGGCAAAAAATTGAAGGGCCCTTCTACTCACAACACGAGTAGTTATTGTAGAAGCTAAGCCCTGGTCCCTTGTGGGCTGTAGTGCCACATAATTATTACTATTATTATTTCTCTATTCCTCTTCTTCTTTTTCTTATGGCGCTACAGTCCCGAATGGACCTGAACCTCAACCAACACGCCTCTCCAGCTAGCACGATCCATTGCCAGCTGTCTCCAGTTGCGCACTCCATGTTGGTTGAGGTCTTTCTTCACCTGTGTGAGCCATCTCGAACGAGTTCGTCCTCGGTTGGGTTGTTCCATTGGCTCAGATTCGAAAGCTTGTCGGGTCGGGGCAGTAGTGTCCATACGGAGTACCAAAAATTGAACACAAAACTTTTCTTTCGAAAAAAACTAAGGGCTTCTTAAACGTCCAGGTTTCTAAGCCATAAAGTACAACTGGGATGATCAAGCTGTTTTACAAAGGCACCTTAGTCCTTCGAGAGAGCTCTCTATGACTCAACTGCCTCTTGAGTCCAAAGGAACAGCGGTTGGCAAGAGTGATTCTGCGTTTGATTTCGGTACTGCTGCTGTTGTCTCTATTTACCGCGGAGCCGAGGTAGACGAAGTCCTTAAATACCTCGAAGTTTCTGCTGCCTAGTGTGACGCTCTGTCCGAAACGTTGATTTTGTGCGTCCTTCTTTGATGACTGTACTTACTTTTGCCCTCATTAACCACCAGACCTATTTTAGCCACTTCCGCTTCAATGCCAGCAAACGCCTCATTGACTGCACGCTGTGCTCGTTCAATCACGTCAATGTCGTTGGCCGAAACTAGCAATTGAACTAACTTTTAGAAGATTGTGCCTCTGGTGTTGACTTGTAAATTCCGCACGATCTTTTCAAGATTGATGTTGAAAAAGTCACATGACAGTGCATCGCCTTGTCTCCAACCTTTTCTGACATTGAAGGTCTCGGTGAGTTCGTTTACGACCTTGACGGAGCGGTGAGAGTTCAATCTGATGAGTTTGGTAGGAATGCCAAAACTAGACATGGCACTGTATAACTCGTCTCTATGCACACTGCCATATGCGGCCTTGAAATCGACGAATAGGTGGTGAGTGTCGATTTGCACTTCTTGGGTCTTTTCCAGGATCTGTCGTAGTGTGAAGATTTGGTCGATGGTGGACTCCTCTGGCCTGAAACCAGACTGACAAGGACCTATCAAGTTGTTGACGAACGGTTTAGGCGTTCATACAATACGGCAGAGAGGATCTGGTACGCGATGTTAAGGAGACTAATCCCTCGATAGTTGGCGCAGTCAAAGGGGTCGCCTTTCTTGTGGACCGACAACGACAGCTTACAGATGAGCTGGTGGCAATTTTGATCCAAGTTCCACAAAATACATCATTAAAAAATCGTTTATGTATGTATATTCCAAAGTTGTCTTCAACAGTTATTTCTGTCATCAAGGAAAAACACACAACATCGACGTCTCGGACAGACTGTCACACTAGGAAGCAGAAACTTCGAGGTAGTCAAGGACTTCGTCTACCTCGGCTCCGCGGTCAATAGGACCAACAACCAGTACCGAATCAAACGCAGAATCACTCTTGCCAACCGCTGCTCCTTTGGGCTTAAGAGGCAGTTGAGTCATAGCGAGCTCTCTCGAAAGATTAAGGTGCCTTTGTAAAACAGCTTGATCATCCCAGTCCTACTTTATGGCGCGGAACCCTGGACGTTATAATGGAATGAGGAAGCCGTCATTTCCAGAGAGTTTGCGATGGCTCCAGGCAAGATTTAATGACGAACTCTACGGGCTATACACCGACATGCGCGTGGTCAAGCGTCTTAGGATACAACGCTTAAGATGGCTAGGCCATGTAGAGCGTATTGAGACCACTGCTCTGGCCCGAAAAGTCTTCGAATCCGAGCAATTGGGACAACGCAACAGAGGACGGCCTAGGCTAAGGTGGCGGACACCTGAACCTGAACCAACTTGAAGTGCGCAGTTGAAGGCAGCTAGCGAAAGATCGTGCTGGCTGAAGAGACATGTTGGTTGAGGCCCATGTCCACCCCGGACTGTAGCGCCACAAAAGACTATAGACTGAAACCAAGGGATCATGCTTACTGATGAAGCATGATTGTTGAAATCTAGTTTCATTCTAGACTGTAGGGCCAACTTTAGAAGGAGAGTGAAACGTTTTTTCTTCACCAGAGTTTATGGAGAAACTGGGACTTTCTTCTCATGCAGACTAGTACCTCTGCATGAGAAGAAAGTCCCAGTGCACATTTCGAATCCAATAAAAAAGTTTTTTCTGAATTTCTGGAAAATGCAATCCGAAATATGATGGGATGTGCTCAAATTGCGAAATTCCTGGAGTTTCTATTTTTAAAATGCATAAAATTCCGAAAACTAAAGAAAGGAGGCCGATTCGAAAAAAGCTCGCTTTTAAAAACTTCGGTCATGGCTTTGTAACTTTTCCAAGAACTCAGTGATAAGCCCGCACGAACATGTTTTGATGCACACTATCCACACTCTCGTGCTAGTTTCTTTTTTTCACTCACGAAAGGTTTTCACGAATTTACTATTTTCTTCCATCGATTGTTGTTGTTGATCCTTCACATCACGCAACGGGAATTAAATTCGATATTCACGGAAACGAAACATAATGCCAAAGCATAAAACACCAAACAACACTCTGTGTTAATTTCTGACCATCGCACATCCGACCATCAACGCCCGCTCACGCCCACACTAACACCCATCCACGTAAATAAGCACACACAGATGAACACTCGTGCATGCAGCCGAAGGACGAGGAGTAGCACTTAGCGAAATTACATTCGTAGGGATGGATATAAATTGTATAAATAAAATGTTTGCATTCTGAAACATTCGCAGTGTTAATGATGATGATGAAGTGGTGCTGGTGGCAGAGTGGTACGTTAACTCAGTTAAGGAGGGCGGAAAGGGGAATGGGGGTCTGGCTGGTGGATGCGAGCGTTGTAGTAGTAAGTGGAACGGGGAGTCAACGTCGAGAGAGTCAATGAGCAAAACGTTTAATGAGCACCACTCCTGTTGAGTTGATGGCTGATGGAGACAGCAGTGGCAGCGACGGCTGCGGCGGTAGTGTCAGTGGCGGTGGTGTAGTTGGTGCCCGAGTAACGAAGCCAGCGGTGACGATGATGTCTGTAGGTGGGCCAGCCCCTGAGGAGTGACACACTGGTTTGTGCTGATATCTGGTGTATAGGTGGTGTATCTGTAATTTTCCAGTTCGTTATGCACAGAAGAATGGTGCAGGAATGCCCCCTGAAGGAGGCTAGCAGCAGATGGTTAATTTTATTTGGTCAATTTTATATAATTGTTTATTTGTGCGTGTGTGCATGCTTCCAAGGATTCGATCGATTGTACGACGATGGCCTGCCAAGCAAGTTCAAGGCCTGAGCAGTGTGTTTGTGATTTGTTGTATTTTTGCCTGGTGTATGGAGAACATTAAATTGGTCATGTGAGGACGTGAAGTGGTTGTCAATAGGTACGTCTTTGAGTGGGATAAACTCAAGGTCGAATGTGACGGCAATATGTAAAAATATTGAAGTAAGTCTGGCTTATGGCAAACCATTGGCGCACGCTGTGGTATATGAATTTCTTTAAGGTGATTAAACATAGAAACGGCATCCACAGTACATCCTTGCAAATGAAGGATCTGCTTACAACTTTCGACACATATCGTGTTTCCTGTGCCAGATTTCCTTCTTGAGTGGTAGATAGACTCAATGGCGATGGCTTGCTTGTGCAGTGAAACTTCTTTTAACGGACACCACACTTGGACGGACGTGCCTTTTTGCGGACAATTCATTATGGTCCCAGTAGAAAGAAGGATTTATACATGTATTTTGATCCCTCTACAAGAGCATATTTAAATCTATATCGAATGCGTACACAAATTTCAGCTCCTACTAAGCAGTTACATACACTCCTACAAAAGAATAGACGATCAGAGCCAAAGGCATTACAAATTGCAGATTTGATCACGTGCGTTCGTACAAACTACAATTCAATATTAGTTATAAATAAGAGTAAGGGTTGTGGAAATAAACATATATATATACGGATACAACGCTTAAGGTGGCTAGGCCATGTAGAGCGGATGGACAACATTGCTCCGGCCCGAAGAGTCTTCGAATCCGAATCACAGGGACAACGCAACAGAGGACGTCCTAAACTGAGATGGCGCACACAAGTGGAAAAGGACCTCAACTAACTTTGAGTGCGCAATTTCAAGCAGCTGGCAAAAGATCGTGCTAGCTGGAGAGGCATGCTGGCACCAGGTCCCCCCTGGACTGTAGCGCCATCTGAAGAAGAAGAGGAAGTTTCAGCTGTATTCAAAAATGCTTAACCGCGATGGAATTGAAACGTTGTTCTGGTCTGGTACTTTCCTTTTGGTTACCAATGTAAACCAACAAATGACAAAACTATGCTGACTACAAACTTGGATGCATTAACTCAAGGACAAACATCACACGATGTACCGGACCTAATTCAACGCCATGCATCACACGATGCATTGGACCCTCTGACATTCCATTTTTTGGGACCGATTGCCGTATTGAAAGAAACCGAGCTGACGACTACTGCTTGCAGAAGGAAAATTTTCACTCTCAATCCAATCCTTGTACAGTCTGTAGACATAACCGAACTTCAATAATGATTTGTTATTTGTCACAAGTGGCTATCGTTAGAGCCCTCCAGCAGCTTAATGTGAATAAATCGTTCATGTCTGGAAACACAGATCGTTACCATGATACCGGCAGGTTTGCCCAACGCCATGGAGTTCAGCAGAAATGGTTTGAAAACCGAAGGCACCAATTAAGCGGAATCCGCGTCAATGGAGAAGAAAAATGGCTCGTGGGCTCAACAGATCGTTGGAACGGCTACAGCACAGACTAAAAATGAACTAGTGTTCAAGACATTAAAATTTCAAAAAACACACGATTTTACACGGCCACAGATAAAAGTTAGAATCGAAGCAGCGAAGGATTTGATACGCTTGCACGAAAGTGGAGAGTTGTGAAATCTGTTTTTATTTTTCAATGAGTCGTTATTTTTTATCGTGCAACATATGTGACCGAGCAACATATGCCACAAAGTGACCGAAATTACTTGCCAGAGAGGTCCTTCCAAAATATACACCTTTGGATGGTCGCTAGAAAACAGTCAGCACCGATTATTGGTGATGGTTTCGGTCGCCGTAACTGCCGATGATCGCTCTCCCCTCGTATTTTTGGACCGTGGCGTCAAAATTAATGCGACCGTATACCGCGAAACTAAAAGTCCAAGCTCCAAGCCAAAAGAAGGTGTAAAATGTGACATTTACTCTGACAATTTCAATCTAAGTCTACCCTAGAGTCTGCCCAATCACTATAATATGTAACATAGCTGAAGTGGTGGCCATTCGTGGAGCTCTGTCTGGGCTGAAGTGGAACAGGCCTTGGAATCAGTCTCACCAAACTAACACATCACTCAGCAAGTTCCGGGACTGATATATAGGGGCGCCTCAAACAAACAACATATAAACATTCAAATGTTTGTCAAATTTGTAAAACAATCTGATTACTAGGTTACAAATTACAGTGCTTGAAATCGCAGAAGAAGCGTCACTTGCTACTTCTGGGATTTTTAGAATCGAATTTCTGCTTTTTGATGGGAAAAAATGCCGTGCAAGCTCAGCAATGGCTTAAAAAGTGTTACAGAGACTCTACTCAATCAAAAACAACTATTTGTCAGTGGAATGCTGAATTTAAACGTGGCCGTACAGACACCAACGATGCTGAACGCTCTGAAATGCCAGTTGAGATGGTTGCGCCTCCAAACGTTAAAAAAGTACACAAATTCGTTTTGGAAACCCTCAAAATAAAATTGCGTGAGATAGCTAACAACTTAAAGATATCAGAAGGCGTTGTGTTCAGTTCAGTTTGCATGAACATTTGTCCATTAGAAAGATGTTTTCGAAATGGGAGCCGCGTTTGCTCTCAATAGACCAAAAACAACAACGTATTGATGATTCTGAGAGCTGTTTTAGCTGTTGCGTTGATATGTCACAATGGATGAAACATGGATCCACCACTAACCTCAGCCAGCGGAGTGAACAGCAGCCGGTAAACCAAGCCCAAAGCGTCCAAAAACGCAAAGGTCGGCTGGTAAGGTAATGGCATCATCTATCTTGAAAAAGGCAAAAGGATCATCAGCGAATACTGCATTATTGGTGCATTTGAAGGAACAAGTTGCAAAAAATGGTCGCATATGAAGAAGAAAAAAATTTTCTTCACCAAGACAATGCACAGCGTCACAAGTCGTTGGGTACCATGGCCAAATTGCACGAATTGGGCTTTAAATTGCTTCCGCACCCACCGTATTCTCCAGATCTGGGCCCCAGCGACTTCTACTTATTTTTAAGACCTCAAAAAGATGCTCGACGATGTTGATGATTAAAGTCGAATTTTGTCTAGAATATGTATTTTTATTGGTCAATAGACTTATTGAGTGACGGTCAGTGGTTTGGACGCATGTCTTAAGAAGATGGTTGAGTAATTCAATCTATGCCGGTGTGGGGTGCCAGGTCAACTAAACATGGTCGAACTGTGCTTTCCTTTGCGTTCGGAAATTTGGCTTTCCCTCCACCCTAATAGCTTTACATTGCTTCTGTGGGTCAACATATCAAACATAACCCTTGCTTGTGAGAGCAATAACCGATCCGTGTCTGGTGAGCTAATATGCTAGTGGACTATGTGACTTGAATGTTTTCTGAAGAAGCTGTATGGAAGAGGAGGGACCAGACACTATCTTAATTCTTTTCTGTTCCTGCCCGGCACTAACGTACCTCAGGAGTGCCGAGGAAACAATTTCCTAACCTCGATGGTATCGCATTCGCGTACAAGAACCTCTCTGCCATATTGTGTGAACGCCTGAAACTGTTCGTCAACAACCTGATAGGTCCTTATCAGTGTGGTTTCAGGCCAGGGAAGTCCACCGTCGACCAAATCTTTACACTACGCAGATCCTGGAAAAGACGCAAAAAGTGCAAATCGACACTCACCACTTATTCGTCGATCTTAAGGCCGCATATGAAAGTTTGCATAGAGACGAGCTATACAGTGCCATGTCTAATTTTTGCATTCCTACAAAACTCGTCAGATTGTGTAGGATGACGATGGAGAATTCTCGCTGCTCCGTCAAGGTCGGTAACAAACTCACCGAGACCTTCGATGTCAGAAAAGGTTTCAGACAAGGCGACTGTCATGTGACTTCTTTAACATCATCCTTTTTTATAGACCGATTTATGCGTAGCTCACAAGTCAACACCAGAGGCTCGATCTTCCAAAAGTCTGTGGAATTGCTAGCTTGCGCCGACGACATTGATGTGATTGGACAAATACAGCGAGCCGTCAATGAGGCGTTTGCTGGCATTGAAGCAGAAGCGGCTAAAATGGGTCTAGTGGTTAATAGGGCCAAAACGAAGCACATGCTGTCATCAGAGAAAAAGGCACAACATCGGCGTCTCGGACAGAGCGTCATACTAGGCAGCAGAAACTTCGAGGTAGTCAAGGACTTCATCTACCTCGGCTCCACGGTAAATAGGGACAACAGCACCAGTACCCAAATCAAATTCAGAATCACTCTTGCCAATCGCTGTGTCTTTGGGCTCAAGAGGCAGTTGAGTAATAAAGTCCTCTCTCGAAGGACTAAGCTTGCTTTATATAATAGCTGGATCATACCAATCCTGCTTTATGGCATGGAAACCTGGACGTTGAGGAAGCCCTTAGCCTTTTCGAGAGAAAAGTTTTACGTGCGATTTTTGGTCCTGTTTGCGTTGATGACATCTGGAGGAGAAGATTTAACGACCAACTCTATGCGCTGTACAGAGACATGCGCCTAGCCAGAGCGCATGGACACCACTGCTCCGGGCCGAAAAGTCTTCGAATGTGAGCCATTGGGACAACGCAACAAAGGACGGCCCAGGCTAAGGTGATGCGCACAAGTGGAGAAGGACCTCAATCAACTTGAAGTGCGCAACTGGCAGCAGCTGACGAAAGACCGTGCTGGCTGGAGAGGCGTGTTAGTTAAGCATCACAAGCAGAAGAAGAAGAAGGTATCGCAATTACTTGGCAGACCCAGGGTGGGGTGATTGGGTCAATCCATAAAAAAATCTAATCAAGCTTGGGAATGACTCCTCATGAATTAGAGTCAATGACGGAGAATCAAGTGGACTGGAGGTCTCTCGTGCATGCATTGTCCCCGCGACCCCTGCGGGTCACCAAAAATGATGATAACTAGGATGACAGTTGAAACAGTTTTAAATAGACAGAATTGATATCGATGACTTACGTAGATCGGGGACAGTCTTCGTGGTCACAAGGCAATTTCTTCTTCTTTTTCTTGTGGCGCTACAGTCCGGGGTGGACCCGGGCCTCAACCAACAAGGCAATTTTACTGTATGTTGTAATCATCTTTGCCATTTTATGGACCAACAGACATGACTTTCCACATGCCTCTTCAGCAGAATCGACCTTTTGCCAGCTGGTTCCAAAAAAATACATCCAGAAATTAAGGTTTTTCCTAACTCGAGCCTGACCAGTTGCGTCCAAGCAGTCTACACTTACACTACAGGGCCTTGCCATCTTCAAGGTTGGATCGGTCGACGTTGGAATAGGGGTAGCATGTAGCACGTAGAGTTTGCAAAAACGTGAAACATTCGCCTCAAAATGTCGTCCGCATTGTACCCAGAACGTTTCTCTAAGGAAAAGCAAGTTTCCCTTCTTTCGCCCTCTAAGCTATAGAATAACAGCGGGATGTTCAGAATGTATACAAAGTCCACAGTCAGTCTTTCGACAGACTGAATTGCCCCCTGTGTCCAAGACCGTATGCCATGGCACAACACACAACACAGAACACATGTGTAAGGGCTTAATTCGCAGAAACCCAGTCCAAATTTGGTGCCCCACTAACACGAACCTCCTCGTGCACCGCCCAACTTTTGCATGATCACAAAACTGATTCCATTCACTTGCAAATTCCCTCCCATTTCCCATTCACTCCCAAGACGTCCTCCTTCTTTTGCGTTTCAATTAAATATCGCGTGACATAGACTTCAGTTCGATACCATCTTCCCACCCAACACTTGAAATTCTACTTCCACGCGACAGGGTTTATTATAATTGCGATTCAATGCGCGATTCGTAGTATGATGACAAAGACGTTCATTTTGGAGAACCTTCGTTTTTTTGATTTTGGCAGTTACATCTGCTGGTCTTTTGTTGGATTTCGCCGGAACATTGTCACTGAATCATTTGTTGTGTTGAGTGGGAAATACGGGCGTACCCTTGCCGGATGAATAATGAACGCCACACAAAGTGCACACACTGGTGGTTGGAACGCGTGCGCGGTTTACGTCATGATAAGCATCTGAAGGTGATCATTGAAGGGAAAGTATTGTTTTAATAGCATTTTCGCAGAAAGTTTTCTATTGTTTGACGGTCAATTTGGGTCGAGAATGATTGAAGGAATTATTGTTCTTAAGAAATGAATGGTAATTACGCAAAATGCGGACAAATTGAAACCGGTTGTGGGACTTAGAGGTCTTGAGGAAAGTAAGTGGGAGTTCTCGTAGGAGTTACATTTTATTTCGATTTGTGCATTTTGTTTGAGGTCTTTAGTGGAGCCCTTTTAGATTTTTTATAGTTTGCGCATGTTAGAGTGATATTGAGTATCCTTAAGTAATCGAAATCAAATCACAGCAGGGGCAGAAGTTATGGAGGAAAAGAAGGAGGGGTACTATCGAAGAACATTGATCCTAAATGCCTGTGGATTCTAGTGGGTAGAAAACATCGAGTTCGGAAGAGTATTCTACATTCGTGCGGTGTGGACGAAGAGCAAGTCTACAAACTGTGTTAAAGGGTTAACTGAAAAGTACTTCTAACGAAGCGTTTATTAAGTTTCTTAAGTGGAGGATTGCAGCAGACTAATTCATTTGATCGATGTTCGCTATCGTGAGATGAAAACAGACTTTTGGCGTTGAGAAATTGAGAATATGAACCTTGACGATATATGCTTTCAACAGGGTGTTGCCATTAGCCACATAGCCAACGGAACAATGACTCTTTTGTCCGAGAAATTCAATGGCCGTGTTATTTTATGCCCTGGCAATGACAATGGTAGCCATGGTCATGATACTGAACACAGTTAAACTTCTTTCTTTGAGTGGCACTACAGCCCACAAGGGACCAGGGGCTAGCTTCTACAACACCTACTCGTGTGGTGCGTGCTATATTTCTCACACGAGTAGAAGGGACCTACAGTTTTTTGCCGACTCCGAACGGCGAGATTTGAGAAGCTTTTCATAGACAATCAGTGCTCTCTGAGTGTTGTCAGCAACTCTAAAGAGCGGGTGGCGTGAACAAGTGGGAGGTGTCCCGTCCTGGAATCGAATCTAGAATTTCTTATGTGTGGGTCGACGCACTTGTGACCATCTTCTTTCTTTTGGAATCTTGAAAAAAGGAGTGTACTTCAACAAGCAAAAAACAAATAGCTAACATTGAATCCCAATTATAGGCCGTCGGATAGAGGTGCGCCGCCAAAGCCGTGGCGAGCATTTGGACGATAGTTTGTTTTAAACAAAGTTGTCATAGTGTACACCAACTGAACTGCTGCTACCTTCACCTTAAAAGACACAAATGGCGAAGCGCTTTAGTTCATCTTCCATCTTCTTTAGTAAACGCTAGTATTGTGCCTGTTATTTTTCTGTCATGAGGGCAGTGGGTCAGAGGTTTATGTCGACTACGAAAGGTGAGTATGAGGAGTCTCAGTAGATACTGTCTGAGCATTGGCACCTAAAAAGAGACGTGAAGCATTGTTCTTTTTTCTTAAATTGAAAATTCGAATGTAAGACCTTAGGGATGTGTTTTGACTCCCAACCATTTCCCCAAGTTGGCCAACAGTCTGATTGATCCATTCACATACTCGACTCAATAGTTGAGCTCGATTCAAAAAGCAAATTATTTTTTTTTTCTCAAATTTCCTTTCTTAACAAAATAAAAGTAAAAAGTTAGTTCTTCATTCGCCCCGTTTCTGTAATCGGAAACCATTTCCTTTGTACTCGCAAATGAAAATGCGAAAATCCGTCGCAACGGAGAAATATTGTGACTATGCAACCCACTGCACTCAGTTTTCAACTGCTTACACAATTCTCTCTAATTTGGGGGATGTAAACTTTTCCGTAGTAATCACTACAAACTCTCATTCACTAAAAAATCAACAAAATTCCCAAGTGAGCTTTACACAGCATGCCTTCTGCCAAAACGCAAAATATTTTTTTCATTATTTCAAACACAACATCAACACACAAAGCAGTGAATCTTTTGCCAAAAAATTGAGGTCGTCAAGTATTTTAAATTCACAATCGAAGCCAAAATACAATACATCAGTGTCAGCTCGAATCGCAATTGATTCGCAATTGAAAACCAGAATTCTATGAAACTGTAAACCATTGTCACATGGATAAGCCATCGCACATTTTCACTGCAAGTCACACTCCACTCACTCGTATCCCTCGCGTCGACTAGACCAAAGAGGGCGGTAAATCCCAAACGACAGTGCATCAATCTCCCGCAAACCAGATTTGAAAAATTTCCATCACCCTCCATCTGTCAGATTTGTCTTTATTCCCCCGTTATATGGAAATCCAAGTAACTGCACAGCGCTACACATAAATTTGTCACAATGCTCTAAGTGCACTGCTCTCCCCTTCCACCCACCATTTCTCATCGATAAACAGACGCACAAACACTCGGATATCTGAACGACGACGTCGCGACGTGTGCCAAATGCTGATGAGATGGCGTTCACCAAGTGCATCACGCCGCTCGACTGCTTCCATGTACAACTCGGGTGTAAGTGATGTTTCACTGTCAAGCGTGACATAAGCTCATTTTGCCGGTAGATCACTCACATCAAAATGAGCTTATGTAAACCTGATTGCGAGATGCTCCCACATTGATTTGTCTGATGCAAAATGAGCGTAGACTCGCCCACGATCCCCAGACGATCATGACGACCATTGTCAAATTGGTTGAAGATCGTCGTACTCGAGCAACAATAAAAAAATTGATTAATTAACTTGACGCCTACGGCGGCGATGACAAAAACACCGATGACCGGTGTTGTGCCATAAGATACGCCAACTCGCGGTGAATTATGTCAGCTGAGCGTGGGTTTGACACAATAGACGTTTAATGTGATTTACTAGTATTGGACAGCAGTCTCCCCTAGTGCGGAAGGGTGGTGGGGGGGGCGAAATCAAGTTTTGGAGAATATTGATTATTTGACTCATCGGTGTAATTTGCGAACGCCAATTGTGGATGGGTGATTTGTTTTGTGGCTAAGATCCGGCTGGTGGGAAATTTCCTTGCGGCCTTTTGCGGAGAGCTTGTTGTGTTACAGCTGCTGGGTTATTGACCTTTTCGTTAGACTGATAATTGATTTGTTAACAAGACTTATGACTCGCTGAATGAATTCATAAATGTGTATGTTAGCATGAAATCTGTCGGCGCTGGCCTTAAGAATGGATAGCGGCGCACTACCGTAAGCACGATGACACCAGTGTTCCCACATCTTTACAACATTCGCTAAAATCAAAGAACCGAACCTTGTGTCAAAAATAAGAATTAGTCCCCGCAAAAATATATTGGGTAACATAAAATGTTGTAAAATGAGAATTAAGTCGAGTCTGGTAATAAACGCGAACGGTTTTGCCGCAGCAAATAAATTGAGTTTATTTTTAATTCCTATCGTTTCTTGTATTTGTATCCATGAAGGGTCTGAGCCTGTGCTAATCTGCCTTTCATTCCTGACGGTCTCGAGCACGCTACATACAGTTGTCTCTAGCATCCGCGATCACTTGTTCTCTATACCGGAGAATCGGTCTTTCTCTCCTTTTCGAACTCGGAGGCTGGGTTAGAAAATCCTCTATCTGTGATTCTGCGTCGGATCTCTATCAAGGTATCACCTATGGAGTTCACAAGGTAGTTCAACTACGGCTCGCTGGGATAGGGCTATGATATCGATTTCATAAGCGTATCCCAGCAATTGTACTGATATAGAGAAATACACTCTTACACCAGCTCTCCGCACTATGCTTCGCAGTAAAATAATGCCAAAATCCGGTGCAGATTTGAAATGATTCAGAGGTTTTCAAACCAAACTACACGGTGAATCGCGCTTGGTTCCATCAATCAGTGAGTGTAAATCGTTTCATTTTGCTTAAACTCTTTCCATAGGAGCTCCTGTGGTGGAGTTTTCAGTTACGTATTTGAGCATTTTGTAGAGCAAGCACATCTTATTTGGTTGGGCTTCTTGTCATGTTGAAAAAAGTGTCCATGAACTAATGTGGAATAATTTTAAACTGCAACTATCATTCTTACTCCATTTGAACATCATAACATTTCCAATGATTTGGATTAATTGGCTGGCATCATTCTTTCTGCTCTCAAATAAGTTGAATTTGATTCACTCACTCAATATTTCAAGCAAGTAGTTTTTTTTTATTTCTGTAACATGATTGCTCCCAACCTGTAGCTGGCATTGAGCCAACGAAGAACTGCAACCGACTTAAGACTGCTATCATTTTCGAAATATTCAGAGCAAGGAGCTCACATTTTAAAACATGACAGATCACTTTATTATTTACCAGTGGTTTGCACAAACATGGCAGTGCAATTGAAAGCCACGAGTAGCTGTGTCAAGTTAGAATCCTCCAGCACCTCAACGCAAACAAATCATTTGTGTCTTGAACCATAAATCATTACCATGATACCGACAGCGTTGCAAAACACCGAAGAGGTAGACATAAACAGCTAAATCGCGTAGAAATGGTGCAAAAAGTGAACCAAATCCACGTCGAAGTGAAAGAAATGTGACTCGTGAGCTCAACACACGAGTATCGTTGGGACGTATGAAACACATACTGAAAAATGAGCTCGGGCTTCAGGCATATGTAGAAATATCAAAAAGTACATGATCTTACACCGCAATAGAAAAAAGTGTCGAAGGAGCAAAGCATAAATGTTTGTTGTTTCTTTTCCATAGGTCGCAAGAAGCAATATGTCAACACACAAGATTACCAAGTTTACGTGCTAGAGAGGTCCTTCGAAAATTTAAAGATGCGAACGGCCCCCAGAAAGCAGGCACCTGTAATGGTGAAGTTTTGGGCTGCCATAACCACCGACAATCGCTCTCCGATCGTATTTTTTGACCGTGGGATCAAAATTTATAACCACCGATGGTCGCTTATATTTCGACCGTGGTGTCAAAATTAATTCGACCGTATACCGTGAAACTGTATTAGAGGCTGTTGAGAAGCCTTGGACAAACAAACATTTCGGTCGGAAATCGTGGGCATTTCAACAAAACTCGGAACCGTCTCACAAAGTACGAGTCAACCAATATTTTTTAAGAAAATGTTCCAAGCTTAATTTCTTCGATACAATGAATTACCGGTTCTCCGACTGCAAATTCGTAGTACTTCTCTGAAGGCAAAGTTTGGCACTAAAAATACCAAAGTTTGGATCCTCCAACAAACACTTGCCCAGGAATGGGCAAAAATACCGCAGAGCCACTTGAGTTCAGTGTGCAATGTTTTCTTCTGCCGTCTCAAGGCAAAGTGGTAATGTTTTAAGGAATTTGAAAATTCATATACTTTTCAAGAATTTTTGGTTTTTTTGGCATCATAAAATGTATAAACAAATAAAAAAGTTGTAGCATTTCAAGCACTTGGAGTTCTAGTCATTCACCCTGTCTGCTCAAAAATACGACAGACATGAAATTATAGCTAGAATTCTTATGCAAAGTAATTCTGCCTTTACCTTCCTGAATAATGACACAAAACAGTAATTCAGTAATTTTCTGTTATTGTTGGTTGCATTGGATGTAAGTAAATAAGAGTACAAAGGGTGAAGACATTTTGTGGCTGATTTTCTAGCAAAGAATTGGCTTTTTTCAGCTCGAAAGGATCTGTGCATATAATTTTATAAGGATGTGTACATAAAAGATCAAGACTATTGAAGAAGCCCTCCCTAGCCACTGTCAACTTGATCTGGTTTTTATTTATCGGAATAAGGTTCTGATGTTTATGAAGACAACAACTTCGTGATGTGTCCATTAAAACGAATTGCATTTAAAAAAATCTCCAGTGAACGGCTTGTGGTCTAAGTTCAACATTAGTCCTCAGTCTAAGAATTGTTGCATTTCCATCACATTTGTGTTAACTGTCAAATATAATACAAGGCAAGTGTTGAGTTGAGCTTGATATTGTGCTCATAAAAAGGGTAATTTTGGGATACTTTTACAATTCTTGTCTTAGGTATCAGGATAAAGCACCACTAGGGCCAAATAATATTGCGGTAAAGAAATATAAAGATTTTATGAAACCTTAGACCCGAATGGATTCAGAACGATGACATGCTGCGGTCTCATTTGTCTACCGAATTCAATGTTAAAATGTTTAATTATTTCAAAAATGTAAGCGGAACTACTTCATTTCGCACCGAAATTCTACGTAATTTTTATAGGGTTTTTGGTGCGAATTTTAAAATTTTATTATTTTTTAGAAATTCAGCAGAATGAATCTCTTACTGAAGTACTTCTGTGTCCATTGGTACAATTTTTTTGATTTCCCCAAATAAATGAGAATGAAAATTTGCATTGGTACGCTTGGTAGTATTCATTATACAAAATGTGTCTTTTGTGAGGCATTGGTGTACAAACTGCGTCTATCTTCTTGTTTGTGAACACAAGGCATCAGGGATTACTAGCTTTACATCAAAGGTTTAAATGGCATGTCAGAGATTTTTGTCAAAAAAAAAATTATCAGCGGTTGGATGTTGGTCTCCGGTATTAGAATGGAGGCTCTGGGGTGAGTGATTAGATGCAATGGAAGCCACTTTAACAGTGTTAATCAATATACCAGACGGGCTGATGCGATGACTGAGTTTGCCTAGCATCCGACGTAGCGGAATTAGAAGTGTGAACTATTGTTTGTGGACCAACTCAAATCAATGTATGGGCATAACACCTACATTGATTTGTATTGTGAGACGAATTTTTTTTTTTACACTTCTAAACTCCGCTTTACTTTACCAACTGCATCGTCGGAGTTGGTTCCCAAATGTCTGTAATTGATATGAGAGGGCAATTTCGAGTTGATGTGAGCAACATTCGTGGGCTAAGAGTAAATCTCTTTGCTGTGTATGTTCATCTGTCGCGTTACAAACCAGCCGTCTTGGCGCTGAGTGAAACACAGGTGGGTGAGAATACCGATTTGTCGGATTTGAACCTGCCTGGATATAACCTGGTGCCCCTGTTTTTTCTTCACCGCGGTCTCGCCATTTATGTGCGTAGTGATGTTGCTTACCAACTTCAACCACAATACGGTCTCTGTTCCAATCCGGAATTTAATTTTCTGTGGTTAAAATTCAATGTCCGTAAGCATTTAATCCACTACTGCTTCATTTATAGAAGTCCAAACCTGGACAGTAACTCAACTTATAATGAGTTTGATGCGCTGTCCGACTCCATCACAAGAATTGTATCCCTATATCCTCACACTGAAATCGCTATTGCGGGCGATTTCAATGTACACAATTCTACTTGGCTTCGACATTCAGGCCAGACAACACCCGAAGGAATGTATGTTGAAATCTTTGCTGAAGTAAATAACTTGACTCAGCTTGTGAATGAGCCAACACGAATACCCGACATTGCAGATCAATGCGCTAACACCTTGGACCTGTTTCTCACCTCTCATCCTGAGAAATATTCAATCGAAATACTGTCGCCTCTAGGCTCGTCTGACCATTGTGTCGTATCAGCTAATTTCTCGTATTCACCCCACACAGTTAGAGAACGAATTCCTAAAAGAACTGTATGGCTCTACGAGAAAGCCGACTGGAGCGGACTTAATAACTTCTTTAGGAATTTTAACTGGTCACTATGCTTCCTCGATAGTGACGTGGATGCCGCTGCTGATACGATCACAAATATTATTTTGCTGGGTATGAAGTCCTTCATTCCCCACAGAGTGAAGAGCATCAAGCCCAAGGCAAATGCATGGTATGACTTGAGCTGCAAAGAGGCTATCAGGTTAAGAGAGATGAGTTTCCGGATTTATAAAGCCAACCCTTCTGAGGAAAACCGGAAGAAGTTTAAACGGGCCCGTAATGACTGCAATTCACTATTAAGACGAGTGAAATTTTCCTACGACCAAAAGTTGAGGCAAAAAGTGCTACAATGTCCCAAGGTTAGCAAAAACTTTTGGTCTTTTGTGCAAAACATTAGAAACACAGCCTCGTCTTCAATTCCGACGCTTATTCACAATGACATTCCAGCTGTCAACTCTTTGGACAAAGCAAATCTGCTTGCTGCTCACTTCGCAGCTAGCTCAACGCTTCCAGATTGTGCTTTGTCTCCACCTGTGCTTGAGAGCGTAAATTTTTCCATGGGACGGATCCACTTTCGCACTCGTACAGTTGCAAGAGTCCTCAAAGATCTTAACGTGCACAAATCCGCTGGCCCGGATGGTATACCCCCTGTTCTTCTGAAGAGGTGTTCTTCAACGCTGGCAAAACCGTAAGCTTTGCGTAAGCTTTTCCATCTATCCTACTCTTTAGGGCTCTTTCCGAGTAAGTGGAAAACAGCATTTGTCCAGCCCGTCCCTAAAAAAGGGGAATCTTCGTCACCCACCTCCTACCGACCCATAGCACTTACGTCCCTTCTTTCCAAGGTCATGGAAACGCTGATAAATCGTCAGCTTGTGAAATATCTTGAATCCCGGAAGCTTCTTAATGACCGGCAGTACGGCTTCCGCAGCAACAGGTCCACTGGTGATCTGATGGCATATCTCACCGAAAAGTGGAACCAATCTTTGCACAATAATGGAGAAAGCAAGATCGTTGCGCTTGATATTTCAAAAGCATTTGACAGAGTCTGGCATCAGGCTCTCTTGTCGAAAATGCGTGCTTATGGAATCGATAAGTCTCTTCTTCAATGGATTAGAAATTACCTTTCGAACCGTTCAATACAAGTCGTGCTGGATGGGTTCAAGTCTGATATCCACCATATTAATGCTGGTGTTCCCCAGGGCTCCGTTCTGTCTCCGACACTCTTTCTCATTTTCATAAATGATCTCTTGTCTGCTACTTCTAATCCTATTCACTCCTTCGCTGATGACAGTACCCTCAGCTTCTCATATTCGTTCCTTGGCTCACGTCCCTGTACTTCGGCCGTAGACTTGGAACGGCAGCGTATGTCAAGCACATTAAATTCCGATCTTGACAGCATAATCGCTTGGGGTACAAGAAATAGAGTGGAATTTAATGCTTCCAAAACTCAGTGCTGTCAACTGTCACTCAAGCGTTCCCAAAATAACCAGCTGTTATCCATGGGCGGCACCTGCGTTGTTGAAACCGAAAAACTTTCCATCCTCGGTATGCGTATCAACTCAACACTTAGTTGGAACGATCACATACATGAGGTCGCCAAAAATGCTGCGAAATGTCTAGGTTTCCTAAAACGATGCAAATAATACTTTACCCCCTCTGATCTGGCTACAATTTACAAGGCCTACATCCGTCCTAAGCTCGAGTATAACGCTCCTATCTGGTCTGGTGCTCCCAATTCCTCCCTACACCTACTGGATAGAATCCAAAAGCGAGCGATAAAACTTATAGGAGACAACAATATTGCGAAGTCGATTGACTCGTTAGAACACCGACGTAATGTCGCGTCTCTGTCACTGTTTTATCGCTATTTCAACAAGAAATGCTCAAACGAATTAGCCAGCTGCATTCCTCCCCTTCAAGAATTCACCCGCAATACACGCCTCGCAAGGAATGCTCATCAGTTCACCCTTAAGCCCACCTTCGGACGTACAGTTAAGTATAGAGACTCGTTCTTCAGCCGCACCACACGAATATGGAATGCCCTTCCCTGCTCAATATTCCCCTCTCATTACAATCTACAGACATTTAAAACCAATGTGCACCGGTACCTCCTCTCCCTCTCTTCCTCTATACCTTCGGCCCGTGCTGTGACTTAAATCCGGTCACTTAAGGGTAGTCGTAACCCCTTTAGCGCGCGCCAATTATAAAAAAAAAAAAATTAAGGTAGAAAATATTATTTTATTAATTCAGGTGAAAATAATGATTTTACAAAATTATTGTAATAAAAAGACAAAATTAAATTGGACCACCGATGCCCACGAACTGCACTGCTGCCAAGAAAAGACAAGGCTCCTTTTCGCATACCTCGTTCTATCGCTCGTCGACTCTCCTCCTCAGTCCAGCCAATTCCAAAGTAAACTGTGGTCGCCTGGGTCAACAAACAAGTGAATGACACCTCAGGTCACTCTAAATAATTTTCAAATCGAGCATAGCTGGCCGTCGACGAATATTACAAATGAGTAATTAAAAAAATGAATACAAAGGAATGCTTCCCTACATTGATTTTTAAGCACTACTGTCTGTCAGATCTGATCGTGTGATCTGCATAAAAATGTTGTTATTCGAATAAATACACCATATAAAGGGTGATTTATAGTGAGGATTTCTGATTTTCAAAAGTTTTTCCTTACAGATCACGCTTGAATTTTTTCAAACTGCTTTATAATTTTTGTTGAGTATCGTATGGCAAGTCGTCACGAAAGGACTTGCACCATAACTGTGTCTCCAAATTGTTCAACGCTGTCACGAAAATCAGTGTTCTGTGAGAAATGTTTTTGTTTTGTGCGGAACTTGCGGTGCGAATAAGTGACCTGCTGAAACCACTATTGCCAACAATATTCGAAAACTTAAGTCCCAGCATACGTAGTTGATGAAATCCAGCCGGTTAAGCCACGTCCGGCATGTAGCGAGAAGGCTAAAACACCTGCAGCAGGAAGTGTACACGAAGACAGTTATGGTAAGATTCGTCATCATTCTCAGCACTTTGGCTACTTTACCGGACCCTGTGCTTTCTCAAATTGAAGCATATAGTGTCGGCAATGTCTGGTATCAACAAGACTCCACTACGAGCCATACAGCACGTGAAACAATGGCCAATGTTGTTACCTCAGGTCTTCGGGAATAATAATAATAAGAATTTATTGGTACTATAGCCCACAAGAGATCAGGCTTCTGCATCAACTACTCGTGTTATGCGTGCTTCTCAAAGTAAAGGGGACTCACAGTTTTTTCTCGACTCCGAATGGCGAAATTTGAGAAGCTTGTCGTAGACAATTGATACTCTTTGAGTGTTGTCAGCAACTCGAAAGAGGTGGTGCCGTGAAAAAAGTGCGAGGTGTCCCGTCCGGGAATCGAACCAAGACCTTCTGCGTGTGCGTCGACGCACTTACCCACTACACTTTGGGAATAAGACAGTTAAAAATGACAATTTGTAGGCCAACACTACTGGTGTTATCAGCGAAATAATCTCTAAGCAGTGGCAGGAAATGCATGTGTTCTAGATGATTTCTTTAATGTTGACTACTTTTAAGTCAGAGCTTGCAGGATACCCATTTTTTTTTTTGGTTTTTCTCATAACAACAGACACCTTCAAATTCCTGCCCCTTTCAAATCACTCATAAACATATTTCTGCAACAACTTTAGTGCCTATCAAATCCCTTCGAACACCATTCGTCTGTTTCGCGGAATAGACCTTCAAGTCAAATTTTACGCGCCAATAAAGTTGTTTTGCCAACAAAAAGGAGAGGAAATGAAGTCTCTGACAAGTAAACACGTTTATTACCTTCGGTCTGATCTTGTTTTGCATTCACCCATCAAATTTATAAGATCACCACTAAAAGGAAGACATTCATGATATTCGATGCCATAAACATTTGTGCAAGTGTTTTCACATTCATGATGTGTAGCGCATAGATATTATATTTCCTTTGAACGAAATGAATGAAAGAATACTGCAGAACTCCCCACAGTGCGATGCACTGCAATGACTGAAGAATAGATTTCACAAATCGAACTAAGCATCGGTCTTAATCGATAGTCTTGCCTTGGGTGTTCGTGAGAATTAAGCACTCCCCTACGCTGACGTATACGCTGATCCGAGATGAATTATTCATGGTATTTTGATGAGTTTACCGGGAATGGTCTTTGCTTTTATTTCGCTCCAGTCTGGTGCAAATTTCTAGATACCCACGAACCAAATCGGCCTCCGGTGACGGACGGACCGTCCGAATTTCCATTCAAAGTCATAACCGGGTGATTTCAATGCGCGAGGCTAGTTCTTTCGTTTGCACCGCGCGGTGCTGTTTATAGTCTAAGTGACAGATGATTTGTGCGAAATTGTATTTGCGAATGAAGTTGAGCGAATTGAAGTTTAAATTTGGTGTGAAAAAAATGAAAGACTCTCGCGTTTGGCGGGAATTTAATGGAGCCATCAATCTTCACGAAACATGTTAATTCGTTTTGGGGGCAATGACTTGATGGGCGGCTGACGATGAAGATGGAATTAGAATATGTGTGTGTGGACACAAACAGCGATTCCAATACACTGGAATGAAAGTCGTTTTTGCCAAATTAAAGTTAGACTTGTAGCCTAAGTCAGTGGCAGCGATTAACCCCACGCATCAATATTCAAGGTTACCGAGACTACATATGTGTGGTAGACAGACGGAAGAAAATGACACAAGCTGACATTAGCAATGAAGTTTCTTAAGTTTTTAAGTTTCCATTTAGGTGATACAAATTAAATTCTGTCTGAGTTTGAAATTAATCTAACGATGAGTAGATTGAGTTACACGTCAAATGTCTTAAAGCATGTCATTATAAACATTTTTTACATTTCTTGTCACATCACCTTTCTTGGCAACGGTCTGAGAGTGGGGCAATTGTTCGCAAAGAAACTATCAAGCGCCACCGCACTCAGTCGCGTGAGTCTTCATTTATGACAGACAACAAGGAGTGGTTTCTGAAGACACTTATACCAGGCACATATCTCTGTGACGAATTATAAGTCTCAAAGGACTCTTACGTACTCAAGGAATAAAAAATCTCCAGAACTGTTGAATTTGAGGCATTTGGAAAACCATGTAACACAAGAACCTTCTAAAGAAGTACTTTGGTTGTCTCAGTTGTGACTAACTCACATCCCGAACAGGGTGTCAAGAAAAAAACCCAAAACGGACGATGATAGTTCAGAATAGTATCATAAACACAAATACAAAAAACCGGGCACGCAAGTAGGGTAGGTATCCTCTTAAGCGACTTCTGCAGAAGCTGTAGGAATGCAGAAGAGCCAGAAACTCTCCTTCAGAAGCTCTGCTCTCTGCTGGCTTCGAAAAATATTCTTTGGTTAAGTGGTTTGAAATAACGTCACAATCACGATCGTCATCGGTCATAACTTAACCTTTGTCCTAGAAAATGCCTCTTACAGAACAGACCTCCGGTTGATTACATCAGGTAATTAATTTTAATATAAACACACACAGTGATACACTCACGATAAAAATTTGAATTCTTTATGAAGTCTATACCTTACCTTTAATTTGACTGAGAAAAATTCCCTTCATGCCATTTTTTCGATGTAATTTTCAGCCACTTTTTGACATACGAGGGCTGTCTGATAAATAACCGAAGCTAGCGGCACAAGTGAAAAAAAAAGTTTCTACTTCAAATTGTGCATATTATAATAGCTACTCGCCAAAATTTCAGAAATTTATCTTGCACCATTTTCTGTTGACAGTCGTTTTTGTGAGTGTATTTCCGTGATTCCCCCAAAATGGAAAAAATTGAATATCGAGCTGTAATTAAATTTTTATTTTTGAAAGGCAATACGCCTTCACAAATCAAAGATGAGTTGGACTCTGTGTATGGTTACTCTGCACCATCGTTTACCACCGTAAAATTTTGGGCAGCAGAGCTTGAAGATGATGAACGTGCTAGGCGTCCAAAAACTGTAACCACTAACGATAACATCGCTAAAGTTCATCAATTGGTACTAGACGACCGCCGGATTAAAGTTAGAGAAATAGCTGAGATTATGAAGATGTCAAAAGAACGTGTTTGCCATATATTAAACCAAGATTTGGGCATGAGAAAGCTGTCCGCGCGTTGGGTGCCGCGTTTGCTTACGCTAGACCATAAACGTGCGCGCATGAACATTTCCAGCGCTCTGTTGGCTCAGTTTAGAGGCAATAAGACCGAGTTTTGGCGCCGATTGATAACTGTAGACAAAAAAAAAATAAATTTGAAAAAGTCGCGTGCATCATGGTTAGGTCGGTTATTTATCAGACAGCCCTCGTATTTCGCAAGGCATGCCATACCTTGAGTAATGTCGATTTTGTATGCGCTTGGGGGCGCATAAAAACACGGTATTTTGTGTAGCCTCATAGTGTCAAATTGTATGACAATTGATGACGGCGAGAAGTGAAATTACGAGACCAGGGAATTTCTGATACTAGAGCCATTATTGTCTTTGTCGTGCGGCTTGTTGCGCATTCTTGATGGAACCACATATCGCCAAAGTAATAATCTTCAATCGACGGATAGATAGAAATCTCATCGCTCCAATGGGCTGTAGCCGTTAGCCCATTGGTATCTTCGAAGAAATACGCACTCATGACGCGTCTCGACCATATAGCACACCAAACAGGCACTTTGTCTGGATGCAACGGCACTTGTGAGTTTTTTTTGAGATTGTGAGTGAGAAATTTGCCTCACCACCGAAGAAAATTATGTTCAACAAATACCTCTGTTTGGATTATCACATATCTACAGTAGTAAGTTTCAATAGTATTGAAACTTTGTTCCAATACGATGTTTTAAATCGAAAGCATTTAGATATTACTGTGACAAATCGACGGAGAGCTGAACTAAACAGATGTCAAATAACAAGACTGCCAACTTGAAACCCCAAAATGAATGACTTTATACAATCTAGTATAAAGGGCTTTTTTCGAACTTTTTTGAAACACCAATAAATCGATATATAGAATATCTCAGTAGGTACATGCTTAAGTGAAAACATATGTACATATAAATATAAATACGTTCTCTCGGCATTTATTGTAATTCTATTCATTTTTTAACACTCACCTCGATAATGATCTGACAGAATTTTTGCTTGTAATTAAGGCTGACTATCGGACAATCAGCTGTAATTGAAAATGGTATTCCACCAGCTATGTGGAGGACGTTATTCATGAGATACAAAAAAAAAAGCATATCGACAATTTTATACGTAAGTTCGAACATTTTCCCAGACGCCTGTAGTATCCAAAGGGAGGGAAACTGAAGCACAATGCAAGAGCTGACCTTTTAATTTGACGGCCTAGGGAAGAGGGCACTAATTACATTTCCATTATCGGTGTAACTGCATCGAATAAGCGTCATACACTGAAAAACTAGGGTTATGATATGTCTGATTAATTTAATTGCTCTTAATTGGATGTGTATGTGTAGTAATACAGCTGCATGCAGATCGGTCGTTAAGGGCATGGATTATGAAGGCGATTCACCTCTGTACGACTATCATTGAAAAATTGAATTCTAGTTGAAGTGCTGCCGCGAACAACAGATGCCACAGGTCACACAAACAGTGCATGTCATGCTAATAATGGCACTTTGAATGGGGGAGAGTTGCAGGAGGCGGTCACTTAATGTGATTGAATATTGTAGTCGGGTTGGAAATTAAAAATATTCAAATATTAATACAAAAGTATATTTTTAATGGCAATGACCTCCGTCATAGGTGATAGTTTTCTCCGCTCCAGTGTTGGGCAAGTTTTCTCAATTTCCTGCAAGCGATTGAGTTGTAAGGTATCGAAACTCAACCACCGTTTAAAATTTGAATTTAGATTTGAGTTTTGAAAGTTGGATTTCTAATTCTACATAAGCTTGCCAAGCAAACGCGGATCTATATTACCTCCTTGATTCTGCTGGTTTTGGCATTTAGTATTTTTAGAACCAATTGCGACTTCATTTTTAAAACCGAAAACATTTATCAGGCACGAATAGTTTACTATGACTTGTGGAAATACATGTCAGTGTAAGTTGCTGCGCTTATTTTCCAAGCATACGAATTGAAAAACAAAAGTTGACATTCGTTAAGTGGGTGCTAGTCTAAGGGAGCTTTTTTTGTATGAAACTATAAAGTTAGTTTCTACAGTCTTTGACACTGAGAACCGTCAGAATCAAATATATGTGTTTTATTTTAATTTTCTGCATTCAGTATTTTTGTGATTTTGCCACTTTTCTGACTTTGGATTTACTAGCAATGGCATAACTTAACTGCTAGCTATGATATGTATTTAATTCCAGAAATCTTCTTTGAACAGTCACGCCGCTGACGTTCAAATTCAATTATGCTGGTATTTGAATTTCTGATTTTTGGGATATTGGCGTCATGAACATCGTATCTTTATTTGTTGTTTTCTCTGTGTCTATGATTTACTTTTGGAGCCCTCATCATGCCATATGAATTCTACGAGGGATAAAACATCTCCAAGGCCAGCATTGTAAAACTCTTTGTCTTGCAAAAGATGATACTACGAATTTTCACCGGTGTCACCATTGACATATGCGGATTGAAACTCCACAAGTAACGCGAAGGTCTACGATAACAATCCCCTTGCAATGGTATTTGGTGCAACTGTTCAAGAGGCAGCGACAAGAAACTGGAACTTATCCTAAACCAATCATCAGGATCTTGAGAAGTTCAATTCCCGGACATTGATATCTCATCGCATGCAAAATGCTGAACAAGAAGAATGCAAGCCGCATCACTTCAACTCGAGTAGTGATACGACTTATTATCGGGGCCCCACGGAAAATATAAGGCGTTGGAAAGAAAAATCCATTATTTTTGTATTTTTCGGTTAGAAGGAATCTTTTTCATCCATTCTAATTGTAAGGCGAAAGATTTATTCGACACTGAAGAGAAAACAGAGATGGCATCGCCAGTAGAGAGGGTAAATACACTGTTGTGCACTTCCTCTGTTAATGTAACGCAGTTGCTCATATCAGGTAGCAGCTGTTTGGTGCTGATGTGCATATGCTAATATTCCTCATTAAGACCAAATTACTTTGAATGAAGGCTACTGCCTGGTAGTTCAATGGACCAGTTTCGAGTCTGAGCTCTCCAGTGCAGTGTGTACCAATGTCCAACTAATTGCCTAATAATCTGAAGGGTGAACTATACACATGCAGCTGCACAGCCTGTGGAATTCGTTGTCTTCTCCTCTAAATACCATCAATACAAAAAGGACCAAAACGGACAAGAGGTCTCCTAGAGTTGGACTATACGAGCGCCTCACTGTATGAGCGCCTCACTGTATGAGCGCCTCACCGTATGGGCGACGCATAACCGCGAAGTACATTTATATTGAGTCCACTGTTAAGATTTCCGTCGATTCGGGGTCGTAGTTTTACTTTGACCGTATGTGAGAGCGGGCGTCCGTCTGCGAATTGTAGAAAAATTCGAAAGACCGATATCGCTTGGTGATTTGATTCTTGTTTGTAGATGACGATTAGATGTTAGATGTGGCAGCTGTCAAAGGTTGGTTTGAAGAGTTTCAACTTGGTTCTAATGAGCCACATCCAAATGTTTCAAAGACGGCTACGAAGGATGATAACGTCGCAAAAAGATGTCCAGAAGTGGTTAACAATGAGAATAACGTGACAAAAAGCTCAGCGTTCGTATTGGTAAGTTGCCGATTGAAAGCACACGGCAGAGCTGAGACAGTAGGGATCTGAAAAGACCTCATGGGTCATACCCTGCATAAAATTTTAACTGGGCATGAGAATAATATCTGTGCGATGGGTGTATGTTTGCAGACTCGGGCAATAAGCGCAACAGTGAGACTATTTCACAGCAGAAATCCAGAGAAATTTCATGACCGTCACCTAAAAATAGGCAAACTGATTCACACCAGAAAGCAAGAAACATACGAAACCGTGGTCCGCACTCGGTCGACTTGCTCCGCAAATGGCGCAAACTTTGCTATCGGCCAGAAAGTTGACGACAACCATTCTCTGGAATTAATATCGCCTTTCATGAGAAAAACAAAACTGTCACAGGGCCTTACTATGCCGAATAATTGGGTCGATCCGACGTCGAAATTGATCAAAAAACCCACTTAGCCCCATTTGTCGAAGGACATACATAACAGCTCACAGATTCATATTTTCGCTATCGCCTCTGGAAAATTAAATTATCACTTTTCCTAAATTAGCGTAAACTAGACAAAAAATTGGTCTCTAAATCGGTGGGCTACTAATCTCAAGCATTACTTTCAAAGAGTGAGACTCAAGGAAATCGACGTCGCCGTCAAGCAAAACTAATGACAACGTTCGCTTCTCAGAGCAATTCTTAATGTAAAAAATCAAAATTGAGTATAAGGGATAACGAGGTTGAGAACTGTTCAGGATTTTAGCCTTTTGTCATTTGGGTATTTCTGGATTTTGATTTTCGGGATTTTGACCATATCTCGGGAAAAATCAACCAGCACGGGGTTTGCAAAATATTGTATCCTCCACAAAGAACATGAAATTTAAAGCTTAGACGTCCATCTTTAAAAGAGCCTTAGTAAGATCATTCCCCATAATAAATACTAAGTGTAAATTGGACCGTGGCCCGAGTTTATAACCAAATGGAAAAGTCCTACTATTTTTCCCTCATATCCAATAGCATTCGAATAATCAATTATCTCCTAAACTGTTGTGACCACAACTTATGGCTATGTATTTAGTGTATCTAAAGCATACATGATTTCAGTTTACAAAGCTCGATAGATAAACCAACATTTACTCGCATCTAAATGTACATGGTTTCATATTTTCCTTCGCTCCCCTTTAAAGAGAGTGATGTCATATAGCACAACAGCACTGTACCCCAAAGCAAAGCGGACACACACATTAAATCTCTTAGCTTATCCCAAGTGTATGACATTGAACGACCATAGCATTCTTGAGTTTTCCCTTTCTAACGGCAAAACAAAGTCAATCACCCTCCGGAATGAGATCATTTGTAGTCCAAGCCACAGCGCCAGCCACACAACTCAACCTCATATAATCAGGGCCATAACTCGGGCCCGACATGTTTACCCACACAAACCCACCCATATATCCCGGCCGTGCATGTGTTTGTCGAACGCAGAACAAAATCCAAAGTTTACACAATTTAATTGCAATCCCGGACACACAAGTGTAACTGAATCATACCACAGCAGACTACGGCCGCCATGGTCACTCAAGCCGCACCCGCTGCCGCCGCCGCCACCGACGCTGTTATAATAAAACTACAAAAAGCAAAAACAAAAAGTAAACAACACGCACACAAGCAAACATTGTGTGATTGCAAAACAGAACTCCATTCCTTGATGAACTTTTAATGAAGCTGAAATCAGAAAATGTGTACAGAGATGCCCGGCCACGTGCTCCTCCGGCCGCTTGGACATGGTAGGTAGCTGCAAGCGGTCGGTATTCGGAATGATGTCAGAGACAGAGTGAGTGTGTGGCCATATTCATCATTATGCCTCGAGTGGGCTTCACTTGGTAATCGCATTAGGGCTCCCTGTACGCCGGCCCTTTCCTGGTATCTAGTCATGCGGGGTGCGCTTCAAAATTTCGAAATCGAGCAGGATTTGGTTGTCATTCGAGTGGAAAATATTTCCTTGTTCCGCAGTAAGTCCGAGTATCTGAACCTGTTTTGGGCCCGTGCGGGAGTTTAATAAGATTTCATGAGTGAGTGGTCTTGGGTGTGGAGTGGAATTGTTATGCTTTCATTTGACTAGTGGCTTTTGAGGTAAATGATACACTTTAAGTTTTCCTTGTAGGAAGTTACTCTTCGATGCCGGAAGAAAATATGAGACATGTCTTAGAGATCGCTCTCACAATAGAGCGATCTTCGTATTGTTATCTATCACAGTTAATGTCAAGGTCTAAACTTTATAAAGAATTTAAATTTTTATCAATAGCATATCACTGCGTGTGTTTTATTAAGCTTTATTTTTTAAATGAATGGAAGCTTGTTCTGTAAGAGAAATTTCTGGGACCAAGGTTAAATTACTGTCTTTGTATGTCCTAGTCAGAATCACTATCATTTCACTCGGGATATGCAATAAGGTGGGATAGCCTGTGATCATGGTTAAACTAATACCACTTAGAGGCGTTGGGAAACCGTTGGTAAGAGAGGTGTTTCATGCTAGTTCGGACCGCTGAGTCAAACATGTGGCAAAGCAGCTGTAGGACAGTTTTTGGCTCTTCTGCATTCCTGCAGTTTCTACAGAAGCTGTTTAAGAGGACACCGACCCTACTTGCTTACCAATCAGACAGTGCCCGGTTTTTTTTATCCCACAACTGAGCGCTAGCAGCCATTTTAAGTGTTTTGGAGTTAAAGGAGGGATAGATATCTTTACATTGGAGAGGTCAATAGCAACCACAAGACGAGTAGCAACTTCAGAAGTTAGGCCCTGGTCCCTGGTGGGCTGTAGTACCACTGAATTACAAGTCTATCAGATGCAACATCGTGGCGTATATGCCGAATTGGTGCATACCCTTTCTTTTACGACGCAGTCTGTTCGATGCGAGATAGAGAAGGATATACAATAGAAGCTTAAAATTTTCGTGTTTTTTCTTCGTATATTCAACCGCGATTCTGATCCGTGCAGCTGTTTCTGTTTTTCTGTTTGTATCGCAAATGACATGAGACTATTTCAGCTTGGAGTATATGTATGTCGCCAATAGAAACGATCGCTCGAGTGCAGAACTTGGTTTTCTAGCTTTTTACTCATTACTCGGAATTTGCTTATGTCCAGGGGTAACAGTAGCAGAAATAGCGAGGTATTCTCCTATATGCTTGAAATCTTTTTGCACTTCATGGTATTGAATTTGCTTTAATTTCGTGGCATGCTTTGAAATTGTGAGGATTTCCGCCGGAAATATACAGCACGAAATACCTGAAAATGTGGTTAAAAATTACTTTAAAGAGATTACATGCTAGAAATTTTTCGTAGGCAGTCGTACGAACGATGTTGCTTCTGCACCCTTAATGGCAAAGTCCAGGCATTATAATGAATTAAAACTTTCATTAGAACTTTGTTGATGCGTTGTTTAATATATCTTTACTTTCGAAGCCGATAAATGAATAGACTCATATGAATAGACTCATATATGCGGATGAAGAATATATGTTTTCAACTCTTTTACTCTTTACGTGGTCGCCGTGGCGTAGTGGGTAAGTGCGTCGACCGCCGCGCAGAAAGTCTAGGTTCGATTCCCGGACGAGACACCTAGCATTTTTTCACGGCACCACCTCTTTCGAGTTGCTGACAACACTCAAAGAGTATCAATTGTCTATGAAAAGCTTCTCAAATCTCGCCGTTCGGAGTCGGCAAAAAACTGTAGGTCCCTTCTACTCGTGAGAGAACAGTAGCACGCACAACACGAGTAGTTGTAGTAGAAGCTAGGCCCTGGTCCCTTATGGGCTGTAGTGCCACTCAATTATTATTATTATTATTATTATTATTATTATTATTAACTCTTTTACTAAATTATCGAAAAGTAAGTGATTAGCGAGACTAGACTCCACCGGTGGTCTATAAATAAATAAACTCTCAAAAGTGCCAAAGGTCAAGCTTCTTCAGCAACTCCTTCAACCGACTCTCATTGGAGACTTTTGAGAAGATTTTCATTGACAATAAGTACGTTTTGTGTACTGTGAGCAACTCGAAAGATGCTTTGCCAAAAAAATCCTATGTGTCCAGTCCAGGAATCGAGCCTAGGACCGCCGTTGCGTAAGTTGACACAGTTACCCACTACTACACGTCGGGAACTAAGTTCACATTTAAAAAAGTCAAAATTACGAGTCATTCCTAGCGCCTAGATGAAGAAGTGCTGAGAAGGTGTTATGTCCCGCTTCCTTCCCAGACAGCACATGTAGAAATCATTTGCGCGTGAACACCCACACGTTAACGACCCAGAAGTTAGTGACGCCACTAAGATGCCAATTTAGGGTCTATTTTAAGAATGTAGTCCATGATTTAGCACATGACGCCTGTTCTCTATCTGGTATTTATTTTGTGTTAAGTGAAAGGTTTCTTATTAATCTAGCGTAATTGGAGTCAATGTCTTCATGCTAAATGAATGTAGCAATTTGCTGGCATCCGTTATTCGCAAAGCATGACAGGAGATTTCTTGTCAGACGAAAGGCAAACAAGAGGCACCCTTTAACTCATAAGAAGCAATTAAATTGACAAACACGTGCACAGTCTAAGAGCAAACTGCAGTCCAAGAAGAACATCAATTCAAAATAAATATGCCTGCACATGAATGTCTTCCCCTTTAGGCAACACACCGCAATTTAAACTTGCACAATACAATTTCATCTAATCCACCGCACATGCATTAAAATTAAAATTTACTTTCACGTTCTCTTTCATTTGTTTAATGTACGCATTCCTTCAGTGAGAATGAAGTCGTCACCTGCCATTTACTCCGCACGAGACGCTCTCTCAAAATTTCCATAAGACCAAGCAGAAACCACGACGTTTTCATTTTCACTTCAGTCTCCAATGTTAAGTCAACCGAATGACATTTAATTAGACATTTACACAATTTATGTAATTAAGGAAATGAGGCGTTCTGTCATTGTCTACATCTACGCAGCGGCGGCGGCGGTGGCGGCGTCAGAAGAGGCCTAGTCAGCGACCCAAACTGTCGGGAGCCACTTAATTTTCTCCACCATCAACTGTTGCTACTAATGTCAAAGATGTCGTTCTTATTACAGTTATGCCACTCTTGTTCAGCAAAATTGAACTTTTTCTCTTTCCTCCCCTCATCCCACACCCTGCACAAACAAATTTCCGGCGGAAGAAAAAAACGCAAAGGAATGGACGGGGATCATCGCACTTAAGAGGGCAATTAATTCAATAGCTCCGCAGAAGTGAAAACTAAAGAACTAGAGACGACCACGACGACAAGTACTGCTCCGTGTCAATACTGCGGCCTTAGAATTTTCTCATTTCACGCGTCACGTCGTGACGAAATTCATTTATTGCTGCGGGAGAGCCTCATTATTTTCGTGATACTTGTCATCTGTAGGTGAAGCAGCTCAACTCGACAAGGGGCAGTCGAGTGAGAAATTCAAATTTCTATTCCAAGCATGATTCACGACGCCGAGCATCGAACAAATTACATCAATATAGCGTCCCAATCAAATTGAATAAATTGGGAGGTCAGATTGTTGATTAAGATTTATGAGAACGGGGCAGTTAGGTTTGATGTCCGTATCTTGTAGGTTGAACTACCAAATGGGCTCACATTACTTGGTCAATTTAATTGAATTCATTTAATGTTTGTCATCGGGTGATTGATTTGGGTGAGAAGTCTTAATGCAGGTAATCCAGCTCGTGCTGTTCGAGTGCATCGGTTTTACATTAACAAGATGGATCGACGGCGGTAATTAGACGCCAAATGAGTTCAAATTAATACCTGTTTACTTTATCGGATGATTTATCTTTTTAAACTGTCTCTCAGTTATGTAAGATAAGCACCTTAAGCATTTTTGGCGAATTGAATAATCTTTAAAGTTGCATGTAGTGTTTTGTTGCCTTTTTGGATACAAGTCGGATTTATCTTAAAGGATGAATTTCGAATTGCAGAAGGATTTAAAAGCGTTTCAATAACAATAACAGTCATTGATGTTCACATTATGCACCACTTTTTGGTCGTTACCAGAGCTTACGAACAGTCAATTTCTAGGCGTCTTTTGATCACATTGAATTGTCCCTTGATACATTTTTTAAAATCTTAAGTTTTTGAATGGCATTTAATTATTTACTAAAATTGTTCATAAAAGTGGTTTAATTTTACCACATTACCCAGTTGAACAATGAATACATTCAATACATGACTTATTTCTTCAAATGTCCAAAAATCAACATGGTAGACAATCTCATAACTTTCTATATCATAAACCAATGTATGGCAAATCACAAAGGGATGTTTTGTTTAAGCAAGAAGATAGAACTGGTGTCTGACCGTTGCTGAGATAAAAGGAAGTATATAATCACCATCCAAGCCACCTCTTTATCGGCCCTGTTGTATACAAAACCGAACCATGAACACTATTAAATGCATTTCTTGTTTATTTTGAAAGAAAACCAAATAAGGACTTGTATTCGATCTCGCAGGAGTTTTCAGAAGAGTTGAAGGAAATCATTTATTTGCGATTTCATTCAGTGATGATGACAATGAACTACTTGTCTTTAAGGACTGCAATATTTAGGTCCATATTCTAAAGATGGTGTCACCTGCAATTTGTGTTTTCATTGGAAAGGTATGACATTTATTAACAATTATTAGTGTGCATCAGAGTCTATTTTGGACAGCAACATTGTTTTTGTCTCTTCGAAAATGAAAATGTTTTCGTTTTCTATTTAAATTTCGACGAATTAAAGGCTTTACTGGATCAAGATCAGTGCCAAACGTAAGTTTAACTCGCAGGATCGTTGGGAGTGAATCAGAAAAGAATTTCCGTTCGATTAAAAAAAATTTGGATTTAGTCAACAGCAATAACATTGGGTGTACGAGTTGAAAATGAGAGATGTCGAAAGGCGATTTTTCACCTCGGAGCATCAAAGGTAAGGATTTTTGCACCGGATCATGACTGGAGATAAAAAGTGCATATACTTACTAATTCAAGAAGAAAAAAGCCAGATAAAGTCAAACTGTTCTGTCATCGTCTATTTGGCTGCCAAACAAAAACATCCACTGTGTAAAGGTCATGCTCTGAATTTGGTGGAACCAGACGGGTATGGTGTACCATAAGCTCTTTAAACAAGGAGAAACAATTGTTGGGAAACATTGCCCACTACAACTAATGCGAATGCAGTACGTGAAAAACAGCCAGAAATGACCGAAAGGCATGACAAGATTATTTTGCAGCATGATAGTGCTAGGCCCCAAGTGGCTGTAGCACTGTAGGTAGTCAAAAACTACCTGTAAAGGCTGAAATGGTCTTAGGTCTTAGCCAACCACCGTACTCAATAAAAAAAAATTTTTTGAACACAAAAAGTGGATTAAATTGCACTACATCTGTTGGCAGTTGTGAAAAAGAGAAATACTTTGGAAAGGATTGTTAGTTATAACTTTCATATTTGTGGCGACTGTGGCATAGGTGGTAAGCGCATCAACTCCCATCCCGACTTTAGGACTTTTTATTCAAATTCTTTTCATGGCATCTTTTGTTTTGCTAGTAACACTAAAAATGTATTAATTTTCTATGAAAACCAGAAAAAACACTATAGCACTCTTATATGTACATACATGCGACTAATAGCACGCACAACACGAGCAGTTGATCAATTGTCTCTTGTTAGCTTAAGTGGTCTGTTTGAATTTTTCAAAAACAGAAGGAGATTTTATTGTGAACACTGCTCACTCAGAATGCCTATTCATAGCATAGCAGCTTGTCTTTCATACAGAGATCGTGACAGACAATGAAACCTCCAAAATGATATCAATGTTACTATTCGTGCGGCGATTAAGGTAATCTATTAGAATACATATTCGCACGGCATTTATGTGCCTATTTAGCCTTATGGACGTTTGAGGCTTGTCTCCCACCACATTCCATCTAGACATGATCCATCTAGCAACCGCAGATGTGCAACCGGCAGTTCTCTATGACTGCCAAAGAAACTCTGTCCGAGCTGTGATTCAAAACGTTCAAATTCAAAATCGGTTTAAATACATCGAAATATGCCTAAAGACCTAAAACTTTATATATCTCCAGTAAAAATATTCCAAAACTATGTCTCGACGGAGAATTTACCGTAGCTTAACGTAAAATTAAGTGCTTACCAAAATTATTTCTTAACAAGTCCATTGTCTAACTCGGCGTGTGGTTTGTAGAGTAGTCTTTTTTAAATTAGAGCTCACCGAAACCATGTGCTTGAGTTTTAGAAAATCATATGCCGATAATGTTAGTTCCTCCAATCACAGATAAAATATTTCTCATTGTACGCTGATTTTCGTAATACAGCTGCAAGCTTCGCAGAGACTGTTGTGATGTGAGTCTTTCCATGATGATTTGCCAAGCGAAACTGAACAAAATTAAAAAAACAGTTTGATAGGAGTCGCGTGTGATGTACGTGCGATTTGTGCTGATATTTGCATTGATGGCATGTGTAGGCGGCATGCGACTAGTCAAGCGTCTACGGATACAACGTTGAAGATGGCTAGGCAAGGATAACATTGGTCCGCCCTGAAAAATCTGTGAACCAGAGCCATTGAGACAACGCAACGGGGGACTACCTCGTCTGAGAAGGAGCACGTGAATTAAAAAAGACTTCGAACAATTTGGAATGCAAAATTTAAGCCAGCTGCCAAGAGACCGTGCACTTGAGAATCATGTTTTTTGAGGTCCACCTGCACATCGGATTGTAATGTCACAAGAAGAATCTCAAACTGTCATTTTAGTGAATTTTTTGAACTGTGCCCGCTTTTTACAAATGCATGCTGATTGTCATTCCTTGAAGTCGATAAGGTGAAAATCTGGACAGGCATGCCACAGGACACAATCACGTCGGTTTAACTGCAAGCAGACTCAAAGTGTGGGCATCATCACTGTCTGTTGTTATAATACGAGACTCTGGCTATATATATATATAATATGCAAAAAAAATTACCACAATCGAAGTACGGCGTAGACGACTCTAGTGTACAGAACCAATGCCAAGGCCACTGCGGCAACATAAACACCGAAAAAGACCTTAGAACCATCTTGTGCACAAATCTTATGTTGCTATACGTAACCTCACATAAATCTAAAACGATCTATGCATTGAGGTCAATCTATTTTCGAAAGCACAACATCCGCTACAAGGAACCACCACCATATTGATCATATCTCCGTCAATCACTTTCGCATTGCTGACCATCCGTGTTCCATAAAACATTCCTAAGTTATTTTGAAGCAGCAGAATACACATAGTGATCAGGCTCTTATGCGCAGAGACAGGATCTGAAATTAAAATCTATTTATACCGGAGTATCTTCTTGGTGGTGGATATCTGGATTTATGCATGAGGATTGGCACAGTTTCAAAAATATCTTAAGATCCACAATACGACTGGCATATGCGATGAAATTGCAACAAGTACTGATGAAAAATTTTACTTCAAGACGGACGACGCACGCTGTACTCTTTTAGACTGCAAGTGGGCACCGTGCATCCAATGCATAAACACACATGTATGTCTGTTTTGAATGTGTTTTTGTTGTTTTGTTTCCGTCTCCACATGGAACTGAAGTGATCGCTTGCTTCAAAGTTACAAGTGTGCGACATCAGTGGCTGTTTGTCAAGTTTTCTGTCGAGTGCCGGCTCGAAGGCACTTAACATCAATTTCGAAAAGTTCAAATTATTTGACATTTCGATGGAGATGGTATTTAATTCGTGAAATTCTTTGAGGTTTTAATTTTTCCCCCTTTTTCTGTCTGGATGGGGAGGAGCGATGACGATGTACGATGAATTGTTTGAAGGGAGGATTACAGCTGATGCTGGGAAATGAGTAAAAAATGGTGATGGTGACAGTTGAAGGAGATTATGACTTTAATAACTAGGTTTTGGAAAAACCTATGATTAGATATTACAATTTTGAAATTATTCTTGACTACAAAATTTGTCTCCAGTTACGAAGCTTAGTTCAAGCGATAAACAAATTCATTCCTAAACCTCTAATCTAGGTAGAAAGGTAGAGAAGGAATTGAGAAGAAGAAGAGCAAGGCAAGCAAGTCATTATCCCAGGGAAACCTACGAGGAAGAGGTTAATCAAAGCCGTAATAAGTACGGTGGGATTTGATGTGGAAAAGGACTACAGTGCAACAGGGGAGACAGTGTTAAGATAGATTCAGGAGAGGCGAACTGCGCTGTCAATATTACCCGATAAGATCTGATGAATGAAAATAATATCTGCAACGTTTCTGTGATTCTAGACGACGTTCATAAGGAGGTGTGTATATTAAATTGGTCATGCCATCGTAGACCACATAGAGCAAGGCAAATACGTAGATCTGTCTTGGACAGCCTCAATGCACATGGAATTGGTTACACGATTAAATTAGTCCTGCCATTGCAAATCGCTTACAGCGATTCGGACAAATTTGCACTGTACAGCCTCAATACGAAAAGGGACAATATTTGGCTAACACATTCTAAGACTGGACACACATAAGTTACGAAGAGATATTTACTTAGGTAGGGATTGGAGAATTCCAACGTTTCAGTAGAACAAGTGTCACACGAGTATTAGCTCTGCTAGTGATATCACCAACGTGAGAGCGAAAGTTCAATTCAGGACAGAATCTGTCTGACTGTCTGCAGAACTGTTTAAAGCAGCTGGAGATGACCTGGTTTGGTACATGCACCAGCTCATCTGTATGTTGTTGGAAAGCATGTTTAAAGGAAAGCATGCCTGATTCTCAGCGTCATCTGTACGGTCCACAAGAAAGGACACCCCTTCGACTGCACAAACTATCGAGGGATTGTCTCCTTAATATTGCGCACAATATCCTCTCTACTATATTGTGTGAACGTCTGAAACCACTCATCAACGACCTGATAGGTCCTTATCAGTGTGGTTTCAGGCCGGGGAAGTCCACCATCGACCAAATATTCATACTACGGCAGATCCTGGAAAAGAGCCAAGAATTGCAAATCGACACTCACCACCTATTCATCGATTTCAAGGCCGCATATGACGGTGTGCATAGAAACGAGCTATACAGTGCCATGTCTAGTTTTGGCATTCCTACCAAACTCGTCAGATTGCGTAGGATGACGATGGAGAACTCTCGCTGCTCCGTCAAAGTCGGGAACGAACTCACCGAGACCTTCAATGTCAAAAAAGGTTTGAGGCAAGGCGGCGCACTGTCATGTGACTTCTTCGACATCATTCTGGAAAAGATCGTGCGGAACTCACAAGTCAACACCAGAGGCACGATCTTCCAAAAGCCTATTTCAGTGCACGACCACAACGTTGATGAGGTGTTTGTTGGCATTGCAGCGGAAGCGGCTAAAATGGGTCTGGTGGTTAATGAGGGCGAAGTAGAGGCAGGACGCACAACATCGACGTCTTGGACAGAGCGAACAACAAGGGAGCAGAAACTTCGAGGTAGTCAAGGACTTCGTCTACCTAGGTTCCACGGTAAATAGGGAAAATACCATCAGTATCGAAATCAAACGCAGAATCACTCTTGCTAATCGTTGCTTCTATACGTACAAGACGCAATTGGTAAATAAAGCCCTCTCTCAAAGGAATAAGCCTCCTTTATATAACAGCTTGAGTATCGTAGTCCTAAAATATGGCGCGGAAACCTTTACGTTACTAAAAGTGGATGTGGAATCTTTTCGAGAGATAAGTTTTGCTTACGATTTTTGGTCCAATTTGCGTTGATGGCATCTGGAGCAGAAGATTTAACGACGAACTCTATGGGCTGTACAGCGACATGCGTCTGGTCAAGCTTTTCGGATACAATACTTAAGATGGCTTGGCCATGTAGAGCGTATGGACACTTCTGCTCCGACCCGAAAAGTCTTCAAAACTGAGCCATTGGAACAACGCAATAGAGGACGGCATAGGCTAAGGTGGCGGCCACAAGTTGAGAAGGGCCTCAACCAACTTGGAGTGCGCAACTAGCAGCAGCTGGCTAAAGATCGTGTTGGCTGGAGAGGCGTGTTGGTTGAGGCCCAGGTCCACACTGGACTGTAGCGCCACAAGAAAAATAAGAAGAAACGGCAAGATTTGAGAAGTATTTCGTAGACAATTTGTACTCCTTGATTGTTGTCAGAAACTCGAAAGAGGGGGTGCCTTGAAAAATGCGTGGTATTCCGTCCGAGAATCGAACCAAGGACCTTGGTGTGTGAGTCGATGCATTTACCCAATACGCCATTTCGGAATTAAGAAAAGCTTTACAATCGGTCGATAATTTGAAATATAATTTTTGGACCTTTTTCTGTGAAGTGGAAAAATGAAGGATTTCTTCAAAAGTGGGGGAAATGTACTTTACAAAAACGACGAATGAATTAAGCGAGGCGCTGAGCAAGAAATGTAATTAATATACCTTTTCAGAGTTATGAACGGCTTACTATTAGGGCTAGAAGCTAGGCATTGGTCGCTTGTGAGCTGTAGTGCCACTAAATTATTATTATTATTATAACAACCGCTCTCAAGAGACGATAGTCCAGCTTCCTCGGTAAATACTCATGTTTTGTGTAAAATTTGTTTGTCACTTGTATAGGGAACTTACACTTTATGGCAGACTGCGCCAAGCTTTTAGTTTTACGTCTCTGAATTTTGCCACTAACTCGCTGATGTTGGGAATAGCAGAAAGTTTGAGAAACAGTTTAGGAATAGCACCTGCGATCTTCGGCGTGCAAGTCAGCGAACTTACCGACTAAGTAATGGTGACCTTTTGAAGGAAACTCGGATTAGCAAGCCCGGCAAAGCCTCAGTATTGTTGTAAGTCCCTCCATCTTGTTAATTTCTTTTCCTTTTCACCTCCGACAAGGATAGAACATGCAGTCCCTCGTGAGATGCAAATGCTCACATTCTTCCACAATTAAGGCAAATCTCCAAATGAGACCTTGGCACACCGGAGTAATGGATATCATAGGCTTGTCTTTATTTTCTTGTTGTCTTCTACTTAGAACGATAGGAGAGAGTGTCGGATTTTGCGCTTCGTTCAGCTGTTGTATGGATGGAACCCAAGAAAAATGTGAGTTTCGATACCACTTGCAACAAGGGATGCCTTTGGGGGAAGGGGTGTATTCCACGCACTTCTGACGGGATAATAGACAGAGTTTTCAACTCGCACTCATCGCACCTTGGTAGGATCTCATTGCTTAAGATATCACCTCTGTACACAGTGAGGTGACCGATTCTTTAAATTGGCTTGATTGCGCTAGGTACTTGGAGTGGGTTAAAAATCCCGCGGAGATGTATTTCCTTTGCAATCGTTGGAGTGGCACATTCTTCCTTACATTCTCATCAGGTCAGCGGCCTACGAAGGTCCGAAAATGAGCTATGGCTGGCTTAAATTCTCGACGGTTTTGAGGACGCTCTCAGTTGTCGAATCCAAGCTCTCTAGCTTCCGCGATCACTTGGTCTCTATTCCAGAGGTTCGATCTTCTCCTTCTCCTCGAACCCGAATGCTGGGATTCGAAGACCGTCTTAACTTGAGCACTGTTGGCCGTTCGCTCGATGTGGCCAAACAATTGTCACCTACCAGACTATGTACATATACATTTTGGAACAGATCATAAAGTTCCCGGTTGTGTCTTCTTCTTCATTTGCCTTCCTCGCAGACAGGACGCAAAATTTTTCTGTCAAAGGTACTAAGAATCTGCTCTACCGTTTTGTTAATCTTCCAGTGGTACATGCAGGCACCAAAAAATGATGATGATTCTTCATAGTGAAGGTTCTCTCTTTGATAGCATTTAATTTTTTTTGTTGAAATCAGTCCTTAATATCAAATCACCCTCGAAAGCATTTGTATCTGCGCGTAATGAGCGCAGTTATTTAATTACACTTCTCGTTCTCTCCAAACCTCCAATGCGATTATCAGCGTGCTCGTGATCTGTACGTGGGCATACGCAACACGCGTCATGCATTTTACACTCGATTTCAGCACCAGAGCCCACGCACTGCCGCTTCGTTTTCATTTATATTTAGCAAGCGAGTGTGTCGCACTTAATGAGCCAATCCGGACAAACTTGTTTGGATTTCAATCGTCAAGCTTAATTTCCCTTTTCTTTGCGCTGCGTGCGCTCCCAACGCAAACCCCAGATGACAAAAAGTAAACAAAAACCCTACGGCATGGGCTAATTTAAATTCGGCGTCAGCCGTCATTTGTCCACGTCTCTCTTGACATTGATGTGGCGATCGCGATCGGATGTGTGTTGAAAAAATGCCTTTCTCGACACTCGTACAATACCCCCTAGTCGGGCGCTTAAACTGAACTTGAACTCTATTCGGCGACGTTGTCGCGGCAGTTGGTCTTCGCCGGTGTTGTGTAAGAAACGACGAGAAGTACTAAATTAAAATTCTTAATTGCTCTGCCGGAGAACACGCGTAGCTCGTCAACCTACTCACTCGGCGATGAGTATGCGACGTTGATTACGGAAAGAAGTAACATAAGTCGACCAGTTAAGAGAGCTTGAGACGTCGTCGTCGTCGTCGTCGTTGAGTGTGGTTCTTGTCCGAATACGAATCCGCACTAGTTGCGGGGTCGATTCATTCGCATGACTCACTTGTGGAGCTGAATGTTAATTTAAGGCGGAGTAGACTGGAGGGAACAGGCGCAGATGGATTCGTTTCGTTCGGATGTTTTTTTTTTTTTTGGTTTTGTGCGACTGTCAGTTGGAAGTGCTGCGAGGAGTGTATTTGTTTGTGCGGGTTTCATCGGTTCATGGGTTTTCAAGGTCTACGGGGATATAAATTTGCGTACAAACGAACCAGTCGTCAGCGATTAATGCAATGCCTACCAATCTGGTTTCGAGCAGATACTGCCCGTAAAATTGCCTACTAGACGTTTTATCCTCCGGATCAGATAAACTCATCCTTTTCGAACAGCATCCCAACTGTTTTAGTTGATTGCTGAAGTGTTCCTCTGTCGGGAGGGGAAATGTTGGACAACTTTCAATTTATTAATGTTGGTTTAAAGGTGTGGCGTGGTGGAAGTGTTGCCTGTCTACCGGTTGGATTGGATCTGTTTGCAAGGTTTAAGGACAGGCAGGCATTGCGAATAAAAAAGGGAAGTCATTCATGACTGTTTAAAGCTTTTTTTTCAATCACGGATTCGCACTTGGCTTCAGAATCGTTTAAGAAAATATAAGGTCTCTCCAAGGGTAATGACTTGACTGCAGAATTTTTGAACCAACACATAAGATCTCTTCAACTCCAACAGCGTGAAAATATTTTAGACCACAAGATTGACTGACTGCATGAATACATCAATACCCGTCGTATGTACTATTCCTTCATAGAGGTTTTTTGTTTTTGTGTCCTGCGTATGTACATCATCTTGAGTGCAAATAAGATTCCTGTCCAGAGCGCACTCCAACTTACTGCTTTCCACTCACTTAATATTGCCTGAAAATGAAATGTCGCACTCGTGCAAAAGGTAACACTTCAGTCTTGAATGTTTTAAAAAGGTGGACTGAAGGCCGTATTTCTGACAGATGGAGGAAGTGCGGCATGGTTAAAATCCCAAAAAATAAAACGCCCGTGAATGGAGTCTCCAGAAGAAGACTTTCGAAGAACATTTGTGTCGTTCGACACAACCACTCATGCAGCAACACCGATTTTGTTGGTTATCGAATAACATGTTGGAGCACAATGGAGCTCCTTTGCCACGACGAGAAACTACATATGTGTGATGCTTTCACCATTTATCGTCAAACTCATCATGATGCACTTCAATAACAAGACGGAACTGCCTTTTCTAGCACCAGAGGCCTAAGACAATTGAGAACGATTTCTTAACTACTTTTCATTTTTGAGGAGAAGATTCAATGACGAGCGTTATGTGAGGTGAAGGTTCACGTGCCTGGACAAGCGTCTTCAGATACAACGCTGCAGACGGCCATGTTGAGCGTACTGACACCACTGTTCTGTCTAGAAAAGACTTCGAATCCGATCCCTTTGAACACCGCAACAGAGGACAGCTTTGGTTGAGTTGGCGCAAGTGGAGAAGGATCAACTTGTGGTCTCTAACTGGAGGAAGCTGACGAGAGATCACGCTTGCTGAAGAGGGATGTTGGTTGAGGTCAAGTTCCACCCCGATAACGAGAAGAATGTTAATTCTTACACTTCAATATATTCGGAATCATTTTTTTTTTTAGGTTGGAATACACTGCTCTGTAGTGCTCAGACTCAAGAACTGGTCCATTGTACTACCAGGCAGTAACCTTCGTTTACTGTAGTTTTTTGGTTTTCCGAAGAAAGACCAGTAGACGCTTCTGTGATTAAGAGCTAAATTTTTTAGTTCCCACCACATCAGCGCCAAGCAGCCGCCACCTGATACGAGCAAAGGCGGGACATTGACAGAGAAAGTGCTCTGAAGAGTCTTCATTTGCTCCACAGGCATTGCAAAGGGTGTCTTCACCAAGCCCAAGTAGACTTAGGTGCTTAGCGAAGGTGAAGGTGTATTCGGCATCGTACTGACAGCAAAGCTTTCAAGGAAATCCATTAGCCCCTTAAAGGAAAGTCTACGACTTTGATCGAGGTAAAAGCATCCGCCTGAGTTACGTCTTGGTAACCCTGGTCACCTAGCAACATAAACTCATTTGTCATCATCAACAAAGTGTTTTTCCCTATTCCTCAGTATTCCTACTTGTTTATACGTAAAACGTGCTATTGTATTCTTCTTCCACCTATTTGTCTACGCGTCAATGCTAAGTACCAATAGTGTCACACTTTTTCTCCCATCGCCAAGTCTGATTAAATTCTCATCTCGACCTTGGTTGAAGATTTCAAAAATTACTGCTACCTCAAGAGCGTGTTGCCTTAAAATGGTTGTTGTTTGCCAGTGTTAACGGAGCCCGCCATGCGTTGTAATTGAACAACGTTTGGAGGTTCAGACAACATTATCAAACTCCTGACATGCAGTTTTAACGTAAAATTCACTCTGCTCTATGGAAGTGAAACAAGTAAGGCAACCACCAAGTTCTGGGGTCCTCACCAACAAGTGCTCCAGATAAGCCTTTTGACCGGAACGGCCACAGAGCTACGAAGACATAAGAAATAGAGCTGAAAAGCTATAGCCTAAATATATTGGAAAGGAAAAACAGAAGGGCTTTTGGTGGACCTTGCAAGAACTATGAAGTCGAGATCGCTCACGCTAAGCTTGGACAGCCGACTTTAGAGATGAAACGTGGGCAGATTGACAAATCCTATTCGGAGGTGGAAGGACTAAGCAGCCTGCTGCAACCACCGTGGTGTAGTGGAATAGTTCACCGACTCATGCTCCCAGGGTCTCAGGTTCGATACGAAGCCAGTTGCATTTTTTTTAACGGCATTACTTCTGGGACCTCGCATTTGCGTATTGGATTAGCGCGTCGACTCACACGCCGAAGGTCCAAGTTCGATTTCCGGACTGAAGACCTTGAATTTTTGACGGCACCACCTCTGACTGTTGCTGACAACACTCAAAGAATACAAATTGTCAATGAAAAGGTTCTGAAATCTCGCCGTTCGGAATCAGCAAAAAACTGTAGATTTCTCCACTTGTGGGAGAACAGTAGCACGCACAATACGAGTACTTGATGCGAAAGCCAGGACTTGGTCCCATGTGAGCTGCAGTGCTACTCAATTATTATTATTATAACTTCTTTAAACTTTCTCAAAACATTTGAAGAGTGCAATCCTACGAAAATGTAGCCGTTCGGAATCGGCAATAGACGTTATGTTAAATCTACTGAAAAGGGAGAGAGAGCAGTGGTTGAAGAAGTTAGGCTCTGGTGTCTAGTGGGCTATATGGTGCTAGTCAATTTATTTTATTCATTTTGGATTTCTGTTTTCCCCCTTGAACTGTGTCTTGTTTACAGATGTTGTGACTATCGCTTGTCACATAAGAGGTTCTCAGTCTTTTGCGGGTTCTCATGTGCTTTTCAAATTTGAACAAGATTTCTTCATCCATTAGTAGTTTGTTCAACTTCTGGAGTCTAGACAGCATATGTATTCGACCTTTGCCTTCCTCGTTTTACAAAAGCCAATGGGTCTTCTATTCTGTTCACCATTTCAGATGATTGCTTCATATTATCCACCGGTGGCTCATGGTGAATTGTTTACGTAAAAGTCTGTCTCCCACTTTGTGACTGCTCTCAAAGCTATTAATCTAAAACTTGTCTTTCGTTCTTAACATGGGGATACCTTTTGGCTTAGACACAGTGGCATATACGTCTTGAATAGAGTACTACAAATGTTCTGTGGACCTTAGCAAGCTATGCCGAATGTGACTTTGTTTACTACATTTAAGGGTAGAAAAACGAAAAGACAGTTTAAGCGCAATCATCTTTATCTATTCTCTATATCAGTTAGTGCATTTGTTCGCTTGAAACCTTTCTGGTCAAACTACTCCTTTCAATGATCACCACAAGGTATTCTATCTCACCCCTTTGTAGTCATATCAATCACATTTTCCTATTAAATAAGTGACTACCCCCGCCCCAACCCACTCATGAAACAGACCATTTTCCTAACGTTAAAAATTTATTTTTACGATCAATATAAACGAGCCTTTAGTCTAAGGTCGAATGAATCTTGGTTACAGCATCATCAGTCGATTACGTGCATTTCTTGCGGTTGTCTAATAAAAACGTCCTAAGAGCCCATTAAGGAACCGTATTCACTTTCACTTTTCCCGCAAGATACGAATCTGCGAACGAGGAACACACTCTGCGGTGAATTAGCTTCAATTAATCTTTGACCATCATCTCGCCCATATTAGACTTTAAAAAATGCATAGGCACACACGAGCATTCACAGAAATCAATCGCACTTATGGATTAATTCAATTTCAGGCCAACAGACAAAAAAAACAGAAAACTGGATGAAAGATGTTTCGAGGAAAAAAGAGGCGCATTTGATTGGAATTCGATTTTGTGATATATTTAGATGCCTTCGGCCGTAATGCTTTGCGGACCGTTATATGGGCCTATGTGTAGAGCAATTGTGTGCATAGATACGTAATATCTCAAGGCAGTTTTCTTATGAAAAGTTACTTAACCTAATGGATTTTCTTTGGAATGCAAATCGATGCTGCCTCGCACTGCTGAAAGTGAAGCATTACATGATTGGTTGGCAAAATAATTTGCTCCACTTCGAATGCATTCGTTTTGTTTTGTTGGCACATTTGTTGTTGTGATTTTGGTTTTACATCTCTATTTTTCTTTTGATTTGATGTTAAAGCAGGGGTGAAGAGGGAGGGAGAGAGAGAATTAATTCATTTGTTTGACTTATGCAAGGAGTCCTTTGAGGATTTTGAGGTGAATTTTGTAAAATTAAAAGGAGGATTAATCGTGAGTGAGTGTACAAGAAGCAAGAAATACTTAAGGCAGCAGATATGTAAAGTATTCATTGTCAAGTGGAATGGTGTTGTTTAACTGCTAAGTTACGCGAACGACATTGACATGATAGGACGAACAAAGCGAGTCGTTGATGAGGCGTTTACTTCCATTGACGTGGAAGCGGCTAAAATGGGCTTGGCGATAAATGAGGGTAAGACAAAGTATATGCTGTCATCAAGGAAGGACATACAACATCTATGTATGACTCGGATACACAGAGCAGCAGAAACTTTGAGGTACTTACGGACTTCGTCTACCTCGGCTCCGCGGTAAATAGGGACATCAACAACAGTATCGAAATCAAATGCAGAATCACTCAAGAGGCTCAATCGGCAATTGAGTTATAGAGTCCTGCTTCGAAAGACGTAGTTGGCTTTGCATAAGGGATGAGAAAGCCCTTAGTCTTTAAGAGTGAAAGGTTCTGCGTTCGATTTTTGGTCCTGTTTGTGTTGATGGCACCTGGTGGAGAAGATTCCACAACGAACTTTATTGCCTATATGGCTGCATTGGCCTGGTCACGCGTCTTTGGATGCAACGCTTAAGATGGGCCATGTAGAGCGTATGGAGATCACTCTTTCGACCTAAAAAATCTTCGAATCCAAGCCATTGGGACACCGCAACAGGGGACGGTCTGGCTTGGAAAAGGACCTTAACCAACTTAAATTGAGCAACTGGAGGCAGCTGGCCTTAATTCGTGTTAGCTGGAGGGTCATGTTGGTTGAGGTTCAGGTCCGCTCTCGACAGTAGTGCCATTTAAAGAAGAAAAAGAATTTATTGTCAAAATACGAATGGTGTACATTGACTGATTTCAACTACTTCGAGGGTAGATCATGATTGGCAGATAACTCCACAGTCCTTTTTCCAAGATGGGCATTGCTCTTGCAGGGAGAGAGAGAGACGTTAAACCTAATAACTCTAGGAGTGGCAACTAATTGCGAAAGTTTTATAGAAAATAAAACACATTTTTTCATGGAACGAAATAACTTTATTCTGTAATGAATTGCTAATTTTAAGCAATGACCTTTTGCCATCTCTCAAGTAGAATCATAACTCCACGTTCATAAAACTTCTGGCTTTTATCAGCAACAAACTGAACAACAAGTTACCAGGGCATAGCTTCTACATCTCTCACGAGTAGGAGGAACCTACAGTTCTTTGCCGACTCCGAACGGCGTGATTTGCGAAGCTCTTCATAGATAATAAGTACACATTAAGTGTTGTCAGCAACTCGAAAAAAATGGTGCCGTGAAAAATGCGAGGTGTACAAACCGGAAATCCAATCTAGACCTTTGGCGTGTGGGTCGACGCACTGACCCACAAGCTTTTTGCCCATCTTAAAACGAATGTCTTTGTTTCAGTGTTTGACGAATTCAACCATAGACAATTGAGCAGTGGGTTAAGATTGTTGAAGCCTTTACCGAAAATGGGCGTTAAAATAAAAAATGCATTTCGTGCACTTTGTGATTGTTTTGGTCGGCATTCTCGGTCTGGAGTGAAATGACATCGTCATCAGTTTAGCCATTCTAGGAGTTTTGCAAAGATTGAAATAAAAGGTAATCACACTGTGCAAGATCAGGGCTATATGGTGGATGTGGCAAAACATCTCAACCAAGCCCCAAACATTTTTACTGAGTGACCAAAATTATGGTTGACCAATGCAAGGCCATGATGGGATACAACACCTTTCAGATTTGTCAATTCGGCCCGCTTTTCTTCAAACGCATTATTCAATTCTCTTAGTTGTTCAATGTAGACATCTGAGTTGATCGTTCGGTTGGGTGGTAAGATTTCAAAATAGGCAATTCCTTTGTAATCCCACCAAACTGATAACATAACTTTCTTTTGGTGAATATCAGCTTTTAATGTTGTTTGAGCTAGTTGAGCTTACTCCACGATCTTGTCCGATTGCCATTGTTGTAAACCACCCATTTTTCATCATCAGTTGCGTTGTGTTAAATGATTTTCTTTCAGTTCACGAGGAACCCACATAGCAAAGTTGTTTTAAGCGATTTTCAATGCATGTATGTGAAACCTGAAGCTTCTCTGCAATCTTACGTGTTGTATTGTGACGATCCAAATCGATTGTTGCTTTGATTTGGTCGACGTGAACTTCACCTGGAATTTGGCAAAGCTTTCACACTGCCGTTCTTTTAAAGCTTCGTCTACATGTACATAACTTCTTGTGAGCTTACGATGCGTTTTTTCCTTTTCGGAAATAAAAAAGCAAAATATGAAGAAGATGTTCGTTTTCATTGTTCATTTTTGTAAAAGAGGTCAAACAAAAACTACATAACTGATCAAAAAAATTGTTTTTTTTGTTCTCGCACGAATGGAAAGGACCTACAGTTTTGTGCCAACTCCGAGATTCGAAAAACAATTGGTAATCTTTGAGTATTGTCAGCACGTCACAAGAGGCGGTGCCGCGAAAAAATTCGAGGTGTTCAGTTCGGGAATCGAACCTGTACCTACGGCGTTTTGGTCGACGCACCTATCCACTTCACCACGGCTACTTCTTTTAAGTTCAGCTTATTTTGCTTTTGCATTTTTCCTACATACAAGTATCTACCAACTAATTGAAAACCATATGTGAAGGCTCACCTACACGAGACAAGTTCGAGACAAGATCCGCAATTCAATTTGAATTGCTTATTGGAAATGTCAAAAGGAACTGTAAATGTCATTGGTAAAAGGAACGATTAAAGACATGACTTCATCATAGCGCCATACAAATCACAAACGCAAATAGATGTCGCAGTTATGAATATTGCAAATCTTTATGCAAAACAAAGCTAGTTAATTTGCGTACTTATGTGACCGATTGACAGTAGAATACGCGAGGGAATGACTCACAACGGTAGAGAAAGTGACAGAAATTTAAATGAGAAAGTGGTTTGAATTAACTTAAGTATGAGTACAATTTTCTGTTCGAATTTTAGTTGCAATCAAAATTTGTTGTTGTCACTGAATTTGGGGGGAGAAAGGAATGTTACACATGCTCATTGCACAGAGGCAGGTTTTGTTCAGATTAAATATTGTTAAGATTTCAAAAATTGGTCGGTATCCGATGTGCTCATGACACCAGTTTTTCCTTTAAACAGTCATGTCATACTTTACATTGGTGGTGAAGATTTTCAACAAGTCATAGTATTGTGAGATGTTTTCTCCCTTAACCAACTCTGTTTTAAACTAGTGCTGACTCCAATAGAATAAAGCACTATGCTAGAATATCTTATCCTCCAAATATTTATTCATTCCAATGGACAGACACGGTCGGGGCACCTTGCATTTTTCCACGATACCACCTCTTGCGAGTTGCTGACAACACTCAAAGAGTATCAAATGTTTATGAAAAGCTTGTCAAATCTCGACGTTCGGAATCGGCTAAAAACTGTAGGTCCCTTTTACTCGTGTGAGAAAAGTAGCACGCACAACACGAGTATTTGTTGTAGAAGCTAGGCCGTGGTCCCTCGTGGGATGTAGTGCCACCCAATTGCTATTATTATAATGGACGGTGAGGCAGCTTTGAAAACCCTGGACACAATCTCAATAAATTCAAAAACGGTAACTGATTTCTGCAGAAATCTATCTAAGATGGCTAAGGAATTCAAAATCAGCTCTTGTTGGGTGGTAAATCATAGAGTCATTCTCGGAAATTGTAAAGATGAACAATTAATCGAATCTTACTCCATTCCGTAGTTGCCGGTCATGTGTGTAGGTTATAGAGAATGTCATCTTTCTTGAGGTTGCAGGTGGAGTGTTAGGCCATAGCTAACGTCTTCGCTAGAGGGCTATTGCTTACAGATTCGCCAAGAGAGATAGCAAAGGCGAGTAGGAGTAGGAGGGGTGAGGTGGCGACTTGTTCCAACAACATCAGACAGTCTCGGGATCTTAATGAACCTCCATCGCTGAACGACGCTGGAAGGGTGTTGTTTCGTAGTAGGGTGAAGTAAGGTAGTTTTTAGTTAGCTTATGCGCAGAGTAGGCTAAGTTTCAGATTGATTTGTGTAGTATAGGCTAAGTTTGCATAAGTCAACTTAGCGAGCAACATTCCGGTCTTGTTTAGGTTGAACATCGTCCTTTTCTTCTTCCGCCTCGTTCTCTTCTCCTACCGTAGATTTCCGTCCGCTGTCTACTTCGGGTATAAGACTTTCTTCTTTACAATCTTTTCTTCCTCATTCACTTTGTCTATATTTAGCTTCTTTAAGCGATTTTTTGTGTGCAATAGTTTGAGTGAGGGAGACAAGAACCATTTGGTCCGACGGGCTATGCTGAGCAACCACAAGTGTGCCGCCGCACAGGGATGCCGCAGCGGAAAAAATTCCGAAAAATTAAATAACTTTCTTGGCCAAGTGGCGTCGGCCTTTCGATTTAATATATTTTAGGACCTAGAAAACCAAAATTTTGTTGTTTTTTAATGAGCCGTTTCGGTGTAAGACTAGCTTAAAGTTGGGACTTAGACATTTTTTTAAAGAAATTTTGATGTAGCAGATTTTTTAAAATAAGCAACCTTGGAGCTAGATGTTATATTTATTTGAAAGGGCAAATATTTAGCTTACAAACTGCATCAACAGTTTTTTAATTTTGACTACCAGCTTTTTCAACCAGGGTTTTTGTAAGGGCGACCTTTTGCGGGAAGTAATTTTGATTGACTATGTTTTTGAAGCAATTAAACAAAACAATGTGAATTGTTTTTCAATTTTGTAACTTGAGATTACGCAGTTTCCCTTCACGAAATATCGACCATTTCTTGACAACAAGAGAATCTAATAGCACTGATACTAAATTCCAAATTTCATTAAGATCGGTTGACGGGTTCAAAAGTTACAGATTTATTTCCACGTTCCCCATACAATGGCACCACTATGCGCCGTGGCGTAGAAGTTTAATCGACGGACACACATTTCGCATTTAACACGGCACACGCAGTTTTGAGGGCATTCAAAGGACAAAACCCACTTTCTTTAACTACAAGAAATGATAAGCCCAACCGCGCATTGTGAAGGATCACATGACACAATTCATTCCAACCACTGGATGGGGAGGGAGGAGTGTGTTTTCATCGAAACAAATTTCAATACAATTAGTCCCTCAAACTTTCCCTACCAGCAGCTCAGGCACTTTGAACTTCTTCCAATAAGCACTCACTCCCCCATCCAGAAACAATACTGCATTCCCACTGTGTAAAATGAAGGCAAATAAAAGGTAATCAGAACAAATATGGAGCAGAGACCGGGCACAAATTCAAATCAAACAAATCTGTAAATATTCACCTACCACAGCCATAAGTATGAACGTGTCATCAATCTTTATAACGACGTCGTGAGATAAGTACGTCTGTAGGACGGATACGATCTGCGAATGAAATCACACCTGAAATGCCAACTTTTTTCTGTTCGCATTCTCAGCGAACCGCTGAGGGGAATACAAATGTTTTTATTTACTCACCGGTAGACACTTAAACTGCAGCACATGTTCCGCAGTTGATTGTAACGATGATGATGAATCAAAACAAAATCGAAACGAATCAACAGAGATAATCACATTTACGAGACCGAAGTGAGCGAGAGACAAGAGGAACGACTCGCACTCAGGCAATACTCCGCAGACTGTAAGTAAGAGGTTGTTTTCAAGAGACACAGACTCGCATTCAAACGTCTCGAATTCGTGGAAATATCACCCGATGAGAAGAGTCGACATGGTCGGCTTGTGTATGTGTTGTGTATCCCCCACTAAATATTACACAATTGCACTTATAATACAAATTGTTACGGGACTTGTAAGTAATCAGTGTAATGATGAGATTTTTCAGGAGAACAGCTTGACGAGTGATTGCTAACAATGTGCTTGTGAACACATTTCAGCAGAAATGAAGAGCGCTGCTTGATTGAAATGCTATCCTCAATTGATAAGCACGCCGATGCAAGTGAACACACGGGATGTGTAGACTGTGAAGTGAGGTGTCACTCTAAGGGCTCTCACTCTAAAGTAACGTCTTGTGAATGTTGCTGCAGAATATGGGATGACAAATATTTAACACTTAGAAGAACAAGCAATTTGTAAAATGAGAAATTAGACAGACTAAGAGTGTAGTTGTGCGGATTTGTGGGTTCTTTTTAGAAGCAAGCATGGGGTGGTTTTGCTATGGCAGGTAATTAATTAATTAAATCGGGTTTCAAAAGATGGTGCCACTCGCAAGTTGCGGCTGACGGCAATGATAAGACCTCTTCTCTCCTATGCATCAGTCGTTTGGTGAAACAAGCTTTCGCGAAAATAAGTGACTGCTGCTTTCACCAAGTTTCAAAGAACGGTCAGTTTTGGCTGTACTGGGGCCTTCCCACGCCTGACTCTGCTCTTGATGCATTGCTAAGTCTCCCTCCCCTTGACATCCACATCATGGGCTGTACAATCCAGGCCATCTTCCGACTAAAAAGGAATGACCTTTGGTTTAACACGGACTGGAGCTTTGATGACCTCGCACACAGCATCTCCTATGACACAAGTCTCATAGACATGCCGCCTGATGTAGGTTCACCAACGATCCAGTTCCGTCGCTTATACAAAGTCGACTTTCCCTGCGTCCAAGACTGGCTCTGGCCAGAAACTGAACCGTCAAGGGAATGTAGTCGAATTTTAACGGACGGCTCCAAGACGACGGAGGGACCTAGGGCCGGTGCTTACACGGAAGAGGAGAATTTTTGACTTCACACTTCTTTAGGTAAATTCGCATCGGTCTTCCAGGCGGAAACTTTTGCGATCCCAATGACCACCAACTATATTTTGAAGAATAGGTGGAAGGGGCGAAGTATCTGCGTTTGCAGCGACAGCCAAGCTGGGCTTAATTCCTTACTCAACCTTTTAACCACTTCTAAGATAGTCTAGGAATGCAAGTCTACTCTTAATTTCGCTGAGACTTGTCTGAGTCCCGGGACATCACGGGATCACGGGAAACGAGATTGCTGATGAACTAGCTAGGTAAGGCTCTAAAGAGGCATTCGTAATGCCCGAACCTACCTTGGGACTACCCGCTTCCTTGGTTAGGGCTTCCGTCGACGGTTGGGTCTTCCAACAGCAGAACCAGGGATGACATGACTCTCCAGGATGTCCCGAACGTCAGCAAGAAATCTGCGGCTTTTCTGTTATCTCTAGACAAAAAAGAGTGCAGAAAACTTATCGGCGTACAAACGGGACACTTCACCTTCGCAAAGCACCTTCATAAGTCTGCTTGGAATTAGTGATGGCACCCTTCGCGACACCTGTGCAGAAAATGAAGACACTTTAGAGCACTCTCTGTCAATGTCCCGCCTGTGCTCGTATCAGGTGGCGGCTTTTTGGCGCTGATGTGGTGGGAGCTGGAAACTTATCACAGAAACGCTTGTTGGTATTAATCCGGAAGACTAAAATTACTTTGAATATAGGTTACTGCCTGGTAGTACAATAGATCATTTTCGTGTCTGAGCGCTCCAGTGCAGTTTTTCCCAACCCCCAACATAAAAAAAAAATGTGGCTGATCTTGGAAGCGATTATTTACATAACATCATTGGAATGGTGTGACATTTGTCAGAAATAATTACTGTGCATCAGCGTCTGTCTTAGAAAACAACATTGCTTTTCAGTATATCTGGAAAATTTTTATTTTTTTTTTTTATTTGAAGAAAAGTATAGCTAAGGCCCATCGAATGCTGGCACATAGCTCTGCTTCGACCCATAACTCATACAAAGAGTGGTTTCTATGCTTCAATGTGGTGATTTTAGTGTCAAAAGCTTTGAAGATGAGGAATTGGTGGCCTAACTGGTTCCAGATCCGTGTCAACGGAAAGCGAACTCGTAGACTTAGCAAATACTTTCCGTTCGGTTAGAAAATTGAAACCAAAACCCGTTCTAGGCTTTCAAATACAGTTCAATTAGTTTTTCACATGTTCTAGACGCCTAAGATCACAAACAGTCACATTTTTCCGAAATCAAAAATTTTAAGTTTTCGGGTCAAATTTGAACGGTATCGGCTGTTCCGGGCATGTCGACAGACAATTTTTTACCTCGGAACTGCTTCTCGAAAGACATCAAAGGAAAGGATTTTTGCACCGCATCATGTCTAGAGATGAAAAGTGGATGTACTACGATAACCCGAGAAGGAAAAAGTATAATATGAAAAGCCTGGTAAGTCCCTTCCCTCATCGTCTACATTGACGCAATAGAAAAACATCCGCGGCTCATAACGGGTATGGTGTACTATGAGATACTTAAACCAGGCGAAACCATTGATGGGAAACGTTATCGACTACAACTTATGCGTTTGAACCGTGGATTGGGAGATAAACGGGCTCAAACATCCGAAAGGCTAGACAATGTGATTTTGCAACATGTTAATGCTCGGTCCACGTAGCGGTCAAAAATTACGTGTATTCGTGAAATGAGAAGTTATACCCCACCTCCTGTATTCTTTAAACTTTGCTCCTTCCGACTACTGACCTTTTCGATGTACATACGCCCCGTCACCGGTTCGGGTGTTTTGAAGAATTTGAAGAATGACTTAATGATTGGATCAATACCAGGACTCAATTTCTAAAGATGGTAGTAGCTTCTGACAGACAGTACTTTGAGTGACGCAGCCTTTACGTTTTTTCCATAACATTTTTTTTAACACAAAAACTGACCGTATTAATTTGTACTCCAAATAGATGAAGCCCACGTTTCAGAAGTTTCTACAAAAATGCCAAAGTAATTGAAGCATAAACTGCAACACTGCACGCAAATATCACACAGCTCACGTAAATTGAGTGTTTCTAAAGGAATTTTACAACATCACAAAACCTTTTTTTTAACATTACTGTATGAATACCATGCTGGAACAAGTAAAAGTAAATTCACTTTTTCCCATTTGAACAGACTTCCTCTATGGCATTTGTAATTGGAAATCAATCAGCGAGAGTCTCTGCCTTGAAATGATCTCCAAGCTAAATAGCTCTATTGGCAAGACTATTATTTCTGCTTGCCTAGGGGAAGCTGGGGTTTCATGGGAACTGACATAAGCAGTCGCTTATAATGATCACTCTTGCATTTTTATGCAGTTACGCTGGGCGTCTCCTTGCTTTGCCGTACGTAAGTAGTTAATTATTTTGCATAATGCAGTGACGGTGTCTTGAAAAAAATGTAATGAAAATGGAAAACAAATTACTACACACTTATTTGTTTTTGTAATATGTAATGCATCATTATTTGATTCAAAACTGAAATGTGTTTTGTTTTGTTTCGGTTTCTCTATTGATGTTTGCTGGATTTGGTTAATGAACTGCGTTTCCGGAAAGGAAATAAATGATTTTCTAAAGACTATTCAACGAAATGGCACTACGGTTCGAGTGTATGACGGAAGCTTAACAAAAAAAAATTTACGTGAATCTTCTAAGAGGCAACATTGAAATATGTCTTAATGGTTTTTTCGAATTTGCTCGCACTCTTCCGCAATAACTGTTTAATTATGGTGAGTACAAGCTTGTTAGGCGAAAATCATGCGAATTAGCTTATTTGACTGCGGTACAGGGAACTAGTACCTCTGGACTATAAAATAAATCAATCAAAAATTGAAACAAAATAAAATTCAAATTTAATTACATTTTCAATTTGTTATTAAATTCAAACTTAATCAAAGTTCCTTCACATGTTTCAGTTGGACGTGTTTTGCGTTTTCGGCAATTTTATGCTGTCGAAAAAAATGTATCAATCAAATTGCGTTCAATTTTGTATCAAAAATAGAATTAAGTGCTCAAAACCACTTGAAATGTCGACAACGGCATACGGAGAGTGTACTCTGAGTCAAAAAAATTTTTACAAGTGGTACACGCTTTTCAAAGAAGGTCGAAAAAATGAGAATTGCAACGCTTGCCCTGGACATCCCAGCAAACCAACAACCGATGAAAATGTTGAGAAAGTAAAGAAAATTGTTATGAGGGATCGTCGAATCACTATTAAAGAAGTTACTGAAGATGTCGGCATATCATTTAACTCATGCCACGCAGTTTTTTTCGGAAATTTTGGGAATGGAGCGTATGGCAGCGAACTTTGTTCCAAAATCTCTGAATTTGCTTTTGCTTGTTCGTAATTTTTGACCGAAAACAACTCCGTAATCATGCCTCAGTCACCGTATTCACCAAATTTGGCCCCCTGAGATATTGTCCTGTTCCCAAGATTGAAGAGACACATGAAAGGATGGCGTTTTGCGACGATTGAGGACATACAAACCGAATCACTGAGAGGGCTCAAGGGCATATCAGATGGTGCATATGAGAACTGATTCGGGGATTGAAAACAACGATGGCGAAAGTGGCGGGGAAGGGGACAAAGTAGAAATTGATGAATAAATAAATATTTTTTGAGAAAAATTAAGATGTTCCTTATGTTTTTAACAGACCTCGTATTTGTGGCACAACAACTCCTTTGTTCGAACCAAACACAAATCTGATAAATTTCTAATGATAACACACACACAGTGCGTCGACCCACACGCACAAGTCTATGTTCGATTTCCAGACGGGACATCTGGCATTTTTTCATGGCACCACCTCTTCCGATTTGCTGACAACACTCAACGAGTGTGTCCATGAAAAGCTTCTCAATTTTCGCCGTTCGGAGTCGGTAAAAAACTGTAGGTCCCTTCTACTTGTGAGAGAAGGTACGCACAACACGAGTAGTTTTTGTAGAAGCTAGGCCTTGATCCGTTGTGGGCTGTAGTGCAACTCAATTATTATAAAACACACACACCATAAACTTAAATAGGTCTCACGATCGACACACGGATCTGAACACCCCGATGTTAAGAGAGGACATCGCTAAATTGTAAATAATTCAAATGTACACATTCAAAACTATATAAGACAATTGCTCATCCGTCGGGCCCCTGTTGTTGAGCCGATACTTACATATATTTATTATAGTTTTAAGCTTAAAACAAATTTAAGAATTATAAATATTTGTTCAATAAAGAAAATTGAAAATTGAATAGGTCTTACGAAACGTTGTATATGCAAGAAATCATATCTGACGGTGACCAAAGTTCAAGTCATTACTAAAAAGGTAGAGCTTGTTTCAAAGTGGTTGTCCTTTGATGCGTCAGGGTGTCACCACTGGTTGATATTGAATTATATCCGATCCTAAAATCTGCACTATGTTCTATTCCTCACTTTAGTTTTTGATAACATTCAGGAATTCCTATCTACAAACATTATTATCAAATTGCTGACGGTTGGCATTCAACTGTAGGCCTCTTTAATTCGTGAGGACGTTCACTATAATTAGTCGTAAACGAAGAAAGGCCATTGTGAGCTAGAGTGCTACTGAATTTTGTTACAATTGAGATTGTCCCATTAGAAAAAATAAACAAATAAATTGGGTAGCAGGGTAGCAAGGCCTAGCTTCTTCAGAAGCTATTCGTGTGGAGCGTGCTATTGTTCTTTCAAGAGTACAGGGTACCTAGATTTTTTTCGTCTACTCCGAATGGCCAAAGTTGAAAAGCTCTTTATAGACAATTGAAAATTGACAGCAACTCGGAAGAGGTGGTGCGGTAAAAAATGTGATATGCTCAGCCCAGGAACAGAACCTGGGACCTACAGCTTTCTGGTCATCACATTTACCTACTTCGCCACCCCAGCCACGGTCCACTTAAAATCGTTCAAAAACTTAACTATCTTCATTTGACTAAGGAGAATTGTTGAAAAGAAGGAAATACCGAAATTTCGGGAACAGCTTCACTAAACTTTGACTTTACACAAGATTTGTTACTTGGTGCCAAACATCACCTACAAAGTTTCACATTTTGCGGTTTGAATTTCGGTTTTTTTGTCACATTTTATTAAAAGATTTTGCTCATACACATGTGTGTATATATCTCGAACCTTTGGACTGTATTTTCTTTACTTAAGAAATTTTCTCATCGGGCGAGATCAAACCAAAATAATTTTAGTAGGGGAATGGTGTAACTAATATTTGGTTTATTTTGCTAGTTTGTAATGTACAAAATTTTATATGTATTTTTACAATTCAGAAATGGACACCCAGATGTTCATATGAGCAAGCAAAAAATTAAGGCACAATGTACTCTTTTTTTCAGTCTGTTGGGGACAATTCTGGTGGTTTGTATTTATGGCTCGCTGCCTCCAGTATTGTCGAATAATTGGTCAAGGATTTAAGTGTCATTAAGAAAAAAAATCAGTTACAAAAAAAAATTACGATTTTATTACTTCCTTGTACATATATATAATTTCTCTAAATATTCTCTTAATCTTAATCCATTCAGATAAGCTTTTTACAAAACCTCCTCGAGACAATGAGCTGGCGTCAGATTATTGTATACTCTTTAGAGTAAAAATGGCTAGCGGACATCTTCTTATAGACAAGTAGGAATGGGATTCCTCGGAAGATATAAATACTCAAATCAGCCTTAAATAATTTAAAAGAAGGTAAAATCAATAATATTTCCGAGAAACAGTATTCCCATACCCACAACCGACAAGTTCTTATTCATTGGAATTCCCTGAATATTGTATTAAGTCACAGCGAAGAATAACTTGGACTGTTGAAATCAATACAGAAAATATGTGAACCCTACGCATTTGCATAGCTACTCTTGTGAATTGCACCATAATGTTATTTTTGTAATTCCTTGGTATCCAGTGTAAACAGTTTCAACCTAGTAATACATTTAACTGTTTATTTTGTTTCTTTTACGAAACTGTGATGTGTACCACGCACTATGAACCTCTAATGCCGTATCCGCATTGTAATCAAAAAAACAAAACAATTTGGATATTTCGTTTTGTCAATTAAACACTCTTGCCTTATGTTATGTCTTGGCTAGATTAGTTCCGGATATACAGGATTGTCAACAGGCAAACACACTTCAGCTACATTTGAACCCAAACCGCGAATATTCTCCCTTGAGTTACCTTAAAGTGTAAAGGTAGCTACATATATAGCTTTTGAGGCGATCCGCGGTAATGTCGTTAAGTTCGCTTACGTTTTCCAGGAAGTACTTCTCTCTGTTTTTTTATGATGCATTGGCTAACAATAATTAGAATAGAAAAGGAGCAACATTTTTGACTTTGCATACTTATGCATATTAATTCGGCAGTCTTCTGAAATCACAATAAAAGATCGCACGAAAAACCGTACATTTCTAGATGAATAAGTGCTTAATTTCAGTTACCGAAAAACATTTTGAATAGGAGTGCACATGTTATTTGAATTGTACTAGCACCGCTCTGAAGAGGCAAGCAAAAGCTATTCAACGAAATCAACAGGAATAATTGAGAAAAATTTATGAAAATTGTTTTTCTAAGAAAACTTTTCTTGAATGATTTTGATGTTGTTTTTAAGGAGAAAAACATATATACTGTCAGCCAGAGAACCGACATGATGAAGAACAATGACGGTGAAGACATCCTCAGAGTACCAAAACGAGAAATGCAATCAAATTGAACACTTTCAAAAAGGTGCCGAATTATGCCAAAGCTTTTTTTTGGAAAAAATTAAGCCTTAAGGAAGTATTTGGGGCACCTGGTATAAAAACGATCATATTTATTTATGTGCCAAGTTAAAATCCTTTCGCTACGAACGAAAAGAATCTAAACACAATTACGTTATAAAAATTTGTCAAGCTGCTTAATATTTAAATGTTCTCGATATCGCGAGATTTTTCGTTAGTCTTTTAATTTTTTTTTTGTAATTTTAATGCTTAACTCAAGTCTTTTCTGAGTTTTCAAATGGAATTTAATACAAGTGCACAAACATTTTAAGGCAAGCAAACCGATGTTTGAGAGTTTCAATTTAATATTTGTTCTCATTTTGCAAAAAATAAGCATTTTTGACGTCAAGGAATTACCTTCAGAATCTAAAATCAAAGAAATGTAAGCTGTTATCCTAAAAATATTTTCTTTACAACTTATTTTATATAATTTTGGGGAATCCAAAACATTATTTTTTTTTTATTGAAGATTTAATTCGGTGTTCAAATCATGAAAACGAACGAATTAAGAAGGAAAAAAATTATACTTTAAAATATTAATTCTTATGTGTACCTAACGAGTTAATGAAACTATAACAAATCTATCATATCATTTTCATTTCATACACAAGGACTTAAAATTATATTTTATTAATAATCCATTGTTTTGAAATTTCGGAAATGTGTGTTTTTTATTCTGGACAATACCGCTACAGACAGACATTTTGAACTGTTAGCTAGAAAGCTATTAAGTGAAATCAGTTTTCAGTTGAATGTAGAGACACGTATTATTGTATATAATGTTTTTATAAAATTCGTCCCATTGTTACTTTCAGTTGTTTTAGGACCCTGCTATATGTTTTTGAAAGAGTTAAGCGGGGGAATTTCGTTCTTAATTCAGAGAAATTTTGATCACTTGCTGAATTGAATTTTCGACATACTTGTTTTCTCCTTACTTTAAAAAAATTATATATATTGTACATAATTATTTATGTAGATGAAATACACACCCAAAATAAATAGAAAGATAAATGTCTAAAAAACACTGACACTTTTTGTAAAAAAAAAACACATGTCTATTAAAAAACAATTGAATAAGCCAAGGAACCACACAATAACACAAGGAATCATGGCCTGTTGTGCGTTTTTATTTTTCCGAACAGCGAAATACTTAAATATAACATTTAAGGTCCACTGCATAAGTGCTTCTAGTAGACCAAAAGAGGCTGTGTCGTGAATAAAATGGAACGTTTTCATTGCAGGAAACGAACCTGTGGTTTAAATGGAACGTTTTCATTCCAGGAATGACCGTAAGCCGTCTATAGATCACTTTTGAAATATTCAAAAATAGGGCACCTACAAATTTTTGCCCTCTCCGAACGGCCAAGTTTGAGAAGCTCCTCATAGACAGTGTTTGAGTGTTGTCAGTGCTTACTGCCGAGCATTAGACTGTTATATGCAGTACTGGTGTATAAAGGCTTGCAAATATTCACTGCGGGAATATTTTATAAAAAAAGAAGTAGCTTCGCCTTTAGTTGAACAAAACCAATTTAAAATTATTTTTTCATAATATAATGAAAACAATAAAAAAAATAATGCCCTCAGGTATCAGATAATAAATATTTGTTTCTTTGGGTCACCTTAGGTTAAAGGTTTGAAGATATGAGTAAGTGCCTTAACTCCAATAACTCTAGCTAAAATGTTCTGAAGAGACATATGTACATATATATAAAGTTTCTTTCAAATAAGGACTTTCACACACACACATTCCTTCTTTAATCATCAAACTGCCACTGTCAGTTTTTTCAGTAAACTCAACACGCTTATCGTGATGAAGTACACGAACGAGCAACTTCTGCAAATTCTAAAAATTGTCCTAATTGGAATACCTTTTTTTTAGGATATTTCTTGTATTATTATTTATCCTCAAATAGTCTTTTTTTCAAAAAAAAAATTTAAGTTTGCAAACTAAGACAAATGTCAGATACACTCAAGCCCTAGGAAACGAATGGCGATTTCTTTGTCCTCATTTTCCGCCATCCGAAAAGAAAAACCTAATTTCGTGTATTGTCAAATCCAAGTTTTCGATATAAATTAATTTTGTGCCCACTTCTTCTCATTTGAAATTACTCCCGATCCTTGCAACAACTTACAGTTCAGTAAAGCCATCTATTCAGGTTTTTTTTTATCAATTAATTACACACTTTGCTATTTGCTAGTTTTGAAAACTATAACTGTCCAAGGGTTTCGGTACAAAATATTAGTGCTAAAAGAAATTTGTAAGAGTTCACCCAAATCTTTTTTTGAATATTTCCGACAATTTGGTTAAGAGCAAAGGTTCCAGTTTCTTTTTTGCTTACGACTGTGTTTAGTAACGTTTAACAAATATGTTATATATATACAAAATATGTTATATATGCAGTTTATTCCTAAGTGTAAATTTTCCTAAATTTCATTTCTACCCAATATTGAGCCACAAACCAGAAAAATTGCTTGAAGTACTACGATTTCCGATAAGTTTTGTTTAATTTTTCAGTCACGTTCCCGTGCAAATAACAGATTTTGGCCCCCTTTGCACCAAATTTGGATATTTTCTAAGACATTCAAACTCTGTACCGATTTTTAATTTTTTTTATCCAATAGTTTTTTTTAAGAGTAATACTAAAAATTTGATATTAGTCCTCTTCTGGCCAATACCTCTTATTGTTAACACATTTTGAGCACTTGCTGACAAGTGTCCTAATTTTCTGTCGAATGTGAATCAGATCCAAATTTTTCCTATATCTCGAATTTCGTTCAAAACTGTTCAGTAGGAAATACAAAAAACTTATTTCAACATAGGACTGTAATTTTTTGTAGGGCAAACAACTCGATAAAGAACCGCCAAATTTGTTGCATCGACAATTTTCATTCGTCAATTCCTTCTAGATTCCTTGACTTACATTTAAGGAAAATCTCCACGGGAATACGAACTGCTCTGGCTGCGAGAAGTGTTGCTGAAGCTGATGCTGATATCAAGCTGCTGCTTCGCTGCTAAATTCCGATTAAAACTGTTCCGCAATGCGACTGAACTGTGTGTACATATGTGTTTTAGATTTGATCTTTTCTGGAGAACTTTTTGTGTATTAATTTCTTTTTTGCTTTCACTTTATTTTTTACAGAATCTCATCAGATTTTAGGGCTTAAAGGGATAGATAAATAGGCATACAGATTATTTTTATATTTTTTTATTTACACATTTATTTTTGCTATTCACCAAAAAACAGAATAGTTTCACTTGACACTTGGAACTTTTTTTCTGTGTAAAAATAAAATAGAAAATACAAAATTAAAAAAAAAATTATACATAAATGATGATCCAAAATAAAAAGTGTGGTCCGGGATTTCGTGGGGGCAAAATCACATGTGAGGGTGATTAAACAAAAATGCTGGGGAGCTCTGGAAAAAAAATCGAAATTATAAAAAATCAAAATTGAAATGAAACAAAACTAAATTATCCAAACATATGGGTCCTAACCTCCTCCTTGAAAACTATGCGGCGACCGACAGATTTGTATAGTCGATGGATTCCGTCGAGGGAAACAATTTATTCCTGAACACCGAACAGGCGAAGATTCTGAACAGAGTTTTGTTTTGGTCAAAGCCAAAGCCCGAAAACGAAACCGAAAATTCCACACGTAAAAAGCGGCTCGTCGTCGGTGTATAATTCCGGGATGTAGATAAATATTTGCTTTGACGATTGGATCTAGATTAATTGGGTTTTGTGTTTATTTGAAATTTTCTGGTATTTAATTTGATTTGATTTGAGAAAAGCAATAAAAGCGGCAAAAATTATTTATTTTGCGGGGATGCGAAATAGCGCGACCTTTCGTACACGTAGTCGCTCGTAGACTGAATTGTTAACAATATCCCGAACTAGAGTATCTTCTGGGTGGTAGTGTAGTGCAGTGTGCTGCTGGCTTAAAACTTTTTTCTAGTATGACACAATACCATGAGGCTTCACTATCCACAACGATGGGGAAGCTGACGGCGACGACGGCAACAGCGACCGTATGTGGACTTCGCGTTTGTATGTCTGCCTGTGGAGCACAAAGAAACAACAGAATGAAAGAAAAAAAAGATGAAAAAACTCACCGATTCCCATGCACGTATCCGAGCACTAGAACAATTACAAGTGGGACTCTTTGTTGATGATGGTAATGGTTCGGATGTGTTGGAGCATGGATGCACTCAGTTGGTTGGAGTATTATTTCTGCTTTTCACTGGGAAAGTGTATGCTTGCTCACTTTCGAAGTGAATTTCGAAAGATTTCCTCGCTCACCGGGAGAAATCGCCTGTCGTTCGGTTGTGTTGGTTTCGCAAGGGAGCCTACATCGTTGTGTAGGTTCTGCGAAAAAGAGAATTATTCTCTGCCATCCGTTTGGCTTGGTATTGGTTGCAGAGAGGAGATGGCTAAGCAGCCCCAAGGTTCTCTTTAACTCTCGCGAAGCGCCGACACGTTGGAGATACTCTCTGACGAACGATTTGTGAAGGCCTTTGGGGGATAGTCTGTCGGTCGGGCTGTGTGTGGCTTTCGATGTGCTAGGGGAGGGTCTTGTTTGTCTCATGCTCCATAAATACTGGGGTTGGGTAGGTTAAGAGTCAAATTAAATTTGAATGGCAATCATTTAGTTATATTTTCGTTGATATGCTCGATGATGGGCTCGACTCGAGTGTAGGTTTATTATGCAATTAGTTCTAGTTTCAGAGAGGTTGACTGGCTTCTTTTGAAGAGACGTTACATCGACTAGATTTGAATGAGTTGAGAGGAGCATGAGTTCTCTATGCAACAAGCACGGCACAGGAAAGTTGAGCATCGTATCCTTTGAATTGCTTGATTAGAATGCATTTGTCCGACGTTTCGTTCAACATCTCTTCGTGTTTAAGGAATTCGAATTTATTTTTGTTTTTGAATAGTTTTGCAATTGGCCTGGGAACACTTTTTGAAAACGATTTTTACAGCATTTTCCGTTAAATATTGATAAATAAGTAAAGTTCCTTTAAAGGATATATACAAGTAGAATGAATTTTTGCAGTATGTATAACCATGCCAGTCGGCGAGAGTAGATAAAGGAAAGGGGCTACGTAAAAAGTTCAACTCAAATTTGCTGTCGTCGCTTTTGATGAGATGCTGCAGTGTGTTCGGCAAAAGGAATACGATTTAAGTAAACGGTTCACAAGTGACAAGAGCCTAGCTTTTGCAACCACTAGTCCTGCTGAGCCATTGGATCAACGAAATAGAGGTTGACCTAGGCTAAGGTGGCACACACAAGTGGAGAAGGACCTCAACCAACTTGGAGTGCGCAACTGGCGGCAGCCGACGAAAGATCGTGCTGGCTGGAGAGGTATGTTGGTTGAGGCCCAGGTCCGACCCGAACTGTAGCGCCACTAGAAGAAGAAGAATAAGAAGAAGACATAGTCTGAGACTATCTTATTTAAAATTAACATCTTATACCGGAAATTCCATAAAGCGGCTACAGATGCTAGAACCAAATCGAAAAATCTGAACAAAGCAAATTCAGACTTTTTTGTCCTAATTCAATATTCGGACAGGCAGCTGCCTAAATTTATTGCAATCTCTTGACCGTGACAAGCACACATTTCTATGCTAGGGACTTTTCATCATCAGCTCTCCCCATATCGGCACCCAATACCTGTCACTTGATGATGAGGAAAATCAGCAAATCGACAGAAGATGTGTTTTGCAGTTTCATCGTCCTCTTCGGATGCGTCACAGGGAGTTTCATCGCATACTTCAGTGTTTGTCGAAAGAGGGCTGACTCCGAATAACGTCAACAAATCTTCAGCAGCTCTTTCTATCGGGGTAATAGTAAGAAAACCGAAAACTTATTTCTCTATTCTTTTGGTCTATCAGCATTCATAGCTCGATTCAAGCCCAAACTAGGAATTCAGGCGAAAGTTGTTGTATGGAGTATGTGTGGCCTGCACTTGTGAGCGAGTTTATCAGCGATTTCCAAGTATTCCGTATTGACGCGGGACACTGACAGTGCTATTGAATGTTGACTGCAGATCAAATTCAAGTCAGGGGGAGTTGCATTTCTGAACTATCATGAAAGTGGCTTAAGAATTGAAGCCTAAACACTGTTTGGCTGTCGCTACCGGAAGATCTTCGCCTCCCCTCTCCCGGCCCTTCTTTAAAACATTTTTCGTGTTCATGTGGATGTTAAGGTTTCCGGCTGGAATACCTACTCAAATATGGGGTTTGGAGACCTGGAGTCCTGGCAGCCATCTCTATGAAACTTTCAATTTCGAATGAATTTTGAAAAATGAGATGGGTGATCCGCTCAAATCACTTGAAAGTTTCAGGTAAGCTCCTGGCGAACATTTGGGAAAATAACAATTTCGCAGCCGGGATCCGTCATTTAAATAGGTAAAATACATGTAGGTGTTCATGCGGAAAGGAAGTCTTTTCGTCCACATAACACGCTCGATGTTGTGTAAGGTTGTCGTTCAAACTGCAGATGCATACAGTCAGATATGGAAGTTCTAAATTTTAGTCCCACATCGGGTTAGCATTGATCTTATTTAGTACTTCCAACTTTATCGGGTTATTGACAATGCCAAGAGAGTATTAAATAACACAAATTTAATTAAAAACCCTATTCTTGTGAGAAAAGTCAATGTTTCCGTCAATGCTCAATTAAATGTTTGCCGAGTTACTTAGGCGCAATATCAGTTGATCAGTCGACTCTTTGTTTTGGAAGGCAAATCGCGCAGCGATGTCAAGTAAATACTCGCATACTGTGTAAGGTCACTCTTCTCCTTCGATTGTGACCATAAAATACTAGAGCGTAACAACGTAATGAAACACGGATTTTGAATGAAGACTTACCACTTGGTCCAACAACGGCTACCACGGATGAAAACGTAACTAAAATCCATGATCTCGTACCGCCGTCTTTGGGTTCAGATTCAGAGATTACGACTCGAACGCCCCATTGTCTCAAAACGAAAAATGATCAATTTCGAAAAAAAGTGACTGAATGCATTCTCGGTCATCTAAAAACATGTGAAAAACCATTCGAAACGTATTTTTAGGCATAGAATGGGCCCAGTGACTGCCAGAAGGTATGTGGCTTTAGATCACAACCCTCGGGCCGCCGATTTAAGTTGCGTGGTTTAGTCAAAGCAGTTGACATCGTATAGGACTATCCGGGTCTTATCCTGCATGACATATTGGGCGAGATGGTGGAGATTGGAGATAGTTGTCTGCGCTATGGGGGCCGAGTTTATGATTATAAGAGTAACCGTGCAACCCTGACTATCTGCAGATGGCCAAAACAGTCATAGTGCTATTCTATGCCAAATTATTGGGAAAATCATCATCATCATCATCATTATCATCATCATCTTCTCCAACCCAATTGTTCCACCGCAGGGGTCGCGGAGCAATGCGCGCACGAGAGACCTCAAGGCCGGTCGACCTTCCGCCGACTCTAACTCATCAGGAATTATTCCCAAGCGAAACCAGGCGATTTTATGGACTTGATTTAAACACATCGCCCTGGGTCTCCTGAGGGGTCGCCTGCCTGATGGAATAGTACCCTCGGAAGTCGTGAAAAGAGCGACATCCGTACCACGTGTCGAAACCAACGAAATAAAGCCCTTTCCGCCCGAAGAAGTAGCTGCTCAGCACTCAGTTCCCCTCTCACCGTCGCGTTTTTCAGTCAATTCGATCAAGAATTTCGGAAATTACAGCGTAATTTGACCAAAAAGAAATGCTCTTCCACCATGACAACACCGCTGCCGTCGCCATGGCCAATTGATCCAATTTAGCATCAATTTCTTCCCCCATCCACTGTCACGAATAGTGTGGATGGCTATCAATATTTTGGTAATTCTGAAGTATGGTTGATAAGCAATTTTTCGAACAAAAAACAAAACAAAGCCCTAGTTCCTCCTCTCTAAAAACTCTTCACAACCATTGGATAATATACATCTGCTATACAAGTACCTAATTTATTTTCTAGATGATTTTATTTTCCTATAGAGGTTTGTGTATCCACGAGAACGTTTAATTTGGTGAGGCTATAGACGCCGTTGAATGCTGCGAATTATTTACAACCATTGGTAACCAAAAACAAACAGAACTCTCTTTAGAATTATCCGCTGTTTGGATTAAATCATGGAATTTATGATTCGAGTGATTTAAAAATTCCCATTTTTATGTCGACGAACTTAAATGTTTAATAACACGAGTCATGTGAGTTTTAAATAGAAGATAACTGCCGCCGAATTGAATCTATGAAAATAAATTTAGAGGACCTCATGAACCGGAACATGAATGATTTTCGCAGTAAAATTTAGGCCAAATAATTGTATCATCATTCACAGCCTTCATAAATATTAAATTCTATGTTTATAGCACTAAGCTCGGGCTTAGAATTTGTGCCACAAAGGTGAAAGAATTATTTTTTTCAATTATTTGTCTTTTATTGCAAATTCCAGGTTTCCGGTGCTCATAAATTCTCATTTCATAATCGTGAATTTAATTTATGGTATTGACAGAAGTCTGTTATAGCCCTAGGCTGCTTTAAATGTCTAACAGAATTTAAAATGCTCAAGAAAGCAAAACCCTTTACTTTTGATCTTTTTTTTAGCGTAGGCTTGTGTCAATCAATCCTATTTGATACGTTTACTGATACTAATAACTTCCTTTTTACGCAGAACCTTATTCCTTTGTCTATCCTGTGTTCAATGACATAAAGAGTCTCTGGGTTTATTCGATACATTTTTGCAAAAAAAAAAGTATTTAAAATCACTTTTTCAACTTCATATTTCCATCAATGTGATCGCCGCGGTGTAGTGGCCATCATTCGTAATGAATCACACTGTCCACTAAGTTACGTTTTGACAGCGCTTCACTGATGGATTTTCCGTCAAATCGATTTTGTTGTGCTAACTCCTGTAGCACTTAATCACAGACCTTCATCGAGTAGCCTGGTCGTGTGTGAAGCTTAGAGCCATTGCTGCGTCCTGCGACAATTTCCGTTGCCGGCATGCTACGTATATCAGTTGCAAAATGCCTTCAACTTTTAAAGTGACTGGCTTTGATCATTGCCCACATTGAATATCAAAATTTTCGGAATAGATTCGAATAAATTGCTTGCTATAAGCCGCACAGGTCTTCCCATATCATTTTTCAGCGTTTTCCCAAGAGGCATTTCAATCATTTTCAAATAACATGAACAACGAAGTAAATGGTGATTTTTAGCTATTATCTTTTTGGCAACACTGTTTTAAACAGCTGACGTACGTTTCGTGTTTTGTTTCACTGTCAAACATCTTCAGTTTGGTCTATAATTTAACCATGAATTGTCTTACAAACGAACAACGCTTGCAAATTATTGAATTTTATTTTCAAAATGCGTGCTCTGTTAAGAAAGCTCATCGCGCGCTTCCTCCATTTTATGGTCAGTTCATTTTTGGCTCAATGAGTACGTAAATAAGCAGAATTGTCGATTTTGGAGTGAATATCAGCCAGACGCATTGCAAGAGCTACCAATGCATCCAGAAAAAGTCACAGTTTGATGCGGCTTATGGGCTGGTGGCATCATTGGACCGTACTTCTTTAAAGATGATACGAATTGTAACGTAATTGTGGCGAGCGCTACCGTGAGATGATATCCAACTTTTTTTGCCCAAAATGCAAGAGCTTAACTTGCACGATATGTGGTTACAGCACGCGCAACAATGGACTTATTGAGAGGCGAGTTCGGTGAACATTTTATTTTGCGATTTAACGCCTTTAGACTATTTTTTGTGGGGCTATGTTAAAGCTCATGTCTACACAGACAAGCCCGCTTGAATTGACGCGTTGGAAGACAACATTGAAGCATTTATTCGTTAGATACCGGCCGAAATGTTGGAAAGAGTATGCCAAAATTGGACTAAGCGGATGGACCCTTTAAGGCGCAGTCAAGGTCAACATTTGCATGACATAATCTTCAAACATTAAACTATATGGACCGTAATATCGATTCAAATAAAGATTTCATGCATTTTTCTGAATTTTATGTGTTTTTTTGAAAAACTTTCCTTTAGCTTCTAAAAAATCACAGTTTACATTAATTGTCTTTCCTAAGAACATAGCCTGACATGGCGCATTTCAAACGCGTGTTTGGTTGATATAAACAGATCGTCGCTTGTTTCTAGTAACAAAAGACCTCGAAGACCGAATGCGTTTATTTGTATTCCCTTATGTAAAGGCTTCTCTTTGTTAAAATCTCTCACCAGAACCGCATCATCGCTTTCAAGCTTTCTATTAGAATCAGATTCAGATATCTATTTCTTTTACGGCGGTAGTCCTTGCGTTTCTCTGTGTGTCAAAATGTATAAGCTATTAAAGTGAATTCTGAATTTAAAAGATCTCGATAACCTTGTTGCAACTGCAGAGTAGGCTTTTGCTAAGATTTCCATTCTCGGATTACGCTTTGTATTCAAATGTTCGTCATTCATACCGTTTTTGTGACTACAAGTATGTATACATGAGGTTTGTTGGACAAATTAAGAGAATTTTAATTTTTCTAAAAATATATTCATTTATTCATCAATTTCTATTTTTTGTCCCCATCAAGTCCCTCTCAAATATAACACTCTTGTGTCATCGCATTTTCCAATCCTCGAATCAGTTCTGATATGCACTGGTATGCCCTTGAGCCCTCTCAGCGATTCGATTTGTATCTCCTCAATCGTCGCAAAACGCCGTTCTTTCATGGGTCTCTTCAATATTGGGAACAGGACAATGTCGCAAAGGGCTAAATCTGGGGAATACGGTGGCGAAGCATGATTACCGAGTTGTTTTTGGTCAAAAAAATACGAAAAAACCGTTTGATTTTTCAAATTCAGCAATTTTGGAACGAATTTTGTCACACATGGCATGAGTCAACAGATATGCCGACATCTTCAGCAACTTCTTTAATTCGACGATGCTCCATAACAATTGTCTTCACTTTCTCAACATTTAAATCGGTTGTTAATGTGCTAGGGCGTCCAGGGCGAGCGTCGTCATTCACATCTTCTCGACCTTCTTTAAAAAGCTTGTACCACTTGTAAACATTTTTCTGACTCAGAGTACACTCCCCGTATGCCACTGTCAACGTTTCCAATGTTTTTGAGAACTTAATTCCATTTTCACACAAAATTGAATGCAAATTCTTTGATACATTTTTTTCAACAACAGGAAATAGTGGAATGCGGAAAACATGTCAAAAAAATATAAATATGCAGAAACTATGACACTCTGTTCGAGATGAGTGTTCCAACATAACAGAATAAAAAAAGTGGATAATCGCAGGTAGACCTCGGAATTTTAAAATTCACAATTTTGAACAGACCTCGTATGTCCCCAGTTTAAAGTATTTGCTGATTGTACGATAGAAACGATGAAGGAACTCTTGCAGATGAAACACAAAATTTGCGCACGCCATAGAAGTAACCCTTTTTGATGCCATATTTGACATCTTCTTAACATCGTTTTCCTTAAAGGAAAGATAACTGGGGTAGATGCTAGACTAGGCGCTTGCCTCTTTCTTCTTTCAAGTACAACATGAACGGTAGGCCATACGGTGGCAAGCGCCTGGTCAAGCGTCTTCGGAAACAAAGCCTAAGATGGCTAGGTCAAGTAGAGCGTATGGACAACACTGCTCCGGCCCGAAAAGTCTTCGAATTTGAGGCATTGGGACAATGCAACAGAAGTCGGACTAGGTTGAGATGGCGCACACAAGTGGAGAAGGACCTCAACCAACTTGGAGCGCGCAACTGGAGGCAGCTGGCGAGAGATCGTGTTGGCTGAGGCCCATGCCAGACTGTAGCGCCATGAAAAGAAGAACAACAACAACAACATAGACGGGTAGGCTCTCGAGCCGCACATATTTATTCACTATCTGTACAACGGTTGTTGAAATGACTACTCAAGAGGCTTAACCACACCGCGAAGTTTTCTATCCATTGTGACGATCTGCATTAGACGTTTATGTTGTGCGTCTTTTTTCAGTGCCAGTCAAATCTACTGCCGGACTTGATTCAGGGTCGGCAGTAAGAGTCCCCTCTACTCTTGACCACGACCAACAAGTGGTAGTTGCCGAACAAAATAACGTCCTGGTCCCTTGTCGACCACCAAACCATCCAATTTATTGTGTACTGTATTTTATGTAATCTGTAAACTGTCTTTTTCAATGGAGCATGAGAATCTTGTCTTAATTAAGAAAAGAAATCATTAACTATAAACTGTGCAAACGGATGAAGAGTTTGAGAGGTGTATTGCAAATTTTGCTGGTCGTTCTAAATATTTTACCTTTAACGTATTTTACCGAAAAACTAAATTTGAGAAAATACGATTATGGCCACAATGGAAGAAGACAACGATTTTGAATTTATTCTCCCAACAAAAAATTTGGTGATGAATTATTTTAAGCTCAGTGCACGATGCAGTTCCCAACTGAGCTAGTGAGTAGTGAGTAAGGTTACAAATACTTGTTTTTTTAAATTTCTTAAAATTTTCCGAAAACAAATCGATTTTTCCTCCTTTTAGATTTCGTGGCTAAGAAATTTTGTGATTGTAAGCCAATCAAATTAAATATGAAAAAACATAACGACGTTGTCGTTTAAGTGACTGCCTTGGCTCTGGAATAGCGCCTTCTGCCACCTCCAACCCACAAAAATTTTGTTGATGGACTTAGGATTCTCATTTTTGCGTGGACAATATTATACCTTAGTGCTTGTATCGTTTTCGGATTGTTACCAAAACATTATTTCTGCACAAATCCCTGCAAAAAATAAGTGCTAAGAGGTATCTCCGAGTCTGCCAATTGACATCGCGAGGACAAACCACTTAATTTGAAAATTAGTTTTCAATGTTTCCCAACGTTCTTCAAGCGACCAATTTCGTTTCGCGGGGGTTTGATAGTGACATTTCGTCAACATATCGAGAGAGAAACAGAAACCAGTCAAGACGACCCACCCTGTACCTTTCAAAGTTTGAATTTGCAGATTGTAAGGAATTTTTTGGTTGTTAAATAATATTGCACTTTGTATGGAGACGGATTGTAATCTCCCTTCAAAGTCCATCTCCAGATGACTTTATTCATGCCAAAGTGCTGATTCTGTTGATGATTGATGTGAGTCATGGGCATCATTGTCCCATTGCGCTTCGAAGAAATCTTTAAAACACTGAATTGAGGTTTTAATTTCAACAAAATATTTTCCATACCATATCCGAGGTCTTCTCACTGCTACACAGTACACTCCATTTCTGTTAAATCTGTTCCCAGTATATTAACATTGCGAAAAATTGAGTGCAAGTGACTCTCAGTTGAGTGGGTTGCAAATTTTCTCTTAAACATTATTCACCACAGGCACTGAGTGAGTAGATGTGGGAACTTATTATACTTTGAGCGTATTTTCACTCTCGTAGTGTTTTCTCGAGTATAGATACTCGAGTTGAGTTTGAGAGTGGTAATACTTACATTCTGTTAAGCAGATCCCAGTATTTTGTTTTAAGGAATGTTGAGGTAGCCTTTACAGTACTGTTTTCTGTAGTCGCCCACATTATTTGCACGAGCATGCATGACAACTTCACATTGAATTTGGAATAGAAGAAATAGTTTATGGTATTTCAAGAATTGAGACGCCGTTTCTGAGTGGACTATGTTATTTAGGGTTTTTTTTTACTGACTGCTGTTTACCGCTCGAAATATTGACAGAAAGTCAGTATATCATTCTTGCTCGGAGCAAAATAAGCTGCTTTAGGCTTGAACAATGCTGGGAAATATTGAAAACTTAGAGAATGCTGTGTCTTGCCGATGTCTATTGGTCGGAGTTTTGATTTTAACTACTTGAACTTTTTTTTGTAGAAAATTGTGGATGATCGCAAAGAACAGTTCGTGGGACAATTTAAGGACAGCTCCAAAGCAATCATCAAGGTCTTTGAAAAATGAGGTGATATGAGGTTATTGCGAAGACAGTCGAGGCAGACTCTTGAACGATTTTCTATTTTCTTAATTAATGGGAATGTTTGCTTCTACAAATGAAAAAAGATCTTAACACATGGAGTCAACTTAAAATTGTTTGAAGAAAAAATAATTATGTCTGTCCCCTCTATACTTTTAACAAAGATCTACGAGTAATAACAGTGCGACCACTGTTTAATTCAAACTGTAAATGCAATCCAGGCGGAACACATTTCTGTAAGACCTGTTATCAAGAAAAGGGATTGTCGAAATCGCAGTAATTGACGATGACGCAACAGCACATCAAATTTTAGTACAAAAATAGATGTCTTTCAAAATGAAAGGACAGCATAATTTCTTAGACTTCCAAGCCATAGAAATAGGAATTTTTGGGCTAGAGTTCAACACTATCGCCTTACTGGGGTGATAGCATGATGGCACGGCTACAAACCATACAAGCCAGCAACCCAACTTTCGTCAATGTTGAGGTGAGCATTCATAAACTGACTACTTACAGAAAAGGGTTGCCCTAAGAAACTTCGTTTATCGAGCTTCTTTATACAACACTCTTGTCTTGGACATAAGGTCTAATGTTGACATCGAATGGCAAGCAGGTTTCCGAGATGTTTGAGGAGCATGAGAATTGTTGGTAAATCGTGAGAGGTGTAGTCTTTAAAAGAAAGTGAGAATTTTCTGCACAACGGAGGAAAGGCGTACGAATTGACACACTGACGCCAAACGACGTGGTGGCAATTTTTACTATGAACGACTACATCTAGTGATGTTACGCCAAATTCGTAGTCGACGACGTGAAGTCGTACATGATTTCATACTTCCTTACGCATTTCCCGACTGTTTACGGTTGCTTTCAGGAATATATTTTTAGTTAACGAAACCGTGCTTTAAATCCTTCCTATACTCTCAACACTAACGAGATAGAGAGCATGCAGCCGGGTATAAAATCGGAATAACTTTCTTGCCTGAAGAACTTGAGACACGGGGAGTTTTTGAAGTCTTGCATAGTTCAACGCATGTTGCAATTCTAATATCAGTGGGCTGATCTGAGCGATATAGATGTACAATTTCGTTTTAAGTGATGACTTGACTTGACTTGGCCTTTTATCACGAGGCAATTCTCCCAAGATTCATATGCAACGAAAGGCTAGACGCCTCAGTTACCTAAGTAACAAATGAGATCATATTTGAGGGATAAGCGTTCCACCTTGATGGGGAGAAAGGCCTTTCTAACGCTTCTATAGGTCACAGCACCCAGTCTTAATGCAATTTCATACTGAGCAGGCAAGATTTCAATAACTGGCCCAGTCTGGACTGAATAGGCAGCTCGCTCTGCAGAGATTTTTTGTACTAAACCACAGTCACCGGGACACTCAGGGGTGTACCGCGCGGTCAAGCTAAAACAAAGTTCCAGGGTCTTCTGACGAAGGCACCGGAATATAGACTTTGGGTTCATCAGTGATTTTCAAAGATAGTTTTCTGGATGTGTTTTTTACGAGTTTATCATTTGATCATAAATCCAATCACATCGTCTGCAGTCAGCGGATCCCGAATTCACGAATAACGAGAACGACGCCTAATGCCGCCGCTGTCGCAAGATAGATTTTCAAGATTCGTAGACTGCTGCTGTCAATTGAATCCGAATCGGACTCTTAGCTTAATTCTGCTTGTGGATACGGAAATTTCCGCTGATTTAGGAAAGCTTGAAAGAGGTTACTGATTCAATTTTATTCTAAGGAAAATCGCGCAACGAAATCAAAAAGGGCTTGGATTCTTTTTTCTTTTTATGGCGGCCATCAAAAATCGCACAAGTTTCAGTCACCAGCTTGGAAGATAACTTGACAAAAACCCAAAAATTCATATCTTATATTGGCAGTCTTTCGCTTGAAGCTGCGATAGCTGCGATAGCTGAGACAGTTTCCAATGACCGAATGGGCCAAATCCTGCTTGAAATACTGATTATGAGTTTTCTGCATGGATGGATATCGCAGTTGCTCACTCCGGAATACAAGTGCGACCGGGAGCTTTTTTAAGTGGAGCCTTAGAGCAAATCTGAAGGATTTTCTAATCTAAGGATACGCATCAGAGGCTAAGGAGGAATCGAAACACCTGACTTCACCCGGAGTACATGCTCCGGCAAAGGCAAGGACGGCGGTGACGATCATTCGCTTTTTGGGATTTACAAGCTGTGGTTCGGCTACCTATAAAATAGCAACTCGGTGACAGGGCTCTACTGAGCCTAATAATTGATCTGACTCGATGTAGAACCGAGCAAAAAAACGGGCCCATCTGAGGGAAAGAAAAAACGTACTCCTCTGCCGGCTCACAACTCTGCCGTCGCCACGTTCTCCGACACGGAAGACTATTTTGCATAACTCCAGAGAATGCATTAAAAAAATTGAAAAATGTGCGAAATTAAATATCTGCTTTTCCAAAAATATATCTACCTATTTTTGGGTTATTTCTTATGGACTCTTCAGACCGTCCCTCTCAAGCTAATACTCAGCGGTTTGCCAGGACTCTAGGGTTGTCTCAGGGTTGAGTCAATACCCAGCTCAATACTTAGGTTGTCCTGGGGAGGAATAAACAACCAAACTTCAATAGGAAGTGTTTTCTTTTCACTGAATAAAACCTACAAGAGGACATCGGCCCACTGGTGCCCATAGGAGATTCCTAACATATAGGTCCACGCTCCTTCAGAGACATCTTCAAGAGTAATTCACGGAAAACCTTGTTTCACAATGAGGGGAAGAAGCAACAGAAACCGCCCGGCATGTGCTGCGTTTCGCAGAAAATCTGTTTTTCCGGGAACACCACTGCGATGAGCATCAATATTTGAAATCACGTTCATACCGCACGCTCGCCTTAATATAGAAGTCATTAAATCATAATTGTTGTCACGTCTGACATCCTCCAGAGATCACTTTGAGAGGGATACGATTTAAGGAAGCTCTTCGCACAAGTAGACTCTCGGTTTCACATCATCTAGTCACTTTATTAGCGCGCTAATGCCAATTAGTCAAACCAAACTTGACCCTAATTAGTTGTGATAAAACAAGCTTCCTTGCTATGCAACCTTCCGGATTCCCGGAAATCACCTTCGACAGGGAGGAAGTGCTATAATGGGTAACCCACAAAGAAAGCACCTTTAATTAATTATTGATGTCGAATCCATTAAGAAAGTTAACCACTTAAGCCCCCACTTTAAAGCAATAAACTGAAATGCGTTGGCCAAAAATAATCTCCACCTGACTTACCGGCAGCGACGTGACCCCTTTTTCAATTTGTCACACTTTAAATCCACAAAAATCAGAGGTTAACCTGAAAAGATAAAGACAAAGTATTAATTATCGAGCACACAACACTTCCTTTGATTCTCTAAACCCAATTGGTAAACTTTTGCAATTCTCATTCACACAGTCCCACCCAGAGTTCCACCCAGCAACCACTGCCGTCGGCGGTGGCAAACTCCCCCGTAAATCCAACACAGGAGCCAGGCCCCGTATAATTAATCAAAAGTGTCAAATTCCGAGCGGAATTGGGCAAATGAGAAGGTGGAAATGCCGTTAAGTAAGTGCCTGAAAAGGTACAACCCCCCTGCCCACCCCGCCGTTTGGAGTATCGAAAAAGAGAGCACAAATCAAAATAATAATTATCTAATTTAAATTCACCGCAGAACACTGGATTAGGGATGAAACCCATCATCAGGAGGCGAGAAGGAAAAATGTACCGTGCCTTTGCCAAGGATTTGAGGGAGCATAAGATTTAAGTAATTGAAGTTATCCTTGGTTTTCGCTGTTTTTTTTTCGTTGTTTTTCGTTTGGGGAACTGAGAGAGCTTGTTAAAAGTTTCGTCGCCGGAAATATTTATCAGTGGGAACAAGATGCGGTGTGTCAAGGTGAATGGATCATAAACTTACCGAGCCAGGGTTTGAGGTTTAGTTGACAGGAAAAGTTTTAAGCGACATAGTGAGATGTGGAGTCACCTTGACACCTTGATGACTTCCGAAATTAAAGCAGATGAGGTGTGTCTTCGGTCAAGGATTATGAAACTATTTAAGCCTCACACTTGCACTCTCTATCACTTTGGATAGTCTGAAAATGGTTTTGAAGTTTTCTGTGGTATCTTAAGGGTCCTCTCCTTACTCGTGAAAACACAAAAATCCATGTTAGTCATCAAGAAAAACCGAATTGATAATTTTACACAATTTTTGCAAATTTTTAAATATTATAATGAAAATCGAGTTTTGATTCTCGACAAATTGTGGCATTAAGATTGAGGGTGGAAGGAAAGGCCTTCTTCTTCTTGTGGAGCTTCAGTCCGGGGTGAACCAAGGCCTCAACCAACATATGTCTCCAGCCAGCACGATCTTTTGCTACCTGCCTCCGGTTGCGCACTCCAACTGTAGCTGAGAATGTACGCGACGAATCGATTCGCCGTCGATCTCACCAGCTTGGAGTTCGACAAATGTTAGATTTTTTTTGTGAAGATCTCGGTCTAACATTGTAGGAGAAACTTGCGCAAAAATTTACGACTGACGACTTCAATTTGCGGGGGCATGGGCATGTACACACGAGGTAAGGTAGTTGATCGCACTAAAATCTGGAGCTGCCAAAACTATCCTCGTCCGTTCACAGGTCAATTTGACATACAGCTTCCTCGTGGCCTCTTGTATAGCCATCACCAATGTGTGCAGCGAATCCCTCTGCCAGAGGGTTAAACAATAGGCCTGCCCTATCAGTCTATGGGTTGTGCGTGAGGCTAACTCCCTCATCACATGAAACAATCAAGTTCAGAGACAGCAACATGCATCGGATATGGATGGATCTAATGTTGACTAAAGGACAACGATTTTTGGTTCTGCATGTGGAATGTGAGGTCCCTTAACAGACCACGTGCAGCGAAACAACTTGCGGAAACTCTTGAATGCTACAAAGCAGACATCACCGCCATCCAGGAAGTGCGGTGGGATGGGCCGAGCAAAAGGAAGATGAAGAACTGCAAGCGTGCACGATTCGCAACCCGCGATAATCGATTACGGGAAAACGCCTACATACTAATCCACACAAATCCACTCAAGGGGGAAGCCCTTCCTGCTTCAGCCTGTCTTAGTTTTAAATGAACCTTCACGATGAATGAGCATACATCATTCCAGTGCTCTACGGACCTCTCATATAGGAGATCATATTATCGTCGCTTGGTAGGTTTACCAACTGCCTCTTCTGTGCAAAGCAGTAAAAAACTGCGTGCTCTGCCTGTCCGGAGTTCTTCGATAGTACACCCTCATAAGTTCATCTGGAAGAATGTCTATGTCTGTGACATTTTCGAGCCACTCTTTTACCTTTGAGATCGCTGTATTTGTAGCAGCCTCCACGTCCTCTATGTGCTTTACCACAGTGAGGAAAGCGATGTCGTCAGCAAAGCCGAATATTTGCACTCCATCTGGAAGCTCTAGTCGTAGGTCATACAGCGCGTGAAACCATGAACTTGTTGAGAGATCATTTTGGAGAGCACTTAAGCACAATGGCCGTCTAGGCAGTGCGATATCATACCTTTGGACTTTTTTCTGATGGTATAGTCTAGAATTCTTAGAACTTCAGGTGCAATTGTGTGAGCGCCAACATTACCGAGATATCAGTCACAGTGCTCGAACGAGTTGCTCAAGCCTAGACCTTCCAAGGCAACCACCGCAAACGTAGTCGTAGGCAGCATTAGCTTGACATCATTCTCAAAAAGTCAATGCCGTGAATAGTTCTTTCTACGCGCGATAAAAATTTTAATTCCACTTTCAAGTTCATGTATTTTATTTTACATTATAAATCAAACCTCACGATGAATAACATTCTAGAGCCATAGGCTGAAACGGTGTTGCTTTTTGGAAGCTCCTGGACACCATTACCACATGAAATCTGCAATCATTTGTAAATATAGGATGTTTCTTCGGATTTTGTGGTCAATAACTTCTCAACATCAAAATACGTGGAAGAAAGTGGCAGTGGATTCCACACACCATACGGCACGAAGACAACTCGATTGCAAGTAGGCAGAGCAGTTGGACGTCCTAGGAAAACGTGTCGCAGAACAGTTGAAGAGGAATCTATTTTCATGAGTTGAGTTGAAGAGAACACAAAACATTTGTAGATCTTCGAATGAGATGGCGAGCAGCCGTGGTTGAGACCCCCGAGGGGTTAAAGCATGTTTCACAGAGAATCAAGTCAAGAGGTGATGTTGTGAAAAAAGGGATCTACAGTGTGTGAGTCGACACTCATACCCCTTAAGCCATGGCCAGTGTTTTGTGCGACTCATGCAGGGCTAAATTTTCATTTCAATATTTAGGTATGACACCGTTATTGTTGATGGGTGATTTGTTAAGTATAGTACAAGATAGTTCTTATTTTCCCAAGTCTTTAGCAACTTGTCCATGGAGGGTCTTAGGTATCACATAAAGCAAACGTTTTTCAACGCCGACAGAAAATGCAAAAGGAATGACGAAAAGTGCGAATAGGAGTGTGTTCTAAACTGGGTTATGGCAGACGCCCATGACTAAGACAGGTGGTTTAACGACCTACGCGGAAAGGAAAATTAGTCTCTCTAGTCTAAAGCGAGGTTGCCGCGTTTTCCCATCAATCAGCCAACTGCTTAGCTTGTTCCGGTTGTTTCCCAGCAATTATTGAACAACAACAATCAAATTGGCAAGACTCATCAAAGAATCCACGTATTTATCACAACTGATTGCTGTGATGATATACACGTTTAAACTTCAATCAAGTGCAACAAAACCACTTGGATTATCCTTAACCAGCTTTCAGATTCGTGGGCAGCACAATAATTGCTTTTGCAACAAACCCAGCATCTTCTTCCGCACGAACAATCTATAAACGTGAGCAATTGCTAAAAATTACGACACTGCACCGCCCATCGTCCTTCCATCATTTACAGAGGTATTAAGTCATTCCACTAGTAAGATGGCAAAAAGATGATAACGAAGAAAATGAAAAACATATCCCGAGCACGGGTACAACCCTTCTTCAAGAAGTTCGCAAAATACTGCTGTAAGAACGTAGACGTAACGATGAACAAGTTGTCGCGTCAAGTACAAAGTTGTTGCAAGTTCATGAAAATTAATTCAATTTATCCCAGGCGAGATGGCGAGAGAATTCTTTCCTCGGTTGCCGTTGTTGTTGTCTTGATTCTTTGTTCCGTTCAAGGTGGTCCTACAAGATTCCCATGCCATCCAAGTGGTTAGGTACCGGAAATTCCGAAATATTGTCACGAATTTTCATCCATCCACCGAAAAAGGACACGACAGTAATAATAAAATACATAGTTGTTGTTGCTACTGCTTGGTAGGAGACTGTCAGAATTTCATTGCGAAATGATTCCTCAGGGAGTAGGCGTGGGATTTTCGCTGAGAAGTCCGATAAAAGGTAGCATCAATTGATTTCTTGAACCATTCCCGATTCTGGTCCTGGGAGATGTATATTTATGATTTTTTAAGACGCAACGACACTTTCATTCTTCACGTAGCATCGTTCAGGTTCTTAGAATAATGTTCATTGTCTGAAGGGTGAAAATTCAGGATGAGAGGGTCATTACTTTCTGAAATTGTTGCTAATGGTATTGATTGAGATCCAATTTATTCTTTAAGGGAAGTGGAACTCAATTTAAATCTCTATGTAAGAATATGTGGTCGCCGTGGCGTAGTGGTAAGTGCATCGACCGCGGCGCAGAAAGTCTGGGTTCGATTCCCGGACGGGACACCTAGCATTTTTTCACGGCACCACCTCTTTCGAGTTGCTGAGAACACTCAAAGAGTATTACTTGTCTATGGAAAGCTTCTCAAATCTCGCCGTTCGGAGTCGGCAAAAAACTGTAGGTCCCTTCTACTCGTGAAGAACAGTAGCATGCACAACACGAGCAGTTGTTGTAGAAGCTAGGCCCTGGTCCGTTGTGGGCTGTAGTGCCACTCAATTATTATTGTTATTATTATTATGTAAGAATATATGGTTGAACTGAAGGGTTCTTCTTCTTAGGTTAGGGCGGACCTAATCTTAAACTATTAGCTAGGACAGTCTCTCGCCAGCTGTCTACAGTTTTACACACTGTGTTGGTTGAAGTCCTATTCCACTTGTGTGCACCATTTAGGCGAGGGCGTCTTCTGGCTTAATCTCGAATTAGAAAACTGTTTGGAATACAGATGTGTTGTTCATGAGCTCTGTACGGTAAGCAGCCTATCGTAACCGTTGCCACCGTAGACGCTTGACTAGGCATATGCCGTCATAGGGCCTACAGTGCTCATCCTTGAATTGTTTTTCAGGTGCAATTTCAGCCGGCATCATCAACAACGGAAAATCGCAAGAGAAACTTATCTCTGGATATGTCTTCCTCATTCACTTTTAATAACGTCCACGTTTGTGTGCTATTGAGCAGAAGATCAGGATAATGTATAAGACCAGCTTGATTTTTCCAGGAAGGGCTCTATATAAACACAAAGGAAACAGCTATTGGAAGAGTAGTTTTAGGCATGATTTCGGTATACTGCTGAGCTGAGGTAGATGACGTCCTTGACTGCCTCAACGCCTTCGCTGACCATTGTGAAACTTTGTGCCTCCTTTCTTGATGTCAACATAGGCTCTGATATGTTCTTGACTGTATATCTAAATATAGTTAAAAAGGACACCTAGATACACTTGGGCTGACTCGGACTGCATGAAATTAAAGACTGCTATAATTTTCAAATTTTTCATAATAGTAAGCTCAAAATGGTGTAGCCGTATTAGTCACCGGACCATGTCTTGCGGCTATATGCACAAGTGACTGTACTAGGAATATGCTTCCAGTCAATCCTCTTTAAATTGATTTTGTTCTCTGACGAGGAGTAAATTTCTGACTGGCCTGACTCAATTAGTGCTTAAAATTGTCATCAATCCCATTTTCTAATGAAACTAAATACCTACATGTGTGTATGTGTGAAAGCTTTCAAGGCGCTGTTTGTCATTTGGCAGTGTGGAGCTTTGTAAAACCTGCTACCTATCCACCAAAACTGTGTGGATCTGTACTTCAATGAGAAGACCTCTTCTTTCCTATGCATCATTCGTTTGGTGGAATAAGCTTTCACACAAGTGTGTGACTGCTGATTTCACCAACTTTTAAAGAATGGTCTGTCCTGGCTGTCTTAACAGGGGCTTTCCCTAGAACGCCTGGCTCTGCTCTTGATGCTTTGCCCCCTTGAAATCCACATCAGCTCCCGACATTTCCCGACTTTGATGAACTTGCGCACCTCATCTCCTATGACACTAGTCTCACAGAACACCAACAATTCAGTTGCGTAGTTCAGGCAAAAACGATACTCTCTGTATCTAGGACTAGTTCTGGCCAGAAACTGAACCAGCAAGGGAATGTTCAGGGAATTTCATGAACGGCCCCTAGACTAGACTAGACTAGATCTGGAGCTGGGGCTTTCGTAGAAGACGACGACATTAGACTTCACACTTCGTTATGTAACCTCGCGTCGGTCTTCTAGTCGAAGACCATTGCGATCCTAATGGCGACGAACTATATTGCGAAGAATTGGTGAAATTGTTGAAGTATCTGTGTCTGTAGTGCTTAATGCCTAAATAAAACCCCTTCCAATTCCAAGATAGTAACCGGAAGTGATTTCTTAATTTGTTCAACGGACTAAATTCGCTTGGACTTGTCTGGGTCCCGTTGCACCACGCGTTAGGCAAAACGTAGATCCCGAGCCCATTTTGGGACTGCACACGTCCTTGGTTAGGGATTCCGTCGACAGTTAGTTATTTCGGCACAACCAGATTTGGCGTGACTCTTCAGCACGGAATCTAACCAAGCGCATGCTTGAAAACGTCAAGAAGAAATCTACTGGCAGATATTGATCCACGATCAAATTCAAAAGCGGTTGTCTACAACTAGCTGTTGTTACAGACCTCCAGCCCCGGAAGGCTCGAAGTAAGCGAAATCCGCTTCGAAATGGAAAAAAATGGCTCGTGCGCTCAATATATCGTTGGAACGAATGCAACGCATACTAAAAAATTAACTTTGGTTCAATCCACTGAAGTTCTGAAAAGCACACGATCTTACGGCAGCAGGAAAAAGTAAGAGTCGAAAGAGAAAGTGGTGAGTTGTCGAAGTCGTTCCGTCGTCATTTGTTAACGAGCAATATGTCAAGAAACAAAATGACCGAATGGTTATTAAAAAGCAGATAGCACCGAGTGATAGTGTCGCCGGCCATAACCTCTGATTGTCGCTCTCCGCTCGTTTTTTTAGAACGATCGTCTTGAAGGTAGTATTGAATCCTTGTGCAAACAAACATTCCTACAAGGCACATGATTTCTTCGACTCAATAGACTGAAAATTCTCTGGATGCAATTCCATGGGATTTCCCTGTCTGGGGTTTTTTGGAGGCGAAGGTTGGCACTAATAAAAACCACCTTAAACAAGCACTTCGCTGGGAATTGTCCAAAATACCGTAGAGTCACTTGCGTGCAGCGTGGGATGCTTTCATCGGTAATTTTTTGCGCTAAGGGTGAAAGTGGATGCAGTTTGCAAGATTTTTTGCTTTGGCACAATAAAATTTATCACAAAAAAATAATTATAGCTTATAGGTTGTTATGCAATTTCTGCCGAATTCTTATTTTTTGCATCTGACTTATGGCCAACTTCTCCTTGTCGGAGGAGTTGTTTCTTTGTCATACGTCGCTGTTCTTCTTATCGCAGCGCTTAAATACTTTGCTCAGCGGATTCGAAGCTTTCCCAAATCTCCGATTCTATTTACGGACATCGCCAAAATGCGACAGAGAATCTTTGGCCCGTCGCCCAATTAGAACTGCAACCCTCAACGTCCTGCATTTAATAAAAAACCAAAAAGTGCCAATCTGTTCCTTACACTCAAACAGATTTACTCGAAAAATCCGTTTTCCAATTTATTCGATTTACCAAAACACAAAAAAGAAAGAGAAAAAATGATTTTCAATACAAATGTTTGCCCGCTTACAGATAGACCGTAACGAATCCTCTTAACTGGATATACAAAACTAAACTTCGATAACTTGGTAACTCATAAATTGCCTTATCCACTTAAAAACACTGCACAGAGGAACTTTCACATTTTGTTCTGCCCTTTCGCCTTTATCCTCGAAAAACGAAAACAAAACGTGGAAAGGAAACCAGAGAAAAAAACAGCAGAACAAAAAAAAAAAAAAAAAACACGCTGAAACTCTGTGGCCAACTCTAAGTGTTAAAAATTCCGGAAGCGAATACTGAACGAAACTTTTGTTCTTCACAAAGTTTTGCGATATTGGCTTCCAGTGGGGAGACGACTGTACAGCGAAAAGTGGACCTTGTCGAAAAACACGGTGATGCGCATTGTTTTTGTAATAGCCGCCCGCTTCTTAGCAATACTCGGCAGCGCCCATGGGAAGTTGTCACAAAGTGAAATGCACTTTTCCATTGATCCGAAAATTGATCATCTAATCTATTAGGTATTGTAGGAGGAGGAGGAGAAGGATGAAGGAAGACGAAGTTGAAAAGCGACACGGAGTGTTGCTAATTTGGCGATTTTCACTTAAGAGAGGAAATAACTTTCAACTGAGCACTGAAGAACGAGTGCTGAATATTTTTTGTGTGCATGGATTTGCAGAGAGCACCTGCAATTGATTGGGTATTGAGATAGAGAATAAAATGCGGCACGTATCTGAAGTTCATTCCAAAAAGTTGTTGCCCGTCCTTTTGACCCTAGATGTGGGAAATTCAATTAGTCTTATGCGTGTGAAGGTTTGGATACGAAAAGTAAATCATTTTTTCGGTTTTGTTCAATTCCTTCATAACTGACCGAAAGCCTTAAATTAATGCCTCTTCGGCTTTGATGGTAGTTCCTACTAGGATATTGATATAAGGTCTTTAGAGCCGTTGAACCACACTTTTGTATTTCCTAATTCCAATAGAAACTAGATGTTTACCTTTTGGAACGAGAAGTGTGATCCCATGTCATGCATGCCTAAGAATCGATATCACTGGCACAGTTGACAACGACCTATGCTTTGAAATCATGTAACGACCACGTTGAATCCAATCTTCAACAGTACAAGTTGCCTGACATCCATCATAATTTGGTATTTTTATTTGGAGTTTTGCCTTCTTCTTCTTCCTAAGAACGGGATCTAGATTTCGAAAACCAACTTCACTAAGGCACTTTTTTCCATACCCTTAATGAGAGTTGACTATTCTTTTTTTTTAATTAATTTTTATTTGTATTAGTTCATTTACTTACATGCTAGACAAAAATACGTAAAGCTAGTTTACTAATATAATCTACTGATCTTAATTCAAGCTTACTGACTTTTCACGAAGTGACTTAAAACTATCTTAACCTACTCGTATATTAGTTCTCCCTGTAGACTCAACTACCCCGTCTGTTTGTATGAGAAGTTAGCGGCATCGTACGCTAGTTCTGGTGTCACAATCAGTAAAAATTGGCAGAAACTGCTTTGTTGCGGGTAATAATCGAACCGTAGGAGATCCTCGTAGCTGCGAGCGGCTCGCATGGAAGTTACCTTTCTACTGTTCGGCGTCCGACGTGGAAGGTGTTAGGGCAGCCTTCCCTATCTTGTATCAGGCTTTTAGCGTCCAAATAGAGGAACGCTTCAGGCGGAATGAAGCCATTAAGGCGTACCCATTCATGGTGCATTTTATGTGGGAAGTAAGCCCTAAAGATTAGAATGTTGGTTGAAGCCATGCCTCGAGCAATGTGACTCCGAAGCAACTTAATAATAAAATTATCAATCCTTATGAGAATTGCCTTGTTGTACCGAAACTCATTGGGGTAGAATTTCTTGTACTGGGATTCTGGTGTTCGATATAAACGGAGACAGGCCCGAAGACACTGCCTCTCGAACACCCTCATCTTTTCCATCTGGAAAGGACTCACGTTGAACCACACTGGACAACCATACACCATAATTGGCCGGATGATGGCCATATAGCAGATGATCTTTACTCTGGTTGACTGCTGTAAAACAGCGAAGGCATACTTAGCCCAGGTCGGAGGTACCAGCATATATGTAGATACTGGTCCAACCAGATATCCAACTACACTTTTCACAGTTAATGGCTCTCCTTGTGGGCCAATTATGCCGAACTTGCGCCAATTCATTTTCATGTCCCCTGGGGCTCTGGAGAGCGGGGTTCTGAAAAGAATAGTTTCACACTTCTGGTAGTTAATTTATCAAATTCCAGTCGTCGCGAAATCGTTGAATTGTACCGAAAGCGCATTGCAATAAAACATTTATTACCTCTACCTTCGGACCTGATCTGTACGTACAATCTGTAGATCATCGGCAAACGCTTTAATGTTAGGCATAGACTCTAAGAGATCGCTAGTGGTGATTATTCTTTATTGTGGACCACATTCACATCTTGACAGAGCTCTAAGAGTTTGGTATCATATTCTATAATCCATATCCAAAGCATTCGTTGTGCATACGAACATGTTTATTATGAAAATAGACTTTTAGATATCTAACGAAATGAGAACTAGACGACAGTTGTTCTTAAAGCGTCATCTCAGGGCAGATGGAGTTGTTGACAATGATGGCTGGCAATGCCGCTAAGAACATAGTTGTCACATGTCAATGAATAGATTAAAATATTCCTGATCAAAACCGAAATAGATGTTGAGTGTACCAAAGGGAATATAACTAAGGATCACCCAGGTAATTTTCAACAGCAGGACAACAGGCAGTGGCTTCAGAGACCAAAATAACTCGAGACGAATGTTTAAGTTCGACAATTCTTATGCTTAGAAATTGGACACTATATGTAAATAGATAGAAAGAATTGATTGAGGCAGATGCGAGTCACACTCACACCAAGAAGGTTTCGTTTTTAGTTTTAATTTATATATTTTTTGATATTCAAATGGATCTGTGTGAGTTTTTGGAAATCTACATGCATTTTATAGGCTCCCACCACATTGATCATTTGCTTTTCAATTCGTCTTTATCAAAGCTCTTGGTCGCCTTTATTTTAAGTTCAGGTATCAAACAACTACTTAAGTGTAGTCACCGCGGCGTTGTGGGTAACTGCGTCGATTCACACGTAAAGGTCCTAGGTTCGATTCCCTGTATGAAGAGTTCGAATTTTTCACGCCACCCCCTTCTTCGAGGTGCTGACACCACTCTAAGAGTACTAATTGTCTCTGAAAAGCTTCTCGAATCTCGCCGTTAGAAGTCGCTAAAAAGCTGTAGGTCCCATCAACTTGTAGCTCTCACAACCCGAGCAGTTGCTGGTCCCTCGCGGGCTACAGGGCCATTCAATTATTATTATGAGGACTATTTTAGTACGATCAATCAATAATATAAGTGATGCTACTCAAGGGACCACAAAGCAAACCACTCTTCTTACGAGCGATATAATTTTTCCTAGGCAGAGTCAACTTACCATTGTCAGCTGAGCTATTTATCCAATGCTTTGATTTTGGTAATTATTTAAGTTACAAGTCTGTCTTCAGACACTTTAGACGTTAATGATCATAAAAGTAAATAAGAGATTACAACAAACAACAGTTGAAACACTCAACAAATCATATTCCCAAAAAAGACTATTTCAACTCGAATGTCATCACTTATAGCCAATTGCAAACTCTCACGAAAATCAAATCAGATCAACTAACTGTAGATCTCCCCCTTCAGCTAAATTTGATAAAAGTCTCCAAATCCCATCATAAGCGCCTTTTCAAATCCAATCAGCTCCAACTCAGCTGCCTACTGCTCAGATCGATTTGCGTTCAAACTGCCTCAGGCAATGAATTCCAAAAATGGTAAACTTTAACCCAGCAACGGAAGTTTAATGATGAAAATTATGTCGCACATTCGAATGCCCACCGGCTCCGGGCTAAATCATTTTCAAGCCATTAATCCTAATTTGATGGTGCCGTGGAATCACTTCGCGCCCGTTGCTCGTTCGCCAGCTCTCTGTGGAATTGACAACTTGTAAACGCTTGACGAGTACAACTTTATTAAATTCTCTTCTCTCAACCGGAGTCTCACGTACGGCAGCAGCAAGACATCCTCCCACCAGTGTTTCCGTCAAAAAAAAAAAACGGCATTTTACAACGTTTGTCAGTCAATATCCTTCCAAACAGTGTCACGCCAATGGAGTGTCGCAGGACACCCAAACACCCAAAGTCATAGAAGGCATAGCGTCACGCGAATCGAATTTGATAAATAATGTTCTCCTCCATCAATTCCATTTGTTAAGAGAATCCAAATGAGATAAGAATGCGAATGCGAGGGGAAGACACAGGACAAGCTATCCGAGATGTGAAACTGATGGATTCTGATGAACAGAAAGAAATTTCGCAAATTTTACATACCGCTGCTTCCTTCGCTTCGGTTGTCAGAGGGAACAGACAGAAACCCTACCCAAACGACAGAGTATCCTGCTGACAGCTGAGAAAGTGGATGGGTATGTGCAAATGGTAGGGTGATGGGACAACAACAACACCCCCACCCCCACTCTGCAGTGCAACCGACGACCGACAGCACCCCAAACGGAGTGGGAGTGGAAGAAAAAAATTCCTGGAAAAATTATAATTTAAAATTCTCATCATGTTCGCTGACAATCAATAACTATTAAGGATATTAGCACTGCAAGAACAGCATCATAAGTAGCAAACATCAGTTTGTACAGCACACACACACACACTCCACCCCACTGGCCGAAGAGGGTTGAAGAGTGCGGAGAAAACACGACGCGATGATGACGATGGAAAAGAAAAGCGAACGTGAAAAATTACTTTTAAATACAAAGTAGACGAAGCCAATATGTACCCTTCTTCCTGACAGAGAGACACTGATGGCTGCAGGGACTTCGATTTAAGCCGTTTGTCAAGGAGACGGCAGCTGGAAAAGGGGTTAAAGTCGATGGAATCGCGACGTGATAACAGTCGTTTGGGTATGCGGCAAGTATTGCTTTTCATGGTAACTTGTGCTTTGTGGCGATGTGTAAATTTGATGTTGGGAAAATAAATGGTGTGTCCTGTCTGAGGTGTTTTAGTGGCTACTACCCTGAGAGTCTTACTGCAATTTCGCTCTGAATGCAGTGTTAATTGTCTTCCGAAAGGGGACATAGAGTTGTGAATGTTGGTGTTCAAGCTCAGTCCTTAAAATAAATAAAAAGTACAAGTTGTTAAAACAGCAAAATAACAAGACTGGACAAGTGTTTAATTGGCGTTCCAGTATCGAGTGCTCTTTGCCTCAGATTGATTTGAGTTCCATAGATTGTCGTAAGCCTATTATTTGTACTTTCTCTTTTTCCTTGTACAGCTGAGCTACTATAGCCACTGCTCTTAGATAGATCGTTTATATGACCAGTTGAAGTTACTCCAAAGGACGTATGTAGGCGATTTACAAAAATGTGCTACTCGCTTTACGCCTACTTATAATTCATGCACCTACTGTAATTTTTATAGTAACTAAGCAGTCGTTGATACGGCTACTAAGGTTCTTCAATCCTGCTTGTGAAATTCTCCCGGTTACCCCACTATATATAACAGCGTGTAACACACATTGGTTGCTCAATAAATATATATTACGCACAGAGTGAAGTAGTCTTTCTTTCTTTCTGTCGCCTCCTACACGTAGTAGGAGTATATCAATTTCACAGAAATACTTAATTCCCTGCGGAAAATATTGAAAGAGTCTCTGACGTTTTTTGGTACATTCATAATTATCACCATTGTCTTCTTTAACCCACACGTTCCACTAAAGGTTCCACAGGGGTAATGCACGCACTAGAGCCCTCCAGGCCGCTCGATCCTCCGCCATCGACTCTAACTCATGAGGAGCTACTCCCAAACACAATCATGCAAGTTAATGGATTTGATCCAACCACTTCGTTCTTGGTCTGTCGAGGGGTCGCTTACCTGATGGAACTACATCTAGGGCACGCCTTGGAAGACCTGATGAAGGGAACATCCGTTCTACGTGGCCAAGCCAACGAAATGAAGGCCTTTTTGTTTGAAGAAGTAGCTGCTCAACAATGACTTAACCCCGCACTGTCTCGTTTCTGACCCCATCCTGGTGAATAACTGCCGCTACAACACGAAGAAGTCTCAACTCGGCAGCTTGAATTCGCGATCCTTTCGGTTATTTATATTTCATGGACATAGGTGAGAGTTGGAATGAACATCGAGGTAAAACCCGATAGCGTGCCTTTAACAAAAAGCTCGGCCTTCCTTATTACCGATCTACAAAGCTGCTTTAAAATTGATCCCGTCTGGCCAATCTTACAAGAAAGCTTAGTGTTGTTCCTCCCATCACTCATAAAAAAGACCCTGAGATACTTATACTTCTTAAACTTAAACTTCCACCCGTTTCAGTGGGACAGTAACATATAGAGTGCTTTTGACTTATCCACGTTTACCTCTATTCCAGCAGAAGTACATACGGCCACAAACCTACCGAGCGAGTGCTGGATTTCCGGATTTAGGGACAACTATGTCATCTGCGAAAAGAAGATGATTTACCCTCAGCTCTCCCAATGTGAAATATTTCTCGGCTCGGTCGCAACGAGCTACGTCCAGTCTATATATATATAGTAAAAAAGTGAGGTGACAAGACGCACCCTTGAGGCAGACCTACTTCCATGGTTAAAGGAAAACAGCTGCTGCAGTTGATGCAAAGAGATTGAATGGCACTTAACAGGGGACCATTATTCCCATACTCCGGTAGAACACTCCAGGGTTGAGCTCGAAGGACTCGGTCGTATGCCTTTTTCAAATGTTCATAAGAACTGTAGATCGGCTTAGCATACTCCGCAGCGTTCTTAAGTATCATTCTCAAAGTGAAAAGCTGGCCGGTTGTACTACTGTCGGGACGAAAGCCGTATTGTTCATCCCCCAACCTGGACCCAACCATATCTCTAGAGCGGGTCTCCAACCTTAGCATAGACCTTTGCGAGGAGACTCAAAAGAAATATGCCCAAGTCTCTCATGTCCCCCTTTTTGAAAAGAGGAATAATAAATTTCAATCACGCACGTTTTGTACTTTTCGTTTTCTATTTTCGAGAAGCCTTATAAGGTCATCTGTGTAGAGCTTCTGTTGTTTTTCAGTGAAACAACTTGTCCAAGAAACTTCCAGTGGATCTTAAGTCCGCTAAGTTGTTTTATTTTTAAGAAAGTTTGGCAGAAACTGAAGCAAATGGTAATCAAAGGGTGCTTGATCTGGTATATGGTGTAGATCCATTAAAACTTGAGGAAGTTTTCCCAAAGACAATACGTTCCAGGTCATCATAAATGTGTGTGACCCAGCATTACCATCATGGAACGCAACTCACACAGATTGTGCTTCATTTAAACGCTGAACATGTTGAAAGTGGAGGATCACGTTATTTGCCGTTAAACCAGGTTTTGAAATTGTTTTCGGTCATTCCCCGGCCGTTGACCATGATCGCTTGCACTTGGATATTCTTGTATTTAAGCTTTTTTTCCAAGTGAGAGAGGCCACCGTTGAAGGTTCCAAGTTCGATTCCGGAAATGAACATATCGCCCTTTTGTCACGGAACCACCTTCCGTCTAGATACTGACAGCACTCAATTGCCCCTGAAAAGCTTTTTAAATTTCGTTGTTCGTAGTCTGCAAAGAACTGCAGAACCCTTTTGCTTGTGATAGAACCAAAGAAAGCACAACAGAAGGAGTTGCTGAAGAAGATAACTCTCAGACCCTTGTGGGCTGTAATGCATCATTTCAAAACTAGTCACACTGCGTTACGGCTCTGCAGCGACTCTCTTTGAATGGAATCGTTCCGGCGTAAGCTGCAGACATTTTTCGGTATTTTTTTTTCAGCGTTTACACGCCAACAACTTTCAGCGTATTTCTTTATATTCACATCCGTATAACATTTAACACGAGTAAGGAATTGAACATTTGTCGCCACAATAAATATAGTCTGATATGTTACCTCTAAGTCAACTTAGCCGTTTGAGCGGACTTAAAATGTGGTCACCACACATTCTAGTGACTAAGATCAGCGGATTTTCGAATGACCTTAACCAATGTTTTACCGGGCATTCACATAGTTTGTACTGGATGCACCCAAGGGTACTCTTCCCAAGATACCAGAAGCCAGCATGCACAATTCGCGATCCGACCCGCTTTCACACTTCCACCACAATCCCCGCAGAACTGTCTTTAGTTATTCCTTCGCGGGGTTGGTTTGCGACTTCCATTGTGTTCTGGAGGGATCTCTTTACGCTTCGCCCTGCCTTAGTTTTTAATGGACTTTCACGGTGATCGAGAACAGTCAATAAGAGACTTTATAAGAATTATCAAAACACCTTACGAACTAGCGGCCATTGAGATGCACGATGACCAAGTGAAGGAAGTAATTTCGGAGAACAATGCCTTCTACGCCTTTCTATAGTTGTGAGCCTTTCTCAGAACCAGCAAAACTCGTTTAGTGTAAAGAGCCGAAGTGTAGGGAGCCAAAGTGTAGGGATGTACGTTAGTTTTCTTTTACACATTTTCCTTGTCAAGGAGAAGGATTTCCTTCTGAAAAAATTTTTTTGGATTGTTTCAGACCCGATGTTCGATGGGCTTTCTTTTTGAAATCATAGTACGGGTGGCTATGGGCTTCAACCAACATACTTCTCTAGCCAGCACGGTCTCTTGTCAATTGCCTGCATTTTCATATTTAAGTTTATATAAATCCTTCTCTAATTGTTTACGTCATCTCAGACGAGGTCGTTCACTGAGGCGTTGTCCCAGAGGCTCAGATTCGAAGACTCTTTGAGCAGTGTCATTTATCTGCTCTACACGACCTACCCATGTAGGAACTTGCCATTTTACAACGTACAGAGTTCGTTGACAAATCTATTCTCACAGATGTCATCATTGCAAACAGAACAAAAAATGCAGGTAGAGCTTTGCTCTTGAAAAGGCCAAGGAGTTTCAAGTATCTGCGGCCCAAAAGCAGGGCAGTGTTGGTCATGATCCCATGCAAGGACAACTTGGTCTTTCGAGAGAAGGTTTTGCCAGTCAATTGTCTCTTCAGCTGATTTCGGTACTTCAGTAGTCTAAGTGAACTTTATTTTTGTTAGTGAATCTAATATCGGTTTCATTTGAAGTATTCCCCTACTGTAGAGCCACCACCGACGCCTCCAGTTATCTTAGCGACTACATGTGACGCCTGACAAGCAGAGTGACCTAGGTTCCATTCTAGGACTGAAAGTTTGTCTGTCTTCTTTTTCACCGCACTGAGATGCTGACAACACTCAAAGAGAATTAATATTGTAGGAAAATCTTCCTGGATTCGGCTACAAACTGCAGCTCATGAGAGAGCACTAGTCAAACAATCAACTTGCTCAGATTATGTCGCACTTTCTGTGTAGCTGACGTGGTTGCTGTTGCCTTTTTGTAGCAGTCTCTGCTCTTAGTTAGTCTACCTTTGGTAATAATTTAACAACGAACCGCCAAAGCATAAGTTATTTTTAAGACCAATTGAATTTTTTCAATTTCACTTACGGAAACTATATGAAAGCATAAGTTTCATTTCGTGTACACTGTTCAATATTTTTCTATATGCCCCAACTTCAACTCTGTTACAGTTCCTATGAGCAGTGTTTTCCCCTTTACAGGCAAACCAACCAGTGGTACATGTTTTGTAATAAAATTTTATGGGATGTTCCAGGAAGTCCTCGTGGGCTACCCAATAATACATTTACGAGCCCATAAAGATTTTTCCGCTGTTTTCTTTTTTTGTTGGGAAAAAGAAACAATTGAATTCATATGACGTATGTTCAGTTGCATGCAAGGCATTCTCCAGGGCAAACACTTCTGTGATATGTGTCGGTGTGGAGAGCTGTGGTTTTAATGGTATTTCAGTTCTTCATCATAATTTTCATTGACCCGCATGTTGCCCTTAAGGGATCGCAGGAGCAATGTAAACACAGACCTCAAGGCCGCTTGGTCCTGCGCCATTAACTTCAACTTATTAGGAGCTACCCCTAAGTCTAAGGAGTTGATCCAATAACATCGCTCTGGGTCTGTCGGGCGGTCTCTGACCTAATGGAATCGCATTTAAGGCACGTCTCGGAAGTCGTGATGAATGGGACAAACCGACGAATTATGTCAAACCAACGAATCATATGTAGCTCCTTACGTCCGAAGAAGTGGCTGCTTAACATTGAGTTGTGCCTGCACTGTGGCGTTTCTCAGTCAATGCAGGCGAGAAAGTGCAGCAACAAAATGGAGAAGTCTCCGTTCTCTCGACAGTTTGTATTCACAATCTTAGTTTTTCGCCTAGTACCCAAATTTCTTGACCATAGGTGAGAGTTGGATCAAACACGTAGTTAAAAACCGATAACCTGGCTATGACATCAAGCTTATTACTGATCTTCGAAGATGCATCAGCATTCATTAATAATCTTTGAGTGTTGTCAGCACCCCGAAAGAGGTGGTGCCGTGAAAAAATGCGAGGAGTTCCGTCCGGGAATCGAAAGTCGGACCTTGGTGTGTGAGTGGACGCAGTTACCCATTACACCACGGCTACCACGCAGCAAGATACAGGGAAGGAAAATATGTCGCTGCACGGTCAACAGGACATTAAAATCAAAGCTAGCCCTTTCAAGAAGAAACTAAAGGCACGGCACAAACCACCTATTCGTCGATTTTAAGGCCGCACAGCGTGCATAGAGAGCCATTTTCTAGTTTTGGCATTCCTACCAAACCCGGCCGAGTGTTAAGGATGACGATGAAGAACACTTGCTGCTCCGTCAGAGTCGGGAACGAACTCACCGAGACCTTCAATGCCAAAAAAGGTTTTAGACAAAGCGACGCACTGTCATGTGACGTCTTTAACATCATCCTCGAGAAGATCGTGCGTAACTCACAAGCCAACACCAGAGGCACGATCTTCTCAAATCTATTCAACTATTAGCTTACATCGACGACAATGACGTGACAAAGGCAGAGAGCTGTTAATAAGGCCTTTGCTAGCATGGAAGCGGAAGCGGCTAAAATGGGTTTGACAATAAATGAGGGCAAGGCGAAGTATGTGCCGTCACCGAGGAAGAACACACAACACCGATGTCTCGGACAGAGTGAACCACAAGGCAGCAGAGACTTTGCGGTAGTCAAGGACTTCATCTACCTGTTCTCCGCGGAAAAATGTGACAACAGCAGCAGTACCGAATCGGTCGCAGAATCCCTCTCTCCAATTGCTGCTTCTTTGGGCACAAGAGACAATTGAGTTATGAAGCTCTCTTTTGAAGGACTAAACTGGCTTGAACATCCCAGTCCTCCTTTACGGCGCAGAAACTTGGACGTTACTTAAAGTGGCGAAAGAATAGTTCTGTACGCGATTTTAGTCCTTGTTTGCGTTTATGGCATATGGAGGAGAAGATTCAATGACGAATTTTATAGGCTGTACCTCGGTAGGCGCATGGTCAAGCGTGTTTGGATACTGCGCTTAAGATGGATAGACGTATGGACACCACTGTCCCGGCCTGAAAAGTCTTCGAATCCGAGCCATTGGGACAATGTAACAGAGGATGGCCTGTGTTTAGATGACGGACACAAGTCCGCCAAGAAGGGCCTCAACCAATTTGGAGTGCGCAACTGAAGGCAGGTGGCAAGAGATCGTGCTAGCTGGAAAAGCATAGTGGTTGAGGCTCAGATCCACCCCGGACTGTAGCCCCAGTAAAAGCAGAAGAATTATATTTGAAGACTCATCATATCAAACAAACAGTGAAGCACGGAGGTGGGTCAAAAATGCTGTGGGACTGCATGAGTTGTTTTGATGTTGGAAATTGGGACCTCATTGAAACTGGACCAAAACTTTTTCTTGGACATGGGAAAGAGCACAGGAGTAATGGGAAAAAATCACAGCGAACTATTGTACTCGATTGTCCAACAGCCTTCTGCCAAAGTAGCTCAATTAAGAAGCAAAAGGTCTGCGGACAAATTATTAGCCATCGTATTTCAACATGGAGCAAAAGTTAGTCTTAACACGTACGGTAATATCATTAAAAATTAATTGTTGTTTTGGTTTAGAATCATTGATTACTTTAACAGGATTTTAATAAAACCAAAGCCTAAGTTGCCTTTAGACGGTTTTCATTCTTGAAGTTTTGGTAAAAAACATGCTTTTCGATTCAAGTGACTTTTTTCTTTGAGGAGGTTGGTATACACTGCACTGGAGCGCTCAGACTCAAAAACTGGTCCATTGTACTACTTCAAGTGACTTACTTTTACACCATTACACCGGATCGAAAAAAAATATATCAATCGATGGATTTTTTCACCTTCATTTTGAATACGCTGCAAAGTCGAAAAATGTGTCCCTTCTTTGCAACGGCTTGCCAGGAGTTCGTCTAAGTTTCTCCGCCGAGTTGCACTACATTCAACACTTGATATGAACAGATTTACAATTGATTTGTATTTACACATTATAACTTGTACCTGGGAATATGTATTACAAACAAACAAGTATTTCTATAGATTGCCAAAACTGTTTAAGACTTACGAATTTATCTACGTTTTCTGAAAAAAGAGTTATTTCATGGATTAAGCTTTCCATTTCGTATTGATGAGTCTTCAAAATGATCTCATTTCGAACCAACTGTGTACACTCCGGGTACAATTTGAAAACTCTTTCAAATGAAATGAAAAATTTACGTGATATCCTTAGTCAGACAAAGAAAAAAAGGAGAAAGAAACGAATTCCCTCCTGACTCATACAGATTGCGACTTTGAAGACAACAAACTATCGTGCATAATTTAAGAAGGGCGTTTGCCCCTCTCCTCGCCACACACCACTTGATTACAAAAGCCAAGGACACCAGATGTAATTTATTAAATGAAATGCAAGACTTCACCTTTCCTGCATATAAATATGTGAGGGTGCATTTGTCTAGAGCCCACACCACCCGAACCGCATCGTCCATCGTGAGTGTGTCCTCAGAGCTTATTTCGCTCGAAACTCCTTATCCTTGTGCTCACTGTTGTGCGGGGGTTAGTTAATCAAAAGTTTCGTCACGGTTTTACCAGTTGCGAAGAAAAGGACAAGAAAAATTATTTCAAACGTTTTCTGTTTTTTTTTCTTGTTGCCTTTTGGTTTCATGCTGAAGCCGAGGTTCCCATCTGCATTAGGTGTGTGGGTGTTGCAGCTGCAGAAGAGTTTTGCGTATGAAACGGGGAAAACAACTGCTGCAACATTGGGCGCGGTTAACCACAGATGTTGTGGGGAGAGTTCACCGCGAAACTCTGGTTGATGTTAGACAGGTCTTAATCCCCGTGGTATGAGCCCCTGGCAGACTTTACTGCAGTGAGAAAATATACCGAGTGTCATTTAAGGGTAGTATGCCATCCGATTAGGTTTTTTCTTTAATTTAAAAAAAAATTTTAATTGTTTTTGAATCAGTTTTTTTTTCATTCTTAGGTTTAACCTTGGTGCTTGGAAAAGATTAATTTATTTTACAAGTTTTGTGTAACTTAGGAATCTTTCGGTACGAATTTAGAAGTTTCTTGACAGAAATTACATCAGTGTCTCCCAGGCAGTATCAAGGCTATTCACGGAGCTACTCGCTTTCTGTTAATGGAGCCGATAGGCCTTAAATTTATCTTCCTTTACATAGACAACCAAGTGGTCATAATAACTGCGAAAATATCACCGACAAAACCTTAGATGGATAAACTTTGCTTTCTATCCCTTAATGAGATAAGACTTAGCCTCAGTCTGAATCCCAACCAATAAAAGTTCCGACTAATTAAAAAAAGTGGTGGGGTCTGCCATTGGCAACTAATCAAGAAACACCCTTCCCCCTAATTCAAGTAGTAATAACCTTGTGCAAGTGGGCAAGTGCAAGGGCAAGTGCGTCACCCCACACGCAGAAGGTTTAGGTTCATTTTCCGGACGGAACTCCTCGCATTTTTCACAGCGCCCCCTCTTTTGAGTTTCTGACACCACTCAAAGAGTACCAATTGTCTATGAATTCTCGCCGTTCCGAGTCGTCAAAAAACCGTAGGTCCCCACTACTCGTGAGAGAACAGTAGCACGCACAACGCGAGTAGTTGTTGTAGAAGCTACGCCCTGGTCCCTTGTGGGCCCTAGTGCCATTCAATCATTATTATTATTTACCTTATTTCTTAAGAAAACCTTCAAGCTGACTAAGTAATCGTAGATAGAGTGAACTAGAAAGTTACAGTACATTAAAGCCGATGTGGCCATAATTCAGTTTTTCATTGGCAAGATGTCTCATTGGCCTAGATAAAAGTGATGGCACTCTTTGACGGATACACAAGAATCCTAGGCATCCCATACAATTTTGAAAGCGGGCACCGCTTGTCGGGGATATAGTGCCTCACGACATCGAAATCTGCCCATATTTTGCAACGGCTAAGAACTTACAACTTCTACAAGCGCCTAGTTGAAGTAGCTGATGTCACTTAGGAGAGTTTATGAATTTTCTTATGGAAACAATCTGGCTAAGCCAGTAGAATTTTAAATGTTACATATTTTTTTTGCATAGGCTGTAAGAAGGTAACGGAAAATGACAACCTTTCGGTCATGTGGCGTTACAGTTGTCCTTCTCGTGAATTTCGCAACATTGCACAAGCAGCAATCTCAACTTGACAACTATTGATGGAGTAAGCGAGTTCGTTGACACAAATTTTCTTTCCTAAAGAGGGTAGTGTAGAGAGGACTGAGGACATGGAACGCAAATTCGTTAAAAGGAAAATCAAATCAGCTGAAAAGAGGGGTATGACGTGAACGGCAAGGAACCTTGAGGTGTCAACAGCAAGGTGATGCGGCTTCTGATGAGAATATCAGTTTTGGGCTTTCACTGAATGTCGCAGTGTCCCGGTACCCATATTAGGTGGACATTAGAGTACTTCCAGAGGCACGATCTTCCAAAAGTCCGTTCAACTGCTAACTTACTCCCACGAGACGTGATTGGGTGAACACAGCGAGCTGTTAATGAAGCGCTTACTGGCATTGAAGCGGAAGCGCTTTGGCAATAAATGAGGGCAAGATAAATACGGACAACAGTATCAGGACCGAATCGAACGCGGAATAACTCTTTCCGATTGCTGCTTCTGTGGGCTCAAGAGGCAATTGAGAAATAGGGCCCTCTTTCGAAGGAATAAAGTAGATCATTCCAGTCCTCCTTTACGGCGCTGAAACGTGGCCGTTAATAAAAGCGGACATTCGTAAGAAAGCCACTAGACATTTCTACTCCGTGCTATTTTTGGTCCTGTTTGCATTGATGGCGTCTTTCAGGAGAAAATTCAACGACGACCTTTATAGGCTGTACGGCGGCAGGCGTATGGTCAAGTGTGTTTGGATAATGCGCTTAAGATAGATAGGCATATGAACAGCACAGCTCCGGCTCGAAAAGTCGACGAATCCGAGCCATTGGAACAACGCAACAGTAAACGGCCTAGGTTGAGTTGGCGCCCACAAGGAGAAGGATCTAAACCAACTTTGAGTGCGCATCTGGAAGCAACTGGCAAGAGATCGTGCTAGCTGGAGAGGCCTGTTGGTAGAGGCCCAGGTTTTTCCCGACTGTAGCGCCATGAAAAGAAGAATAAGAAGAGTAAGTCATCATTTCGCTGAGAGCGCCTGTCTCAGAACGGATGTTTTGTATTTGAAATCAATCTTCCAAAGGGGCTTTTTCACGGCTTTCTTTTGGATATCACGTTGTCCTTTAAACAGGATAGAGCCTCTTTAATCGTCACACTTTCAGAGAGAGAGAGGCCTCCGAAATGAATATCAATCCCGACACTTCCGTTTTGCCCCGTTTGTGAATATGCCCAGTGCGCCCATACAGCAACTATGAGCAAAGTTACTCATCAACCCTAGTAGAAGTATCAAGTTGAGACATTCCTCCCGAAGATGAGTCGGGTTAGGTGAGATCAGTATTCAAAGGGAGAACATGAAAAGTTTGTAAAACTCGAAAATGCTCTAATTGAGCATCTTCCCACTGACTGGACACTGTCTACCTACCAACAAGAATTATGGCTCATTTCACATTATGTGACCAGTCTTGCTAAACTGTCATATATATGAATAGAGACGGCTCAATAGAAACTACGCTGGAAGTGGTAAGCAATGTGTCATTGGTGGAATGAGGAACATCAGCCATCTGTCTGGATGGAAACGGCTAATCCTTTGATTGACATCACAATGTGTTCGATGAACACTCAGTAAAACCGCAGTGTATCCCTGCATAACCTCAAACAAATCAAAACTCTGAAGAGTACTCCACTACATTGAAATATTCGTGTGGCTATCTCAGTACCGTTTATTTGAATAACTTTCGTGCCTCTACAACAGACCTGTTACCGTGTGTGCTATCGTTTTCCATGAGTAGCATGTACCTTCAGTTTATTGCCGACTCCAAAATATTGAACAAGAAGAAAAACTTGGTCAATCCATTGAGACAAAGTTCCATCTTCCATTGATATACAACCGGGGACGTTAAATTTGATGATTTCTCAGAATCCTCCCTAAACAACCAATTATGAAATATCTCTCTCACTTCAACCAAACATCTACCATTTCAATGTCAACTGTGCATACATTGTCTTATTGCACGCAAGCACAAACCATTTTGTTAGCCTTGTCTTCACTTAACAAATCGCCCTCCCTCCCCACCATTCCAGGCCACCCCCCTCAATTGCTCACAATTTTTTTTCTCTCCGCTTCTCTTCACAGAAATGCCGCAAATGTGAGGATTATTACTTCCACAGGAAGAGATGATTAATTCAAAGTTATTAGATACATGACTAAAATTTATAATGCAAACTTTGCGCTTCAGTTCGGTGCTGGAATGGGCGGTGAAGTTGTGCCGTGGTGGCTTTATCTGTGGCGCTGAATACTGGCGGTGTACGGTGTTCAGTGTCGTGTAGTTAGTTCGTTGTACTCTCCTTGTGTCATCATCAGCATCGCTGTCTCGTCGCTGCTGTACCCCACAGACCGCACCTAGTGTCGGTGTTATTGAGATATTGAGAACTCGTGCGAAAGGTATGAGTGAATTAACGGGGCGTAAAGAAAGTCCTAGGTCTCAATCTACCCCGAAAACTTTACAGGACGGCGACAACGACCATGGCGAGGACGAGTCGGTGGAGGACGACGACGACGACAACGACGCAAAGCAGCACAAGATATTGAAGCACGTTCCTTTGAACTTTTCTCCCTAATCTGTATGCGACTCCGGTTTACAGCACAACGGACGACACACACAGAGGTTATGGTGGCAGTGGTTGGGCGCTGCGGTGGAATTGAGTTGGTCACCCACACCCCACTGCACGGCGACAGAAGGACGCTTGGGATGGTCTGCGGAGATATACAATCGTCAAGGTGTGATTACTCCTGTTGTTTGTAATGGTAGACGTAATTTTATGTTGGTTGCCCGACCACTTCCTTATTGATGTATAATGTGGCAGAATGTTTTTCCATAACTTCGTGTCCAAACGAACGACTGACTGTTGAAATTATTTAACTCGGCCACTGAAAGTTAGACTTTATCCAACGACTTTATCTAATGTATATCGAGTTGGAGTATCCCCCCTCCTCACTCAAACGTTGGCATCAATTATAGTCTGTGCGGAGATCCTTAGACTTCAGAGGAGAACAAAACTTAAGTTTTAAAGTTCTACACATAACGAGTGTCAGATGCACTTGGTCGTTAGAATAGACTTTATTGGACTCTATTTTGGATTTTAAAAAATTTTGATGAAAAGGAAATTTGAATTCTGTATGAATGAATGATTTCTGGGTGATCCAGAGAACGGGATTCCAGTTTCAAGCCCATCTTGTTTCGGAATATGCAAACGAGGTGTTTAAGGAAGAGCACTTAGGGTAATTTCAGCACTTTGAGCTCAAAAAAAGCAGGGTTCAAATTATTCGTCACATTTGGTCTCTTTTGAGAATTGAAATTTAATATGTTTTTTTTTTTTGGTTAAAATACGCGTGGTAAAAGGATATTGAGTACACTAAAGAGATCGGAATCAGGTCACGGAATGGGCAGAACGAATAGACAGTGAGAGGGAGAAGAGATACCCATGCACATTGGTCTACCTGCCTGTGGATTGTAATGGCGAGGCTACATCCAGTGGCGAAGCACTCCATATACGTGTGATGCGGTTAAGAGACGATTCCCTAAGATTAACTGTCCGAAAGTGAAAAAGTGAGCTTATGAAAAATCTGATGGGCATTCCGAGCGAAGTGTAATTGGGAGTGAATTTTTGAAGTACAGGACTACATAATTCATTTGAGCATATTTTTGATTAAAATAAAGGGATTTACTGTTTAAGGCGATATTATATTCAATAATACTTGGGTGGCACTACTGCCCACAAGGAACCAAGGCCTAGCTTCTACAACAACTACTCGTGTTGTGCGTGCTATTGTTCTCTCACGCGTACATGGGACCTACAGCTTTTTGCCGACTCCGAACGGCGAGATTTGAGAAGCTTTGTCTAGACAATTAATACCCCTAGAGTATTGTCAGCAACTCAAAAGAGGTGCCGCCAAATAAAACCAAGCCGTAAAATGTCTAGCCAAACAAAATTTAACCCATTAAGAACCAATGTTGCGTTGAGGATCATCAGGGTGTTCGCAATGAAGTTCATACTGCGCAGTTAGTGTTAAATTTTAAGTCTAGAAAACACACCATAGCAAATTCCCTAGGAGCAGAAAAGTATTTATATACGCGAGATATTAGTATAGAGAACAACCGCTTCGACACCACAGATTTGCTCCTTTTCCAATTGGTCACATAGCGGGTTAACTCCACTACTGGTGCTCGTCTCGATTAGCACCAATTCCTACTACTCTTCTCTTCCGCATAAACTTCCGTCCTAGTAACTGTGGCCTTTACTCTACTGTCTCCTGAATGTTACAGTTGATAAACACTGCAATCCCCTCATTTAAGTTTCATCTCCCAACAACATCACTCCGAAACAGTTTCGTTTTTGGATTGTAAGTTCCCTTGTACCAACCTAAAATATTCATTAAAATGAGAAAAGAAAACCACCGCACTTTGCGCGTGCCAAAGGTCTATAAGGAGATATTGGGGAATCAAATCCAAGATCATATTTCAAGTATGATGTTGTGGAATGGTGAATAAACTTAGCTACGAGAATATCCAATGAGTGGCGTGTATATCATTTACATGAGCAATGCCTACCAATCGCATCGCATCGCTTGACTCCACTGCTGTAGACATATGCAAAATCGACACTTTGACTGAAAACACTCTCGCTAAGGAGAAATCAAGGCACAGATTACACCAGCATACTTAACTCTATTATTGCACAGTTTCACCGAAGGACTTAATAATAATAATAATAATAATAATAAATGAGTGGCACTAGAGCCCACAAGGGAGCCTAGCTAGCTCAACAACTGCTCATGTTGTGCGGCTCGCTAACAGAGAGAACCTACAGTTTTTTTGCCGACTCCAAACGGCGATATTTTGGTAGCTGTTCATAGACAATTAGTGCGCTTTGAGTTTTGAATTCAAAAGAGGTGGTACCGTGAAAAATGTCAAATGTTCAGTCCGGGAATCGATCCTGGAACCTTCGGTGTTTGAAGCGACGCACTTATACATTACGCCGCGCGAACCGAAGGTCCTACAGACTACTTGAGCCCGATCTCAAACTTCGATATCAACGATAATAACCAGTTTGCCGAGTACACAATTATGGGAGACGAACACGGCACTGAACGGCCAAAGACATCTACACAGAGAGATCTAAGGCTGGTAGTGGAGAGAAAGCGGGTGTATAACCGGAGCAACTTCAGATCAGCCGGTATTCTAGATTTTACAATTACTGCAACGTCTTCCAGGCAGAAATTAATAGCTGTTAATGAGTCCGATATCGAATGAGATCATCGTCATTTACACCAGCACTTAAACAGTAATTGTGGCACTCGAAGCGTAATTTTTAAGATCAAAATTTGTAATACCCTGCTGCATACCACCTAATGAGTTATAAAGACGTTGCAACCTCACGGTGTGCTAAGTTCGTGAGAAATAGGCATATCTCAGAAAATTGGGAAGTAGACGAGCTAGTCAGAAACACATACTTGGTTGAAGACATCATGGTGCCAATAGAAAACTCAAGAAACCAAAATTACAGAGTTAGCGATCGGGAGCTAAAGTGATAGGCAGAATAACCTTTAAAAGTAGTTACCTGCAAAACAAATATGGCAAAACATGTGCCTGCAAAGAACCACGGCGATCCTCATCCTCAGTCTAGGCAGGAAAAACCTAAGTAACCTAGTAGGAGTCCCAATAGGACACTGTGTAATTGAAAGACACTCCGCAAGACTTGGATTACCATTACCACATCTGTAGAGGATGCATGGATAAAGAAGAGGACAAACCTTCACATCAACTCTGCATCTGCTCTGCACTGGCCTCCATTAGGAAAGAAATCCTGGGGGAATACTGCATAATTTTGAATGAAGAATGACGGAAAATCGATCTGGGCATTTGCTCAAGGAACAAAATGGTAACACCCGGTGACCGGCTTATTGGCAACACAATGTACCCTTGGGTCCAAGTGAGTCCATAACTTTCGATGGAGACCACGATACCTACCCTTAACAAAGCTGAAATACATATTGGGGGTACAAATTAATTCGTTTTGCAAATATGGCGTCTTCAGTAAGTTGTGGCTGATCTCGGAAGCGATTACTTTATTAGAAAGGTGTGATATTTGTCAGCAATAATTAGAACGCTTCAGTGTCTGTTTTTTGTTTGTTTGTTGGCCTAAATAAACAGCATTTGCGGAAAGTTTTACTTTTTTTCTTTCTTTTTTCTTTTTTGATTGTATGCTTGTAGAAGTTTATGGTCAATATGCTTTGATCGACATGTCTTTTAGAGAGTGATTTCGACGCTTCAAAAGTGGTTATTTTAGCGTCGAGCCTCTTGACCAGCCCAAAAAGTTTGAAGATGAGGAATTGGAGTGCCAAATACAAAGTTAACTCGGAGAATCGGCAAACAGCAAACAATATCCGTTCGGTAGATTGTATGTTTTTAAAAGTAAGGATATTGGGTGCCTACTGAGTTAACACTGAGAAATGTCGAAAGTCAATTTTTCATCTCGGTACTGCTTCTTAAAAGACCTCAAAGGAGGGAACTTTTGAACCGGATTGTGACTAGAAATGAAAAGTGGATCTATAATGGATGAAAGGTGGAAGGAAAAATACTATTCAAAACCTGGTGAACATGTGTCAACGTCGTCTACATGGACGCCAAAGAAATACATCAACTGCTTGAAGGTCATGCCCTGCATATGGTGGGTCCAGAAAAGTGTGGTGTACAATGAGCTAATAAAAAACAGGTGATATCATTGAAGGTAATCGACTACAACTATTTCGTTTGAGCCTTGCGTTTTGTGAAAAACGGCCAGAGATGACCGAACGGCATGACAAGATGATTTTGCAACATGATAATGCTCGGTCCCGTGGTCGCCGTGCGCCGACCGCCAAATTCTAGATTCAATTCCCGGATGGGACACCTCGCAAACGGAAGTGAGGCACTGGCCCCTTGTGGGCTGTAGTGCCAATCAATTATTATTATTATTAATGCTCAACCCCACGTGGCTGTAGCCGTCCAAATATACCTGGAAACGCTGAAATGGGAGGTCTCACCCCATCCGCCGTGTTCTCCAGATTTTGATCCTTCCGACTATAGGCATTTTTGACGCATGTGAAACGATTTGGGGGGTCACCGGTTTAAATCTTTTGATGAAATCGAAAAAAGGTCTCAATGAGTGGTTAGATCCCAGAGAGGGCTCAATTTTTAGGGATGTTCTTTAAAAATTACTAGAGATGTGAAAAAAAATAGTCTCTTCAACGGACAATGCTTTGACTGATGTATTTCTCACGTACTTGATACTTGAACACAATAACGGGCCGAATCAATTTTTACTCAAAATAAATAAATTATAATTCTTACGCTCAACGATCAACATACTTAATTTCTTAATCGAATTCTATTTTTCAAAAATAATTCGTGTAGACCAAAGAAAAGGTTAGTTTCCCATGCCAATCCCATTTTCTAAGTTCATCCCCGGAGAACAAACGAATTCGTGCAAAATTAATTCACGTTCGATGTCAGCACAACTATTTCGATTCGGTGCCGTCAAATCTGTACTCTCAACCAAATGCACCTTCCTTCAAGGACCACGTATGCTGAATGGAATTTCAACAGCCACCGTCTTCACGCGTACCTTAGTGAAATATTTAAGGCCGTCAATTCTTAACAAGTTCTGCATTCGATGTTGATAGCTGCGCACTGCACTATCCATATGCAAACCGAATTCATCAGCTTCTCTCTCGCTTTCTGAACACATCCCAGTAGATGCGGTTGATGTTCCTGCATTTCATGTTTCGTACGTACAATTCATAAAAAATTTAAAATTCCCTTCGTGTACACTCCTTTCGGCAGAAAAGTTTGCTCAAGTATTAAGGGCAACCTGGGGTAACTTACTTTGAATTTGTCTTTTGCATTACTTTCGAAGATATTCATAAAATTGCACACGAATCAGAATCAGATGCACACGACAGGACGGCACGGCGGAGACAAATAAAATCACCCAAGGTGTCAATAAAACGGTGCCGAGGTAAAAATATTTTTTTTGTGTTCCTTTTCTGTTTACTTCATAGATTGCATTTTTTCCGCGAATTTGAGGAAATGGGTATGTAATGCTAGTCGAATGACATTTAAGGATGGAATTGAATGCACTTCGTCCTTATAAGGTCCAAACGGAGTTGGTGACCTTGACAAGAAAAAACTGATTTGGCAGCAGTGAGGCACACACAAGAATCCGCGACTGCAAGTTGCACTTGGGCCGAGAATCAGTCAGAAAATCAAACGAGATTGATTTCCCATCGTCACCTTCAAGGAGTAAACACAATCAAGCAGTCCGCGTGAATACAAAGGAAAAGAATCGATGCCAATGACTTTTTGGTTGAGCGCCGGGTGAGCGTCTTTGAATTTTAGCCACGGTGCGCGGTTATTGCCTTGCCAGAGGGATGCTCACAGAATTTTCAAAATATCATCGCGTGCAGGGCTAAAATAAAAAAACAAGGGAGGCGAGTTCAATGCAGTCTGTTCATCAAATAGGGGAGCTGTGAGTTTGACTGCGGAATGCTAAGGTTCTGGTGAAAATTATCCTGCAATGTTCAGGCTGGCTGTTCACCCGGTAATCTCCCTTCCAGCGACTGTTTCTTTTTCCCATACACTATACTTCACATTCACGTATTTGTATGTTGCTTGAGGAACATAGTGTGACTGTCAGTGAACATCGAACGAAGAAAAAGGGCAAAGGCTTTCAGTTCGTTCTTGAAATTGTTGGCAATGTGGCGATGATGATGACGTTGGCCACGACTGAGATGACTGCCTGATGAAGGAACAATCGATGAGTTGTTTAGATAGATCCTAGTCCTTGTGCATCGCAAGGACTTCGATTGCCTTGTTGCCATGCCTAGTGCTGATTTGCTGGTGGTTTACCGGCTTCGTCTCTCAGCATTGATTGTATGCGGTGCAGGCCAAGTCGATTCGTGCAAATATTCTGAAGATGTTTCAGAAGCAAAAGGAATTTTCTTTTATTTTTCCTTGAGCTCCCTCTGTTCATCTTCTCTCGACGAAGAATGACGTCTCTGTAGTGGAAATCAAATTGAATTTCTGCTGTGCATGCAGAACCTTACCACGACCGCCATCACCACCAAAACCACCAGCGCCACCTTCATCATCATCATCATCATCGTCACCATCATCACCATCCTCATCATGCAGCCGCATCTCCTTCACGTGCCAGACGAGAACCCTGTGAAACGATCGCGACTTGAATATGTAATTCGATGCTGCCTAGCATCTCGGAGGCAGCATTACCCGACAAATGAATAGAAGCCAAGCAGATCCAAGGAGACGTTGTCGTTGTGGTCATTAACGCGGATGGTAACTACAAAAATTCTGTGTCGGCCAGTCTGTGTGGAGGACTGCTGAACCATCCTCAGGGCGACATGTGCAACAAACAAAAGAAGCACTCCCACGCCACACCAGTCCGCGTTGTTGAACGAAAGGCTAGAGCACCAAATGCTATTCGACATTAGGTTTGAAGCTGCCAACTATGCGTCCAGCAATTGGGGAAAATCCCAGCCATCGTCAGCATGGTCATTCAACAGGACACGTCCAAGCGGGGACGCAGAGGATAATTTCTGCAGCGCGTAATATGCAAATGGAGATGAGCCGCAGAAGCGGAGGGACTGGTTGCTTTCTTTGCTACACTGGATGACAGGGTACAGTACCTGATATCGGTTGGCGTTGCAAGGGGTCATTCCCTAAGTTTCCTGGCCTGTCATGGGGGTGGCGATGATGGTGGCTGTAGTCGCATGCATTCATCCTTAATAGCACTTTGGCTGGTTTTGGTTAGATTTGTGGGCAATTGATGGAAGCGTGATCAAGACCTTTGGTTCGTGTAGCTTTTCCGGCAGGCGGATGTGCCATTTTCTTTTCCTGTTTTTTATATCTCTACTTTAAGTTGAGAGTGTAAGCAGAGGTTGTGTATGAATTTGTAGTAAAATTTGGAGATTGAATAAACTTTTGCTGCACTTACTTCAGGGAACTGTTTATACATTCACCGAGATTGTTTTGGAAAGCCAGAAGATGTAGAATTGAATACCAAATAGAAGACGATGTAAATCGATATCCGATTGGGAATCGTAATAAACGACTGAAATTGATTTTACAGACGAGTTAAGTTTCACCAATTCAAAAAACCATCCGCACGGGAATTACACACAATTCCCATGCTACTTTCTTTTATAGAGGTTCTTTAAAAGCGAACTTAAAATCGTTGTCATCGTCAAAGGTGGTCCTTTCACAAGATCCAATTTTAGACGCGCCTTACATTTTCCCACCCTGTCCTCGAACAATATTTGGAAGACTCGTAGAAGAAATCAAAGAGTAGAATCGATCCTTATCAAAGAACCGAAAGAACCGTCCGCGGAAAAAGAGAAAAAAACGGCGAAATATCCTTTGGTCCGATTAAGCAAAGATAAATTTGATAAAGGGTAATTTTTTAGCTATTATCTTTTTGGCAACACTGGCTTAAACAGCTGACGCACGTTTCGTGTTTTGTTTCACAGTCACACATCTTCAAACGAACAACGCTTGCAAATTATTGAATTTTATTATCAAAATGCGTGCTCTGTTAAGAAAGTTGATCGGGCGCTTCTTCCATTTTATGGTCAGTTCATTTTTGGCTCAATGGTTACGTGAACAAGCAGAATTGTCGATTTTGGAGTGAATATCAGCCAGAAGTATTGCAAGAGCTACCAATGCATCCAGTCACAGTTTGGTGCGATTTATGGGCTGGTGGCATTATTGGACCGTACTTCTTAAAAGATGATGCGAATTGTAACGTTAGAGAGCGCTACCGTGAGATGATATCCAACTTTTTTTGCCCAATATGCAAGAGCTTGACTTGCATGACATGTGGTTTTAACAAAACGGTGCCACATGCCACACACCACGTGCAACAATGAACTTCTTGAGAGGCGAGTTCGGTGAACATTTTATTTCTCGTTCGGGACCGGTCAATTGGCCGCCTAAATCGTGCGATTTAACGCCTTAAGACTATTTTTTGTGGGGCTATGTTAAAGCTCATGTCTATACAGACAAGCCCGCTTCAATGCCCATTGGAACACAAAATTGAAGCATTTGTTCGTGAGATACCGGCCGAAATGTTGAAAAGAGTATGCCAAAATTGGACTGAGCGGATGGACCATTTGAGGCGCAGTCAAGGTCAACATTTGCATGAAATAATCTTCAAACATTAAATTATATGGACCGTACTATCAATTCAAATAAAGATTTCATGCATTTTTCTGAATTTTATGTGTTTTTTTAAACTTTCCTATAGCTTTTAAAAATCACACTTTAGAATTGGATGAAGAGCGAGCGAGGAGATGAAGAAGAATACCAGCCTCAAAGCAACAGCAAAATTATCCAAGCATGTAGGCGGGAATAACATAGCGTGGCGATGTTTTCGTGTTGGTATGATGTTGGTATAATATTTTGTATCAGCAAGATCACGGATCAGCATCTCTACGCAGAAATATTAGAGAAAGTTTGTTTAAATATGTCAAACAGGATATGGGATTGAAATTACAGTTTCTGCATAAGAAGAAGAAAGAAAGAAATGTGATTGAATCTGAAAGTGGTCTTTAGGGTGAACTGATGGGCACTCCGAGCGATGCGTGTATTACGAGTAAATTTTTGAAGAGGGAACGCAGCTGGTGAAATCATTTCAGCAGCGTCAAAACAGGGTTAAAGACGAAGCATTTTGTGAGAGTCTAGCATTATAAATTAGTAGATGTTGACAGGTCTTAGACACAACGGAGCAGATAAAAGCATTGTACTCAAGCATGGTGCGAATATACTCATATTTATATAAGGTTGTCAAATATCACCCTTTCGCCTTTTTGTCTTTTGAAATTTCCGGCTATGTAGAAAGCGCTACAGAGCTCGTATCTGACAATACTATACATCATTTGGAAGGTCTTACAGATCCTACAAAACGACGCTATGCATGATTAGTTTGGATATTACGTTTAACAGTTATAGACGTGAAAACCTGGAGTTCACTAACGCCGAAATTCGCGCTATTTTAAAATTTTCCTTCGTTAAAGGCAACTCCGCTACAAAAACGTCCCGTGAGATTAATGGTGTTTTGGGAGATGGTACTCTATCACTTCGAACCGCGGAGTTTCGACGATTCAGAGCCGGTGAAAACGACACCATGGATAAGCCAGCCGGCGGAAGACCTGTGACAACGAATACCGATGGAATCATGGAAATCATCGAGATAGACCGGCATGTGGCATCTCGTGACATCGCCCAAGAGATGGGAGTTAGTCATCAAACCATTTTAAACCATCCGCAGAAGGCTGGATACAAAAAAAACTTGATGTTTGGGTGCCGCATGATTTGACGCAAAAAAAACCTTATGGACCGATATGCTGCTGAAACGGAACGAACTCGACCCATTTTTGAAGCGGATGGTGACTGGCGACGAAAAATGGATCACATACGGCAATATCAGGTGAAAACGGTCGTGATTGAAGGCCGGTGAACCGTCACAAACAGTGGCCAAGCCCGGATTGACGGCCAGGAAGGTTTTGCTGTATGTTTGGTGGGATTGGAATGGAATCATCCACTATGAGCTGCTCCCGTATGGCCAGACGCTTAATTCTATCATCTAATGCGAACAACTGGACCGCTTGAAGCAGGTGATTGACCAGAAGCGTCCAGAATTGGCCAACAGGAAGGGTGCAGTGTTCCACCAGGATAACGCCAGACCACACGCTTCGTTTATAAATCGTCAGAAGCTGCGGGAGCTCGGATGGGAGGTTTTATCTCATCCACCATATAGCCCGGGCATAGCGCCAAGTGATTACCACCTGTTCCTGTCCATGGCGAACGCCCTTGGTGTTGTAAAGTTGAACTCAAAAGAGGCTTTTGAAAAGTGGCTGTCCGAGTTGTTCGCAAATAAGGAGGGGGACTTCTACGAGGGGGGTATTACGAAGTTGCCGTAAAATAAAAACAGATTATCGAACAATACGGCGTATATTTGAACTAAATCCGATCACTGTAACACTTTTTATAAAGCATTGAATGAAGAGCAAAGCAAGCGGAAAGGACATATTTGATATTTGACATCTTTACATTTTAGCCAAATCATATGACATTTCACCATAGTTTTGCCATGTCTCAAATTTGTGAACATTCCAACTAAGTGTTGAGTTGAAACGTATATCGAGGATGGAAGGTAATGGCTGATTGTTGACAGTAGCCAGCAATAAGTTTTGAGTTCATTAAATTCCATTATTTTATTTTTAAGGTATTTCTTTGTAAATGTTTCATTGGTGCCATAAGCGTGCATTTTCAACACGAGAGTCTAAGGTCAGAAATACCTTAAAGGAAACAAGCTCAACGATCTTGCTCTCTCCTCCATTGTGCATGTATTGGTTCAACTTTTCGGTGAAATTTGTTAAAAGACCACTAATGGACCTCTTGTAGCCGAAGTTATGCTACCGGTCATAAGCGATTCAAAATAATTCATAAGCTGACGCTTTATCAGAGTTTTTATGAACTTGGAATGAAGAGATGTAAGGTGGGGGTGTGTCTCTAAGACTTCGAAGGATTAGTATGAATAATTGTCAAGTGGAGGGATTTATTTACTTTTGGTATAAAATTGTGGGGTTGCTCCAAAGAAAAAAGATATTAACATAACTCAAAAATTTCCAAATATTGTGCTTGCACCTTTGGTACGTAGATGACATCCTGGGCTCCTTATCTAAGCGACTAATGTGCCTAGGCATCAACTATTTCACTTACAACTATCTTAAGCTTACTTTCTGTCAAACTTGTTCGTCAAGAGCACCTGCACATCTGCGGTTTTACACATGCGGTAAGCCTCCAGCGAGCCGACAAACAACGAAGATTTCTTCACAATTGATTGGCGCGAAAGGATCCAGGAAAGAGTGAAAATCCCATTCAAATTGTATTACGGTGCTTTAAAGTTTCTGGGTGTAGTCGTACGTACTAACAAAAAATCATTGCTTAAATTATCTCCATTTCTCATTCATTCATTCAAACTTCGGGCTTCAATCCACTATTATCTATGCACCACGAAAAAACTGCCAAGTCTACTTTGGACACCCACTGTAAATCGTTAATGGGCCGTGACACGACAACGCCTCATTGGTTATGTGGTATGTATGCATCATGAACACCCATCGGGGCCTGAAACAGACCCTTCAAAGATCATAGAAACTGCTTTGCAATCATGGTCGGGACTACTTTTGTATTCCTTCGATACTTCCGACAGACCCTTCCCGTCATTAACAGACATACACGAGCAAATGTCATCAAAGCATGTCATAACGGACTTCGACACTAAATTAAAGCTACGGACGAATATGAGAGCTCATCATAGATGGTGATTTCTCACAATAACTGCTGCAACTTGGGGAAGAATTCGTTTCCATTCCGAATTTAAGTAGGCAGAAACTGTGACATCCTCCTAGATGTATCTCTAGGCCTGATTGACAGAAATTTATAAATTTTCATATATACCCTTACACCGAGAATTTGTGCGAAAAGGACTTTCATTGGTTGTGTTCTGGGGAAGTTTAGTGTAACCCAAATTAAATAACCGAAAAAAAAGATCGATTGACACTATAATCCACAGAAAATTTTAAATTCATTGAACCCTTTTGGATTGCCATCGCACGAATTGACGTTAAAAATCGGATTTTCAAACTTGCTTCTGAGGAAATTAAGCCCGCCGAGTATGTGCAATAGGACGAGGTTGCTTATTACGAATTAAGGAACGATTCAATATTAGCGACCCTAATGATACCGATGATTTCAACTCATCTCCAAATCTCCATCTTTAAACAGCTCCAATTTCCAGTAAAAATAACTTTCGTGTTTACTATTAAAAAGTCTCAAGGCCAAACCTTTGAATTAGTAGGGATTGACCAACGAAAAGAATGCTTTACTAATGGCGGAACAATGCTTTGATCACCGCAAAATACAGCCTGTTACACAAACAAAACTTCTTACTTTATTTTTTCTATACCTGGACCATAGTGTGATGGCTCTTACTCATTAGAAGCTACGCCGTCCACCTATCCCTTCCTACCAAAAGACATCTCTTAAATCGGACAAATTGGAGTCAAATCGCGCAAAGTCTTAAAAAAATTCATTGAGTCAAAAATTAAGTCCCTTTAAATTCGTGTCCGTACAAAACTTCAACCATTTTTCGTTGAATTCTCATAAATGTACAAAACACCCAATTTCTTGAGGGCATTTCACGCATCCGGGAGATAATGAATCTCAACACCGAGCTAAGGTACGAATTTCACTCGAACCGGCATGAGAACAGCGCCCCAGGATGTCATCTTTATCTAACGTATTCCAATGAATTCAATCCCTAAGCGCCACCGCCTGCTCAACAGTCAAATCCGATTAACATAAAACAAACATTCGCCAGCGTACAGCTCCGTACTGTATCTCTTAAAGTAAGCTCAACGCATTGCAGCATCAGAAGTTCTTTAATCAAATCATTCAGCCAACACACAAAAGCCCCCCCACCACAGTTTGCTACCCAATTTTCCAATTAGACCACAATCCCGCCCCGATTACACCCGCAACTTGCAGAAAGCCAATTGTAGACAAGACATAGAATCGAGAAATTAAGCACAACAAGCCATTCAGTGAGCCAAAATTCACTTTCGAATTGGATGCAATTCGAGACACAGCACATGTATACGAGTATACAGGGTACGGAGCACACATCCCCTGCTGGTGTTTGATCCCCTGCGATTTAAAGAGACACCCCCACTCCGTCAGTGACTACAGCAACTACACACAGCCTGCCGGAGAATATTGGATTGCATATTTGAGCGCTTCTTCGCTTGCAGACGGAGCACGGTTGAGGAGGATTAAAATGTTAAAAATTAAAAGAATGACACAAAAGGTGGGGATCCTGCCACCCTTGGTTCCTTGGCTCGTTACTTTTTATTACAATCGCATCCTACGCTGAGACTCCCATTCCGCCCTTGCTCGCTTTGTTTTACTCATCGTTCCGAAGAAAGTGATTTCCTTCGGATGTCCCTGCTGTTGCGGTCCCACATTCACTATCTCGTAGAGCTCGTGCATACGTTTGTAGTTTGTTTTGCAACCTCCACCGCTGTTATGAATTTCTCCAAGAAAATCATTCACCTTTGTTCCGAACATTTAAGGCACTCTCGCCCACCCCCGCAGGACATCTTGGCGATGTGCTGCAGCCAAAGCAGACTGCGGCAGCGAGACGAAAGGAAAAAAAATTGAAATAGGACGGCAGGCGACCGGTTAAAGGTTCGGGCTATCTTTTCGCAAGGAATCGTCTTGTAACGGCGATAAAAAAGACAGAGACCCGGCAACCCAAGACCATTGGTAGCGTCAGCAACAATTCTGTGCCCTGGATCGCACCTTCCATGCGGGGCTTCGGCTTTTATGAGTTCCAAAGGTTCCCATCCCCATGGAACTGTGCCTTGCACATCGTGCCCTTGCCGAGTCCTGCCTGCGAACATCTTTCAGGTTAACTCATGTATAATGTATGCAATTTTCTGTTTACCACCCGCCCAACTGTTGTACAAATTTCGAATTTTATTTTCCTGACTGCGTCTTCTTATTTTTATCACCTTCAGCATGCACACGGTCTTGCATTGGAGTGGGGTCGGGTTCCTTTCTTCTTCTTCCGTGGCATTTTCTACTGTTTTGCCGGTGGGTGGGGTAACTGGCTTTTTTTAAATGTTTCAGATATTACAAGGACGAAATGGTTGAATCGAAAAGCGAGTGGGAAATTTCTTATCTTTTGCTTGAATTGGTTTTGCACTTGACGGCGATGACGATGGAAATGACGACGTCCGCCTTCGACTTTGCTCGTTGCTTGAATTTTCCCTTCCTTCTCCACTTTTTGTTTTAAGTTTTTTTCTTTTATTTTGAAACATTAAACGTTATGACTGCAGACCTGTGTGCACCCAGAAGTGCGGTAACGTGCTGCAGAGTGGAGGGCAGAGAGTTAACCAACGAAATGGAAGGTGTTGCTTTTAAATTTTTCTTAAACTGTCAGGCAATAACGATTCAATTTGAGGGGTGAATATGTTCATGGATATGTGCCGTCTCGTGCTTACTCGAGCAGACGAAAATATCGCGGAGAACAAACAGAAGAAGGGGGGCTTGCAAGAGAATTATTAATAGAAGCTTGACAAGAGCGTAGATTTTATCGGAGTCAATTGTAAACAAACTCAGGCGCGTATTGTTTGCATATCTGCTGGGGCTGTGTTCCATGTTGAAGTTTCAACGACTCAAAGAAGGCGCACATCGGGTGCAGCATCTTCGGAGAAGTTCACATGGAAAAGCACAGTAAATTTCAGAGAAGTCCTTGGGGCCATAACGACCCATAAAAAGTAGGAAAAGACATTTTTCTTAAGATGGAGAGCTTAGAACTTTGTGAAGGGTGTTTTTTTCGAGGTATAGAATTTTGAAATGGAATGAAATCTACTTTATTTGAAAGCTTACTTTCCCGCATTATAATTTACAAACGAATTCTGTCATATGACCAGTACGACATGCTCTGACGTAGTCTTATCTGGAGGTTCAATTACGCCTACTTTTTCCAAAATTTGTGGGCGTACATCGGCGATTGGGAGGCTAATGTTGTCCCCCAAGAAATCAAATGTTTCGGGCTTATCGGCGTGAATGACTTTACTTGTCCCCACAAAAAAGGGCCAAGCTAGACTAAATCTTACAAACTTGGAGGCCAATTCACAGGTCCGTGACGTAAAACTATTCGATTACCACACTGTTCCTTTAATAAATCAATTGTGGAACGAGCTGTGTGACGTGTTGGGCTGTCTGGTTGAAACCACCACAACCAGTTTCTGCAGATCATGGTTGTCCAACTGCCGAACAAAAACGTCAGCGGTCCCCATTGAATGTAACGTTCTGGCCAGCATTGTTTCTAAATAAGTGCGAACCAGTTGCTCCACCACTTCATAAAGCACACTAAACTGTCAGCTATTGTGGATGCAACGGTGTCTTAACATACACTTCAGGATGAGCATCTCACCAAATGCTGCAGTTTTGATAATTGACGTGTTCATTCAATCAAAAGAAAAAATTATATCAACGCCAATCCAATTTTGAGTCCAATTCCCGAATGAACGCCTTGCTAGGTGATCTTGTGCCTTCAGTTTTTGTAAGCACGCAAACCAAAATCTTTCCGCAAAGTTTTCCATGAAGTGAATGGACACATATCCGATGGCAGACGGACTGATGAACAGAATCCTGATTTTCAAAATAAATTTACGCAATTTAGAAGCGTAGTTCGGGCGTCAGTCAATTCATATTAAAGTGCCAGACCAAAAATAAATGACTTCACAGCTGGCAAACTGTCCGCCATGTGTTGGCAACTTGAAGTTCAGTTAGTCTGAAAAAGCACCCTTTACATGTTTGTCTGAAGAATATGTACGAGTAAACCATGGACAAAATACAAAAGTATCGTTCCCATTTTGTTGAGATCGGCTCTACAATCTTAAGAAATCTTTCCATTGCTACGACTACTCTTTGAGTGTTTCTGGGCGTTTATAAGGCGCTAGCAGCAGACGCATTAAAGCTTAGTTGCGCTCCTTCACCCTGTCGAAATTTGGCAGCAGTCATTCCCCAAAAAACGGCAATCTCCGAACTTCTATGTCTTTGTCAATCATATACCACTTCTAATCGGTATGCGATATAAAAGAAAAGCTGAGCATGCGATATTGTAATCACACTCTCTAGCAAGCACCAATTGGATGTATGAGACGGCATTTGCTTTCACTGCTGTCCAAGTGGAGAGGAAAGGTAAAAAGGAAAAGAATGATCAGTGCAGTCACACAGTGGTAATCTTGTACAGAGAACGCGGAAAGAAATCTGTAACTTTTGAACCCGTGGACCGAACTTGATGATTTGGAATATAGAATCAAAGTCATAAGACCCTACTGCTGTCAAAAATTGCTGATATATCATGAAGGATTACGGAGTAATCTTAAGTTAAAAAATTAAAAAACGCACTTTTTGTTTTTTTTTTCTTAAAAAAATATTTAGTAACAATTTACGACAAAAGATTTAGGTTTAAAAAAAGCTGGAATTCATAATTTTATAGAAAAACTACATTCAAAACTATTTCCTAACACTCTTCAGTTGTGAAAACTTGTAAATTCGGAATTTAGTGTAATAAGGCTTACGCTTCATTTCTTAGTGCGAGTAAATCCTTTGTTTTCCGTTCGAGCCTTAAATATGTTATCCAGTGATCAGATGATAACAACAATTGAGTGACAACTTCATTCGCCGCCGAACGAAAAAATGTTCTGCTATTATTAACTCAATAGTGCCAATAATCCTTATTTCGGTTTTCCTGGGCCTCCTCCGACAATGATACGACGAGCAACGCTGCTGATGATGTTGCATCTGCTCCGTGGAATATACTTTTGTGAACCGTTGCCGGCCTATAATACTAGGCCATAGCTGCAGTTTCCTGGGCATAAACTCCAAATTTCTCAGTGTCAATCCACTAATTGCTCGATATTATCCCTAGGATGGCGCTGAATCGTTTTACAAGCTGCACATCTATTTCTGTAATTTCTGCTGTCAATAAAGGGTTTTTGGAAAATCTTCGAAAAATGTCACCATTGCTTTACAATATCTACTTTTAATACCATTTTTTTGATGAACTTTTGGTGAATCTGTTTTTTCGTCTCTTTTTGTATAGGCAGTGTCGTTTGATCTCCAAATTATAGGATTTGTGTAGTAGGTATTCCAGGAATTTGATGCGGGCATGTAGAGGCGAAATGCCTAATTTCAGCGCTTCTTCATTGCTTGTTTTTTTTCTAAGAAGGGTTAAGTCATTCATCTCTGCTTGTATCGCGCCCACAAATAAAATATGAACTTGCAGAAGACATGCTGCCTGCGGCTACTTTAGCATCAATTATGGTGAAATGCAATTCATATTTTACTTTAATTATACTAGTGTAAGCTAAAAGTATTTTTTCATGTTAATTCTGAATTTTATTTATTAGGTCCATAGTTTCATTTTTTAGTTGTTATTTTACCGTGTTGAAGAGGGTCGATAAATTTCCAAATTTCACTATTAACATCCCATTCCATCAGTTGTGCAGCGGTACAAACATTGTGATGAATAAACACGAATTGGATGGATTCGGGCCTTCTTTTGAAAATGTTTGCTTAAATTCACTTTGTCCAGAGAATCCATCACAACCCCACTTGGTCAAAAGCGTAAGACTGCGATTTGAATATAGTGCAATCTATAGTCTTGACAAGCCCATTTACAGTGTGATAGGGTACTTGTTGAAGTGGGATTGTAGCTTCAATTTCAATTATTTCTATATTAATCTACTATTTCCCTATTATTTCTTACTATTCCACTATGTAAACCGGGCGTATATTTTACGACTTTACAATAAAACAGTAAAAAAACAATAAGCTCTATTATTACAACGGTTTCATATCTTAAAATATTACATTTAGCAATGCAATCAATAGGAGGGAAATCGTGGGAAAATTAAAAAAAAAATGCCGACAAATGCTTGTCATTGCTCCACTTGAACCACTCGTCTTCCCAGGGTGCAAGAAAATGCATTTTTATTTTCGCATTGAAAATATTTCAAGCTTTCAGAAAAATATAGTTTCCTGTTGAAGACTCTTGAAGCATTTTTGATATGCTCCGTTAAACATGGAAGTATTTTTCACAAAAGGTGTCCTTAACAAAAAACCTAGTATGGAAAACTGACTGTCAAAATTAAAAAAAACTGTTGATGCAGTTTGAAGGCTAAGTATGCGCCTTTTTAAATAAATATTACATCATATTCCAAGGTGGCTTATTTAGAAAAATATGCCACACCGAATTTTCCTGAAAAAAAGCGTCCAATTTTTAAAATTGGCTTTCTTGGTTCTCAAATATGTAGAATCAAAAATCCTTGGCCGAGAAAATTATTTCATTTTACGTATTTTTGTCCGCTGCGGCACCACTGTGAGTCATCGGGCCGTACTCTTTCCGGAATAAAGCCGGCTAAGCAGTTACTGTGAATGCAGTTTGCTATCACGAGATGATAAGGGACTTCTTGTGGCCCGAAATTGGGGATATGCACCTGGACGGTATATGCTTCAACAGGATAGTGCCACTTGCCACACAGCCAACGAAACAATGACTCTGTTGCGCGAAAAGTTCAATGGCCCGCTTGACTCACATCGTGGCGTGGTGAATTCTCCACAACTTGACATCGTTGCACCTCATTTTTCTTAAATTAATTCAAACGCCAAAGGATGAGATAATTCGGCACATTAACGACATTGAACCTCAAATATGTTTCAGAGTCATTGAAATCCATGATCATCAGATAGAGGTATGCCATAGAAGAGGTGTCCAGCATTTGGCCGATAGTTTGTTTTACACAAAATTGTCTTAGATCCTTCTTTCACAATAACGAAACATGGAGATAATTCTTTGCAAACTTTAGGTTTCATTTAAAGCAACCATTCGTTGGGCCACCCTCTAGTTGTGTCTTTGTACACCAAGAATTAATGTGTGCTCACTAAGCATATAGAGTGGCCTGTTGCACATGTCAAAGAGTTTGAGAATTTCTTTTCCCATGTAACAACGCACATCTATCAACGGAAACTTCATCATTCACGAAACTTTCCCTCAGTCCGCAACACACAAGCTGTTCAAACTGCCGGCAACCACTTTCAATTAAAAGCCCATCACTTAAAAAATGTTAATTTTCCATGAACAAGAAATTAGGAAAACTCCCATTCGCACAAGTGCTTATAACTTTTCCTTTGTACCCTTTCATGAAATCACAGAAATTCTAAATAATCTCAAGTCGCTCCTCGACCACTTAAGCACACCCCCAGCGTTCGTTACTTGCGTTTCGCCATATGAGAGCTTTCGTCGTTAAGCCGCACATATAAAGCGCCTGTCAACTTGTGAGTTTTTCAAGTGTGTGCAACCAAACAGGCAGACAAATGGCGCACGACGGCGGCATTCGCATCGTTCGCCTTCGAATATGTGATGCACCACACTCGAGTCAAGTGCACATAATTGTGCTGTACGGTCTGTCTTAATGAGTGTGTTGTTGTAGTTTTCTTTGGTGCGTCTTTTACTTTTTTGCAGCCACAACTGACAGAATTTGTCATGCCACCTGTGGTGAACACACACACTCATAATTTGTGACAGGATGACTTTTAAGGACCGTCACAAATTGTCCTCGCTGAGCATCCGGCAGAGGGATGTTGTTGTTTTTTTTCTTCGTCTATTGTTTTTTTTTGGCATGAAATTGGTTAAATGAAGCCAACAGACACGTAGCAGAAGTTTTCAAGTGTAGCGTTCTCACTCTTATCCAGACCAGGGTGTCTCTGTGGGTGAGCGTGGGGAGTGGGCAAATGGGGAGAGGAATATACAACTGCATTGCGTCAAGGGGCAACATCTCCTTAATGATGTTTGATGGCACCCGCATGATGCAAATGTTCACCTCTAACCCTGAAAGCCGGGATATGACACAGCAACACCTGGTTTGTCCAATGGAAAATCCCAACGGCATAATTAATCGCAAATTACAGGTTAGGTGATTTGCATATTTGTGGGCGCACTCACCCGCGCAATTTGCCCACTCAGTCGCCCCAGAGGGCCAACCCAACATGCGGTCGCATAGCTTGACAGCTGGCAGTTATCGGTGTGCAGCATGCAAAATTATGGTCGCTGCAGGCGACTAATTTTTTGGTTATGTATGACGAGGACTGCTTAAAGGGGTTGGCGGAAGTGCTTGATATGAACGAGTGCAAGTGTGTAATTAAGACGGTTGGTGAGTTCCCCGAGAGCCACGTGTTCCGTGGGGAGAACGTTGTAAGTATGTTGCTGATGCCGGTGTTAGGGATTTGCTTTTCGAACGAAGTGCAAGCGAGTATTAATTATCAGTTCCACTTCCTGGTAATATTTGTTTGAACATCAAGTGTGGATGCAACTCTGCAAGAGTGCAATTTTCTGATGAATTTTTAATTATCAGCTGTACTATGGGGTGTCCTGTTATGTAGCTCGTATGAAAGGAGCCCTAACCTTTTTCAAATTCTGACGATACCAAGGTTTCAAGGCGGCAAAGGTGAAAGAGAGGCATTTTGGTTTACAAAATCTTATGTGACTTGGGGGCTATTCATTCTTGTTAAACACAATAAGAGAGAGATAGGGAGAAAAAGTTCAATCCCAGGACCTGAATAAATTGTTTTGACTTTGATTGAGAAAACATACGTATTTGTTAGAATATGAACTTAATATTTTAAAACTTTTGGTCAGACAAGTGGCCCTAAGAACTTTTAAAGTCTGAAATGAATATTTTACGGTCATATCCGTTTCTGGTGTGATAAGTTTTTTTTTCAGACAGTTTGACAAAACTCCAAGCTACATCAGTGGAAGTTCTGATTGTCTAAAAACTAGTCCATATTACATCGCCAGTAACAATTTGTTTCAAGTTTAGTGTCTTTTAAGCCAAATTTCACAAGTGGTTTTTCGGACTACCATTTGTCTTTAATTCAATTCATGCGACATACATTTTTCACGCTGTTGAATCGTCAGACACCGTTTATTGTACAACATTGAATATCTCTTCCATTTGATTTCGACTCCGAGTGTCATCCTTAGGTCATATTGTTTGCAAATTCGGCGTCTTCAATCTATTTTGGTGGTCTTTTACCTTCTGCTTTTCTCACATCAGAATCGTTATCCCTGGGCCATTGAAATCACTATTTGTATGTTTCATCTGGTAGAGCGAGATCGGCAAATGCTTTGACGAGTATCCAATGTGACCCCGCAGCACTTGTTTTCAAATATAAAAAATATGCTTTTCGCAAGTCATCATATTTAGTATAAAATTCGATATTCTTTAACACGATGAATATTGTTTGCTCAATGACTCGATGTAAACTTATTATGTTTGACATGTCACAAAAGCCAAACAAAAACAAAATGTTCCCTATTGAGACATTTTCATACCGACAGTAGCTTATCTATGCTTCCATCCTGACAGCAGCGAATGATATTCTACCTTTCAGATAATAATAATATTTTCTCTATTGAAATAATGAAATAGTTACGACCTATACACATCTAACACAGGAGCAATTTGACCAACAACGCAGTTTTTACTATCACATGTCCTTTCTAAAATAATTGCTACTTTGTGCATTAAGATATTTCTTTGCGACTTTTTTAGGATTCGAATATCAATCAATTTTGAAATTTTTACCTTAGGGCTACAATATGATATTTCCTGTTGGGAAGATACTGCACCTAACCAAATGTCGACAAGTAACCTTTTTACAAAAACTTAAGCATAGTCTTCTTCACTTTGACGAATTTCATTATTTACAGTCTGAAAATTCTGCTTGTCACGCACTTTCATTTTATGTACAATATAGAGTCTTGAGGGGTTTCTGTTATATTGTGGCTCAATACAGGCCTCATTCAACAGGTCTTATGATCTTCACAATCCTAGCAATCTTAGTTCTATTGTAACATTTCAATTCTACATTTCTATTGTGCATTTCGGAACTTGAAGCTAGGTTTTTATTCAATTCAATTTTTGTAAACTAATCACATTGAAATTGAGGCCTTGTTTTACTTTATTGCCTAATTTATTTTTTTTTAATTATGTACTTCTACACGAGAAAAGAAGTATATTTTACCTGATCTTGTGCTTACACCAATTTCCACTCCTTTTCATTCGTATTTGAAACTCGCCCTCATGTCATTCATACTTTTACATGGCAATACTAATTGCATGTGCAGTCCGCTAAACAAAATATGGCCCAACTTGTAAGTACACAGTAAATTTTAATTTGAAGCTGGTTTAAGAGCATAATCCTTTTGTTTTATACCTTAAGCTCTCTATGCTTCAAAAAAGGTAATTACTTTGGATGGATTGGATTTTTAATGGTCAGACAGGCGCTTCATATTTATTGCACAACATCTCTATTGCACTAGTCATACAAAAAAGGTCCCGTTACCGGAAATGCCCCGAATTTAAATTGTTCAAAATAATAACACTACGTCATTCTGAAGAGCGTTGGGAAATAAAAGAGGAGTGAAATTTACCCGCGGCGGAATCAACAATAAGAAGAAGGCCGGTAAACAAGAACTTACGTTGCAGAAGTCACAGAAAAGGACTACTTCTGTCAAACATCAACCTACTAAAGAGAACCAAATTTGCAAAAGAACACCTGAACTGGGAACCTTCTAAATGGCGCAATATATTATAGATGGACGAATCCAAAAATAGTTTTATTTGGTACTCATGGGACCAGGACATTTGTTCGCAGGCGAAAAAACCAAGAGTTTCAACCGTAGTGTACTATCAAGACTGTAAAGCCCGTCGGGGCAAAAATTAAATTAATTTCCTTTTATGGTACTGGTCCCATTGTTTGGATAAAACCGATGATGACCGCCGGAGTTGACGTCAGCGTAATGAGAGAAATCATGCTACCTTACACAGAGTGGAGTATGCGGCTTAGATGGATTTCATAGCAAGAGAATGACCCCAAACATACGAGCAAACTGTCCAAAGAATTTTTCGCAAGCAATGAAGTTCAAGTTACATATGGAGTGGCCGCACCTCAATCCATTTGAAATCCTTTGGATGATGTAGAAAAAGCTGTATATGAAGCAAAAAAAAAATTATAAAAGCTATGGGATGTTGTGCAGGTTGCGTGGAAGAATATCCCTGTTCAGCAATGTCAGGTCTCAATCGACTCCATGCTATGACGTTGTGACGCTGTTCTTAAAAATAAAGGTTATACGACCAAGTACTAAACCCAATAACAAAAATTAAAACAAGAAACTTCACTATTCCATTGACTTTTACTTAAAATTTATGAGTTTTTGCACTTGGTGCTATTATTTGCACAGTGCTCTAAGAATGACTATATTATCGAATAACTGGATATTTTCTCATAGACGCTGAGCCTGCCAATAAAATGGATGTTCAACTCCAAAAAGTTGGGTGGAATCTTTAGCTTAACAGTTCGCAAAATCCTTAAACCAACAGATGTCAATAGCAAAAATAATTGAAGGAATCTCCAATAGTAAATCGTAAAAAAATGAAAAAGAAACCAACTTCTTGAATCAAGCTTAATAAATGGGGGGTGCAGTCCCTCGTCAAATAAAATCAAGCCACCGCAACCACTGCACTAGGAGGACTGACAAAAATTCGATTGGAGCATGTTCATTAGAACTATTCAAGGACTACAAAGACTTAAAACTCGACGGTCACGGTCTGTCATATTATTACCATGATTAAAGAACTGAGGAATCTGTATTGAGCAGTCGACAATATGGTGCTGCTATAATATGGGCCATGGGAAAACTGATATAAAATTCGTAACAAATTAGCAAGAAGTACTCGAACAAGGTTGATTGCATGTGTGTACACCTTTAACTCGTAAAACTTGCCACTTATTGCCACTTTATTGTTAGGAAGAAAATGCTGTAGTATTTTGAAAGTGAAAGTATTTTTTTTTCTATTACATCGTCGAAGTTTTATTTTGGGCAGGGCGATCCCCATAAGCATTATTGGAAACTGCAGGTGTTGTCTTGCCACAATACGATAAGCACAACATTAAAAAATGTTTTAAACTTTTCTAAAAACAATGGCTGAAAATATAAAAAAGTGAAGGTTATACAAAATTCAAGAAAAAATAAATTTTCAAAATGAATGTGCTATATTTTTAAGTTTTCTTATTCCTCTGTTTTCTTGCTTATGGAAAAAATTATACACAACTAAAAATTACTCAAAGTTTTGCGTTAAGGAAAATCATTATGTCTGATTGACGTACAAAAAAAAAAAAAAAAAAAGAAAATGTTGTCCGTAACACTTTATCCGGTCCGTTTTTTGGCTTTTATTGAAAAACATAGAAAGTACGTATTGTCCATCGGAGACTACCTTTTCCTTTCTCTCTCTACCCAAACCAGTGACCCACCAAATTTGTTTGCAAGTGTCAATACTGCCTGCAGTTTGAAGGAATAACGTCTGGAGACTACGGGGGGTGGGGTAAGACCTTCCATTTCAGCGTTTGCAGGTAGTTTTTGACCATTAATAGCCACGTGGGGCTGATCGTTATCATGATGCAAAATCACCTTGTAATGCCTTTCGGTCGTTGCTCTTCACACAATGCACGTCTCAAATGCATTAGTTGTAGCTTACAACGATTCCCGTAAATGCTTTCGCCTAGATTTAGCAGTTCATAGTTCACCACACCTATCTGGACCCACCATATGCAGAGAATCAACTTTCAACCGTGAATATTTGTCCTTGGCTTCGATGTAGACGATGACGAAACGGGTTCATCAGGCTTTGTTTGGGGTTATCGTAGTATATCAACTTTTCATCTCCAGTAACGACTGGTTGCAAAAATCCCTTCCTTTGATACCTTTTAAGAAGAATTTCCGAGCATTTCAACTCGTACGCACACCAAATTTCCTTGCTTTTGATATTGTCACTCCCTACGATTTTGCGTTTTTTAATTGGCGCGCGCTAAAGGGATTTTTTAGTGCCTTTAAGTGACCGGAATTAAGTCACAGCACGTGCCGATGGTATAGAGGAAGAGATGGTAAGGAAGTACCGTGGCACATTGGTTTTATATGCACGGATCTTTATCTTGTAAAGCCTCCCATACCTCATCTTCAAACTTATTAATTTTGCCAAGACGCTCTTTGTATTCCACGTTAAAATCACCACTCTTCAAGTGCCGACACCATTCTCCCATTATCATTAGGAGAAGATTTACAATAAACTTTTACTGATATTCGATAGGCGTCGGCTACGTTTTCCTTTCAAGTAAAAAGGAAATTGAAACTTCCCGCATATCCTGTTCATTTAAGACAAATCCGTATATTTTCGAAGAGACAAAAACAATGTTGTTGTCTAAGAAAGAAACATAATTGTTATTGCTGACAAATGTCACACCTATCCAAGTATTCGGTCTCCAGGAGATATCATTGTTGGTGTGAGTTTCCAAAGCTAATGCCCCAAAATGCCACTAAATGGAATTCCAAATATTTTAACCAATTAAATAATTGAGTGCATCACGTCGGACAACTGCTGTTTGACTGCTACTGCTTTTGCGGCAGTCTATCCTCTCCAAAGATATCACGTTCGGATGTATCACCGATGTCAAAGAATCCAATAAATCAAACAGACCGCCCATCGACCAGACTATCTGCAGACACTGCAAGGACAATTTCAAAGCGCTTATCCTTGGTTATCATCGTACGGTCGCAAATAAATGGTTATTTGATATCCATTAAACTGTGATCTTTAATCCTTTACCCTAAAAGTGCAATAAATTCCAAAGTTCTCCTCCTGCATTGAGTTAATGTACGTCTCTCTGCTCATGATATTATGTACCGCCAGTGGGTACCCCTCTGTTAATTAACTCATCTCTCGATCTCTTTCTCTCCATCTCTCTATTCGTTCGGACAACATTTGCATCTGCATTCCTGCAAACATCAAGCAACCAGTGGTGTCCTGTCACCCGACTAGCATACTGTCCTTCACAACATTTCCATAGGCCACAGAGCGCTCACACACACCGTCACAGAGTTTCATTTAGATCCGAGATAGGCAAATATAAGCAAACATATCCCCGGACGAAGATAGCATCTCCAAACACCGTTGCACACTCAACGGACAGCTGGGAGGGAGGCTTTGCTGCAGTGGATAGGGTGGGTGTCTGTGGATGTGTGCTGCTTTCCCACCAGGGGCACATCACGGAGGGCCCCCAAATCCCTTCTCCCAGGTAGGCGCTACTTTTTTGTTTACACAGACACCCGACAGGAGTGTTAATTGCTTTGTCACTTATCTACGTTTTATGCTAATTACACCTCAAGTGGTGCAATCTTGCCGAATACATTTGGCCGCCCTACAATTGACCACCTTGTCCATAGTCGCTGCCCATGTAGATGAATTTACTCCTTCCCTTTGAGCCCTGGTTACATTTTCTTCATTTGCATCAAAAATGGCGGCAAGTGGGGTCGAGGCTAGGGGGGAGGAGTTTAATTCAGCCCAGGTCCCTTGTCGTCGACGGCATCATTGGAATGCATTATCGTGTGGGATCGAACTTGAAAGGATAAATGGCCAAATGAAGCCATTCCGCATGCATGCACCTGGGGACAACAAAGACACATTTTCGAAAGAGCGCCACAGAATGGGGGAGTGTGCACATCCAACCACATGGGACCAATGTGAACGTAGATGACGCTCAAACCGAAAAGGACTTCACCTCATCTAATACGTGAACTGGGTGAGAGTCTGCTGTTTTTTCGTACGACGTTCCAGCGCACCGACGTTAAGGGACTGCTCTGTCTGGCGGAACTCACTTCTCACTTGGTACGTGTCCAGGCACGGTTTTATTTTTGCTCCTCGACCTTAAGCAGCCACGCCGACGGGAACAACGGCAAAGGGGATACAAGAAAAATCGAATATCACAACGAATCAGAATCAAATGGACCAAGAGGGTGCATGTGTTTGTGTTCGCTGGCGATGGTCTAATTTGACCACATGGGGAATAAGTGGTAATCCTTCATTGTCCTTCTTCGGTGGACACATACGCGAGGGAGTACCGCAGCGCACACGTGATGCAGACAGAAATAACAAGGCGACTGGCTTCGTCTGTCCTCCTCTTACCGTCACTCTCGGTCAGCCCGCATTGAATTGGCGACGGTACCAAGGATTGCGAGGGTTTTGCATTTCAATGGTTTTTTGTTTCGCTACAAGTTTTTAACCAAGGACTTAAAGGTGTAATCGGATTTCAGAGGTATCCCGACGACCAATGATGTCCCCGATTTATGAGAGTCTTACCGGATGGTGTAGCTCAAAACGCAAAGGGCGTCTCTGCCCGAGTGTCATGGTATTGTGATTTTTCCTGTGGCGTCCACATGCGGTGGTCTTCGTGCCATCCCTATTTACGTAGGCAGCACGTCTCATGGTCAAACAAAAAACGGATATCCGTTCTGTTTAGTCATTTCATGGTGTGCTGACGTTGTGCGCGGCCGATCGGCATGGGAATTGAACGGACGCCGCTGCATCACACAGCTGTTGTACGTGGCTGGGGCGAGTTGCGAATTTAAAATGCTCTAGTGAAATCGGATTAATCTGCTCATTACATCCAGTTCGATTGAATGTTAATGTGCGCTTTAAATTGAATGAGAGTGCACCGCATGGTGTCCCTCTGGGACTCATGCCGATGTGCCCGATAAAGACCACCATTACCTCGGAGTCGAAAAGAGGAAATGAGAACTGGAAAAGTATTTTTCCATATTTTTGCATTCGTTGCGCTTTAATGTGACAAGGGGCATACGCCGGATTAATTTTGTTTTCTTAATTAAAGCATCAGTGCCACCAACCCTGGGTGGGTGATGAATATGAGCTGGAGAAGCATACAATTTAGATGTGCGCCGTAAGGGGAAATTATAATGCAAGGGGGAGGATGGGGAAATATAAGCCTATTGAGGAAAAAAGCAGAAGACAATATTCGTCGATGGGGATGATTTGCTTTAAAGAAACATGCGTGTCCAACTGGTGGAATATCAGATTCATGTGTTAGAGCCATTTCTGTTTTAAGTCAAAGTTCCCATCTTTGGGATTGGGATGGATTTAAGATTCAGAGACTCTGTCTAATGCGTTTGAGCCAACAAAAACAAATTAAAGGCGTATCCACATTCTGCCATGAATAAGGTCAAAATTTATTTAATGTCACATTCTTATTTCAATTCAACGTTCTGTGTGGTGGTCGCATCGCACGCTATTCAATCATCTGATGCAAGAGAATATAAATTCCTAGATGGAAGGTAAACAAGGTGGGGTTGGCTGTTTGGTGGGATTGGAAGTGCAGTTTCTTTTATGAGCTGCTGTGACGTCAGTTCTATCCCCTGCTGTCACAACTTGGCTGTACGGAGCGATCTGAATTGAACAACAGAAAGTAAGTTGTAGTTCATCCCAAAAATACAAGGTTTAGGGAACGGCGATAAATTGGAAATAAGATACCGTAGAAACCCAAATCACGTCCTCTATAAAATAAATTTATTAATATAAGATATATTCAAAAAATTCGGGGAGATTTATTCCGTAGTAAGGAAGTCCGTCTATATCGCAGCAGGTGAATGGATAAAACAGGGGAAAGGAAAAGGCCTTTTTCACGATGACACTTTTAACCACGTTGTCGACGACAGACGAATTTTGACATTTATGTTTTTGCATGGTTGTCTACCTTGTTGGCAATAAATGTTGCCGTTGTCTGATTTTAATAGTAAAATTCAGTCCGCAACAAAAGTTACATACGCCTTTGACGTCACGGAACAATTTGGCGGGTCATGGACGGAAAGTTTTGATGCATACACTGCATTGGCCGGACTTTGGAAAACTCTTTTTATAGATCGAAATTAGCAGAGCAACCGCTGCGAAACTACTACGAATAATTATAATAATTAAGTGGTAGTACAGTCCACAAAGGACCAGGGCCTAGTTTCTACAACAACTACTCGTTTTGTGCGTGCTGCTGTTCTCTTACAATTGGAAGGGACCTACAGTTTTTTGCCGATTCTGAACGACGAGTTTTGAGAAGCTTTTCCTAGACATTTGGTACTCTTTGAGTGTTGTCAGCAACTCGAAAGGGTTGATGCCGTAAAAATAGGAAGTGTCCCGTCCAGGAATCGAACCTAGACATTCTGCGTGGCGGTCGACGCACTAACCACAACGCCACGGCGACCACAAAGAAGATATTCTTTAGAAATGCTTATTTTGTAGACCTAGTATTAAAAGAAAGCCTAGACTCGCCTAGACTCCGGGCGAGCACGACTACGCTAGAAATGAGAACAGGGGTGAATGGTGGGAGAGGAAGTGGAAGGGTGTCCAAAGTCTATGATACACCCCCAAACAGGACAGAGCTACGCTCATCATATCCGACTCTCCTTAAATTTAAGCATACACTGAAACCTAATCTAACTTTGGACTAGTGAGCGTGAGGCACACAACACCCTTTTAATTTCATTAGGGAGTAAAAGTTAAATATTGTTGGCACAGTTCAAAAGCCCATCCATCATATCAACTTAAACGCCGATTTCTACACAAGTTGACGTTTTATTGAATGGCGGAGACGTTGCCCTTGACCTTACGTTCCCCTCCGTGTTCTATCGCAATACAGATGTTCGTTCCTTATTTTAAATATAAGGATCTGCAAAGGGAATGGTACTGGTCCTGGAGGTGTGAGGACAATAGACGTGGGAAATATGACAAAACCATTAGGTGGCCCTACACTTCGACCAAATTTAGAAGCCAATATTTTCATTAAATCCCATATCATGATGAATGGGTACCTGGTGAAACCAAATGGAGACTCTTGTAATTCAGATGACATCTTGGAGCGTCTAAAGGATAGAGAGAATGATGTTGTTTGGTTTTGATTTTGCATTAAGGACGTCAGAGGCCGACATTTCGTCGAGCGAGCCATCACCATCAGAGGCGGGCTGTTGATAATTATCAGCTTCTTTTTGGCGATAATGGGAAAACCCACAGGACACATCATGACCCATTGGATGTTCTACACGACAAATTAATTTTAAACAAGGAAATGTATTTTGGCAACTATTTTAGATGACCATTTGCCAGTTTCCGGGTAGCTTCATATTTCCATCTTTTGGTCGCCATGGCGTAGTGCGTAAGTGCATCGACTCACACGCCAAAGGTTCAGGGTTGTTCCGTCAGTGAATCAACCCTCGCATATTTTCACTTCACCGCCCCTTTCGAGTTGCTGACAACAATCACAAAGCACCAATTGCCTAGGAAAAGCTTCTCAAAACTCGTCGTTCAGAGTCGGCAAAAAACTGTAGGGCCCTTCCACTCGTAAGAGAACAGTAGCACGCACAACATGAGTAGCTGCCCCAGAAGTTAGGCCGTGGTCCCATGTGGGCTGTAGTGGCACTCAATTATTTATTATTATTAAAGAATATCTTCAATGGTGATTCATGAGCATAGGTATCAAGTGGCGCAGTCTATAACAGGCAGAAAGTGAAGATAGATAGATAGAGATCATTTTACCCATTTTTAGAAGTAAGAAACTTTCCACAATTAAATGTTTCATACTGCCTTTTCACAAAGTGAAGCTTGATCAATTAATATTACAGAAACCTGTTCTTCTTTGACCTGGAAGTGTCAACACGACCTTCAAGTTGCACACGCTAGACTGTTTGAGGTCCTTCTCTACTTAATTGGAGCAGTAGATTTTATTTAGTTCATAACTTTACAAAGCAGTCCGCCAAACCATTAACAATTCAGAGATTTCATATATTGACCCATGACATATCTTTCTACTGGAAATCCCTTCTCCACTTGTGTGTTTCCGCAATGGTTCGGCAACGAAGATGCTTCTGTGCCGAAGCTGTGATGTCCATACTGGCATTACAGTCCGGGGTGTACCTGGGCCTCAGCCAACATACCTCTCCAGCCATTACGATCTTTCGCCAGCCGCGCACTCCAAGTTGGTTGAGGTCCCTCGCCACTTGTGAGCGCCACCTTAGCCTAGGCTGTTCTCTGTTGCGTTGTCCCAATGGCTCAGATTTGAAGATCGTATGGCCGGAGCAGTAGTGTTCATATTATCTGAAGAATGATGTTGAAGAAGTCACTGGACAGCACGTACAGCGCGTCGCCTTGAAGTCGACGAATAGGTGATGAGTGTCGATCTGCATAACCTGGGTCTTATCCAGGATCTATCGCAGCGTGAAGTTTTCGTCTGTTCTGGTCTTCCAATTTCGAGACATCTACTGATAATAATGCGGATTTCTTTTTCAGCCTATAAAAAAAGTTAAACATTTTAAAATAAACATTTTTTCATCCCTTAAAGCATTTTAAATCCAACTTGTTGTGTTGTCCTTTACATCCACCGATTGAGAGATTTAAAATTACATTTCGCATTAATCTGATATGAAACATTTCAATCATGGATGAAGTCGCCAAAACAATGAGTTCTTGTGAACAATTTGCGCCCCCAGCCAAAAATCCCTGGAATGATCATTTGAATCCAATCGCATGCCGGGCTTAACAAAGTATTTTCCTGGAAATGATAGAATGCCACAATTGAAATGGGATAATTTCCCATAATTGAGTTCTCAATGTCAATGGCTTTCCATTGAAAAATGGGTCATATCCACCTTTAATCTGTGCTTAGATGAAAATCGCCAATAAAAGTGAAATTCATAAATGTGTACAGAGACACCATCTTCCCTTTGAGTGCACCCAATTAATTCAAATGATTTCCACGCAATTGCGGAATCACTTCAGCGAATTTCTTTCTGTCGCGTTTCAGTGGCACAACACCACTTGACAAGGAAATAACTCCACCCAAGCGAATGCAGAGTTCAGTCGTCATAACCAACACCGAGTCGCTTGCAATTGTCAAGCGAAAACACTTTCGCAGAAGTAACAATCAATTTGTCACAATTCCACACTGTACAAGGATCCTCTTAAACTTTGACGGATATCCTTTGGAGTTCTTTATTTTCCTGCACATTCTTTTTTTCCGCTTGGGTGTTTTGTTTTTTTTTTTTTTTGCCCACACTTTACGACTCTCTCATTGCCACTTTTATTCAGAACTTTCTACGGAGTCGCTGATGAAAACCAAGCAAAAAGGGCAACATTTCAAATCCCTTTGAACAACAAAGCGCCTTCCTAACGGCAGTGCCACAACACGTTGACTTTGCTGAAGAGATTCCCTCCACTTAATGAACTGTGCGACGCGCGCGTACGGTTGAAGCACTTTGTTTTTGCACGTTTTTTTTCCTCAAGGTGAAAAATCGCATACATACGTATACCTGACTGTTCTGCGCCCGTCTAGACTGGGGGATGCTCGTCAGCGACGACGATGCCACATTCCCCCGTCCATCGCTTGTCTGCTGCGCTCTGCACATTTATGATTTGTCGAAGCTAACAAGATGAGCAGCGCTCCCGACCCTTACTCGCTGCGCATCTTCAATGCAGCGGCAGTAATTCAACGGTCAGCTCGGGGAGTTCATCAAAAATGTAACACCACCACCAGCCTTCATCAGCTTGCAATTGGTATATCGAAGACGCTGCTGCGTCTTTGTCCCTATCTAGCAGAATGCCACGCTACGTTCACCACGTAATGTACATTTCTCCAAATGAACCCGCCTTAAATCGGTTTTTCCCCCTGCGAGCTGAAAACTCTTAAGAAAGAGACGCTGGGTGAGAGCGAGCGGGTGGGGGTGAAAAAAGTCGCCCTGCACTGCACACTTCATACATAATGCGGATGCAGTGGGAGCAAAATCCAAAGGCGAACGGAGGGAATCATTAGGATAAGATATACGAGGCCATAAAGGAAGATAAATGTTTGCATAAATTTCTCATCTCCACCCCGCGCATTGTGGCATGTGGAGAGTTGAATTGCAAAAATTCTACTTAGAGAAGGTGAATTGGAGTGCACCACTCCACCTCTTCAAGTTCGTTGCTTAGTCTTCCAATTTATCCTGATTATAGCTGATCTACTGCTACAGTGTTGTATCCGAGCCGTCTACAAGCCACAGCGGGCGCTGTGTGCGAGTGTGTGAGGGTGGGCGATAGTGTGAAATGTGCATCTTGACGGGAGGATCCCGGAGAAAGTAATTTTCACAGCTTCACAAATCACCTTGCAAACAAACAAAAATGGGAAGCGAAGAGCACTGAAATTCAAATTATAAAACCCCAAGAAATTTGCCACTGAAGGATGTCTTGTCATTGGAGGTTTCGGGGTTTGTATACATTTTGGTTGGATAATGCAACCGCAAGCATCCACGTTGACTACAGAGTTTCTGTTGGCTTTGCTCCCCTGGGGGGTGATGTAATCCGAACACATAGATGGGTGCCGAAAAGGCTGAAGAAAACCATTATTTCATTACGTTTGAGAAAACCATTCGCAAAAGGAAAATGCGAAAAATGCTCTGAGAATGATCTTTGGTCTAGACTACAGCCTCGGTGGGATGGTTTTGTATTCTAGGAACAATTGTGTTCTTCAAGCTTGGCAAATATACCTTTTTTCTGGAAGCGAATTGTTTTTAAGCTCCTGTAGCGCTTTGATTGCCTGACAGTAAGCGGAGTCTCAAACCTTGAGTAGCCTTGAGTCTGCAAACAGAAAAGAGTGAGCAGAACTCTACAGAAGAGCATCACAATGAGATAGATAAGAGTCATAGCAAGAATGGATTCCTATCAATCTAGTAGAAAACGATTTCAAACCGATGCCTGTGGAGACGATGGCTGACAACAGGACGCGGATTGAGTATTGAGGAGTATTGAGAAAAATCATTTCTTAAGTCTGTCAAACGGCGACGACGGTACGAATACCATTTTCAGACAGACCTTTATTCAAATTGAAAGATGATGAACAGAAATTTTCTGCCCTGTCTTTGAGAAGGCCAAATTTGCAATAACGAGACTGCAGTCAAACAAATCTACTGAAGCTGACGGACTTCCGCTACTGAAAGCATCTTGCGATGACCTGGTTGGGAGCATGCGCCAGCCCGTATGTAGGATATAATCAGAGGAAAGAATGTCCGGTAAGTGGAAACTTTGTGTTGCCTAAACGGCCTTCAAGAAAGAACGTCCCTATGTCTTCGCCACCTACTGACGGACTAAACATCGCGTCCATGAGCCTCGCATCCGTTTTATGTGAACGCCTGTCACGACGAAAAAGCAATCTAATAGGGCCTTATCTGTGTAATTTTAGGCCTGGAAAGACCACAATAGATCAAAATTTCAAAATGCCGCAGATGCTGGAGAAGACCACAGAATCGACACCCAACAATTATTTGTCGATTTTAAGGCCGCATACGACAGCATGCATAGAGACGATTTATACAACGCTATATTAAATTTTGACATTTCTGTAATTCCTGTCAAATTGCGTAGAATGATGATGGAGAATTGTCGCTGCAACATCTTGGTCGGGAACTAGCTCATCCAGAACTTTAGGCCATAAAAGGATTTAGGCGAGGCGACCCACTGTCATACGACTTTTTCAACAACATCATTGAGAAAATTGCGTGAAACTTCTAAGTCAACACCAAACTCACGATCTTCCAAATACGCATACGCGGGCTTACACGGATAACATTGACTTATTGGATGAGCACAAGGATTGGCCAATATGGCCTTTAATAACAAGAATAATAATTGAGTGGCACTACAGCCCACAAGAGACCAGGGCATAGCTTCTACAACAACTACTCGTATTGTGCGTGCTACTATTCTCTCAAGAGTAGAAGGAACTTACAGTTTTTTCCCGACTCTGAACGGGGGAGTTGAGAGGCTTTTCATAGACAATTGATACTCTTAGAGTGTTGTCAGCAACTCGAATGAGGGGGTGCCGTGAAAAATGGAAGGTGTTCCTTCCGGGAATCGAATCTATTCCTTCGGCGTCGTGTGTCGACGCACTAACCCACTATGCGATTTTACGATTTAAATGCATTTTTATTACTTCATTTCAAATTACTTACATGCTAGACAAAAATACTTAATACTAGCTTACACATACAATCTGCTGATCTTAATTCTAACTTACTGACTCTTTACGAGTACTCTAAGCTAATCTAGGATTTTTCTTTTTATTATGCCTTTCGGCCTCTTTTATATTGTTAACTTAGATTTTATCTAATTACATTTTTTTTTTTTTTTAATATTCCTCCAAGAAAATTTTAAAAAACTTGGAATTCCTGGTTTTTGTTTCTTCTTAACCTAACTTAAAAATAAATCTAAAAACTACCTACCACCTAAAACTTATAACTATATACAATTAAATTAACCTAAAACTTAATTCTACTTAACTATTTACATTAAGCTTAACTATGTCCGTAAAAATATACGGACGCGTGCACTAGGGCGTATGTGTTATTTATATGATTTACATATATATCTAATACGCCGTGATGCACCTTTTTTTTCATTTTTATTTTTTGTTCTTTTTTTTGTGTTTTTATATTTTTTATTATTTTTTTGCTTTTTAATTTTTTGTATTTTTTGTATTTTTTTGTATTTTTTTTTTTTTTTTTTTTTTTTTTTTTTTATATTTTTTTATTTTTTTTTTTTTTATTTTTTTTATAATAAGAGCTTAAGAACTACCTTAACCTATGTGAGTTGGCCCTGTAGACTCAACTATCCCGTCTATTTGTTTGTGAAGTTAGCGGCATCGAACGCTGGTTCTGGTGTAACCACCAGTAGAAAAACCGCTCTTTAGCAGATACTGCTCTGTCGCGGGCAGAAATCGCCCTGCTGAACCGTAGGAGCTCCTCATGGCTGCGAGCGACGTCCGGCTCGTATTGAAGTTGCCTCTCGACTGTTCGGCGTACAACGTGGAAGATGATAGGGCAGCCTTCCCTATCTTGTATCAGGCCTTTAGCGTCTAAATAGACGAAAGCTTCAGGTGGAATGAAGCCGTTAAGACGTACCCGTTCATGGTACATTTCATTTGGGTAGTAAGCCCCAAAGATCAGACTGTTGGTTGAAGCCATGCCTCGAGCAGTGTGACTTCGTATCAACTTGATAATAAAATTATCTATCCTTATAAGGTTTGCCTCGTTGTACAGAACCTCGTTGGGGTAGAATTTCTTGTACTGGGATTCTGGTGTTCGATATAATCGGAGACAGGCTCGAAGACACTGCCTCTCGAACACCCTCATCTTTTCCATCTGGGAAGGACTCACGTTGAACCACACAGGACAACCATACACCATAATTGGCCGGATGAGGGCCATGTAGCAGATGACCTTCACTCTGGTATCAAGTTGACTGCTGTAAAACAGCCCCCTTGCCATAGCGAAGACCTTCTTAGCCCTGGTCAGAGCTGTATCTATGTGGATACCACCATACAGATACTGGTCCAACCAGATGCCTAGGTATCTGACTACACTTTTTACAGATAATGGTCGTCCTTGTGGGTCAACTATGCCGAACTTGCGCCAGTTCATTTTCGTGTCCCTTGAGGCCCTGGACAGCGGGGTTCTGAAAAGGATAGTTTCACACTTCTGGTAGTTGATTTTCAACTTCCAGTCGTCGCAAAATCGTTGAATTGTATCGAAGTCGCGTTGCAACAAGACATTTATTACCTCTACCTTCGGACCTGATCTGTACTCGATTAGATCATCGGCAAACGCTATGATGTTAGGCATAGAACCTATGAGATCGCTAGTGAATATACTGAACAAGATCGGCGAACCAACAGCTCCTTGTTGCAGCCCATTTTTTATATGGAATACAGTAGTCGAAATTTCGTTGCCATTTTTCACAACAAACTTCCTACCTGTGACCATGTCATAGATCATATATAGCAATGTTTTATTGATGCTGAGCCTGACCAACTTGAGGAAGAGACCTTCTAACCATACGGTGTCGAATGCCTTCTCCATGTCGATCAGGCAGGCGCCTGTACACTGGGTCTTGTTTCTATTCCACTGTATGTCGGAAACCAATTTAGACGCGGCATGAATGGTGTCATGCCCCGCCCTGAAGCCAAATTGATTTTCCGGTATTATTTGTTTTACCTCAACCCATTCTTTGAGAGCTCTAATGACTATCTTCTCGAATACCTTGCTTATGCACGGAAGAAGACTTATAGACCGGAGATTTGTCGGGATGGAAGTATCTTTGTCCCGTTTCGGAATTGGCTGTACCACAGCTGTTTTCCAATGCTTCGGGTAATATGCATTACTCAACGCATTGTTAAACAGTGTTGTGTATACATCCACCGCCTCAGACGGTAGATGGCGCAGAACAATATTTGGTATCCCATCGATTCCCACTGACTTCTTATTCTTCAATGAGTTGAAGATATCCTGGAGTTCATCTTTCGAAATAAGGATGGAGTTGTTTCCATCGTCGGCGACGGCATTATTTGCCAGAAGATCGTCACTGAATCTGGTAAAACCAGGATTCTCGGATCGCCATTGACTTATTTCGTTCCGAAGATAGAAATGGTTCAGCAAGGCTCTGTTCTCCAAATCGTGGTTCGGACTACGAGTCTCGTTGACCGTGTACACTTTCTGGAAAACAGCACCAATTGCATTAACCTTCTCCTGGGGATCTTCCACTACGAAGAAGTCGTTGTCAAGCACTGCCTCATCTGGATCGATGCCAACTGACGTAAGTAAGTTCGCGTTGTCTGTTGTTCTGTCAAGTCGAACGCACTGAATGTCATTATGATCTCTCCTCCGGAAGATTTTATTTACTTGCGGGAACATGCTCGGGTTGTTAGATCTTACAGCCCGAATCTTGTTGCCCCAATGCAAGCTTACAGCTAGGCTGTAATTTTGTTTAATTAACTGTTGGAGTACTTTGATCTGTGACTTCAGAGAGCGAATCTCTGTACTCTGTGGATCTGTAAACCTCCTGTACAAGAGTTTTAGCCTTGACAGGAGTCTACTTTTTTGCACGTGAAGTGCGTCGATTTCAGAGTTCCGATAGATGTCGCCATAGTCGGTTTGTGACACCTTCGGAATCGTCCTGTCCATTGTGCGTTTAATGACCTCGTCCATTTGTGTGAGGTACCTGTCAACCTCTTCGTTCGTAAGGTTTCTGTTTGTAGGAGGATTGATCACACTCGAACTTATTTCTCTGGATAAGGCTCTAGAAAAACGTGGCCAGCGCACCTTATTATAATTATAAGGATGCGTTTGGACATATTCCTCTAGTTCCTCCAGCTCGTTCGGGACCTGTATTACCACGGCGAGACCACAGTGATCACTGTCATACTCGACCGTAGTTAAACAGTTCCTCGTGCGTCGCTCCACGTTAAGTATCGTCAGTCGTCTGTCGATTAGCATCACATCCAGATAGGACCCACTTCGAGGAAAGGATGGTCTATCGGTTGCAAGCAAATCTAACCTGAACTCGATATTGTTCTGTTCCATCCACTCTAAGAGGGCGTTTCCTCTCTCATTTGGAACATTATTACCCCATTCACCGTGTTTGGCGTTCAAATCTCCGGCTAGGATATAAAAATTTTCTTCCGAATTCAAGCAGAGGCTAGTGAAGAGAGCCTCGAGCTCCGAAAGAAAGTGTGCTAACCCACTATGCCTCGGGGACCACACGACAACAAAATGGCCCTTGCTGGCACTTAAATGGAAGCAGGCAAAAGAGGGCAGAGCTAGGTACGTGTATGTGTTACCATTAAGTGTCATAAGGGGCAGCAATACTTTAAAATATTCGAAGACTAGGTCTACCTAGGCTCTGCAGTTAACAGAGACAATGCCAAGTGTACAACCAGTCTTGCTTACTGCCGCCTTTTTAGCTCAAACAGCAATTGAGTAAATAAGTCCTCTTATGAGAGATGAATCTGGCTTTATGTAAATCTTTGGACATCCAGTCAACCAGCTCTATGGCGCAGAAAGTTCTAGGTCATTACAAGCGGAAGTGAAAGCCTCTTCTAATCACTTCAGGGGAAATTTTAAAATTCTTAGTCCTGCTTGCTCTGATAGCTTGCTTGCTAAAGGCAGCTAGCTAGAGTCGGTTCGATCTAGAAAAGTACGTTAGTTGAGGACTAAGGACTAGCTCTGTTCCAGACTGTTTTCCCGCCTCCTATTATATATGTTTATACGAACGGGATGCACTTAAAATGAAATTTTTTTTTATTCCTTAAAAGATTTGCCTAAATTTTGTCTAGATTAAATATGGTGTTCTGGCAGAATAAAGAAGGATTTGAACGATGACAGCCATGACCACTGAGGTGTAGTGAAGAATGAAATGAAATGTCTGGGTTCTATTTCTGTACTGAACCTTTTCCTTATCTTGCTTAATAGAAGCTGGCAGCTTAGGATGTGTTGTTTAAGAAAAACTTTCTTTGGAATTAGCTTTATCTGTATGTCCTCTTTACTATGGAGAAACGACAGCACATATAACACGAGTTGCCTTAGTAGCTTGGCTCGTGACTTCTGTTGACTGTGGCGGTGTCAAATTGTTAGCTTAACAAATTAGAATTGATCTTTCTGAAATCGTAGTTATAATTGAGAGCAGTATTTGCAGAAAAGCGCAAAATTTTGCAAAAAACTATCCATATGCAAAAAATCAAGTGGGGGAAGACGTTGGTTGGCCGAACTATTGTCCCCCCTTTTCGATTACTATGTGAATTTCGAGCTCTAGTCACACAACAAAAGTGTCACACAGAATATGGCGACGCAGCATCTGGGATTTGCTCACACCACAGAAAGGGATGCAGAAATGCATTGTTCACCTGTGTACCCACGCTATCCAGGAAAGCATCGGTCACCGAAGAAACCAAGCCGGCACTTGTACTCGTAGTGCTTAAGGTAGAAGTAAGAAATATTGTAGTTCGGTTTGTAATCTGCAGTGACTTGTTAGGTAGGCTGTTAGGATACGAAGGCGGTTCTTGCTTAATTTAACGCATGCTTCAAATCTTCTTCCATTTTCGAAATAGGAGTCCTTTTTCATGTTCCATACTTTAAGCATTGCTGAAGATTTCTGCCCGAATGTTTGTTTCCATTCTTCTCATTTCTTCTTTGTGAAATGGAGGGTGCTGATGAACCTCTCCTTGCCAGGTAGAAGAGTGTGAGTTCACATTTGGTAGAAATAAACTAGTAAAACAAAAAACAGACGGAGTTCTACGAACGATACCACAAAGTGAGGCCGACATACATTATGAAAACAATACACAAAATTTTTTAGAAAATCTTCTTACGCTGCCGCGGAACAGAGTCGCGTGTCTTTGTTTCTATATGACCTCCAGGGAAGTTTTACGTAACCGAAGTAACATTCCATTTCTTTGCACAAATTCCTGCTCGATTTCAGTTCGAGTCTTTGTCAAAGTTCTTGTCTGAGTCCCTATTCAAGTCAATGCCGGTTTGTTGCCGAACACCCTTTAGAAGTTCATGTCGGAGTTTTTGTCCAAATCTTTTTTGAAGTCTTTGTTTAGGTCTCAGTCCTAGTCCTTGATCTGTCCAAAACCTCATTGAGGACTGTGTTTAAGTCATTGTTCAAGTCTTTGTCCAAGCTTGTATCAAGGTCCTTGTTAATGCTGTGGTTCAAATTCATCCCCTAGGCGCACTTCAATTCCTTGCCTCACCCTTCATATCCCATATGTAATCTAGATGCTTCAGTCGTTACATTTTCCAGTTTCCTAAGATCCAAGAGCTTTAGAAAAAAAGTTTCACCTCAAACAACATTTTCAGTTTACATTTCAGTTGGCAAGAGACTCTCGACCAAGACTGCCTGCAACGTTCCAATTCGCACATACCTCGTTTGCAAGACTTTTCCATTTTAGGTAACCCCCAAAAATGCACTAGCACAGAGTAAAATAAATAATTATCCACAGCGAAAAATGTAATCTAAACTAATTGTTTTCAATTAGGAAGGAAACATCTGACGGACAATAGGTGAATACCCAAATGCAGTCAAAGCACTGTCGAGGGAAAAATAAACCACCGGAGTGTGGAGCACAACCCAACCACACCGAAAAATGCAACGACGAAGACTTGCACTTAACTTAAATCGGACTGTTGTTTAATGGGTCCGAAGAAGCGATGACCATGTGCGGCTTGGTTCCTCAACGAAAATTAGCTGCATGCTGCAAGAACGATCGACGGCTATACAACTAAATCCCCGGGGACTTATTCTGTTGTGCATACAAACATATGGCTACGTGCATGTGCGGGAATCTGCCGAAAATTGAGATAACAAAGTACGGTTAAGCAAGCAGTCTTAAAATTATTGCTTCACCCTGTTTAAGGGATTAGAGTGAGGCAATAGAAAAACCCTCAAATGAATCGTACTTTTAGATAATCATCTAACAGGTTTAAGACAGAGGTAAGAGGTGGACAATCCTTTTAAAATTTACATTTCCACCCAACAAGTGAAAAAGTGTGCATTGAAATATTAATAATGCGAAAGAAGACAGTCTTATTTATTTTTAAAAAGCTAGAGGAGGTAATTTGTCAAAAGTCACAGGTTCGATTCCCGGACAGTTGATGACAACACTCAAAGCGTATTAATTGCCTATAATAAGCTTTTCAAATCTCGCTGTTCGGAGTTGGCAAAAAATTTAGGTCCCCTCCACTCATGATTGGAACAATAGCTCGCACTACAAAGAGTAGTTGCTGAGGAAGCTAGGCCCTGGTACGTCATGTAGGATAGCGTTACTCTCCATTAGAAAGCGTGTTTAGACGAATAAAGGACTCTTTTAGAAGACTCGGAAGTTACACAAATAAGTGATACGGAGACAAATTAAGAGACAAATTAACATTTCAATGTAGTGTAGCATTCTAGAGAGTTTTGGTTTCTTGGAGGGTACGCAGAGGTATACACTGCTGTCCATTGGACCCATTCCGATATCTTATGAAGGGATTAGTAGCCGCTTCCATCTAGACAAATCGCTGTTGTTCCGTGTTCAGCCAATGAAACTTTGTTTACTACTTCCAGCTTCTATTGATTTGCAAATGGAGTTAGAGTGCTTATCCGGTATTTTGTTATATTAGTGAAGTGACCTTCAGTTTCTTCTTATTGCCATAGTCACTGCAAAGGCAGTCGTTACAGGGATTCATTTTCCCGACAGTTCTCTGCCGAGGACATTTTGCTCTGGTTTTCCGTTCGTGCTGTGGAGAACAAGCCACTTCGAAGACAAATGCAAATCTTCTCTGAATTTGATCAGTGGTCTAGCTTCGCAAAGGCTTTTTAGGGCGCCGGGTCACCACGGGATCACGAAAACTGAGATCGACAATAAACTGAACAGACAAGGATTGGGTTTTTACTACCGCCGTCCTCGGTTAAGTCTTCCATAGAAAAGAGACACCCTTGGGGATCACAACTGGAGGTAGATTAGCACTCCAGGATGCAGCCAAATCAAACTAATGATCCCTCAATTGTACAAACATTCCTCGGTTCATTTGTTGCCTCTTGATCGGAAAAAACTGCAGACAGGACACTTCACCTCCGCCAAACAAAACCAAAGTGTGCCACGGCTCAACAGTGTAATCAACTAGAATGCCTTTGGTGAAGACGACAACTCTACTTTAGCACTTCCCTTGCCACTGTCTCGCCTTTGCTACCATTTGGTGGCATATTATTGGCTCTGATATGATAAGTGTTGGCGACGTGTAAAGGCTCATTGTCACCGAAGCGACTGTTGGTTTGTTGGTTTGTTTTTAAGGCCTGCCATCCATGAAGGGTCTAAGCCAGAGCTGTGGCGCCTTCAATTCTTGACGGTCCCGGGTATGCTTCTTCCAGTTATCAAGACCAAGCTCTCTAGCATCCACAATCACTTGGTCTCCTTATCGGAGGTTTGGCCTTTATTTCCTTCTCGAAAACGGAGGCCAGGACTCGAAGACCCTCTTAGCTGCAGCCGTTTTGTCCATTCGCTTGATGTGACCGAGCCACTGTAGTCGGCGGATTTTTAAATTTTGAATGACATCCACATCATGGTTGTATCTCTTGGTATTTCTCCGCAAAACCAACAATCTACAGCATATGTATGTACATAGGTTGCTTTCTGGTAGCACAATGGACAAGCTTCTAAAAATGAGTGCTAAAGTGTAAAGTTCAAAAATTACCGACAAAAAAAAGAAAACAGGAAAATGGCACTAAGTGGACAGTTGTTGACACTCCTTATCCCAACCTATGATTGTCGGATAGGCTTCTTTCAAAAGATGTACAAATGGCTGTTATGGGTAACGTTGTCGTAGCGCATTCTGTCACCACAATTTTCCAAAACCTTCTCCAAGGTTTGACGTCGTAGCCTACGGATAGCTTGGATAATATGGACCTTAAGTGATTAAATCGCTACTAGATTGTTAGTACAACATCCGCTCTTCATGATTCCCCACAAAAAACAATGTTCACATGGTCAAAATCTCTGCTCCGAAGCGGCCAAGTGACCTCGTTAAGATGCAAATTTACTTTGAAAATGAGTTGTTCATATTCTGCAACGAGTTCTAAGCGTAAGGCGACACATTTCGTTCCGTGGAGGTATGATATTGACTTTCCTTCAAGATTTCTAGCGGGGAACAACTCTGGGGCAAGAAAACAAAAACACGTAATGACCCTCCTTGTACAATAATCTGATAATCTAAATGATATCGACAGTGTTATGCATTCCCTGCGGTCTCTCTCTCTCAGGTCGTAGCGTTAGTTAGTTAGCCAGGAGAAAACCAAATATGTACACACATGCTGTCGAGAAGAACCCTCATCTGCTGCTCAAGATGCAGGCGAAACGTCATTATCTACAACTTTGAGGTAGGTAGGTAGCAGCTAAAACTTTGAGGTAGTTAAGCAATTTATTCATTTCGTGGCGAATATAACCAAAGAAAACGACATCTAAGGGAGTTCCATCAGAAGCCTTTTTTTTGGTAGTTGATGCTGCTGGCAGTTTACAAAGCCACAATGCGAATTCTTGGTACCTTTAAGTGAAAAATTTTGCGACAACGATTCTGCCTAAAGGACACCCTTCACTACATGTATCACTACCCCAATCAAGTCCAAGTCCAAGTCCTTGGGATGTTTTGTTCATAAAATTGCGAATAAACGTCCTAGTGGCTTGAAGTAGAGCATCTAATCGACGGGAAATGGCACATTAGAAACTAAACTAGTGTGATTGGCGGAACGGGGAACACCTACGATTTGTCTAGATGGAAGCGGCTACCAATCCCTTTATGAGACATCACCAATGAATCCTCAGTAAAACAGAAGTGTATACCTCCCTCTACACTCTAACCAGCCAAAACTATTTTTCTGGTTATCTTAGCACCATTTATTTGTACAACTTTCGCGCTTATACAAGAGTCTCTCTTCGTCAAATACCACTTCCAACGAAGAGTGTCACTACAGCCTCAAAAGGGACCAAAAAATAGCTCCTTCAGCAACTGTTCTGATGCGTGCCTCTCACGAGTGGAGGGGACCTACAGTTTTTTGCCGACGCCGAAAAATGAAATTTGGCCGGTGCCGTGGAAAATACGAGGTGTTCAGTCCGAGAAACGAATCTGGGACATTCGGCGTGTAAGTCGCCACACTTACCGAGTGTGCCACGGCGATAACGAACCATAATGCACGATGTTAATTCTGAGTCACACTTTAACGTCAAGTTTTTTTGCACAACTTAATTTGGCATTTCTTTGTTTCAGTTTTTGACAAATTTAACTATGGAGAGGTACACAACTGAGCAGCGCGTTAAGACGGTTAATGAAAATAGGCGTTCAATTCAAAATGCTTTCCTACTCTTCGTGATTATTTGGTTAACTGAATCGATCAAATGTAGCCGGAATTGGTTCAATTTTGAGCAAAATTCAGGAAATTGGATCTATGGCAAATGTGAAAATACCGATGCAAGTTCGCCTAGTTCGCTCTGCGGAAAACATTGCTGTTGCTTACGATAGTGTGGCAGAGAAGCAGTTCACCTTATCGTGCCCAATAATTGAACATCTCAAGAACGTCACTGATGCACTTACAAGGTTTCAATGACTCAAGAGCTGAAACCTACTGACCACTAAGCATTGTCAATTCGTCAAATGGTTGTCTGAGCAGACAGAAGTGAATGGTGGCTTTACAAAGAAGATCATCTTCAGCCAAGAGGCACACTTTCACCTCAGTGTATACGTTAACAAGCGGAAATCCCGCGCTTGAGCAAATGAGAATCTACGAGTAATGTGCCGAATCATGCACAAAGACTGAGTCTGGTGCGGTTTATGGGCTGTCGGCTTCATCGGACTATATTTCTTCAAAACAAAGGTCAGCCAAGCAGTTACCGTGAATAATGTTCACCATCGCGAGACGCAAACGAACTTCTTGTGGTCAGAATTTAAGGATATAGACCTGGACGATATGTGTTACCAGCAGAATGGCGCCACTTGTCACATGGTCAAAGAAACAGGCACTCTTTTGGTTGGCTCACGTCGTGGAGATGTTAATTGGCTTCCACCAGCATGTGATTTGACACCGTTGAATTTCTTTCTATGGGGACATTTGACCGAAAAAGTGTACGTCAATAAGCAATATAAATTCAAGAGCCAAAGAGATAATTCGGCACATTAACTACATTAAACCTCAATTACGTCTCGGAGTCAATGAAAATATGGACCATCGAATAGAGGCATGCCACCGAAGCCGCGGCGACCATTTGGTCGATATTTGGTTTCACACATTCAGCATTGAGATAATTCTTTGAACAATTTGAGTAACAATACTACGAGTAAAATTATCATCCTGCGTTTTTGTTGGGCCACATATTGGATATATTCCAAACGGCAAAGCATCTCAAACTTGACCGGTACGCCCTTAAAAACACCAAGCGAAGGAGATGAATGAGGCTCAGCGTTCATATTCGTGATGAAAAAGACTGAACCGAACTTTCGGGATAAAAGCTAGGTGATTGCGGACGCGAGGAATTTTTGCCTAAACGACTGGAAGCAGTGTCCCTGGGGTCGTTAAATAAAATAGACAGTATTAGATCGGACTCTGGTCTTTTAGAAGTCACTTCGGGTAATGGGTCACACGCGTGCATGCTTCACGCCAATTAACCTAAGTTTCTACGCAGACGGTTGATGAATACCACCAGTGAACTTTACTTAAGATATCTTGGTGAAGGTTGGACACCAAATCACATTGAGATTTGAAATTGTCCATAACAGAAGACAACTACTCCTGATGTGAGTGATACGAGGAAGAGCCTTATTCTTTCTAATCCTTGCCTGGTGGTTCTTTCCAGAAAATAAACAGTCAAAACTTGATGACTTTGGAAGGATAAATTCACCTGCTTGCATGATCCTGTTCATGAGTGGGTTAAATTGTGAAAAGGACGTCCAGACTTCGTTTGATATCTAACCATAGGCATGCAGTGTAAATGTACCAAATAAGTCAACTGTGTAACTTCATCAAGCTGTCGGAATGTTGGATTTGGAGAAATCGGGGTGATTTCTTTCTGCACATCGCTACGGAGCCGCGGAAAACAATTTCGCGCATTTTCTAGAAACGACACCCTTCATGACCAACGGAGGCGAGTCCCTGCCTTTCAAGGATACATTTGAAAGAAATAAAATTTGACCAAAGTTCAATGGAACACTCATACGAAGGATAATTAATTTACTTTCCTGACTTCAAACAACTGCTGACAACCATATGCTACCGCGTGCAGATAAGCAACGGCATCCCAGAGAGCTGTCAAAACTCCTCGGTCTCTGTGACATATTTCCCAAACTCGATTGAATCCCAAAGTACTGTGAGGCAAGCAAAAGCCAACATATGTCAAGGCTTTAAAAATTTCAGCAAATTAAATATTTACCCAAAGGATGTGTCAGAAAACGGACAGCTGTCAGATGTCTGATAAAAGAGCTTCTTCACGCACACGCATGCACACACTCCCTCGCGTTCTGCGTTCTCTCTCTTCACCTTGAAATCACATAACCCACGAGGTGGGAGTACTCACCGACTAAAGCACCACTCAATGGCTGCACATGTGATTCAATTTGCAGTGCAGGATGTGAGCAATAGATTCAAACGCGAAAAGAAGTCACAAATTGTTCCTCAATTTTTCGGAATTACGTGCAACTTGTTCACATTTGTGGTCGTGGCAGTGCGTTGCAGGAAAAACTAAGAGCGCTCCCACCCGCTATGCACTCTTAAACTTTATATGCGCCTCTCTTAACGCGGCACAACGTCCAAAGTTCGAGCGCAAAACTTTCAAGCTAAGGACACATTCAACGAACACACAGCAACAACACTCCGTACCGCACCACCGTAAAAGTTCTCGAAGCACTTGAGGGACGGGAAGGAAAAAACAACAAAAATATGCGAGGGGGTCGAAAATACAATCTCGGGGAGGCTTCGTTAAGCAACACGAGTTTCTGCGGAAAACACTGAGGAGCGCGGGAACTGAGAATCGCTGTCGATTCTGCAACAATTAACCGTTCGATTATTGCTGGCTGTTTATTGTTATTTTGGTGTTGTATCAAATTTGACAAGCAAGCGAGATTAAAGCAGCAGAAGCGAGCTAGAAGCAGGATAAGGACTGTCAGGAAAGAGTGACAGCAGAGAAAAAGCCCTTTTTGGTGAGCAGAAAGGATACACGAAAGCAACAACAACTGCCCAGTGCACTAATACAATTATGAGAACACCAAGAGCGGAATTATTGAATTGTGCTCGCTCTCTTTCATCTTTCATTCTCACATCCGCTCAGCGGCTCAGGACCTGATGGCTTCGTGGCGTTTTGTTACTTGGAAACGGATACAGGATGTGGGCTTTGTTGCTTTCGCATCTGTTATTAAACGAACTTGTGGGTGGGCGGTTTGTGATTTGATTAAAAGCTCCTGTGCTCTGTTTTGGGGAATGACCGAAGCGCTACGGGATAAATATGCTGCCTCCTTTGATTTGCAGCATCGAAAGCTCTCAACACTTGTATGAATTTCCGGAACAGAAACAGCTGATTGCTGGCCCCGTAAAAGTGGCGCCTTTGCGCATTGCGGGGCCAACGAGAAGTCTTTCTAATCGAGTTTGCTTCTTTCGCATATTCTGTTTGTCTCCTCGAAGGTGGAGTGCATCTAATGACGTGTACATGCGACCGATGCATCTTGAGATTCGCACCGGATACACAAACGTGAGGGCTCTCCCTTGGATGAGACTAGAAGGCAATGAAAATCTGAAGTGGATGAGAGCTTTTGTCTTAAGTTGTTGGTTTCAAGTGAGCAGCTGTCGTGAATTATTAATGGAAATTGTAAATTTATGGGTTTCGAGGATATGAGGGTGCTGCAACTGCAACAGGTGATGTCTCGGCTGCAGCGACACATGTGAATGGGAGGCGATTCGAGGTTAGTTCGAGCAGTCGGTACTGGAGGAGTATATTAAATTTTATGTGATCAAGTTAAAGTTAACCGTGTCACACACTCTGTTATAAGCAACGTCCGCTTTTTGGAGACAGTATGTGTCGAACAAAGCTGCCGGAGTGGATGGACAGTTCGCAGAATTGCTTAACGCAGCCCATTTCTAAGATATGGTCGGAGGAAAGAATGCCTGATGAGTGGAATCTCAGCGTCGTCTGTCCGGTCCACAAGAAAGGAGGCCCATTCGACTGCGCCAACTATCAAGGGATTAGTCTCCCCAATATATCGTAGAAGATGCTCTCTGCCGTATTGCGTGAACGCCTGAAACCGTTCGTCAACAACCTTTATCATCCCAGTCCTACTTTATGGCGCAGAAACCTGGACGTTACTAAAAGAGGAGGAGGACCTTAGTCCTTTCGAGAGTTGCGTTGATGGCGTCTGGAGGAGAAGATTTAACGACGAACTCTATGGTCTGTACAGCGACATGCGCCTGGTCAGGCGTCTTCGGATACAATGCTTAAGATGACTGGGCTATGTAGAGCGTATGGACACCACTGGTCCGGCCCGAAAAGTTTCAGAATCCGAGCCATTGGGACAACGCAAAAGAGGACGGCCTAGGCTAAGGTGGCGCACACAAAAGAAGGACCTCAACCAACTTGAAGTGCGCAATTGGAGGCAGCTGCCGAGAGATCGTGCTGGCTGGCATGGTTGAGGCCCAGGTTCACCCCGGACTGTAGTGTCACAAGAAGAAGAAGAAGAAGGCTTGTCTCCCTAGGCTCGGACACCACTGCGAAAATAAAACGAAGGATGACGCTGTGTTTTTGGCCTTTGAAGGTCATTGAGGAATAAAGCCCTACCTGACCTTGATAGTCCCAGTCATCCTTTATGGTGCAGAAGCGTGGACACAATCTTAAGTGGACGACGAGATTCTTGGTCGCTTTGAGTGGAAAGTCTTTCAAATTATCTCATCCCATGGTCCTTGGAGGGGAACACTGCATGACGAACTGTGCGGATTATAAAGCCACATTAGTCTAGTCAAACGAATTCGATTGTCTCATCTCAGATGACTATGTTATGAAGAGTGAATGGACACCAATGCTCCGACCGGAAAAACTTTGACTCCAACTCCAGGAAACAAAGGGGTAAGGAAGGACCACGGCTCAAGTTACTGAAAGGGGACATGAGTGGCTGGAAGCACCTTACAGTCAAGACAGTGCGAAATGGAGAGAAAAGCTGTTTGTGGCCCAGGTCCTACCGGACTCCAGTTGAAGAAGAAGAAGAGTCTCAAACATTTTGCCTCACCAAACCAATGTAATACTGATGTTTTGTTCCAGAATTGCGATAGTTCACTTTGTTCTATGTGAGGATCAGCGGCAACCTAAACATCTTACATGCGTTGCTTATCAACAATAAACGTGGGACAAAATTGAAATTCGTTAAATCAAGTTTTGCCGGACGCCATAGCAGCAGAAGAGTCGCCGAACACAGCATTAAACTGCTGTGATTGATTCTGCTGAAAGATGGAATCACAATAAAACTACGAGTGCTATAAGCCTCAAATTTTCGACAGAAGCCGCCGATGGAAATGGACTATACGATTGAATAGAGCCGCCGCTTGACGATGAAGTTAGGCATCTATCGAACCCCCTAGAGCTCTACGCTGCGGTTCAAATTCCCTTTTCTAATGGCAGGAAAAAAGCAAAGGATGATTATTTAAAAAACTTTGCACAACAAAAAGGACATACATAAATGAGAGCAAAACTTGCGTGTGATGACAGTTTGTGTGCAACTTGTCATGACATTTTTGGCATGCCAAAATAGAGCAGTTTCTATTTACTCACTTGAGTGCCTTATGTAGATATTTTCGAAATCATTTATGGCTCAATTCGGATCTTCCTTTTAAGCTTTCCAGTTTCTCGAGAAGGCTTTCAAATTTAAACCCCCTGCAGGCGAGTATTGTTTGCAAAGAACTAATTTTCTCTCTCATTCAAGACATCTGCAAGAAATCTTTATAGGCCCTCTGAAACTGTCTTCACAGGGACATAATCAATGATCCTGAAAGGCATTCTTCTCATTCTGTTACCCAACTGCTCGTCGTCTGAGTTAATTATCACGTCCTGGTGCGTCCATTCAACTTGCCTGTATATCTGTCCCGAATGTTTTTAGCTCACCGCACGAGTATGCTTCCCAAAAACAAGTTACGAACGGTTATGCGTGCACCACGTGCCATAATGCACAGCAAAGTCGACCGACTAAATTGCCCTCAAACATTCAACTGCGGCAGGTCAACTGCAGAAGCAGCAGGTAGCAAGAACACGCGTAAATTGAAGACACTGCTTTTAACCGGGCTCCTCGACTATACACTTGGCTCCTGCAAAGAGTTTAGTTGCGCTTGAGTATTAGTGTCATTAAGGCAATACACTGAGAGGACTTTTAAAAACTCTCCAGACTCATGTCGACCACCCCTTCAGCTGTTCCTGGTCCAGGACACATGCAAAGATTCACCTGCGTGCGGCAGTGTGTGAAGCGAGGACAGCCGAAACAATCATGGCAAGTGTATGGCAAACAGGGTTTAATTTATTTAGGAAGAAGTGCTGTTCAGTATATTTAGCCAAGCTCTGAAGTCCCCCCCCCACCCCTCCTGTGCAACAATCCATTGTGCAGGACGTTTTTATTTTTCTGGCCATAAAAGCCGAGCGGACCAACCCGAAGAGAAGCGATCCAAATTGGATGCGCTCTCTCTCTGTCTGTCGTTTGCGTTGTCTTTACATCCCTGCCATCTCTAGGATGCTGCCTCATCTCGCATAATAAAACCAAACGTGTTCCAGCCCCGGTCCATGTACATATTGGTCTCGCTCTCTGTGTTTTTATCCTTCTAAGAAACACGAGTGGAAAAATTCATTAAATATTAATCCGTGGCTAAAGTAATTTCGTATTCAATTACACCTGCCCGGGAGTGCTGTCTTATCGTGCGCCTCGGCAGCGGCGACGTCGGGCAAGGAGTGAGTTCTTGGAACGGCCACCAGCGTGCAGGATATTTTAGAAAGTAGTAAGGGAAAACAACGTGCAAATAAACGGAATTATTTACATCACCTCCAACCTAACCTACGTGTGTTACATGTGGAGTGCACTGCGATCTGAGGTTGCGATGCTACGACGACGATGGTGGGGTGGTCTGTTCTGTGATGCTCTTACTGCTGCTGCTGCTCCTGCTCCTGCAACAGCTATTTTATTTGTCTGGATGTCATTGCGTTTTATAGTCTTCTTCCACATCCATTGCATCTCATTCCTTGCCATCTTTTCATCACAGACAAGCACACACAGACACAAACGATGTGTACTTCCTATTAAATATACTCGGATGTCAGCCCCAAAAATGTTATCGTTATCCTACTTTAAAATTCACCTTGGAAGTGAGCTTTGATGAGAGACAATTGACATGCGAGGCTTACACTGGTTTCGTATCTTTATGCGGTTGATGGATGCCGTTATGTTGCTTTGCCTGTCAGGAACTAACAAGGACATTCAATATTTGATAATGAAATGACACACACACTGCTCAGATGCGTACGAGGCCGCGCAATGGTTGTGTTATTAAGGTACTTAAGCTGGCTTGTGAAAGATTGATGAGGATGAATCGTTGCTGTTGCCATCTTGAGACTCATGACGTCTTAAAAGCGAATGTGATAGCTAAGCGAAATTCACTCACAATTGCCAAGAAGGTTATGCATGCTAACGTACGTACGTACGTATGAGTGTGTAATCTTTTGAATTTTGCCGAAGTCAAGAAGCTACCGACACGTGCAGGTATTTTGAGGTTCAAATATGAAGGGGGAGAAGAAGCTCACCTGACTTGTGCCTTGACGCATAAACATTGTTTTCTGGTTTCCAATTACCACGAGATGAGCTATAATTAATGAGTTCATAGGAAAGTGGATTATACGGATTTTACACATGACATCTGTCTGTTTAGACTAGGTTTGATATTTGCAAGTTAGCTACACATGCAGGCGATCTTGGAATATAATTAATAACTGGAATGAAATTGTTTAAAATGTTGATAACTTAAGCCTCTCTTAATCGAATGGCTAATAATTCGAGGCACTGGATCATTGATTTTGTGGTTTGTAGCGCTGGTAATTGATACGTGCCAATTAGTTAATTTGTGGACTGGCGCAAGTTCGGTATAGTTGGCCCTCAAGGTCGGCCGTTATCTGTGAAAAGTGTAGTTAGCATCTGGTGGGTCCAGTATCTATATGTTGGTAGCTCTGACCAGAGCTAAGAATGCTGTTTTACAGCAGTCAACTTGACAACAGAGTGAAGGTAATCTGCTACATGGCCCTCATCCGGCCAATTATGGTGCTTGGTTGTCCTGTCTGGTTCAATGTGAGTCCTTTTCAGATGGAAAAGATGAGGGTGTTTGGAAAGCGGTGCCTTCGGGCCTGTCTTCATTTATATCGAACACCCGAATCCCAGTACAAGAAATTCTTCCCCAACGAGGTTCTGTTCAAATGAGGAAAGTTTATAAGGACTCACACTGCTCAAGGCATGGCCTCTGATCTTTGGGGCTTACTACCCAAATAAAATGTACCATGAACGGGGACGTCTTAACGGCTTCATTCCGCCTGATCTTTTCTCTATTTGGACGCTAAAGGCCTGATACAAGATAGGGAAGGCTGCCCTATCATCTTCCACTTCGCACGCAGACCATGAGAAAGGGAACTCCAATACGAGCCGGATGTCGCTCGCAGCCACGAGAATCTCCTACGGTCCAGTAGAGCGAGTTCCGTCCGCGACAGAGCAGTTTCTGCCAAAGAACGGCATTTTTACTGGTTGTGAAACCAGGACCAGAACCGTCAACCAGATTGATCACGTTACGATCGACGTCGAATCCGGATATGGAGAGAGCAACGGAGTCGAGATAGGCTAAAAGGGTTTGACGTCGGAAAGCTACAACGGCAACAAATTGCCACGCCACCACCCAGAAGGAACCCATGGTTTGACGACAAGTGCAAGCAGCCACATGCGGCTAAACAGGAGGAACCGGCCTCTCAGAAGAAAAAAGAGAGAGAGATTTAACCGAAAGGTGAAACAGCTATCCGGTGGATATAGGGTTCAGACCGACGCCTGCCGGGAACAAAACGCAGAACTAGTAGTAGAGTCGCAATCGATGCTGAGAATCTGGAAAGATCATTTAAACGGCGATGACGGCCCAAATCCTGCTGTTAGGCAGAATGTTAAACTTAATCTGGACGATGATAGACAAGAATTCCCTCCCCCCGACTTAGAGAGGTCAAGATAGCAATATCGATGCTGAAGCCGAATAAAGCTGCTGGAGCGGATGGACTGTCCGCAGAACTGTTTAAAGCAGCTGGGAATGACCTGGTTGGGCGCATGCACCAGCTCATCTGTAAGATCGGAGGAAAGCATGCCCGATGAGTGAAATCTCAGCGTCGTCTGTGCGGTCCACAAGAAAGTAGACCCCTTCGACTGCGCCAACTATCGAGGGACTATTCTCCTTAACATCGACTACAAGATCCTCTAAACCATATTGTGTGAACGCTTGACACCGTTCGTCAAGAACCTGATCGGTCCTTATCAGTGTGGTTTCAGGGCAGAGAAGTGCACCATTGACCAAATTTTCACACTACGGCAGATCCTGGAAAAGACTCAAAAAGTGCAAGTTGCCACTCACCACCTATTCGTCCATTTCAAGGCCGCATATGACAGTCTGCATAGAAACGAGCTATACAGTGCCATGTCTAGTTTGGCATTCCTTCCAAACTCGTCAGATTATGTAGGATGACGATGGAGAACTCCCGCTGCTCCGTCTATGTCGGGAAGGAACTCACCGAGACCTTCAATATCAGAAAAGGTTTTAGACAAGGCGACGCACTGTCATGTGACTTCTTTAACATCATCCTTGAGAAGATCGTGCGTAACTCAGAAGTCAACACCAGAGGCACGATCTTCCAAAAGTCAGTTCAATTGCTAGGTTACGCCGACGACATTGACGTGATTGGACGAACACAGGGAGCCGTCAATAACGCGTTTGCTGGCATTGAAGCGGAAGCGGCTAAAACGGGTCAGGTGCTTAATGAGGACAAAACGAGGTATATCTACTGACGGCTATATGCCGGCCTGCTCTTTCTGCAGCGTCTGCGGCTGCAACAATTAAAATTGCTAGGTATCCCCGCTTCAGCCTGAAGAGTCTTCATGGCAGAGGACGTCCGCGTACGACAGAGCGTATGGACACCACTGCTCCAAACAATCCGAGTTATTGGGACAACACACCTGAGGACAGCCTAGGTTGGGTTAAGGTGCACGAATAAAGGCGGAACTGAACCAACTTGGTGCGTAAAATTGGAGGGAGCTGGCGAAATAATTTACAAATTGGAGAGACATGTCGGTTGAAGCCCAGGACCCCTCTGACTGTAGCAGCAACTTCGATAAAAATAAGAAAAATTAAACCTCGGTAGTGGCCAATATTAAAAGGTTTTCCTTTCTTAAATACTGGACATACACTGAAGAGACTTCGTCTACCCAATATACTTCCATTCAACAGATGAGTTTACACGTGCACTTTCACAAAACATCCCTGCCTGCGTTATTAGAGTCTGGGTGCAGTTTATCGGCGCCTAGAATTCAACTTGCCTATTACAGCCGAGACTACATAATAGTCGGAAAAGCGAAGTTCTTGTTCATGATCACCTATGGGCAAGAATGTCTATGAAGCCCTCCCTACTGATTCTTTTTTTGTCTTTTTCTTAGGGTAGTTAGCAACTAGGGAACACGTTTTCCTTTGACCCACATCGCAAAAAAATTCTTTTAAAAGTACGTAGCTCATCATCTTCCCCTCTCCATAAACACCCCAAAAAAGAAATTCAATCAACTGTTTATGTCACAAATCATCAGCACAAGTGTCAACACTCACGCGAGGTCAATTGGCAATCGCCTTCATAAAAACCTGCTCAGAATCTAAGAATAGGAAGCGCAATCACAAACCACCCAACACCATATCCTCGTGACCATGTGTTGGGGCATGATTTAAAATCAATCAAGCATTCCCCGCTACAACATCGGAAGGCCCTAAGGACACTGTACGTACAATATGCACTTCATGTGGCTCATTCCTGCAACACACTCACACTCAGCAGTTGATCCCAGTTGACTTTCTGCTCGTACCGAGCCTCACTGCAATGCAGGCGCTTCGGTGCAATTCCATAGTGACACGATTGTGTAATGAACCTGAATGTGTTTGACCTACAGAAACAGCTTCGTGCCAAGCATGAAAGGCATTTTAATTTTAAGCCCAAACAGGCAAATGGAGTTGATGGGCTGTTGCGAGTAGACACGTTGATGGCGTACGGGGGGCGGGGCTTAGTGCCGCTGTGCATTATCGTCTGCAGGTGGATTATATATGGAATCAGGCTAAATTAATCGCCCTAATAAAGAATTGCCCACAACTAGGATGTACGTCTTTACAGGGACGATAGTAGCCATGAATCTATTCCCACATGCTTGCACATGACACGTCCAAGTCTTAGCGGAAATTATTCCGAATCCGATGTAATGGATGCCATTATCAAGCAATACTGCAGGAATCCATCATGCAGGGAGGGAAATTAACGCACTGACGCGGGTTAAGATGAGCTGAAGGACTCACTGGTTTCCTTTAAATTCTGGCTTCTTGGAATATAGAGGGAAGGTAGAAGCTAAACGTAGTTGTCCGGGGAAGGGAGTCGAACTAATGCGGAAGAGAAGGAGGAAACCTCAGATGAAAGAATTGGTGCGAAAGGAGAGAAGGAGGAGTTACAAAAGATCGGGGCAATCTATGATTAGCAAGATATTGATGGAAGAATAGGAGATGTGCTGTGTCACGGTGAGATAGAAAAGTTTTAGACGTTCAGAGGAGGGAGGAAGGTTGGTTGTATGAATCCTATTGAGATCACATGGGGGGGGGGGGGGGGGGGGAATGTAAGACCTTACGTTGTAAGGCGCAAGTTGTGCACACGATACTAGGAAAAAGAGTCTTGTCAAGTGAACACCTGTACACAAAGTAAATGTTTTTTGTAAAATAAACCAGTATTTAAAGTCGGCTGCAAGGATAGTTGCTGATAATGTACGTATCATATTTTCTAAGATTCTTTTAAACTGGGATATAATGCCTCCCTGTCCGCCAATATATCTCTTGCGGAAAACATAAAGGCCAAACCAAAGTATACAATTCAGTGTTCGTTTGGTAAGTTCCATTCGGGAGATCCCCCAACGAAAACGAACCGTGTGGAGAAAAGAGAAAAGACGAGAAACGTGGTCGCCATGGCGTAGTGTGTAAGTGCGTCGACCCACACGCAGAAGGTCTAGGTTCGATTCCCAGACGGGACACCTCGTTTTTTTCACGGCACCACCTCTTTCGAGCTGCTGACAACATTCAATTATCTATGAAAACTTCTCAAATCTTGCCATTCGGAGTCGGCAAAAAACTGTAGGTCCCATCTACTCGTGAGAGAACAGTAGGACGCACAACACCAGTAGTTGTTTTGTATAAGCTAAGCCCTGGTCCCTTGTGGGCTGTAGTGCCACTAAATTATTATTATCTTACGAGAAACGGCGAATGCATCTCCAACAAAAATGGCGCGGAGCGTTGAGGGCAATAAACGAGTACGGCCATGATGACACTAATTTCAGATAAAAGAAGTTTAGGAATTCTCAGCAAGTGAGCATCTTGCCTGGGCTTATGTAAACGGGTTTCCAATAAGGACTTGACAACTTATTTTTCTAAATAAAGAGATATTTCAAAAACTTTGAATGGAACTCGACTGCGTTCATACGATCGGCAATTTGGTGGACCCAATTTTCAACGAAGTGGCCACACATTAAGGCCGTAATGGCCCCTATTTAGTTTCTTCTCTTCTCTTCCAACGTGGTCGGTTTGTTGGCATAAACTAATGTTTTATAGTTTGTTTGTTTGTTTAACAGGCCTGCGAACCTATGAAGGGTCTGAGCCTGAGCTATAGCTGCCTTCCATTCTTGACTGTCTCGGGCATGCTGCTTCCAGTTGTTAAGACCAAGCTCTTTAGCGTCCGCAATCACTTAGTCTCTATACTGGTGGTTCGGCCTTCCTCTCCTTCTCGAACCCGTAGTCTGAGATTCGAGGACCCTCTTACATAGCTGGAGCGTTGTTGTCCTTACGCTCGATGTGGCCGAGCCACTGTAATCGACGAATTTTTGCCTTTCGAACAACACCCACATTTTGGTACAGAACATACAGTTTGCGATTTTGTCTTCTTCTCCATTCGTCTTCCTCGCAGACTGGACCATACTCGTATATTCGTGTCAGAATTAATTTTTTCAAAGGCACAAAGAATCTGCTCCGTCGCTTTGCTTATCATCCAACACTTGGCTTGATTTGGGGTCGGTTTAGCGCCTTGTAGAGCATTATCTTAGTCCTTCGAGTCAGGAGTTTCGACACTTGCTATTTTGATAAATCGAAATTACACCGGTTGCCAAGGGTGACTCTGCGCCGAATCTCAACTAAGGTTTCGTTTGTGGAGGTCACGTTTGCCCCGAGTTAGACAAACTCCTGAACTACCTCAAAGTTGTAGATGTGTGTAGTCAATTATCAAATTCAACATTCAACAATGTCTTAACGTAGTCCCACAGAATTTAATTAAGCAGCCAATCGATTAGCCCATTTTTTTGAGATCACACACTCTTCAATAAGTTGATTGTGAGTGGTGGTGAGTGGCTTGTGGCACCAACCTCTTGAAACCACATTTTGTCCAAGTTCATATCTTCCTATTGGCGTCAAAAATAATCCATAGTTATGGCGCGATAATGCTGACATTTCACAGTTACGTGGCGATCGTTTTCGTCTTCAAAAAAAATGTTGGCCCGACCAAAAATGCATATCTTGCTTATTGAAGAACCCCTTGAGTCAAAACTGAGCTTCGTAACTAAAGTTGATCTTGCGATGAAATTCATCATCTTGGTGCATCTTCTCTTCAGGACACAATCGGGGAACGAACGTCGCTTTAATATATTCATAGACTTCAGTTCTAATTCAGTTTGATTGTGTATGGGTGCAAATCAAGATCCTTACACAAAATACGCCATATTGTGGTCTGAGCGAGGCCCAATTCTTGGGACGCCGTAGAAGTGACTGATTTCAATTGTTTGCTACAGGCGCCTGAACGGCAGCGATATTTTTGACACATCGACAAACTTGTTGTCTCATTGATACACAAACGAGTCACACAACGAATTCGTAGACTCAAATTTTCGCACCTAAATTGATATTACCTGTCTACTAGGGCGCGAATTACGACCGAAAATTTAAGGTAAGTCTCTTAAATTTCCGGTCGCCGACTCCAAATTTCTGTATACAATTTTTCATTATTTACAGACGTTGCTCGTCCACGTACTTCACTATGATAAAATTGTTGTTAAATTGACAGTGACTGATCGATGATTTAGCGGAAGAATGCGTCCACAAGGTCAGCCTTTTGTTACCTGGTTGGGCGCATGCAACAGCTCATTTGTAAGGTATCATCGGAGGAAAGCATGCCCGATGGGTGGAATCTCAGCGTCGTCTGTCCGGTTCACAAGAGGGTTTTCACCTCTTTGGCTGCACCAACTCTCGAGGGATCAGCCTCCTCAACATTGCATACAAGATCCTCTCTGCCGCTGTAGATCCACGCCCACTACCTGTTCGTTGATTTCAAGGTTGCTGCATAGAGACCATCCTCTGGTCCGTCAATGATTCATTATCCCACTACTAGTCACACGTGGAATGTTGCTCACATGGCCAGCTTATGTTCGGATATAAGGTTTAAACACATTTGGCAGACAAAAAAGAGTCCAACACCTAAGCCCCCTTTTAAAGCCTTGTCCTCCCCTCGTATAGCAAATTGCAACAAAACAGTGTAAAGAGAAAATTTCTCATAGTCATGCGATTAGTTACGCGCCATATAAATTGCTTAGACATCAAATAAGAAAATTCCCCGGCCATTTCATAGAGAACGCGTACTTGCGTCTGGACTTCAGTGAGGAGGATCCGGCAAAAGGATGTTCACCGAAACGACGGATAAAACGAAATGAGACAAGGTAATTAAATGTCCACACTATCGCACATGAGTTGGCCGTCGGTTGTCTCCTTAATTAAAGTGAAATTCCCATTACGCCATGCACGGGATACTTTTCCACTTCCGCTCTTAGAAAACTCACTCGGCGTGGCCCCAACCTCGGTTGGATGCCGTCGGTGAGGCCAACAACAGCACTACTGCAAACGCCGCAATAGAATCCATTAGAAGGGATAATAAAACCACATCTCTCACACAAGGACTTTTCTGTCCTCACCCCTCTCAACCGGTGCGACTTCCATATGTGCAGGGACTGGCTGTGTGCATTAAAGAGAAAAAAAAACGGGGAGAAACAAAAAAACGAGTATTCTCTCACCCACCCGGGACGAAGCGGTTTTAAGAACAAAGGACCCAGCCATTCATACAGATGCTTCTTTTGTGACTTTGTCGTAGGCCGGAGACAGGACAAAGAATGGGGGCACACCGTCTCCTCAGTCGGTCCGGTGAATGGCACGAATGCAGCTTCCTTTGCCACGTATCCTGTTGCTCTGTTTTTGTTGGCGGTTTTTTCTCCGTTTCTTTTCTTTTTGCTTCCTTTGTCTTGAGATTTATTTTCACAGAATCGTCCGAGGCGTGGATAAGCTCTGTGCGAGTGCCACATTTCGCATTTGTCTGCATTTCGCGCGAAGGAAATTGTTGCTTCAACAAATCCTCGCTTTTTGCTGGTTACTTTCCCTCACCCAGCCTGGACATTCCTTAATTGAATTACGCCCGTGTAATTGACAAGTGCGTCTGTGCACACACGCTGGAGCGTGCTCGTCCCATACATGGAGACGTGTGCATCGGCAAGTGCCTTGCTTTGGCTGTATCTCTGTCGCGCATTTTTAATCGAATTATTCCTGAGTATTGGGTAATTACATTTGGGCCTTAACGCGATCCCAAAGGGCGTGTGTAGTCAATGTGATAGACACCCTTTTAATTGAATTTTCTAAAGAATTACATTGTTCCATTTGTATGCGCCGACTGCCCACGAAGGTGTGGAAATGAGAGAAATCCTTCTTCCCAAGGGAAGGTAAGTGGGAGGACGGCTAATGTCTTTCTGAAAGTCTTTTTGACTTTCAAAAACATGGTCAGAGAAACGAAATTGGGATAGAAGCATTGATCACCCAAAGTCAACAAAAGCCGTCTTCCAATCCTTAAAGTGTTTCAGTCTCCACGTCCAAATTGTGATCACTTTAGAAACAAGATTAAGTTTCTCAAAATCAGGGTTCGTCTCCATTCTTCTCCCTCACTCTCATGACTAATGCTGAACTTTTATTTTTAAGTTACCTTAAAATGAGTTCTGTTGTAGTGATAATCAATCGCATGTAAACAACAGACCTTGTAAATTATGCCCATTATCCTTAATCTTGGTCTAACGGGGAACTTAGATCCAATTCCTTTGGAACATCTTCTACATGTTCTTCTCTATGAATAGAAAAAAGAAACAGAGAAAAAATGTGGTGGAGAAAATGCAAAGTCTAAAGGAAATGTCTTTCGCAACTTCACGCCTTGGCTAAGAAGCATAGAATTCGAGCTATCAATGAGGAACCCAAAATATTGGCAACAGACCTTAACAAAGGCTATTTAACCCAAGTACCCGTGCTTCAGCTCTAGAAGAAGCTACTCGATCACTACCAGAAGAAACTATCAAAAAATTAAGAAATGTATGATCTAGCGGAAGAATTGATTATAGTTGTTGGAAACGTGATGAAAAAAGGAAACCATAGGCAAATTATCTTTTGGTTAGAGCCCTTCAAAGCTGGAAACAGCACGAGGTCATTTATTGAATTTGGGAGAGCGAAAGCACCCCTGGTTCTTCTCCAGATGCCATCAACGCAAACAGGACCTAAAATCGCACGCATAACTTTTATCTCGAAAAGACTAAGGGCTTCCACATCCGCTTTTAGTAACGTCCACGTTTCCGCGCCTTAAAGTAGGACTGGGATGATCTAGGTGTAATATAAAGCAAGCTTAGTCCTTCAAGAGAGGGCTCTACTTCTCAATTGCCTCTTGAGCCCAAAGAAACAGCGATTGGCAAGAGTAATTCTGCGTTTGATTTCGGTACTGATGTTGTTGTCAGAATTTACCGCGGAGCCGAGGTAGATGAAATTTTTGACTACCTCGAAGTTTCTGCTGCCTAGTGTGACTCTCTGTCCGAAACGTCATCGTCGTGCGTCCTTCCTTAATGACACCAGACCCACTTTAGCCGATTCCGCTTCAATGCCAGCAAACGCCTCATTGACGGCTCCCTGTGTCTGTCCAATCACGTCAATGTTGTCAGCGGAACTAGGAATTGAACTGATTTTTGGAAGACCGTGCCTCTGGTGTTGACCTGTGAGTTACGCACGATCTTCTCAAGGATGATGTTAAGGAAGTCACATGACAGTGCGTCGCCTGTGATTGTGATTTCGTTTCCGGCCTTGAGGTATCAGTGACAGTTCTCCATCGTCATCCTACACAATCTGACAAGTTTGGTAGGAATGCCAAAACTAGACATGGCACTATGCACACTGTTATTTGCCGTTTTAAAATCGACGAGTAGGTGGTCAGTGTCAATTTGCACTTCTTGGGTCTTTTCCAATATCTGCCGTAGTGTGAAGATTTGGTCGATGGTGGACATCCCTGGCCGGAAACCACACTGATAAGGACCTGTTAGGTTGTTGGAGTATGGTTTGAGACGTTCACACAATACGGCAGAGAGGATCTTGTACAGTCGATTACAATAATCCGTACAGGAAAGACGTACATCGACTTAAGTGCGTGGTTGCCTAGACAACCAAACAAACAAACAAAAAAATATTTGGAAAAAAAAATCGAAAATAATCAAAATTCAAACAAATTGAAATAAAAACAATCAATTTATATAAAAAAAAACATTTTGAAATGGATGAAGAGCTGCTTTCGAGTGACAACTCGGAAAGCAGCAAAGAAATAAGCAAGAAGAGAAGAAAGAATATGAAGCCGCAGGCGCAGTTTAAGAGACGGCTGCGTAATATGGAGTCTCTTAAAAAAACGGAGAACAACGACCTTGTGACGTATAGCGGAAGTGGGAATAGTTTTGCAAAACTCGCTTCGTCTAACGAAATTGCTGCAGCTGAGAAAGAGCTGGAAGAAAAAATTCAACAAAAAAATGAGCTGGAGGAGTTTATTAAGGCCCTCCAGCAAAAGCTCGAAACAAAACGGGCTCACAATCAACAACAACAAAAGCAGCAGCAAGAACAACATCAGTTACAGACACAACAGCAGCAGAAAAAACAACAGCAAGAACAACAGCAGCAGCAACAACAGCAGAAGCAGCAACAACAACAACATCAGCAGCAACAACAACAGCAGCAACAACAACAGCAGCAACAACAACAGCAGCAACAACAACAGCAGCACCAGAAATACCAGCAGCAGCAGAAACAGCAGCAGCAAAAACAACAAAAAACTAATCGAAAACAAAGAGTGCCGCCGATAAACATCAACGGCATGGAAACCGCAGACACCATTCAGGTATGTGAGTTGTCTGTGGGGGATAAATTTTTTATTAAAAACAAAGGAAGTGAGAAGCAAGCTGTCCACTGCTTAACAGAGGACAGCTTTAAAAAAGTTAAAAATTCGTTGACGACAGCTGGGGTGGAGTTTACCACTTTCACCCTAAAAAGCGAGAAAGTCCAAACGATCCTTCTCAAGGGCTTAACTGCTTCAACTGAGCCGGAGAGCGTCTTGAAGGCTCTTCAAAAACTGAAGGTAGAGGGCGTGGAGTTTGTGGCGGTTCGTCGCTTCTCCACTGTCCGATCCAGAACGCCGCCTGTACGCATGCTTCCCCTCTTCCTGGTCCAGGTCTCTCCGGGGAGCAAAATTGAATGTCTGAGGAGCATTAAGTTCCTCAACAAACAGGAGGTCTCCTGGGAGAGGCTCAGGAGGACGAAACAGATGCTTCTCTGCGCAAGATGCCAGACCTTTGGCCACGCCGCGGCGAACTGCAACAAGCAGCCTCGTTGCGGCAAATGCGCAGAGAGGCATCTGTCTGCGCAGTGTCCCCTTGGAGAGGGGAGAGTTGAGGACAGGGCGCGCTTAAAGTGCGTGCACTGTGGTGCAGGTGGACATCCCTCAAGCTACAGGGGCTGTCCAAAGGTCAAGCAACTCCATAGAGAGTTGCTTAAGAAAGACATAAAAAAAACAACAAAAGTGGCGGATTCAAGGCCAGTGCCGAGAATTCCAGCCACAACTGTTACGCCGGTGGTTTCCTACGCCAATATGGTGTCAGGTAGGCGATCGGCACAACAGACATTGCCGGCAGTAACGTCGGCACCAGTAGGGGCCCCAAATATGGGAATTCCCGAATTGTTCAATCTTGTGTCGACAATGATGGCCAAGATTGAGCGATTTGAAGATCGTTTGGTGCAAATGGAGCGAGTCCTTTCGTCAAGACCCGGTGGGTCGAGTACGTATCCATAAAAATGGATACGCCAGCTGCTGGAGACCTCTCGATCCTGGCGGTGAATGTAAATTCACTCGTCAAGATCGAGAGAAGATTGACTTTGCTTCACCTTTTGGAGTCCCATAAGCCTGATGTGTTGATGGTTAGCGAAACCAAGCTAAACCGGAAGCACGTACTCAGGTACAAAGACTACACAGTCATTAGAAGAGACCGCCCCAGTTCCACACAAGCGGGCGGGGTCGCTCTCTTCATTAAAAAAGGCTTACGCCATAAAGTCGTGTATTGCGGTGAGGTGCGAACCTTCGGTGTACTGGAGGCTTCGATTGCGTGCATTTCTCTCCAAGGTGGAAGGAAACTGTACGTAGTTGCGGTCTATGCATCAGATGCACCTCAGTCTGCAAATTTCATCTCAGAGCTCGAGACTCTCTTCCGAAAGCTTCGGCTTTGCTCGGAGGAGAATTATTTTGCAATCGCCGGAGATTTGAACGCCAGGCACGTGGAATGGGGCAATTCTGTTCCAAATCCGAGGGGAAATTCAATCTTTGAGTGGATGACGCGGCACTCTATTGAGTTCAAGCTGAATTTGCTTGCAACCGATAGACCGTCGTTTCCCAGAAGCGGGTCTTATTTGGATCTCCTGCTAATAGATAGACGACTGACGTTACGAGACGTAGACTCTCGCACTAGGAATTGTATGACAACGGTGGAGTACGACAGTGACCACTGTGGTCTTGCCGCGGTTATTCAATTCCCGAACGAGCTGGTGGAGCTTGAAGAATTCGCCGAGACGCACCCTTTCGATTATCGAAGGGCTCGTTGGCCGCGTTTCTCTAGGGTCCTATCCAGGGAACTACGTTCGAGCGAGATAACACCACCTTCGGACAGAAACCTGACGAACGAAGAGGTTGACAGGTACCTCATACAAGTCGACAACACAATTCAACGAACCATGGACAGGACGCTTCCTAAGGTATCAACTACGACAGATGGCGACATTTATCGTAATGATACCATCGACGCACTGCACGTGCAAAAAAGCAGACTGCTGTCGAGACTGAAGACTCTATACAGACGCTTTACAGACCCAGACGACCCGGAAATACGATCGCTCAAGTCGCAGTTGAAGAACATCCAGAAGTTGATTCGGATGAACTATAGAATTGCTGTCAATACGTATTGGGGAGATAGGATTCGGGCCGTACGTTCTAACGGTCCGGGTATGTTTCCCCAAATCAACCGAATCTTCCGAAGGAGGGGTCATAACGACTTAGAGGCTGTTCGACTTGACAGGACAACCGACAATGAAAACCTACTAACTTCGGTTGGCATAGATCCGGATGAGGCTGTGCTTGACAATGAGTTCTTCATTGTTGAGGATGCCCAAGAGAAGGTAGAGGCAATAGGAGCTGTTTTTCAGAAAGTGTACACGGTCAACGACTCTCGTCGGCCGAACCACGACCTGGAGAACAGAGCCATGCTGTACCACTTCCACCTTAGAAATGAGATACAGCAGTGGCGTTCTGAGAATCCTGGTTTTACCAGTTTCAATGACGAAAATCAGGCAACCAATGCTGTCGCCCAAGATGGCTCCAATGCCATCCTCATTTCGAAGGAGGAACTCAAAGACATCTTCAACGGTTTGAAGAACAAAAAGTCGACTGGCATCGACGGGATACCAAATATAGTGTTACGTCATCTCCCTGACGAGGCGGTAGAGATATACACAATCCTGTTTAACAATGCACTGAGTAATACACATTACCCAGCGCATTGGAAGACGGCGGTAGTGCAACCTCTCCCCAAAAAGGACAAAGATTCCTCGCTTCCGAAAAATCTTCGGTCGATAAGCCTCCTCCCCTGCATAAGCAAGGTTTTCGAAAAGATTGTCAACAGGGTCCTGATCCAGTGGACTGAGGACAATAAAATTATACCGAACAACCAGTTTGGATTTAGGGCGAGGCATGATACTGTACATGCCGCGTCAAAACTGGTTTCGGACATTCAGTGGAACAACCACAAAACACAGTGCACCGGGGCCTGTCTCGTTGACTTGGAAAAGGCATTCGACACCGTATGGTTGGAAGGCCTCTTCCTTAAGTTGACGAGGATGGGTATAAGCAAACCGCTGCTTTACACGATCTATAACATGGTAACGGGTAGGAGTTTTGTTGTCAAAAGTGGCAACAAAGTTTCCACCAACGTTTTCCAAATAAAAAATGGGCTCCAACAGGGTGCAGTGAACTCACCAATCCTTTTTAGTATTTTCACCAGCGAACTGATTGGCTCCATGCACAACTTGATTGCATTCGCCGACGATTGGGTTGCATACCGGACGGCACCAAAGATAGAAGTTATTAACACGCTCCTGCAACGTGACTTCGAAAAAGTCCAGCAATTTTGCGACGACTGGAAGTTGAAAATCAACCTCCAGAAGTGTGAAACAATCCTCTTCCGGACTCCGTTATACAGGGCCTCAAGAGATACGAAAAAGAATTGGCGCAAGTTCGGCATATTGGACCCACGGGGTCAGCCACTAGCCCTGAAGAGTGTAGTGCGATATCTTGGCATTATGTTGGATCAGTATCTGTATGGAGGTATCCATATAGATACAGCTCTGAAGAAAGCCAAGAAAGGCTTCGCTATGGCAAGGGGGTTGTTTTACAGCAGCCAACTTAACGCCAAAGTGAAGCGAATCTGTTACACGGCCCTCATCCGGCCAATCATGGTGTATGGTTGTCCTGTGTGGTTCAATGTGAGTCCTTCCCAAATGGAAAAGATGAGGGTATTCGAGAGACAATGTCTTCGCGCATGTCTCAAGAAGTACAGAACCCCGGAATCTGACTACAAGAAGTTCTATCCTAATGAGGTCTTGTATAACGAAGCAAACGTGAATAGGGTTGATAATTTTATTATTAAACTGATTCGGAGGCATGTTGCACGAGCCATGACCTCTGAGAATGATCTCATATTTGGGGCCTACTACCCAAATGACGAGTACCACGAGAACGCTCGCCGAAGGGGTTTTATTCCACCGGAAGCGTTCTTGTATCTTGACCGCATTGGACTGATCCAGGATGCGGAGGCATGTCCACTTATCTACCACGTGGTGAGAAGGACAGTGGACAGGCGACTGTTGTACGATGCCAACGTCGTTAGTCGGGATGCTCTCCGGTTCAGCACATCCATCTCCATCCGTGATAGGATGGACACGAATAAGGACCGGGGGTTCTACTGGTGGTTAGAGCCACACCAGGAACCCCAGCTGTCGTCAGCCTGGTAGGTTAGGGTTGGTCCCCCACGGCCAACTCACATTTAGTATAAGTTAGGTTAAGTTAGTAATTAAGAATAAATATAAAAACCAGACATAATAACAAAAAAAAAAAAAAAAAAAAAAAAAAAAATAAAAATAAAAAAGGTTAGTCGTAAGTATATTTAAGTTAGAATAGGATATATTAAGGTAGATTAAGATTTTTTTTTTTGTAGAAAATTCCTTAGATAGCTAAGTTTTTAAAAAAACGTTTTCTTAGTTTTAAAAAAATAAATAATAGTTTTTATTAATTTAAAAAAAAAAAATAACTAGCATTGAAGCCGAAAGGCAAAAACAAATATATTAATAGTTTAGCTTAGAGCGCCCGCATAGAGCCAGTAAGTAGTTATAAGATTTCGATTCTGTCGTACCTAGGTTAAGCGTTTTATACCTAGTTTTAAGATACTATTAGATAAACAATAAAAAATGCCTTTTAAACTAAAAAAAGAGGATCTTGTACGCGATGTTAAGGAGACTAATCCATCGATAGTTGGCGCAGTCGAAGGGGTCTCCTTTCAAGTGGTCCGGACAGCTTTGTTCGACTTCAGCTTCTATATTGCTATTTTTACTTCTTCTTAGTCATCCAAATTGAGTAGAACATTCTGCGGAATTTAAGCCCTCACCGCCGTTGAGATGTCTGCAGAAATGATCTACAGAGACTCCGACAGACATGACATCAGCGATCATTAGCTGTGCGTTGTCTTATCACATGGCAAGGGCCCCAGATTTGACTCCTAGCCTGTAGGATAACTTGGGCAATCTACCGAGAACGAAGGCAAAGCAGTTCGCTACGGTCTTCCCCCTTGGCTCCATTAATGTAAACTGAGACTAAAATTTGTGAGTGGCTTCATTAGGTCGATAGTGCTCACCGTAGTTAGAGGACGGTTATACATCTGAAAGATTTGGAGACTCTGTTTCGTTTTGAGTCTTTCCATGATGACTTGCCAGACAATACGAAACAAAACTGACACAGGAGTTTGATAGGAATTACGTGTGATCTGTCAAAAAAATGTTATTGAAAATTCAATCTCACGATGAATCACTCGACATAGCCATGCACCATGGAGTTCTTGTCTTCGAGCCCTTGAAACGACGCAGCTGCCGCTAAAGACTTCTTCGTTTGATATTTCGCACGAACGTGAAGATGGATCACAACCAATTTGCGGTGCGAAAAGAGGTAGCTAGTCAAAGACCGTTGCAGGTAGGAACTGGGGCTTGTTGTTGTAGGCCCAGGTTCGAATGGAACGGAAGTATCGTTCAAAGAAACAGAAAAAGAAAATTAATTTACTTTACAAATGATTTTTGCGAGCAAATTTGGCTGCTTTTCTCATAGCTCTAAATATCGGCTGTGTCTCACGGTGGGCGATTGAAAAACTATTGGAATTCATGAATCTTGTGCTAGTGAGACTGGTGTGGAGAGCATTTGTAAGCTACTCAAGCGGACATTGATATTGTTCGTTCCAAGCGATTTGCTCCCAAGTATTTAACAGTGACTAACGCGAGCTAGAATGAAGGTTAGTACTGTCAAGGATCTATGAAACTTAGTTTCTGACAGGACGTAATGATCTATAGCTATAAGTTTGACACTGCTAAGGATATTTTCTAGCCCGTGGTAAGGTTTTACTTAACGAATGGTATACTCATCGTCCTTCGCAACCGGTGTTTTTTCGGGTCAGGAGCCAAAACTTCCTACATTGGGGGGGGCCCACAATCACACCCTGAGATATACGAAGTCAAATGCTGGAGAATAGGTTGGCAAAGTGTACTGATAGGCATTTTAAAAGAGAAAATCTACCTTGGACTGTATGTAGAGGCTGAAGTCAAAAAGGCAAAGAAACCCGTCGACTACAAAGCCACTTTCGAATAACAATCCTTCAGCTAAGATGTCATTTGAATCCAAGCTTATAGGATAAAGAAGGACATGGAGACGGAACTTACTTACAGAGATGACATTTTCCTCTAAGGCTGGAGCCAAAGATACCAAACGCTGATCTGTTCGGTCCTTATCTGCTCCTAGACCTTATTTTCGGCCTATGTCTAGCAGTACACATACGTAAAACAGAAAAAACACATCTCCATTAAAGAGACTTACGGGCGGGAATGTGATTATATAATTCAATTTCGAAGAGCCCTCTCAGTCTAATTGGATGCCTAGCTCACCGGATACCCAGTTAAACCATCTCATCATCCCCCGCGTTATTTATATTCGAAAATCCTGTCTGATTCCCTGCTTCGAGATAACACAGGTAGTCGGATAATTTGCTTGGCTTTTAAGCCATACCCGGACGATACAAAGGAGGAAAATTAATTGAAAGCCAAACAGGTAAGCAATGCGATGGCGGTGGCGGTGGGTGGTGTAGTGAAGCAGATTTCCCCAAGGATTCAACACTCATAAAATAAATTATCTTTTCCCCTTCGACCAGAATTTACTTTTATTTTTGCCGCCACCGCCGCCACGCAACGAGTACGTTGCCTGACGGTTTTGCGATTTTCTATTCCCACTCAACATTTCACGAGTCATCATAACACAAAAAAAAGAGGAGGAAATTGAAACAAAATCTGCCCTTTTAGCCACCCGCCTTCATCGTAAATCGGTTTTTCATATTCGCTCCCTCCGCCGGCTGACGGCAGACTATCACGGTCGAAAGGTGGTGTACGGCGAGGAGACACAGTCTGCGGTGCTGCTGCGGGTCAAAATCACAAATTGCCTGTAAACGAACGAAGCGAATGGATACACTCAGCCGAGGGGTGTGTATGAGTGTGGCGGCGGCGGGGATTCAAGTATAAATTTCGCATGAATGACGCCATAGCGGCAGGCATACCACGCAAACACACTTAGTTCCCAGGACATAACGCGCCCAACGCATTAATGATTGATGAACCACCAAAGTATGCTTCTGGGAGTGAAAACTCATCCGACAAGTGATGGTGAATGATTTTGACTGCCGCCGCGGAGTATTAGAATCGGTGCAGCATTTCCACGCGCGAGTTTGGGGGGTTGAAATGTTAGTTTTGGATGTGTAGTCGTTGAAATTTTTAAACACTTTGAATTGGTCTTACGTTTTATTTAGATAAATTGAAGAGGAAAGGGGAGAGCAAACATGTTGCGGTTAGCTTGGAGAGATTGGAGACTGCTTGTAAATAAATTACTTCGGTTATAGATTCGATGGCCAGCGTCTTTGAAATGAGACATAAGTTGTCAAAGTCGACTACACGTCGAATCACTATCCGGCAGTAACCTTCATTTAATGTAAGAAGAAAAACCAGCAAGAGCTTCTGAGATGAAGAGCCTAGGTTTTCAGCTTCAATCACATCAGCGCCAAACAGCCGCCACCTGATCCGAGCAAAGGCGGGACGTTGTCTTCACCTTCTCCACAGGCCTTGCATTAGGTATCACTGCTAAGCCCAACCACACTTGATTGCTTAGCGAAAGTGAAGTGTCCCGTTTGTATGTTAGCAAGTCGTCTGCAATCTTTCCTAACTCGAGATAACAGGGAAGCCCCGGATTTCTTTTTGACGTTTGGAGCAGTCAGCGAAAATCCGAGTACTTCCTGGCTCAGTTTTGTGGCCATAGCCAGTCCTGGACATAGTGGAAGTAGACTCTCAATGGACAACAACTGGACTATTTGGTGTCCTTGCATCAGACAGTATAGCTGTACGACTATTGTCATAGGAAATACGGTGCGCCAGGTCACCAAAGGGACAGATTTGAAGATGCCAGACCGAAGAAGTCTTACAGAGGTCCGGAAAAGAATTTCGACCCGAACTGGTACGAAATTTGCATCGACGACATGATCATTAAAAACTTGAGCAACACAAAAAAAAAACGCTGATACCAAAGTGTGTTGGGATAAGAGGTAAGCTTTTGCATTGCAATGTGTGGATGGACCAGGTTCACATTCAATCAAAATATAAGAATTGGGTTTCTTTAAGCCTTGAATGAGAAAAATTTGGTGGTCGGTGATGAATTGGGGATATATTGCAGCAGCTGTAGTACGGAATCGTGGGCAAGCAACTGTTCTTCAACTTTCTTAAACAAAATCTTAAATTAAGTGCGAATACTTGGAGACGTCAACGATCCCAAGCACACCTTATATAATAATTGGCTTCTTAGCAATTGCAATGAGCTTAAGACAACACCGCAATCACCGGTCATTATTCCCTTTGAGTATATCTGGGAATTGGTGGACAGGAGAACCAAAAAAAAAATTACATTACTTTGAGAGGTAAATGGTGGTCCAATTTTAAAGCCCGATGTGAATTAAGACTCACACCTCAACGTCAAGTGTTTTTGCTCAACTTAAGTTGGCATTTTATTGTTTCAGTGTTTGGCAGCACTTTAAGATTGAAGAAGCCTTTTACGGAAATGGTCGTTCAAATCAAAATACATTTCGTACAATTCCTGATTTATTTCGTCAGCATAAACGGGCAAATATGTCTACAATTGGTTGAATTCTTGGCGAATTTTAGCCAACCGGGTTTGTAGGAAATTTGAAAACACCAATGCCTGCCCGCCCAGTTCGTTCTGCGGAAAACATTGCTGTTGTTCGCGATAGTGTGGCAGTAGAGCTTTCAACCCCGTGTCGTGCCAAATAATTAAACACCTCAAGAACATACGAGTAACTGATGCGAATTTTGCATAAATATTTGAATTTACACACTCGCAAGGATCACTTGAACAGAAGCCTACTGACTATTTTAAGCGCTGTCAATACGTTGAATGGTTGGTTGATCAGACAGAATTGATTGGTGGCTTTACAAAGAACAAAGACCGACGAGGCCCACTTTCACTTCAGTGTATTCTATAACAAACATAATTTCCGCACTTGGGCCAATGAGAACGTACGAGTGATTGTTGAAAAGCCGATGCATCCATAAAGAGTGATTGTTTGATCCGTTTTATGAGCTGGCGGCGTCATTGTACTTCTTCGAAACGAGGTTAGCCTAGCAGTTACAATGAATGGTGTTCGATATCTTCAGATGATAATAGACTTCTTGTGGTCACAGATTGAGGATATGGACCTGGACAATGTTTTCTTCCAACAGGATGGTGCCGAACGAGTAGATAGAAGTTAAACCATACAATACGTACTTTACAAATGTCAAAATTTGGTACACTTGCCTTTGGTTAAATAAAAATGTAAATTAGATGAGCTAGACTTCTCAACGGACCAAGCTCTAGTTTGGACCTTAGTTTATGCACGAATTTTTGAGTGTCGTCAGCATCTCGAAAGAGGAGGGGCCGTGAAAATCTACGAACTTAGAACCTTCGACGTATGAGTGAACACACTTACCTACTGCGCCACGTTTGCCATAATGGCGTGGCTTATTCAAATCCTCGTTCTCAATTTTACTAAGGCGGCCAAAATACTTTACCTCATCGGCAGCCCAAATGCAAGGAATCCTAAGGCTTGCTAAGTGCTTGCAGGTTCTGCTTGTGTTTCAAACGTAACCTAAGCTAACCTATCGAGTGATTTTAAGAAAACATCAAAACATCACTTTGTCAGATTGATCATCACCATGTCATCAGTGTAAGCCAATTTATTGAACCATTTAAAAAGGTCAAGCAAAAGTTAGGTCCAATCGGGAGAATACAATCGCCAATATAAAGGAAACTCAACGAGTCCGGCCAACGAGTCAAAACTGACTAATTTTGCAACTGCTGTGTCATTCTTATAAGCTTGCAAGAACTAAGGATGTAAGCGCATTTATAAACGTCTTAAGCCCGCCACTTAGACGCTAGATAAAAAATAGAGATCAACATTTAAGCAACAAATTCAACCGACAATTACTGCATCCACAATGAGTGACAATTTTGTGCGATTTATGTGCCGATTTGTCAATGGGTTCAATTCCATTCGGCTTTACAAGAGACAATATTTCGGTGCCACAGGAGGTCAGAGAATTTATTTCGGCCCAACCGTGCGGTAGAACCCCTTGTAATAGGGTCGTGGTGCCTATGATTTGATACCGAAAACCGCGGCCGCAGCTGAAGTGAATATACCGTGCTGAGTGGTCTGATATAACTTGATTGTCAGTCTCATTCAGATCAGGCGGTTTTGGGGACTTGACCGGCTTAGTGTGGAGTTGCGTTGCAGGCAGGTATGGCCTCATGGCCGCGTTATCTCAAGTGGTAGCAATGTGATTGGTCACCATGAGCATGTGATTTGGACACTGTTGGAAAAAGTGAACGTCAATAAAACAAGAACAATTAAAAAGCTAAAAGATTATATAATTCCGCAGCGACATTGAACCTCAATAATGTCTCAGAGTCATTATGAATCACCGGGTAGAAGTATGCCACCTAAGACGTCGCGAACATTTGGACACTATTTTGCTTCACACATAATTGACAAAGATCACAGCAGATATGCCATCTCCATTGCTTTCGGCTTTTCTATCTTTTCGAAACAGACATCCAGAAGATAGTCAGAACACTAAATCAGAGATGCTTATTTATTTTCATTCAAGAGAAACTCCAAGATTTCGAAGAATTTCTTCTGGATGAGGTTTGTGAATTGGCTAATGACATCCCATCATTTTTGAACAATATTGAAGGCGAGGAATGAAGGGTTGCTTGTAAAAAGCGACAGCGTCTTAAAAACGTCTTCCTCACCATAGTATTTAATTTATTCAATGTAAAAAAACAGTTTGGAGTAATTTAGAATTGTAAAAAACTGTTACATTTTTTTAAATGCAGAAGTCATAGATTTTACTGAAAACAAAATCTGAACCCAAAGTGTACTGTCTGTCTATCAAGAGCCGGTGCAATCAACGAAGAAGAAAAAAACAATGTATCCGTGGACTGTTTTCAGAGTATCCTTTGAAAATGTTCACGCTTGCACATCAAGGATAATTGTTCCGCCGAACGGAGTTGATGTGTGCAAAGTCCAGTGTGTACATGTTTTCCGTCAAATTGTTGAAAACAATTCCTTTTGTTTTCATTTGTTTCACTGAGTTATTTGTTTTTTTTTTCGATCATTTTTTTGTATGTATAAATTTAATTCATTGTGCAAGGGATAAAATTAATTGCAAGAGATTGTAGTCTATCTCAGGCCGCGGCATACACACTCGCTTTCGTACATTCTGACCCGGCCGTCCATCAATTACCACCGGAGCAGCGGCTTTGAGCTAAAAACACAGAAAACCGAAACAATAAAGCATCCAAAATGGCGATTTTGATTCGCAAAACAATGCATCGCCTCGAAAAATTCCGACTTTTCACACTCCGTTGGAATAAAAATTCATTAAAACTTTTTATTATTTCACATTTCGGACATTTATGTGACGTGGCGGCGGCGTCATGTATTCCCTCATTCCTTGAAAGCGGAACATCGGCATGTTTCACACTGACGAAGCCAGCAAGAAATGCGGTCTACTCTGAAATTGATGCGGGCTTCTGATAGCGCCCCCACAGCTGGGAGGCAGAGCTGCGGATGGTAATTTGTTCGCGAATCCTTTTAGCTATATTCGCATGGTGGCGTTTTTTTTCTGATTTTTTTTTCGTATCCTCCGGTCGCTGAGCAATGGATTAGCGCACTGTGGATAATTTATGAAATAATTAATTTTCTGCAAGGGGTCTGGAGTGGTTGGCTTTAAGCGAATGCGGTGGAAAATTAAGTGAAAGCTTGAGTTTGACTTGAATGAGGAAAAGATTAAAATGAGTGATGTCCTTAAGTTTTGCTTGTAATTTATACTATTCACAGAATAAATCCTTGCATCAATAATGTCAGATGTTTGAGCTGTAGTTTGGGAAATTTTGGCGAACTGTGCGTTATGGCACCCTTATCCATATCCCATTAAAACGACAATTTCTGAAGAATTCACATTTTTTCTTTCGGTTTTGGCCTTGTGCATTTTTGTGAGTACTTAGGGGATGCATTCGTTGCGAGTATGGGGTAACAGGCTAAACCCTAAGTTAGAGAATAGCGAAACATTCTACAAGGAAAACTAAAGCCGTTCGGCTCGGTCGCATTCACTGTAATTACAAGCATAACTTGAGAGTTCCGACTGCTGACCTAAGGCCTGAGATGTAATCAGTTGGAAGACGTAACTTGTGTCAGAGACCTGCAACAGTGCTTCTAGACAGCTAGACAAAACCGGAAATTACATTTATCGACCTACAAGGAAATTCAGGAGTTCAGCTCCCGGATATTTGAACGCTCAGAAGCCTGTTTATTAAATGAGGAGCATTTTCATATTTCACAAAAAATATTTATTTTTTCATCAACATTAATTTGTCCCAATCATAGTAGTTAACCTCAGATATAATACACTAGTGACAGCTATTTTTATGCCTTTCAGCTCTCTCTCTCTCTATCTTTATATCTCTTCAACCCTCGCAAAACGCCATCCTTTCATACGTTTTTTTTCAATCTTGGTCACAGGGGGCCAAATCTGATGAATACGGTGGCTGCCACATGATTACGGTTTTGTTTTTGGCTACAAAATTACAAATAAGCTTAATTCAGCAATTTTGGTCCGAACTTCGCGGTCACACACTTCATTATCAACATTTTCGAATATGGCATGAGCCAATCGATATGCCGTTATCTTCAGCAACTTCCCTTCTTCAACTGATTCGCCGATTCTACTTAACAATTTTCTTCTCTTTCTCAACATAATCATTGGTTGTTGATGTGATGGGGCATCTAGAGCGAGTGTCGTCGTTCGCATCTTTTCGGCCTTCTTTGAAAAGCTTGTATCACTTGTAAACATTTTTTGGACTCAGGGTACACTCACCGTATGTCACTGCCTACATTTAAAATGTTTTTGAGCACTTAATTATTTTTTTTAGAGAAAATTGAACTCAAATTCTTTTACCCATTTTTTTTTGTTAGCAGGAAATCGGCGAATACGCAAAACCCGTCAAACTTTTGTGCCTCTCACAAACAAAATTAATGTGGTCCATAGCTGAGACTGTGAACATACATATGTACCAACTTAACAAAATAAAAAAATTAATAAGCGAATACACGGAGCCAGTACTTTATTATTTGAACAGACCTCGCATGCAGAAAGATGACATTCACTGTTAAGGAACCACATAACTTCTTCAGAAGTGATACTACTCATCATCTAGGCCGACCTGGTAAACTATCACCCCCAACTTTATAGAAAACACTATTGATTGAATGATCTGAACACCGTTGTATTACACCACATAGTCACTATTTTTGTTATAATAAAGTGGCATGAGAGCCTGATGTGTGCGACTTTAAGTGTCCACCATGTCCACCACTACCATGTTATCGTTACTTAAAATGTGCAAAAATTAACATAACTTGGACATGATGCATCGTTAGCAGATAAAAGGTCGTATTGAAGGAACGCAGCAATCGGCTTTGTTTTCGGAAGTTCCATTTGGGAGATCTAAGCATCGTCAGCGTGCTGTGAGGAAACGGCAATTGACAACGCCATTTAATAAGTACCTGTGGAAACAGACAGAACAAAAACGGTGTAGGTTATTCAAAGAACATGGCAGTATACCCCCCCATCCCCATGACAACAAATCGATATTTATAGCAAAAAGGAAACGTGAACAAAAGCACTCGACAATTAGGTCCCCTACTTGGAATGAAACAAGTAAGAAGGCCAAATGAGAAGCAAATCAACCAACCGTTGAGTTCCGCCACGAAAAGAGTGTTGCGTTGCCGTCTAAGCAATCAAAAAAGAGTAGAAAATTCCTCTCAGAAGGCGTTTTTTTCTTTCTATTCTTCTTCTTGTGGTGCTACAATCCGGGTTTGACCTGGGCCTCAACCAACATACCTCACCAGCTAGCACGATCTTCCGCCAACTGCCGCCAGTTGCGCACTCCAAGTTGGTTGACGTCCTTCTCCACTTGTGTGTGCCTAGGCCGTCCTCTGTTGCGTTGTCCCAATGGCTCAGGTTCGAAAACTTTCCGGGCCTGAGAGTGGTGTCCATACGCTTCAATGCCAGCAAACGCCTCATTGACGGCTCCCTGTGTTCGTCCAATCACGCCAATGTCGTCGGCGTTAGCTAGCAATTGAACTGACTTTTGGAAGATCGTGCCTCTGGTGTTGACTTGTGAGTTACGCACAATCTTCTCAAAGATGATGTTAAAGAAGTCACTTGACAGTGCGTTGCCTGTGATTGTGATTTCGTTTCCGGCCTTGAGGTATCAGTGAGAGTTCTCCATCGTCATCCTATACAATCTGACGAGTTTGGTAGGAATGCCAAAACTAGACATGGCACTGTATAGCTCGTCTCTATGCACACTGTTAGTTGCCGTTTTAAAATCGACGAGTAGGTGGTCAGTGTCGATTTGCACTTCTTGGGTCTTTTCCAGGATCTACCGCACTGTGAAGATTTGGTCGATAGTGAACTTCCCTGACCTAATACCACACTGATAAGGACCTATCAGGTTGCTGACGAACGGTGTCATGCGTTCACACAATACTGTGGAGAGGATCTTGTAGGCGATGTTAAGAAGGCTGATCCCTCGATAATTGACGTAGTCAAAGAGGTCTCCTTTTTTGTGGACCCTTATTGCCTATCACCACCAGGAAGCGTTTTACCTCCTTACTTCGAAGCACTTTGTACAGAGGACCATCCTTCCCCCTGCGGCAGCAAAAGCTTCTGTATGAATAAATATGCAACTTGTAATCCCTGCACAGATATGAAAGAAAGTGATAAATGATTTTATTTTGAAAGTAAGAGTGGAATACTACGAAAGTACTGGCTCTCTCCCCCTAGCTGTCTTAGCCTTCTTGGTTAACAGCGAAAATATAGAGAAATGTACAAAAATATTGGAACTGGAAATTACTAAAGCGAACTTTTGGAGCCCTACCCATCTAAACTAAGTGCCTAACTAGGTATCCCCTACTTAAATAAAGTGTGTCCCAACAAGAACGCAAGATTTAAATTGCACATTTGAACAATTATTATTGTTTGCTAGTAGAAGGTATTAGGTGAATAAAAATGGAGCGCTACAGGAATGAACAACGCATTCTCATTGTGAAATTGTTTTACCAAAATGGTGAAAGTCTTGCGGCTACAGTTCGCAAATTGCGATCCATTTGGGGTTACAATAATGCTCCAAAAGAATAAACTGTAAAGCGATTAATGGACAAATTTGCTGAAACTGGGTCTGCGCCTTCGACCAGGTCGATCGACCGAAAATATCGCAGCAGTACGTGATGATGTCGCTGAAACTCCATCCACCTCAATTCGACACCGAGCTCAGCAAATTGGTGTTTCCAAATCCACTATGCAGCGAATTTTGACGAAAGATTTGCATCTTCATACATACAAAGTTCAATTGACTTAGGAACTGAAGCCAGCTGACCATGCACAGCGAAAAGAGTTCGTTAATTGGGTATTGGAGAGACAAAATGAAAATGCTAATTTTGCCGATAAAATCATCTTTAATGACGAGGCCCATTTCCATTTTGATGGCTTCGTCAATAGGCAGAATTGTCGCATTTGGGGCGAGGAAAATCTTCGAGTGATTCACAAGAAGCAAATGCATCCTCAACGTGTGACTGTGTGGTGTGGATTTTGCGCTGGAGGAATCATTGGACCTTTCTTTTATGAAAGTGAGTCAGGTCAAACGGAAACAGTCAATGGTGCTCGGTACCGTGAAATGATAACAAATTTTTTCGTGCCTAGAATTGAAGAAATTAATGTGGAGGGGATGTGGTTTCAACAAGACGGCGCCACATCTCATACAGCCAGAGAAACAATTCAATTGCTGCATCAGTCATTTCCCGGTAGTGTTATTTCGCGTTTTGTAGACCAGAATTCGCCGCCTAGATCGTGCGATTTAACAACGTTGGACTTTTTTCTTTGGGGTTTTTTGAAGTCGAATAAGCCGACGACGGCTCAAGCCTTAAAAGAGGAAATTGGACGCTGCATTCATGAAATACTGCAGCATTTATGCAACACGGTCATTGAAAATTTCATTAAAAGATCGCGTATGTGCCAGCAAAGCCGCAGCGGGCATCTGGCCGATGTGTTATTCCACACTTAACCTCATCCTGTCTACTTTACATTCACGATTTTTTATATATCTGCGTTTTATTTAAAATTTAAATCTAGCGTTCTTGTTGGGACACCCTTTATTTAAGGGTCTCGCGACAAAATTCCCGAATATATAAGAAATACTCATTTTTTAGCCAGTTGGGAGGTAGTCCTATCGTGGAGATTAGGCGTAAATATTTCAATCTAAGGATCTATCACAACTTTGCCTAATTTATGGTAGTAAAAAGCCTCATACTAGCTTACTGAAAAATGTCAATTGCTTGTCGAATAAATTGAGCTTCTGTTTGTGATACGTGAGTGAAATGAAGAAATAACAATATAATCGAACTGCTTGCTGCCTGTGGCCATTGTTGGGCTGCCTATAGCCAGTTTGGAGCCGCTTACCTTTCTTGTGTTGCCTCTTGTCATTAGAAAAACATATGACGCTTTGGGCGCTAGCACAGATGCAACACTACCAGCTTCAAATCTCCAACTTCTTGATGTCCACGTACAAGTTTCCTTCTCTCTCTTCAACAAAACTCATTTTTCAAACGCCGCAAAAACCAATTTGTAGTTCAAGAATACGAAGCGTAGACCCGATTGCAAAACCGACTAATTAACTTCTACAACAACTACTCGTGTTGTGCGTGCTATTGTTCTTCACGAGTAGAAGGGACCTACAGTTTTTTGCCGATTCCGAACGGCGAGATTTGAGAAGCTTTCCATAGGCAATTAATACTCTTTGAGTGTTGTCAGCAACTCGAAAGAGGTGGTGCCGTGAAAAAATTGTGGCAGAACCACCCAACTCGACATTAGATCAGTTAGAGTGGGGCAAAATGACAAAAATGTGTCTCATGCAAATCTTTTTGACGCTTTGGACCTTAACGCCTCATACGCCGATTCTTCTACTGACCACAGCGAATTTTTCTTTTACGGTACCACCTGTCTCGATGGGCGGAAGACACTCAAAGAGTACTAATTGTTAGCAGATCGGTATTCCTTAAATTTCGACACCTGGTTACTGGCAGTGAGCTCTTAATCCCCTCATTTCGTTACAGAACAAGAGTACACACAACACGTGTAGTTACTGGAGAGGATTTGCTCAGGCCCCTTGTGGACTAATGTTTACAATTGTTTTAGTTGAAGGTCTCTTTGGTACACTTTCAATCTATATTCGAGAAGCGCATTATTATCTTGGGCTTTTTGCCATTTTTCGCCTTCCCCTTCCTTGTGGACCTTCTCTGGCTTAACTTGACTGGCCAAAAACATTGATGCCTCTCAGTGGGATACGGCAAGTAATAGAATTCCTATTGAGACAGATGACCAGTTCGATGCGAAAATTACATTCCAAAGATTCGAAATTCACTTGTCACCATTCAAGACAGATTTAATTGAATTGACTCTCCGCCCACTGCCTCACCACACGTTTCCAACCGATTGACACATTTTGGAGGGTTCCTAACCACCACCACCTAATCGAGTGAAGCAACGTCCGACCATTTCGAACAATTTCAAGTCTGGCTGATGACATTAATTAGATCACCAGAGTGCCGGAGCTTCAGGACGCGCTTATGTAAAAATGAAATGTGCGAGACTTGGTGTCACCTAATAATTTTATGACATGTTGCTTGCCATGCGGGCGTGTGTGACGGCGCGGCGGCGGCGCGATGTGGCAGCGGTGGCTGCCTTTCGCTCCCAACAGCACAGCACACATTTTGCGCTCTCGCTTTTAATTCGTTTAAAACGAAAGGAAAATTATTTTTCCCAAATCCCGCCATACACTTGCTCCACCACCGGCGTCGCTGTCGCTGTGGAGGACATGCAAGGCGGGTGGTAGTTGCGAGTGGAAGGGTTCTAGCCAATAAATCGCTGGCGCACAAGCGAGGTAGAAGCGGAATTTGTGTGAAAGCGTTTTCCTGCTTGTCCTGATTTGAAAGTCTGCTATCATGGCGATTGGACTGTTGGTGAGGGGTGGGTGGATAGGAACGGATCACCGTTCTGGGGTATAAATTGGCGGTGGTGTCGTCAGGCGGCTAACTGTACCTACAGCTCCCCATTCGGAGTTGGACGGTTCGTTAGTTACGACCTGGCTGCATACCGCCGCCGCTGCCTACTGTGTTATGCTGCTGCTCGCACGGCAGACTTCTGTCGCCGTTCGTTCTTGTGTTCGCTACCGGCGGCGGCGGGTTGGCGCCTGGGCACAATCGCTGCCACCAACCGCTCGATGTGTCACACACAATACCGACAGCAGTCTTTCACTTATTGGACAGACTTGTGTATGTCGTAAGTCGCAGCCCTCGAATTTCAGCCCGTTTTACGCTAATTAAAAGTAACAAAGCTACAATTAAGGGTTGAAATGGTACTGTTAGGTGAGGGTTCGTTACATTCACTACAAGGCGTTGTCTTGTGTACCCCTAGCCGGCAGACAGATACATACTTAGCAATGGTAAAAGTTTTTAATTTTTGCAAATGGTTTCGTAATCGCTTTAATTTGTGTGAACCAAGGGGTTGCTTTCTTGCGATTACGATTTACGATTTAAATGCATTTTTATTACTTCATTTCAAATTACTTACATGCTAGACAAAAATACTTAATACTAGCTTACACATACGATCTGCTGATCTTAATTCTAACTTACTGACTCTTTACGAGTACTCTAAGCTAATCTAGGATTTTTCTTTTTATTATGCCTTTCGGCCTCTTTTATATTGTTAACTTAGATTTTATCTAATTACATTTTTTTTGTTTAATATTCCTCCAAGAAAATTTTAAAAAACTTGGAATTCCTGGTTTTTGTTTCTTCTTAACCTAACTTAAAAATAAATCTAAAAACTACCTACCACCTAAAACTTATAACTATATACAATTAAATTAACCTAAAACTTAATTCTACTTAACTATTTACATTAAGCTTAACTATGTCCGTAAAAATATACGGACGCGTGCACCAGGGCGTATGTGTTATTTATATGCTTTACATATATATCTAATACGCCGTGATGCACCTTTTTTTTCATTTTTATTTTTTGTTCTTTTTTTTGTGTTTTTATATTTTTTATTATTTTTTTGCTTTTTAATTTTTTGTATTTTTTGTATTTTTTTGTATTTTTTTTTTTTTTTTTTTTTTTTTTTTTTTTTTTTTTTTTTTTATATTTTTTTATTTTTTTTTTTTTTTTTTTTATTTTTTTATAATAAGAGCTTAAGAACTACCTTAACCTATGTGAGTTGGCCCTGTAGACTCAACTATCCCGTCTATTTGTTTGTGAAGTTAGCGGCATCGAACGCTGGTTCTGGTGTAACCACCAGTAGAAAAACCGCTCTTTAGCAGATACTGCTCTGTCGCGGGCAGAAATCGCCCTGCTGAACCGTAGGAGCTCCTCATGGCTGCGAGCGACGTCCGGCTCGTATTGAAGTTGCCTCTCGACTGTTCGGCGTGCGACGTGGAAGATGATAGGGCAGCCTTCCCTATCTTGTATCAGGCCTTTAGCGTCTAAATAGACGAAAGCTTCAGGTGGAATGAAGCCGTTAAGACGTACCCGTTCATGGTACATTTCATTTGGGTAGTAAGCCCCAAAGATCAGACTGTTGGTTGAAGCCATGCCTCGAGCAGTGTGACTTCGTATCAACTTGATAATAAAATTATCTATCCTTATAAGGTTTGCCTCGTTATACAGAACCTCGTTGGGGTAGAATTTCTTGTACTGGGATTCTGGTGTTCGATATAATCGGAGACAGGCCCGAAGACACTGCCTCTCGAACACCCTCATCTTTTCCATCTGGGAAGGACTCACGTTGAACCACACAGGACAACCATACACCATAATTGGCCGGATGAGGGCCATGTAGCAGATGACCTTCACTCTGGTATCAAGTTGACTGCTGTAAAACAGCCCCCTTGCCATAGCGAAGACCTTCTTAGCCCTGGTCAGAGCTGTATCTATGTGGATACCACCATACAGATACTGGTCCAACCAGATGCCTAGGTATCTGACTACACTTTTCACAGATAATGGTCGTCCTTGTGGGTCAACTATACCGAACTTGCGCCAGTTCATTTTCGTGTCCCTTGAGGCCCTGGACAGCGGGGTTCTGAAAAGGATAGTTTCACACTTCTGGTAGTTGATTTTCAACTTCCAGTCGTCGCAAAATCGTTGAATTGTATCGAAGTCGCGTTGCAACAAGACATTTATTACTTCTACCTTCGGACCTGATCTGTACGCGATTAGATCATCGGCAAACGCTATGATGTTAGGCATAGAACCTATGAGATCGCTAGTGAATATACTGAATAAAATCGGCGAACCAACAGCTCCTTGTTGCAGCCCATTTTTTATATGGAATACAGTAGTCGAAATTTCGTTGCCATTTTTTACAACAAACTTCCTACCTGTAACCATGTCATAGATCATGTATAGCAATGTTTTATTGATGCCGAGCCTGACCAACTTAAGGAAGAGACCTTCTAACCATACGGTGTCGAACGCCTTCTCCATGTCGATCAGGCAGGCGCCTGTACACTGGGTCTTGTTTCTATTCCACTGTATGTCGGAAACCAATTTAGACGCGGCATGAATGGTGTCATGCCCCGCCCTGAAGCCAAATTGATTTTCCGGTATTATTTGTTTTACCTCAACCCATTCTTTGAGAGCTCTAATGACTATCTTCTCGAATACCTTGCTTATGCACGGAAGAAGACTTATAGACCGGAGATTTGTCGGGATGGAAGTATCTTTGTCCCGTTTCGGAATTGGCTGTACCACAGCTGTTTTCCAATGCTTCGGGTAATATGCATTACTCAACGCATTGTTAAACAGTGTTGTGTATACATCCACCGCCTCAGACGGTAGATGGCGCAGAACAATATTTGGTATCCCATCGATTCCCACTGACTTCTTATTCTTCAGTGAGTTGAAGATATCCTGGAGTTCATCTTTCGAAATAAGGATGGAGTTGTTTCCATCGTCGGCGACGGCATTATTTGCCAGAAGATCGTCACTGAATCTGGTAAAACCAGGATTCTCGGATCGCCATTGACTTATTTCGTTCCGAAGATAGAAATGGTTCAGCAAGGCTCTGTTCTCCAAATCGTGGTTCGGACTACGAGTCTCGTTGACCGTGTACACTTTCTGGAAAACAGCACCAATTGCATTAACCTTCTCCTGGGGATCTTCCACTACGAAGAAGTCGTTGTCAAGCACTGCCCCATCTGGATCGATGCCAACTGACGTAAGTAAGTTCGCGTTGTCTGTTGTTCTGTCAAGTCGAACGCACTGAATGTCATTATGATCTCTCCTCCGGAAGATTTTATTTACTTGCGGGAACATGCTCGGGTTGTTAGATCTTACAGCCCGAATCTTGTTGCCCCAATGCAAGCTTACAGCTAGGCTGTAATTTTGTTTAATTAACTGTTGGAGTACTTTGATCTGTGACTTCAGAGAGCGAATCTCTGTACTCTGTGGATCTGTAAACCTCCTGTACAAGAGTTTTAGCCTTGACAGGAGTCTACTTTTTTGCACGTGAAGTGCGTCGATTTCAGAGTTCCGATAGATGTCGCCATAGTCGGTTTGTGACACCTTCGGAATCGTCCTGTCCATTGTGCGTTTAATGACCTCGTCCATTTGTGTGAGGTACCTGTCAACCTCTTCGTTCGTAAGGTTTCTGTTTGTAGGAGGATTGATCACACTCGAACTTATTTCTCTGGATAAGGCTCTAGAAAAACGTGGCCAGCGCACCTTATTATAATTATAAGGATGCGTTTGGACATATTCCTCTAGTTCCTCCAGCTCGTTCGGGACCTGTATTACCACGGCGAGACCACAGTGATCACTGTCATACTCGACCGTAGTTAAACAGTTCCTCGTGCGTCGCTCCACGTTAAGTATCGTCAGTCGTCTGTCGATTAGCATCACATCCAGATAGGACCCACTTCGAGGAAAGGATGGTCTATCGGTTGCAAGCAAATCTAACCTGAACTCGATATTGTTCTGTTCCATCCACTCTAAGAGGGCGTTTCCTCTCTCATTTGGAACATTATTACCCCATTCACCGTGTTTGGCGTTCAAATCTCCGGCTAGGATATAAAAATTTTCTTCCGAGTTCAAGCGGAGGCTAGTGAAGAGAGCCTCGAGCTCCGAAAGAAAGTGTGGGTTTTGAGGTTCTGATGCATAAGCAGCGATCACAAACAACTTCTTTCCACCTTGGAGAGAGATGCGTGCGATGGATGCTTCTAGCACACTAAATCTACGTACTACATTGCTATATACGATCTTATGACTAATGTTCTTTTTAATCAAGAGGGCGACCCCGCCACCTCGAGTGGATTGGGGTCGGTCTCTTCTGATTATGTGGTAATTTTTGTACCTGAGAATGCGCGTCTGGTTTAGCTTAGTTTCGCTAGCCATCAGCACGTCAGGATTGTGGGTTTGCAACAAGTTTGAGAGCGTTAATTTTCGTTCGATCCTTATCAGCGAATTAACATTCACTGCTAGGATCTTAAGGGTTCTTACCTCGCGTGAGCCCATTATATCTGTGCGCGTTTGTTTGCGGGCAGCTGAGAGAAGAGGAAATCTACTCTAGCCGTCTGCGCAAGGAAGCTGGTCTGTAATTCGACCATCTGTTTCTGCAAGGCAATCATCTGCGCTTGCATCGACTGAATGGAGGACATTACGTCCCTAATAGAGGGCTCTGCCTCGGGTTGCCTGGCCATTGGAGCCGGGGCAACCTTCGGCACTGTCCGTTGTGCCGGTTCCCTGCCTGACACCATTTGGGCGTAGGAGATGGCCGGCGTAACAGTGGTAGCTACAGCTCTGGCAATGGGCCTGGCTTCTACCTTCTTGTTTACCCTTGCTTCTTTTACTCTCTGCCGGAGTTCTTTTATTCGTGGACACCCCAAATAGGTTGCAGGGTGTCCATTTCCTCCGCAGAGTACACATTTGAGGAGCGTCTTATCCTCGACTTCATCCGTACCCAAAGGGCATTCCCCTTTGTTGTGACTGAATGTGCAACGTGCGCAGCGGAACTCCATATTGCAGTTCTCCGCGACGTGCCCCAGCCTTCTGCACCTCGCACATTGAAGTACGTGGTCAGTTTTGTTTAATCTCTCCCATTTTACACTAAGACCGCCTACGAAACGGATTTTTCGTAGGTTGTCAATTTTCGTGCCCTGGGATACCTGTACTAAGAAAAAGGGAAGTGCCTTCTTCTTCGCTTTCGCTGCCGCAGTGCTGAAAGGCTTAACCCCTACGAACTGGACCTCGTCGCTCTCAACTTGGCGCAGCTTGTTGAGGAGGACCTTCGGGTCAGCAGAGGGGTTTATGCCTTTGAGGAGCAGTGTCTGAGGTCTTTCTCCTCTGGGGGTATAAGTGTAGAAATCAGCGTTCGCTGCCGCTAACTTCTCTTTTAAAAATCTAAACCCGTCCATTGTTAGGCAATGGACGGTATGAATTCGGGGAGTCTTATATTTAATGAAATAGGTCTTATTTTCTAGAGCCAACTCACATAAGGTCTCCAACTCATCCGTCCCCATGTCGAAGACGTTTATTGGTGGGCATCTGGTCTTCGGTTTTTGCTGTTGCTGCTGTGGCTCCTGTTTTCTCTGCTGCGTTGGCTGCTGTTGTTTCCGCTGTGTTGGCTGTTGTTGTCTCTTCTGCGCCGGCTGTTGCTGTTTCCGCTGTGTTGGCTGCTGTTGTCTTTGTTGCGTTGGCTGCTGCTGTTCCTGCTGCTGCTTCCTTACCTGGGGCTTATGTTGCTGCACCTTCTGCTGTTGTTGCTGCAGTTGGGCTGTTTGCAGACGTTGCGCTGCCTTGGATGTGGAAGGCAGCGATTCTTGAGGTTTTTGCAGGTTTTCCTTCTCCTGTTGTTTTTGTTGCCTTTTGTTCTGCAACTTCAGAACAGCACTCAGCTGTTCTTTCTCCTTTGCTGCTTTCTCAGCAGCCTTCCTCGCCGTAGACTGCTCGTAGAGGAACTTGATATGGGCGTCGAGCTTTGCCCTTTCTTCATCAAGCCTCTTGAGCCTCGTCTCCTCCTCCCTAATCTCCTCCTCCTCATCGTCAGCGTCCGATGTGGCGAGCACTTTGAACGAGTTATCGCTCCCTCTATATGAGAATCGACATTCGTTGCCCTCAGATTCACATTGGAGGGCATCGATGTCGATTACTGCTGTTGGTTTTGTTGTTGCTTTCTTTGGCGGTGTTGTTTTGGTCGCCACCGACCCGCCTTTATTCGGTGCGACCGCCTCTTCGTCCGACGTCATCGTCGTCGTCCTCCGTTTATTGAGATTGGGCTGCGGCTGCAGCCTCTTTCTCCTCTTCGTCGCTTCCGTTGTACGGCTCGTGGGACTAGCCACGCGTATGCTGCCGTCGCTGGTTAGGTGGCCTGACGTCCCGGCCACCGGTGTTTTAAAATCACCCGATTTACTGAGCTCGGGACGCTCGTCACTCTCCATTGCTCTTTCACTCACACTTGGTGTCTATATTATTTTAATTTGAAAAGAAAAAAAAACTTTTTTTCTTTAATTTTCGCTGGGATTTGAACCCGCGATTCACAAATCACTGCACTCTTGCTCTACTGCCTGAGCTACCAATCGATTTTAAAGTCACTGTCTTAACACTGTATACGAAACACTGTTCTAATTACTTGCGAAGCCGAAACACGTGTGTACTCCGCGGAGGTCTGTGAACGACTGGGTTGCTTTCTTGCTTTTTATGCTGACGTTCTCAGTGCTCTCGGGGGGGTTAGCAAACCGGTGAGTTCCCTTGGAAAAGGCTGCCACAGGGGCTAACCGTACGAAGTGCACTCAATTTTTGAGAGGGAGAAGTTGTGTAAAGTTAATGGTTAACAAATTCAGTTTTCGTTGCCAGAAAACCGTCCAATTTTAAAGTTTTGTAATTTCGGTTATTGCTTCCGAAGAATACCCAGAATGAGTTTATGCTCTGGCTGCAGTCGAAAAGATTTGCAACGACGAATTGTAGAGCAGGTAAATAATGGGTTTACAAGATTACTCTGGTTTTGAACTTGTAATTGGGGGAATTTTATTGCAATTTCGTTTTGGTTTGATGATAAAGTGAGGCAAGTTATGAGTAAGTTGTGTCGGGAATTTTCGAAATAACCTTTACCTTTCTGACTCCCACTTGGGCTGGGATAACATTAATGAGTTGGGCAGCAATGTCCTGAATTAAATAATGTATCGAAGGAAGGGACAAGCATTTCAAAATCAGAGTGTTTTAGATCACTTACACTTAACCCTCTCATGCCCGAATTAAAATGGGCGTGGCTAAAATTTTTTTGAGTAGACATATAAGCTAGAGTTGACCTCAATATCAACTGACAAAAATTTCATTGTCCTAGGTGTCCTAGTTCAAGAGCTACAGGATGTTGCGTATATGCAACATTGGGCAATGGTGCTATATATTTAAAGACAAGTTGATTTTTTTTTTTCAAATGCCGTTTATTTATATTTATGTATGATAGGACACAAAACAATTTTTTTGGGGATTGGAGCACAAGTGCACATTACATTTGCTGCATTTACAGCTTGGAAACCCAGTGCTGCATACTCTACATCTTCCACTTTTTCCCCATTCCGGCCAATGGTTATTACCATCAAGTCGTAGTGATTTTGCTGGGTCTGCAACATAAGCTCTTTTATAGGGGTTTGATTCAGAGCCCGTAGAAGGAGCTGGTGATGATGGAGCTAGTGATGATGGAGCTGGTGATGATGGAGCTGGTGGTGATGGAGCTGGTGATGATGGGGATGAATTCATTGTCAAAAGGAGTGATGATGGACGACCTCTCTTTTTGGCGACAACTTTAGTTTGACTTGCGTTCAAAAGCTCGGAAGCAACATCCAATTGAAAATTTATGAGCGGCATATGCTTCAATTCGCCGTCTGTATGTATGATGTCTCTGCGGTACAACAACCAACTGTTTACTAAACTTGAATTTATGCACCAGTATACTATGCGCATGTACCATTTATTTGAGCGGTGGTTGATTTTGTACAATTCAAGCAGCATGTCCGCAAGATCAACCCCTCCCATGTGTTTGTTGTAACATTCAACTATACCTGGACGAGGTATAGTTATAAACTTCTTCTCTTTGCGGCACCATCTGTTGCATTCACTCATTGGGTTCTTACCTGCATAATTTGAAACTAATTGTACGCTCTTATTATCATACCAACGACAAGCAATCAAGTTGTTCGTTGCTTCATATTTGAAATCGCTTGATCCTCGTCCTCGTTTTTGACGGTCTTTCTCACTGATTAGAGCACAATTTTTCAATCGGTTGCTTCTAATTGTACCAACGGCCAATATGCCCTTTTCTTTCAGAGCAATCATCAAGCTTATTGACGAAAACCAATTGTCAAAAAACAGTTTGAAATTTTGGTTTACTGGCAAATTGGATGATAAAAATAGCACGATATCTGATGAAATGCCCAAGCCATAAGTCTTGCACGTTCCTTCTCCAATGTACAGAGTAAAATCGTATATAATCCCAGATACACCAGCTCTCGTAAACATTTTGAAACCCCACTTGTTGGGCTTCATTGGAAGATATTGTTTCAATCTATGTTGACCTTTATATGCAATCATTTGCTCATCTATACTTTGGAATTCTTCCTGCGAAATTTCATTGAATTTTTTTTTTATGGCGTCCAACAAAGGCCGAGCCTTGTACAACTTGTCATATTCAGGTGTTCCCTTCTGAGGCTGTTTAGAATTATCGTTCAAATGGAAAAACTGTTTAATTTTTTCAAATCTGTTTCTTGGTAATGCATTTGCAACGGCTGCTAGTTTGAAATTGGCCGCCCACGCCATTCTATAAGCTGGTATTTTCACAACTGCAAGGTAAAGAAGTATGCCAACAAACCTTTTCATTTCAGGCACAGTGCATTTCAATTCTATGCCCTTCGTTTGCATAGCATATAAATTTGTTTCATCACATATTTTCTGCCACAGTTCATCCGCAAAGAAAGTGGATGGGGTTTTTCACCGCATTGCTGCATAATTCACTTTTCCAAGTGGTCTCGCTTTCCATAAACTCGGCACTTCTCCACTTCAAACTCTTCAAATCAATTTTTTCCATCACCTCCTGTACAACGTTTTCATTTTCATTCAAATCCCCATCATTTTCGCTTTCAATAAATTGATCAATCAAACCAACACTCACATTTTCAGCTCTGTTATCCAAATTTTTCAAAGTTTCTTCAATAATTTCGTCCATATTTCGATCTTCTTCTTCTTCATATTCCTCGTCAGCCGAATCATCCCAATCAAAGTTGACAAATTTTTCAATATCAGCTTGAGTCAGACCTTTTGGGCGCATCTTACAATCTGCATACAAAAAAAAATTTATTTTTTGAAAATTACCACAATAGACCAATGTTGCATATACGCAACACGACATTCACAAAATTATTAGAAACAAACTATATAATATTTTCATGCGGGTTTTTTTTTAAATACTCACTTACCTTTCTTTATTTAGTTGTTGAACTTGGTTTTAGGATGAAGTAATTATTTAAATGTTTTTTAACACTTTTTTAAAACCACGTTTTTTTGCACAATGAATTTGTCAACTACGCTCTCGGGAGAATAGCTACTAACTGAACGCATGTGCAGCTGACTACCGAACAATTAGGTGTAAGCTCACTCAACACATGCAGCTACATATATTTCTGCGAACGGTTCAAAACAAAAAATTTAAAATAACGTTAGTTAGAGGCTCATAAATACAATGTTGCGTATATGCAACAACGGGCATGAGAGGGTTAAGGACTGCAGACTGCGCAAGCTACCGAGAAATCAACCTTAACATATCATGAAACTGTTCGTGAACATTCTGATAGGCCTTAATCAGCCTGGTTCCTGGCCAGGGAAGAAAGTTGCCATAGATCAGATTTTCACATTTGGGCAGGTCTCTCTGTCCCAAGGTGAAACCAAACACTTATACGTCAACTTTAACAACTTCAACGTGTACACGTACGGGCTATAAGGTGCCAAGTGAAAGCCAGTTTTGGCTTCCCCACCAAACTCGTCAGGATGAGGAGAAAGACAAAGAAGAACTCTCGATGATACCTCCAGGTCGAAAAAGAACTCAACGCGACGTGCAACGACATCAAAAGAGGTATGAGACGAGGTGACGGGCTGTATGTGTCTTTTTCAAAATCTTTCTTGAGAAGATTGTGCGCAACTGATATGTCAACAAAAAGGGTATGATCAGTCAAAAGCCTGTTCAGCTACTGGCTTACGCGAACGACAATCAGTTGATTGGAGGAGCATAACGATTCGTCCATGAGGCTTCTTAATTTCAGCAATGCTCTGATACTTCCTGAATACTGCTGACCAGATGATGTGACTGGATTTATGAATCATTTGATTCAAAATCACATGCGTAACACTATATGGCATATGAGGGAACCTGAATGGTAGTGACAGCTTGACCAGCTATATTCTGATCCTATTGCAGGTCAGGAGCCCCTGAAACTTTGGTTTCGGACTGACCGGATGGTAGGCCATCTTTTGGAAGTATCGGGGTGGCTATGGTTTAAAACCCAATATCGCAGGTAAAGTCGAGGTTAGTACAACTGATTCAGGCCAGGCAGTTAGGGGACTTTCTCGGCTCAGTGTGGAGTTGCAATCTCAAGCGGGTGCCGCGGCCCAGAAAGTGGCAGAGGTTTTAAAAAGGCCTCGCCTCCAAACCTTGGTGGGGTGATAGTTTCTCAAGCATGATCGCATTTGGTACTTGGGAGACTAAGGCGTCTTGTGTTACATTATCTACGACTCTTGGAAAAACAGATTCCCTGATAAAAGCCGTAAAGGTAGGTGATCACGTAAAACCAAATCCCACATCTGTATACTGCTGAGCCGACAATGATGAGCTTGATACCACAGTCCAAACTTAGAACACCATTATCCTTGTCGCCAAATGCGCCACTGGTTTCGACAAATAGTTATACACTCCTTGTACAACTGTGGTCCTAAATACAGAATTCCCTTATTTGAACATAAAAATCTTAAGCGTTCAAACAAAAATGTTAAAAAACCAAACCAGTCGCATAAAGCCGTTAATGTGTCTGATTAAATGGGGCTTAATTTCGGTACTGGTGGTCGCCGTGGCGTAGTGGGTAAAATGCGTCGACCCACACGCTGAAGGTGTAGTTCGATTCCCGGACGGGATACCTCGCATTTTTCAAGGCACCACCTCTTTCCAGTTGCTGAGAACACTCAAAGCGTACTAATTGTCTATGAAAAGTTTACAAATTTCGCCGTTCGGAGTCGCCAAAAAGCTGTACATTTCTTCTACTCGTGAGCGAATAGTGAGAATAGCACGCATAACACGAGTAGTTGTTGTAGAAGCTAGGCCCTGGTGCCTTGTGAGTTTCAGTGCCACTCAATTATCAATAATTTCGGTACTGATGTTGTCGTCATCAATCTTTGAAAATACCTAAAAAACTACGCTGAGACATACAGTCAGTGCGCTGTATCCGGCAACATGTCAAACGATGTTTACAAAATTTCTTGATACTCCTTTAAAAACGAAGAAGTTCCCTAAGAAGTCACTATGCCATTTACGGCCAGAACGATAAGTTGTCTGGTTCACAAGAAATCATCTCCAACAGATAGTCACTTGAACGGTGTTGCGTCGTTGGAGACAATAAATGGACGCTTTGCTAAGCTATAACTGCAATCGATTTGCCTATATTTGATACAGATCAGCTGCCATGTTAATGGAGTTGCGAATGCAGCCACTCCAGATGGGTAGGATGAATAATATATTATGAGATATCTTCGTAAAGTGGACTTAAGATAACAGGGAAACGTAAAATTATCGAAAATCGATAACTTTCCCTTAAGTCAGTCAGGGTTCCATGACAACTTTCAATCCTTCATAGCCTGCTTACTTTGTCCAGTATCAGTTTCCTTATTTTAGTCTGTTCATCAAACTTTGCAAGAGGAACATACAGAATGGACCAATTAGTGGTTATTTTATTTATTTATTTATTTATAAAGAACATACAATACAATGTAAAATTGTAATGTAGCTATATAAATGCCGGAGCAACACAAGGCCTTAGGCAAAAGTGGTTATTTTAATTTCGTAGGTTGTGTTTATACTGACTGTGTTCTCCGTGTCTGACTTCTGTCTTGACATCTAGAGGGAGAGTCAGCACCATACCCCTACGGAATGCAATGAATTGTCTAAAGTTTAAATATCGCTTGGAAATATAGAAAACGTTTTTCCAAAGTGAGTGTTGTTCACCTAAAACTGATCATTTTTCGAAAATTATTTTTTGTCCAGGTAAGGCGCTCACGGAGCCTGCAGTACTCAAGTTTATGCAAAAATTTAGTGAGATTGGTATGGTGGTAGACAACATTCATGGTCCCCGTCGACATATGTATGGTCCGCACTCATGAGAATGTGGCTGCTGCGGCTGAGACGCAATTCACGAATACCAAGTCGCCATCGATCTCAACAGATCAATATGTCACAGATTAGGCCGAGATGATTTGTTAACAAAGATCTCAGATTTTTCAATTAAAATGTCCATTTGACTAAACAAATGATACGCTACCATTCGTTATCATTTCCCAGTTTAGGCCTTAAACAGCTTGAATTGGAAAATTATTTTTACTGATCGTGCGTATATTCATGTCGGCGGCTATGTTAACAAACAAAATTGACACATCTACGCCAGAAAACCCGCCCAATGTATTGCAGAAATTGACAGTGTGTTTGGAATTGTGCAGTGACTGACCTTTCAGTCAAAATTGGGCATTATAGAGTTCACTGGCGTGTTTTTTTAATGAAATGGAAAACATTAATATTGGTGACCTCAAGTTCAAGCAAGATATCTTGCCATGCCACACAGGCCAGAACCAAATTCTCGCTTCGTGTTATCAGGCGTCTCGGAGATATTATTTTGCGACCATGGACAATAGGACCCCATTCCATTTTTTTTTTGTGGGGAACCATGAAGGGAGGATGTAAAGCCAAATTACCAAAAACGATTTGAGTACCGAAAGCCAATGCCATCGAAGCAATTGGAAGGAGCTATAGCGCGAAACCTTCAAGAAGGTCTTGGAATATTCTCGTGATAGAATGCACTACTGCGAAGCAAGCTGAGGCAGCCAATTGAAAGACGTTGTTTTTTCTTCACTAATTAAGTCAGTACCGAAATCAAATGCAGATTCAGTCTTCCCCATTCGCTGTTTCTTTGGACTCAAGAGTCAATTGAGTAAAAGAACTCTCTCCCGATGGACTAAATTGGCTTTGTAAAACAGCTTAAATGCCCCAGTCGTCCTTTACAGCGCGGAAACTTGGACGTTCCTAAAAGCGGATGAGGAAGCCATTGGTCTTTTCGAGAAGTTCTGCGTGCAATTTTTGGTCCTGTTTGCGTTGATGGCGTCTGGAGGAGAAAATTCAACGACGAATCTAATAGCCTACACAGTGGCATGCACCTAGTCAAGAGTCTTGGTATACAACACTTAAGATGGCTACGTCAGGCTAGGTAGAGCGTATGGACACCACTGCTCCGACCAGAAAATTCTTCCAATTCAAGCCATTGGGACAACACAACAGCCTAGGTTGAGATGGCGCACACAAGTGGAGAAGGACCTCACCAACTTGGAGCACGCAATTGGAAGCAGCCGGCGAGACATTGTGCTAGCTGAAGAGGCATGTTCGTTGAGGCCCAGGTCCATTAGTTTGTTGGTCTCATTGCATTTAAGAAAAAAAAAGGAAATTAGACCACTATAAACAAACTTGCTTGACTCACTCTATTTCATCTACAGCTTGTTTTCCTTTACTGCTTCTGCTTGAGCATCCGATCAATCCTGGGCTTCTTTGCGCCAACAGACTTAAGATATGTAGGCGGGCTTACAAAACCATGATTGGGTCTTGAGCCAAAACGAAGTGTGCCTTAGCCGCCTATTCTGCTTGATTTGGCATTGAATCCGGCATGTAACATACGGTGTGTTGAGAAAAGCAAACTGAACAGATTACAAACAGTTCGACAGAAGTCTCTCAAACAAGTTGGCCTATATTAAGTGTGCAACCCTCCTATCACTTCCGAGTAAGTACATGAATGCAAGTGTTCCCTCAAATTGGTCCTCATCTAAGTCCGCTCAGACTTGTCTGGCTCCCTAAACAGCACGAGATCGTGGGGATTGGTGATGAACTTGCTAGGCAATGTTCAAAAGAGGGACTCATATAACACGAACTCACTGCCCGCGTCCTTGGTAAGGGGTTTCCGTCGACTTTTGGGTCCCTCGACAGAACAACCATAGTTGGCATGACTTTCCAGGATGCAGGCTGATCAAGTGCATGGTTCTAAATTTCAGCAAGAAATCCGCAGCATTTTCGTCAACTCTAGGCAGGAAAGACTACAGACGGTACTAAGGGGACACTTCATCTTTGTTAAGCACTAAAGTGTGCCTGGGCTTAGTGAGAATGAAGACATTGCAGGACATTTCCTGTCAATGTTCTTCCATTTCAGGTGGGAGCTTAAAACCTAGGCTCTTTTTCACAAAAGCGCTTGCTGGTTTTTCTCCAGAAGGCCAAGAAATTACATTAAATGTAGGTTGCTGCCTGAGACTGAGCGCTCCAGTGCAGTGTTTCCCAACTACCAAATGGGAATGACTTCCCTGCAGTCCACCACCAACTGTCGCCGATATCTGAATACCAAATAAGTTCTCTCACATACCAACTTTAAAAGCAGTCTTCAAGAATCTTATAAAAGTAAGGCAAGTAAATTCCCAATCCTTGAAGAGAGTACTCAGGCATGGAATAATAATAGAGACAATGACCCGAACACAATCATCACCAAAACAAGGGAAAGAAATCAATCCAATTAGATTGTGAATCATGAGGCGAATTCAAGTCGAGTTCATAAATCCTTCAAGTCACGACACCCAGTCCACTCGAAGAAAAACGACCAGAGCGAAGACCTACGCTGAATAGAAGTCCACCGAAATTGGAAAATGAGAAAGGCGAGGAGAATAACATTTGCGACGATAATGGAAAGTATCCCACTTGGTCAGCATTCCGACTCCATCCATCGACTAAATACCCTTCATTATTCGGTGATTGCACTAGCGGCGTCGGACGTTGCGTTGGCACAACTGTCGGCCTGGAATCCACTCTATGTATTATTTGCCGCATTGTATTACAAGTTTGATTCCGCTCCAGAACATCGAAATGAAATAGGACTTCGTTTAGTCATATTCTACATGCATTGAATTCGAAATGATATCCTGTCCACCGTCGTCATGGCCGCCAAGGCAGCGACAGCAGCAGCAGGAGCAGCAGCAGCAGCGGCAGCGAACGCCTTAAGCCCGCTTGTTCGCGCTAATATGTGTTTTTAATGAGATAAATACGTGATCTGTCCATCTGGTGTATTGCCAGTGCCACGCCACCCCACCGTGTTGGGGCATCTTCTCGCAAGGAAAAGATGTGTCCTTCGATTAAGTATTAAATAAGGAAAATGTGCACGTGAAAGATATTTATTTGGGGTGATTTTTTGCTCTACTCCTTCTTTTGTGTCCTCCCGGGCTGTGCTCTTTGCAGCGGCGGTGTGTTTCTTTTATTTTTGCCGGTGCTGGACTGGGGTTAACGTTGATTAATTGTTCGTTCTGTTAAATACTCCTCTGGGATGGGGCTGGCTTATACAATGAACAGATGACTCAGAGGAAACGATTAGAGTCGGTGTCAAACTAAATGAGTGCAGAGAGGGTGTTTTTAACTTCCTCGAGTGTCAGTGGATTGGGAAACTTTGATGGGATTTGTTTTCTCGTTGTCTTGATATTTCTTTGGGGTGGGCAGGGAAGAGCATCTTAAACTGAAATTATTTTCTTCATTAAAGGAGTCCTGAGATATGGGCATAGGGGAAATGTCGAAAAATCTAATGAACCACATTTGGCACTCAGAATACTGGTTCGAAGGACGAAACATTGTGGCTGTATTGTGGCGGGAACTGTGATTGAAACTGGAGCTGGGAATGTCTGGGCGTCGCGAAAGGGTTAGAATCTTCGTCTTAGAAGGTTTGTACTTGGCGGCAGCAGATCATGAATAACTGGCAAATAGTATCCACTGCGAGAGACTATGGAACTGAATGTTGGCTGGAAAAGAGTCAGAACAGAGGGAGGGGCACGAAAGCTTTTCAACATGACAATGCGTGACTTCACGGTGCCGAACCCTATAAGACTAACCAGAAGCGACAGATTTAGTTCTACTCCACCCAAAATAATCTCTTGACATCGAAACATGTGTCTAGCTATTGAGCCGTTCCGGTCAGATGACACACAGCTTTAAATGACTTATTTTCAATTCACTGTAAAAAAAAGACAAGTTAACCCTAATTTTCATAATTTTCAGCTATATGAACATACAGGGTGGTACACATGCACAATCGTAAATGCAAATGGAGTTTTCTTAATCCATGTAACTCACTCATTCATCTTATCCCTTGCCTTAATCAATTGCTCGTTGAGACCGTTAATGACCTTCACGTTCAATCCCTCACTTCGTAAGCAGTGAAACAGCTTGCTTTGCGTTGAAAGGACTTAGGCTGTAAGATCCACAACCACGAGCTGTTTCCACCAAGTAAATAAGATGCGAAGAAAGAGTCAGAAAGACTTGCAAAGCCAACTACAGCCACCGTGAACCTACTGACGTCAGTTGGAACCAGTTCAAATGAGGCTGTGCCCGACTACGATATTTTGCCTAATTGAAGATCTCCAAGAGTTGTTGGTGAAATAAGTTGATGCTGTCGTCTCGGTAATGTACACGATCAACAAGCTATATTGTCCCGAAAGGGATCTTGATGGAGATTTTCAGAGTCACTTCTGTCTGGGAAATGAGATAAGCCATGGGCGATTAGACACTCCTGGTGTCACTTTATTCAGGGATAACTGTCTGACAAATATGGTCGCCGTGGCGTAGTGTATAAGTGCGTCCATCCACACGCAGAGGGTCTAAGTTCGTTTCCCGGACGGGACACCACAAATTTTTTTACGACACCACCTTATTCCAGTTGCTGACAACACTCAGAGAGTAACAATTGACTATGAAAAGCTTCTCAAATCCCGCCGTTCGGAGTCGGCAAAAAACTGTAGGTGCCTTCTACTCGTGAGAGAACAGTAGCACGCACAACACGAGTAGTTGTTGTAGAAGCTAGGCCCTGGTTCCTTGTGGTCCGTAGTGCCACTCAATTCTTCTTCTTCTTCTTCTTCTTCTTCTTGTGGCGCTACAGTTCGAGGTGAATCTGGGCCTCAACCAACATGTCTCTCAAGCCAGCACGATCTTTCACCAGCTGCCGCCAGTTGGTTGAGGTCCTTCTCCACTTGTGTGCGCCACCTTAGCCTAGGCCGTCCTCTGTTGTGTTGTCCGAATTGCTCGGATTCGAAGATTACATGGCCTAGCCATCTTAAGCGTTGTATCCGGAGACGCTTGACTAGTCGCTGTACAGCCCATAGGGTTCATCGTTAAATCTTCTCCTCCAGATGCCATCAAAGCAAACAGGACCAAAAATCGCACGCAAAACTTTTCTCTCGAAAAGGCTAAGGGCTACCACATCCGCTTTTAGTAAAGTTCGGGTTTTTCTTAAGGGTTCTGGGTTCCTCTTAAGTCTACCGAAGCAGCGATTGGCAAGAGTGATTCTGCGTTTGATTTCGGTACTGGTATTTTTGTTCCTATTTACGAACTCCTTAACTACCTCAAAGTTTCTGCTGCCTAGTGTGGCGCTCTGTCCGAGACGTCGATTTTGTGTGTTTTTCCTTTCCTTACCAGACTCATTTTAGCCGCTTCTGCTTCAATGCCAACAGACGCCTCATTGACAACTAGCTGTGTTCATTAAATCACGTCAGTGTCATCGGCGGAAGCTAGCAATTGAACTGATTTTTGGAAGATCGTGCCTCTGGTGTTGACACGATCATCTCAAGAATGCTGTTAAAGAAGTCACATGACTGTGCATCGCCTTATCTAAAACCTTTTTTGATATTGAAGGTCTCAGTGAGTTCGCTCCGGACCTTGACGGAGCAGTGAGAGTTCTCCATCGTCATCCAACAAAATCTGATGAGTTTGGTAGGAATGCCAAAACTAGACATGGCACTGTATAGCTCGTCTCTATGCGCGCTGTCAAATTCGGCCTTAAAGTCGACCTATAGGTGGTGCGTGTCGATTTGCACTTTTTGGTTCTTTTCCAGGATCTGCCGTAGTGTAAAAGATGTAGGACTTCCCTGGCCTGAAACCACACTGATAGGGACCTATTAGGCTGCCTAAGAATGGTTTCAGGCGTTCACACAATACGGCAGATAGGATGTTGTAGGCGATGTTAAGAAGGCTGATACCTCGATAATTGGCGCAGTCGAAGGGGTCTCCTTTCTTGTGGACCGGACAGACGACGCTGAGATTCCACTCATCGGGCATGCTTTTCTCCGACCATATGTCACAGATGAGCTGGTGACAATTTTGCCTTAAGTTCCACAAGATGCATCAGTAAAAGATCATTCATTTAAAGTTTTCTCATTTTTTACTTTATTGTCATTTAAATTCGGATGAATTGTGTAAACAGTTTCAATGTCAGAACGCACCACTCTCCGGGAGTCGAATGGATTTGCGATTTCAGATTAGCAAATGCATAATTAGATTACTCCGAAGTATATGTGATACAAAATGAGACGTATCTACGCATCTGCCATCATTTTCATCCCCTATCTTGATGTTTACCGATTTGGCCCGAAGCAATGCACACCCTTTACGCAAGAATACCATTCGGTGACTGCCTATAGGCGGTAAATTGATTCATTCGCCTGTGCATTAGAGGGCAGATGATACCCCCACAAAGCCCGTATCTACTCGTCCACCTAATCCCAAATATAATAACAGTATGCACATAGTGCGCCCGGAATGAGTGATTGCGTCCAGTCAGGCAGCAGCGATCCGTGTTCGTCCGATGTATCCATTCTGCTTCATCCAGTTCCAAGATTATAATCTGTTGAATTCTTGCCATATTATCCCCCAGATATTCGTCTTTTTTTTTCAGTCAATGCTTCCTTTCATCCCTGGAAAGCTATTATTTTCGCAACGCTACTCATCGAACGCTACCGGACCGGGGATGAAGGATTGAAAATCCCTTCGACAGCATATTAACCCTCTAAAGATCTCTGATACTGCCATCGTCATAGAGTGGGTTGGCATGGCATGAAATGAAAGTGCAAATTAATTGCTTTATGGAGCGATAATTTATGGATGCGCTAGACTATAAAATGAGCGGAGGAAGGAAGGCAAAAAAGCAGTCTTATGGAGTATTTGTGTAGTTTTAAGGGTCATCATCACCATCGGCACGGATGAGTTGCAAAAGCCCAGTCATGGCACAGAGAATCTGTGCGAGGTGGGCGGTGAGGGCTGAGTGGCTGTATCTATCGCAAGAAGCGAATTTGTCCCCGAACTAATTCGCCATAAATTTAATAAGCACTTCATCAAGATAAATTCCCGGATGCGTTGTGTATCCTTCGAGAAATCCGTATTGTTGCTTGTCGCAGGATAGCCGTCTGCTCTGTCGCCGCCTCAAGTGACTGCTGCTGGCCATCCACCCACCCACTGGTAGGCAATAATTCATTTGTTGTGCGCGACAGTAGCAATTTTTGCGTAAAACTTTGTCCATGAGTACTCGACATTCGGTACAGTGTGTTTTACAGGGGATGGTCTCGGTTGTTTTACCGAACTCAATATAGGCAAGGAGAGCATATGCGATTCTGACGAAGGACTTTATTTTTTTTTGTGCGCCGGGATGTGGAAAGTTTTCATAGGCACCATTAGGTCGATGTCCATTCGTAGTGGCAAATTTTTACCGAATAGACGCTTCTTCACAAGATGCAAGATTTCGAGTGTCGCTGATGTTTTAAATGCCTTATATAGCGTTTTATTCATACTGCTGCATTGTTAGCACAAAACTCTTCGGATTTCAGCATGTATTCGACCCCTTAGTGTGCAGAGCACATTCTAAGCGAAGGCGCTTCACATTCACTACAGCTTTTGCGCAGAGAGGACAGGAATTCACGGAAACAACTGTGACTAGTCAAGAACTGCGTAAGATAGTAATTACGTTCGTAATTTAGATTTATCCATCTTCCGTGTTTTGGTATTTATTCCACTGCTGTTGCCAGGCTTTTATACTGCGGTTTCTTTCGAGCTTCGTCGCTTGATGTACGTTGGACCCGATTTGCAAGCGAAAGATCTTCTAGCTCCTAATGCTGCAATATCGATAGGTACCATAGTACCATAGTATTGCGCATCGGAGAATATCGTTTGGTATGCACTGCTAACGCTCAACGGCCATCATTTATATATTGACTCAGCGTTTTTCATGGGCGACTTTTTGTTCACAACAATATGTAAAACTTTATGAAGGCTACAACGGGCACAAATATTGTCTGATGTCAAGAAAAAAAGTTGCACATGAAAAGTCCGTGTGTAGGCCACCATATGGCCGCTGCGAGTATGGAAGCGGGTTGTCTCCAAACCGCCGATAACCATCACTCTCAGGTATTTGATAAAGGGACTAGAGATAATATTAAGTTCCCTGTCTTTTATTGTTGTAGTCTTCAACACCCCTATACTTGTCTAAGCACATACCGCGCAAATAGTTATTTACAACAACAATCTTCAGGGTTTTATAGGGTTTTTGGATGTTGGTTTGGCCCCAAGCCACAAAACCTCTGTCAATTCATGCGACATGAATTTAATAATTCGTCCGCATACATCGTATAAAAGATCCTGCTTACAGTTTTGTGTAAGCTCCCGAAAACGTTTTTAACAATCTGGTAGGTACTTATCTGTGTGATTACAAGCTTGGAAAACCCAGGTTCGCAAACTGCAGCCGATCCCGATTTCAAGGCTGGATAACAGGGTGCATAGAACCATGCCATACAGTAGCATGTCTACTTTTTGCATTCCTATCAAACTTGTCAGATTGTATAGGATGACGTTGGACAACTTTAACTGCTCCGTTAAGCAGTTAGGAAACGAATTTACGGCGACCTTACGCTTAAAAGAGGATTTTGACAAGATCACACAATGTCATGAGGCCTTATTAACATCTTTCTTAAGAAGATCGGCAATTACTAGTCAATACCAGCAGCACGATCGGGACCAGGAGTCTTTTCAGCTGCTAGTCTATGTGGATGACATTGACGTGATTAACACGGCGCCAATGAGATATTTGCTGTCATTGAAAAGGAAACGGCAAAAGTAGGACTGGCGGTAAATGTGAGCAACGAAGCGTAGAAGAAAAAGCAACACGAAAGGATTCACAACATCGCCGTCTCGGCCAGAACGTCTGAATGGGCACCAGAAACTTTGAGGTTGTCAAGAATTTTATATGCCTTGGCTCAGTAGTAAATAGGGACCAACAACATCAACACCGAAAGTTTTCACGAGGCAACTGAGTGCTTAATACCTTTCTCGAAAGATTAAGATGAATTTGTGCAACACCTTGAACATCTCTGTTTTTCCCTCTGACACAGAAACGTGGACGGCGTTAAAAATCCTCTTGGATGAGAGCCAAATGCGACAAAGGCCGGAATTTCAATACTCTTTGGGCCAGATCTCTGTTGTCATATCCTTTTTATGGACTTTTCACCTAAAACGTTGTGTCAATGGACGATAAACTGGCAACATTTCACCGTAATGTTGAATCTTCTGCAATGAGGGCCGAAAGTAGCAAGCAGAGTTTTCCTTTCGAAAAGACAAAAGACTTTCGTCCAAGTTCCTACAACATAATAAGAATGATCATTGCCTTCTCCTTAGCCAGCTTGGTCTTTCAAAAGAGGTTTCTGCATTTTGAGCTTAATCAAGCAGCCTTTAGGATTCTATTTTCAGTTTTCCCACAATTTAATGTGCCACTCATGCATCTCCTGTAAAACACAGACAAGGAAGACACCTGCAAGTACATTGCAAAATTTTACCAGTTTCGCAACTCGTGACGGCCTTTTTGTCAAAAGAGCTTCATACATTAAATATTCTATATCAACGTCCTTCATAGCCTTAACGCTAGCGCTAACGAACGCTCCACTAACTTCGTGACAATTGCAACCCTTTTCTGCAGAACACACTGTATCACTCGCAATGCCGTAAAAATTGTTGATACTTCATTACTAACGGAGTGTATACAAGAAATGATGGATTTTCGTTTTTATTTGTTGTGGCATGGGCTGCGAATAAACAAAAATCGAGACTCCTTTGACAGTGTCTACCAGTCTCTAGTCGACTGCATGAAGGCAATCACACAGGGATGCCGCCTCCCTCCCATGCACTGGTCGTTAGGTAGGCGCTCTACAGTGGCATCAGTTCAGTGATCCATTTGTATCGCGAGGCGAATTTAGCAAAAGTTCACGCGACGGCCAACCAGCGAGATATATGACGACATTTATGTTGCGAAATGGCTCTTCAGGGGACGTAATGATAAAATTTATGGCCACGCTTAATGTATTATCGCCTATGAGCAAGTAATAATAATAATAGTGCAGACATACGGCATACGGAATGCAGATAGATAGACGACAGTTTTGTTGTTGCCACCGCCACCGCCACCATCGCCATCGCATATGTCCGGCTGCGGGCATGATGCTGACAGATTATTGAACTGCCCGGGCGCATCCGTGGAGTGGGCTCCTCGGTAATGCAGTGTAAACTCCCGATTTTATTTGACAAGTTATTTATTGTTGCATGAATGTGACGGTTTGGCTGTCGACTCTGCACACTGCAACAACAGAAACGCGCTGTCGCTGAGAGGAAGAGCAAAAAAGGCCTCAGGCAATAAAATTACAAAACGATTCACTCAAAAATTATTTTTTGTGCAAATATTTATTGCCTCACGACTGGCAACTGGCGACTGGTGAGTCCGGTTGTTTTGTGCTTCTTGCTGATGAGTGATTTCGTTTCGTGCAAAAATCGGTGCTCTTGTGCCCGATAATTGATCCATAAATCGTTGTCAATAAATCTCCGAAATGTGACATTGATTGCAGCGTATGTAGCACGGTGTGCGAATTGATTATGATCGTATCTCATTGGGTGTGTGACGGCTTATGAGCGCCAAGGATGGTAAACTGTGGTTCACTGTTGATGCGGTGTTTCTTATATCAGCTGTAAGAAATTATGTGTTGGAGGAGAAGGAGGGGAGATTCTGGCACAATCTGAGAGGAAGGGGGATTTTAATACTCCACTTAATATGAAGTGTTTCCACGGTTAAGAAGAGACTCAGTCAAAAAGGGTATTTAGCGGGAGACTGTAGGATTGTCTTTGAAAACTGTGGTTTATTTGGTAGGGTTCATGCACCAGCATGCCTGTCTGTAATAAGTCTACCTTTAACACGTCTGTCAAGCACTCTCGTTCTGTTCACAAGAAAAGGGAATGGAATGGTCTCCATTCATCAAAAGAACAACGTAAAAGGTGCATTTTATTGTGGAATGACCATAGATCAGACGTTGGATCTTTACACTGGGAAAGGTCCCAAGTCTTAATCGTCACTCATCACTATCACCTTTGTTAATTTCAAGACCATAAGTCCATAGAGACAATGTCACAATTCTGTTTTCATATACCCTCCGAACTCCAGAGATTGTGCAGCGGAAGCTCTCGCGTCTCTATAATGATCAGATATGAATTCAGTTGAAAGTCAATATCAAGACAAGGCGACACACTGTTAGCTGATATTCTTAACATTGTTAAGGAGAACGATTAAAAATCACAGATTACAATTAGAGGCACAATCTTGCAAAAGTCTGTTAAACTGCTAGCTTCATGGATTGTATTAAGGTCATTGGATGAGTATAGGGAGCTATCAGTAAAGTACTTGCTGACGTGCGTGGCATGTCCGGTTGTCCAAGTCCAACAAGTCTGTAACGCTGCTCCAGGAAGAAAAATTGAATGCCAAAATAAAAATTTTGACGTATGTTAGGCTTCAGGTGAAAATGTGTAGGCCGCTGTAAGACTCAGCGTATCCATAGATTTGCGCGATAATCTTAAGATTACAGGCCGAGTTATTAAGAGGATTTCGTCTGCACGGACTGCATGGCTTCAACAAAGGGAAACAAATAAAGACAACTATTTAGCTATTTAGTTACTTGATCATATTCTCCTATTCTCTTAAATCGTTTCTATGTATATGATAGTCAGGGAACGTTTGACACACCAATGGCAGGAACTTCAAAACTCCGTTCAACTGCTTACTTACGCAGGCATAATTGACGTGATAGGACTATCACAGCGAGCTGTCAATGAGGTACTGGCTAGCATTGAAGGTGAAGCGGCTAAAATAGGCAGAACAAGGTAAACGCTGTCATCACGGAAAGACGCACGACTTCGACTTCTCGGACCGAGCAACACAATCGGAAGCAAAAACCTTGGGCCAGTCACGCATTTGGTCTACCTTGGCTGTGGAATAAATAGGGACAATGACACCAGTACCGAGATCAAATGCAGAATAACTCTTGTCATTCGCTGCTTCTTAGAGCTGAAGAGGTAACTGAGTAACTTCAGTTGATCCCTTGGAAACATCAAGCTGACGTTATAAATCAGTTTGATCATCCCGTCCTGTTCCATGGCGCAAAAACATGACCGCTATTGGAATGTGACCGCTGGTTATTTGGAGAGGAGTTCTGCGTGCGATCTTTGGTCCTGTTGATGGCATCTGGAGAAGAAGTTTTTACGAATTGTACGGGCTATACAGCGGAATGCACACAGCTAGTCATCTTTGGATCCAATGCTTAAGATGGCCTAGATCATGCACAGCGAATAGACACCACAGTTCTGTTGGGAAGAGTCCCTGATTCTGAACTATATTTGGCTGACGTAGCATAGTACGTACTCGTAACTGGAGGCAGCTAGCGATAGATCGTGCTGGCTGAAGAAGCTTATTGGTTAGTCTCAAGTTCACACCGGACTGTAGCGCCAAGCAACAAAGAAGAAGAACACCAAGCTGTAAGCTGTCTGTATGCAATGGAACCTCTTTGATCACTTGTGAATTCTATAAGCTCTGCAGATTCTAAATTGACTTCGAGTAAGAGATCTTGCTAACACATAATGCAGTTCATTTTGTGAAAAAAATTTAATTGTTTTTTTGTGATTGGACGGAGAGTGAATTTTCTTTCTTCGTTAAGCACACGATGCGTCGATACGGAGAATTTGGAATTATTTCTGTTAAATGACTACAAGTAGCCCAAACAGATCTGTTTGGATATGCATTGCAATAAATAGGCCTATTCTGCTTTGATAGAGTGCACTTTCATGTATATACTTACATTACTGCTGCTTTCCTTAAGTTTCTCCAATCGGTCAGTCCTTGCTGCTCAGGGGCTTTCTCTAGTACGCATCGAAATATTCATAACGTCCTGCTGAATCTGTACTCCTCCGCAGTGCATCCTTCTTCATGTCATCTCCCACCTTTCACTGATTGAGATTTTAAGGATTTTGCGCATCCCGTGGCATAGTGGTTGCCGCGGCGTGGTGGGTATGTGCGTCGACTCACACGCCGAAGACCTCACGTTACGTATAGTAGATGGGAATGAGAAGAATATTGTGCTTGCGATTTTTAGTTCTGTATTGTATTGTCCCCCTTGTTTAAAGGGATTATTTAGCACCTTAAAGTGACTGGAATTAGATCACAGCACGGGGCGAAGGTACAGAGGTAGGGAGGGAAAGATGGTACCGATGCACATTGGTTTTAAATGCCTGTGTATTGTAATGAGGGGGAAAAGTTGAGCTGGGAAGGGCATTCCATATTCGTGTGTTGCGGCTAAAAAACGACTCTAAACTTAACACTACGCTCAATTAAGGGTGAACTGATGGGCATTTCTAACGAGACGAGTATTGCGGGTAAATTCTTGAAAGAAAAGGATTGCGACCGGCTAATTTATTAGAGCATTTTTTGTTATAATAGCGATAAAATAGTGATAAAGACTCTACATTTCGTCGATGTTCTAGCGACTCGATTGACTTCGTAGCATAAGTATTACCAATAAGCCTCGCTCGCTGTTGAATTCTATCTAGTAGGTGCAGGGAGGCCTTAGGAGCTCCAAACCAGATAAGAGCGTTAAACTATAGTTTTGGACGGATGTAATCCTTATATATTGTGGCCAGATCAAAAGAGATGAAATACGAGAGCGTTCAATATATTCGCGGTGTCGGGGTGAAGATGTTTTTGTATATATAAATTGACTTATTTATCAAGTAATACTATGATTTTAGTGCATTCATGTAAAATTTCATATAAATGTGATTATTAATTCTCATCTCTAGTTAAACAGAATCATAACGGCAACTGAGACGATGATAGTGAAAATTGAGCATCGCGCTGTAATTAAATTTCTCATTAAGCATGAAGAGATGGTGGCTGTTTACCAGGGTTCCGCAACTTCATCAACTGTGGAAAAGTGGTCGAGTGAGTTCAAGAGAGCCAGAGAGAGCATTGAAGACGACCTCCGCTCCGGCGCCCCGGTTACTGCTTGTACGGGAGAAAGCATCAAAGAAGTCGAAAAACTTGTTCTTGAGGAAGCCCTAATAAAGGTGGAAATTATGGCAGAGATCACCAAGCTTTCAATTGGTACCATTCACACCATTCTTCATGACCATCTTAGCCTGTCAAAGGTCGGTGCAAGGTGTGTGCCACGATTACTCACAGAAAAAAGTGAGAATCGCATGTTATAGAGAGCTTTTGGAGATGTGAAGTGAGAATGTAGTGGCATAAAAATATTTTGCGGGAGGAAATTAAAAAGAAAAGACGGAGATTGTGGTTTCGAAGAAATCCATCACCCACCCTATAGTCCAAACTTTGCCCCTAGTGATTATTTCCTGTTCCCGGATTTGAAAAAATGTCCTCGTGGAAAAAGATTTTCGGATGATGAAGAACTCAAGTCGGCAATAAATGGGTATTTTGCAGAAATAAAGTAAATTTATTTTTTTGAGGGCTCAAAAAAGCTTATCTCTAGATGTAACAAATGCATTGATGTTAGGGGAGATTATATTGAAAAATAAAAACAATTTAAATTGAATTCGCAATTTTCTTCATATCGATATCGAGTGTATATTGAACGCCCCTCGCTTTTCCTGCATCGCTTTAAGAAACCTAAACACTTCGCTGAATCTTTGGCGGTCTCGAATATGTGATCGTTTCAACTAAGTCTTTAGTCGATACATATACCATTGACGGAGAGGTGTTTGGTTTCACCAAGGCTAAAGCTAATCATGAATAATGGCTAGTTACTTTGGGAACGCTTGAGTGGCAGTAGACAGCACTGGGGCTTGGAAGCATTAAATTCCAATCTATTCTTCTTACCCCAATCAATCATACCGTCAAGATCGGAATTTAATGAGCTTAACATACGCTGACGTTCCAAATTTACGGCCGATGAGGAGGGTCGAGAGCCAAGGAAGGATTATGAAAAGCTGAGGGTACTGTCTTCAACGAATGAGTGGATTCGATTAGAAGTGACAGACAGGAGATCATTTATAGAAATGAGGAAGAGTGTCGAAGACAAAATAGAGCCCTGGGGAACACCAGCATTAATATGGTGTATATAAGACTTGAAAGGTAATTTCTAATCTATTAAAGAACAGATTCAGTGACACCATAAGCACTCACACGAGAGCCTGATGCCAGACTCTGTCAAATTCCTTTGATATATGAAGCGCATCAACCTTGCTTTCTCCTACATTGTGCAAAGATTGGTTCCGTTTTTCGGGGAAGTACGCCATCAAATCACCAGTGGACCTGTTGCATAATACAAAAGGAATGGGGAGAAAGTATTAGATGAATCCATACAAAATTCAAAAAGACGAAAAAAGCAAAAAAACGCGATTTCGCGGTGATTGATAAGAAGCAATGTTTAAACAAAGTGCGTCCCATATGAAGAGTCAAGTAAGATGCATAAAAGCATCGTCAAAGCACAGTTATGCGATGCATCCCTACCACCTACACAAAATAGACTGCAACAAGGATTCTCCGATTGAAATTATAAAACGATTCATGTCACAAGCACGACATCAAATCAAAGCAACGTCATCATTAAAAAAAAAGACAACCATCAGGGATCTTTTGTGCGGCATGTAATGGAAACTTTCCCGCTTTCTTCGTCTTCATTGTGCGGAATGTCGCCCACTGATATACACATTCTGCATGCAACAGGACAAAAAAGAACCCCTCGTCGAATGTACAAAGTCCTCGCAACATAATTTATTATGCAATGAGTTTTTGTCTCATACTCCGTCACAGCGATGATGCACTCTGACTGACAGGGAAATAATTTAGTGAGCTGTTCGCATAACAAAGGAATAAGGCCAAACGAGGAGCCCAGAACAGGAGAAAAGAAAACGCAAAAACCAAACGCAAACAAGAACTGTTCGAGGACTTAGGAAAACGTTAAATAACATTCAGCAACATGCCATAGATTCAAATAATGAATTTGCATTTAAATGGCTTTTTCCCACTTCTGAAGTGGCGGGCGGGGGGAGTCTTGGGTGGGTTGTGACGGTGTGTCTCTCGCAAATAGGACATGAAATTTTCTCTTCCGTTGGAATGAATGAATGACGACAAATGACGTTAATGTAATTTCCAGTACGGCTGGGTCATTTGTGAAGACAATGCAGAGCTAGAGGCGCTGTTGTGACCCTTGGATGGTTTATTGGAATTTTAGTTCTTCCTTTTTTTTTCAAATCAGAATGTTGGGCTGAAAAGGTTTAATGAAGTAGTAGATTTTATGAAACGATAAGATTTTACGTTTGAGTGGCTTAACGGCTGCGTATGACAGCGTGCAAAGAGACGAGCTATACAGAGGCATGTCTAGTTTTGGCATTCCTACCAGGTTCATCAGAATGTGTAGGATGACGACGGAGAGCTCTCGCTGCTTCGTCAAGGTCGGTTTAATGTTTTTGACTAGATTCTCGAGAAGGCGAAGCGCTGTTCTTTGATTAGTTCACAAGTCCTTACCAGGGGCACGATCTTCCAACAGTTCGTTCAACTGCCATGATATTAACGTGACTGGACGAACACAGCGAGCCGTTAATGAGGCGCTTGTTGGCATTGAAGCGGAAGCAGCTAAATGGGTTTCGCGATAAATGAGGACAAGATAAAGTATATGCTGTCATCGAGGAAGGACACACAAGACCGACGTCTCGGACAGAGCGTACCACTAGGCTGCAGAAACTTTGAGGTAGTCCTTAGTCTTTTTGAGAGACAAACTTTGGGTGCGACTTGTGGTCCTATTTGTGTGGATAGCGTCTGGAGGAGGAGAAAATTCAACGACTAACTTCATAGGCTGTGCGGCGGCATATGTTTGGTCAAACGCAAAAAGTCTTCGAATTCGAGCCATTGGGACAAGGCAAAAGAGGACGGCCTCGATTGAAGTAGCGCACACAAGTGGAGAAGGACCTCAACCAAGTTGGAGTGCGCAATCGGAGGCAGCTGGCGAGAGATCGTGCTTGCTGCAAAGGCATGTTCGTTAAGTCTCAGGCCCACCCCAGATTGTAGCGACATGGAAAGAAGAAGGATAAATTTTCACATGCGTAAGGCTCCTTGCCCCTTACTACGTGGTGGACATATAACAATGTCAGGCGGGGTGACAATTATGGAAGAGGGCTCCTACATGTTGGTATGAAAGAGAAGCGGGTGATCGAGGTTTATGGTGGTGGGAATTATGATGTTGAAGGGCGTTACGTTGATAAATAGCATCATCGACTGAGACTTGGATCAAAACTTGGACAACGACTTGAACAATGACTTGAACGTAGCCTTAAATACATACTTGGCCAAGAACAATTTGAACATGACTTTCTCTGGAACATGGACAAGGTTTCGGACAATGACTTGAACTGACTCGGAGCTAAGAATTTGCACAAGAAAATGGACTGAAACTTGACGAAGGCTTGAGTAATGATAAAGATGAAGAGTTAAACTTTCCTGAAACTTTCGAACACTACGCTGGGACATTCGATTGACTTCCGGTAGAATATTTGCAACTACTTCTATAACAAGGATCCTGCATCATCAGCTTTCAAAACATCAGTTCAAAATTTCTTACAGCTGATACGAGCAAGGCCGTGACAGCGGTGGGGGTAGTGCTTTTCAGTGTTATCGGCGTCATTAAAGGCGTCGCAGAGAGTTTTGGCGCTTAGGCCAAGCACACTCAGGTGGGTACAGTGGTCAGTTTGTAAGTCAGCTGTAGTCATATTGGCCACTACTCCATGTGAGCCCAAAGAAGCATAGATTGGCACGAATATTTTTGCACTAGACCTTGGTACTGGTGCTATTGTCTCTATTTACTCCGAAATCCTTGACTACTTTAAAGATTCTGATGCCTATTATGACGCCCAAGACGTCGATGTTGTGTGTCCTCCGGTAATGACAGCTTTTTGGCCATTTTGGTCGCTTTGGCTTCAATGTCAGCATATGCCTCATTGTTAGTTCCCTGTGAATGTTCACTCACCTCAATGTTGTACGCATAAGCTACCAGTTGAATGGACTTTTGGAAGATATTGCCTCTTGTGTTGACTTGTGAATTGCACACGAAAAACTCTCATGACGGCGCGTCGCCTTCTCTACAAACTCTTTTGTTTGGCAGTAATGTCAAAACTAGACATGGCACTGTAAAGCTCGTCTCTATGGCATATGTGGCCTTGAAATCAACGAATAGGTGGTAGGTGTCGATCTGTTTCTCTTGAATCTTTTCCAGGTTAAGACGGCGTGGGAATATTTGGCCGAGAGTGGGCTTAATTTGCCTAAAACCGCACTGATAAGGACATATCAGATACTTAAGTTGCTCCCACAAACCAGATGATGTGACTGACTCAATCATTTGATTCAAAATCACATCCGTAGCATTATTATTTTATAAGTGTATTGGGAATCATTAATGGAGCCAAATTTCATTTTATGGCGGAATGGCGGCTACCAGACCCAGGTGTTGAGGGAACCTGACTGGTAGTGACAGCTTGACCAGCGGCTATATTCTGGTGCTACTAGAGGGCAGGAGGCCCTGGGACTTTGACTTCAGACTGACTGTGCGGTGGGCACCCTTGTGAGAATATCGTTTGGTTTATAAACAAAAATCGAGTCAGATTATTTGCCCAACCAATTCAGGCAAGGCGGTTAGGGGACCTCCCCGCCTCAGTGTGGAGTTGCATTCTCAACCGGGTTCTGCGACTCAAAGAGCGGCAAAGGTTTAAGAAAGGCCTCGGTTCATACCAAGGTTGAGTGATTGTCTCTCAAGCATGATCTCATTTGGTACTTGGGAGACTAAGGCGTCTAGTCTTGCGTTACCTACGACTCTTGGAAAAATGGACACCGTGCTATAAGCCGTAAGGCAGGTGATCACGTAAAACCAAACGCCACAACTCTTCCCATAAAACGGCAAAGGATCTTCAGAGGGATATTACGGATTTTGACACGTGTGTAGTTGGCGCAGTCGAAGGAGGTCTCCATTATCGTGGATCGGACAAGTGGCACTGACCTTTGTCTTACAAGAGGTCTGGTGAATGCAGCCAACTGCTTTACTCACCTCCAGCTACTTTGAACAGTTCCGCGGACAGTTCGTCCGCTCCAGCAGTTTGTTTTTTGCTCATCTTCGTCGAAATAAATGATGCATCCTGCCTGATAGTGGTATTGTGGTCATCTTCGCAGTTTAACAATCTGAAACTCTCCCTTCACAGTATATCTTCGAAGGTCACAATACGGAGACGGCTACAGTTAACATAACTCAGAGCGATGTAGTCAAATGATAACCAAACTTTTGTCGTCAACGATTACAGGTTATGATTTGGACGATATGTGCTTCCAACAAGACGAGGCAATAAGGCACACAACTAGACCACCTGTGGAAGTATGACGTGAAAATGTTCCTGGTCGCTGACACATAGGGCGACAACAATTGGCCTCCAAGATCAAACGATTTCACCCTGTTACACATTTTTCTGAGGACCCTCATGAACTCCATACGCTTGACTCTATCAAGTTTTAGCCTAGTTACAGGGGACACAGATCGTTTTTAAAATTCCCCGAAACAACAGGAAAAGGACATATCCTTGCTTGCCACAGCAAAAATCAGGAAAACGCACACGAATTGCCTTCATCTAAGGATTATCATTTGATTTACATCGAAGCTTGAACTAATGCCCAGGTTTACTGACATTACACATGTGAACGCAGGGAACTGAAATAAATTGCAAGGCTCATTTTATTTCCAAAAATATCTCATCCACCGGTGAAGGGATGCGCCCCACATACACACACAGCAACGCACAGATGGATGAAAAGAAAAACTTCGTAATTACCCGGGATTAGTCCCATGCGATTATTGCAATATTCTCGGATTATTTATCCTCTTAGTTTATTGCGATTGTGTCCGTCCTGAGATTGAGATTTAAATGCATTTTTATTAATTCATTCTAAAATTACTTACATGCTAGACAAAAGTACTTAAAACTAGCTTACCAATACAATCTACTGATCTTAATTCTAACCTACTGACTCTTCACGAGTACTCTAAGCTAATCTAGTATATTTTTCTTTTTGCCTTTCGGCCTCTTATATTTTTAATTCTTTGTTTAAATACTAACTACACATTTTTTTTAAATCCTTCAAGAAACATTTTTCTAAAAACTTGAGTTTCAAGATTATCTTTATTTCTTAACCTACTTAAAAGAACTACATCCTAAAACTATACTATCTAAAACTAAACTAAAACTTATAACTATATACAATCCAAACTAACCTAAAACTTAAGTCTACTTATATTAGTCTTAACTATGTCCGTAAAACTATACGGACGCGTGCATCAGGGCGTATGTGTTATTTATATGCTTTACATATATATCTAATGCGCCGTGATGCACCTTTTTTTTCATTTTTGTATTTTGTGGTTTTTTTTTTTTTTTTTTTTTTTTTTTTTTTTTTTTTATAATTAAATGCTTAAAAACTAACTTAACCTATGTGAGTTGGCCCTGTAGGCTCAACTACCCAGTCTATTTGCTTAAGAAGGTAGCGGCATCGAACACTGGTTCTGGTGTAACCACCAGTAGAAAAGCCGTTCTTTGGCAGAAACTGCTCTGTCGCGGGCAGAAATCGCTCTACTGAACCGTAGGAGTTCCTCGTGGCTGCGAGCGACGTCCGGCTCATATTGGAGTTGCCTCTCGACTGTTCGGCGTGCGACGTGGAAGATGATAGGGCAGCCTTCCCCATCTTGTATCAGGCCTTTAGAGTCCAAATAGACGAAAGCTTCAGGCGGAATGAAGCCGTTAAGACGTACCCGTTCATGGTACATTTCATTTGGGTAGTAAGCCCCAAAGATCAGACTGTTGGTTGAAGCCATGCCTCGAGCAGTGTGACTTCGTATCAACTTGATAATAAAATTATCTATCCTTATAAGGTTTGCCTCGTTGTACAGAACCTCGTTGGGGTAGAATTTCTTGTACTGGGATTCTGGTGTTCGATATCAACGGAGACTGGCCCGCAGACACTGCCTCTCGAACACCCTCATCTTTTCCATCTGGGAAGGACTCACGTTGAACCACACAGGACAACCATACACCATAATTGGCCGGATGAGGGCCATGTAGCAGATGACCTTCACTCTGGTGTCAAGTTGACTGCTGTAAAACAGCCCTCTTGCCATAGCGAAGGCCTTCTTAGCCTTGGTCAGAGCTGTATCTATGTGGATACCACCATACAGATACTGGTCCAACCAGATGCCTAGATATCTGACTACACTTTTTACAGTTAATGGTCGTCCTTGGGGATCAACTATGCCGAACTTGCGCCAGTTCATTTTCGTGTCCCTTGAGGCCCTGGACAGCGGGGTTCTGAAAAGGATAGTTTCACACTTCTGGTAGTTGATTTTCAACTTCCAGTCGTCGCAAAATCGTTGAATTGTATCGAAGTCGCGTTGCAACAAGACATTTATTACTTCTACTTTCGGACCTGATCTGTACGCGATTAGATCATCGGCAAACGCTATGATGTTAGGCATAGAACCTATGAGATCGCTAGTGAATATACTGAATAAAATCGGCGAACCAACAGCTCCTTGTTGCAGCCCATTTTTTATATGGAATACAGTAGTCGAAATTTCGTTGCCATTTTTCACAACAAACTTCCTACCTGTAACCATGTCATAGATCATATATAGCAATGTTTTATTGATGCCGAGCCTGACCAACTTAAGGAAGAGACCTTCCAACCATACGGTGTCGAACGCCTTTTCCATATCGATCAGGCAGGCGCCTGTACACTGGGTCTTGTTTCTATTCCACTGTATGTCGGAAACCAATTTAGACGCGGCATGAATTGTGTCGTGCCCCGCCCTGAAGCCAAATTGATTTTCCGGTATTATCTGTTTTACCTCAACCCAATCTTTCAGAGCTTTAATGACTATCTTCTCGAATACCTTGCTTACGCAAGGAAGAAGACTTATAGACCGGAGATTTGTCGGGATGGAAGTATCTTTGTCCCGTTTTGGAATTGGCTGTACCACAGCTGTTTTCCAATGCTGCGGGTAATATGCATTACTCAACGCGTTGTTAAACAGGATTGTGTATACATCCACCGCCTCAGAGGGTAGATGGCGCAGAACAATATTTGGTATCCCATCGATTCCCACTGACTTCTTATTCTTCAGTGAGTTGAAGATACCTTGGAGTTCATCTTTCGAAATAAGGATGGAGTTGTTTCCATCGTCGGCGACGGCATTATTTGCCAGAAGATCGTCACTGAATCTGGTAAAACCAGGATTCTCGGATCGCCATTGACTTATTTCGTTTCGAAGATAGAAATGGTTCAGCAAGGCTCTGTTCTCCAAATCGTGGTTCGGACTACGAGTCTCGTTGACCGTGTACACTTTCTGGAAAACAGCACCAATTGCATTAACCTTCTCCTGGGGATCTTCCACTACGAAGAAGTCGTTGTCAAGCACTGCCCCATCTGGATCGATGCCAACTGACGTAAGTAAGTTCGCGTTGTCTGTTGTTCTGTCAAGTCGAACGCACTGAATGTCATTATGATCTCTCCTCCGGAAGATTTGATTTACTTGCGGGAACATGCTCGGGTTGTTGGATCTTACAGCCCGAATCTTGTTGCCCCAATGCAAGCTTACAGCTAGGCTGTAATTTTGTTTTATTAACTGTTGGAGTACTTTGATCTGTGACTTCAGAGAGCGAATCTCTGTACTCTGTGGATCTGTAAACCGCCTGTACAAGAGTTTTAGCCTTGACAGGAGTCTACTTTTTTGCACGTGAAGTGCGTCGATTTCAGAGTTCCGATAGATGTCTCCATAGTCTGTTTGTGACACCTTCGGAATCGTCCTGTCCATTGTACGTTTAATAACCTCGTCCATTTGTGTGAGGTACCTGTCAACCTCTTCGTTCGTAAGGTTTCTGTTTGTAGGCGGATTGATCACACTCGAACTTATTTCTCTGGATAAGGCTCTAGAAAAACGTGGCCAGCGCACCTTATTATAATTATAAGGATGCGTGTGGACATATTCCTCTAGTTCCTCCAGCTCGTTCGGAAGCTGTATTACCGCGGCGAGACCACAGTGATCACTGTCATACTCGACCGTAGTTAAACAGTTCCTCGTGCGTCGCTCCACGTTAAGTATCGTCAGTCGTCCGTCGATTAGCATCACATCCAGATAGGACCCGCTTCTAGGAAAGGATGGTCTATCGGTTGCAAGCAACTCTAACCTGAACTCGATATTGTTCTGCTCCATCCACTCTAAGAGAGCGTTTCCTCTCTCATTTGGAACATTGTTACCCCATTCACCGTGTTTGGCGTTCAAATCTCCGGCTAGAATATAGTAATTTTCTTCCGAATTTAAGCGGAGGCTAGTGAAAAGAGCCTCGAGCTCCGAAAGAAAGTGTGGGTTTTGAGGTTCTGATGCATAAGCAGCGATCACAAACAACTTCTTTCCACCTTGGAGAGAGATGCGTGCGATGGATGCTTCTAGCACATTAAATCTACGTACCACATTGCTATATACGATCTTATGACAAATGTTCTTTTTAATCAAGAGGGCGACCCCGCCACCTCGAGTGGATTGGGGTCGGTCTCTTCTGATTATGTGGTAATTTTTGTACCTGAGAATGCGCGTCTGGTTTAGCTTAGTTTCGCTAGCCATCAGCACGTCAGGATTGTGAGTTTGCAACAAATTAGAGAGCGTTAATTTTCGCTCGATCCTTATCAGCGAATTTACATTCACTGCTAGGATCTTAAGGGTTCTTACCCCGCGTGAGCCCATTATATCTGCGCGCGTTGATTCCCAGGCAGCTGAGAGAAGAGGAAATCTACTCTAGCCGTCTGAGTAAGGAAACTGGTCTGTAGTTCGACCATCTGTTTCTGCAAGGCAATCATCTGCGCTTGCATCGACTGGATGGAGGACATTACGTCCCTTATGGAGGGCTCTGCCTCAGGTTGTCTGGCCATTGGAGCCGGGGCAACCTTCGGCACTGTCCGTTGTGCCGGTTCTCTGCCTGACACCATTTGGGCGTAAGAGATTGCCGGCGTAACAGTGGTAGCTGCAGCTCGGGCATTTGGCCTGGCTTCTACCTTCTTGTTTATCCTTGCATCTTTTACTCTCTGCCGGAGTTCTTTTATTCGCGGACACCCCAAATAGGTTGCAGGGTGTCCATTTCCTCCGCAGAGTACACATTTGAGGAGCGCCTTATCCTCGACTTCTTCCGTACCCAAAGGGCATTCTCCTTTGCTGTGGCTGAATGTGCAACGTGCGCAGCGGAACTCCATATTGCAGTTCTCCGCGACGTGCCCCAGCCTTCTGCACTTCGCACATTGAAGTACGTGGTCAGATTTGTTTAGTTTTTCCCACCTTACGCTCAGACCGCCTACGAAACGAATTTTTCGTAGGCTGTCGATTTTGGAGCCGTGGGTTACCTGCACTAAGAAGAAAGGAAGTGCCTTCTTCTTCTTTTTCGCAGCCGCAGTGATAAAAGGCTTAACCCCTATAAACTGGACCTCGTCGCTTCCAGCTTGGCGCAGCTTGTCGAGGAGGACCATCGGGTCGGCAGATGGATTTATACCTTTGAGGAGCAAGGTATGTGGCCTTTCGCCTCTGGGGGTATAGGTGTAAAAATCAGCGTTCGATGCCGCTAACTTTTCTTTTAGGGTTTTGAACCCGTCCATTGTTAAGCAATGGACGGTATGGCTTAAGGGTGACTTATATTTTATATAGAATTTATTTTTATATAAGGCCAACTCACATAGTTTTTGTAGCTGTTCTGTCTCCACCCCAAAGACATTGATGGGTGGACATCGTATCTTCTGCTTCTGCTGCTCCTGTTGTGACTGCTTCTGCTGTTGTTGTTGCTGCAGCTTTTCCTTTTTCTGTTGTTTGTGTTGTTGTTGTTGCTGTTGTTGCTGCTGGGCTGCTTTCGACGTCGTAGACTGTGTCTGTTTTGGTTGCTTCGTTCGTTGCTTTTGTGCTTGTTGCAACCTTTGCGCTGCCATCGATGTTGAAGGCCGCTCCTCCTCAGCTAGCGACAATTTCGGCTTTTGCTTCTGCTGCAGGTGTTTTTGTTTCAGCTCCTGGAGCTCTCGCTGTTGCTCTTTTATTTTTGCCTCTTTTTCGGCAGCTTTTCTCTTCATTGATTGATCATAGAGAAGTTTTATGTAGGCGTCGAGTTTCGCCCTCTCTTCATCGAGCTTCTGAAGTTTTTTCTCCTCCTCCTTGATTTCCTCAGCCTCGTCGTCGGCATCTGAAGTGGCAAGTACTTGGAAGGAGTTGTCGCTCCCCTTGTACGAATAGCGACATTCGTTGCCCTCCGATTCACATTGGAGGGCTTCTAAAGCCATAACTACGGCTGCTTTTGTTGTTGCATTTCTATTAGGCATTGTTTTTGCCTTTCTAGCAATTACTGCTTCTTCGTCAGTTGTTGCTGTTGTTGCCGTCCGTCGCTTGACCAAACTTGGCTGCGGTTGCCCCCTTCTTCTTCTCTTCACCGCTTCGCTATTCTGGCGGCTAGTTGGACTAGCCACGCGAATGCTACCATCGCTCGTTTGGTGGCCTGATGCCTCAGCCACCGGTGTTCTGAAATCACCCGATTTGCTGAGCTCGGGCCGCTCATCGCTCTCCATGATCACTTTGCTCACTCACACTTTGTGTCTTTATTTTATTTATTTTAAGGAAATTAGAAAAAAAAAATCGATATGTTTCTTCGGGAATCGAACCCGGACTAGCCGAGTCACCACCACTGTTGCCTAACACTAGGCTACCGCTCCGCTTGGTGTTTGATGTTTTTTGTTTACACTTTGTAGCACACTATTGTTGTTGTGAAGCCGAAACACGTCTGTATCACTAGGAGGTCTGCGAACGACTGATTGTGTCCGTCCTCTTGGTGGTGGGATTCCTCAATTATTTCAACCACCTTTCTCCAGGCACTCTATGCCCAGCTTGTGTTCAAAACAAAGCGGCACAACAGCAAGCTACAAAAACAAGCCCTCTCACGTACGGCATGATGGAGTAGGACAAGGCACTAAATGAAGACTCTTACACTCACGCCTTTATGACATTCGGTTACAAGGGCCATGGATTAGGGCCTCTTGGGTCATTTGCACTCGTAAAACTTGTCTGTCCTTTGTGATGCGAAAAGTTCATCGTGTTCCTGTAGACTTCGTCGCTCTGTACACTGCTGTCCTTGCTATTGTCTGACCGAATTCACTAGTAAGTTTCTACTCGGATAGCGCGTCACTATGCTTCCTTCGTTTGCAGAGTCATGTCCATCATAGACGCAGCACCTACTCGAAACATCACACATCTACAGAAGTCTGCATTCAACTTTCGTTTCGATTCGCAATAATTTAGTTACCCTCGAGTGTTTTTCTATTTTCTTTGTCAATTCAATGAACGGCGGACTTGAAAGAATGAAGTGTCGCAGAAGGTATCCACTGGCGGAGCCAGTGGTCGAGATGCGCAGGATGTTTTCACATAGTCCCGAACTGCCCCGTGGGAGGATGGTGAGTTACAACGCACGGCAATCGTTTCAAATTTGATAATTTATTATCCTTGCGGAATGGACGCGGTTGCTTTGCTGCTGCCTGGCTCATAGATGGACGAAGTAATTGCATTTCACTGTTGGCGCTGTGATAATGGAGAAAGTTTTTATTTCAATAGATTTTTGCTTAGACACCATGACCTGCGGAGTGCTGTGCCGTTGTGAGAATGGGGCTATGCGACAAACGCTGGCAATATGTTGGGGATTTCTCTTTCGTGGCGGAGAATTCGAGGATTATTGCAATTAAGTGAGAATTGGTTGAAATGTGTGGAATCTTCAGTTCATTTCTGTCTGAGAGTGTGTTTGGAAAGAACAACGTTGGCTATGTGCGGTTGGTGAAGCGAAAACGGAGCGCAAGGAATTTCAACATGAAAAATTGGGATTCGATGCAACGAGTGGGAAACGGTGTAATTAATATCCCATCAGTCACAGATACTGCTAGATACGGTAAGCTATGCGCAGTGAAAGGTAGTTTTAAGAAGCAGTTGCAATTTTTGGTTGACGCGGTTAAGTATAACACTTAAATGGAATTTCAAATTATCGATCAGTTGCTTAAACTTTCCTGTATTCCAAAACTATGCGAACAAATTGTTTGTCAATTTGTTTTCACTGCAAATCGATCAAATCTAAAGCCACTAGCAATTCCGAATTCGTCTACAACACCTTGTGTGCATTAGAATGACAATGTTGAAGTGAATTGAAGTTATTGCTACCGACTTTAGCAAGGCTTTACACAAAGTTTCACAGAAATTAATCTGTTTTTAAGTTGGGCACTTTCCACCGCTATCGTATAGCATGCTTCGAGCTTGCCGGTACCTCATCGTAACCATTCACCGCTCCCGTGGAATTTCCACATTTTCCACGAAAGACGTTGCCAGCAAAATAAAAAGTTGTGAAATTTCCATCTTAGCCGTCATCCCTGGCTGATTCAAAACTGCTGCAAGATGATTTGAGCACTTTTGAACCGCCAGCAGCCACACAACACGAGAAGTGTGCTGTTGTCATCTCAATAATATACGGGGCCAGAGTTTTCTGCTGTCTCCAAATGGCGAGATTTGACAAGCTTTTCATAGACAATTAGTACTCTTTGTACTAGTACTCTTTAATGCCGTGAAAAGTTCAAGGTATTCAGTCCTTGAATCGAACCTTCAGCGTAATTACCCACTAAGCACTTACCCACTAAGACATTGGTCAAAAGAATTCTCTAATTTTTAAGTCAGAGGATCCCTTTTCGTAACTCTTGTTCAAATATGCTAGCCAAATATGGTCCGCTGATAACTTATCCCATTCCCAATGTGTTGAAGCTGTCCAACGCAGACCTATCCGATTCGCTGTATGCGCTCAATTTACATCCATAAAAAAGTTGTCTAACACTATTGAATATGTACACTCTCGACAGGCGACGTAATATTTTATGTGTTAAAGAATTTTTTTTAGTGCTTAACTTGCCAATACAATCCCCAAGAAATGGGTCCTTTCTGGCACCGATACTACCATTGTCCAAATCGCTTTGCATCCTTTGAAAAGTCAAGTAGTCGAAAGGAGCAAGGTCTGGAGAATACGACGGGTGGGGTAAGGCCTCTCATTTCAGCATTTCCAGGAAATTTTTGATCGCTACAGGCGATCAAAAAAAAAACGTTTGTAGCGTTTTCATGTTTCAATATCACCTTGTTATGCTTTTCGTTCGTTTCCGGTCCGGTTTTCACGAAATGCACATCTCAACCGCATTAGTTGTAGTCGATAACATTGCCGATCAATGGTTTTTCTTGTTTTTAGCATTTTATAGTACACCACACCCATCTGGTCTTACCATATCCAGAGCATCACCTTTGAACCGTAGATATTTTTTCTTTGGCGTCGGTGCAGACGGTGATTGAACGCGTTCACCACGGTTTGCTTAGTATTTGGTCTTCTTGGGGTTATCGTGGTATACTTTTCATTTCTAGTCTCAATCCAGTTCAAAAATCCCTTCGTTTTATGTATTTCAAAAAGCAGTTCCAGTTCGACATCGTTCAGTTTCAACTTGTACGGCATCCAATTTTCTTGCTCCTTCCACACAATTTTGCGAGTTCACTTTGCTTTGCACTCGGATTTGATCCAGTAAGGCCTTCAATTCCTCATCTTCAAACTTTTTGGGCTGGCCAAGACACTTCTTGTCTTCGACGCTAAAGTCACCACATTTGAAAATTCGAATCCACTCTCCGTATGATTTAGCGGTGAAAGCAGAAACTTCTACGAGACTTCAAAAATTCTCGTAAATGCTGTTTTTTTTTAAGACAAATTCGAATATTTTCGAAGAGACCTAAAAATATAAAACGGACGCCGATGCACTCTAATTATCGGTGACAAATACCACACCTTTCCAGTGAAATAGGTAAGCGCTTCTAAGATCAGCCGCAGGTGGCGACATCTTTCGAAAACGGACCGAATTAATTTGAATTCCCAAATTATAGCATTTTAAGAAGTTGTGGTTCGTGCCGCGGTTGATGGCATCTGGAGGAGAAAATTTAACGACGAACAGGGACATGCGCCTGATCAAGCGTCTTCAGATACAACGCTTAAGTTGTCTAGGCCACTCCGACCCGAAAAGTCTTCAAATCTGAGCCATTGGGGTAACGCAACAGAGGATGGCCTAGGTGGCGCACACAAGTGGAGAAGGGCCTCAACCAACTTGGAGTTCGCAGCTCGAGGTGGCTAGCGAAAAATCGTGCTGGCTGGAGAAGAATGATGGTTGTCACACACGTTGTACTCGTACATCTCAGAAAACCGAGGCCATCCTATATTATTGCTTTCGCCTTACTCGGGTTAAGGCCAACGTTTTTGTACCCGGTTTTCCTGTTCCTTGGTCTCTGGTTTCCACGTTTCATCCTTGGTCATGACACAGAAACTTTTTCAGATTGTGTTCAAATGTAGGTCAAGCACCAAAGTGCCCTAAAGTGGCCTCATGGTTGCACTGGGTTTTCAGAGTGAACATACACGGGACTCAGTGAGCAGAAAGCTTCCTCGTGGTCAGTATTTCAAGTAGGACATGACCCACGTCCTCTATTGAGCTGCCTCCTGTTTTACTTATGTCGCGCTCCTTTAATCAGCGGTCCGACTATACGGGGGACTTGGAAGTGACTTATTAGAAATCGACATGCGAAACAAACAAATCAACAAATTCATTTGGCCATCTTCCTCACATGGACAAAAAAAAATAGGAGACCGGTTTGTCTAAAATTTTGACAGTAACCGTCTAAAAGAATGTACACGATAGTGGTGTCATTTGGAGGTGATGCTTAGCATTGGGGGTACAAATTAAATCGGTCCGCTTTCAAAAGATGGAGCCATCTGCAGGTTGTGGCTGATCTTGGAAGCGATTACCTGCTTCATTAAAAAGTTGTTAGTGTACCGCTTAAATTTTATACAACAACATTTTGTCGGGCCTCTTCGAAATTGTACGGATTTGTTTTTTTATTTATTTTTAATTGGAAAAATGAGAAAATTGCAGCTGAAGCCCATCAAATACTTGTAGCAGTTCCTACTTTGACCGCTAAATCATGTGGAAAGTGGTTTCGACGCCTCAAAATTGGTGAGTCAGCGTCGAAGACAAAGAGCGTCTTGGCCAGCCCAAAAAGTATAAAAATGAGGAATTGGAGACTTTTGCTGGATTAAGATCCGAGCCAAACGTAAAGTGAACTTGCAGAATCGCTTGGAAATGTGGATTTACACAAAAGCAAGGTAACTGGGGACTGTACGAGTTCAAACCGAGAGATGTTGAAAGGCTATTCTTTACCTTGGATCCGGACTGGAGATAAAAAGTTAATATACTACGATAACCCCAAGCAGAAAAAATAGTATGCAAAGCCTGATGAAGCCGTTTCGTCATTGTCTATATCGACGCCAAAGAAAAACGTTTTAAAGGTCATACTTTGCATATGGTGGGACCAGATGGGTGTGGTGTACTATGAGCTGCCATAACCAAGAGAAAGCATTGATGGGAAATGTTATCGACTACAACTAATGCGTTTGAGATGTGCATTGGGTGAAAAACGGCCAGAAACGAATGAAAGGCAAGACAAGGTGGTTTTGGAAAATAGTAACACTCGGCCCAACTTGGCTGTAACGGTCAAAATCTACCTGGAAACGCTGTAATGGGATATCTTATCTCCAGGCCTTGCCCCTTTCGACTACTTGCCGTTTCGAAGGATGCAAAACGATTTACGAAGTCATCGGTTCGGGTTCTTGAAAGAATTCGGAGGTTGTCTAAATGATTAGATCCATGCCAGAGAGGGCTCATTTTTTCGAGATGGTTTTTAAAAATTACCAGAGTGATGGAAAATAGAAGACACCTACGACGGACTATACCTTGAGTGAGAGCCAACGTGCATTATTTGCATAATTCATATGTGTTGTGTACGAAGAAGTCAAGCATCAGAAAGAAGAAAGATTTCTATTCTGTGTTCTCGTAAATAAACGATCTTAGTCAATGTCTGTAAGGGGAGGTGTAAAGTCAGGAGTTCCTTTCTCCAGCTAAGGCTTGTCTTCCTCTTAGCTTTGGAAAACGTAAGGTAGTATCTTACGTACACACAGGTTTCAATCAAAGTTACTTAATGGTTCTGAATAGTAGAGCTGAAGTTTGATGACTTACTCGGAGTTAGCCTCTTGCCGGATATCATATTTCATAATAGACGGGGATGTGCGTGAAATGTAGGTATTTCGTGTAATCTGTATCCTTAAAGACTTTAATTCTTACAGTTATAGGCGTTTGCGTAAGCAATGCTCATTTTTCTTTTCTCTATTCTCACAGACACGATGATGATACATGAGAAGCTATCCTTACACTGCCCCACCTCAAATGAAATATTCAAATCGGTCGGCATAGAAATAGGACAAACTTAAAATATGTGAGCCAATATCTACTTAGGTGCATGAAGGTCTAAGTATTCCTTAATTGGTTTAATCTGAAATGCACTTTTCGGCTGTCATTGCTTCAAATGGTCCTATCAGGAGCCGTACAATGCGCATTCAGAACACATGAAAATGACTCTGAATTCGATTAAATAGCATGCTACCACACACAACCAAACAATGAGGTCATGCCAGTCTCCCTTGATGCTTTCGAGAAAATTCTGCGTCAAAATAAATTCGCATGCGTTCAATTTTCCCCACAGAAGACTGAGTCCACAGGAGAATCCCCTCACAGAGATCTTCGACATAAATGCTGATGAAACACTATTTTCTCTCGACACTCCGACATGTGAACCTTCTTCAAAATGCCACCACTAGCACACACCTAAAAGCCAATGGAATAATTAATAAAAGCAAATACCATATTTATCCTCAGGGAGGCGTTAGCCTCTAACAGTGCTTTGCATTCCAACATAACCAATTACCAAATTGCTCCCTAAATACCAACTTCTTGAAGGCATGCATTGGCAATGGCCCGGCAGAAGACCCAAAATAAACCAAAGACAAATATCTCTTTCGCAACACCTTAATCGATTAGCCGAAACCCGAAAATGTCATTCTGTCCGGATGGCCCCGGCTAGGGCCAGCACAGAACTGACGCCACACTGAGCCCGAAGAGTAATTTCAATTTCAGTCAACATGACACCTCAGCAGCAAAGCCATCCACCCGTGTCTGACGTATATGCTCCTCGAGACTCTGCCCAGGACACAGCACTCGGCCATACGTATGTATGTGTGTTCGTTCGCATGCTCACAGTTTAAAGGATGCCCTTAATCCCTGTGGCGAAGATTAGTCAACAGCAGTTGCTGGTTTAACATTTTCCATGTCTCCTCCTCATTGGCAGTGCTTCTTCGTGCCTCCATTGGACGGCATTGTGTGAGACGGGGTAGCTGGGGGAGGGGGACCAAAGTAGGAAGATTACGTCAAATCCATTGTTGCCAGTTCAAGGTAAATTGTTCATTAATTTTGGAGAGTATCTCGAGTCAGCCAATGAGTCAATCACACAAGCAACCAAAAGTGGCTTACGTCTGTGGCTCGTGCACTTGTGCGTGCGTGTGTGGCGGGGAAAGGAGATTCATATTGGCGACATCCAAAATGCCAATAAAATTTGCTTCGTGTCATAAAGCAGGCCGGCCAAATTTCCCACACGCATACCAAGTGACATAGATTTTTCCTAAAGACAGTGGCACTGTGTCATGCCGCTGACAAGCTTTTCCGGGAAGCACACAGCAAGGATTGGAGTTGGTGGCGGGCCTATAAACCGAAATTACCACACTGTCGCTGCTGGTGTATGGGGTATTCATACTCTCGTCGAATTGTTATCCTTTTTTTGCAAAACGAGCGCCAGTGCACAAAACCAGGCCAAGCCAAAGGCACCGCAAAAGCCCGTGGCAGAGCGAGAGAGAGAGAGAGGAGGAAGCTACTGCCAGAATTCATACATATTAACATTCACAGACACAGTGGGGATATTAGAAGGATAAGGATAATGTGCATGGAATCCACATCGAAAAACTTTCTCCTCTGTCTGCCCGTTTCGAAATCATTGAGTCATTGAAAATCGACCGTCACCAGTTACCGGTGCCATTGGATGGCGTGCTTTAAAGCACTGCACTACAGCCGAGTCAAAAAATTGCAATTCGGTGTGTAAGAAGCAACCCCCCAACCCTTCACGAAACATCAGAGCACCCAGCCCGCCAACACCGTCACATGACTGAGTGTGCGTTTACTGCCTGTTCATAGGCGCCACTTCAGCAATGAAAATCGTCCCGACTGTTTGGCGCCAGGAATATCGACCGGCTTTTGTCCTTTTATCTGTTCCATGTTCTTAATCTATGTGTATATCGGAATGAGTTGTTGGTTCGGTGGGGCTGTGGCGGGAGATTTGTAGCCGGGTATTGGCGCAGGTCACCCTTTGCCGATGTTTCGTGCCGGCCCCACTTTGCCAAGCCCGGGGTTGGTGTGGTGAATTTTATTGAGGAACATCCGCAAACATTTTTATGTTGCCTTTGTTGTTAATTCACCCCAACAAAGACCGAACAAAATGACTGTCTTAGGCGATGGATAGGACAAAGGAAAGTGGTCTGGGCCAACAGCTGAGTGGAGTGGATTGCTGAGTATGTCGCAGCAGTGTGTTGCTAGGCGAAGACTCATCGAGAATCTGTGGGTGGGGTGCGTTTTTCGAACTCGTACGACATACGTTACGAGCCCTAGGCTGTGCGTATTTGATTATTCAACGGAGCGTCAAATGAGGTCAAACATTTGTACGCGGTTCTATTTGACCGTTGTCAGTGTAAAGGACTCCGACTTCAAGGCGGTGGAGGCTCTCAGACCAGTGTGATGTGATGACACATTTTCTTTTGCTTCTACTTCAGATTTACCGGAGTGTGGGCAGCATGGTAAAGACAATAACACATTAGAAAAAACCAAGTGAAGCCAAATTTTGCTACAGGAAATTAATTGCTTTAGGAAACCTGCTTCCTGGCTTACAGTGTAAGAAAATCGGGGGAATCTTCCTCAGGCAGATACCAATGGCGACCATTTTTTGTACGATTAAGGGATGTGCCCACAGTTTAAGAAGCCATCAGGGGGAAGAAGAAGAAGGGACCGATTCTCTTGGAGGATTCTGCTTCTCATAACCGGTACACTGAGGCGCGCGAAACTGGCTGTGCGAGCAGCTAAAGAACATTCTAGGAAAGAAGTAGTCCCAAGTTGGAAAGCGGCTGTAGATTTGCGCAAAAAGTGTTCTGGCACACCATTCACCGACTCAGCGAAAGGAAGTTCAATATCTTTGAAGTAATCAAATCTACCGATGTGACTTTACAGGGCTGGTCAACCCAGACAGGGCACTGAAGGTGATAGATCTGTGGTTTCAAGTTTAACCTGATTGGTGCGGAGAATAGTCTAAGGGCGGGGAACAAGAGAGACTGCTCTATTTGGAGGGGGCATATCTGTCCCTGGTAGGTGTTGAAGGCCCCTTCCAGAGCTATGGTTGGGTTCAGGTTGGGGGATGAACTGCGTCCCGGTAGACGTGCAACCGATCAGCTTTTGACTTTAAGAATGATACTTGACAAGGTTTATGATGCTAAGCCGATCTACAGTTGTTTCGTAGATTTGGAGAAGGCCTTCGACCGAGTTTCTCGAGGCAAGCTCTGGAGTGAGGTGAATGGGATGATGGTCTCATGCTAAGTTTCAATCAATCTCCTTACTCCAACTCCAACACCTGCGTTCGAGTGAAAGGTAGTACATGCATACCCACCAACGTGGGCGTTAGGCTTTGCCAAGGGTGTTTCTTGTTCGCAAATTAACATACTTAGTCGCATCATCCCAGAACGAACTCCACCAGTCGCTCGATAGGTTTGTGGCCGTATGTGCTGATTTTGGAACGAAGATGAATGTGGACAAGTCCGAAGTTATGGCAATGTTGGTGGAGTATTTTGGGGTGTTTTTCACGAGCGTTGGAGCTTTCTTGAGCTCTTTTGTAGAATTGCCCAAGCTAGATCTCGATCGATCAGTAGTAAGAAAGGCCGAGCTCGATATCTAACCAGGTCATTGTTTCTTTACTCAGTGTTTGCTCCAACTCATAGGTGGAACTTATAAAATTTGGGTAATGACCGAAAGAATAAGATCGCGAGTCCAAGCTGCCGAGATGAGATTTCTTCATGCCGTTGCGGGAGCTACTCGCCGGGATTGTCTGAGAAACCCGACGGAGTGGGATAATTCAATGTTGTGCAGCTACTTCTTCGGACGAAAAGTGCTATGTTTCCCTGGTTTGGTACGTTAGGATGATCGCTTTTATTATTGTGATTCAATCAATTAGGCTACGGCTTTGCAGATCCAGGATGAGCAGTTTCGGAATAGCTGCTGATAACTTTGGTACCATGATACCTATGGGATCACTTTAGTGGAAAATGCTGCTCAATGAAAATTGTTAATTACTTTTACCGTCGCGGTGGCGACTCATATGCCAAGGTTCCAGGTTCGATTCCCGGACGGAAAACTTCGCATTTTTCACAGGACCACCTCCATCGAGTTGCTGACAGCATTCAAAGAATACTTATTGCCTATAAAAAACTTTTCACTGCTTTCCCTTCTACTAATGAGAGAACAACAGCACGCACAACACGGGTAGTTGATGCAGAAGCTGGGCTCTGGTCGCCTCTGGGCTGTGGTGGCACTCAATTATTATTATAAATGCCATCTCAAAGAAATCTTCACATTTTCTGTAAAATTCAAATAAGACTTCTCGGCTAGGCGTGACGTTTGGGATCAGGCCTAGGTTGGACTAGGTAAGGCTAGGAGTGAATTAAGCCGTATGAAGCAATTACGATCAGTGGCGGAGAAGGCGCATTTAGAATTTCCAACAAGGATGGATGAACAATGTTTTTAATGTGTCTTCAACTATTTCTTACGAATACAACAATTTTAGAAATTGAAAAAGAATTTGAAGCAATTGTGGCAAAATTGTCAAGTCAAAAACCGGTGTTTGCTATGATTTCCAATAGTGTACATTTTAACCCGGAATCTATATCCTCAAGATCCTGCCATTTGGGTTTGTGTGCTCACCTGACAACTATTCTCGCAGGAGAGGATTGTATACTTCTTTACATTGCAGTTCAGTCGTTGCAGATATCGATTCCTGGCCCAATTGTTACTACTGACTAGTCCCGAGAAAAGGCTCAATGAAAACTTATTTTGGATGGTGACAATATTCGTGTACAGTCCCCTTGGTTGTGAGCAATCAAAAACTTCCCCCTGAAAGCCCACAACTTACACTCGAAATCGTTAAGCAAACCACTCAATAAAAACTGTAACTTTAAAACTCTCCAATATAAAACAAAGCGTTCCGCCTTAATGTAGACATTATTAGGCAGCTGTCACTTATATTTCGAGGCCACCTTTTGCGGCCCAAACGTGGCAGGCATACGAAGCGACTTAAGGACAACCAGAACATATTAAATGGAGTTTCCGTCGACCATATGCAGGTACTTCCTGCTTGAAATTGCTCCTCAAGGAAGAGCTCGCCCGCAAAGAAAAAAAGCACATGAAATTTAAGCTTAACTCTCCTCCACGAAGGAAGACGTAAGCAAAAAGGAGGGAAGAAAAATAAACGCAAGGGATGGAAAATGGAAAACTCCAAATGTCAACCCAAGAGAAAATGAGATGGTTTTACAAGCTGTCGTGCTGCAACGCGGTATGGTGCCGGCAACGGTGGTTGGAGACAGTGGCGATGGCTGGAGTAGTTCCTCCGCCATGGCCAAGTTTCTAACCGAACTAAAGTTTTCATTGGACTTGTGCCAGTCGAACACCGAATATTTGGAAAGTTTTCTACTCCCAAGCACTCGCTGTCTCACTTCCTCTCGTCCGGCGCCCGTGCTCTCAGCAATGCAAAGTTTTCGCCAAGATGTGAAGGCGGCTGGGCTTGGGACCGCCGCCGCCCGTTGCCGGTGCGGGGGCAGAGCGGCTTGGTTAATGGGAACTACCTACATAGTTGTTCTCGCCTTGTTTTTGTGTTGTTTAACAGGATTCTATAAGAACCCTCCGGGAGGAGGGATATTTTTTGTCCGATTCAAGAAAAGTAATAAGACGAGCAAGACACCAATGCAGCCGGCATTGATATTCGTCGACAAGGAGCTGCTGGAATCAGATTAAATTGAACTTTCAACTATGGAGCACTTTGTGTGGGAAAGTGCAATCGATTTGAGGTCATCGGGGGCATGCCGAGGCAGGGAAAAACTCTCAATTCAGGTTGCATATAAAACCGAAGCCGGTCAATTTGGTTATGGAACTATTTTCTTTGGTCGTCCATTTGAGGTTAAGGTTGCATAGTTGGACGTCGTTCAGATTGAGTTGTTTGCATTGAGCAGAAGATTGTGGATAGCAGCTGGGGCAACGGGTTTATTTAGGTATTTGGTGTAATTTCTCGACCACGTTATTGACGGCTTATTGAAGTTTTGGAGGATTTTAAGCGACAGGGTTGTTTGGTGTACGCCAAGTAGACGGTCGTTTCGGACTTTTCGGCGTAGACTAGCGACTCTACTTATCCGTACAGGCAATAATCAAGCGGCGTAAATTCGCATTGTCTAAGAGGGCAAAAATTACTTGGCTACCAAACGGCACCTTCAAAAAATCAATTGTGACACAAGCAGTGTGACATGTTGCGCCTTCGTGTTGAAACCATAGCTCATGCAAGTCGTGGTAACGAAAATAATTGTAATCATTGGTCTGTAGCGGTCACTATTGACTATAACGTTCTGGGCAACATCATTCTTAAGCAGGTATGGACCAGTTACTCCACCAACCCATAAAGCACACCAGACATTCAGTTTTTTTCAAATGTAACTGTGTCTCAACAAACACTTGACTCATTTGACTAAATTGGCATCAACGACAATGTATTTCAGGATAAATTTGAAAAGTTGTTCAGGCGTCAATCGACTACGCCACATATATAACTGCTGATAAAATGGCCGACAGGTAAAATAGTTTTGACAAGTTATATACCTTATATTAAACCCCTTATATATTTAAGCGGCGTCGCCATGGCGAAGAATTCAAAGAATTCGAATTCTCTAGGAAAAGCTCCTCGCCGTTCATAGTCAGCAAGAAAATGTAGGTCCCTTCTACTCGTGAGAGGACTGTAGCACACACACCACGAGTAGTTGTTGCAGAAGCTAGGCCCTGGATCTCTGTGGGCTGTAGTGCCACTCAATTATTATTATGATATATTTAAGCATTTCGACAAATTTTCTGTCCCGTGTGCGACGAGGGCGAATAATAGAGAAGATGTAACCACGAACTCCACGAACTGTACCAAAACGTGGATGTAGTTTAATCAGTCAAAAAAGCGACGACTACATATGGCCACATATGGAGATCGTGAGTACGCAATGCTCCAGAAAAGTGGTTCTTCAAATTAAACTTTACCGGTTCAAGAATATAAAACCGAACCTATTTTACAAGGATCAAGGTATCGCAGATGCGCTGGAGAATTGGAAGCAGCGTAACAGAGGCTGGAGAGCATGGAAGGATGCCGTGTCTCTGAATGGTCGAGAACTCGTTGAGTAAGTAAGTAGTAGTAGTAGTAGTAAGGTGTGGTGGAGAAGCGAATATAGACATGCAATGTTGCTTATGTACAAATGAAGAGATGAAATGCCTGGGACTTTTGGTGCAGATTTTTGTGTAATATAAAGAAATTACAAATGCGGCACGATCATCACTCCACCTTTTATTTATGAGTAGCACTACATCCCACAAGGGACAAGGGCCTACAACTTCTACAACAAACTACTGTTCTCTTCTGTGCGTGCTACTGTTGTCTCATGGCGAACGGCGACAGTTGAGAAGCTCTTTCATAGACAATTGATACTCTTTGAGTGTTGTCTAAAAGTCGAAAGAGGTCGTGCTGTGAAAAAATGCGGCGTGTCCCGACTGGGAATGAAACCTAAACCTTCTGCGTGTGGGTCGCGCACTTACCCACTTCGCCACGGCGACCACATTTTGAAGGAGCTATGATTTAATAGCTTATCATTGAACTTTTGAAATGTTTTCAATTTGCGAGAATGACTAAGAATCTCATAAACTTTCAGCAAAGACCTGCAAACATAATTTTTCCTTTCTGTCCAATTTTATATGTATTTATTTTTTAAGACCGCCTTTGCATAGAGGATAAGTCAAGTCTCATCTCTCGGCAGCATCTTATCTGGTCTGGTGCTCCAAAGACCTCCGTTTACGTATAGGATAGAATCCAGAAGCGAGCTTAGTCGGTAGACATGGACCAAATTTTTCCTCTTTATCACAGTTTATTAAAAACAAAACAAATACTCACTACTTCAATAATTCACCCGCAATACAGGCTTGGCTAGGAATGCCCATCAGTTCATCTTAAACCCACTTTCGGGTGAATAATTAAGTTCAGGGGATTGTCGTTTAGGTTCACTACCTCTACTCCCTTATATCCTCTACATCTTTGGCCCGTTCTGTGACCTGATTGCGATCACTAAAGAAAGTTCAAAATGTAAGATCTTATCTAAACTTAAGAATTAAATTTTAACAATAGGAAAAGAAATTGGGATGCGCTCGATGGGTTTACTTTGAGTGACAGTACTCAAAACAATCACAGTTATTAGCTGATCGAAACACAGGGGAAATGAGTTTATTAAAGTCGTAACCAGGTCGGTGCGATTTGGTACAGAAAATTGTAGTTCGGTCCAATGACTTCAAGATGTAGTGTTGAAGCAGATAAATTAAAGAAGAGAAGGGCAGTCAATTTTTCCAGAGAGGATTTGATGAATAAATAAAATATTGGGAGTCTTACGTTTCATTAGTATAGCTAGGTACGCATGGAAATGGATGCGTGATAAGAGGATTATATTTGACTGACGTATTTGAAAAATAAGCGAAAATTAATGATGAAAATGGACTTAGCGACTTAGGAAGAATTCAATTGACCACAGTGTCACTAAGCCAGTTGTCATTTTACCTTTGCTAGAAGTTATGGCAATGATTAAATCCTTTGCCACATATCATGTTAATTGAGTATGTGGTACATAATGACTTGAATTTTGTTAGCACTGAGATCAAGTAAGTTTACTTTTTTACGCAGACTAAGTCGTTTAAAGATCAAATTAAAGAGTGTCACAGCGCACAAGGGACCGGGTCCAAGCTTCTACGGCTCTTCAACAATCACTCGCGTTGTGCTTGCTATTGTTTTCTTACAAGTATTGTAAATTGTTTTTGTTTGTTTGGGATATACTGCACTGGAGCGCTCAGATTCAAAAACTGGTCGCAACTTTCGTTTACTGTAGTTTTCTGGTTTTCCGAACAAAGACCAGCAGGCGCTTCTTCGATAAAGAGCTTAAGTTTTTAGTTCCCACCAATACAGCGCCAAACAGCCGCCACCTGACACGAGCAGAGGCGGGACATTGACAAAGAAAGGGCTCTGAGGTGTCTTCACCTCCTCCACAGGCGTTGCAAAGGGTATTTTTACTAAGCCCAAGTAGACTTAGGTACTTACCGAAGGTGAAGTGTTCGGTTTGTACGCCGACAAGTTTTCTCCACTCTTACTGCGAAAAGCCGCGGATTTCTTGCTGACGTTCGGGAGCATGCAATTGGTCAGCCTGCATCCTGGAGAGTCCTGCCATCTCTGGTCTCGCGGGTATTCCCAAGGTGGGTTCGGGGGCAATTGAAGCCTCTTTGGAAGCTTGGATAGTTCATCGGCAATCACGTTTTCCGTGATCCCGTGATACCCCGGGACCCAAACAAGACTTAGCGAATTCAGTCTGCCGACCAAATTAAGGGAGGCCTTTCAATTCCGGATTATCTTAGAAGTGGTTAAAAGGGTTGAGTAAGGCCTTAAGCACAGCTTGACTGTCGCTACAAACGCAGATACTTCGCCTCTTCCACCTGTTCTTCACAACATAGTTGGTGCCCATTAGGATAGAAGAAGAAAGGAGTTTATGTTACCAGGTCTTGAAAAAGTCTTGAACCCCTATACCATACCGAGGATTTTTGTTGGTATTTTGGACAAAGTCAGTAGCAATAAGGCTGAGTTGTAGACATACCTTTTTAAAAATGATCGATTTACAAAAATGGCTCATAGATGACTTTTTCTAAGAGTTAGGATATGCAGGAAAGTTAAGCAACTCTAATTGGAAATGTCATCTGTGTGGGGCTTTCTTTTGTAGGGGCAACCTTTTCTTAGTTCAAGGTCTATGAAATGAGCACTGCGGTAATGATAGAGGATACAAAGCTGCACTCTTTTCTAAAACAATGGAGGGTCCGAAATAGATCGCCACAATTTATTTTTTTAAATTTAGAAGCAAGGGAAGACATATCTTAGAGCATGGCAGGGAGAAGAGGAGGTTCAAATGGCACTGTCTTTTAGTCAACTATAGGTTTGAGAATAGAATAACATAATGCCGTGATGTTATGATACGAGAGCATATCTCTAAATTACAAATTGTTCGGTTTATCTTCGTAAACTTGAAAACAGAGCAAAAGGTGAACAAATTATTAACTAATTTCAGGATTTTAACATTAAATAAATTCACCCCTGAACTCAATTCATTTGGAAAGCAATCATGTTTGGTGCATGCGCCCAGCTATTTCCAGAATCAAGTATTTACAAGTAAATCTGTGTATGGTTCGTGAATCCAGCACACGTCCATCATCATCATCACTGTCAGTCAAAATTCAACAGCCCCTTCGAGTGCTACGCATCCAAAGGGTTAACTGACGTCGAAATAAATTATCCATCCATTTGCCCTAAATGGGGCATAATCTAGTTTTCCACGAGTAATTCTGTCTCGCGCAACTTCACTCCCGTTCTATTTGTCGAGCTTAATGACTGGAAATTTGTCTGACACACCACCTGAACACCAGAGCCCAGACAGACACAATTTAAAATTCTCCGCCTCCCCCCCGGCCGCACCCACGATGCGCAGAATAGGAATAACTCCGAAACACAAAGTAGACACAGTCGGGCTTTATCTCGACGAAAATTATGATGATTATGAAAATTAATTTATTACCATTATGGGGTAGCTAAGGAGTGGCGAGGACAAAAGGGGAAAAAACCCAAAACAAAAAAAAATTAAAGCAAACAAAAGAAAACTATTAACGCATCCACCCGCCAAGCCATGGCCCAGCTGAAGGAGTTGAACTTAATTTTGAACCAAGCAAATTAACCACTAACAAGTAACACAAGTCAAGCCAAAGGACTCGGGAGCATAACAAACTTTAAAATACAGCTCCCTGGAGAGCAAGTCACTGCGTCGGCAGCGGTGTGGGATCGTTGAATGGAGCGGGAAAGATGATTTTATGCAAGAACGCCTCAAAGTTTTGCCACATCCACTCGAGAAAAAGCATTCAATTGCCCCTCATCATCCGGAATGAGTGTGGCACAGAAACGCTGTGCCTGTTTGTCGGGGGTATAATCCTGGGTAAGCGGAAATTATGAGCGTTGACACAAAGGACACAGCAAAAAGGATTATGCAAACAGGAGAGTAGCAGATGCCTCTTAACTTTATAGAGCGTCAAATTTTGTGAATTTGTTTTTGCCAGTGTTCGTGTGGGCTTGTAGCTCGCTCTGCTGGCTGGCTGGTTGGCTGGCTGTTGGAACGCTGGAGCGAAGGATCCTCCTCCAGTCACCGGGGAACAATCAAATTCACCTGAAGTAATTGTTATGCAAAAGTTTCGCGCCCTCTTGCCAAAGTTTGGATAACTTTTGTTAAGCTACGCATTAGAGTGGATAATTTTAAGAGTTGCAAGTGTGGGCCACGGTACAGCGCACACCCCATGCAGTTGCAATAAATTTTTTTGGAGGGGCAGCCGGGGGACGGCCGGAAACCTCTTCCATCTGAGAATGTCCCAAAAACAGATGTATGGAGAGATTTGTTGGTGCTACATTCCCAGACGGCAGGGAGAGAATTTGCGAAAAACAGAACGAAGGATAGATGCACATTTTGGCAATGAAAAGAGGTTTTCCTCTTGTGTGTGTGTGTGTAGAGACATTTAAGGTGCCTGTCTTTTTGTCTGGGTATTGTTGGTTTTCAGGCTAATGGCAAACTACCTCGTCCGCTGCAGTTAGCCAATCTCGAATAAAAGTCTTGGCCGGAAGTATTCTGATTTAAGTGTGGTTTGATTTAATGAATTGCTACGTTGCCAAGAGAAATGGCGTCGAATTCTTTCATTTGAACAGTCCAAGTTGCTGCATTTTAATTTCGCCTTAAGACAAGTTTAAAATTTGTGAAGCAATGAATTTGGATTGGGGTGAAAGTGTCCAATGCTTGCTAGTTGGCCATTCCATTGGATAGACATCTAGCAAGCAGACTTTTTAAATTGCTGTTTATGCTTAAACCATGAGCACGCATAACTCTTGCTCTGCCTGACGCATTCATTGGCCTCAAGAAGAATATCGACTGCAAACATTTTGACTCCATACAGATTACTTTGAGTGACTAGTAACTTTTTGGACAGGATGTGTCTGAATTCAGCAGAGTTAACAAAACCGGGGGGAGTCCTGTGTGCTTATTTACAAGGTTCCTTCTGCCCTTTTGTAGGGCACTGAAGTGATAGATAGTGAAATCCTAAGGGAGTAATTTACAATTAACCAATTTTGTTGAATTTGAGTGTACCGATTCATTCGACTATCTTTTTCAGGGACCATTGCTTGCAACTTCTCTGTTCGACAAAACTTTGTACCATTTTGCAGGCAAGAAAAGAGTCCAACCCCGGTTTATCATCTATTTACGGATGGATGCAATTTTTGACTTCATAACTGGAGGGGTCGCCGTTACTTTGTGGTAAGTGCGTCGACCGCCACGCAGAAAGTCTACGTTCGATTAAGGGACATCTCGCATTTCTTCACGATACCACCTCTTTCGAGTTGCTGACAACACTCAAAGAGGATCAATTGTTTATGAAAAAGCTTCTCAAATCTCGCCGTTCGGAGTCGGCAAAAAACTGTAGGTCCCTTCTACTCGTGAGATAACAGTAGCACGCACAACACGAGTAGTGGTTGTAGAACCTAGAGCCTGGACCCTTGTGGGCTGTAACACAACTCAATTATTAATAAACCCCTTTCCGCTAATTTTGGACAGTACCGGTCGGTCGGTCATAACTTTAGTAATGCTGGATTTTTGTGCGTCAAAAGTTCGGAGGTTAATCACGTAAACAGGGTCTTTTGAGTGTCCTTACAAAAAAATAAACTTCTTTTTCTTTGTTTCCTTTTTCCTCGTCTTCTTCCTCATCTTCTTCCTCGTCTTCTTCTTCTTCGTCTTCTTCTTCCTCTTTCTCTTCTTCTTGCTCTTCGTCTTCTTCTTCTTTTTCTTCTTCTTCATATACCGCTATATTCGGGTATGAACCAGGCCCCAGCCAACAAACGTCTCCAGCTGGCACCATCGTTAATCAGCCGCCTTCAATTTGGCTCTCCAAATTGGCTGAGGTGCTTCTCTATTTGTGAGCACCAGCAGGTTCGTGAGTGATCCATTGCCTTGTCACACTAGTTCGGAGTCGAAAGCTATTTGCTGGAGCAGTGTTTCCCATGCGCTTGATATGGCCCAGCCAACTTAGACGTTGGGTCCGTAGATGCCTGGCTAGGCCAATGTCGTACAGTTCCTGGTTGAATCTTCTTCTAAAAAAATCCAAACCACGCAAACAGGACCAACAATTGAATGCAGAAGCTTTCTGTACAAAAGTCTTTCTTCATTTCCTCTTGATATTGTCCAATCCTCTACAATAAAGAGCAGAATGAAAAAGACCAAGATTTTATAGAGTCCTTGGAATTGCCTCCTGAGCACAAAGAAACAACGATTGGCAAGTGTTATTTTGCGTTCAATCACGGTACTGACGTCGCTTGTACAGTTTTCTTGGGAGCTGAAATAGATGAAGTAATTCAGTACCTCGAAGTTATAGCTGCCTAATGTTACATTCTGGGCAAGTCGTCGATATTGCGTGTCCTCTCTCCATGACAGCATAAACTTAATTTTGTCCTCGTTCACCTCTAAGCCCAATAATGTAACTAACGGAGTCAAATCAAATGATCTGTGTGGTCAATTAACTCCACCAAAACGTGAAATAACGCGACGGGGAAACTTACTATTAAACTATTACTGCCAAGGCCGCGAAATTGCTTTGAATTGTCTTCACCTTCTTCACAGGAATCGCATAGGGTGCCATCACCAAGAAAAAGCATACTTAAGTGGTTAGGGAACTTAAAGTGTCCCGTTTGTACACCAACAAGTCGTCTGTCTTTTCTATCTAGAGATAACAGAAAAGCCGCGGATTTTTTCTGACATTCGGGAGCCTGCACTTGGCCAACCTGCATCCTCTAGAGTCTTGGCATCTCTGGTTGTGCTGTCGGGAGACCCAATCGTCGACGGACGCGGGTAATCCCGAGATGGGTTCGGGCCCTACTAATACCTTAGAGCTTTGCCTTGCTAGTTCATTAGCAATCTCCTTTCCCGTGGTGCCGTGATGCCCCGGGACCCAAACAAGTCTTAGCGAATTCAGTCTGCCGACCAAATTAAGGGAGGACTGCCATTCAAGGACTGTCTTGGCAGTGCTTAAAGGGTTGAGTAAGGCCTTAAGCACAGCTTGGCTGTCGCTGCAAACACAGATACTTCACCCCTTCCACCTGTTTTTCACATTATAGTTTGTGACCATTAGGATCGCAAACATTTTCGCCGGGAAGACCGACGCGTAACTATCTAAGGAGTTTTAAAGTCTAATGTTGTCGCTTTCAGGAAAGCACCAGCTTGAGATCCCTCCATCTTCTTGGGACCGTCCGTGTAACAACGAAATGAATGCCCGTAGTGGAGCTTTCCAACGAATTCGGACACGTGGTCTGTTGTAGCACCACATGAATTGAAACGAAATTTGGAATCGGGCGAAGTTTTCAAAACCTTCCCAAAATTTGACTTTCCTGATGTGTTGCTTCTTTTCTTGTTGGGTGGTGTTCTGCTTTCCCTTTCAAGCTTTTCGTCAGCTTAATAATAATAATAATAATAATAATTGAGTGGCACTACAGCCCATAACGGACCAGGGCCTAGCTTCTACAACAACTACTCGTGTTGTGCATGCTATTGTTCTTCACGAATAGAAGGGACCTACAGTTTTTTGCCGCTTCCGAACGGCGAGATTTGAGAAGCTTTCCATAGACAATTAATACTCTTTGAGTGTTGTCAGCAACTCGAAAGAGGTGGTGCCGTGAAAAAATGCTAGGTGTCCCGTCCGGGAATCGAACCCAGACTTTCTGCGCCGCAGTCGATGTACTTACCACTGCGCCACGGCGTTTTTTCGTCAGCTTACTTTTGTTTTTAGCGTACTTTCGTGGTAGTCGTGATGCGTATACGTCATGATCACAAATCGAATTTTTACATAAACCATCACCGGCCTCCATTTGTACTCACAGAGCGTTAATAGAGCGTGATATGTCAAGTTACATGACTTAAAAATTACCGCCAACACATTTCAATTACTCACTCCGCAGTTAGTTTGGCAAGGATCACATTTATTACTGCTGCGTTATGGTTGGCAAAGACGGGCCATAAAGCAGAAAAAACAAAAACAATGTAATTCGATCACAGAAATGCGTGATTTTGTTATTTTTTTTTTGTTCTTTTGGCGACAGAAATCTCATCCGTCATTTAAATGGCGCGTCATTCATCAAACCAGATCGCAAACAACCCAACACATAACATTTCGTCACTAGGAAATTTCACGTCCTTTCGTCCATCAATTCTTGTTCTATACAAAGCCACCGAGAGCGGCTGCAATTCCGGATGCAATCAACAACCATACACCCCGAGCACATGAAAATATATTTTCATCCACTCCCCCCCTCCCCCATTGTGACACATCGATTCGAGTAGCGTTGCACAAAGCAGTGACATTATACCCACCCACCCGCTCTGCCACCTGCACGCTACCGGAGCGAACATTATAGACGCCGTCGTCCTTAAATACATATTTAAAACTCATAACAGGCCTGTTTGGTAATTAATAACTTTTCATGTTTTTGCAGCGAAGAAAAAAGCACCCGATTGCGGACCACGGCCGATGTGCATCGAAAAAACCAAAAATTTTCATTTGGCGTAAAGTAATTGCCACCAAAGTGTAATTTATTGGCGCCACGGAGCTGCCCCAGCGAGCTCCCATCAGGCCGGGAGGGCGCCCGTGTGTGAGTGAGTGCTATTGACTGGATAAATGTATGCGCAAATAAACAAATAGCAATCCAAAGGGAGGCCCCCGCCCACCTCACTTCGCTTCAGTGGACTGCGGAGCAGTTCCGAATGTGGGGAGGAAATCAGCTTCAGAGTTGGGACGGGTGAGTGTTACGTGGCCCACAGATATTTACTCCAATTGTATGCCTACGTAATTGAAAGAGTGACGGAGTGTTATCCTTTGAAGTTAGCTTTGGACATTTAACTCTATTTAGTTGGGAGCTCGACCAGTAGACGTTCACAGAGGACAACTGTACGTCTGCGGGCGCCATGGCACATGGGAACGGTTGGGAGTCCATGTGGTTAGCGCTCAAAGGATTGACGTTGGAAGTTCATCGCTTGGGCCTTCTTAAGTTGTTTAGCATTCCCCTGCAAAGTGAATGAGACGTCAACAGTTTATTTATGCGACACACAGGAAGAATTGTGTTCATGCATGGCGACGTGACTTTATACACAATTTGACATTTCAAGAGGTTTTCTGGCTTCAAATAGTCAAGTCCCATCAACGTCGTCCCCTTCGGCAAACTTGGTCTCTAACGCAAATATATGGATGTATGTTATGCGCGTATGGATGTGTGCTTGCACTGCTTGGACTCGACAAATGTCAAGGGGGTTTTTAGAAAGCCAGATTTAAAGAGGGATGAGGACATTTGCGAACTCGCCTCCTTGATGGTTTGATTGAGCAACTGTTGTTCGGATTGAGTTACCAAATGCGAAGAAGGCTCCCTCCTTAGGGAAATATCGATCTCTGAGATTGAGGGAGGTTTAGAGAATGGTTTAAGTCACCTTAGAATATGTGATGGTCTGTAGACTCGTACTAGGCAGAGTTCATTAGCTTTAGTTAAAGTTGTGCTCAGAACATGGGGAATCACAGCTGATAAGCCGCAGGATGTATCGACGATGACGTAAGATCCTACAACATAACGGCAGGAGTTCCGCAGGGATCAGTTCTCGGACCTCTACTGTGAAATATAATCTATGATGGGGTCTTAAGACGAGTGCTTCCAGATGGAGTGAAAATATTGGGCTTTGCTGACGATACCGCTATCGTCACTATCTTAAAGCACATAGAGGACGCAGAGGCTGCTATAAATACAGCGATCTCAAATGTAAAAGAGTGTAGCGAAAATGCTAGTCTGGAAATTGCTGCACACAAAACGGAGGAGGTGTTAATCACCAGTCGCAAGAAGGTGGAAAATGCCAACTTCATAGTTGGAGACCAGACAATAATGTCCAAGGAGTGGGTGAAGTACTTTGGAGCTATGTTGGACAGCAGGCTCTCCTTCAGGGAACACGTAAAGTATGCCAGTAAGAAGGCAACACTTGTACAATTAGCACTCTCTCGAATCCTTTCAAATATTGGTGGACCCGGGTATGCATGCAGAATCCTACTCTCATGAGTATTCATTTCAGTTCTCCTGCATGCACCTCTTATTTGGCCTAGAGCACTCATTTGAGGGCGACTAAAACGGATGATAATGTCAGCAAATAGACTCTGCCCGATACGAACTTTTAGTGGTTTCAGGACCATTTCTGATGAGGTGGCGTTCTTCATAGGAGAAATGCGACTCATTGACATTTTTGCAGACGAGCTTATGAGGGTGTTCCACAGAAGAACCCCGGACAGGAACCAAGTCAAACTGATAAAAGGAGAAGAACGAGCAGCATCCATAGCAATGTGGCAAGCCAAATGGGATGCCTCCACAAAAGGTAGGAGGACGCATGTGCTTATCCCCGTTGTCGAGACCAGGACCGAAGGTTAGTGCAATTACTAAGTCTCACAGTTCCTTTCTGGACACGGCGGCTTCCGAAAATATCTGGACAGGTTTGGGCACTACAACTCGCCGCTGTGCCCACAATGCCCAAACTCCGAGAAGGACGTAGAACACGCAATTTTTCGCCGCAGGAGAAGCAGCACTGTCGAGCACTGGAGTTAGGTATGCTCATTGTGAAGGCTCATTCAAAACATAGACAGGCTGAAGCAGAAAGGGCTTTCCTCCAGAGCAGAGCGTGAGTCGCTAACCAACCCCGCGAAGTAATATCTACCGGAAGTTCCGTAGAGTGAAAGGTTAAAGTGGGCAGGGTGTGGATTAGTACGTGGCAGCACGGGCTACTAGTATCTTCGAAAGATTACCACATCCCGATCAGAAAATTTATTTCGACACTGGCAGCGCATGTCAGCTCAGTTATTATCCTCCGTGGAAAAATATTGTAAGATATTAAAAACTTATTTTCAAAAACCGTGCTGTGTACCTTAGAAAAAATCCCTTTTTGAAAAGGAGTTTTGGCCGAAATGATGCACAGTCCGACTGCGAACGCTCTACGTAAGTTTGATCAAATAGTTCGTGATTCTGGTAAGCTAATGGACAACGACGCACATGGTACTCCTCATTGTACGGTGCCGTAATTAATGATCAACTCGATCTTGAACTTTGGGCAAAGATCTTGAAAATTTTCACTTTGAAGATCCAATTAACGCAGCAATTATCTTGTTCCTTTATCGCTAGGAACTTAGGGGAGCTTTGGCAACGATTTTTGGCGGAAAATCTTCTAAACCTCCTCCTTCTTCGCAGAGACTGCGGCTACCTTGGTAATTAAAATTGGCCTCTGAAATTGGGGAGGGGGCCACAAGCTATTACCAGGACGGCGGAGACAGTGACGGTGCGGATAATGGAGTAATGATATTATGATATCATGATATCAGCTGTTTTGCACGATAATGGGGCATCTCGCTCAAGTCTAGTTTCGGAATTGCTACCAAACTCGTCAGATTATGTAGGATGACGATGGAGAACTCTCGTTGCTTCGTCAAGGTTGGCAACTAACTTACCGATACTTTCAATGTCGAAAAGGGTCTGTCATGTGACTTTTTCAACATCTTGAGAAGATCGTGAGTAACTCACAAATCAACACGGCACGATATTTCAAAAGTCCGTTCAACAGCAATTAAGTAATAGAGTCCTCTCTAGAAGAACTAAGCTTGCTTTATATAACAGCTTTATCATGCCAGTCGCCTTGACGGTGCGGAAACTTGGACATCAAAGTTCTACGTGCGATTTTTGTTCCTGTTTGCGTTGATGGCGTCTGGAGGAGAAGATTCAACGACGAACTCTGTAGGCATGCTACTGGTCAAGTGTCTTAGGATACTACGATTAGGGTGGCTAGGGCACGTAGACCGTATCGACACCACTCCTCCGCCCCGAAAAGTCTTTGAATTCGAAACATTGGGATAACGCAACAGAGGATGGCGTAGGTTGTGAAGGCGCACTCGTGACGTTTCACCTTGGATTTGTCAAAACTCGTAATAAATTTTTGAATTTTTTTTTTACTTTTCCCCGATTGTACCCTGAGCAGAACAAACTCTGTAATCCTCACTTGTATGAGTTCCATCACAACCTAATCGATGACGTTCATTTTTTCGTAAGCGGCTGCTTTCAAAATTTTGTTTTGTTTTGGTGGCGAGGTGAAACGAGCTTATCCGTGGAGAAAGAGCTTGAAGGCTGTGTACGGCCTGTACGGTATCGAGAATCTAATATTGGCATACCATTCATTGAAGGTGCTCGAGGTACCTGCTATAGTAGGAAACTCCTTCATGAAATTTTGGACATGTACAATCAGCTCACTGCAGACAGCAAGTTTAACACCTTGAAACAGTGTTAAGCAGAAAACGCAGAAGTTGTTGAAATATCTCGTTACACCACCGTCTACATCTGTCGGTCATCTGTTTCTGGGATTCTGTCAGGAGGTAGGCAAAGCGGTCACGGACGTCTTCTTGTGAAGTTAGAGAAACACTCCATTTGGTGAAGAAAAAAATGTTCTTCCAACATGACTACATGGGGTCAGACTTCATCAATTCCTTGAAGTATGTGAGTCCCTCCTGACTATTCCATACTTGTATGTTGGTAATTTACTTATATGTCAATGTTGCTGATAGGCCCTTTTCCCCTTTTGCCTTTTCATTCCCTTCTTGATTCTCATGTCTCGGCACCCATATCTGTTCTAACCCGTTTTTCTCTGCCAGCATATTATGTCATCCCCAGACAGGCCTGGAGTGGAATGTTAAGCTGCTAAGAGCATAAAGATTTTCTTGCCTGTCTGAGAGCATTGATATTGTTGAACCTGAGGAAGACTAAGTAGCGTGTTCAATCCTGCAACGGTTAATATTCTCATCGCTCCTCTTGTGCGAATGCCCACCAACCTTTCTATTTTTCGAAGGTTTGTCTCTATTCAAATCGTTTTCTTTTTTGGTATTGCCGACTTCGAATGGCAAGATTTGAGAAGCTTTTTACAGACAATTGGTTCTCTTTGAGCGTTGTCAGCAAACTTAAAAGAGGTGGCGCTGTGACAAATGCGAGATGTCCCGTCCGGGAATCGAACCTAGGACTTCGGCGCATGGGTCGACGCACTTACCCACTACGCCACGGGGGTTGGAAAACAGAGCACTGGGCGCTCAGACTCCAAAACTGTTTCATTGTACCCAGGGAAATTAATGTTATTTCTTGGTCCTCCGGAGGAAAACTAACAAGCGCTTCTGTGATAGAAAGCCTAGGTTTTCAGCCCCAACCACATCAGCACCAAGCAGCCGCCACCTTATCCGAGCAAAGGAGGGACATTGGCAGAGGAAGTGTTCTGCAGTTTCCTTCTCTACTGGCACCGCACTTCCTTTATAGTTAGCGCAGACGGTTAGCACTTGTCCTACGCACACTTAAGTGCTTAACGGAGGTGAAGTGCCCTGTTAGTACGCCAACAAGCTTTCTGCAGTCTTTTTTGTGTAGAGAGATAACAGAAATTCCGCGGATTTCTTACTGACGTCTGGGAGTAGTCGCTTGGTCAGACTGCATTCTGGAGTCATGCCGTCTCAAGTTGTGCTGACGGGAGACCCAACCGTCGATGGAAGCCCTAACCAAGGACGCAGCTAGTGCAGGGTGGGTTCCGGCCCAATAAATGCCTCTGTTGATGCCTAACGAGTGCAATGGCAATCTCTTTTCCCCTGATCCCGTAGTGTTTCGGGACCCATACCAGACTAGGCGAATTTAGCCTGCGGACCAAATTAAGGGAGGATTTGCATTCCTATAATATTCAGAAGTGGTTAGAGGGTGAGAAAGTAAGACCTTCAACGCATCTCTTCCACCAGATAACAGCACCGACCAAATTTTGAGATAGGGCCCATGTTTTTCACACAATTTGTTTTTTTAATGAACAGTGAGAGTGTCTTCCACGAGTGTGTGTGTTCGATGAGAGTTTATGATCCAATGTGATCCGAAAAATGTTACCTCTTCCTTTATTATTAATGGCGTTTCTTTGCTTGTCACCGTCTGCCGCCTGTCTATCCTTCTTCTGGTGAAGCGGACAATGTGGTTCCACTTTAAGGACAAGTTTAAGGCTTTTTGCATGAGATTTCCGCGGCGTCTTCATTCTTTTTCCTCACAATGATGGCTGAGTCGTCTGCATAGTCGAAGGTTATGAAGTCATTAACATTTATTATGTCAGGATGCTCATCCACAAAGATTGAAGATTGAAGATTGAAGATTGAAGATTGAAGATTGAAGATTGAAGATTGAAGATTGAAGATTGAAGATTGAAGATTGAAGATTGAAGATTGAAGATTGAAGATTGAAGATTGAAGATTGAAGATTGAAGATTGAAGATTGAAGATTGAAGATTGAAGATTGAAGATTGAAGATTGAAGATTGAAGATTGAAGATTGAAGATTGAAGATTGAAGATTGAAGATTGAAGATTGAAGATTGAAGATTGAAGATTGAAGATTGAAGATTGAAGATTGAAGATTGAAGATTGAAGATTAAAGATTGAAGATTGAAGATTGAAGATTGAAGATTAAAGATTAAAGATTGAAGATTGAAGATTGAAGATTGATGATTGAAGGCTGAAGATTGAAGATTGGAGATTAAAGATTGAACATAGTAGAGGGGATAGAACGCCGTTTGAGAACAAACTTTGATACTTTTGGTTGCTATCTGAGATGTTCCTACTGTGGCTTTTATCAGACCTCCACTAAGCATGTCTGGTATCCATCTTGTGATATTGGGATCGACTTGTTTTTTAATGAGAGAATTAGTTAATGATACCTGGTCCTTCCGTGTGCTTATTAAGTGTCTCAAACACAATATGAATTCAAAATCATGTAAATACTTCTAGATTCTAGGTTTACACAGTTAACTTGTTCGTAATTGAAGAACCAATTAACCCATTCCCCACAAAGATCATTCTCAATCTGAAGGTTAATTACCAGTTTCCAGTCCATTCCATAAATCTGAGTTTCTCATTCCTCTCCGTTGGGCATTTTAAATTCCATTTATTTGCGTAATTTAACTTAATTTCCCGTGAATTCCTTTTTCTAGCTGCTGCTCAACGCCATCACCAATCAACTTCCGGAACTCAAAGGAGGATTTTCACTTTCATCTCCGGTTCGTCCTGGTGCCACTCAGCGCAAATGAATAATGGACACAACTTATTGTTTTCAAGGATCAATTTAATTTAATTTCACCGACAAGCAAAGCAATTAGATCGCAATCAAAATTTGAATTTCAAATTCCTTCGAAGATATTAATATTTATTTACAGTTATCCTGTCTGTCATTAACTTCGCTCCCGCTCGCGCGAACGCTTTATTCGACGTAAGCTCGTGTTCGTTGGGGTGTTTGCTCTCCAGGGAGACTCTCGTATAGATTTGCACAAGCACACCATTTAAACACGAGCCAAGTGGAATGGTTTGGGAGGGGGTGTGGTTAGCAACAGGGCGGAGGAGAGGAACTTGAAAGGACATCAGAAGCACTACCGCAACTCGCTTATTTGCATAATTCATTCGATTTCACTTCGCTATGACGTAGACCGCTGGCCAAGCTAGAAAAATTGAGTTTCTCCTGCACTCGAGGATCCCGTCTGGCAGCCACCTCGCGTGTCCCCAACGGTACGTGCATGCCTGAGATGGTTTTCCCAGATACTGATTTCGTGTGGGGAGTGCACTGCACAAACACATCTGTGCCCCGAAAGTGGGTAATGTCACACCGCAAGCACTAAAGTGTAGTTAGCAGTTGCAATCGTGCGACCGAGTATCCAAACTTTCATCTTATTTTCTACAACACCAAGGACTCGCTTCCATGGATGCGGTCGAGCGAGAGGTGCGACGTGCGCTATTTGTCTGTTGGCCAGAGGGTGGTGATGCTGAAAATAAAAAGAAGCCACCGCTCCTTGTAATGTCTCGTCGGGCTAGGGAGGTGAACACCCCGCACTGGCACCACAAACAGTAGCGACACTGGCGGCGGCAGCGCAGTGGCCGGTTAAAAAGTTATCCGTGGGAGGCGATAGTTACACACAGTGGGCGAGTGGCACTTTTTTTTTCCGTGCAGTGCAATGTGGTGCCAAAATATTATACATCTTCATTCTTCGGTGGCGGTCTCATTAAATGATAATTACACTGATAGCGCAATTATTATTATGATTATGATTAACATTTTTATTGCGGTTTCGCCCTGTTCTTGTCGAGCGCTCACGGGGACTGGGTTGGGCTGGCGTGTAGCGGGGTTTTGTCAACTTTTGCGAAAACTTTCACTGATCTCATTAGGCGGGGATGTGCTAGTAAAGCGAATAATTTTTGGTCGTTAGAGTCGTTAAAGTCGGTGGGAAGTTTTAAATATTTGGATGGTCCTTGAAGTTAAGAGCATTTTGAGGGTTTCTGTTTCAGGCGTTTTGGCAACGGGTTTAAGAGAATTTGAGACCAGGTCTTGAAATCTCGGACCGACTCGAAATACAACCAACTTCAGACTGATTTAATTTCGAACCCGTTCAAGACAGACAGCTCAAATTTTAATACATGACAGAGAATTTTATTCCTATAAGTCGCTATTTCTTATAGAGGCAAATGTCAACAAACAATATGACTGAGTTTACTTGATACAGATGTCCTTCGCAACATTTACACCTTCAGATGGCCACTAGAAAGCAGACAGCACCGATCGCAATGGTTTGGGCCGCCGTAACCGACCGATGGTCGTTCTCTGCTCATATTTTTGGTTCTTGATGTCAAAATATATGTGACAGTGAAAGTTAAAGTAAAATTGTCTAAGAGGCAGTATTGAAGCCTTGGGCAAACATGCAAATCGAATACTTCAACAAGACTCCTCACCATCCCACAAAGCACACGTAAAGCAAAATTGCTTAAAAAACTATGTTCCACATTTCATTTCTTCTTCACAATGGATCGCAAACTCTCCGTATGAAAGTCCGTTGCTTTCCTCTGTCTATAGAATTTTGAAAAATGCCACAGTTTGGACCACCTCGAACAAGCACTTCACAGGGTATGGGCCAAAGTACCGCAGATCCACTTGTGTGCAGCGATGCTTCCTTTGGCAGTCTCAAGGCTATTACTCGCTCCAAAGGTAGACATACCGAGAACTACTGATGCCGTTTGAAAATTGATTTCCAGTATTTTTCGTTTTGAAACCATGTAGCATTAAAAGTTGTTTTTTCTTTTGTTAAATTATAAAGTTCAACATAATGCTACAAGTGGTCGCCGTGGCGTAGAGGTAAGTTTTTTGACAGCGCCACCTCTTAGTTGCTGCCAACACTCAAAGAGTAACAATTGTCCATGAAAAGTTTCTCAATTCTCGCCGTTCCGAGTTGGCAAAGAAGTGTAGGTCCTCTCTAATCGTAAGAGAACAGTAGCACGCACAACACGAGTAGTTTTTGCAAAAGCTAGGTTCTGGTCCCTTGTGGGCTGTAGTGTCACTCAATTATTATTATGATATATTTAAGCATTTCGACAAATTTTCTGTCCCGTATGCGACGAGGGTAAATAGAAGAGAAGATGTAACCACGACCTCCACGAACTGTACAAAAACGTGAATGTAGTTTAATCAGTAAAAAACGCGACGACTACTCTAGCTTGGCCACATATGGAGATCGTGAGTTCACAATACTCCAGAAAAGCCTCAAAAGGTCCATCCGCTTAGTCAAATTTTGGCATACTCTTTCCAACATTTCCGCCGGTATCTAACGAATTAATGCTTCAATGTTGTCTTTCAATGCGTCGATTGAAGCGGCCTTGTCTGTATAGGCATGAGCTTTAACATAGCCCCTAGTCTAAAGGCGTTAAATCTCACGATCTAGGTGGCCAATTGACCGGTCCCGAACGTGAAATAAAATAATAAAATAAGTCCATTGTGGCGCGTGCTGTGTGGCATGTAGCACCGTCTTGTTAAAACCACATGTCATGCAAGTCAAGCTCTTGCATTTTGGGCAAAAAAAAGTTGGATATCAACTCACGGTAGCGCTCACCATTCACAGTTACGTTACGATTCGCATCATCTTTGAAGAAGTACGGTCCAATGATGCCACCAGCCCATAAACCGCACCAAACTGTGACTTTCTCCGGATGCATTGGTAGCCCTTGCAATGCTTCTGAGGGATATTCACTCCAAAATCGACAATTCTGCTTATATACGTACCCATTGAGCCAAAAATGAACTGACCATAAAATGGAAGAAGCGCGCGATGAACTTTCTTAACAGAGCACGCATTTTATAAGACGATTCATGGTTAAATTATAGACCAAACTGAGGATGCTTGACAGTGAAACAAAACACGAAACGTGCGTCAGCTGCTTAAACCAGTGTTGCCAAAAAGATAACAGCTAAAAAATCACATTTTATAAGGAAGTTACTAATGCGGCATGATCATTTTAGTTTAGGCATTTTTTTATTGTTTATCTAATGGTATTTTAAAACTAGGTATAAAACGCTTAACCTAGGTACGACAGAAATGAAATCTTATACTACTTACTGGCTCTATGCGGGCGCTCTAAGCTAAACTATTGATATATTTGTTTTGCTTTTGCCTTTCGGCGTCATTGCTAGTTATTTTTGTTTAGTTAATAAAAACTATTATTTATTTTTTAAAACTAAGAAAACGTTTTTTTTAAAAACTTAGCTATCTATGGAATTTTCTACCAAAATATATTAATCTACCTTAATACATATATCCTATTCTAACTTAAAAATACTTACGACAAACTTTTTTTTTTTTTTTTTTTTTATTTTTTTTACAGTTTTTATATGTAATCTAAATTACTAACTTAACCTAACTTATACTAAATGTGAGTTGGCCGTGGGGGACCAACCCTAACCTACCAGGCTGACGACAGCTGGGGTTCCTGGTGTGGCTCTAACCACCAGTAGAACCCCCGGTCCTTATCCGTGTCCATCCTATCACGGATGGAGATGGATGTGCTGAACCGGAGAGCATCCCGACTAACGACGTTGGCGTCGTACAACAGTCGCCTGTCCACTGTCCTTCTCACCACGTGGTAGATAAGTGGACATGCCTCCGCATCCTGGATCAGTCCAATGCGGTCAAGATACAAGAACGCTTCCGGTGGAAGAAAACCCTTTCGGCGAGCGTTCTCGTGGTACTCGTCATTTGGGTAGTAGGCCCCAAATATGAGATCATTCTCAGAAGTCATGCCTCGTGCAACATGCCTCCGAATCAGCTTAATGATAAAATTATCAACCCTGTTCACGTTTGCTTCGTTAAACAAGACTTCATTAGGATAGAACTTCTTGTAGTCAGATTCCGGGGTTCTGTACTTCTTGACACATGCGCGAAGAAGTGTAGCAGATTCGCTTCACTTTGGCGTTAAGTTGGCTGCTGTAAAACAACCCCCTTGCCATAGCGAAGCCTTTCTTAGCTTTCGTCAGAGCTGTATTTATATGGATACCTCCATATAGATACTGATCCAACATAATGCCAAGATATCGCACTACACTCTTCAGGGCTAGTGGCTGACCCCGTGGGTCCAATACGGCATGATCATCATCTTAAATATTATTTACACACCGGTGCTAAAATTTAATAGCTAATAATTGAACTTTTGAAATGTTTACTATTCGCAAGAATGAATAAGAATCTCATAAACTTTCAGCAAAGTACTGCAAACATTGTCTACCTTTCTGTACAGTTTTTATATGTATTTATTTTTTTAAGGCCGCCTTGGCATAGATGATAAGTGTTAGGAATCGGCATTGAATTCCGAGACCCATCACCCCTCATCTCTCGGCAGCATCTTATCTAGTCTGGTGCTCCAAAGACCTCCCTTCACTTACAGGATAGAATCCAGAAGTGAGCTTAGTCGGTAGACACGGACCAAATTTTTACTCTCTGTCACAGTTTTATTAAAAACAAAACAAATACTCACTACTTCAATAATTCACCCGGAATACATGCTTCGCTAGGAATGCCCATCAGTTCGTCTTAAGACCACTTTCGGGCGAATTATTAAGTTCAGAGGATTGTCGTTTAGCCGCACCACACTAATATGGAATGCTCATCCCAACTCGTTGTTGGCATTTAAGACCTATGTGCATCGCTACCTCTACTCCCTCATATCCTATATATCTTTGCCCCGTTATGTGACCTGATTGACTTAAGGATGCTCAAAATTTGCTCAGATTCGAGGACTTTTCGGGCCGAAGCAGTGGTGTTCATACGCTCTACATGGCCTAGCCATAAAGGTTGCATCCGAAGACGCTTGACCAGGCGCATGTCGGTGTACAGCCCACAGAGTTCGTCGTTAAATCTTCTCCTCCAGATGCCAGCAACGTATCCTTTTTACCTGACGGGAAATAAAATCGAAGTAAAAAAATTCCTAAATATCACCTGTAGCCAAAATACAATCTCAACTGCAATTTACCAAGTCCCCCATTGTAAGAGTTACAAACTCGCCTATAAACCCAATAAGTACGACCAATATTGGAATCCAAAGTATGTTCACCCTCCCCCTAAAAAAATGCCACAATCCCGCACTCCGCGTTCGGCTACTTCAAGAATTTGCAGTGTTAAAAATTTATCTGAAACTCAGCGCCGAACACTCTTCGCTGGACAGAGCAAAATATATCGACAGCAGCCAGAAGCCGTCACCCTCCGCAGCAGCGGCAAAAAAAATGTCTCCATTCAGGAAGAATTATTGAGGGCTAATGGGAAATATGCGCTGCAGGATATCGGAAGCGCCGCCTGAGCGGAAGTAATTTATTGCCGAAGGAAAGCAGCACAAAAAAAAAAAAACACATTCATGATGGTGTCAGTAGGTATGTTACAGCTGGAGGAATGAGCGTGTAACAAATCTAACAGGTTGCTGGAAGAATGATTGTCCGAACACGTATGCGAGAAGGAGCATTGTGAACAAATAAATTCTCAATGTGTTTTATGCTGGTCGTACAGCGCTAAGAGCGGTCGCAGAATTCAAGCGTTAAACTTGACCTTAAACATGAGATACCATCTATTCTCTTGAATACGTACATTAAATTGTATGTATACGGAACATATGCAGGTATGACAAAGTTAAAGCTAGGATTTACTTGAAGCTGATAAAGGAATGAGCTCAGTCTACAAGCTGACAACTGTCACAAAACTAAAAAGCTGCTGGATCGAACACAGGCCCCTTAGCGTTCGTCTTTGATCATAGTACACATTTCGACACAACATGGGAGTACCCCCCTGGACCATAAATCCTCGTCTATAACAAATTGCAAGAGTAAAAAAATCCGCCAAGTGTCTACCCCTTAAATAAAGCCCAAAAACTACGTTGCTTAGAAACCTGTACATCGCAAAGTCTGAGTGACGTCTTGTTCTGCCAACAGTTCGGGAGTTGGCCAGTCACTAGATCCAGAGAAGAGCCGACGGAACCTCCCAAGCCCGCTCATCTTCCAGATATGTTATGCTGACAATCTAGTAGACAGCGAAAGAACCAGTCCACTTTACATTTCTTCAACCTGGGGAAACGAGATATCCGGTGAAACTTTATGAGGAAATCGACACAATGCTTGCCAAATCGACTGGAATGCAGTCCATCCTGCTGAATGACAACACCAGATCCCAAGCCTCACACATTCGTTTGTTGGTTAGTGGGAGCGTAGATCCTGGTGTGACCGCGCTTCACTTAGGTCTCAGATAACCCATCGTGATGTTTTCTGAAGCAATGAGGTTGCAGATAGACCTTAGAAGCATTCTTTTGCAATTTCCTTAAGTTCGTGGATACAAAATGTTCCCAAAGTTCTCTGCCTTATAGGACCTTGACTGAGGAATCGACAGATGTACAAAGTGAGGAGTGTCCGCCAGCTTTTCTTCGCAGCCACAGACCCTGCTGCTGCAACAGTAAGGGAGGCATATTTTTATTTCGTGATACCTCAGATGATTAAGACCCGTCAATACTCTCACGAGAGGATCCTTTTGTCATGCCGGATGAGAGTGTCGAGTTTCTTCAGTCGTACCTGAGTTTAAGAGTCCAGGCTGTATCACAGATGACACATGAAGCTCAGTTGTGATCATCAATTCGCACCTTAAAAGGATTTAGTTTCACTTCCAAGAGAGTTCAAGAATGCAAGTCTACCCTTAAGTTGGTTGGCAGACAAAGTTCGCAAAGACTTGTCTTGGGCCCGGCACTCCATGTTCCCGTGAATGGAAGTGCGATTGCGGATGAACTTGTTAGGCATGGATAAAAAAAAACGTTAATAGGGCCCGAAACCACGTTGGAACTGCCTGCGTCCTTGGTTAGGGCTTCCATTGACGTTTGGGTCCCTCGTCGGTTCAGCCTGAGATGGCATGACTCTCCAGGATGCAGTCTGCCTACGCGCATGCTTACAGACGTCACCAAGAATCCGTGGCATTTCTGCAAGAATTTCAGAAAAGATTGCAGAAGGCTTGTTGGAATACTAACTGGGCGCATCACCTCCGCTAAGCACTTTAGTGTGCGTAGGACAAGTGCTAACCCTCTGCGCTGCCTGTAGAGAAGGTGCGTTAATAGTGGTTACAGCCTGAGATGGCATGACTCTGACATAGCATGGCACTGCAGAGCACTTCCTTTGTCATTGTCGCGGTTTTGCTCGGATCAGGTGGTGGCTGTTTGGCGCTGATGTGGTTGGAGCTGAAAACGTTATCACAGAAATGATTGCTGGTATTCCTTTGAAAGACCAAGAAAATACAATAAATGGAGGTTAGCATCTGGTAGTACAATGGACCAGTTTTTGAGTCTGAGAGCTCCAGTGTTGTGTTTCCCAACCCAAAAAGAAAAAATTAATCAGATTTCTTTAAATTTCTTCATAATTTAACTAATTGGTTGCGCAGTCGGTAAATTATGACGACCACAATCATTGCGATACGCGTGCGCGCCTTTGAATCACCACAATTGTTGATATTTTTTAGGGATCTTAGCACTTTGTTCGATTGTTTTGCGATTCATTTTCGTAAATGGCAAGCACTCGTCTAATATTGTAATGCTCTAAGTAAGAGCTGAATTGTGCAGAATCTGGGCGGGCGAGAAGTTAAAACACATTAATTTTGTTTTGGAACTTATTACTGATTTATGTCCAGCAAAGCAACGGCTAAGTAGGTTCGCATCCCAATTTAAATTAGAGATTAACTCCAAGGGACTATTTAACTCATAAGATAATCCAACATCTTCGACAAAAGCAGTTGGTGTGCCTTTAAAGTCTAGTTCAAAAAGTGAATTTATATAAATTAAGACTTTAACAATTAAGAAAACAGAGCCCTAAGGGACACCGAGATTTAGGAGTCTAACTTTACTTCTCGATCAGTTTAATTTTACTTCTTGGGATCTATTCATAAGATATGACTCAAACCAATCTAACACAAATGGGGTCGCCGTGGCGTAGTGGTAAGTGCGTCGACCCCCGTGCAGAAAGTCTAGGTTCGATTCCCGGGCGGAACACCTCGCATTTCCTCACGGCACCATCTCTTTCGAGCTGCTGACAACACTCAAAGAGTACCAATTGTCTATGAAAAGCTTCTTAAATCCCGCCGTTCGGAGTCGGCAAAAAAATGTAGGTCCCTTCTACTCGTGAGAGAACAGTAGCACGCTCAACGCTAGTAGTTGTTGTAGAAGCTAGGCCCTGGTCCCTTGTGGGCTGTAGTGCCACTCAATTATTATTACTATTATTAATCTAAAACAAATCAGCGAATGTCTGCCTTTTCAAGTTTACTCAGTAGTAGGTTATGGTCAACCATGTCGAAGGCGTTGGTTATGTCGACAAATAGAGCGGCTGTGCATTTTTTGTCATCAATGTGAGACATAATCTACGAGCGCATCTTCTGTTAACTTTCTTTTTTCGAATTCGCACTGAAAATGGGCTGAAGAACTTAGTTTTTTTTAAAAAAGCTCAACAGTCTGTGTTTTATTAGTTTTTCAGAAACCTTCCTTATTGCTGGAAGTACTAAAATGGGTCTGTAGTTGCCTGTTTCCATTGGAGAACCCTTTGGAATCAAGAAACCACTTTAGCACATTAAAGATCTTCAGGGTAAACTCCGGTAAACACTCATCGATGCCAAGACTACTTCTTCTTCTTCTTTTGGCGCTACAGTTCGGGGTGGACCTGGGCCTCAACCAACATGCCTCTCGAGCCAGCACGATCTTTCGCCAGGTGCCTTAAGCTGCGCCCTCCAAGTTGGTTAAGGTCCTTCTCCACTTGTGTGCGCCACCTTACCCTAGGCTGTCCTCTGTTACGTTGTCCTAATGCCTCAGATTCGATTACTGCCAAGACATCTACTACAATACATGCACTTCGTTTTTAATACATTCTTGTTAAGAAGCTATTGACTATTTTCCACTCTTTTCTCAAATTACCTTTTGCAGAATCAAGTTGAATCAAATTGCGATAAAAAACTATTTCCTCACATTGTAGGCATACGTTTACCATTCTGTAATGTAAAAATTTATCTGCCCAAGCACTCGCTGTGAGGATTAATTCCTCAACTCTTCTTGAAGCATTCTCCTTCTGGCAATTAAGTGGTTAAGGCGATTTATGCCTAGTCATTCCAGTGCTTCTTCAGATATCTCGAAACGACTTCGGCACTTAATCCTTCTTTACTTCAATAAAACATCCAATTGCTTACCATTCAACCATTCAAACCGAACAATGAGCGCATTTTATTGAATTTCTTTTCAATCCTCACATCTTCGCGATTCACCACCAAGCAAAGCAATCACCGAGAGCGGAGTCAATTAATTAATTTCCGCCACAATCGAAGCGAGCAGAGAGGTTATTGCAATTTCATGTTTCGCAGTTTAGCTGCCGCAGAACACAAAACGGCAACTCACTCCACCCAACACGCTCACTTCAAAGTAATGGACATTAAAACTCCGCCATCTGCAATTCGTGAAAGGAGTGAAAACAACTGAATACTCGTAACATAACCAAACAAATCATACTTAATCAACAGTGAAACTTACCGCTACCGCACAATAATAACATCGACGGCGGCAGTGGTGGCAACGACGACCAGGAGTCCTTTGCCCATCAAGTGGGTGCGACCATCTCCGGCATCCACATCGCGCCATCAAGTGTACAACGACACCCCTCGTCGACGGCATGAAGTCAGAGTGTGTCGTTATTTAGTGCGTTTTGCGGCGTCATGGTGTGGTGTAAATTTCATTACAATCCTTTCTTAAAAGGAAAAGGATAATAAAACGGCGCACACACGCACAAGCACACTGGTATAGACACACGTTCGCCATCCCGGCAAACACCCCCCCAGAGGCCAAGACCATGGCAAAGCATGGAAAAAGAAAATGTGCTCCAGCGGAGGAGGAAAGCAAGAGAAATCCTTTTTTTTCCGAAATCACTTAGGATAAAGTAACCCAATCAATTTATTAATTATACACACCCGCCAAAGCCGTGGCAGCGCAAGAAAAGGATATCCCCTCTCGCTGGGATCTAGGAATTTTTACTGTTTACACCGCATTCCTGCTGTTTCTGCGATTTAGCTCCGTCTTCGGGGAGCAGAAATAATGAGACTGAAGTGGGAGGGGCCGACGGAAATCCTTGAGTGGAAATCTGCTCCACTGGTGGTTTCATGCAATCGAAACACGAGTCGAGAAGCCAAGCAGCTGAAGGGTTCGTCTTACAATTCCTGTGTGTGTTTTCTGCGGCACAGCTTGTAATGTTCTCCGCCATCCGCGGCGCCTTACCCCTGGTGGTATGTTGTATGTCCTGCAATCGCTGTTGCTGCTGTTGATTTCGTTTTTAATTCCTTTCTGTGGCAAATAAATAAGCTATAAAAACGGGAAAGCAAAATTAAATTAATTGAAGCTGCTTCTTGTCCGGGAGGGGGCGAGTTTTGCTTTATGGCATCTGACCGTGCTGCCGTACACTGTGATGGAGAATAAAAAGTGCCCGAATGGAATGTTTTTGATACGAGAACACCTTAGATGGCAGTTGGCTTCCTTTTTAAGGTGGAATATTTTTGTAAACGCGTCGAGTTGATTTGGACAAATATGTCGTGTGGGTATCCTTCAGGATTCATTGTCCGACGGATGATACCGAGAATTGAAACTCAGTTCTTGAAAAACCCATGGATTCTGGAAACTTAAGAGATGCAAGAGAACGGTTGTTAAAACAGTTCTAAGTAAGAAATTTTGGTTTTGGACCATTGAGATGCTACGCGCATTGAGGATTTCCTTTAACCAGTAAATTTGTTTTTATATTTCGCTAAACTTAGTGAAATCTGCTTTTTTCTGTCTGCAGGGGACATCACGACAGAAGTTATTGTACTATTGGCTTAGCCTGTTGCATGTGTGCCAATAGGAACGGACAATACTAAGGAATGACATCAATGAATGCCGCTGATAACTGATTAACCATAACCCTCTTACTCCCGCTTAACCTAGGTGACCAACGTTGCCTTTTGTCAGCTCAACTTGATTATACGACAGGTTCTTCATTCGGGGCATGGTATTAATAGGGGGCAGATGATGAAAATGCTCACTTAGAACGTATGACGTAAAAGGTAGAACTACTGGAGGAGTGGGTAGCAGGTTGGAGCCGCTTTTGGCGAGTTTATCGACTAGACAACTACTAGAAATGTGAGAACCTTCCGTCACCCACATAAGGTAAATATTATATATTATATTCGTACAATATTTTGCTGTTACTATTAGATAAATAATAAAATAAATGCCTTTTAAACTAAAAAACTAAAACTAATATTTTGCTGTTAAATTTGATGCGTCAGAAGAATTCTATATCTTAGGTCGTTTTTTAACAGGGACGCCAGTTACCCTGATATACTCTACAATGCATTGGCAGCTTGAACGAAAAGTTAAAATATAAGTTCCACTCTAGTAGTGGATTCTCAATATCGTCAATGAAGATTCACAGAAGATCGTTTAGAGGTTATAAGTCCGAACCCCAGTCAGCCCTAGAAAGTAAGTTGGTTGAGGAATTCTTGCTTGTACTGGGGAGTAATTTGAGCGTGTTCAAATTAAGTGCAGTAATTGCAGTGGCTGGGATAGATCTAAAAACTTGTTGATACAGCTGATTACAGCCTTACCAAGAAATACAAACCACAGCCAAAAGCAGAAGTCTTCTTGCAGGAAATTTGGCTTGGAATTTTATCCGTAAGTTCGAAAGAAAAAATTGCACATAATTAACACACTTAAACTCAAAGAAAATATTTGAGGTGTCCTGTATTGTTGTTCCTTTAAAAAGTGGTCAAAAAAAAAGCGCACAATGACAATAGTTACTCAAACAAAAATTTAAAAAAAATGTTTCTTAATATTTTTTTTTATGGTAGAAGGATCAATAGGAACTATGTGCGTCGGTGGCATCCGACTGTCCATATCTTTTATTTCTTTTACTCTGAAATTGTTATTGGCTTATTGGCGTACACTTTGTCTTTTTAATATTCCCAAAGATAGAACTCCAACAATGTCAAGTCACATGATCGTGATGGCCAATTAATATCGCAATAACGTGGGATAATCCAGCCATTGAATTTCTCGCGCAAAAGAGTGGCAAGTGCCATCATCCTGCTGGAAACATATCGTCCTGGTCCATATACTCAATTTCTAAGAACAAGAAGTCCGTTATCGTCTCGCGGTAGGGAACATTATTCACGATAACTGCTGGCCGACCTCGTCTTAGAAGAAATATGGCCCGATGACGCCGCACCGCCAGCCCATAAGCCGCACCAAAGAGTCACACTTTGGGGAAGCACCGACTTCTCAACATCCACTTGTGAATTCGCATTTGTCCAAATGCGGCAATTCTGCTTCTTAACAAAAAATCACAAAGTGCCCGAAAAAGCAGTTTGATTTGAACACGGATTTTCGTGAATGCCTCTTCATGGTAGAACTGCCAAATGAAGTTGCAAAGAAACTGAGCGTTAAGTTGTGGCTTATAAATACTAATATATGTCTGGTTTGGACATGGGCTTCAACCAACAGGCCGCTCCAGCTGGCACGGTCTTAAGCAGCTGACTCCAATTTTGCACGCCAAGTTGTTTGAGGTTTTTCTCGATTTGTGTTCGCCATCGTTTCCATGGGCGTTCTCTATTGCGTTGACCTATTATTTCGGACTGAAGTACGCCATGCACTATACATAACTTTGCTATCTTACGGTGCTATATAAAGGATCTTGAGAAGAAGGAATATATTACTCAAATCACTCTCGCGTAGTATGTAATTCATTCTTTCGTCATGAAGTGTCCTGTATTAAGGACGTGAAAGTCTCCATGTGGGTTTACTGTTGTTTTGACTCTGTAACGATTTATTAATTCAAGTTTAAGGAAAAAAGCTGTTATTTTTCCGTCGTTTATTTATATCTTCCAGCGACCACTAAGTTTGTGAAATTTGCTTGTAAAAACTTGAGAATTGTGTAAAACTGTCGTTCATCTTCTGATGAGGTGACGAGGTAATAACAGGGAAAATTGAAACTTTTGTGTTGTCTCACCTCACCTTCAGAAGACGAACGACGTTTTTATGCCTTTATTCTTTTGAGTTCTTTTGAGTTCTTTTGAGTTGATGTCAAAGATGTCAAAGCTAATGACTTTGGTGAATAGGCAAGGTTGTAATGAATGAATGTTAACCTACAAATAAAAGCGACGATGAAATGACATGGCCTAAGGTGTGTCTACTTTGAGTCAAAATGTTGGTTAGATCATGGCCGATTTTGTTGATGCTCCAACACTTCAAGTTTTTATTATTCTGTTCAGTCTCTTCAGCAAGGAGCACACAGAACACCAGATTCAATGTACTCCCAACGTCGCTTCACACAGCAAGTGTCTGTTGTCTGGCTATAGATAGACCACTAATTTTTCATATCAACGGTGTAGCAGCAAACGAGGCATGCTAAGATTTATTTCGCTGCGAATTTCAGTAACCGGAGTTCAGTTCAATTTTTTTCGTACTCAGAACGTTGCATTTTCATGGCAATTTCTTTTCTGATACACAAAAATTTATTAAACCGCTGGAAAAATTAATCTTTTAAGGTATGTATTTTGGAAAACAAACTTAAACAATATTAAGACGAGGAAAAGGGGAAAGTATGCATATACATTCCGAATATTTGTAAGGATGTTGTTCTGACTGATGAACTTAAAGATGCTTTAACAAAACAAACAGTACTTACTATCGACAAAAATAGGGTGGGTTACCTAAACATATGTTATTTTCACAATGACAACTGTTTTCTGCTCAAAATCTTAATAGAAAGTGGGAATCATACATCAGCACTGGGAAATGAGTTGTTTCTCGCTTCGCGAACAACATTGAGAAATATTGAAAACATATTTTCAAATAGTGCGCTTTTTGAAAATAAGTTTTTACCAAACCCAACGCGACTAAGACAGTGGACAACATTCATGGTTCCCATATAGTCGTGCGGTGCGCGCAAATGAGAATGTGGTTACAAGAACTAAGAGTGCGAGACTAAAATTTCAGCTACCAGTCTGAAGGTAATTCTCCATAAAAAGTTTTCACTTAATAATAATTGAGCGACGCTACAGCCCACAAGGGACCTGGGACTAGATTTTTCAGTAACTCCTAACCGAGTAAAGGAGACCTACAGTTTTTGGTCGACTCCGAACAACGAGATTTGAGAAGCTTTTCATAGGCAAACAGTATGCCTCGAGTGTTATCAGACCAATCGAAAGATGTGGTGCTGTGAGAAATGCGAGACGTCATACCAGGAATCGAACCTGAGACCTTCGGCGTGTGAATCGACGCAATTGCCCACTACCCCACGGCGACCACATATATTTCACTTACAAGGACCAATTAATCCAGCATCTGAAGGCGTTCCTGAATCTTGAATCCGAAAACGATTGTTGGCGATGTAAATTCTTTTCCGGAAATCTGCATATAAGAACCCAAGGCATCCACAGAGAGTAACATTTAGATGTGGATTGCGAAGTGGTGGCATAACTGGAACTGATTCTTTTTCACAGAAATTTTTTACATGGACTTGGACGATCTGTTTCTTCCATCCATGGGCCTACATTCCGGGGTGGACCTAGGTCTCAACCAACAGGCCTCTCCAGCTACCACGATCTCTCGCCAGTTGCCTCCAGTTGAACACTTCAAGTTGGTTGAAGTCCTTCTCCACTTCTGTGGGCCGACTTCACCTAGGTGTTCTCTAATGCATTGTCCCAATGGATCGGATTTGGCAACTTTTCGTGTCGGAACAGTGATGTCTGCACGCTCAACACGCGTTGTATCCAAAGACGTTCGCGGCATGTCGCCATAAAGCCATAAAGTTCGTCGCTGAATCTTCTTTTCCAGACGTCAACAACGAAACAGGAAAAAGAAATCGCACAAAACTTCTCTCAAAAAGACTACGAAGGGCTTCTCTATCCGCTTTTAATAACGTCGAAGCTTCCCCGCGGGAAAGGATGTCAGGGATGATCAAGATGTTCCACTAAGCTGGATTAGTTTCTTAGCTTCTTTCTGCGTTTTCGAGATACAGCCTCATGAGGAACGTAGAGGCTCAGACGAACATAAGGCTGTAAATAAATGACGCTACAGTCCGGAAGGACCCAGGGGCTTATTTTTAGAAACTACATCTTCGTTCTATTCTTAAGAGTTGAGGGGCCTTACAGCTAATTGCCGACTCCGAAAGGCGGAATTAGTGAAGGCAGCCTATAAAAGAATGGATATCCTTTAAATGTTGTCAACAGCACCACCTTCAGACCAGAAATCGAATGTATGACCTCCGTTTCTTGAACACAGCACCTACATTCTACGTCATGTGAAATGGATAGCATCTAGAAAACCTTAGATGCTAAAAATCCCAGGAAGCCAAGAAACTCTTCTATAATTAAATCTGTGGCTTGTGACTTACTCGTTATTCTTGTCTCCCATTCAAGGCACAATTCTAATTTAAGCTCGTTGTTGTGAAGGACACATTAGGTGAACGGATCACCTCACAGCTGGTGAACATCAATTTTCTCCCTCAATTACATTTCACATCACTCAATTATTTTCCCTGTGACATGTGACGAACTCAAAGCCCAAATTTGTAGCTGACGCAGTTCAACCAAAATTGCCAAAAGCACTTCCGGCGAAGCCCTTCAAATACCCAAATTGATTTTGTGGCGAGAGGGAACGAGGTGCTCATAGCATGGGTTAAGAACAGCATGCATCCTTTGAGTGACGTGGTCAGAAATAGATTGTATGTTTGTTTTGAAGTTACAGTGGTTTCTGGATATGAATAAATGCGGCTTTCTTCAGTATTGACTAAAAGATTCAATTGACTACTGAATTAAGTCGCCTCTGTATGAGAAGCTCACACGACCTTCAATTATTTGAACTGAAGGCTGTACAGAATGTGCCAACGAGAAGTCATCCGCGATGACAAATTATTGTCTCCTTCCTAGAGTCCATACATATACACATAGTACATATTAAGTTAGAAATCAAATGATTTCGAAAGGAACATCTCAACAACCGTCCACGAGGCAATATTAATCCTTTCCACAAAATAACATCTAAGGCCATCAGGGGTTATCCCATTTTCCTCTGACTCAGCAAAACATCCCCTCAGAAACACACTCAAACTGAATTTCACCACAACCGCCTTCTCAAGAGCATAACCGCTCTCCAAGGAAGTGGTGGTCTCCTCTGACTTCGGATTCGGCGCACTTTTTGCACACTTCCTCTCACAGAGGCCCAGAGGCAGCTAGTGGAACTCACTCTGTATACGAACTCTCTTAACTACAATGAGTCGTATGTCGAACCCATCCAGTTGGCCAACACACTCGTGACCCGTGACTCATGAGTGAGGTTTCAATCCCACAAGCGCCATGCCATGGTCATTCGTATTCGCGTCGAGACAGCATGGCTGGCACCACCATATGTTGGCATTAATTACCAACATTTAAGTGGCCAACTTCCCTCAAACAAAACTTAATAAATTTCCTGCTAATTGATTTCATTAGCCTTTCCAATCACCGCGCACATGTTACCCGGAGACATGCAAGCGGCCAGCCTACCCGAAACTTTTCCATCGACAATAATTGATTTCGCTCGCATCTGGTGGCGGATATCAAACACCACTTACACGCGCATTCGTTCTGCTCCCGACAATATTTTTCAATTAAATCGCATTGCAAATGGGAAAGAAAGCTTGGTTAGACACACCGGAGCCGAAGCCGTCAGTTTGTCAACCTTAATTATCCGGCGAAACCGCATCCGCCGTCAGTGTCCGTCGACGGAAAAGGAAATCGGTCATTTGAAGGCAAAGCATTGAGCCGCGACTAATCAAACCACAAGCTCGACGGCAGCCGCAAAAGAGATCCGCCGGCATCGACTGTCCGGCGAAAATAAAAACATCGAACGCCTTTATTTAAGGTCGAAAGCCCAGCGCAACGGTCATCGACAGCAGCTCTGGAACGGTGCAGCGTGCAGCATGTCAACTGCACAAAGGCCAACCAGACAATGGGGTGGGGTACAAAGGACAAGAACTTAAATCGACTGCAAAATTGGTTTAGACAAACCACAGGGCGTAGTTAGGTCCTGGCCGTGGATTCCATTTGCATTTGACCGTCCGGAGTATGCAGAAGGCGCATTTGCATGGACGATGGAAGCATTCCCGCGGGACAATTCAGACATCGGTCATCTTGCTTGGGAGCGAATTCATTGAAACCGAGAGAAATGGAAATGTCAATGGCAGTGTGAACGAGCAGCAGTTCAAGTGGTTGTCAGTGTTGATGACGCAGGAATGGAGATTCTGTGGAATCTGCTGAGGGGTTGCATTTCTTTCTGTTGAAAAAAATGAACGAGAGATAGACGCGAAATTGAAAATCAGTGAATAGGGCAACTATTTATGGTCTAAGAGAATACGTTTCCTTGTAAATTTCACCTTATTGGAGGGGGTGGCCTTTTGAAATGCGTTCTTCCTCTCCACTACAGTCTGGCAACAGTTTTGCTTTCAATTAGACGCATTTGGCAAGAGATTCTCCACCGAGAGTTCTTGCTAATACCGCAGCTAAGCGCGGGTTGGATTAACCGTGCTAGGTTCAGAAGTTTAGTCATTTGGAGACGGCGGAAAACGTTACTTTCGTCGAGAATGGGAAGGACTGCAGAGTTTATGTGCTCCAGACGACGGTTATATTTATAAGCTAAATTTGTAATTTCATCTTGGACCGGTGCAATTCGAAGATCTGGATATCGTGGATATCGTTGTTTCGTGCAATCCAGGGTGCGTTGAAGACGACCCTTAGCACTTTATTTTGAAAAGTTTGAAGTAAATTTCTATTATTTTCTTTGGTACAACTCCTTTATTGTATACCATAGATCCATACCGGTTTTAGCTTGCTTCTGTATAAGCAATTTCTTAGCTTGGAATATTTTCCAAAAAGCCAGTACATGTCCATGTATCGCAATTGGCGCTCTTCAAGTTTCTTTTTAACGTGCGCCTTTCATTTAAGCCTTATATCGAGAGTCATTACGAGGTATTTCACTTCGTTATAAATATAAAGATATTTGAACAGTACTTATTAAATCGGACAAGTTGTTCACTTTAAATGAACAGATTTAGCTTCGTTAAGCTCAATTCGCTGAGTGCTCATCCATTAGTGTATGTGGTCAAAAGCACATTGTAGTTTTCTAATCGATTCTTCGACCGTTTTGGCAGTAACTAAGATGGCGGTGTCGTCAGCAAATGTGCCTAGCGCGGTGCCTTCGTCCTGCGGTATATCACTGCTATACAGTAAGGAAAGGAGAAGACCAATAACACTTCCTTGTGGAACTCCAGCCTGTATAGGGTTAAATTGGGAGTATTCTTTCCCATATATTACACGGAACATTCTATCAGAAGATAGTTCGATAAAATTGTGTGAAATCTTCTCGGGAAGAATTGTCGAAGAATTGTGTTTCAAGCCTTCGTGCTAAACCTTGTCGAAGGATTGCGAGACATCGAGAAATAGAGCAGAGAGGACTTGTTTTTGTTCAAATAATTTTTCAATAACATCAGTTTTTTTCGTCGGAGGTTGGAAAACACTGCACTAGAGCACATCCGTTCAATATCTCCGAATTTTAAAAATAAAGGTTAGCACTAAAAAGTACCAACGTTTGGATCATCTCAAGCAAGCATTTTGCCGGGAATAGGCCATAACACCGGAGAGCCGCTTACGTGCAGTCATTTATGCTGTATATTCGTTTACGTGATTGTCTTCAATATCAATATTTTGTTGGAACTGATCAGTTCCCCGGACATTTATTGGAGGTTGGGATACACTGCACTGGAGCGCACTGGTCCATTGTACTACCAAGCAGTAACCTTCGTTTACTGTAGTTTTCTGGTTTTCCGAAGAAAGACGCGGATTTCTTCCTGACGTTCGGAAGCATTCACTTGGTCAGCCTGCATCCTGGAGAGTCATGCCATTTCTGGTTGTGCTGTTATGAGACCCAACCTTCGGCGGGAAGTTCTAAGGTGAGTTCGGGCCCAACGAACGCCTGTTTAGAACTTTGCTTGGCTAGTTCTTCAGCAATCTCGTTTCCCGTGATGTCCCGGGACCCAAACAAGTCTTAGCGAATTCAGTCTGCCGACCAAGTTAAGGAAGGACTTGCATTTCAGGACTATTTTGCAAGTGGTTAAAGGGTTGAGTAAGACCTTAAAAACAGCTTGGCTGTTGCTGCAGACGCAGATACTTCGCCCCCTCCACCTGTTCTTCACAATATAGTTGTTGGCCATTAAGATCGCAAAAGTTTGCAGCTGAAACACCGTTACGGAATTACTTAAAGAGGTGTGAAGTCTAAGGTTATCGTCTTCCATGAGAGCTGTCAGCAAAAATTCGACAACATTCCCTTCCCGGTTCAGTTTCTGTCCAGAGTCAGTCTTGGACGCAGGGAAAGTCGACTTTGTATAAGCGACGCAGCTGGATCGTTGGTGACCCTGCATCTGACGGCATGTCCATATGTTATAGCAGATGCGGTGTGCGAGGTCATCAAATCTACATTGCGGGTTGAACCAAAGAACATTCCTTTTTAGTTGGGAAATGGCCTTGGTTGTAACGCCAATGATGTAGATGTCAAGGGGAGGGAAATTTTGCAATGCATCAAGAGCCGAGCCAGGCGTACTGGGGAAGGCCCCTGTACAACCGAGACAGACCGTTCTTTGAAAATTAGTGAAAGCAGCAATCAGGTATTTTCGCTAAAGCTTATTCCACCAAACGACTGATGCATAGAAGAGAAGTCGTCTTATAATTGCCATGTATAATAGATCCACACAGATCTTTTTGGTGATAGGTCCTAGGTTTTACCGAAAACTCCTTTACACAGCCACAAAATTGACATCACCTTGGAGGTTTTCGTCTCAATATGTCTTTTCCAAAGAAATTTTTTATCCAGAATAACACCTAGGTTCTTCTCTTCATTGGAAAATGGAATGCAACAGGGCTGCGTATATACCATCGATGCCAGGTGACTTGAAACCATCAAAGGACGCAGTGGCGTACATGATGGCTTCATCTGTTACTGCGAGCGATGTCTGCGAGTTATGTTGTCATCCGCAGTTCCGATATTTGGCCCTGGTTTTGAACCAGTTATGATCTGGTTCAATGGGAAGTGAGTCTCTAGCATCAGCCGATAAAATCAGTTACTCCATGTACTTGTTCGATAGTTGTTCGATAGTTGAATGCTTACTTCTAAAACCGAACTGATGATTAGGAATATGCCGGTCTTAAACATGTAAGTAACATTCGTTCGAACACCTTAGACATTATCGGGAGGAGTGAAATCGGTCGTTAAAACTTGTTGCCTGTTGGAGGTTTACCCCGTTTCGGCACTTTTATTATTTCCGCAATAAGGACATGTCCTGGTCGCCGTGGCGTAGTGGTAAGTGGGTCGACCGCCGCGCAGAAAGTCTGGGTTCGATTCACGGACGGGACACCTAGCATTTTTTCACGGCACCACCTCTTTCGAGTTGCTGACAACACTCAAAGAGTATTAATCGTTTATGAAAAGCTTCTCAAATCTACTCTTGAAAAACAGTAGCACGCACAACACGAGTAGTTGTTGTTGAAGCAAGGCCCTGGTCCCTTGTGGGCTGTAGTGCCACTCAATTATTAGTTTTATTATTAAGGACATATCCTAGTCTTAAGGCGGCGTTAATAAGGTAGAGAAACATAAGAAGTGCTTTCTCTGGTAATTCTTTTAGAACTTCTCCTGTGATTTAGGCATAACCAGGTGCTTTTTTGGGTTTGAGTGTCATCAATCCATCCTTGAGTTCTGTCAAAGTAGCATTTCTTCTAGGAAAATTGTCATTATTTGAGTTTCAACCGCAGGAGTTTGCGGAAAGCATTTGTCCATCGCTTGATTTAATAGTTGCTTCTATATGATCTGCGATGAGATCCGCTTTTTTCTTTATCTTCTTTTGCCCACTCATATTAATTTTTCCGAATAGGGGCCGCATGTGGTTGGGGTTTTCTTAAACTGTTGGCTGCTTTCCAGAGTGAGTAGTTGGCATCCTTTTTCGCTGAGATGCCTGTTAAACAAGTATTAAGGTTATTATTTTTAAACGACTTAATTTTCGCCTTTATCTTTAGTTTTATGCTACAGCGCACGAGTCTGCTGCGATTTACATTTCTCTATTACTAATTCGAGTATTTCCGGTGGATATCGCAATACCTGTGTTATCGTCGGTTTTCTAGCGAGAGGTGTATTGCTCCACATATTCCCGTGAAAATGGATTTCTGTTTAAAACTGAGTAAAAATTCATAAATTGAACGCTTATCTAAGTTCGAAGAACTCCAAAACTTCTGAACCATCTGAACAAATTTCTACACCATAGTCTACACACTAGTTTTGAGCCTAGTTTTATGAAAAAAAAATACTCGCATTCGGCAAAAGGTCTTTTTTTAGCTGCTACCGTGCAATAGCAACAGTGCTTTATGCCGCAAGCTAGGCCAACACTCCACATACTTGCCCCATGGGAAGCGCGTAGCAGGAAATTTTAAATTCCACAACAACAAATCCACTATGTACAGTACACGAATGGTTTTAGTATTCAGGGTACAAATTGGTTCGGTCTATCAAGTTTTGGTTGATCTATTAAGCGATTACTTATTTTATTGCAAAGATGCGACATCTGTCAGTTATAATTAGCGTGAAATAACGTCTGTTTTACTCAACATCAGTATTTTTTATTAATTGGAGCAAAAGTGCAGCTGGAGCCCATCGTATGCTTGTAGAAGTTTATGGCGAGCCTGCTCCGACCGATAAATCGTACAGAGAGTGGTTTCGACGGTTCATAAATGATGAGTTTAGCGTCAATGAGCGGCTTGATCGGCCCAAAACGTTCGAAAGTGGGGAATTGGAAGCTTTTGCTGGATCAAGGTCCATATCAAACGCAAATGGAACTTGCAGAAACGTTGGGAGGACCAGAAGACACTGCCAAACTCCTAGGGTTCAAACACCCACACACAAAGCAGAACTGGTTCCAGATAGAATGTAGTTTTTTTATGTATTTGGTGGCACCAGCTGGATGTGGAAACGATCACAGTCGAGATCTGTTAATGACAATCGATGCGGCCGAGAAATGAAGAAAACACGATCGGAATCTCGGCCACATGTTGCAAGGTCAGTCGTAACATACTTAGAGACGCCAAAATGAAAGGCCCTTTCCAACGCGCCTAACAGCCCAGAACAGGTGCTGTTCATTTACCATTTGTTCCGCTCCATGCAACATGGCCATGATGAATTTGGAAGTTGAACCGATTTTCAGATATCACCTCTTCTCAGAGATATGCGAAAAATCCTCTGTCCAATAATAAGCACTACTTTCAATTTTAAATTGTTTAATGTAATTTTGAAAATAAAGTTTTGATCTTTGAAGTAGAGCGTAATATCCATACATTGTAGGCGCTGTTATCTTATTATCGCATGTTATCTGTAGCATCTAGAATCAATTAGTTAAAGGTTAATCCTATGTACACAGGATATTAATAATAGAGATACTACGCTAAGAAACCTGCCACCACATGACTTCGAATTCGACTGATATTACTTTGAAAGAACCAACAATTTTTTTTTGAAAATTCGATTCCTGCGTCATCTCACAGAAAGGATAACGTTGCTCCAACGTAACATTGTCCACCACCCTCTTACGGGAGATGTCAAGCAAAAGCCGCATGTCTAATCGATTTGGCTCCCACGTCTTATGGCATTCTCCATTGTTATCCCACGTAGAATCACTTTTTTCCAGACGTACGTATGTCGCAATTAATACAAATCGCTACGCCAACACACTGCCCAACAAGATATTTAAATTGCCCTCCCCAACCCTCTGGCCAACCGAGAGTGGAGCTTCCTTGAAGAAGCTGCAAAGAAAACGTACCTGTAATTGATGACCAAGCGAGCTACATCTGGCATATTGAGAAATCTCCGTTCTAACTTTCTTAGCCGTGGCAAGCTAATTTAAATATTTGAGAAGGATGCGCTGTGCTCATCCCTGTCCCCATCAGCTTACTGCAATGCAGTGGCAATCGTGACTGCGATGATATTTGGCCTCGGTGTCGGTCCTTCGCCGCGCCTGTGTGTCGCTTGCAGAAAAATCACTGGGAAATCTTCGTTTATCACTGTTAGCCGAGTTGCTTTGCCTCTGCACTTCATTGTCACTTGCAGTGTCATCAATCATCCTTAAGTCCAACGATGCTCGGATGACGTTTGTAGTGAAAATATTTTGTTTCCACCCCAGTCCTCCATCAGCACCCACCAGGCACTCAGTGCTCGCATGCATTTGTGGGGGTGTGTGTGTGTGTATGTGCTAGAGAAGATGTGGAGTAATTTGTTGCGGGGGATAGATATGTGAGCACCCTCTGTAGCACCGCCTCGCTACGTGATGGTTGGCCATTTACTTTGCCACGAAATACATTCCCTCCCCGAAATGAGTGCTCGATTTGATGGGAGTGCGGGGTCGGGCGATGGAACGCGTTACGTGATAGATCAAGAGGAGCTGCACTCTTCTCTGGAAGACACTTTGAATTTCTCGAACCGAAATCAAATCTCAAGAATCCTGTCAACTGTCAGTGAGCTGGCAGGTGTGGGATCTAAGCGCATCCAGTCACTGGTACATATTATCCTGCAACAGAATTTTATTTGAAGGAATAACTTTATTGTCGGCGCTGCGTGCTTCGCTAACGATTACCGATGCTTTGGTGCTCTGTGCGATGTTCCGTAGAGGCACGTAGTAATTTGATTTGGGATTTTTCCGTAACATCTCTTAAGGATGACTTGAAGGAATTCCTGCCAGCGAGTACAATGATGGAGGTTTTTTCGAGTTAAATAAATACGAGCGAGCAGCAAAAATTGGCGGGACTCTTATTCATGATGAGAATGTGCTCGACGAACGTTTTACAATTTTTGCCTCCTTTTTGTGTTCAAGGATTTTTTGCTTTTGTTTGATTTAATCCTTAACAAGTTTTTAAAAGCGTATAACAGTAGGCACAGGCTATTTAACACAGAACGCTTAATTTTAAAGAAAAGCTCCAATAAGAGAGGCATCCTTATTATTGAGAAACTGCTCCTTTCCTGCTGCTTCATCGGCTTTCATCTCGTCCATTGGTTCTTCTCTATCATCATCATCATCATCTTGTTTAACCCGCATGTTTCAGTAGAGACTTGGCGGGGGTAATGCAAGCATGAGAGACCTTCAGGCTGCTCGATCCTCCGCCATTGACTCTCACTCATCAGGAGCTCACTCATCCCAAGTGCAACCAGGTCAGTTTGTGTATTTGATCCAACCACCTCGCCCTGGGTCTGACGATCGGTCGTTAAAAATGCATCTAAGGCTTTGACACCAATCTCAAAATTGATTCAGCCAGGCCAATCCTACAAGAAAGCTCATTGACAGCTCCTACCCTCACTTCTCCACCTGTTCCGCAAGCCCTCTGAATTTACTTGTTCACCAGGAATGTTGTCAAAAAATGGTGCAAAGGGCCGAGGAAGACATAAGCTTGATTGTGTATATCTTGGAGATGACCGAAATCGTGTGCAATTGCATTTTCCTTCATTCCTTAGATTCTCACCTTTTGTCCCATCATACTGTCAATATCAAGCGGACAAAGATTTAATGACGGTCGTCGGCCGTATCTTACCGGGTCGGCTGTCCTCGAAACATGAATGATGACAGAAAAGGTAAGCAAGTCCTAAGTAGTTGGAAGTCGCTTGACCACTTAATCCTGTGCGGAGCCATTGAGTAGCAACTGCCAAGTCTTGTGGAACAAACCTATAACTAATTAGAGCCATTTATAGCCGATGAAGAAGCCTAACAAGGGGAGGGAGGGATATAATAGGGGTCATGAAGACAGTTAAGAAAAAGGTTGCCTACCTGGGCAGATGTAGGAACTGTTTTACATCTTCTTCATTCATACAGTTTCTGCAAGAATCATTCGTGGCCAAAAATTGTACTCGTGCCAATCAGAGAGTGCCTGTATTGCTCTCACAACTAGGTTAATGTGCGAAGTTTTTAGCTACAAAATAATTTCAGAACGTTGAGCCTAAGGAAAGTCCCAATTATTTAATGAAACCGGCAAAGGGCTTGGTAAGGGCATCCTTGGTTGATCTAGTGAATGGCGTCAATAAAATTAATGTGCCTGAAGTAAAGCCAACGTCGTCGCATACATGGCTAAATCATCAGCTCTGCTCTTATGTATAGTGCTCTATGGCCTGGCGCCCAACATAAGTCGAGATTGAATTCCTCAGCCATCAGGTCTAGTGATACACGGCATTTTCTGATATGAAATATCAATCTCTAGATGTTAGATGTGTACTATCTCCGTCCAACAGATAAATGTGTAAGTCTATCCATGTGTAATTTTAGACGATGTCACTGATCCTAGACCACATGACCAGATTCCGTGCCTATTTGAATGCCGACGTACATTAGTTCCATGCTTTGTTTTCTTCTATTGACTGCAAAATGAGTTTTCCTCACAGAGATAGCATCAATATCTTCTCCTTGTAGAACAACGTCTGGTATGTGTTCAATCAGCTTGCTCTGACCCTTTCTTTTGATACGCCAACGAAAATCAGACATGCATCTGAATGTCAGCCATTTAGACACTAGACATTTCATCTACTGAACAGTTAAGAAAATCCATTTCATTTCAATCAAATCTAGAATATATCCCGCACGAAACAATGCACAAAAGGAACTCATCCGAGTGGTCAACAACCCGACAATTAACCTGCATCTCTAACTAACTAAACACACTTGCTGATGTAAGCAAGTAAATCCTTGCTGAATGGAGGACTCCATCAGGCCTTTCATTTAAATTCATTTCACAGCTTTGTATGTCACTGACAGTCGTTGAGTTCTTTTTCCCTGCAGTCCCAAACCAACTTGACCAATTGGCCTTAATTACTAACGAGTGCAGATTTTTTGTTCCCTCTTCCTTTCTTCCTCTGTTTTCTCTGTCATTCTATTCACATACACTCTACAGCAGGACATTCCGCTATTTTCAATCCGAAATGCAAACAAAGCCGTTACCAGAGATAGCTTTTCACTCAACCTGCAACCACCCCATCGGTACAGTGCTAATAGAACTATCCAAAGAAAGAGGTCCTCTTCGATTCTCCAATTTTAATCTGAAACTTAAAAATTGGACGAAACAATTTGATTCACTCTCTCTCTCTCTCTCTCTCAGTCTTCGTCTCGCTCTCTCTTCTGTGTTGTACGCTGCTGTCGGCTCTTCCCTCTATTTACACATTTTTCAAATCAAAGGTAAACAAACAACCGGAAAACCTGAATGCCACTCCCCTCTGCCTTCCACCCACAAAACGAAGCGATGTCCTGTGATAGAGGAGACGAGAACAAAAATGAAAACAAAAGAAGAAAGAAAAAATTGGAAATTTCAGGACAAATAGTGACATACGGTGGCATTGTTCCGCTTGGGTTTTTGTGCCGAGATCCAGCGCTCCACCTGGCGCGGAACGCCAACGCCGCCGCCGCCGATAGTGGATGCGACGTTGCGTCGGTCGCCTTTTCTGCTCCAGTATTCCCGTTTCAGGTATTTTTTCCCCCGTCGATTTTCGGTATTTTTGTTTGTAACGTGAAGTGATCCTTTTGATAAATTACCCCGGCAACGGTATTCATCAAATGGACGCTGGTGATTTTTTCCATTTTTCGTCTCTCAGAGTCCTTCATTTAGGCGAAGGCCTTCGTTCTTCGCTTTCGGTATTTTTGTTTGAGCATCCATGCATGTGTGTGTGTTTGTTTATCTCACAGGTTAGCTCAATTAATTGGAAATATTGAGTGGCCTCCAAACAACGCCGGCAACACCGCCTCCCATCCACACTCCCGCAGAGGTCCTCATCACTGGAAAACCCATTTAGTGGCGGCCTGCGGTGATGATGAACACAACTGACCGGACGCAGGGATGGAGACAATGTTTGCCTATGTTATCATGGGTCGATTCAGTCGATGTACTTCAAGGTTTTTCGTGTCTTTTTTTTCCTGTGCTGCATTTTGCCACCGCTTTTGATTACACAATATCGCGGTGGCCGCGGTAGTGCGGAATTTAATCAAAAAACACAGTTTTGCCGCTAAATTAGGTTTGGTCATGTTGGCTTCTGGAATTTCTTCGGTTTACTTTGTGTTTGTTTCTTTTTTTTTGTATTCGAGGGTAGGTGGATTTTTAAGGGTCAACTTTATGAAATTATTGGGGTGTGTATTTGCGATAAAGGACGCAACAAAATACTGGCCAAATGCTCGCCATTGCTTCGGCGGGATACCCTTATCATCCGGTGATCAAAATTTTCAATGACTCTGAGACGTACTAGTAATTGAGGTTTAATGTCGTTAATGTGCCGGATTATTTCATCCCTCAAGTCTTACATTGCTAACGGCATATTGACTTACAGTTTTCGAAGTAAGAAGGCAAAACGTCTATGAAATTGCCCGTATGGCAAGTTACTCCATCACGCTGCAAGGACATATCGTCCAGGTCCATAGCCTCAATTTGTAGCCACCAGAAGTCAGTTATAATCGCATGATACTGATCATCATTTACGGAAACTTCTTAGCTGACCCAGTGTTCGAAGACGTATTTCCCAATGACGTGCCTAATTCACAAGTCAACATCGGAGGCACGATCTTCCAAAATTCAGTTCAATGGCTAGCTTACGATGATGACATTGACGTGATTGGACGAACATAGCAAGCCTTTAATGAGGGCTTTGTTGGCATAGAAGTGGAAGCCGCTAAAATTGGTCTGGTGGTTAATGAGGGCAAAACGAAGCACATGCTGTCATTAAGGAAGGATGCACAACATCGACGTCTCGGACAGAGCGTCACACGAGGCAGCAGAAACTTCTAGGTTGTCAAGGATTTCGTCTACCTCGGCTTCACAGTAAATAGGAGCAACAACACCAGTACCGAAATCAAACGCAGAATTACTCTTGCCAATCGCTGCTTCTTTGGGCACGAACGGCAATTGAGTAATAGAGCTCTCTCTCGAAGGACTAAGCTGGCTTTGCACAATAGCTTGATTATCCCAGTTCCCCTATACGGTACGAAAACTTTATCTAAAAGCGGATGAGGAAACCCTTAGTGTTTTTGAGAAACAAGTTCTGCGTGCGAAGTTTTTTTGTGTTGATGGCGTCTGGAGGAGAAGATTCCACGTCAAACTCTACGTCGGCATGTGCCTGGTCAAGCGCCTTCGGATACAGTGCTTAAGATGGCTGTAGAGCGTATGGCTGTATATGGAATTCTAGCCATAAGGACAACGCAAGAGAGGACGTCCTAGGGTGAGATGACGCATACAAGTGGAGTGCGCAAATGGAAACAGGTGGCGAGAGATCGTGCGAGCTGAAGAATTATGTGGGTTGACGCCGGCAGCCCATAAAACGCACCAAATCGAACTTCTACGAGTTGTGAACAAGATTTGGCTTTAAGTGTATTTTTTCGGACCCGGAGGTAAGTTCGTAGTTCGTGACAGTCTATCTTTTTCGTCTCCAGAAAAGCACCCCCAGACCATAACACCATCAATTTCGGCAAACATTCGTAAGATGCATCTAAGGCTCGATCGCTCTTTTTTTCCCATCGGACAAGAATCCTTCCATTTCCAACATGCAGCTTAAACTTTTGTTCTAAGGAATGATTCTTAGGACATTGTTCCACATGTCCGTGGTCCAATAAAGATTATCTTGGAATGAGAGCGGTAGTTTATTTAGACTTTCCTGAAAAATCCAGCTTCACTAGTAGCTACAGTTGTGCAAGTGCTGCTTTAACGAGTTTTTTCTCACTGAGATTGACCAAATTATTTTTCCTGTATTTTGACATGCGTTGTTTTTAAGATCCACCAAAACATGTACAGGATTCAAAGACTGACAGCACCTAAGAAGGAGGTTCCACTGAGGTCTTTCAGTTTGGCCTCTCTGAGCTCTTCATTCTTCTTGTAATCCCGACTTCACGAAATTTACTTAAATTCCATGACACACTGTGTTAAGCAAAATTTAGTATTATATAAATTGCAGTAGTTGTCAAATTTTAAACAGAATCCTAACTTTCGACTTCGAACTGCGAGAATAGAGAAGTTTTTCATAGATAATTAGTACTCCTTGAGTGTTGTCAGCAACTGGAAAGAGGTGGTGCCGTGAAAATATGCGAGGTCTTTAGTAATGGAATCAAACCTCAGATCTTGCCATTTGAATCGAGGCACTTATTCACTATGCCAATGCGACCCAAATTTGATAGAGGAACATGATCATCTAGGCATAGATTCCTCTTGATCTCCGACCACTAATGTACCTGTCCAAAATTCCAAGGACATTCCCAGAATGAGCAATTAAATCTTTTTCGAACAACACTGTCCGTCTTGTGTGGCTAGCAAAACGCCTTTCATCAGTGGCTTCCATAAAATGACAAGTTTTCAATTTGTGGATAGATATGGACACAAACCATAAACTTCTGGCAGAAAGTATCAGACATATCAAAATTGCATATTTATGGCTCAGACGGATGCTTAAGAGTATGGAGAGTATTAGTTCGAAAAACATGCGGAAAATAATAAAGCCACAGTGGTGGGATCACGATTCGTTCTAATAATAATAATAATTAAGTGGCACTACGGCCCACATGGGACCAGGGCTTCTCAAATCCGAACGGCGAGATTTGAGAAGCTTTTCATAGACAGTTAGTAATCTTTGACTGTTAAGCAACTCTAAAGATATGGGCCGTGTTAAAAATGCGAGGTGTCCCGTTCGGGAATCGAACGAAGATCTGGCCCAAAATAAATTTGCGTTCAGTTAACTTAATCAGATTAAGAAGGTAGGCAGTTAAAACCCATTTTGATGTAATCATCTGGAAGCTTGCAATAAGCAGAAATGCCAGTTGATTACGGCTTCCCATCAAAGACTTCTTTCAAAGCTGAATATATGTGAAGAAACTGGAAAGTATCTCATCTGTCACTGCATAGCAAATGTTGTCAATTCCTTAAGGTTTCTACGGTCATAGGATGTCTCGCATTCATCAGAATGGGCCTGTCTCGTGCCAAGTGGAGCTGACTCTTTTAATTCGCTACTCCAACCTATTCTAATCAATTCGTGGTCAACTTGTACTCATCCACAGATGTTTCTTGTATCGCGTCACAAGTTGAGATTTTCAGGCAGTTTTCCCTTTTTACTCCTGAGACTTTACCAAAGTTTTTAAGTCTTTACCACTACTTCAAGTCTTGACCGCATTACCAAATAGGGAAAAGAAAAGTAAAAACTAAATCAGGTCTTCAAAGTGCATTCAGTCAATGCATCTGTTTCACCAGTCCCCGAACCTTCAGTAAAGTGAATTCTGGCACCATACGTCCTTCACTGCGAAACAACAAGCACAAAATTTATGAAATGTTTTCTTCAAATTTATCTGACCACCAAGAAATAATCAAGAACCGAAATCCATTTCTCGGCTCAGAGCACTCTAGAGGCACCTCCGAAAATACCGAAACCCATCCACCCCCATTGCAAAGACCAATTGCATTTTCCTGTTGAACATTCCCCCAAAAGTTCGGCGCCCATATCCTGCCGAACACAATGCGATTATTATATCTCTACGGTAGCAATCGCATACCGCTTCGGTTTGTGCAAATAAACTGAAGCAATCGAACTGAGAACAACAATCTGCAGAGTCGTCGCACCCGCACCCGCACCCGCCCCAACCACAACCGGGCAACTTTAAGCAGTACACACAACAGGAGTGAATATAATGTTTACATCGGAGAGATAGCAATTTCGGATTGGGGCACTGGCCGAATGTTTGACTGGTCGTCTGGGTCTGGCCAGAATGGGGAGTTGGACCACTTCGGTAAAAGGGATTTTTCATTTGTAGGATTTGAGTGCACCCATCCGGGGAGACTGTCAGTGCCTTGTGGGGGAAAGAAATCATATCTGGTGTTGTTCGGTTGTTTGAAGTTTTTCTGCTGGTTTCGGTCTTGGCGTGCAGGGTTCAATTGCACAACCGGATGGCCAATAATAATATCAATCAAAAGTTTTATCATTACCACTGCAGTAATATTTCAAGTTTTATTGAAAATTTGGGTGAAAGCATTGAGAGCTCAGGTCTGGGTCCAATGGCGGGACATTCCCACTCGCCAGAGTTCGCTTTCCAATTTAAGTGGTTTCGATTGAAAGTTCAAAGTCATTACTTTATGTGTCTCAGGGAACTTTATGTCATTCAGCGAGATGAAATCCTAGAAGGAGTCAAGATGTCCGAAGATGTGAGGAGCTTAAGCGTTTACTGTGAGTTTGGTGGAATTAAACATTGGAATAGGTTTATGGTTTGTGGTGAGTCCTTGGTTGGAGGGGCAATTTAATATTGGTCCTTGATTTTTTATCGGTGCAAAGAAAAGAGACATGGCTAGGCCATGTAGAGCATATGGACACCACTGCTCCGGCCCGAAAAGTCTTCGAATCTGAGCCATTAGGACAACGCAACAGAGGACGGCCTAGGCTAAGGTGGCGCACACAAGTGAAGAAGGATCTCAACCAACTTGGAGTGCGCAACTGGCGGCAGCTGGCTAAAGACCGTGATGGCTGGAGAGGCATGTTGGTTGAGGCCCAGGTCCATCTCGGACTGTAGCGCCAGAAGGAGAAGAAGAAGAAGAAAGAAGAGAGACGGGGTTTCCATTTTCTGCTCGCCATCTATGAACATATTTTACAAGCAAGGCAAAGAAAGCGTAAAAGCAAGCCCGATCCACATGGTCCCCATCCGGCCTATCACGGTGTGTAGAAATCTTGTGCGATTCAATTCGCGTCGTTCGCAGATGGAAAGGTGAGGCTCTTGGAGGGTCAATGTCTTTGGGCCAGATTTTGGGTGAATCCCACATCCAGTCCAGTGTACAAGAATGTCTAGTCTAACAAGTATTTATTGCAAATGGTGATTTATTCTTGATGATACGGAGTCGCATAATAGAGTCATGACTTCCATCGACAGCCAGAGCTTTACGGCTTACTACACCTACAAAGAGAAGGTGCACTTTAGCAGCTTCAGTCCGCCCAAACCGTTATTTGTGATACAGGATAGGAAGGGCTGTCCTATCATCTTCCATATTACAAGCCGAACAGTGAACAAGCGACATTTATAATAGCCGAACATCAATTGCAGCCCCAAATACGTTCTTCGTTTCATCAGGACGATCTCTATACGATAGCGTACAGTCCACGAAAGGTTTGAATTGTTACTGGATTGTTGGCAGAAATTCGATTTTTCACGGTTTCCTCAGAAAAAAGTGGTCCAAAGAGATTATTCAGCAGATCTGATGGGTTTTTTTAGAGTTTGAGTTTATTGTCTAAATAAAGAGAGATTACAATTTACGAGATGTACATTTCATTTTTATGCTTTTCAACGTCTCCATAGAGTTATGCCTTCAATGCTGGACGGAAACTTGAAGCGTCAGAAGAGAGTCCATGTAAGATGTTGGTTGGCTTTCGAAAATTGTTTAAAACATTTATACTACTTATATATTGCGACAATAGAAAATCTGCGAAGCCTTAAGGCTTTTCTGCAGAAGGTATTTACATTTAACTATGAGTAATTCTTGTAAGTTAGGGAATACAAATTGAATAAATATATAATTTTAATGGTTGATATTATTTAATAAGACATATTCTTTAATCTGTCGTTTTTTTTTTTGTATGTAACAATTTGATATTCCAAAGAGAGCGTGGAAGTTGATTGTACATGGTTGGTATTCCAAAGGAAAGTTGTCGTCTTCCATAGGAGTTATGGATCCTCGGCATCTTCAAGAGTCCGTTCGCCCTTTGTCTTGTGTTGACACAATGGTCGATCGGTTGTTTGAATCGTTGGTCGCTATACGTCTCGTTGATTACATTAAATAAAAACAGATTTTTTACAGTTAATATTTTTAAGTTTTCGCTAAGATTTGTTACGGTAGCCTTTTCCTGAAATAGGTAAGGAGTTAATAATAGCTTTAGAATAGAATATAAATAAATCCATGACCTGTGTCCAACAATCCCATCGTCCAATGTTAGCCTTCCTATGATCTGAAAAAAAGAAAATAAATCCTTGAAGTATCCCCTTGTTTTGAGCGTATACCTACCTGTGTGTTTTCCTACAATAATCATCCTCCCCATCCACCTGTCGTATTCCTAAAAAGCAAAAGAAAAATTAGTAAATACGAAAAATCACGTAGCGAAATAAGGAAGTGACTTACCAAAACAATACACGCGGTTGACAAATAAATTGACACATGTAAAAATAGACGAGACCAAAGACTACAGACCAAAAAGAGACAACACTTCCAGGCTGGAACACAATAGACGATCGGGGTGGGGAAAAAAGCCCGAGATCGAGAGGAAAAACAAGACACAGGGAGGACAAAGAACAAAGGAGAAGAAAAACGAAGAGATTCAGCCGCGATCAGATCGAGGAAGAGTGGAAGTTTTCGGGCGTCAATTTGTCAATTACATAAAACAAAAAAAAAAAAAAAAAAAAAGGAAAAAGAAAAAACGATAAGAATATAAAGTGCGCAAGAGAAAAAAACACAAGTGCCGTGAAAAAAAAAAGGAAAAACAAAACCTAATATTATTCACTCGTGGGAATCCCCAGTGACTGGGATTCGGAATCCCCATGAACATAAATTATATATACATAAATTATATACATATATATAAACGCTGAGTTAGACGGTGCAGAGTTTTTTTTTTGGAAAAAGAAAAGAAAGTGCACAGTGCGCGTATCTCATCAAAAAAAAAAAACCAAAAAAAAAAAAAACATACATACATATTGATCGTCTGCCGTACCGCTTCCTCGCCGTCGTACGTACGGACGACCACGAACACAAATAAAAACAACAATCGGGATTGTGAGCCGGGAAAGAAAGACACAGTGGAGTGCCGGATTATCGAGGGATTCGCCGTTCCAGTTGCCGCTTCAACCGTTTTAGTTTTATAAGTTAGCAATAAGTTTTTTGGTTTATTTGTGAATTTTGATAAGACTAATATTTATGAATTATTGTTGTGAAACCTTTTCCTTTTTTTTTATAAGTATAAAGCCCTGGCTGACAGGAGAAGTGTTGTGAGTGTCCGGGAAAAGAGGGCTGAGACCCCACATCGATCGCGATTATAATTATATTTCACAGGGCCGTCACCACCACCGTGCTGCGCGCAGGACGTCGTGGGACCGCATAAAAGTGAGTTTGCGGGTTTCAAGTCATTGGAAACCCCTCTGTGTAGTGTGTCGTCCCGTAGCCCTCGGCCAGGGTTAGAACCCCAGCCCTATAATTTTTTTTCTTTAATTTTTATATTTTTGACATATTAGATTTATTTAGTTTTTTTATTTGAAGAAAATTTCGTTTTTTTTTTTTTTTAGATTTAAGTAATATTTAATTACTTTATTCGCAAAATTAGAAGTAAAGTTGCATACTTTTAGGGGCTGGTAAAGTTGTATGTTTTTTGAATTTTTTTAAATAAATGAAGTGCTATATGGAAGAATTTTGAATTGAGGTGTATTTTCATTTCTAATGGAATAGGTTTGTTTGCCGAGTGTGTGTGTGGGATGAAGGGAAGGCCGTCCTTCTTGGAGTAGCAGACGGGGTGGAGCGTTGAGCCGTGGCTAACGTCTCCGCCAAGGGGCTATCTCTCGCAGAATCGCCAAGAGAGATAGCAAAGGTCATGTCAACTCTGACATGAGGGGTGGGATGGCGACTTGTGCCAATAACATCAGGCACTCGTGGCTTCTTAACGAACCCTTATCACGAAATGACTCTGGAAGGTCCGTCTCGTAGTAGGGCGAAGCCAGGTAGATTTAAGTTAGTGTAGGTTTAGAGTAGACTTAGTTTTAAATAAAATTAGATTAGTTTAGGTTTAAGTTAGGATAGTCAGCTTAGCTCCGCGAACGACCTTCCGGCCTTGTTTAGTGGTAAGGACAAAGGCTAGAACACCCTTCTTTTCTATCCGTCCCCCCTTTTCCTTTCCTACGTTAGATGTCCGTCCGTTGTCAGGTTAGGGTATTAGGCTTTTTTTTATTCTTCACAACCTTTTCTTCCTCTTTCCTCCTATCTCCCATTAGCTAGTTTAGGCACGAATTTTTTTTGTGTGCAATGGGTGATGTGCGTGTGAGGGGGACAAGAACCACCCCGTCCGACGAGCTGAGCCGAGCAACCGCAAGCGTGCCGCCGTCCTCCTCCTCCTCATCATAGCTACCCCTGTAGCAGCCCACCTGCAACAGATTAGACATATTTTCTACATTACAAGTACGATTTTTTGCTCCCCAGAGAATTTTGAATATTCTATTTTGAATCCTTTGAAGCTCCATTATTCTGTACTACCCTGCATTACCCCATGCCGTTATTCCGTACTGAAGTACCGACTCCACCAGAGAGTAGTATACTTGCTTCAGTACTTCAAAAGACGTGTTGTTGCTCAGATGATTAGAGAATAAGTCGCCTGCATAGGTACTTAATGTGGTAGTCCCACTTAAGGTTGCAGTCAACTTCCACGCCGAGATATCGGTACACGTTAACTACCTCAATAAACTCTGTGCAGTGATCTGTCTCAGGAGTTTGATGAGACCTGTGCAGGCACTCAAAACAGAATACTATCGAATTCTGATTGCATTGTTTGAGTGGCAATGTTAATATCATTGTGGCTCACAATTATGGTCGTGTCATAAGCATATTGAAAATTGACGCTATTTTTCAACACAGACAACATGTCGTTTACATATATGACAAAGAGAAGAGGTCCTAGAATCGACCCTTGAGGAACACCAAACTCTAAATTTTGCAAATTGCTACAGCTGCTTGATATTTTTACTTTAAAATCTCTGTTTCGAAGATAACTCGTAAACCAGTCCAATATTCGACCACAAATGCCTATTTTTTCCAGCATTTGGATGGTTCTTGCGTGTGTCGAAGGCTTTCTTGAAATCTACAAAGATCACCAGCGAGTGGAAGTTTTTATTTAGACTCCAGTTTATATTATTGGCAAATTCATTCAGTAATTGATTTACATTTCGGTTTCTTAGGAAACCATACTGGTTCTTGTTAATGATTTTGTATTTGCCAATATAATCTTGCAGCCTTCTGGCCATTACTTCTTCCAGCACTTTGTCAATCGCTGGAAGTATTGAGATAGGTCGGTAGTTCGACACATCGGTTATTGTCCCGGACTTGTAGATAGGTCGTACAATGGCAGTTTTAAGTTTCTTCGGAAATTGGTCAAAATGAGGACGCCAAACAACTGCGACAACTCGAATTTAGGAGTTGGTGCGCAAAGGTCGATTATGCTGGTGTCTTTGCTTTCTGTGAATCAAAGTCCATTTCTTTGATTCAAGGCTCCCTTGAGCCACTGTAGACCAGCTTCATTTTTTCACAATCAGCAATAAATTATCGTTCTCAGTGAATGCATTGACTTTTTCGACACTAACGTGCAGGATTTCCGAGAGTCAGATGCGGGCGAGGTGAAGAGATGATAAAATTGTTGTCCGATTTGAAATGCTCTAAGCTGCAAGAAAAGAAAGCTGATGGTCACACACCTTCAAATACTGTAACAATTGGTACTTGAGTCAATCCGAAACCTTGGTACCCTTCTCTCCTCATATCTCTCCTCATATCTGGCCAGTTCTTAGTAGTCTTAGTCAAAGAAAGACAGGTGAAAACCATATGCGATGAAATTGTTAGATCTATTCAGATTTTGTCCTTCAAAAAAAATGTTTTCAAACTCGTTTCCCTTCAGAAGTGTATCTTACTCAGTTCTATGTAGCGTACGAGTGATAGACGTGTTTTCAAAAATCAAAATCGTGGAATTCCAAGAGCAAATGTATCGATAGTATATTAGAAAACTTATGAATTTTAAGATTTGCTAAGCAAACGTCGGGCACTGAAATTCCCGAGAAACATTGCCCTCACACGTGATAGATGTCTTCAACTCAAGTGGATTCTAAGTATTTTTTACCACAACGAATACCATCTCTTTCGAGCTACTGACAACACTCAGAGAGTACCAATTGTCTTTGAAAAGCTTCTCAACTCTCGCTGTTCCGAGTTGGCATAAAACTGTAGGTCCCTTCTAATCGTGTGAGAACATTAGCACGCACAACGGGAGTAGTTGTTGTAAAAGCTAGGCCCTGGTCCCTTGTGGGCTGTATTGCCAACCAATTATTATTATTAAAGGACACTTTATTTTAAGCTCTTTCCTCTGATGTCCCACTGGAATCTTTCTCAATCAGTTTACAGCTTCATTAAGCACGCACTGCGTGAATCCGTCCAAAGGCAGGAGCCGAAAACAATTGAAACCACTCACGTCGTTCAGGATGTCTTCCGGGATCTTCCGCAAGCGCTGAGGAATTACTTGACGTTGCAAGAACAAATTCTATGGCGAGGCCATAGCAGCCACATTTTCATCTGTGCGCACCGTACGCCAACGGGGATCGTTAGTGTTGTTCACTTACTCCCATAAACTTTTCACATGAACTTGCTAGCAGCGTTGAATCTGTGCCATTATATGAATGTGCTGACCGGATGGTGACCACCGCTATTACGAGGAAGCTTCAAACATTTGTTAAGAGATGCTTACGCGTCACACTGAGGATACATGTACAAACATAGATCTAAGCTTAATCAGACCATGAGCCTATAGTCACAACCATAAAACGAAGAATGTGGCAGTGGATTGGTCAAACTAATTTAAAGTGGTACTGGTACATAGCTAACCAAGCGGAACAACGTAACCCCCTTACTGAGAGGGGCAGGATGCGAGGTGGTGTTAGGAGTTCGTTGTGCAAAATAGTTGTGAGAAAGCTTGGCAACTGGGAAAGTGCTAAGGCCCATGTCCAGAAATCACCGACGATGGCATTTCGGCATTGTATAGGTCATAGAATTCACAAAGGGATACAGGACATTAGGGAAAAAAAGAAAATGTATATGGCTTTTGGTTAAAAAGATCATGAAACATTGAAACATGCGCTGATTTGCAAGAGAGAGAAATTTCTTAGGTTTCTCCACGGGATCTCAAGAGCAAGGAGCTTCTTGCAATGCCTTTTTGAAACCACGAAAATGTAATACGAGTTGACCAGACCAGTCTTCCTTATTCACAACGACCTTCTCAATTAGACACGAATCTTGTTTCGATAATGGAAAGTTTGTTCCATTTCACTTATTCTTCTTTTACTAGCGCTACATTCCGGGGTGGACCTGGGCTTCAAACAACATAACTGTTCAGCTAGAACGATATCTGGTGAGCTGCCTTCAGTTGCGCGTTTCATGTTAGTTTTGGTTCTTCTTACCAAGCACTTCTCAATTGCGTTGTCCCAGTGATTGAGATTCGAAGATCTTTCTGGCTGGAGTGGTAGTGTCTATACGCTCTATATGGCCTAACCATCATAAGCGTTTTATCCGCAGACGTATGACCACGCGCAAGTTACGTACAACGTAGCCCACCGAATTGTTAAACTACAAGATGACACTTTTGCTTTAGCAGAATTCCGAAAAGCAGAAACGGAAAATTTATAAGAAACTTGAGAAATGCTTGGCTCAGCGATTAAGTTATATAAAACCAACCGAATGCCAAAAATCGGTTGTATTGCTTAAGGGCGTTAAGGACGACTGGGATGATTAGGCTGTTGTACAAATCCAGTTAAGTTTTTCCAGAGAGTGCTCTCGGTACTCGTGTTGTTGTCCTTATTTACGGCGGAGTCCAGGTACACAAAGTCCTTGACTACCTCGAAGCTTCTGCTGCCTAGTGTGACGCTCGGTCTGAGACGTCGATGTTATGCGTCCTTCCTTGATGACAGCATATACTTCGTTTTGACCTCATTAACCACCAGACCCATTTTGACCACTTTCGCTTCAATGCCAACAAACGCCTCATTGACGGCTGGCTGTGGGCGTCCATTCACTTCAATATCGTCGACGTAAGGTAGCACTTGAACGGACTTGTGGAATATCGTGCCTCTGGACTTGACCTGTGAGTTACGCACGATCTTCAAGAATGATGTAAAAGAAGTCTCATGACAGTGCGTCGCCTTGTCTAAGACCGTTTTTGACATTGAATTTCTCGGTGAGTTCGTTACCGACCTTGTCGGAGCAGCGAGTGTTCTCCATCGGCATTCTACACAATCTGACGAGTTTGGTGGCAATGCTAAAACTATACATGGCACTGTTGTTCGACTTCTGTCTCGATATTGCTATCTTGACCTATCATCGTCAAAAAGTCCGAACCCTATATCCACTGCGCTGATTTGTAGGCCTCCTGTTCAACTGTATCTGACCGCCTGCAATCGTCGTCAAACCATGGGTTCCTTTTAGGTGGCGGTGTGAAACCCCGAACATCAGACATCACAGACACTGGAGAAGCTTTATTCTTCTCTTGTAAGAGTGGCATTGCAATTTGGGGCTGACGTTGACCTCAACCAACCTACTTGTTCGTCTAGCAAGATCTCTAGGCAGCTATCTCTAATTCCGAGCCCTATATCATCTGTGGTCCTTCTCCACTTGCGTTCGGTATCGCAGACTATGTCGTCCTCAATGGCGTTGCTCCAATTGCTTAGATTCAAAGACCGACCGAAGGCATCTGTTGCAAAAGCCTTTGCTTAACACAATATTGTACTGCAGCACCGCCCATTATCGAATGAAGTCTGGAATATAAAGTATTTTGAAAAAGAGGTTGAGTCTTATTCAAAGCGGATAACTTTGAACTATCCTCGCCCTCTTTACGAGCACTTGTCATCAGTTTGAAAAAAAAACACCAACATTACCATCAGAGAAGCTAGCAGCTCTCAGCAGAACTAGTTTCATCTAATTAGACACAAAGTCACTGCTTCATGCAGAGACAGACAGCTTCCCCCACTGCCACTCCACGTCACCCGAATGAATATGCATACATATGAGCATCACGCCTCTTGTGTCTGCAGGCGTCGCAAATGACAATGCACAAAGAACTGATTTTTTAAGGAGATAACCTTATAAAATTTATGCATTAAAAAAAATCCTCTTTTTTTCTGCCCGAGGAGTATTTCATTCTCGGCCAAGCATGTGTTGCTTTTGTGGGGAATAAATCTGCGGACTACGCCATGTACCACAACACCCCATACGGCTATCCGCAGTGCAGGATAAAATATGCCAAGTTACAACAAATGCTTGAAAGGATACATGTTGTGAATATTTAATAAGTCTGAACTTAGCTGTGTTTATTTGTTTATGAGCGAGCGGTTGTTTTTTGCCTCGGGCCTGTTAAGATTTGTCGCATGCTAATTACTGGCCTGAGGACTATGCGGTTTGTTTTGATATTTGTTTCCTTTTCTGTGCTTGCTTTTGTTTCTGCTTCCGCTGCGATTCTTCGGCGCATAATTGGGGGTCGTAGGTTTTGTTGAACGCGGAAGATGAACTTGTGTTCTTTGGCTGTACAGAGGTGTTAGTTAGGTTTGGTGGGGGAGGCTTAAGAAAAAACCGTAGGACCAGAATGTACTCATACCAGCTATTAAACCATTGGTGTCCCTAGGTTCGCCAAGGATATTATAGCACGTCTAGTCGAGGTGGGTTCTTCTTCCTGTGGCTAGGGCTTAATAATTGATCAGGCGGAGAAGAATATGCCTCATGGTGTGGACAGGTGCTTGGAGGCACATGGACACTACTGCTCCGTCCCAAACAATTTTCATATCCAAGCCGTTGCGACAACGCAACAGAGGACGACCTAGGTTGAGATGGCGCACACAATTGGAGAAGGACCTTAACCAACTTGGAGTGCGCAACTGGTGACGAGAGAACCTGCTAGATAGAGGAGCATTTTGTTTGAGGGCCAAGTCCATCAAGGGGTGTGAAGCTCTTAAAAGAGAAGAATACAACAGCAAAGGCAACATAGGAGGAGTCTACTGGTTTGATTGAGCCTGGTAATAGTGGATTCACACTGTTACGAGACAGCCTGTGCTACACAGTACAGAAGTTCATTTCATGGACTAAAGCACCTCTAAAAAATACCGCCTATACAACCGGAGAATTTTTGCCGCAAGACATTGGAACAAAATGAAGATCCTGCAATGACTTCCCTCGTCTTTCAGAACTCTGTGCAATGTATTTTGCCGCACAAATCGATCACAGGTACGTTTTTCTGGGTGGGAAGACAAGAGAGAGTGCTGCAATTACAGAGGCATTTAAACCCCTCGGTAAGTTTTTTGCAAAGGTGCTTGAACTATGGTTAAGTCCAGATTGGGGGATCCAGGACAGGATGAACAGAACAGAACACCTTTCATCCTAGTAGAAGTACAATCGACCAGTTTTCACTCTAAGACTGATACTTGAGAAGGCTCGGGAGTATGCCAAACCGATCTCCGGTAGCTGTGTAAATTTTCAAAAAGCCAACAGTCGAGTTCCTCGAGGTTAACTCTGGAGTGTTCTACAGGAGCATGGGATTGATGGCACCTTGTTGAGTGCCACTCAATCTCTTTGCACCATCTGTAGCAGCTGTGTTCGGGTGAATGCTAGTAAATCAATACGTTTCACTGTGGGCGTTGTTCTTCGCAAAGGGTGCATCTTGTTACCTCTTCTATTCTTTAAATACATGAACAGGATGTTACAGAGCATACAAGGCGAGGAATGTTTCACATTGGGAGAGTAGAGTGTAAGGCATCTTCTCTTCGCAGCAATTGTCCTTCCATCCGCCCTCACGACGTGTGCGCTCGGCAGGTTTGTTGCCGTATGTGCTGATTCTGGAATGAAGGTGAATGTGGACAAGTCCGCAGTTAGGCATATTTTTAAAACGTCTGTCCAATACACTCTACATGTTACTGGAGTCACATTGAAACAGGTGGAGAAGTGTAAGTATCTCGGAGTATTTTTCACGAGTGATGGGAGAAGCAACACAGAGCTTTGTTGTAGGATTGCACAGGCTGGATCAATTTGAAGCAGCGCGGTGGATCAGTAGAAAATAAGGCAGAGATTGGTGTCGAAGCTAAGTTATCGGTTTTTGACTCAGTGTTTCTTTCCAAGCTCACCTATGTTCATGAAACTTGGGTAATGACAGAAGGGCTTAGATTCTTGAGGTTTCTCGTGCGTGCATTTTCCCCGCTGCCCCTTTAGTGGAACATGCGGATTAACGAAGATGATGATGGGAAATATAATAGAATAAAATGAGGTTATGGACGATTCGCCAATCCTTGCATCCAAGATAATTTCAAACATTCAGTCGGTTTTATAAATCTAGCTTTGAGAGAGAGAGAGAGAGAGAGAAAGAGAGAGCGAGGAAGAGAAAGGGAGAGAGAGAGCGACTCCCTACGTACATTTGGCTAACTTTTGTAAGATGGCAAGTATAAGAAAGGCAACATTTTCAGACCGTATATACATACATGTCCCTAGTCCTGCCTGTAAGATTTTAAAGTCTGAAAGCCCACCAAGTTCTTCGCCCTGTCAATTCCCTTGAATGTCAATTCGATTCGACTCCCATATAAGGTAAATAAGGAACGATCCCCGACGACGTGCTATGAAATGAATTTGACAACGTCTGTCCCAACGTAACATTAGCTCTTCCTTTCATGAACAGTATTCTACTTCTGAAATGACGGTGGTTCCTAAATGTGCATTATCTCTCCCAGGAAGACACTACAGTATGATGAACGATTTAAGGAGATACAAATTTTCAAGTCCGTAGAGTAGACTCTCGCTTCCTTTTCTCTGCATTCATCTTGGCCAGTCTCAGAGAAAACACAAAGTATCTTTCAGCGTTTAAAAGAATAAGACTAAGCCCAACCCGTGCTAATTAGAAATCGTTTCTCAAAGATGAAAAGAGGAAATCGGTTTTCTGAACGAAAAAGTTTAAGCTTCTAAACCATAAATAAGTTCCGTTCTTAGTCTCAGTTATGGTCAAAAATTCAGTCTTTCATGAACAAAAGACATCATAAGACTGAAAGAAAGTGATGTAAGTACGTCTGGCCAGAGGTTTACTTGCTGTTCACTGTATGAAGAGCAATCATTTAAAAAGATGCAATGACTTTAGGACTTAAGATGAAGAGCAATACCGTCAATCTAACTTAACTTATGAGTCTGAAAGCCCATGGAGGATCTGAGTCTGAGATGTCACTACCTTCAATCCTTGATGGTCTTGGGTACGCGGCTTCCAGCCATCAAAACTGTGCTGTCTTACGAACGCGATGAATTGTTCTTTACACCGGTTTTGCAGTCTCCTTCTCGAACCAGAAGTCTCGGTTTCGAGGAGTCTTCTCGCTTGAGCATGGATTGTTCATGCGTTCCTTTTACATTACAATCACATCTTGGTACATTCTGTTAATTTTTTATCCTTCATTCACCTTCCTCGCAGGATCATATAAATTAAACACTTCTGTGTTTTATTATTTAAAAAAAAAATATTTATTTACTATTCGGGCATTATGACCCCTTACACGCTAGCTTAAGACTGAATAGAATTTCTCTTACAACTACCTTAAATACACCTCGCATGCTCTGAGCTGATGTGTTGTTCCCACAGGTGATCTCGGGTTTCCGGATGCCGTACGTGATGGAATGTGGCTGGTTGCAAAACTGTCTCTGGTTCTCCAGACGCTAGGTCAGCGTTTTGCCGCTTGTGGGAACATCGCTGGTGATTTGATGCCGATGTGAAACACATGTGAGGGAGAGAAACATTTCGCGACTTAACTTATATCGGACGGAGAATTTTTCTTTCAAAGGCACTAAAAATCAGCTCTTCAGTTTTACTTATCGCCCACCTTTAGGACTGGAAGAATAATTGTTTTTTTTAAGCATCCGTATGATTCTTCAAATCAGGAATTTTGAGCTCAGTTTTTTCGACAAACTGTAGTAGCACCGGTTGAGTAAGGCGATTCTACGGCGGATCTCCACTTGAGTGTTATTCTTGGAGCTCATATTTGCCCTGAGGTTGACAAATTTTTCTTCTACATCAAAACTTCTAGGAACTGGCCCATCACTTGGAACACTTAGAAAGACCACGACTAGAAAGACCAATCCTTCAAACTAACACTGACTTAAGCAGTCAAACGAACACTGACTGTAAACTTATTTCCGATTAAATGAAAGGGAATCTTCGATCTGTCCGACTTGATGGCTGCAGAGCGCACCTATCATCTCCTTATGTCATCAATTGACTCTCCTTCCCAACACTCTACAGCCATTTCTCCAATTAGGAATACAAAAACAAAGAAAAGCAAATATTTGCAGACAGTCAGTGAAATCATTCGTTTTTTGAACTCTCGCAGCATCCCTTAAGGGGTTGCGATTCTCAATTTATTTATTGCTTAAGACGTCTCTGCACAAGTAGCAAAATTGAACTTGCGGTGGACAAGTCACTGCGAGACGAGCGTCTCCCAAAATGCCATCATCATAAACAATAATAATGTCTCCTCCACAAGGCAAACATAATTTCGCCCTTTTACACACATTTTGTTTGTGAATTTCATGCTCACATCCTCCCCGAGGACAAGGGACAGGGGACCACACAGCCAGTCAACATGGCGAAGGCAATGCGACTGAGATCCAAGGAACAACGGAAAGAATTGATTTTTGCAAATTGAAAGGGTTCTTCTGTTTGTCGTAGACTACCGCCACATAATGCGAAACATTGGGAACGAGAGGAAGACCAGAACGACAATGCGTCGGTAAGGCTGTTGAACAAACCAACGCAACATAACCCAATCCCCAAAAAGGCAGCAGACAGCTGCAACCGACGAGAGGCCACCACAATGAGTAGACCGCTAAAGCCATAATGTCCACATCATCATCATCGTCGTCATCATCATGGTGATCATCATCGTTGGCACAACAAGAGGGACAAAAACAAGAGGACATTGTCACAGTCGTCAAATTGTTTTTAGCCAGTTCGTCGTGTGTGCATCTGCACCCAGAGTAGGGAGAGATGCCATAAAATCAAACGACACGTCTTTCGAAATGAGTTCGATTGGTCTGGAGTGGCTTGCGGGTTGTAGGATGTTTTTTTTTTGTGAACTTCTTTTAAGGAAATATGATTAACGACCTTGAAAAGTGGAGGAAACAGAGTGTTTTGTGGGTTGCCTTCGACATTTAAATTTAAAAAAAAATGTTTCAACTCAAAATCTGAACAGAGAAGCGTGGTCTACAGCGGACGAGAGTGGGTTAGCCTTGTATACAAACCGATGATGTACTGCTACGGGCGGAATGGGAAAGGGATCTTCTTCTAAATGATGACCAGTGCTTTCTAAGCGAAGTTTGCTGCAATGAACTGTATTTTCTTTCCCTGTGTGTACTCCAACGACAACGCCTAAGATTGCTAGGCCGTATAGAGCGTATTGGTCACCACTCCTCCGGTCCGAAGAGTCTTCAAATCCAAGCCATTGGGGCAACGCAACTGAAGGCGGCCTATGTTGAGGTGGCGCACATAAGTGGAGAGAAACCTCCACTAACTTAAAGTGCGCAATCGGAGGCAGATGGCGAGAGATCGTGCTAGTCAGAGAGGGCTGTTGGTTGAGGCCTATGTCCACCTTGGTGTGTAATGATGTAAAACAAGAAGACTATAGACCAGTGATTCTTAACCGGTGCTCCGCAAGATTGTCGCAGGTGCTCCGCGAAACGAAAGCTAAACTCATATAGTATAATAAAATATACATATAAATTTATTAGAACAAACTTTCAAATATATGTATATGCGGTATGTACTTAGTTCAAACAAAAATTTAAATCAAGTAGGCCGCATTTCAAATATACAAAGTACATGCAGTAGTACCATGGATGAACGAAGAAGGAGATACACAGCTTCACAGCTGATCGATCAGCTGATTTCCCCTACATTCTACAAACGTTTGACAGTTATTGACGAATTGTGGTGGATTTAGGTTTATTTCTGAAAGTTATTTACGAACCATCGAACATTTTTTCATGTTACCCACACTTGTTTACGTTTCCCCTCCAAAATTTGCAACATGTCGACCATTTCCTGAATTTTTGCCCACAATAGTGTCAAACATTCGTAAATTAATATTTCGACTTGGTCTAAAGCTATAACTAACGAAAAGACGTATCTACATCGATTCTTATAAAATCAATAATTTAGTGGAATTCAATATTTTTCTAATCACATCTACAGTATGACGAACACAATTATTAAATAACATATTTATACTTAAAGTAATAGAGCGATTTATGACAATTTTTCATTTTAAACATAAGTCTGTAGTAGCGTTTTGTATTCATTTTATAAGGGAAGCATTGTAATATTGTATGTATAAAATTATGTATGCAATTTTAATTTATAATTTAGCAACAAGGTCTATTGATATGTTAATAAATTCAAAATTATTTACACACAAATAATATGTTAAAACATTTCTTAAAAGTATGCCTTAAGTGCAACTGCTGCGTTACTGGTGCACCTTCTGAACACGCACTCCCTCCGCCATGTTCTTGAATTTTTTGGTGGTGAGAAATATTGCCGGTATTTTAAATTCACTTTAAATTTTTAATCAGTTCAACTGTGTAAAATATCTTAAAACAACAAAAGATGACAAAAAAAAATTATGTTTCCACATTCCGTAGAATTTATCACAGGAATCAGCATTCTATGACATTAAATGAAATTGGCAAAAAATAACGACTTTTTTTCATATTAAAACCCACCCCAATAGTTTGAGCGGGAAGGTAATCGGCAGATTAAGTAGCTCACACGTATTCTCATTTCGGAGAGAAACCCTGTCTGTGAGTTTGGCTCTCCGATCAGCTGTTCAAGAAGGGGAAATGTTATAAAAAACGCTGTCAAATTTTCCCCAAGGGCGGGAGACGAAGAAGCTGTGTATCTCCTTCTTTGTTTATCCCTGGTAGTACTTAGTTATAAACAAAAATTTAAATCAAGTAGGCTGCACAAAAAAATTCTGATCAAATAATATGAAATATTTTAGTGTTGTGTTGGACGTAAACCAATGTGTTTTCAATAATTATTTGATTAAATTTGTGCCAAAAAAGTGAAAAAATTTATTTCAGTAAGTATATTACGTTATAATTGTAAATTAACATAAATTTAAAATAAAAAATTAAATAAATATGTGTACATACATATTTATTGTATTTATTTATTTAAATAAACTTAATATCAATCTCCTATGTTTTCATAAACTTAATTTTCTTATTCTGCATTAAACACTTTCGAAAAATACCTCTATTTACGCGTATATATATATGTATGTACTTATTCTTATTCCCAATTTATTTAGCCATGGACAAGTTCTTGAAACGAAAATGTAATTCTGAGAAAAATATTAATGATGGACCAAGTACAAGTCGGAGTAGTATTAATAGTGGTAATACAGAAGATGTGTCAACATGTAATAAAATAAGGAAGACTTATAGACAGTATTCTGACGAATACATCAGTTTGGGATTTACATGGACCGGTGAAAAGGAGTGTCCAATTCCTAAATGTGTTGTATGCGGTGTAGAACTGTCCAATAGTGCTATGTTTCCGGCTAAATTAAACCGACACCTTACTACTACCCATGCTAATCTTGTTTCAAAAAATAAGGATTACTTTAAAAGGTTATTGGGCATGCAAGATAAGCAAGCAAAACAATTTAAATGTGCTATGACAATATCTGATAAGGCGCAAATTGCATCATACAAGGTAGCCGAGTTAATTGCATTGAAACTAAAACCACATACTATAGCAGAAAGTCTAATTTTACCGTCATGTTGTGAAATAGTCAAAATCATGTTTGGAGAGGATGCAATAAATGAGATTATGAAAATTCCCCTATCTAATGATACAATAAAAAAAAGAATAAAAGACATGTCACTTGATATCGAGGAAACGGTTAATAATAAGCTTTCAAAGAAATTTTTTGCTTTGCAAATAGACGAATCTGTTGATATTAGCAGTAAAGCTCAATTACTTGCATTCGTTCGGTTCATTGATGAAAATGAAATAGTTAATCAATTTCTTTGCTGCAGAGAGCTTACAGGACATACAAAAGGAAAAGATATCTTTAATTGTATTACTACATATTTAGAAAAATACCAAATATCCTGGGATTTCTGCGTTGGAATTTGTACAGATGGATGTCCATCAATGGCAGGATCTATTAAAGGATGTGTTACACTTGTGAAGGAAAATAATCCAAATATCATATCTACACACTGTTTTTTACATCGGGAAGTTTTAGTTTCAAAAACATTGCCAAACACTTTAAAATATGTTTTGGATGAAGTGGTACAAATAGTAAATTATATTAAATCAAGGCCTCTGCAGGAACGCATTTTTAAACAGCTTTGTATATCTATGGATGCTAAGTATGAAAGTTTGCTATTGCACACTGAAATAAGATGGTTGTCTCGCGGTAAAGTCCTATGTCGTTTATTAGAGCTCAAAGATGAATTGTTGTGTTATTTCCGAAATGCCGCTGTGGATAAATTTGCAAAAAATTTTGAAAATGATATTTGGTGTGCTAAATTGGCATATTTAGCTGATATTTTTAAATACTTAAATTCAGTAAATACAAGTATTCAAGGTAAAAATGAGAATATTTTAACAGCCACGGATAAAATACTGGGATTCAATAAAAAAATATTGCATTGGAAAAATCGAATAATAAAAAACAATACGCTTGATATGTTTCCTTCAATTCAAACTAAAAATGTCGCAGATATTATTCCTGCCGTAATAGAACATCTAACAATATTGGAAGAAAAAATCGAATGTTACTTCCCATCCCTTAAATTAGAATCCTATGACTGGATACGAAATCCGTTTGGGACATTTGAATTTTCTAATTTGGAACTGTCTTTACAAGAAGAAGAAGAAATTATTTCCTTGTCTACAGATCGATCTCTGAAGATGGAGTTCACAAAATTGTCTAATGAACAATTTTGGATTTCCGTCCAAGATGAATACCCATCTTTATCTAAGAAGGCAATCGCAATATTATTACAATTTGCTACATCATATCTCTGCGAACTTGGATTCTCAACATTAACAAATATAAAAACTAAAAAACGAGAAAGACTTCTCGATTTAGAAGAGGAAATGAGGGTAGCAATATCTTTTATTAGACCCAACATTGGCGAAATATGTAAAACTCACCAGGCTCAAATATCCCATTGAATTTGTATTATATTTTAAGTCATTTTGAATTTGTAACAATTTAGTTTTGTTAAATATATTGAATATATTTTATTTTTTGTATATTGTAGTTATTTGAGTTGAATAAATAAAAAAATAAAATACAAATTACTAGAATCAATGTTATTTGGTAAGGTGCTCCGTGAAGGTTTCATGTAATTAGAAGTGCTCCGTGAGCTCGAAAAGGTTAAGAACCACTGCTATAGACAAAGGGTACATAAGAGGAGTTCTCTGGTTTGACTGAGCCTGGTTACAGTGGATTCACACTCTTACAAGGTCTGTGCTACACAAGACATAGATAGGTATAAATTATAGGTAAGAAAAAGAAGGGTGTGTAAAAAAAGAATAAAGCGGCCAATAACACCATCGCACCGGATAGGATATGCAGGCAGCAATACCAGCACACTCAGCATTATAATGTATACCCAAAGTGGGAAAATTCCTCAGTTTTAATCCACCCACGATAGACCAAAAGGCCTGACCTTCTTTTAATTTAAGACATTTCAGAAACTAATCAACCAATATCCTCCTCGGCCTGTACGGCAATCAGATTTCAGTCCATTGGGCTAGAGTTCGAATTAAAGTACGGTTACTCTACACCCTGACTGACACGAACTGCAACCTACTTCAGACTGCTATAATTTCCAAACCGTTCATGCAGATCAGTTCAAATTTTGACGATGATTTGGCATTCGCATCTCAGTTGGGTTGAAAAATGTGTACTCGCGATGGAACTCAAACGCGATGCGTGTGGTTGCTTTATGATTAGCTGCAAAACCACAAGTAGATATCGTTAGAGCCCTTCAGCAATTCAATGTCAATAAATAACGTGTTTCGAGCCATAGCTCCCTATAGTGATTCTGGCAGCATTACAAGACGCCATAAAAAAAACAGAAAGTTCTGCAGAAATGGTAGGGAAAGTGAAGTCTCGAATTGATCGAAATCCGCGTTCAAGTGGATGAAAAATAGCTCATGAGCTGAACAGATCGTTGGAACAGATGCAACACTTACTGAAAATTAAGCTTGGGCTTAAGCCATTGAAGTTTCAAAAAGCAAACGATCTGACATCAAAAAAGTTTGAGTCGGAAGAGAGAAGGAGTTGCGAACGAAAGTGGTGAGTTGCTGAATTTAATTTTTTTTCCGATAAGTCGCAATTCCTTATCGAGCAATATGTCAACAAACAAAATAAATAAGTAAACTTGCCAGAGAGGTCCTTCGAAAATTTGGACCTTCAGATGGCCACTAGAAAACAAGGCAGCACCGATGGTGGTGGTATGGGCTGTTGTAACAGCCGATGGTCTACCTTTGCTTGTATTTTTGGATCGTCATGTCAAAATGAATGCGAAACTGCCTTCCAGGCTGTATGGCAGCCTTGGACAAATTTCCATACAACGGTCGAAGACATTTTGACAAGACTCGACAACGTCTCACATAGCGCTCTTCAACGAAGATTGGTTAAAGACAATGTTCGACACTTCACACTTTCTTCGACACAATGGATTGAAATTTCTCCGGATAGAAATTTGTTGGTTTCTCTGTTTCGGTTATTTTGAGATCGAAGGTTGGCACTACGAAATAGCAAAGTTTCAACCACATCAAAAAAGCACTTCCTCTTGAATGGGCCAAAATACCGCAGAGCCAGTTGCGTGCAGCGTGCGTTGCTTTTTTGGAGAGGCTCAAGGCCACTGTTCGTTTGAAAATTTATATATTTTCCAACCCTTTTTTCTTTGTCACAATAATGAACTTGCAAGGTGCGAAACGAAATCATTAACCTCTCCCGAAGGTGGCATACCCTCAATACACCTTGCTAAAGGGGAACACGTACATTGAGCGAGCAAACCAAAACTTGGACAGAGATCTCCACTTATATAACAACTGTAGCTTATGTCCACAGTTTAATTCAAAGCGCTCTTCTCACCTTTATTGGTAAGACAAAATGCCTTAACGGGCCATAATAGGCGTCATAACAAGCCACTGCACCATTGAAACAAACGCCTCCAGACTTGGCATCCCTCACAATGACCTCTACAGGAGCTGCAGAGACGTCTTGTCTGAGCGAAAAGGACGTAGAGTCCATTTCTCATCTCCTCTGTGACAGTCAAGTTCTGGAAGAAGAAGGAAACACCTAGCGATGTACTTCCTTGACAACCTAGGTGAACTTACCAACATAAACTTGGGACACTTCAATAGCAAGTTTGCAGTGGTTTTAAAGGGAACTATCCACGCAGGTTCACAATGGGCTCAATGGTTGCCGAAGTTAGTTATCCATCGGCAATCGTCCGCTCTTACTTAGGCTTTCCTACGATAAGTCCAAAAATTGTGTCTAATTCAGTCCAGAATTGTAAACTTGTTCTAAAATTGCAAGTTTTGCCTTCAGTTTGATTGAGCCTTTCAAAATTAAAATCACAATCAATAACTCCTCAAGGCAGCACCCCTATCATTACAAGCTCATTTCAGCTCTCCCCAACACAGTTTCCAACAAACCACCCAAAGATATTTACGTAACCAAAGTCGTTTGCAAGCATCCCCATCCCTCCACGCTTCAACCCTCTGCTGAACCCTACACTCTGCGGCACTCGGCCCGCTCAATTGATTGCTTCATAAATTCTCCCACTTTTGTCGATAATTTCATTCCACCGCAACAAATTTTACGACGCACAAAAAAAACACGCAAATTAAATCCAAATAACAAAATATATAAGGGCGCTGCTACAGCTTTATACACCCGCCTTACAGACCATCCTCTGGGCTGCGGCGCACTACGACCGCCGAAACAAATAAACAAGCCCCCCTCCACCTCGAGGAAACAGCCCAGTACACAAAAAAAAAAGATTTATTTGTTTCAATATTAATTGATTAGCGGTTGAACTAATTTAGAAATAAATTGCCTTCCATTTGATACGCATTTAATTATTTGCATTTTGGTAAATGTAATTAACGGCTTCGTTCAAATTGTGGTCCGTTCGCGGGCGCCTGCTGTTTTCCCTCGTTTCTGTTTCTCCAATTTGGCCTGTTCGGCTGAAAATCATGCTGCTGATGGAGGACTCTTCCCGGAATGCATGATACATCCATGCGATGCGTCACAATTCACCGCGAGCCTTAAAAACCAATCAAACTCAATTGCGGGTGCAACCTTGGGCCAGTGAAGTGGAAAAGCGCCTTTCCCACACCCGTCTGCTTTTGAGCTTAACGATGCAAATATGGTAGCGGCGCAAATTGCTTTCGCCAATCTGTTTTCGGCTCGACTGAAAAAAGGTGGAACACAGAGTCCGTCGGGCTGTATGCATGACAATACGAATACTTCCCACCATTATGGATGCAGCCGTGGGAGCGAAACGGAAAAATACTCAAAGAAGTGCCCGCAGAAAGGAAACGAGTATTCTCCATTCGAACGAAAAGGTTCTACATGCAATCAAAATTTTAACTAACGCTTATAAAATTAAAAAAATATCAACACATTGCCAGATAGAAATACGAAAATTGCCCTTTATATTTCGGGATTGGGCAACCCTGGTGTTGCAATTTGGCAACTGCCAGCTCTATCGTAAGGTGGCTGGGTGATGTGGGAACAGGGTAGGCACTGATTGGTATCAACCTGGCGATGCCCAGCTGTTGTAACTGTTTCCCACACATCAACTGTGCTTATAGTACCTCCACGTTGGTAGCCACCGGGTACTGGTTGTTGTTCATCCGAACTCAACTTGCTAAACCTATAAGTGCGACCTCCGCCCAAGAGGTATAAAAAAGGGCCTGGTCCTCCAGGTTGGGGGTGTGCGTCGGGGTAACTGCCCGGCCACGTTTAAAATATAAGTTCCGAAACAACCGAATGCCTCGGATATGGATGGATACACTGTTGACGACCCTCGCAAACGTACAAAGGACAATGACTTACGGATCTGCACGTGGAATGTGAGGTCCCTAAACAGACCACGTGCAGCCGATGAACTTGCGGAGGCCCTGGACTGCTATAAAGCAGACATTACCGCAATCCAGGAAATGCGGTGGGATGGGCCGGGCAAGAGAAGATTGAGAAACTGCGACATATACCACGGCGACTGCTGCAGGGAGAGAGGGAAACGCTTATTTGGATGCGGTTTTGTTGTTCGAGGCAGACTTAGGCAAAAAGTCTTAAGCTTCCAATACATAAGCGAACGCCTCATAACAATCCGCATCAAGGCTAAGTTCGGAAATATAAGCCTCATATGCGCCCACGCCCCGACAGAGGAAAAAGATGACAGCAGTAAAGAAGACTTCTATCACCTCCTAGAAAGGACATACGATCGATGCCCCAGCTACGACACCAAGATCGTTCTAGGAGATTTCAACGCTCAGCTGGGAAGAGAAGAAGTCTTTGCTAAAGTCATCGGAAGACACAGCCTGCACGCCAACACCTCCGGAAACGGACTCAGGCTAGTTGACTTCGCCTCGGGACGAAATCTCTCTGTGGCCAGCACGCGGTTCCCACACCTTAACATTCATAAAGGGACCTGGCGATCACCTGATCAATCAACCGTCAACCAGATTGATCATGTTGCGATCGACGTCAGACACTCCTCCGGTATTCTCGATGTCCGAACCTTCCGAGATGCAAACATCGACTCGGATCATTTCCTTGTTGTAGCCAAGGTAAGAACCCGGATATCGAGAGAGCAACGGAGTCGAGACAGGCCAAATCGGTTTGACGTCGGAAAGCTACAATCGCAGCCGATCGCTAGAGCCTGTACCGATCGATTCTCCCTGAAACTATCTCAAAGTTCGACGCTGCCTGCACAAACAATAGAAGACAAATGGAAACGTTGTCAAGAAGCCATCAAAGAGGCCGCCACTGATGTGCTGGGTTTCAAGCCACCACCTAAGAGGAACCCATGGTTTGACGACGAGTGCAGGTAGGCGCATGCAGCCAAACAGGAAGCTTACAAGGTAACACTGCATCGAACGACGAGAGCTGTTTGTGAGCTCTACAAACAGAGAAGAAGGGAAGAGAACCGGCTACTCTGAAGAGAAAAGAAAGAGCACGAGAAGCGCGCGGTCGAGGAAATGGAGAGGTGCTATGGCAGGAATGACGTCCGAAATTTTTTACCGCAAGATAAAACAGTTATCTGGCGGTTACAAACCTCGGACTGAAGCCTGCCGGGACCAAAATGGACAACTGGTGGTAGAGTCGCAGTCGGTGCTGAGAATCTGGAAGGATCATTTCTGCAGACTCCTAAACGGCGATGACGACACAAATCCCGCTGTTGGGCAGAATGTTCCACTCAATTTGGACGACGATGGACAAGAATTCCGTCCCCCCGACTTAGACGAGGTCAAGATAGCAATATCGAGACTGAAGTCGAACAAAGCTGCTGGCGCGGATGGACTATCCGCAGAGCTGTTCAAAGCGGCTGGGGATGAGCTGGTTGGGTGCATGCACCAGCTCATCTGTGAGATATGGTCGGAGGAAAGCATGCCCGACGAGTGGAATCTCAGCATCGTATGTCCGGTCCACAAGAAAGGAGACCCCTTCGACTGCGCCAACTATCGAGGGATCAGTCTCCTTAATATCGCATATAAGATTCTCTCTGCCGTATTGTGTGAGCGCTTGAAACCGTTCGTCAACAACCTGATAGGTCCTTATCAGTGTGGTTTCAGGCCAGGGAAGTCCACAATCGACCAGATCTTCACACTGCGGCAAATCCTGGAGAAGTCCCAAGAAGTACAAATCGACACCCACCATCTATTTGTCGATTTGAAGGCCGCGTATGACAGCGTGCATAGAGACGAGCTATACAGTGCCATGTCTAGTTTTGGCATCCCTATAAAACTCGTCAGATTGTGTAGGATGACGATGGAGAACTCTCGCTGCTCCGTCAAGGTCGGTAGCGAACTCACCGAGACCTTCGATGTCAAAAAAGGATTTAGACAAGGCGACGCGCTGTCATGCGACTTCTTTAACATCATTCTTGAGGGGATCGTGCGTAACTCACACGTCAACACCAGAGGCACGATCTTCCACAAGTCCGTTCAACTGCTAGCTTATGCGGATGACATTGACGTGATCGGCCGAACTCAGCGAGCCGTTAATGAGGCGTTTGCTAGCATCGAAGCGGAAGCGGCTAAAGTGGGACTGGTGGTAAACGAGGGCAAAACAAAGTATATGCTGTCATCAAAGAAGGACGCAGAACATCGACGTCTCGGACAGAGCGTCACTATGGGCAGCAGACGTTTCGAGGTAGTCAAGGACTTCGTCTACCTCGGCTCCGCGGTGAATAGGGACAACAACATCAGTACCGAAATCAAGCGCAGAATCACTCTTGCCAATCGCTGTTTCTTTGGGCTTAAGAGGCAATTGAGTAATAAAGCCCTTTCCCGAACGACCAAAGTGACTTTGTACAACACCTTGATCATCCCAGTCCTGCTTTACGGCGCAGAAACCTGGACGTTACTAAAAGCGGATGAGGAAGCCCTTGGTCTGTTCGAGAGAAAAGTTCTGCGTGCGATTTTTGGTCCTGTTTGCGTTGATGGCATCTGGTCTCTGAGTCTTCGAATCCGAGCCACAGGGACAACGCAACAGAGGACGTCCTAGACTGAGATGGCGCACACAAGTGGAAAAGGACCTCAACCAACTTGGAGTGCGCAACTGGAGGCAGCTGGCAAGAGATCGTACTAGCTGGAGAGGCATGTTGGTTGAGGCCCAGGTCCACCCCGGACTGTAGCGCCATCCGAAGAAGAAGAAGAAGCTCTATCGTAAAGTTTGACATTTTTGACATACGAGCGCTATTTGTGTTGTTCCCAAAAAATGGAATTAAATCGTGAAAATTTCCGTGCAATTATTTACAACTTTCGATGTGGATTAACTCAACAACAGTGCATCGATGAACTTAATTCATTTTTGGCGATGAAGCTCCATCACGGACCAGTGTTTATCGATGGTATGGTGAATTCAACCGATGTCGTAGCTGACTCCAAGACAAGTTTCGTGAAGGTCGTCCAAAATCAGTTGTTGTTCCGGAAACCATTGATGCTGTGCGCCGACTGATATTGCAAGATCGTCATGTGATCTATCGTGAGATTGAGACAACCTTAGGCATTAGTGGGACCAGCATAAATTCAATATTGCATGAACATTTAACCGTCAAAAAATGTGTTCCCGTTGAAAGCCTCCTATACGGGGTAAATGACTCAAATTCAAAATTTTTAAAATTATATATCTTTTCTTTTTTTTAATTATTTTAAGCCGAAAAACTTGGGATATCCACCAATTTTGAAACTACATCAGTAGTTTTCAATATGTCCACCTTTTGCGTGAATAATGGCCTTGAGACGGACGAAGAAAGCATCGCCCGCTGCAGGGAAGTGAATAATAATAATTGAATGGCACTACAGCCCACAAGGGACCAGGGCCTAGCTTCTACAACAACTACTCGTGTTGTGCGGCTACTGTTCTCTCACGAGTAGAAGGGACCTACAGTTTTTTGCCGACTTCAAACGGCGAGATTTGGGAAGCTTTTCATAGACAATTGATACTCTGTGAGTGCTGTCAGCAATTCGAAAGAGGTGGTGCCGTGAAAAAAAGTGGCTCTACGGTATTTTGGTCCATTACTTAATTCTGTGAGGTGGTCCAAACATTAGAATTTCTTAGTGCCAACCTTCAATCTCAAAATAGCCGAGGCAGAGAAACCAACCAATTTCCATCCGGAGGAATTTCAATCCATTGTTTCGAACAAGTGGAGTTTGGAACATTGATTTTTTAACTAATCTTGACCGACGTACGCTTTGTGAGACGTTGTCGAGTCTTACGGAAATGTCCATGGTCTTCGACTGAAATTCTTGTTTGCAAAAGGCTTCAATATTGCCTCTCAGACAGTTTCACTGTATATGGTCGCTTAACTCCAAAAATAAAAGTAAAGATTGACCATCAGCCGTTACGACCGCCCGTACCACGGCCACTGCCGTCTTTCTAGTTGCCATATGAAAGTGTAATTTTTCGAAGGACCTCTCTGTCAAGTAAACTCGGTAATTTTGCTGGTTCACATTTGCTTCGATAACAAATAACGACTCATCGTAAAAAAAGAAAATTCAGCAACTCACCACTTCCCTGCAAGCGTAGCACCTCCTTCTCTCTTGCGACTCTTAATTTTTCTGTTGCGGTGTAAGTTTGTTTGCTTCAATTCGTTGGCCTTCGTTTTTTTTTTTAGATTTCTTTTTCTGCATTTTTATTTTAAAATTCAATTTCTTAAATGCTAGACAAAAATACTTAAAACTAGCTTACCATATAATCGAGTGATCTTAATTCTAACTTACTGACTCTTCACGAGTACTCTAAGCTAATCTAGGTTTTTTGCTTTTTCTTTATGTCTTTCGGCCTCTTATATCTTTTTAAATTCATCGCTTAAAACTAATTATATACGTCGTTGGCCTTCTTTTCACTTCGACGTGTACATTGCTCAATTCAAACCTTTACATTCCGAATATAACGAACGAGTTATGGTTCGTATAGCGTATTGTCATTGACGGTTTTAAAATAATAGCAGCCTGAAGTTGATTGCAGTTCTAGTCAGTTAGGATATATGCATTAAACAACTCGAAGTTTAGCTTATGATTATTGTTGTTATCGGTATTCTACTCTATTTTTGTTCGGACTCTCACGCCGGATACAAGCGGGACGTATTTAAATGGATAGACCACACCTATCAAAAGAAATTCAGCATTGAGTAGCTGCTTCTCCAAATGGCAAGGGCTATGCTTCGATGCGATGGTCACGAGGTGCATGTGTCCCCTTCAGTACGACTTCCCAGGTGTGTTTTAGATGCAATTTCTCAATTCTATTAGGTAGTCGACAGCTCTACAGATCCAGTGCAAGGTGGTTGGATCAAGTCCATAAGCTCGCTTGGCTGCACTTGGGAATAGCTCCTGATAAGTTAGAGTCGATGGAGGAAGATCCAGTGGCTTGGAGGTTTCTAATGCGTGCATTGCCTCAGCGATCCTATTAGTGGAATATGCGGGTCACTAAAAATCATTTTCAACCAAGGTGATTTAAAGCGCCTTCTCATTCAATAAACCCTTCTCACCAAGAGAATTTGGCTGAGATGAAAATAAATGCGAGGTCCGGACCAAGTGCTGGATCCATCTACACTACCCAAACCATATCCGTCGATCTGTTTCCAGACATCAAAGTGGCAAATATAATCCGGAAAGATACATTTAACTCTGGTATGAATGGGGGCACGCTGCCTCTCTGCAGTTCCCCTGCATAAAGTCGCTGTAATATTTGGAGTAGTAATAATGCAAACTTTTCGCCTTTAACACAGAATTGTGACTTCCAGGGTTTATCCGCATATCCAGCTTATTCGATTTTTCAAATTGGGATTTGGTATTTAGAGTTCGTTTGTTTGTTCTTCTTCAACTTCGCCAGCGACAGGCCTTTTCCTTTTTCTTTTACTGATGCTACAGCCCGAGGAGGACCTGGGCTTCAACCAACATAACTCTCCAGTTTCCTCCAATTGCTCACACCAAGTTGGTTGAGGTCCTTCTCCACTTGTGTGTGTCCTCTCTTGCGTTGCGCTTATGGCACCGATTCGAAGACTCTACATGACCTAGCCACCTTAAGCATTGTATTCGAAGACGCTAAGCGCGTGCCGTCGTACAGCCTATAAAGTTCGTCGTTGAATCTAAGTTTCCACGCCGTAAAGGAAGACTGGAATTATCGAGCTGTTCTGCAAGGCCAACTTGGTTACTCGAGAGAGGGTTCTTTTACTCAAATGCAACTTGAGCCCAAAGAGGCAACGATTAGCAAGAGTGATTCTGCGTTTGACTTCGTTACTGATGTTGTTGTCTCTATTTACCGCGGAGCCAAGGTAGACGAAGTCCTTAACTATCTCAAAGTTGCTGCTGCCCAGTTTGCTCTGTCCGAGACGTCGATGATGTGCGTCCTTCCTTGATGACAGCATGTTCTTCGGTTTGCCCTCATTAACCACCAGACCCATTTTGGCCGCTTCCGCTTTAATGCCAGTAAACGCTTCATTGACCGCACGCTTTGTTCGTTCAATCACGTCAATGTCGTCGACGTAAACTAGCAGTTGAAAGGTCTTTTGGAAAATCATTCCTCTGACGTTGACTTCTAAGTTACGCACGATCTTCTCAAGAATGATGTCGAAGAAGTCACGTGACAGCGCGTCGCCTTGTCTAAAACCTTTGTTGACAGTGAAGGTCTCGATGAGTTCGTTACCGACCTTGGCAGAGCATCAAGAATTCTCCATCGTCATCCTACACAATCTGATGAGTTTGGTAGGAATGCCAAAACTAGACATGACCCTATGTAGCTCGACCCTATTCACGCTGTCAAAAGGAACCATAAAAGCGATGAGTAGGTGGAGCATAGCGATCTGCACTTTTTGGGACTCTCCCAGGGTCTGCCTTAGTGTGAAGATTTGGTCGATGGTGGACTTTCCTGGCCTGAAACCACACTGACAAGGATCTATCAGGTTGTTGATGAACGGTTTCAGGCGTTCACACAATACGATAGGGAGGATATTGTACTTGATGTTAAGGAGGCACGATAATTGGCACAGTCGAAGGGGTGTCCTTTCTTGTGGAAAGGAGAAACGACGCTGAGATTCCACTCATCCGGCATGCTTTCCTCCAACCGACAGCTGCACCTCTTTCCTCCTTACGACTTTCACAGTTGTCGACTGTTTTTGAGTCCCGGACAATAATAAAGGCCAAACATTTTTATAGCTTCCTCGAACCTTTCGGTACCGAGAGTTTTTTCCAAACCTTTCAACTGCACCAGTCCGAAAAATCATTCGAGCGGTGACAGAATATCTTTACTTGTTCAGACAAATTTTCATTTTATTTCCGCACGCGCTCTTAAACCGTCGCCAAACGAACGGCTTTCATTTTCAAAAAGGACACAACTCAGTCAATAAACCAAAAGAATTACACGCGCATGCAACATCACGCGCCCCACCTATTCAAATCTTTCGCCTATTCACTTCCTACACCCGTCTTTATCTGCATGCGTGGTTATACGTGACTCACTACATCCGGCACCATCGTGACGAGATTTCGTTCGCTTTTATTGTGAAAATAAATTTCACCCGTCGCCTCTCTCTTGCCGAACTAAAAACAGAATCAATCAACGTAATTCACCCCCAAAGCTCCACCCTACCCCCCCCCCCCCCCCCTCGGGTAGAGCCAATATAAACAGGAAGCGCACACAGCGAAAACCAGGACCACAAAACGAGAAAAAAGAAACTTCTCCCTGACTGCTAAGTAAATTGTAATTTGTGGACGTTAGTTGTGATGATTAAACGAACGTTCCTTTCAGCGAATGACTCTCATTTCACATCAACTTACGGTGCAGATAGTCGGGCGCCAAATAAATTCCAAATAGAAATGCATCGTCTCACACTTTCACTGGCTGGGATGGCGGATTGGACGAGATGTTGTCCCCTTCGTCTGTCTGACAAATGATCATCCACTTTAAAACAATTGTACCGCACTTAGGTCACAGGGTCGTAATTTAAGGGCGCAGACATCCTGTCGCCGAACACATGTCCACGGGTTTTCACACAGAAACGGTGCCAAATTGCGAAGAGCACAGCGAAGAGGAATTGTCGCATGTGAATTGTCCTCAAAGTTTGAAGCTGTGCTCTCTGACAAATGTAAATGTCGGAATGGGTTTGCTGGATTTCATTACGTAATTTCCTACGTCAACTGGCAAATGGTTATGCGAGTGTTTTGCTGAGTGTGCATTTATGTTGGTTAAGTGGGTTACCGCACTGTCAGTTGGGAGGGGAATGTGACGAAATCTTCTTTCATCAGAAGATGTCATTATCGAGGAGTCATTTCAACATATTTTTGCTAGTTTCTTGATTGGGAAAGACCTTACAAAGCTATACGACTGTTATGCCGGTGAAATGTAGAATATGATTGCACTTTGAGGGTTTCGTATGCGTCAGCTTTTTTAAATTAAAATGAAATATTTCAAAAGACTTTGTATGAAACACTGCTTTTATTAGATTCTTTGTTGCTTCGATTTTATGAATATAACAAAAGTGCCTTGTTAAGTCATCTTCAAATGTTGAAGGTCATGTGCCACAGCAAGTAACAACACCTAACAGAAACATACATAAAACAAGAATATTTTGGCCAAACTATTTTAAATTTTGGGCCTGTGCAGTGGAGGCAAAGTCATTGATCGCGCTCTACATGACGAGTTGCCAACACTATCCTCCTCCTGCACAGGCTTAGTTGACATACAGACTCCCCGCAACACACGTTGTGAAGCGAACCCCTCTGCCTGAGGACGAAATAAAGAATCGGACCAGTCTATGAGTTGTGATAGAAGTTAACTCCCTCACGGACGATTAAAGGACAACGATTTTCGGTTCTGCACGTGAAATGTGGGGTCCCTTTACATACTACGTACAGCGGAAGAAATTACCAAGGCATTGGACTGCTACAAAGCACACATCACTGCCATCCAAGAAGTGCAGTGGGATTGCCCGGGCAATAAGAGGATAAAAAACTGCGTTATCTACTGCCACGTTTGCTACAGAGAGGCAGTGCTTATTCGGATGCGGATTTGTTATTCGAGGCAGACTTAGGCAATGAAGCTTAAGCTACGACTCCGTAAGAGAACGCCTCATGACAAACCGCATTAAGACTAAATTCGGGAACATCAGTCTGATTTCCGCTCGGGCCACAACAGAGGAGAAGGATGACAAGAGCGAGGGTGACTTCTATGATCTCCGAAGAAGAATATACGCTCGATCCACAGCCATGACACCAAGATCGTTCTAGAAGATTTCAACGCTCAGCTGGCATCATCGGGAAACACAGTCTGCACGACATCACACCAGGAAACGGACTCAGGCTGGTGGACTTCGTTGCGGGGTGAAAACTTTCTGTGGCTAGCAGGCGCTTCCCACACCTCAACATCCATAAAAGGAACCTGGCGATACCCTGATCAATCAACCGTCGTTGCGATTGACGTCAGACACTCCTTCAGCCTTCTTGATGTCCCCACCTTCCAAGGTGTCAACATCAACTCGAATCATTTCTTTCTTAGCCAAGGTTAGAACCCGGATATCGAGAGACCAACGGAGTAGAGACAGGCAAACACGCTTTGACGCTGCGGACATTTTCTGTGACCTATGGGAATGAGGTCAATCCTAGAATCATGTATTACAGATTACGAAATCCAGACGCCCGCCATGTCTCTTTATGTATCAGCTGTTTTTGCCTACGTCACAAGAGCCATAAGTTGTTGCTATCGTAAGCAACTTGAATAAAACCCTATTTGAGAAGGAAAAAGAACCTTGATCTGACTATGGATAACCCTTGGTAAATATAGTTTTATATATATAATATACACAATATAGCATTTTGTCTTACATTTTTATTTGTTTACTTCTACGCACAATAAACATACAATTCTGGTATTCTCCGATATTCCCCATTTTATCAAACTCCTGCGAAATGATTTCGCAGATCATGGGTTCCAGATAAATTCTTGTACTTTTATTCTTAACTTCCTCGGACCTATCGATAGCACACGAGATATCTGCAACTCTCGTGTCAATTTTACATTTAAATGTTGTTCGGGCTGTGAGGCAGAAAGTAAAAATGGCAAAAAAATTATTTTTTACATACAATTTCCAAAGCTATAACGAGGGCTACAAGTTAAGGCCATTTATCCCATCCCATTGTTAAAGGGAAGAATGCCCTAAACTGTTAAAACATATGTCCATTTGGCGCATACATGTGTATGTATAAAAGTATTTTTTGTAAATTAATCTTTTAGATGAATGACTGGTTCGTTTTTATGAATGTGAGAGTGCCGGTTCCAGATGCTAGGCAGCGTACGCATGCATATGATTAAGCTCTAGACATGCAAAACGAAATTTCGGATTCAATGCAAGGGAATTGTATTGCCCTTCCAAAAAGGTATATAGAAGTATTTCCATAATTTGATAAATAAATTTTTTAACATTCCTTTCAGGCATTATTCAATCGACTAATGCGGTAAAATTAATGTTGGAAAACATTAAATAACGTTTCGATTTCAAGTACATCCTTACTCATCGCCTCAATCAGGACATACTGGAAAATTTCTTCGGTGTCATTAGAAGCAAAGAAGGCCTTCATGACCATCCTGATCGTCAGGAATTGAAATACAGGCTACGGTCATATATCCTGCGATATAATGAAGGTGGCCTAACAAACAACGGAAATGTTGCTATACTCGTAGGCGACACCCATGATTTAGATTATGATTCCACACATACGGGTAAAGAAGGACAAGAGCTACTCGGGAGCTCTACGAACAGAAGAGAAGAGACGAACGCCGGCTTCTTGGGAGAAAAAAGACAGAGCATGAGAAGCGCACGATCGGCAGAATAGAGGGATTTTACTGCAAAAATGAGGTAACTACGTTTTACCAAAGGGAAAGTTAACCAGTCAAGGTTATAAAGTCCGAGCCAAAGCCTCTAAGGATGATCAAGGCAACATCGGAGTAGAGTCACAGTCGATGCTGAGGATGTGGAGAAACCATTTCATCAGACTGTATAACGGCGTCGAAGAACCAAATCCCCCTGTCAGGCAGAAAGAAACATTAAATTCCAATGAAAGGGACGATGAAGATCAACAATTACGTCCACCCGAACCGGATGAAGTGAGGATTGCCATATTTAAATTGAAATCTCACAAGACCGCGGGAGCTGACGGCCTACCCGCCCAGCTTTTTAAAGCCGCAGGCGATGATTTGGTAAGGAGTATACACCAACTCATCTGTAAAATATGGTTAAAGGAAAACATGCCCAATTAATGAAACCTCAGCATTGTTTGTCCGATCCCTAAGAAAGGAGAAACTTTAAACTGCGCCAACTATAGAGGCATCAATCTCCAAGGTTTCGCATATAAAACCTTATCTGTCGCACTGTGTGAACGCTTAAAGCCATTCGTCAACAACCTCGTCGGTCCATACCAGTGTGGCTTTAGGCCAGGAAAATTTACCATCGACCAAATATTCACACTACGGCAGATTTTAGAGAAAACCCAGAAGCAAGAAAACGATACCCACCACCTTTTCATCGATTTTAAGGCCGCGTATAATAGCATCTATAGAGACGAGCTACACAGAGCAATGCCTAGTTTTGGCATCCCTACCAAACTCTCCCGTTTGTGAAGGATGACGATGGAGAATGCACGCTGCTCCATCAAGGTCGGTAAAGACCTAACCGAGACCTTTAATGTCAAAAAAGGATTTAGACAAGGCGACGCGCTTTCATGCGACATCGTTCTTAAAAGAATTGTTCAAAACTCGTACGCCAACACCAGAGCAACAATCTCTCAGAAGTCCGTTTAACTACTCGCATATGCCGACGATATTGACATTTTCGTAAGAACGCAGCGTGAAGTCAATGGCGCTTTTGTGGGTATTGCAACGGAGGCCGCGAAGATGGGCTTAGTGGTAAACGAGGGTAAGACCAAGTATATGCTGTCAATGAGAAAATACACCTAACACCGACGTCTCGGTCAGAACGTCACTTCTTCTTTTTCTTATGGCGCTACAGTCCGGGGTGGACCTGGGCCTCAACCAACATGCCTCTCCAGCCAGCACGATCTTTCGCCAGCTGCCGCCAGTTGCGCACTCCAAGTTGGTTGAGGTCCTTCTCCACTTGTGTGCGCCACCTTATCCTGGGCCGTCCTCTGTTGCGTTGTCCCAATGGCTCAGATTCGAAAACTTTTCGGGCCGGAGCAGTGGTGTCCATACGCTCTACATGGCCTAGCCATCTTAAGCGTTGTATCCTTAGACGCTTGACTAGGCTCATGCCGCTGTACAGCCCATACAGTTCGTGGTTGAATCTTCTCCTCCAGATGCCATCAACGCAAACAGGACCAAAGATCGCACGCAGAACTTTTCTCTCGAAAAGACCAAGGGCATCCTCATCCGCTTTTAGTAGTGTCCAAGTCCAAGTTTCAGAACGTCAGAACGTCACTGCAGACAGATATATCCTTGAGGTAGTCAAAAACTTTGGCTATCAAATTAGACAATGACACCAGCGCTGAAATCAAACGAAAAATAACTCTTGCCAATCGCTGCTTCTTTGGGCTAAGAAAGCAATCGGTCCTCGGCAAATAGCCCTTTCTCGAACAACCAAGGTAACGCTCTACAAGACCTTAATCGTCCCAGTTCTGCTATATGGCGCGGAGGTATGGATTTTGTCAAAAGCGGATGAAGCTGCTCTTGGTTGCTTCGAGAGGAGAATTCTTCGGGTGATTCTCGGTCTCCTCTGCATCGATGGTGAGTAGAGGAGGAACTATACGGGCTGCTCAGTGACATCGACTTAGCCAGAAGAGTGAAAATCCAACGATCGAGATGGCAAGGTTATGTAGAGAGGATGGAAACTAGCGCTCCGGCCCAAAAGGTCTTCGAATCCAGCCCCGAGGGACGGCGCAGTAGAGGAAGACCGCGACTCAGATGGCGCACGCAAGTGGAAAGGAAACCCAACCAACTATGCATGCAAAACTGGAGGCAGCTAAATAAAGATCGAGCTGGCTGGAGACGCTTGTTGGTTGAGGCCCAGGTTCACCCCGGACTGTAGCGCCATCTTAAGTAAGTATGTATGTAAGTATACAAATTTCAAATTCTTTTTCTTATTAAAAGCGTTTTAAAGCACGATTTTTATTGTCAAAACTGAGTCTACAAATTCTTCTACCAATTCAATGCAAATAATGAACAATGACAAGCGACTGTCACATCAGTTGTCTCCCGTGATGTCAGCAGAGAAGAGAATGAGAAAAAAATACGTGTTATTGCGCAATGTTCTTCTCAGTCATTCGTGAGGTCAATCACTTACGTCGTAATCCTTCTCAAGTGTGTCATAAGTTTTATTCAACTTTTTCTACTTCTGATGTAAAGAAACAAACTCCCACAGCAGTGTGCACTTTATTTCAAGGCACACTTTGGGTTCTCTCCAATAGTTTCCGACTGAACAGTGATGATTGCAAAATTTTCAAGAAGTCCAGATTTCATTTTCCCTTTCCTCTGTGCATTTCATACCTCTCGACGGAGCGTAGACTAAGAAATATTGTACCAATTTAATTGTTAATGAAATTCAAGGATTCCACATTCTTTCTGAATTGGCAACATCCTCCCTCGTTTTCATTCAACCGACTTTTTTTTATGCCTTTCAATATCAAAGTATCACCTCCAAATTTCAACCGAAAATCCTTTGATCCTTTTCGAATTCGTGATAAACCCCCTAATGACTGGAAAACCTATTGATGACTCTATTGACCATCTGTACGAGTGTGAATTCCATCGTGCGACATGCTTCAAATTAATTTGAACTTGTCTCCGAAGGTGATGTAAATTAAGTGAACCCCCGTCACTCTGCAGGATCCATAAATTTTCTTTTTTTTTTTTTCTTCTGTCACCCCCCACTTTGTGCGGACATTCCGGAGCTTTCGATATGACAGAATACCGGGGGTCAAGCATGCCTGTTAATGGTCCTTTTTTTCTTTCATTTTTTCCTTCTCCTTTTCATTTTAGTTAATTTGTCATCGTGTCATGTCGGAGGGTCTATTTTTTGAGACAAATTTACATTCATCTTCCGGTGAGCACACATTTACATAATTCTAATTAAGCATGAAAGGTAGATTCCATTTAGGGGAGCGAACTTAAGTCCAGTTGATTCATTATTCGCAGAATGGAGGGGAGGAAAAACTCAACGACAACTGCAGTCGCTCGGGGTCTGAATCTTAACACATTGTTGCTTACATAAAATCATGTATTTGCACTTAGAGTTCATCTGATATTTCGAGCAGGAGTGCTCAGTTTGCACGCAGTGCTGCAGACGTGCTTCCATCAAATTGAGTGAGCTTGTGCAAATGAATTTATCGTAATTACTCGTACATACGACGTATAAGGAAATGAAAATGTATGGACATTTAAGAGCGATACTTAAAGGATTACAGGAAAACCTTTTCAAACCTTTTCAATTTAATGTTTGGCGTTCGCACCTGCGCTTAGATTGCATGATCCAGAAGCTGAAACTGAAGATCACGCAGATGCCTGTACTTTTAGTTATGGAGCAGTGTTGATGCAGAAGGATGTGGAAGACCACCTTTTCCATACAACGCAGAGCAGGAAAACAACTCCGGTAGAACAAAAATACCATTCCTATGAATTGGGAGTTTTAGCAGTCATCGAAGTGCTCAAGAAGTGCAGAGTATAACCTTTTTTTGATGGGCAATGTTTCTTCAAGAGTTTGATTATGACATTGAGCACTATCCCGCTGCGGAACTGAAGCATGCTGACGCGTTAAGTCGAGTGTCCTGCCTTTTCCTCGAACAGTCACTAAACAATCGACTGGGGGAGGCACTGCTGCAAGACCCACACATTAAAGCCGTACGGACTGTGTTAGATAAGGAAACATATGAGGACTGTTTCATGAAGGCTGACTTATTATACAAGGATCCGGTGAAAGAACTAACTGGTGGTACCGACGCTAACAAGAAATTATCAGCATCGTTCATCAACAAGGTCAATCGCAACGAAGAAGACTCAGGAGTTATTTGAAAGAAAATTCTTCATACCGAATCTGATGCCAAAAGTCAAGACTAATCTTCGAGGATATGTTAGATGTCTCGTTTCAGAGTCCAAGGCCAGTAAAGGAGAAGGATATCTCATTCCAAGCGACAAGAAAGAAAGGCCCTTACAGACGTATCACATGGATCATCTTGGGCTTATGGAACAGACCCATAAGCCGTACAACCATCTACTGGTAGTGTTGGATGCCACTTGTGCGGTTGTACCGAACGAAAGGTACTGGGGTCAACGACGATCAATAAACTCCGAACACAATCCGCCGTATTTGCTAATCCGAAGAGGATTGTCACCGACCGAGGCTCAGCTTTCACTTACAAGGCATTCAGTGAGAACTGTCAAGGTCAAGTAATTAGTCATCTTGTCATTGCTACAGATGTATCAACAGGACGGGCAGGTGCATAGTTTCATCGGAAAGTCACTCCAGTGCAATCAAAAACTTGCAGAGGAAACGACAGAAATTGGTATAAGCACGTAGATAGAACCCAGCGGATTTTGAATAGAACCCCACCACGAAGTACGAACCTCAGTCTATTCAGGATATTTTTAGCTTTGGAGCTACGTACACCCTAATACCCAGATCTTCAAGAATTGCTGGACGTAGTTGCTGAAATTTGTAAAAACTCCACATGGATCGCGATAGGCTGCGAGAATATTGCAGAAATCCAACGAGAAATTAAGGAGACTTTCGATAAGAATAGAGTGCCACATGAAAATTCCAACATACAGCAATTAATCGCCAATACTCACTTCAGGTATGAAACTCAGTCCAAAGTATCTAGAGCCTTACGAAATACTGAGAGTCTTCAAGCACGAAAGGTTTCGAAGTGAAAAAGATTGGACGACAGGAAGGGCCCAAAAAGAACTAAACAGTGTAAGAACATACGAAAAAATGGAATCCTTCATTCGGGGCGAATGAACTGTCAGGAAAGCCGAATGTGGGATCGGGAGACAAACAAATTGACCATACCCTACAATATTTACAAATCACGCGACGAAACAACACTTTTATATCAAGGATCAGAACAAGACATAGTCATACGAGGGCATACACATAAATCAGAAGAAACAGACACTGAACACGGACGATCAGACAAACACACACACATACTCTTAAGGAACGACCTAGGTTGTAAAAGGACATTATAGGAAAAGTAGAGAAGAGCGAGGAGGGAGTAGTAGTCGACACGTCAATAACGCCAGTTGTAAAAATAAAAAAATTGAATTTGAACTTTAAATGTGAGTATTTAATACACGCGTCAGTAAAAAGTCTAACGTCTGCAACTATTCAGAAATGCTTCCACCGAGAGGTTAAAAGTCAAAAAATTAACAATAAAAAAATACAAGTGGAAATGGAAAAAAAAGTGAAAGGTTGAAAGTCGCGCAAAAAGCTTTAGTTGAAAGAGCTCTATCGACCTCTGAGTGGTACAAAAAGTTCGAGAAAATGTGATGAGAAGGGGACACCATCAACACCGATGATGAAAAAAGGGAACTGACTGCGGCTTAGCCTTTAGTACTCAGAGGGTTTTGAAGAACGCTTGGTGTGTATTTTATCCGGAGGGAGAAGGAAAATTTCCACTGAGTTGATATAAATTTGAAAACTTAATTTCATCCCCCACAGAGTAGTGTATATTTTAGTTTATAGATACATTCCCGGTCCTCCGCCCAGGGCTGCATGTTCGATCTTTCGGATAATTGCATCCGTCTAGAACATTTTGAGTCAAAATAGGTTCATGCTGAAAATTCGAAAAAAATTGTTGGGAAGTGGCTAACAAGTCTTTTGAAATTCCGCGGAGATGTGTAGTGGTGAGATGTACACATTTACGCCAAGATGATCTTTGTACCTACAGCTACGTCGCAGAGTTGTCGCTCAGGCATAGTGGGTAAGTGCGTCGACCTACACGCAGAAAGTCCAGGTTCGATTCCCGAATGCATACCACCTCTTTCGAATTGCTGACACCACTCTCAAGTCTCGCCGTTCGAGGTCTGCAAAAAACTGTGGGTCCCTTCTACCCGTGAGAGAACAGTAGCACGCATGGCACGAGTAGTTGTTGCAGTAACTAGGCCCTGGTCCCTTGTGGGCTGTAGTGCCATTCAAGTCTATTCGGGGATCTGCCGCAGTGTGGAAATCTGTTCTATGGTCAGATTGTTCGCGAATGATTTATTTCGAATGAAATGGGGAAAAAGAAAGTACTTGCAGCTGTACGGGGCTCCCACCTTGTGCATCATACAGGTAACTTAAAAGGACGACTGACACTGACAGAACATTACAACAAATGTACACCTTCGCCAGAAATCAAGAAACTGCTGGTAACATAGAAGAAAATCAAACACTATTCTTGTCTTCTCAGGCGTATGCTACCCACCCCCTATCTCCTCCTCATGTGTGACCCGAGTATTATATTCAAAATCAAAAAGGCTTATGCATTCTAATGCAAACACGAGTTTCTTTTCTTCACAAAATCTCCCACAGGACAAACAACAAAAAGTGGAATTTCATCTGCAACATTATCAACCGCCAGATGGAGGTTTGGTACTCGTCGCAGATTCCCACGCCACTCACCCACCTAAAACTTAATAACTTCTTTCATGGCGGTCGTCCGAAGCCATTGTGTCCCACATACTTGGCAGCAAAAGAGCAATTTGCTTTCCATTCACAGAATGAGGGAACACATTGAAAATCTTCTAATAAAACATCAACTGCATCCAACGGCGCATAAATGCAAACATTGGTATTTTTCCCTCTACCACGACATCGCAAACAAAAGACACACAACAACGGCGCAGGAGGAGACAAAAAAAACACACACACACGCCAAAGATCCAACCGAGGACAGAAGGAGTGCTTTTATGAGTTTACTCTTTGCCATTTAGATCATCCCGGAGCAGCAGTAGCAACATTAGAACTAAATCACATAATACAGTGGATGCATAGCAGTTCCATCGCATCGAGCAATAACAATTTCCAATAAGATTTATGCCACACAATGACTGTTCGTTGCCAAAAGGAGTGTGGAAACATGAAAACATTTGCTGCAGGAACGGGAGCAGCACCAGCAGCGCCGACGACGACTGAGACGTCTTTTGGCAGCCGCTAGACGAGATCCTTCTTCGTGCGGCAGCCTGAGTCTGCCTGCAATCTGTGCTTGCTTGCTAACTGCTTGAAATTCATATTCGATCTCTGCCTCCTTCGAAGGACAACACTGGCAGAGTGCAAGAGAGCCGGAGAGACAGAGCTCCTTCACACGCGGCTTCGCCCCAGTTGAGTGGGTGCAATGAATCATGTGATGCTATGCTATTGGATTCACATCGAGTTGCAAGTAAATAAATACGAAGGGAAGGCAGCAAGCACTGCGAGGATGGAAAAATGTTGTTTTAATAAATTTCACAATCCTGGTGGGGATGAAATGTGGTGCCAAGGCTGTTGGCTGTGCTGCGAACAGAATGTTGTGACAAGTTTCGTATCGATGCGCACTTCGACTGGGCGGATGGCGAAATTAATTTTGAACTTGGCTTCGAATGGGACTGTTGCAAAAGTCGAATGGAATCAACCCCTGCAAGGGTTTTGGTAGCCATCAATGAGAAGGAAGTTCACACTCTTGCTTATTCGTGTCACAATGACAGGGGCTACAAAGTTGCTCTTTTTTTCTTCCGGCGAACATACTCGTAACAGATAAAATCTAAGTTCGTCGTTTTATGTCGAAAATGCAAATAACTGAAGTCAGTATTCGGAATGGTCATTAAATTTTCCCCCACATTGGGCATATAGACGAATAAAAAAAATATATAAAAACTAAAAATGGAGACTCACCCACACTAGTAAACGGATCGTTGAATTGAAAGATAAACCTATCTACGCCGGAGTAATTCAAAAAGAAAACTTATTTTTAGTGGCAATAAAAAGCCCTACTGTCACTCTCTCATGTCAAACGTTATCGCGCAATGAATTAGGCAAATGAGGCGCTCTGACATAATAAAACGACACATGTACGGCCTTGAAGTGGGTTATTTTTATGAGATACTTGGTGATGCAATTGGCACTCAATTCTAAAAATGAAATTACAGAAAAATCATGCAAATCTTGTTGAGAGTTGAGTAGGGGCACTAAGTGGGTGGGATACAATGAGAATAAGTGAGAAGTGGAGGGTGTGCAATGTAAGGTCTGTAAGACCCCTTGTTTTTTCATAAATGTGCCATGGGTGCACATATTTCTCAGCTCTGCAAGAGAAAAAAATGGAAGATGTTCCCCTGGTATATAGAAAGGAACCTCATGCATAGGAGAGTTCGTTTATGATATCCGCACCTCTGCAGCTTTTTCAGAAAACACATTAAGACCCTAATCACCAAAAGATGCTGGTGGCAGAAACCAATTGCAACTGCTTAACAAGTAGGGACAAATGACAGTCGCTCTGGTCAAAGGCGATTTAAAAAAAAAACAAGTTTCTTGAGATGTAGTCATTTTGAGAAATGAGATTTAAATGTGCTCTCTGTGGCGAGACAATCACGAACACAACTAAAGGGTGTCCCAATAAGGACGCAAGATTTAAATTTGGCGCCATTCGAATTGTCATTGTTCGAAATTAGAACAATTATTATCGTTTGTTAGCAGAAAGTATAAGGTTAATACAAATGAAGCGCTACACGAATGAACAACGCATTCTCATTGTGAAATTGTTTTACCAAACTGGTGAACGTTTTGAGGCTACAGTTCGCAAATTGCGATCAATTTTGGGGTTACAATAATGCTCCAAAAAAGTCAACTGTAAAGCGAATAATGGAAAAATTTGCTGAAACTGGGTCTGCACCTTCGACCAGGTCGATCGACCGAAAATATCGCAGCAGTACGTGATGATGTCGCTCAAACTCCATCCACCTCAATTCGACACCGAGCTCAACAAATTGGTGTTTCCAAATCCACAATGCAGCGAATTTTGACAAAAGACTTGCATCTTCATGCATACAAAGTCCAATTGACTCAGGAACTGAAGCCAGCTGACCATGCAAGGCGAAGGGAGTTCGTTAATTTGGTATTGAAGAGACAACATGAAAATGCTGATTTTGCCGATAAAATCATCTTTTGTGACGAGGCCCATTTCCATCTTGATGGCTTCGTCAATAGGCAGAATTGTCGCATTTGGGGCGAGGAAAATCCTTGATTGATTCACACGAAGCAAATGCATCCTCAACGTGTCACAGTGTGGTGTGGGTTATGGGCTGGAGGAATCATTGGACCTTTTTTGTATGACAATGAGACAGGTCAAGCGCAAACAGTCAATGGTGTTCGGTACCGTGAAATGATAACCAATTTTTTCGTTCCTAGAATTGAAAAATGAATATGGAGGGGATGTGGTATCAACAAGACGGCGCCACATCTCATACAGCCAGAGAAACAATTCAATTGCTGCATCAGTCATCAGTCCCGGTCGTGTTATTTCACGTTTGGAGACCAGAATTGGCCGCCTGGATCGTGTGATTTAGCACCATTGGACTTTTTTCCTTGTAAGAAAAGAGCCGACGAATTAGACGCTGCATAAATGAAATACCGCAGCATATATGCAAAACGGTCATTGAAAATTTCATTAAAAGATCGCGTATGTGCCAGCAAGGCCCCGGCGGCCATTTGGCCGATGTGTTATTCCACACATAATCTCATTTTGTCTACTTTACGATATCATAAAGAATTCACGATTTTTTTTTAAATATCTGCGTTTTATTTAAAATTAAAATCTTCTTGTTGGGACCCATGAAGGGTCAGAGCCTGAGCAATTGCTGCCTTCCATCGCTAACGGTCCTGAGCACGCTGCTTCCAGTCATCAAAGCCAAGCTGTCTTACGTCCGCGATGACTTGGTCTCTATACCGGAGGTTCGGTCGTCCTCTTCTTCGCGAACCAGGAGGCTCAGATTCCAAAACCCTCTTCGCTGGAGCGTTGCTGTCCATGCGTTCGATGTGGCCGAGCCAGTGTAGTCGACGGATTTTTGCCTTCCGTACTACATCCACATTCTGGTACAGCTCGTAGAGTTCGCGGTTATGTCTTCTCCTCCATTCACCTTCCTCGCAGACGGGACCATATATCCGACGTAGAATTTTTCTTTCGAAGGCACCAGACTGCAGACTTGCTTATCGTCCAGCTTTCAGCTCCATAGAGCAGGACTGGCAGTATAAGGGTCTTGTAGAGCAAGACTTTGGTCCTTCGAGTCAGGAGTTTTGACCCCAGTTGTTTCGACAAACCGAAGTAGCATCGGTTGCCAAGGGTGGTTCTACGTCGAATCTCCACTGTGATGTCATTTGTGGAGTTAACGTTTGCCCTGAGGCAGACAAACTCCTTAACTACCTCAAAAATATAGTTTTCGATTCTTACATTTTGTCCTAGGTGTTATGTGATGGAACGTTTCTCAGTCGACAGCATATACTTTGTTTTCCCCTCGTTGATCTTAAGACTAGCTCGCTTTGTCTCTTCTTCAATTGCCGCAAAAAGAGTGGGACTTACATTTTCCTTCACCTCGCCAAGGACAAATCACAAGCACAGACAATTCAGTCAAACCTGATTCGAACCCAAATGTCAAATCGTCTCTAGTTACACTGACGATGCAAGGATTTCTCCTTTAACCAAACAAACTTCTCAAACCAACACACCAACACCGTCAACAGGTAAAATCAACTCAGAAGATTCAGGAAAACCAGCAGAACTTGTGTGCCCATCACACAATCACTTGGTCCCTAACCAATCAAATGACATGAAAGAATGTAAAGATCTGATGAAGCAACGAATCTTATAAATGTTCAAAATTCAAATGCAACGCAAATAGACTTCACCAATACCATCTCAAACTTGGATCGAGATTACGAACAACAAAGGCTGGTAAAAATTTCCTGAAAACAATCAAGGCAAACAACTGTAATCCAATAAGTATCGAAGAAACTACGGGGTTAAAATTCGTCCCGTTTTCAAAAGACGACGCCACTTGCTACTTGTGACTGATCTTGAAAGCAATTACTCACTTCATTGGAAAGATTTGACATAAGGCAGAAATAATAAGCATGCATCAGTGTCGGTTTTTCCTAACAAAATTGTTTTTTGTCTCCTCAAATATGTCTGGATTTGTCTTAAAAACCAGCATTTGCCGGAAGTTTTGATTTTCTTTTTTTTTTAATTTGAAGCAGCTGATATCCATCCATCGTTTATGGTGAATTTTCTCCAACTGATACATCATGTAGAGAGCGCTTTCGAGGCCTCAAAAGTGGTGATTTTAGCGTAGAAGACAAAGAGCATATTGGACAGACCACAACGTTTAAAGAGGAGGAATTGAAGGCTTCACTGGATCAAAATCGGTGCCAGAAGCAAAGTGAACTCGCAAAATCGTTAGAGATATTTGGTCGATGATGGCGTAGTGGGTAAGTGTGTCGACCCACACGCAGAAGGCCTAGGTTCGATTCCCGGACGGAACATCTTTGCTGACAACGCTCAAAAAGTATCAATTGTCTTTGAAAAGCTTCTTAAATCTTGCCGTTCATCGTCGGCATAAAACTGTAGGTCCCTTCTACACGTGAAAGAACAGTATCACGATCAACATGAGTTGTTGTTGTAGAAACTAGGTCCTGTTTTTTGTGGGCTGTGCTGCCACTCAATTATTAGAGCAAGGAAAAGAAGTCCGAAGTTAACCGCCACCCTATTTCGTCAATGAGGAATGGAAATGAATTTGTGAAAAGAAATAAGAGCACATTCATAAGTGCATGGAGTATAGTTGCCCATCCACATGGGACCTCACACGCCGAAGGTCCCAGGTTCTAGCTCCACCTCTTCCAAGTTGCTGACAACACACATAGAGTACTAAATGTCTATGAAAGGCCGCCCAAATTACACCATTTAGAGTCGACACTAAACCTCAGGCTCTCTCCTCTACTTATGAAAGGGGAATAAACGTGCGTAACACGAGTCACACCCTGGTCCTTGGTGGGCTATAGCGCCTTCCAATTAATTTATTCGTTTAAACAAACTCCAATACACTTCCTATTCCGATCGAATATCAAAATTTATTGATAACTTGACACTATTTGCCAACCACGCTGGTGTCTTCATTGCCAGTATAAATTCAAAGTCAAGCAGTCGAAAGATTGATGAAGACAACGTTTGATTTTACTGGAGACCCACTCTGCGACCTGTGCACGCGAACTTCCCCCTCAAATTTCCCAAATCTGCGCTTTGCGTTCCGTTCAGAATTTTTGTTTTACGACTATGTGGCAGACAAAAGTTAATAAACTTGTTACATTAAAATGAAGTTCATGCAGGAACTTCGCCGGCACACGAGCCACTGCGTGAAGTTGGTAAATAAATAGTTTGTCATCGTCATTTCAGATTTCATAATTTATATACGTTTTAACTGTGTGCCATCCTTACGCAAGCCATTGCGGCAAAGCCTATTTGACAAATTCGCGAGACCCTCCCGGGCCGTAAAACAGGCCAAGAAACCCATTTGATGACACACACACACAGCACCGTGTGTGTGGGGCCACACAGATACGCTGGCTTTACGAGAGTGACAACATATTTCTTCGTCCTTTTATAGTCCATCACAATTCAGCGCGAATAAATTGTGAATTTATTTCCGCATAGAGATTTAAGTATCTTTCGGCGCCACAGACAGCCGACTCGGCCCACCTTCAACCGCAACAAACACACACACACCCACAGCCACACAGGATTGTGTAAATAACTCGGCAAATATTCGTGGGCGAGAGGGAAAGGCAAACACTTGGACCGGGTATGCAGCAAACAGGAACTAAAAAGAAGCTCGTCCGCAAAAATAAATTTGCGGTCACGGGACATTTAATGGTAATTGGTAATGACTGAATGTCCATCCAGGGGAGGCAGTGCGCACACACAGAACCAGAACCAGTCAAGGATACCCTTCAGAGGCGGATCGATTACGGGTCGATTTTTATCTACGACCCTTAACACAGCCACTAGGCGCTGTAAATGAAAATTGATATGAGTGAGTGACTTAATGAAAGTGAGTGCCACCTCGTTCCGTCGATTTTTCCGTCGCGATGGGCATTTTTTCTTGCGTCGTCCTTGCATCCGCGCAATTCCCCCCCAGAGGACGCACTGAAAAATTATAATGATTATTATTTTCAGACGAGAAGTGGAGGCTCTTTCGTTTCGAGCCTCGCAGTCCTGATTTCGTGTTAATTTATTTATTGCGCAAATGATAAATCAGAGCGAAGGGGCCAGGGGCAAGGTGCAGCGGGCATGTTGCAAATAATAATGATGCCACTGACTATGACTACAATACGCTGACTACACTCGCCGATGCGATACCTCTGATAATGATGATGACGCCAATGTAGATGCAGCGATAATCCGGACGTATCGGTAATCGAACCCAGTAATGTGTCCACATCCGCCGCGCCGTATAAATGAAATGGACGTCGGAGTGTCACTTTAGCATGCACGTTATTATGCGTAGTTGTCGGTGCAACAAAAAAAAATTAACTCCACGCGTGTTGTTGCGTGTGTTTCGCATTTGTGCGCGATGAGGACGCGAGTAATTGGGGATGTTTTTTGTGCGGCCTGCTCTGTGCAGGTGGGGGTATGGAGGGGATAATTTTAAGGACTTCCTTTTGCGACGTGACGATAATTATGGCGATAGTATGCCTGAAATTATTTTGACAGGACACTTCATTTAATTTCATGAATTTTCTGCTGAATTTATTCAGTTCAAGGATACAGGAGCAGATGTGCGTGCATCGGTTTGATGTGTAGGCATGTGTTCGATAATTCTGAGCACGAGAAATGCAAATGAGGGCGTACGTGTGTTGACAGATCAATTTTGGGATTTGGAGCAACGGCACGAAATGGGATTAGCGGGGTTTTTTTTCTTTAGACACGTTCCAAACGGAACAAGGCTTTCTAAACTCGGCAGATGTCACCTAATTAGACTCGTGCTGGAGTTCGATGTTTTATTTTTTTTCAATACGAAAAGTACGCGACTTAAAGTCGCGTAGATGTAGATTTGTGTGCCCATCTGTATTTTAAAGAGTAAAGAAGCCGTAGTAAGGCTTGTAGATAGGCATCTGTTGTAGCATGACTTGGGCCTTTAAAATTAAGCCACACTTATGACAACGAGAAGTATGCAATCTTTGGCTATTTTAATGCCTTTTCCTTTTGTTTGTTTTGTTTGTGTGGACCAGAGCCTCATCAAACATATCTCTCCAGCTACCACGGTCTCTTGCCAGCTGTCTCTAATTTCGCAACCCAAATTGGTTAAGGTTCTCCTCCACTTTTCTGTGTCACTTCAGATTGGGTCGTTCTCTATTGTATTTCCCTATGTCTGTGTTTCAAAGACTCCTTAAGCCGGAATGGTGTTATGCATCCGCTCTAGCGTTACCACCATACAAATTTTAGCCGCCCACTTATGTCAATATCGTCGACGTAAGTGAGCACGATCTTCTCAAGAATGATGTTGAAAAAGTCACATTACAGCGCGTCGCCTTGTCTAAAACCATTTTTGAGATTAAAGGTCTCGGTGAGTTCGTTCCCGACCTTGACCAAGAAGCGATAATTCTCCATTGTCATCCTACACAATCTGACGAGTTTGATAGAAATGCCAAAATTAGACATGGCGGTGTATAGCTCGCCTCTATCCACACTGCCATATGAGGTCTTTGAATCGATGAATAAGTGGTGCGTGTTGATCTGTAAGTCTTGGGTCTTTTCCAGGATCTGGCGTAAAGTGAAGATCTGGTCTATTGTGGACTTCCCTGGCCTTAATCCACACAGATAAAGACCTATCAGATCGCCGCGGCGTCTTACCCTATAAGATGTGATGAAAGAAAATAATATCACTACAAATAATATTAGACGTTTGGCGAGAAAGTGCATTTTGAGTAGTGTGAGATGACTTTTTTAAGGAGGTAAATTAAATTGGTCATGCCACAGATACATAAGTCCAGCGTTGAACTACGAGCTGGACGTTGCTCGCAGCCACGAGGATCTTCTACGGTTCAGTAGAGCGATTTCGGCCCGCGACAGTGCAGTTTCTGCCAAAGAACGGCACTTCTACTGGTGGCTACACCAAAACCAGCGTTCGATGGCGTTAACTTCTAATACAAATAGACGGGGTAGTTCGGTCTAAATGGTTAACTTTTTAAGCATTCATAAGAAGCTCAGCAAAAATTAAAAAAATAAAAAAAATTTACAAAAAAAAACAACAAAAAACAACTGAAAAAAATGTGCACCATGGCGTATAAGATATATATGTAGCATATAAATAACACATACGCCCTGGTGTACGCGTCCGTATAGTATTACGGACATAGTTAAGTTTAATATAAGTAATTAAGTAGTAGGCCAGGTTGTTTATAGATATATGTTTAAGGCAAGGGTTAGGTAGTTTATGTAGGTTAAGGAGTTGTATAAGTTAGGTTAAGAAAAAAAATTAAAAAAGCAAGATATCCAAGTTTTTGTCATTTTCTTAGAAAAAGAACAAGTAAAGGTTGTCCCAACAAGAACGCAAGATTTAAATTTGACGCCATTCGAATTGTCATTGTTTGACATTTGAACAATTATTATCGTTTGTTAGTAAAAAGTATAAGGTTAATAAAAATGGAGCGCTACACGAATGAACAACGCATTCTCATTGTGAAATTGTTTTACCAAACTGGTGAACGTTTTGCGGCTACAGTTCGCAAATTGCGATCAATTTTGGGTTACAATAATGCTCCAAAAAAGTCAACTGTAAAGCGATTAATGGAAAAATTTGCTGAAACTGGGTCGGCACCTTCGACCAGGTCGATCGACCGAAAATATCGCAGCAGTACGTGATGATGTCGCTCAAACTCCATCCACCTCAATTCGACACTGAGCCCAACAAATTGGTGTTTCCAAATCAACTATGCAGCGAATTTTGACGAAAGATTTGCATCTTTATGCATACAAGGTTCAATTGACTGAGGAACTGAAGCCAGCTGACCATGCAAGGCGAAGGGAGTTCGTTAATTTGGTATTGGAGAGACAACATGCAAATGCTGATTTTGCCGATAAAATCATCTTTGTGACGAGGCCCATTTCCATCTTGATGGCTTCGTCAATAGGCAGAATTGTCGCATTTGGGGCGAGAAAAATCCTCGAGTGATTCACAAGAAGCAAATGCTTCCTCAACGTGTCACAGTCTGGTGTAAATTTTGGGCTGGAGGAATCATTGGACCTTTTTTGTATGAAAGTGAGTCAGGTCAAGCGCAAACAGTCAATGGTGTTCGGTACCGTGAAATGATAACCAATTTTTTCGTTCCTAGAATTGAAAAATGAATATGGAGGGGATGTGGTATCAACAAGACGGCGCCACATCTCATACAGCCAGAGACACAATTCAATTGCTGCATCAGTCATCAGTCCCGGTCGTGTTATTTCGCGTTTTGGAGACCAGAATTGGCAGAATTTTTCTTTGGGGTTTTTTGAAGTCGATGGTTTATACGAGTAAGCCGACGACGACTCAAGCCTTAAAAGAGGAAATTGAACGCTGCATTAATGAAATACCGCAGCAGTTATGCAAAACGGTCATTGAAAATTTCATTAAAAGACCGCGTACGTGCCAGCAAAGCGGCGGCCATCTAGCCGATGTGTTATTCCACACATAACCGCATCCCGTCTACTGTGCGATATAATAAAGAATTCACGTGTTTGTTGGGACACCCTTTAGATGTTTATAGGCTTAAGCACTAATTTTATAATAAAAGAGGCCGAAAGGCATAAGCAAAAACAAACCCTAGATTAGCTTAGAATACCCACGAAGAGCTGTATGTTAGAATTAAGATCAGTAGATTGTATTGGTAAGCTAGTCTTAAGTAAATTTGTTTAGCATGTAAGAAAAATAAATTAAATAACCACTGAAATCAAATCAAATCAAGCTAGCGTTGAACAGCCGTAAGGAATGAGAAGCATTTCATCTTTCTATAAGGGTGCCATATTTATGTACCATATTCGAGGATTGGGCATTAAAATTATGAAAAGTAATTTAGTGACTTAGGGGTGGGAGAATACCTTTGACAAACGATGAGTTCTATAAGCTCTGCTAGTTCAATTCTCTGTTACAGATCATTGGATCACTAAAGAGACAGAGAAAACAGTTTTATTGTCGATTTTATGTATTCTCCGTTGTGTTGGAGAACAGAAAAATTAATTGCTCGCCATTTTTTAACACTGAGTTTAAGTAAGTTCTTGTGACACTAACTATGGAAATTGTTCAAATAACTGTTGCAGCAGTGTTTCATTAATCGGGGATGAAATAAGCTTCCTATCATCAGCGTAAATTGAAATTCCACAACTTTTTAACGTCGTTAGCGGACGAGATGAAAATCAGCGGGCCAAGGTGACTGTCTTGTGGAGCACCAGAGGGACATTGGATGACTTCGATACGAATTTTTTTTTAAATAAAATTTCTTTGTCACTGTCAAGTCAAGTGTGTTTTAAAGGATTTCTCAGAAGCTGAAGTACAAAGAATGGTTGTGCATTGGCTTAAAATGCTTTGCCCTCAATGTTGGAAGTCTAGGTTCGAGATCCGAAATTTAACAAAATGTTGCATTTGAGCGCTTAAGATGAGATGTACATACATATGCCCCCTCCACTCGTGTCGGAATTACAGCATGACCACAACGATTGGCTTTTGAAAAGTTCAAGACTCTGCAGACTTGAGGGAATTTATCTGCTTTCGTTTTATTTAATCAGAACATACAGTTCAGACGCCAAACGTTAAGACTTCTTGAGTGACTGAAGAATTATTTGCGACACATCTCAAGTTGAACACTATCTAAAAAAAAATCTAAATAAATGCGAAGAACTATGAAAAGAAATTACCGCACTTGTAGCTCAAAAAGCATAAAAACCTCTTTATGGCCACCCTGAAGCACATTAACTGTCTTCCCACCAGCAATCATCTCACAGGGAAACCCTCTCGAAATGCGCCAAGAATATCGAATGTATTAGATTTAATGATAAAAACTTTCCAAATTTCGAAACTAGTAATAGGCACTCATTAAGACATCGCAGCTAGCCAGCACAGGGGTAATTTCTACTGAAATCGCCAAACCAAACCACCACGGACCGCTCTAGCAATGACATCAACCGCATTAAACCTATAAATTCATTAAGAAACTTCCATCGTTACATCGTTCCAAGACTTAACATTGCCCAGCTCGTCCAAATGTCGTTGTCATCGTCACCGTTGTGGTTGCCGTTCAAAGTGTGGCACATTGCGCTTCATGCAGGATGCATTAAATGATTTCCTTCCAACACCGCTTGCTAAACAAGGAAACGGTCGAATGAAAGTTTTCGCCTAGGACATTTCACTTTTCCAACAGCAGCAGATAAGAAAACAAAACTTTTAATAACCCAAGAACCGTTATTATAAGAATTCCTTCAGCAGAGGGTGGCGGGTGGTGGGGGGAGGGTGTTTCGCAGGAGATGGGTGGCGGCTGCTTGAGAATCGCTTTTGGATGCGATTAGCATCGCCAAGAGGGTGCACGGAACGTATCGGCTTTGAATCCTGGCCTCCGAGGCCAGTTGCCTATTGAATTAGTCGGGAATCCTTGGAAGCCCATTTAATTTCATATCAATTCACTCCTGCTGCTGCCTGCCGATGTTCGGGTGTCGACGTCGTCGCTTTTGAGGCGGCCGGCTGCCTGATGTCGGTGTGCGTCCCATCACCAGGCTATTATGATGATGCGACGGCTTCGACATAATTGTGTGCAAGTCATTATTGTAATTAGTGGTGGGGATACAGCGGGGCTTTGCTATGACTCTAATTACGATAGGAAATCTGTGAATAATTCATGATTAGTACGATGCACGCAGGAAGGATTGGAAAAGACAACTGCGCCACCACTGTGTTGACTCTGCAGGAAGTCACCGCAGCTATTATGGTTTCACTACAAGTGGTTGGGACCTAAGCGAATTCAATTGAAGGGATTTTAATGTTAATGAGTGCTACGCCGAGCGGATGGTGGGGCAAACTGCATCGCGATGAGTAGAATTGTTAAATTGAAGCAATACCGACTGTGCGTAAGGTATCAGATGATGGGTTGCTTCATTTGAAAGACCTAGACGATGACCAGCTGCTACCGGCTCTGAAAAGAATCTTCATTGCCGGCCTTGAGCGGGCACATATGTATTCCAAACTTCTGGCACACATGTACGGTAGGGGATTACTTTCTCTTCAATAACTTCAGGCCGGTAAGTTTTACTTCCTTCATGCTGAAAAGCTTGGAGAGGCTGGGCGAACTAGAACTGCTTTTCGAATACACTCTCTATCTCAGATTCAACATGCGTATAAGCGAGAAGACTATTTCCAGACTACGCTTCAAAATCTCGTTGACTGAATTGAAAGTGCACTTGAGAGGAAAGAACACGCGCTGGGTATTGTCATTGACGACTTTTAATGGCATGTGCAACACGGCCAGAGAACATGGCGTAGAAGAATCAATAGTCTTGTGGATAAAAGCAATGCTAACCAATCTATAATCTCGGAGGCGGAGTGTGACCAGTATTTAATGTGGGGGTAAACAGGGGCTGGCCTCAAGGTGGCGTCCTGTCACCTCTCCTACAGTGTATACTGGTCGATTCTCTGCTTTCCGCTCTGAGCAGATCTATCACCTACGCCCCGACTTAAGCAGATGATGTAGCCGTACTGATCACAGGACCATGACTTGTGGCCGTTTGTGCAAGTGGACAGATGGCCCTTGATATTATCGATGACATGACTAGGGACGGGCTTTCAGTCAATCCTCTTTAAATCGAAGTTGTTCTCTTCACGAAAAGGAGGAACCTGACTGGTCTGGTTCTTTGGAAAAGACAGATTAAGGCGAAAACCTCCAAGGCGCTGCCAGTTTTCTATCAATGTAGGGGAGTTTTTGGTAAAACATGGGGCCTATCACCATAATGATCTGTGTTGATCTATACGGCAATGATAAAAGCTCTTCTCTCCTATGCATCAGTCGTTTGGTGGAACAATCTTTCGCGGGCCTGTTCTTGATGCTTGATGCTTTGCTAAATCTCCCTCCCCTTGACATCCACACCATGGGATGCACAATCAAGGCCATCTCCACGCCGATCCTCACGGGATCATGAGAAACGTGATTTCTAATGAACTAACTAGGCAAGGTTGTAAAGAGACATTCATAGGGCCCGAACTCACCTTGGGCTACCCGCTTCCTTGGTTAGAGCTTCCATCGACGGTTGGGTCTCCCAACAGCACAACCAAAGATCGTATGACTCTCCAGGATGCAGGCTGACCAAGTGCATGCTCCCAAACGTCAGCAAGAAATCTACGATTTTTCTGTTATTTCTAGGCAGCAAAGAGTGCAGATAACTTGTCGGCGTACAAACTGGACCTTCGCTAAGCACTTTAGTCTACTTGGGCTTAGTGAAGACACTCTTTACGATGCCTGTGGCGAAGGTGAAGACATTTCAGACCACTTTCTCTGTCAATGTCCCGCCTTTGCTAGTATCAGGTGGCGGCTGTTTGGCGCTGATGTGGTGGGAGCTAAAAACTTCAGCTCTTTATCACAGAAGCACCTTCTGGTCTTTCTTCGGAAAACCAGAAAGCTAGAGTAAATGAAGGTCACTGCCTGGTAGTACAATGGACCACTTTTTGAGTCTGAGCGCTCCAGTGCAGTGTTTCCCAACTTCCAACACAAAAAAAAAGGTGGGGACGACATTTAGGCCGCCCTTGGGTACATTGGGATCTCCCTCTTATGTCACTAAGTTCGCGTAGCTTGTCAAAGAAGTAGATCTCTAGGTGTTTCCGTGTTCCTCAAAAACAGAGGAGATGAGAAATGGTGAATCAGCTTCTGCAGAAGTCATTGTGAGGGATGCTGAGTCTTGGGCAGTAGCTTGTTATGACGTCTATTATAATCCTTTCTTTGTTAATGAATTGAGCTGTCACCAAAATGCATTCGTTATGAAACAAGCGGGACCATTCAAGAATATTTTTAACGTGTGTGTTTTCTGTTGGATGTTGACTGTTGCGAAGGGTATACACAGCTACGTTGAGAATTTGGTATAGCGCCATTTCATTGACCTCACAATTGCTCTGGAATTCGCTATGTCGAGAATACCAGGTGTATATTCAAGTCTTTGCTCATCTCGTTCAGAGATCGATGGCATGTGAGGGAAGTGTTTGAATGAAAGTTGTGACTTCCAATTGATTGTTACTGTTGGAATAGATGATTATATGCCCTTCTGCGTTGTTCCTCAACATGACGGTGGATCTTTGGTTGTCATAAGATTTTCCTAATAAACTATACAGCACTAATGTAAATTGATGGAGAGACACAGATCTCTGGAGTAGATGTCTATGAATAGTATGAGTACTTTAAAACGTTTGGGAGCATCCGAGAGGTAAATGTTCTTGATATCTCAGGATGCCTCTATCCGATGGACATGGACATGGTCATAATTCAGGTTGAATGTTGTTAGTCTACCAAATTATACTGTCTTTTAGCTCTTTTATTGTTATGAGTTTTCCTTCAAAATATTCCCAAAGACAGTGTCAGATCATATGAAAGTGGCGGCCAATTAACATAGCTTCGATGTGAGATAACACGGCCATCGAATTTCTCGCGCAAAAGACTCATTGTTTCGTTGGCTGTATGGTAAGTGGAACCATCTTGTTGGAAGCGTACATTGACTACTCACAAGACGCTGGTTATTATCTCTCGATAGCGAACACCATTCTCTGTAACTATTTGGCCGAACTCATCAATCCATAAACCACCAGTCCATAAACCTTACCAAACAGTCACTCCTTGGGGATGCATCGGCTTTTCAGCAATCACTCGTGAATTCACATTTCTTCATATGATTCAATTTTGCTTATTAACGAAACCTTGGAGGTGAAAATGTGCCTCTTTGCGGAAGATGATTTTCTGTGTAAAGTCAGTTAAGTCTCTCTTCACTTCTACCTGCTCAACCATTCAGAGTTTTTTGCCGACTCCGAACGTCGAGATTCTTAGAAGCTTTTCAAAGACAATTCACACTCTTTGAGTGTTGTCAGCAACTCGAAAGAGGTGGTGCCGTGAAAAAATGCTAGGTGTCCCGTCCGGGAATAGAACCCAGTCTTTCTGCGCCGCGGTCGATGCACTTACCACTACGCCACGGCGACCACAAGTGTTAAGGTATGACTCACAATTAACACCGTGCATCGTGCATCCTTTATCAAACTAATTCTGGCCGATTTAGAACCGACTCTATATTCGAATGTCTGCATCTGGATTGTGTCCTCTATATCGTTTCGATGGGTTAAATTTGTGAGGCTCTATTTTACCCGAGGCATCTCAAATTTTGCCCTCAAGCTCTAAAGAAACATTTGCCCAGCTTGTATAGGCTTACAACTGAGACCATTTACGGTTCGGATGTCTACTGATGATAATGCCTATTTTTCATAAGTAGGCATAGACTCTGAGAGGGGGGCATCATCCTAGGAGACAATTTTTATCAGCAAGTACATTTTGTTACACTCTCCATCCACCAACTCGCCTAGTAAATTCAAATGCTTGAATCTCATTAATCAAAATGACACAAAAAATGTCAACAACGAAACGAAATTCAAATAACAAAGCAATCAAGAAATCCCTGGCTGACTCAATCATCTTCTTCCGCATTCTTCAACTTCTTCCGCTGAACTGAAAAGGTCACGACCAGTCTACCCGATGATTTGATTTCAGAGCTCAATGTAGAATTTGGACGGCACAGCGCGCCGGCAGCTAAAACGATGCCGGCATGCAAAATGTCCTCCACACCTTCGAGCTAGAAAAAAAAAAATGTTCCTCCATCGAGCACGTAACAAGCACACCATTCACATACACATGCAGTGCAGAGAGTGAATCCAAGGAATATGCGTCTTCTCAAGCCGAATGTAAATTCGTCTAGCAGACAGTTGGACAGAGGGCACCATCCTCCAGAGTCGACGTCCGCTGGAGGAAAATTCCCGAAAAGCCATCAAGGAGAAAATTTTCTTTTCCCTGTTCATCTCTCTCTCACTCTCTTTCGATATTCTATGGACCACGAATCCGGCACGTACATCTAATTCCTATTCGATTATTCGCTATATTTCGCTCCTGATTCAAGATTCACGACGGCCAGGTCATCCGTCCGGGTAACACAGTCCATCCTGCACCGGCCGGAGCGCGTGCTTTGTGCGCTGCACTCTGAATCGAGAGGTGGGCAATACAATGAATAATGGAGAACCAGCGGCGGCACTGAGGGTTTCTACATCTGAATGCATTCTTACATCCATACGTACGAGTAGATGTGTCTTCGGCGTCATGCCCGCACGTGGAAGCAATATAATGTAAGAATAGTAAGCCAATTCTGCTGCACCGTGTTGGGGTAGTAACAGCTCCTGCTAAGAGTGCCATCGCCACACATCGACACGGCGGAGCATGGTCTGCATAAATCATCGGCCGGCTTGTGAATGGAGTCCCTTAATTAAATTTTCAATTAATCAGCATTTTTGTCACATCCCAGGTTCGTGGGGTCACGCCAGGTGATGGATTCCTCAAGCCGCACGGGCCAATTTAATTGAATTGGATTGGATGCCCTCTTCTTTTCTACCACGAACGGGGTGGTTAGGCGAGGTGTGGATTTCCACACCAGCTACCAGCATGCTGGGGTGGTTGCAAGTCAAGGGCTAGTTGTGCAGGAAATAAAAACATGGAAGTTATTGCCTGCAAGAATGGCAGTAAGGATTGGCAATCGTGCAGAGTGCTTTTGTTGTGAAGGACGGCCGTCGAATTCTGGACGGAATCCAATCTCAGCCTTTTCTGCCACGACAATTAGGTAGTAACGGAGACTTAGAAACATTCTGGAAGCTGCAACGTCTTCATACCAATAATTGGTAAGAGGGACTGCTCTCTTTCTATAGTGTTTTTAAGTCTTACTTCCATCATACTGATGGATGATCTTGGAGAGGCTGGCCGAACTACAACTGCTCCTTAAATACACCCTCTATCTCCGATTCAACATGTGTATCAGCGAGAAGACTTTTTCGAGACTGCGCTTCAAAATCTCGTTGGCTGAATTGAATGGCATGTGTAACGTGGCCCTAGAACACGGTTAAAAGAATCATTGGTGTTGTGGATAAAAGCAATAGTAACGAACAGAACTTTAATCGAGGAAACGGACTACGACCCAAACGTAATGTCGTGGGTAAATAGGGGCTGCCTGCAAGGTGGCGTCCTGTCTCGTCTCCTATGGTGCATGATGGCCTACTCTCTGACTTCCGCCTTAAATCGATCGAATACTTATGCCCAGGCTTACGTGGATGATGTAGACGGACCACGTCTTGCGTCTGTATGCGCACGTGGGCAGGCGGCTTTAAACATGATCAATGCCTGGTGTACCAGGAATGGGCTTTCAGTCAATCCTCTTAAAACCGTGATTATTCTCTTCACGAGGACGAGAAATCTGACTGGTCTGACTCAACCAGTACATAAGGGAGCCTAGCTCTGCTCTTGATGCACTGCTAAATCTCACTCCTCTTGACATCCACATCATGGGATGCACAATCAGGGCCATCTCCCGACTAAAAAGAAGTGGTCTTGGTTCAACTCGCACTGGGGCTTTCATGACCTCGCGCACAGCATCTCTTATGACACAAGTGTCATGGACATGTCGTCTGATGCAAGGTCACCAACGATCCAGCTGCGTTGCTTATACAAAGTCAACTTTCCCTGTGTCAAAAACTGGATCGGGACTGCAACTGAACCACTACTAAAATTTACTCGGATTTTTACTGACGGTACCAAGACGATGGTGGTGGTCGCCGTGGCGCAGTGGTAAGTGCATCGACTGCGGCGCAGAAAGTCTGGGTTCGATTCCCGGACGGGACACCTAACATTTTTTCACGGCACCACCTCTTTCGAGTTGCTGACAACACTCAAAGAGTATTAATTGTCTATGGAAAGCTTCTCAAATCTCGCCGTTCGGAATCGGCAAAAAACTGTAGGTCCCTTCTACTCGTGAAGAACAATAGCATGCACAACACGAGTAGTTGTTGTAGAAGCTAGGCCCTGGTCCGTTATGGGCTGTAGTGCCACTCAATTATTATTATTATTATTACCAAGACGATGGGGCTGAAATCTGGGGCCTTTGTAGAAAACGACAACATAAGACTTCTAGCCTATTTAGGTAAGTTCACGTCAGTCTTCCAGAAGAAAACGTTTTACGATCCTCATGGTAACGAAATATGTTGTGCAGAAAAGGCGGATAGGGCGAAGTATCTGCGTCTGTAGCGACAGTCAAGCTGTGTTTAAGGCCTTACTCAACCCTCTAACCACTTCCAAGGTAGTCCAGAAATACAAGTTCTCCCTTAATTTGGTCGGCAGACTGAATTCGCTGAAACTTGTTTTGGTTTCGCGACACCACGGGATCATGGAAAACGAGATTGCCTATGAAGTTGCAAGGCAAGGATCAAACGAGGCATCAATAGTGCCCGAACCCACTCCGGGACTTCCCGCTTCCTTGGTTATGGTTTTCGTCAACGGTTGGGTCTCTCGACAGCACAAGCAGAGATGGCATGACTTCTCAGAATGCTCGCAAACATCAGCAAAAATTCGCGGCATTTTTGTTATCTCTAGACAGAAAACATTGCAGACGACTATTTGGCGTACAAACAGGACACTTGGCTTTTGCTAAGTTAGGAAAGTTTATGCGACACATATAGAGATGGTGAAGACACTGCAGAGAACTTTCCCTGGCATTTCCCAGCCTTTTCTCGGATCAGGTGGCGGCTGTTTGGTGCTGATGTGGTTGGAGTTCAGGCTCTTTATCACAGAAGCGCTTGCTGGTTTTCCTCCGGAAGACCAAGAGATTACATTATATGTAGATTACTGCCCCGTTTTCGAGTCTGAGCGCTCCAGTGCAAAGTTTCCCAACCTCTTACAAAAACAAAATGAAATGCTAGAATGTTGAGTTTTTCGAGGACTATATATGTATATGATTTCGGGATATATACATGATCCATCAAGATCGATAACGAATTCACCGAGTCCTTTAATGTTGAAAAAGGCAAAGCGACGCCCTTTTATAGCCTTCAAGCCGTAAAATCTCAAATAGTTTGCGTAGACGAAATTAAAGGAGAAGATAATACAATTCAAAATAAAATTTAAAAGCACCCTGTGCAAAGCTAGTGTTAAAGAGAAAAAAAGGCGTTAGACTATTCAGTCAGCGACATCTGTTAACAAAAGTAATCATCTTCGGACCATCTAATCAGGTTATTGTCCCGAATCTAACGTTGTTATAAGCACATGCATAATGCAGTTTTATGGCACTTCTCTTTCCTTCGATGCGAAATAAAAATTACACCGCCTGTCAATTAAGTGTTTCATTTTTTGCGCCCACCTCCACCCGCTCTCCTACAAGTCCTTATTGGAAACCCCTTTATAAGGACATCCGTAAGGCCAATCCGTCTATAAGTAGTTGTATCTGAAGGAGCTGGGATGAATTGCTCCTTCCCTGTAGACTGACAGCAGCTATGTGTCCTCGGCACCAAGGAAATGATTCTTAATTTCCTGGAGAACTGCAAAGGATTGTTGCCTTTTATAGCTGTAGATATCCACCCTTCTTCTTTTTACTCTTTTTTATACTGTCACTTGTTTCGTTCTCATCTCAACCCCTTATGATCTTGCCCGTTACCCGCTTTCGTTTCGCCTTGTCCTAGGACTCCCCTTCCATGCTTCTTCCTAGATTCTGAAGAATCCTCTATCTGCCGAATCACTCACTAGCCGTAACTCGCTTGGTGCAGGCTTAAGGACGAAACGGAAATGTGCCGGTTTTTCGCCTTGTCTCGAGACTAGTTGACTTCAGTTAGAATTCCTGTGAGTATATTCCTATGAGTATCATTCCATTCATGCCATTTCATGACAAAGTGTTCATCGATCTGCAAGTCAGACATCCCTTAACCCCGTTAAAGGTGAAAAATCCTCTTAACCATCACCTCAAATACAAAACATTTGTAATGGCATACAAAAATTCACAATGCCATTTGAAACTGAAAAATACATTTGTTTCCTTGTCGCTGCTGGAACACTTCGGAGACCACTTTTCTTAAACCGTGCGAAAATTGCTACAGGCCCCATCCAGCACTCACAACGAACCCAAAACTACAGAAGAAGAAAGTAGTTAGTAGAAGCAGAGAGCCTGTAAAACGTTAAAGGAAAGCACAAAGATACATATGCACACTCCAATTCCAAGGTAAAACGGTGGAGGTGGTACTGGTGGAGGGAAACTTTTTAATAAAAAGTTATTACCATCGCCGTTCTAATATTTTCGACAAGTCCTCCTCTGCAATGCAATGCATGTTCGACACCACATCAGCCCTGATGTGTGCCTGTGTGTGAAGGTGCTTGTGCAGAGGTTCTCTCAATGGAAAACTTTCCGGTTAGAGTTGTTGTAAACTTAAGAAAGCCCCAGAAGAAAAGAGGCGACGAACAAAAAAAAAACAATGTCACGCAAGCAAGACGGCATCGCAGCCTTCGGGATGGGAGATGGCAGAGAAACCAAAAACCTTCTAAAAACTTCCTTCGCCCCCATCGACCTCCGCCTCCGCAGGACCTTTCTCGGAGAAATGTGAGGCGCGTCTTAAAGGAAAAACTTCTACTGCTTCCCTCTATTAAATTATCCCATTATGCAATTTTGAAATCGTGCACCGAATATGTAATGCCGCGTCATAAGTTTAAGTTAAAAATTGTTACTTACACTCTCGTGGGGAGCACGGTGTGGCGCCGCATCAGTCGAACAAATTTACTACCCCGTCACACTCACACACACACATACACGTACCCTCTGGAAGAAATGTTTATTCTTTTGCTTCGCAAATGTCACTGAGTCTGTATGCATGTACGCGAGCATGTGCATTATTAGACACGTACTCCCGGAAAAAAGAAGACCTCTGTGATCGTCAGCTGAGCCCTATTCGGGAATTTTCGGTTGAAGTCGAGCGGCGAGGAAGGGAGATGGGAGTGTGCTACAATGATAATGGCAACCTGCAGGGAAAAGTTTCGTACATGAGTCAACCACACTCTGGGTTATGGTCTGGTGCCTGCAGTTGGGGTAGTTTGGGGCAGCCCTCTGCCCGACGTCTGAGAGGGGGCTGTTATCATATTTCACACACTGCGGCCGGGTTTGGTAACAGGAAGCCCTCAAATTAGCAGGTGCACTGTAAAAGCCTTTTGTGGGAGCACGGGTTTTGTGCAAATTGCCGCTTTGCGTGTTGCTTTTGACGTTCGTCTGGATGGCATTCCGGATGTGAAAATAAATGTTCAAAAATAGCAAATCATTCAAGTTTCTGTTTCCTTTTGTATTAACTTCAAGTCAAGTGGACGAACCTTTGTGGCGCTGAATATGTGCTTCCCAATGGTATAAGGTTCTGTTCATGGTTTCGATCTAATTGAACCGCCTTCTGCGATTGCCATTCAGAATAGAGAAACTGTGTAGCAATAGAAACTTCAAACAGAAGTACTGTCTTGACTGATGTGCAATTAATTATGTTTCCGGAAAGAAATACTATATAAGGATTGCAGACGAAAAATCTTTCGAAACAAAAATGTTTGATCCTGTTTGAGTTTATGCACCACTCAATAAGTCCCGGGAATAACAAATAAAAACACATTTTCTGGACAAAGTTCGACTTTAGTCATCAACATAGTTTCCTTCAAGAGTGACACAATCAGTCCAACGCCGTTCTAACATTTCGATACCTTTTTTATAGAATGATTTATCTTTAGCCTCAAAATAGGCTTCATCTTCAGCGATCACCTCCTCACTCAAGCCATATCTTTTCCGGCGATCATCTTTTTGAGGTCTGAAAAGAAGGAGAAGTCGCTGGGGGCCAGATCTGGAGAATACGTTGGGTGTGGAAGCAATTCAAAGCCCATGGAAGCCAACGACTTGTGAAGCGGTGCATTATCTTGGTGGAAGAGAATTGTTTTCTTCTTCATATGGGACTGTTTTCTTGGAATTTCTTCTTCAAATGTACCAATAATGCTGTGTAGTTGTATTCGCTGTAAATACTCTTGACTCTCACAAGATAGTAGGTGAATAAATTCCGTGCGCATCCCAAAATACGGATGTTACAAGCTTGCCAGCCGACCTTTGTGTTCTTGGACGCTTGGGGCGTGGTTCATCGGCTGCTGTCCACTCCGCTGACTGCCGATTTGATTCTGGAGTGTAGTGGTGGATCTACGTTTCATTCACTGTGACACACCGATGCCAAAAGTCCTGTTTATTCCGGCGAAACAGCTCCAAACAGCTCTCAGAATCATCAATACGTTGTCCTCTTGGTCCATTGTGAGCAAACGCGGCACCCGTTTCCAAAACACCTTTCTCACTGAAAGATGTTCATGTTAAACAGTCTACACCCCGCCTTCTGATATCTTTAAGGTATCAGCTATCTCACGCAATACGATTTTGAGTACTTTTTTGACGTTTTCAGGTGTAACCACCTCAATTGCCCTTCCTGAGCATTCAGCATCGTTGATGTCTGTGCGGCTACGCTTAAAGTCAGCATACCACCGACAAATAGTTGTTTTTGATGGAGCATAGTCCATGTAACACTTTTCAAGCCACTGCTGAGCGTGAATGGTATTTTTCCCTTCCAAAAAGCAGTATTTAGTCAACACATGAAATTCGGTTTTTTTACAGGGGTCGTTTTCTTCTGAGATGACACACACAAGTGAAGAAGAACGTCAACGACGTGAATCTGCATTCAGCTTTCTGAGGCACAAGGCAACATGTTGTTGCAACCCAAGAAGAAGATTTGTGAATCATTTGCTCGTGACAAGTTAGCTCGTATCGCTTGTTGATTAGATGGTTTCCTCATCACTGCCCTATGTAAAGCGAATTTCCACGTATGGGACAACCCATGTAGAAAAACGACATTGAAATGCTCCAATTTAGGTACAAGGTCTATAGCACAGGCAGAGGTACAAGAAATGGAAAAAAAAGAATGACTAACTGTCATAAATATCTGGTTTTCAAATGCCAAATAAAACGAAATTTTTGGAGAAAAGCCTCCTCAGAATTTTTGGCGGTCTATGAGGCATGGAATACATCAAGTTCATTATGCTTTCGTTGGCAATAGTTGTAAATTTTTCTTGCAATTTTGCTACACGTCTTTAAGTTCCTGTTTTGATGCTATGTGATGCTCTCTCACTAAGTCAAAACGGTTTGACGTTTGAAAGCTACAATCGCAACAGATCGCTGGGATCTTTGCCGGCAACGCTACATCGAACAACGAGAGCTGTTCCCGGACCGAAGCCTGCAGGGAACAAAACGGACAACTAGTAGCAGAGTCCCGATAGGGGCTGAGAATCTAGAAAAATCAATTCTGCAGACTCTTAAACGGCGATGACGGCCCAAATCCCGCTGTTAGGCAGAATGTTCTCCTCTCTGCCATATTGTGTGAATGCCTGAAACCTTTCGTAAGCAACCTGATAGGTTCTTATCAGTGTGGTTTCAGGCCAGGGAAGTCCACCATCGACCAAATCTTCACACTACGGCAGATACTGGAAAAGACCCAAGAAGTGCAAATGGACACTCACCACCTATTCGTCGATTTTATGGCCGCATATTACACCGTGCATAGAGACGAGCTGACGATGGTGAACTCTCGCTGCTCCGTCAAGATCAGGAACGAACCCACCGAGACCTCCTATTTCAAAAAAGGTTTTAGACAAGGCGACGGGGTGTCATGTAATTTCTTCAAAATCATTCTTGAGATAATCGTGCGTAACTTACAAGTCAACACCAGAGGCACGACCTTCCAAAAGTCCGTCCCAAGCCGAACAAACTAGATTCCATTCGAAACGTCATTCTTAAATAGCGCACGAATTGAACTGAGATGACAAAGCCAATACCGGATCAATTAACGTTGATTTAGTCAGTAAAAAAATACAGTCTTCCTTAAAATTCAACTGTGACTTGAAAAAAAAGTAACCAAAGTACGAGTCCCTATAGTCAACCCAAACCCACCATGAATAATAATTCCTCATTCAACCCACGCGTCAAAAAAACAACCGAACATGTCCCACAAAACATCCTAATCGATGCAGGAAAACTAATTTGCTTCTGAAATTGTACATTCTGTTGCATCAGACATCGTGACGTTCTCCGTTGCACACTTTCGATTTTGCGAATGGAATGGTTCGCCGCTGTCGTCGTCACCACCCGCATGGCACATTCCGGCAACGGATGAGGATGAAATTAATTTGTTCATTTGTAGAATTAAACTCGAACGCAATTCGAAAGCCAAAACTTAATTTTTCACCAATTAGTCTGTTAGTTGGTTCCGTTGCATCTGAAAGAGAGGCAGGGTGGCTGCAATACAGTACCCGGTACAGTGGTTCCCTTGTGTCGGGGAGTTGGAAATAAATTTTTGAGATTTGGAATAAATTTATCGCAAGTGCTATGAGATTTGATTTGAAAATGGTAAAAAATGAAAAAAGTTGTTGTAAGTAACTGCAGGTTGGGGCTCCAAAGGAAGCTACAAACGCAGTTGATGTAAATAAATAAAATCAAATATGAGTTGTTTAAGTAGTTCTGTTAAAGAAAAAATTACAAATTTGGTGTAAAAAGGTTTCAGTCTCATTACTAAATGAAAGCAAATCCTGTATACTCTGTGCAGGCACTACAAGTAAGTAAGTAATCTAGGGACAGAGGGCCTTTAGCCTTTTTTTCACATTTATCTCTTTTATAAATGAAATGTTGAAGGACATGCACTCTTTTGCTATTTTAAAGACTTCATTTTTGAATTGGCCGGGATTTTGTAGAGGTAAGGCAATTTCAATATTCTTGGGTTTCATCATTAAAAGCAGGCCGTAGTTCAAAGGCCAAATAGAGCGGTTCAGGATGGCCCCGACAATTTCTTTCTGCTGTAAAAAAAGCTATTGGATGTAAATGGGGCCTTTAATCAGGTGTTGTCAAACAGGTCTACCCTTGGTGGGTTTGACCAATTCTTCTTCACGGAGGTGGACCTGCCTAGGGTATATAGTGGACGAAGGATTAATCATCGGCCTGCCTACGCGTCAGTGGTTCGTTGAAATGTTCTTCAATTTCTGCACTTAATGTACTTCTTCACAAGCTTTTTCTTGAGCTGGTATTCCCGCAAGTGGTGCCGTGAACAGTTGTCCCCCCAAAGTCACTTCATATGGGGACGGTTTTCCGATTTGGTCGCTTTCAACTTTCTCAATAATTCAACTTTGTTCCTTTGGATTATAGCTGGACCTTACCAGAATTACGAGAAAAACTTCTCAGCTGGTATACTCCAAGGTTGACTGGAATTCTGACTTACAGTCGCTAGGCGGTCCTTTATACACGATAAAAAATTAACGGCTAATCAAGACTGGCATCCACTCTAGAAACCTCGATGTGAATTTTCAGTTTAATCTCCCTCCGCATTGAATCATATTTCAAGCCAGTCTTTTGTTAAGTGATATCTAAGAGGGGTATTATCATTTGTACCGATAGCAAGGCAACTATCAATTCCCATAGTAATGAAAAATTTAAAGGCAAAGCGTTCCTAACGAGATGGCTAGGTACTACAATATTCACCTTATGTGAGTGATCATCACAGGGAGTTCCCAAGCCGCTAAATTCGCCATATGACCTATAAAATCGCTACCTCGTTGCTTACTCCTTCAGAAGGCCTTCCCTTAATGACATATGCTTAAGCATTATCTGGACACGATTGATAACATTAATCGCAAATGGTTGAAATGCATAACCTTAAGTATTAACAAATTGATCTAATCCGAACCAAACCACGGGCGCTCATACTGATTTCTCATATTGGTCAAATCAGCCATCAGAAGGCACGTTATTGTCATTACTTGGCATTGTACCATTGGCACATAAACAAGCAGCCTACATCTAACCCACAACGACGAGAAGGAAATACGGAGCTTCTCAAATCTTCTCCGCTTGTTTGTCTTTTCTAGATGATGAGGAATTAATTTGGGCACACAGTTCCAATTCCTCCAATTGTGCGCTCCAAGTTGGTTAAGGTGCTTCTCCCAAATGAGATTCGGATTCGGAGATTTTTTGGATAAAAGAAGTGATGTCCATATGCTCTTTATGGCCTAGTCATCTCTAGCGCTGTATCCGAAGACGCTTGAACAGACGCATGTCGCCAGTCAGCCTACAAAGTTCGTAGTCGAAATTTATTCTCTAGATGCCACCAATGCAAACATGACTAAAAATCGCATACAAAACTTGTCTCTCAATAAGACTAAGGGCTTCCTCATCCGATTTAAATAGCGTCCAAGTTTCTGCGCCGTAAAGGAGAACTGGGATGATCAAGCGGTTGTTCAACGCCAGTTAACTCCTTCGAGAGGGAGCTCTATTACTCAATTGGCACTCAAACCCAAAGACGCTACGATTGGCAAGAGTGAATCTGCGTTTGATTTCGATAGTGATGTTGTTGCCCCTATTTACTGTGAAGCCGAGGCAGACAAAGTCCTTGACTTCTACTGCCTAGTGGAACGCTCTGTCCGAGACGTCGATGTTGTGTGTACTTCCTTGATGACAGCATATTCTTCGGTTTGCCCTCAGTTATCGCCAAATCCATTTTCGCCCCTTCCGCTTCAATCCCAACAAACGCATCACTAACGGCTTTCTGTGTTCCTCCAATCACGTCAATTTCTGGGCGTAAGCTAGCAGTTAAACAGACTTTTAGAAGATCGTGCCTCTGGTGTTGACTTCTGAGTTACGCACGACCTTCTCAAGAATGATGTTAAAAAAGTCACATGACAGCGCGTCGCCTTGTCTAAAACCATTTTTGATATTGAAGGTCTCGGTGAGGTCATTCCCGACCTTGACGAAGCAGCGAGATTTCTCCATTGTTATCCTACACAATCTGACGAGTGCCAAAACTAGAGATGGCACTGTGTAGCTCGTCTCTATGCACGCTGTCATATGCGATGATGGACTTTACTGGCCTTAAACCACACTGATAAGGACCTATCAGATTGTTGACAAACGGTTTCAGGTGTACACACAATACGACAGAAGGGATCTTCGAATTGATGTTGGTTAGACCCATCCCTTGACGGTTGGCGGGTCTCCTTTCTTGTAGAACGGACAGACGACGCTGAGATTCCACTCATCGGGCATGCTTTCCTCCGACCATATCTTACAGATGAGCTGGTGTATGCGCCCAACCAGGTCATCTCCAGCTGCTTTAAACAGTTCTGCGGACAGTCCATCCGCTCCAGCAGCTTGCTTTCTTGACCTCGTCTAAGTCGGGGGGACGGAATTTTTGCCTATCATCGTCCAAGTTGAGTGGAACATTCTGCCTAACAGCGGGATTTGGGCCGTTGTCGCGGTTCAAGGGTCTGCAGAAATGATCTTTCCAGATTCTCAGCATCGATTTCGACTCTACCACAAGTTCTCCGTTTTGGTCCCGACAGGCTTCGGTTCGGACCCTATATCCACCGGATAGCTGTTTCACCTTTCGGTAAAACTTGCGAACTTCATAACTGCCATAGCAACTCTCCATCTCTTCGAACTTATGCTCTCTCTTTTTCCTTCTGAGAAGCCGGTTCTCTTCCCTTTTTTTCTGTTCGTAGAGCTCACGAACAGCTCTCGTTGTCCGATGCAGCGCTGCCTGGTAGGCCTCCTGTTTCGCTTCATGTGCCTGCCTGCACTCGTCGTCAAACCATGGGTTCCTTCTGGGTGGTCTCGTGAAACCCAGCACTTCATCGGCAGCTTCTTTGAGGACTTCTTGACAACGTTTCTATTCCTCTTCTATTGTCTGGGCATGCAGCGTCGAACTTTAATTCCTTTAATTCAGAATTCCTTCCATCGGCGCATAGGTATTTTAAGGCTTCCTACAAATAGAGGCATTGATCAAAAGCCCGGTGACGAAGAACTTGTTACAAAATTTATGGGTTTTAAGATACAAATTTATCACTTAATTCCAATGTGCATAATTAAGGAAGGCTCGGTTGCAAGGCCCACGTCTGTTTTCCAGTCCGAACTTTGAACTAACGGTACGGCGAAACGAGCCCATTTAAGCTCCACCAAATTTCTAGAATCAAAGAATTTGTTCCATTCTTCACTTTAGACAGTTTTTTCCCCACACTGGGACCACTGTGCCCAGTCGATTGTTACGTTCGTTTTTCAGCAAACATTGTAGGCAAACACACAGTTCCCCGAGCTAGTTGGTGTTGCGGTTGGCTGGTTAGTTTTGTATGCGCGGGTGTTTTAGTTTATTATGGAATAGTGAATGTAAATTTGCTCAGCGAAATGCGATTTACAAAATGTCGGTTACTCCCACGACTCGGTCTGGGTGGCAGTGGCAGTGCGCTCGCTTGGTGAAAAAGCAATTTTCTATGAGAACGACTTTCGTGGGGGCCGCTGCAGCGTAGGAAGTCGGTGGGGTGCTGCGATGAGCCTCATAGTAATGATGTGGTCCGCAGTGGTCTAGCACTCATGTAGCGACTGTGTGGCTGGGATTAAAATTAATGAAACTTATTTGTCGATAATTTCGATGATGGAATGCGTCCGTGCGCGGAGATGAATCGCGCGCCGGCAGTTTGCCGAATGGTGATGGCGACTGCTGGAAGGGTAATAATTGTTGCAGGTTCTGGCCAAATTTCGTTGATTGAATTCGTTCTTTTATGAAATTGAATTTATAAATTAGTGTGCTCAATCATTTGGGAAATTGGGTGCGATGATTGCATTGCGAAGGATGTTTGCGGATGGCTTATAGTCTTAAGTGCAGGGATATGCTGCTCCTGCCCCAAGCGAGTGTTTGATTTATGGTTATTCATGATTTTAGGGGGCGCATTGTTTGCAATTTGCAAAATACGCTACGAGCAAATAAAAACAGATGAAATTAATTAATTAGAGAGGGGGCCTGGAGTGGAGTGTAGTGCACAGGTTTCGATCAAAATATGTCGTAGTCTACACACTGGTTCCATCCAGGATCGAACTGGAGACCTTCTGCGTGTAAAGCAGACGTGATAACCGCTACACTATGGAACCGTTTGGAAATGGAGCAGTTCTCAAACAGCAATGGAGCAAAGATCCATCTGCATCAGCATTCTGTGAGCCGAATTGAATTTGAAAAAGTTGAAGACAGGGTAGCGTGGCCGAGCGGTCTAAGGCGCTGGTTTAAGGCACCAGTCTCTTCGGAGGCGTGGGTTCGAATCCCACCGCTGCCAAGTTGTTACTTTTTTTCTCACCACTAGTGACGCACATTTAAGGTCAATTTGTTCCCATTTCAAGCAAAAGACACGCGAGAACTCTTCTAATACGTGGTAAGGGAATTTTTTTTGTTGGAACGGATATAAATCAACAAGCAACGCAGCATGTAAATTTTTCAACATCTCAACGAACATAGAGTACCTTGCCCCTTCTTTTAAATAAAAACATGTGTAGAAGGCGATGTGGAATTCATAAATTCATGTTTTAGCAATTGTTTTAATTTATACAAGATAGAGCTTCTTAAAAGTACACAATTGCAGATATGATGGGAGTACAGAGAAATAACACATCACTCAATAAGTCCCGGGACTAAGCAATAAAACGCATTTTCTAGACAAAATTCGACTTTAGTTATTAACATAGTTACCTTCAAGAGTGATACAATCAGTTCGACGCCGCTTTAACATTTCGATACATTTTTTATAGAAAGATTAATCTATCGCCTCAAGAAAGGCTTCAGTTTCGGCGATCACCTCCCCATTCGAGCCAAATTTTTCCGGCAACCATCTTTTTGAGGTCTGAAAAGAGGTAGAATCCGCTGGGGCCAGATTTGGAGAAAACGGTGGGTGTGGAAGCACTTCAAAGCCCATGGTAGCCAACGACTTGTGATACGGGGCATTGCCTTGGTGGAAGAGAATTTTTTTCTTCTTCGTATGGGACCGTTTTTTTGCAATGTCTTCCTTCAAATGTACCAATAATGCTATGTAGTGTTCGTTGTTGATCCTTTTGCCTTTCTCAAGATAGTCGATGAATAAAACTCTGTGCGCATCCCAATCTAAGGATGCCATAACCTTGCCAGCCAACCTTTGTGTTCTTGGACGCTTTGGGCGTGGTTCACCGGCTTCCGTCTACTCCGCTAACTACTGATTTGACTCTGGAGTACAGTGGTGGATCCATGTTTCATCCATTGTAACATACGGATGCAAAAAGTTCTGTTTATTCTCGCGAAACAGCTCCAAGCAGCTCTCGTAATCATCGATATGTTTCTTTTCTTCTACCCGTAAATAAGAAATCAAAAACCGCATTAAACCTGGGAAGTTATATATTTGAGGGGACCTCAAAATGCACATTGTATTGAAAATGGGCTGCAATACCCGTTCCAACAACATAAACGTAACTATTTGCTTATTTGTCGATCGTCATTCTCATCCAACTAAACGAACAAGTAATGCAACACATCGAGAACACTTCAACGGGAAAGGGGCAAACATTTTGCCAACTTTGAAAGTGGAAACCGAATTAAATATTTTCTTTTCAGATTGCAGGTAAATTGCTCACTAAATGCAGTCGATACAATTGTGTTGGTAGGTTCATACTATTCTTTTCATCTTTTCAGAAAATTCTTCAATCGACGGTAATGGATGGAGAGTGTACTTTCCTCTCTAGTTAAAACATAATGGGGCCTTTGAGGATTTAAGCTGCTTGAAACTTTTAATAAGGTCTTGGTGCGACTATTAGGATGGAATTATAAGTTTTGAATTTACTTTGGAGGGGGATAGGTCTTAAGAATGTTACAGAACTTAGACTTAATTTCTCACCATCATTCTGAAGCGAGAAAAACTCTGAAAACTTAACTCGTTGGCAACAGTTTGAATATATTAAATATTAAGTGGAGATATGATACTATCGCTCGCAGCTCCTTACTTTTGACAAGAAGCAAAAGGTATAAATCTTAAATAAAACTATCCAGAGTCGCATGTTACAAGCGTCTGCTTGATAGGCCAAAGATACATTTTTTTAAAGTTATGGCCTAAAACAATTTTAAAGAAGCCAATCTTCACGATTTTGCTAGGGGACTCAAAAAAAATAACCAAACCCAAATATGTAAATCGACTTAAATGTGCATTTCAAATAAAAAAAGAAAAAAACAAATCAAAAGACAAAAATAGAAAAAATTCAATATGAAAAAAATTACACTTTGGTTCCATCCAGGATCGAACTGGAGACCTTCTGCGTGTAAAGCAGACGTGATAACCGCTACACTATGGAACCACCTGTCGTTTCGTTTTCAAAATTACACAGTCGACAAGACGGACACGGGGTTCTTGTATTATGCCAACATGATCCGCAGTTGTTTACTAATCCAATCATGAGGAACTTGAGTTCAGATCAGATACATCGATATCCCAACGTACACAACATGCTTAACGAAAACATTGACTTGTAGTGTAAAATAATCGGGTGTTCGTGCCGTGATCAAAAGCCACAAATGGGCACCTTCCGACAGCCACTATGCCGTACGAGCATAGCAACTAGAATCTCGTGGATAACAGGAGTAATATTGGCTTCCAAAGCATCAGTCGTAGCTGGCCAGATACACGATATAGGCACCAATTTAACGTGGGAACTCATAAAATTAGGTACTCACCCAACAAGTCCATTGCTTGACTCGAAGTATGGTGTGAAAGAGCTCATCGAGATCATGTTCTCGAAATCCAGGAAGCCATACATATGTATATGTATAGTTAATATTCTTCTTTTTCTTCTTTACATGGCGCTACAGTCTGGGTGGAACTGGGCCTAAACCAACACGCCTTCCAGCTAGCACGATCTCTTGCCAGCTTCCTAAAGTTGCGCACCAAAAGTTGGTTGAGGTCCTTCTCCACTTGTGAGCGCTATCTCTACCTAGGCCGTCCACTGTTGCGTTGTCCCAATGGCTCGGACTCGAAGACTTTTCGGACTGGAGAAGTGGTGTCCATACGCACTACATGACCTAGCTATCTTGTAACCGGAGGCACCTGACCAGACGCATACCGCCGTACACCCTATAAAATTCATCATTAGATATCCTTCTCCGGATGCCACCAACGCTCTGTCCGAGACGTCGATGTTGTGTGTCCTTTCTCAATGACAGCATATACTTCGTCTTGACATCATTTATCGCCGCCGCTTCAATGCCAACAAACGCCACACTAACAGCTTTCTGTGTCCCTCCAATCACGTCAATGTCTAGGCGTAGGTGTTTACTTGTTACTTATGCACGATTTTCTCAAGAATGACGTCGAAGAAGTCATATGATAGCGCGTTGTCTTGTCTAAAACCTTTTTTGACATTGAAGGTCTCGAGGAGATCGGTACCGACCATAACAGAGCAGGGAGAGTTCTCCATCGTCATCCTACACAATCTGACGAGTTTGCATGGCACTGTATAGCTCGTCTCTATGCACACTGTTATATGCGGCCTTAGTCAGAATCTGTTAGAAAGGGCCTAGCAGCCTCAATACATCAGCAAAAATGTCAAGCCATGTGGCGGGAATAAAGTGGTGTGAGGTTGTTTTTCATGGTATGGTGTAGGCTCAATAGTTTGGATCAACCAGATCACGTATCGGCATCTCTACGCAAAAATATTAGAGGGAGTGTGCTCTCATATACTGAGTTGGAGACGGAATTGCAGATTATGTATGACAATGAGTGGTAAGGTGAAAAGGTGACTAGAAGCGAAAAACAACGATCACAGAAGCTGGTCTCGATTTTCTATAATTCTTATGTGTTATTTTTTATAGTTTTCTCCGTATCTGAAGGTCTTAAATTTTGGTGGGCTATAAAGTGCGGGCGGCAGATTTGCCTTGCGAGGGGTATTCCATATTCGTACTGTGTAGCGGAAGGACAAGTCTCTAATCATAAGTGTACATCCGAAAGTGGGCTTTGGACTTAACTGATGGGCATTCCGATATAGATGTGTATTGCGGGTGAGTTCTGTGGGTGTTTCCTACGCTCTAGCCAACAAGTCAATTCATATGGTATTCTATGGAATTCTTGAGAACTATATTGAAGAGCAACGTAGACAGCGCGTAACCTTGTCTTTACTATTGAATTTCCAGTGACTTCTTCTTCTTCTTCTTGCGGCGATACAGTCCGGGATGAACATAGACCTCAACCAAGTGACTCCTTGGATTAAATTAACACCTTTGTCTTTGACCAGCTCATCGTCTTCACTGCTAGTCTCACTAGCTTTTACGGAATTCTTTGATTTTTGTAGCCTTGAGCGTTTGATGCTGTCAAATGCTTGCTTGAAGTCAATGAATACCAAAGAATGATCTTTGCTATTCTCGTTGCCATTCTCCATGCTTTGTTTTAAGGTCCTCTTCGGAAACCACCTTGTTAGGAAAAAAAAGATACATTTTCAATAACACATAGGATGCTTGCATTCGACATTAATTTTTCCTCAACTAAAGGTAAGAACATTTACTCTACAAGAAATATTTTCCTAAACAATACTTTCCTTTGTTTAAATTGCCACAGCACACCCCATCCTAAGATTTTCCTAATTTCTTGCACCGCTCTGCAGTTATTTCATTTTTATTTCCCTCAAAGTATCTAATTCTCATGATGTGGCAGGAAAAGAAACATTCCCCTTCATTTGGCTTCCATATCACGAACCGTTGAAGCAGCGTATTTCACCTGGCACGTAACGGCGGTGATGAGTTTGACTGCAAGGACCTCACTATATGACTCGTATTCTGTGCAGTGCGCTGTCCAGTAACCTGTTCCCTTCTCTTTTTTTTTGGTTTCTCTCTGCACAACCCAAGAGTAGATGTTTTTTTTGCGAAAAAAAAACCCTTTAAGCTGAAGCCGACTAAAAAGAAAAGAGCGAAAGGAAAACGCCAAGGGAATCTAGAGCGGTTTAGATGCTTGAAATGTGTCAGACGTGGAATCGCAGAGATATATGTAAGCATGAGAATACACGGACACTTGAAAGGGGCCAATAATTAAACGTCAAAAGTGAGCAAACGTGCGGCGAATTGTTATGCTCGCTTCGTCGCACTTGAAGCTGCAATGAAATGCTTCACAAATGACGTCGGCAATGTCAGAGGGAATGGGTTTTTTTTAAGACGAATGACTAGTATATATTTCTAATCTCTTCGCAACAGAAACTGCGATGGTCTTGGTCTTGGATGAAAGACATTTCTAAATGAATTAGGAAAACGAATTAAATGATGGCTTTCGTTGAAATCGACGAGTTTTTAATGTCGTGTCACTTTCAATACACGGAAGACCTCAAATGGAGCGGTCTGCTAAAAGAATTTTCCACTGTACACATACATACACAGTAAAGAAATATTCTTTCATTTGAAACCATTTACAAGGACACTTAAATTTTCCAGGAATTGATGGGGATATGGCTTCATACCATTTTGCTTCTTTGACTGACTCTAAAGTCTGATGTTGAGCTGGGTCTTAGTCAACATACTTAAGGTAGGCGCTTCCAGCTTCAAACTCCCATCGCACAATCGCAGGTAAAATCTTTCTCTACAACGTTGCCTCGAGTGGCTGAACTGAAAGACTTTCTGTGTCAGAACGTAAGACACTTACTAATAGGCAACAGAGCCATGACAATCGATCTTACTTTACTAAGCCAGTGTGGGTACACAGCTCATTGTTCCCAAAGTCCTTCTTCACAAAAAGATCCCAATGAAGTTTTTTCCTCACAAAGTGACCTACAACCTTTCTGGCCGCATTTTGTTAATGTCCATGGCTCTGTTCTATACGGGAGCATGGGTGAAACTACCAAGGCTTTAAATAAAGATTGCTTAGTTCTTCAAGGTAGGGGTTCTCATTACACTGCCATCCAGACCACAATAATTAGCAGAGTTATTATCCGTCTAATCTCCTTGGTGATGTCATTTCCCGGAGTTCCCTGTGTAGACTGGACAAACATCAATCCGTCTGTTCAGTTTAAAAATGCAATTATATTATATTACATTATTATATTATAAAATATTTGTGTAACGTGAAACACTACATTATCATTGTATGTTGACATATGAAATATGTACTAAAATGTTAACGAAACTTTTTCTATATATTATGTCAGTTGACAGAGGAAAACTCTCTTCTTCGTATATTGGATTTGGCTGTAATAAAGTATACCTTCTAACGTAGAACTTTAATTCTTTCTATTATTTGCTCAACACTAAAAGAACATTGGTCCTTCGAGCCTTTTAAAGATTAATAATTTTTAATCGTGTGTGTGTGTTTGAATTAAACCAGTTTTTTTTTTGACATTTGCATAAATTAACCTTTACTATACTTCTAAACTTTACATTGATTACAACATATATGAATATACATACATACATATATAGACAATAAAGTACAGATTTTAAGACATTTAGTGAGTTTTTTGAAAGTGCAAATCGGGATTCCCGCGTCGCGCAAAGTAAATCTTCTCTTTGGCTGACAAACTTAGCAACCAAAATTCTAGAGACGGAAAAAGTTTAATACGGAAAAGTTTAATTGCACTGTTGGACTACACCGTTGGACTGCACCGTTGGACTACACCGTTGGACTACACCGTTGGACTACACCGTTGGACTGCACCGTTGGACTGTACCGTTGAACGCACCGTTGAACTGCAACGAAGAACAAAGAATTTTTGTCAATCATTCAGTGTCGACATCGAACGTAAGTTGAAATACATATTTTACCTTCTTTTTCTCTTACGCGTCCCTTTATTTTCGAATCGAGCTGAGATCACGCCTCGAACGTTGAAATTCCAAATTTGTAATTATGAGTGCGCCGGTGAAGCTGCAAAAAAATATTTTAAAGCAACTTCAAAAAGATGTGGAGAATTTTAACAAACGATCACCGAAGGAAAGGACGAAGAACTATATTACGAATCGTCTTACAATTCTGGAAGGAAATTTCGAGGAAAGCACCAAAAACAACAAAGAGGGAATAGCTGCATGCGAACCAGGACAGGAGAAAGATTTGGAAGAGACTTTTGAAAAGATCAAAGAGACATACATAGAATATAAAACACTGTTGCTGGATTCGTTGGATAAGATAGCTCCTGCAGTGGAACAAAGGGTGAGTCCTAGAATAAGCAATAATAATGAAAACGACATCGAAAAAACTGTTATTCGTTTACCAAAAATACAATTACCCATCTTTGCGGGAGATTATAACAATTGGCGAGCATTTCGTGATTTATTTATTTCACTTATTCATTCAAATAAAGATTTAACGGAAATTGAGAAATTACATTATCTAAAATCGAGTTTGCGAGATGAAGCCGAACGTCTTCTGCAGCATTTAGTGATTAATAACGGGAATTATAAACCGGCATGGGATATACTAACATCTCGTTATGATCATCAACGGTTCCTAGTCAACGCTCAACTCAGAACGTTTTTCGATCAGCCAACAATACAAATAGAATCTGCAGCGGCGTTAAAAAAGTTGTTAGATACTTCGGTCGAATGCAGTCATGCTCTTAGAAATTTAAAATTACCGGTTGAACATTGGGATACAATTTTCATTTTTACTATGGTGAGAAAACTTCAGACAATTACACAACAGTTGTGGGAAGAAAAGTTAGGGGCCGATCGAGAGCTGCCTTCGTTTAAGTTCTTTTGCGAGTTTCTAGAATCAAGGTTTAGAACCTTAGAAGCTGTCGGGCAACAACACGATGTCAAAAGTAGTAAAATAATTAAAGATGTATCAACCAAAACGCGTAACTTGTTTGTAAAACAGATCAACCATAGACAATTTAGTTGCAAGCTATGCAACAAAGGGGCTCACGCTCTACGGACATGCAAAAGGTTTATTAAAATGGATAGTGCTTCACGCTTAAAGTTTGTAAAAAACATCGGGATTTGCGAAAACTGTTTGGCGTACAGTCACAACACCATGCAATGTCCAAGTGGCCGAAGATGTTACTTTTGCCAACAGCCACATCACTCTTTGTTGCATAGTTATCCTTCGGCTAATTTTCCACAAAACACACACATACAAAACACTCAACACCACACAACACATTCAGCGCCTAATCCTTTTACATCACAAAACACAACACAGTCAACGCCTAATGCGTTAAATTCATCACATACACCACACTACACAACACATTCACACCCAACCTCATCGACTTCAAAGCAACAGGCATTCCTTACTACGCAATCACACTTGTCAGCTGCTGCTGAGCCTTTTCCACAAGTAGCTAATTATCTAGCAACGCAAAGACAGCTTCACGTTTTATTGGCAACAGCCTTAGTTAAAGTTAGGACGTCGTCGGGAAATACGGCGGTGCTGAGAAGTTTAATAGACCCAGGTTCGGAAGCGTCATTTATTACAGAAAGGGCGGCCAATAGCTTAGCAGTAAAAGGCAAAAGGGCTTGCGTAGAAGTTTCGGGACTAGGAAAGGTACGTAGTGGCGCAGCTCAGTCATGCGTTAACCTAACTTTAGGGTCTATACATTCAGAGTACGAAACAAATACGCAGTTCCTAGTTTTTAAGTCTCTGACGGGCATATTACCAAACGCCGAAATCATAACAAAATCTTGGTATCACATCCACGGACTGACGTTGGCTGATCCAACTTTTTATAAGCCAGCAGCGATCGACATTCTATTAGGAGCAGATGTATTTGCGGACATTGTACTTCCGGAAGTGGTACGTGGCGATGAGAACACCCCGATTGCCCAAAACACATTATTGGGCTGGATCATTATGGGAAAAGTGACTCAGCCGGCATATAGAATAAATAATTTTTATAATGCGGTTGATGTAGGACGACAACTCCAGAAGTTCTGGGAAGTTGAGGAAGCTCCTTACAAACCTCAACAACGAGTTGAAGAAACAGAGTGCGAAATGCTGTTTCAATCTACAACGAAGCGATTAGCATGCGGACGCTTTGAGGTGAAACTACCATTTAAGGCAGGTGCGAGATCTGCACTGGGACCTTCGGCACCAGGAGCTTTACGTAGATTTACATCTCTGGAGCGAAGATTTCGAATAAATCCGATCTTAAAGACAGAATACCAAAAGTGTATGCAAGATTATATACAGTTGGGGCACATGATCGAAGTCGACATAGAAGATGAAATTTTAGATACTCCACACCATTATGTTTTACCACATCATGCAGTATTTAAAGAAAATAGCTCCACCACAAAATTACGCGTGGTCTTTGATGCTGCAGCTAAATCAACGGATGGTTCTTCACTGAATCAACATTTAATGACGGGACCGAAAACTCAAATAGACATCACCGACGTCATCATGAAATGGAGGCGATACAAATTTACATTCACAGCCGATATCGAGAAGATGTACCGGCAAATCCGCATACGGAAAGACGACTCCAACTATCACCTCATATATTGGCGAAATGAGGAGACGGAGCCTCTTAAATTGTACAGATTACAGACTGTCACTTTTGGTACAACATGCGCTCCGTATTTGGCCATCCGGTGTCTCAATCAGTTAGCGGATGAGGAAGGTAAAAACTATCCGAAAGGAGCACAGGTAATCAAAGAGGACATATATGTAGACGACGTTTTCACAGGCGCGGATTCCGTCGAAGAGGCGGTCACAAAACGCATCGACGTTTACACTCTGTTATTAGCAGGGGGGTTCAAGTTGAGGAAATGGGCTAGTAACTCCGAGGAAATCTTGAAGGGTATACCCATTGACCATAGGGAAATGAAGGTATTATTTTCTTCAAGCTCACCACAACATATCATGGTTTCCGGAAAAAGATACAATGTCATTCCACAGTATTTCAGCTAATGCAGTTAATCCCACCAAGAGAAGCATGCTCTCAACCATCGCTAAATTATTTGATCCTATGGGATGGATCGCACCAAGTGTTGTCAAAGGGAAAATACTCATGCAAAGACTTTGGAAAGAGCAGTGCGATTGGGATGTACCTGTTCCAGAAGACCTGCAAAAAGAATGGGCGGCCTTTTGTGAGGACCTATCTCAACTGGATCAGATAGAAGTGCAGCGATGGAGCCATCTTCATGGAACAAACAAGGATATCGAGCTTCACGGATTCGGGGATGCATCGGAGAAGGCATATGGAGCAGTAGTCTACTTGCGTGTGCTAGATGCCTCGGGTGAAATACATATGCAGGTATTAATAGCCAAAACGCGAGTAGCGCCGGTCAAAACACAGACGCTTCCACGTCTCGAACTCTGCGGGGCAGTCCTCCTGGCAACATTGTTGAACTACACGTCAAAAATTTTAGGATTGCAACATATCAAGCAGTTTGCATGGATCGACTCTACGGTTGCTCTGGCATGGATAGCAGCGTCTCCAACAAAATGGGCAACGTTCGTCAACAATAGGGTGGCTGAAATACAACGGCTCGTTAAACAAGACTGTTGGAAGCACGTTCCGAGCGAGCTGAACCCGGCGGATATAGCTTCGAGAGGAATGAGGCCATCAGCGTTGATGTCCAACACCCTTTGGTGGAACGGGCCGGATTTCCTAAGAGAATCGTGGAATTTTCAACAACCATCACAGCCGACAACACAGGAAACACGAACTGTTCATGCACATACAGTCACACAGGTAACAAACCAGTTGGACAAGTTGATTGGCTCGAAATCAAACCTTGGTCAATTAACACGAATCGTGGCGTATTGCACGCGATTTGTGAGCAATCTAAGGAAGAAAACGGAAGATAGAAATTTCGGCGTATTAACTGTACATGAACTTAACACTGCACTAATAACCATCATTAAAGGGGCTCAATCACAAATGTTTAAAGGAAATAACAATTCAGAGGTACCCAAATCCCTCTGTGCATACACGGATATGGAAGGAATTCTGAGAGTTGGAGGCAGATTACAGAACGCGGAACTCACACATGACCAACAGCATCCTATTATACTCCGTGGGAATCACCATTTTACAAAGCTGCTGATTGAAGATGCACACACGAGGTCCTTGCATGGAGGCCTTTCGAAAACACTCCTTTTTTTACGCAACAAGTACTGGATTTTAAAGTGCAAAAACACAGTAAAAGGCGTCATCAACCGATGCATCATCTGTTACAGGTATAGGGCAAAAGCGTCGCATCAGCTTATGGGCAACTTGCCAACCCCCAGAGTATGCGTATCACATCCGTTTACCAACACAGGGGTCGATTATGCAGGCCCTATAGAGGTAAAGTCTTGGAGAGGACGGAACGCGAAAAGGTATAAGGCATATTTTGCAATTTTTATATGTTTAGCCACCAAAGCCATACATATAGAATTAGTAAGTGACCTCACTACTCAAGCCTTTTTAGCGGCGTTGCGACGATTTACGTCACGAAGAGGTAGGTGCGCAAATATTTTCAGCGACAACGCCACCAATTTTGTAGGTGCTAACCGCGAACTGGAGAAACTGCTCAAGGAGGCAAAAATGGACTGGACCACAGTAGCAGAGATGCAAGTCAATGACGGAATCCAGTGGCATTTCATTCCGCCAGCATCGCCCCATTTTGGAGGATTGTGGGAGGCAGGCGTGAAGTCCATTAAACAACATCTCAAACGCCTCGCTAGAGACGAGACCTACACCTTTGAGGAACTCACGACATTGCTGCACCAAATCGAAGCGTGTCTTAATTCACGGCCATTATGTCCGATGACCAACAATCCACACGATTTTACGGCGATAACCCCAGGTCACTTTTTAATTGGAAGATCCATTGATGCACTTAATAATAATAATAATTGAGTGGCACTACAGCCCACAACGGGCCAGGGCCTAGCTTCTACAACAACTACTCGTGTTGTGCATGCTACTGTTCTTCACGAGTAGAAGGGACCTACAGTTTTTTGCCGATTCCGAACGGCGAGATTTGAGAAGCTTTCCATAGACAATTAATACTCTTTGAGTGTTGTCAGCAGCTCGAAAGAGGTGGTGCCGTGAAAAAATGCTAGGTGTCCCGCCGGGAATCGAACCCAGACTTTCTGCGCCGCGGTCGATGCACTTACCACTGCGCCACGGCGACCACATTGATGCACTTCCCCAAGGTAATATGACGGATATAAAACTCGGTCCTATACAGCGATGGCAAAAAATCCAACAAGCGCAACAAATATTCTGGAACAAGTGGCAGTCAGAATACCTAACACGACTCCAGCAACGACCAAAGTGGCTAAAAGAGGAAGAACAGCCGAAAGTTGGAGATTTAGTATTAATAAAAGAGGATCACTTGCCACCCACCAAATGGAACCTGGCGTGAATCATTACATTACATACAGGTGAGGATAACTTGGTTCGAGTCGTGACCCTTAAGACGACGAGAGGAGAAATAAAAAGGCCCATCACCAAAATATGCATTTTGCCATCCAATGAGACCCAAGATGAAAACAGCATTACCGACGGCAACCCACACTCCAACAATACACAATTAACTTTAAACTAGCAGATTTTAACATTAATAATCGAAGGCGGATAACCGAAAAGAACATTTGAACACACATTAAACATCCAATATTATTTAACGAAATAACTTAATACTTACTGTCAAACTTACCCAACACTTCACGCGTTACATCATATTGTTTCATTTCATCGATCCGGTTCATCGTCCTCTAAATTTTGCATACTTCACCGGGGGACATAACGAAATCGAACGAAATCGAAATACCGAAACAACCCAGCACATTAAAGTCATGGTACAAACACATATTCACACACATAAATTACAATCGCGATCGTCACTTTTCATGCACTTTATGTTTCTCACAAAAAAAAAAAAAAAAAACACTAACATTTCACTAATTATTATTTTAAGTTTCTTTTCCCAGGCACACGCACTCATGGGAGTCACAACACTACACTTCAATAAAGTCACATATGTATAAGCTGGGCATGTACATGCATTAAATTGTGTACAAATACAAAACGTCTTTACATATGATGACGTCATTAAATTACAACCCAAGCGTCTTGAATGGATGAGCGGTCCATTACGGCTTGGGATAACAGATCGCGCTACGCAAGTACATTCGAATCTAACCCGAGAAAGTTGCACAAACCCGACACTTACTTAAATTAGAACCCTAGCAAATTAAAACAATTACCTGGTATTCATACCACTTTTTCTACTTTTTGGCAGAAATAAATCTACACAACACTCCATCACATTCGGTTTACGCACGAACTACACTCCGACCGGAACACGTAGGAATCAAGCAAATCACACCGATCGCTGCCTCCATTCAACTAATCAATGAGGATGATAAGCCGCATGTAAACAAGGGCGAATTCGGCGAATTGCAACAAAGGGCGAACGAGGCTCGACATGATGTTCGCTCTGTTCTCTTTAAAGTACATCGCGCACAGCCGGGGAGGATGTTCAGTTTAAAAATGCAATTATATTATATTACATTATTATATTATAAAATATTTGTGTAACGTGAAACACTACATTATCATTGTATGTTGACATATGAAATATGTACTAAAATGTTAACGAAACTTTTTCTATATATTATGTCAGTTGACAGAGGAAAACTCTCTTCTTCGTATATTGGATTTGGCTGTAATAAAGTATACCTTCTAACGTAGAACTTTAATTCTTTCTATTATTTGCTCAACACTAAAAGAACACCGTCTTTTGTGACACTTTTTCCAAAATATCGGTGCTGATAGGTCAGCATGTACTTTGTCTTCCCCTCATTCATCACAAGACCCCCCTCAACCACACCCTTAACGATACTCTTAAAAGCTTCATACAAAAGCCCCACAAATATATACAGAAGCAATAGTTTTATATTATGGTCACTGAGTCATAATCGGAAAGTCGAAGGTCCAGGGTTCGATTTCCGTACCAAACACATCTCTGAAAAGATCATTTCTGCAGACTCTTAAACCGCGATGACGGCCTGAATCCTGCTTTTAGGCAGAATTTTCCTCTCAATTTGGATGATGATAGGCAAGAATTACGTCCCTCTGACTTAGACGAGGTCGAACAAAGCTGTTGCAGCTGGAGCAGGCGGACTGTTTGCACAGCTATACACAGCAACTGGAGATGATGGTAGAATGCATGCAACAACTCATGTGTAAAACAAGAAAGGAGACCTCTTCGACTGCGTTAGCTGCGGAGAGATCAGTCTCCTCAACATCGCCTGCAAAATTCATCAGTGCCGTATTGTATAAGTGCCTAAATCCGTTCGGCAAGCAGAAGTCCACAGTAGACGAGATTTTAGTTTTACGGCAGATCCTGAATGAGATCCGAGAAGTGCAAATCGACACTCACGCCCTATTCGTTGATTTTACGGCCGCATATGACATCGTGCACAGAGACGAAGTATACAGTTCCATGTCTAGTTTTGGCATTCTTTTCAAAATCGCCAGATTTCCGTCAACTTCGGTAACGAAGTCACCGTAGCCCTCAATGTTAAAGAAAGAGGTTTTAGACAAGGCGACAAGCTGTCATGTGACTTTTCCAACATCGTTCTTGAAAATCGTGCGGAACTCACAGGTCTACACCAAAGGCACGATCTTCCAAAAGTCTGTTCAATTGCTAGCTTACGCTGATGACATTGACGTGATTGGACGAACACAGCGAGCCATCAATGAGGAGTTTGTTGTCAAGTAAGCGGAAGCGGAGAAAGTGGCCGTCATCAGGGAAGGATAGACAACATCAACGACTCAGTCAAAGTGTATCACTAGACAGCAGAAACTTCGAGGTAGTCAACGACTTTGGCTTTGTGCTAAATAGGGACAGCAACATCAGTCTTGCCAATTGCTGCTCCTTTGGGCTCAAAAGGTATATGAGTAATACAGTCATCACTCAAAGAAACAAACTGCCTTTGTATAACAGCTCCCAGTCCTCCCTTATGGAACCAATACTTGAACGGTACGAAAATCGGATGAGAAAGTTCTTAGTCTATTCGAGAAAAAAGCTCTGTGCTCGATTTTGGTTGATGGCTTCTGGAGGAGAAGATTCAAGGACGAACTTTATAGGCTGTGCGGCGGGATGCGCCTGGTCAGGCGTCTTCGGAAAAAACGCTTAAGATGGCTTGGTCATGTAGAATTTATGGTCACAACTGTCTGCGCCATTGGTACAGAATTGCGCCGACGTTGAGATGGAGCACATAACTACAGACCTGGACCTCAACAAACATGAAGTGCGCAACTGATGGGAGACACCAAGAGAATCCTTCATTTCTTCAACTCTGATGCCACCATGGCCTGACTTTATGTACTTGCCCAAAGTCATAAGCCTGACATCAAATAAAGGAATATGAAAAGTTGTCTTCAGAGACTTCTGAAAGCAACTTCTCATCTCATCTTCAGATTTTTGTTCAGCAACTGGATGGATGTGGATGGAACTGCGATGAATGGAAGACGACCAACACGGTGACCCAACCTTCTCCTTTGACATAGTGGGCGCACTTACGCGCTATGCAACGGCTGTAGTGACTAAACAAGTTCTTTAATAAAAATTAAGCACCAGTTAAGAAAAATACAACATTTGGCAGATACATTCAAAAGCAACCTCTTAAGACGGGTTTTCATAACTGCTTGTAAATGCTTGCTGTCACCCCGGATGTATATAATACTCATGGCAGAAGAAATTATTATTCAAAAGTTGACAAGAGCTTTAACAGCAAACATATCCATTTCCTGAAGATACATTCAATCAAACATGTCACAGAAAAAAAAAATCAGAATTCGAAATCTCAAGATCGAACACTCTGCTCCTAATGCGATAATCAAACGTGATTATCGCTACATAGTCAGCACATTGAGTTATTATTATTCAAATCATACGACGTTGTGTGTAATTACATTCGGAACTCTCATGGGGACGAGGCGATGAAACGAAGATACAGTCCCCTTGTGAGGGATGATTTTCTTAGACTCTATCTCAGTCTGATTTCGTACGTCATTTACATATGTAGCGTGAGTTCCTTTGAAACTTTTTTAATGGAATTTTTCGATGAAATATTCACGACGCCGACGACGACGAGGACGTCTTCGGCGGTGAAGACTCTTATCGGGGGGTTTGTCCTTAGAAAAAAAAATCTTCGATTGTTTGTTGGGCGGATACCGCTATGGAATCCATCGCTGACAGGCGCATTTAAGGATGCACTGAAAATCCATTATACTGAACACAGAGACGTAGATTCTGTACGTGCAGCCTTCGATTTGATTGTCAAGTTGAGACTGACGACAAAGTCCCTAAGGCGAAACAAGAGAACTCTGTTATAGAGATATAGGAATTTGCACTTTGCGGAAGACATATTCGCAGTGCACCTGTTTACTTGAAGATTATCTTATGTGTGGGTGGTGTAAGAGGGAAGAAGGTGGACGGTACCTCAAGAATTCAATCACAAGTAGGGGGGACCTAGAGATTATTTTCGACTCCGAACAGCGAAATTTGCAAAGGACACGAGAAGAAGTAGCATTGTTAGTAACTCGAATGAAGATAGACGTTCTGGTTTTATTTTCAAATTACACAAACACGTTGTAGTTACAAGACCACGAAAGTATACAAAATGCATTTTGAAAAACTTCACTTAGGCAAAGGACGGTTTTACCTTTCACTTATTTCATTTCATTTCCACATTTTTTTGTTGCTCATTTTTAGCTTTTTAATCGTATGTACTCTTGTTTTCTCAGAAGAAATGGGGATCTACAGCTCACAGATGACTACAAACCACGAAACACTTACTCCCTTGGAAATTTGAGGCCATCGGAAGCTAGTGAAGTTTTGAAAAAATAAAACCAATCTTCATTGTACAAAAGGGGACTTAAATAGGAATCTTCTGGTGACATGACTTGTCTTATGAGCACCTCTTGCTGAAACGTACTTAACCGCAGCTCCCGATGGCGCTACTATCGAGACAAGAATTGGCTATCATTTGCTTCATTTCTGTAGACGACCCCTTCTAAAATTTCAACCGCTTCGGAATAGTATTCGAATTTTATTTTGACTGTCTGTAAAAGTAGGAATGCTGGCGGATTTCAGAGAAATGGGAAATTGCTCGATGAAAGCAAGCCATCATACGATCATGTGAATGGTAATTTTTTTCTTTCGATGACGTCCATCAAGAACATAGTCATGTGTCGATTTTTGATCAGCTATGTCCTGATGTCTCGAAAATGGCTACCACGGAGGTGACAAAAATCAACATTGACAGACCATCGATAAGATAGTTGAGGCATCTCCTGCATGAAACTTTTGACATGGGGCTGTCTGCGCCGTCCATCACGATGGCTCAACTTTCAACAAGCTTAACTGTGAGATCACTTAGAAACAGTACATGTCGTGGGTAAAGCGGAACTTACATGAATTTCTGCGTCATTTTGAGACCGCCGACGAAACATGGACTAATATACGCCAAAGACCAAGGAACAGTCGAAACAGAAGGCTCCGAAGAAGTTGAGGACTTCCCTCTCGGTTGGAAAGGTGATAAGAACAATGTTCCATGTTACACAAAGTTGACTGCCTGGCTCTTCTATTTCAAATTGCAGAAGAAACGACCCAATTGGGAGAAGAAAAGGTTTAACTCTTCCACCAGACAATGCACCGAATTTGCCAATTAGTGCCAACTGCTGCCACATCCACCGCATTCTCTAGACTTCGGAAACATAATAATACGTTCCAGTGCGAATGGCAAAAATTCAGACTTAAACTTTGAGGGTTATCGTGGTCTCCGTGACGTTGTGGGAAAGTGCGTCGACTCACACGCCAATGTTCCAGGTTCCATTCTCGGATGGAAAAACTCGCATTTTTCACGGCATAACCTCTTTCGAGTTACTAACAGCACTGAAAGTGTCCAAACTGTCCATGAAAAGCTTCTCAAATTTCAATGTTCGAATTCGGCGAAAAACTGTAGGTCCCTTCTATTCGTGAATGAATAGTAGCACGCACAACACGAGTACTTGTTGTAGAAGCTAGGCCCTGGTCCCTTGTGGATTGTAAGGCCACTCAATTATGTGGAGGTTATCCTCTGTACAAAGGCCTACTATACTGACCTACAGAAAATTGTTTAAGGAATTTAATGCATTTCAAGTGAATTGGGTCAAACGAAGAGTATGCTGAAAAACACATTTTAGCTTTTTGAAAATGTTAGTGGACAATTGGACACCAAGTGTGAGGCCTTTTAATGTACTGTATTATATGGAAGACAAAATTTTGCCTATGAGTAAAATTTCTAGACTACGTAAGTGACATCGTCATCATCGTGCGATTGAAGAGCATGTGCACATAGCATTGAACAGCAACTTGGTCGAAGTGCGAAAATCAATAGCTGTTGTATTGTGCCATTAGGCATATTGGCAGGCGTTAACTTCACCATCGAAAAGCAAATAAACCTGAATTCCGACACAAAATCAGCGTTGACAATCGATTTTTTGTTCAGTCTGTCAGTCTTGTTCAGTCATACAGGGGAGGTCAAACCGCCTAAAGTGTCAAACTCATTTTATGCGAGGCGCCTGTCATACAATCATTGCAATGTGCAGTTGAATGCTGGGCAAGAAACAAAGTTGCATATTGTTCGCACGATTGACAGAGAAACGAAACAGCTCACAGCGCTAGAGGCAGTAAGGTCATAGATTCTTTCACCGATGACCAAATTTGGAACCATGACCAAAGAGGACTCCTATAAAATGCAGCCAGAACTATCCCCTGACTACGAACTCTCCTGTGGGCATCACGGATTAGAGAATTAGGGGTCGCCCCATACATCTGATGGGCGTACTCCTGTGCGAAATATCTGCTTTGCATCAGTGCCGGCCAGAGTCACTCTAAAATCAGGCGTGCAATACGACCTAAGCCCTTACACTGTGTCAAGGTGTATATCATGCGAAGGCAATGCATGTATTCCACCGATTTACTGATCCCTACCGCTCTACAAATTCCTGCAGATCTCGATGGGGGACAGAGTATATTTATGGACGTGGTAACCTACGAAGCATTATCCTGTTGTAATATCGGCAAAAAAGTTGCGATGACTATGCATTGGGACTTGAGAATGCAGTGCAGTGGTTCGTACCAATTAGCAAATTCAGTGCGTTGTGTACTGGAGGAGTAAATCGTTTTCTTCTGCAACTTGGAATCGATTCGGTTCAGTAATTCGGCATATAAGAGCCAGCTTTAGCAAACTCATTGGCTGTTTCGTTTCCGGTTGTTTCGTGGCTTTGTCAGCAGAGCCTCTGAAGGGGCTTTTGTTTTAGACAGGTTGTCATTGCGCAACCCGTCAACCACCAACCTGCCTGTTTGTTTTGAAAACCCTTCACATACTCTGGTACTCGTATGTGACGCCGGAAATTTATTGAAAACGTCATACGATCAGATATGTATCTGCGTGGTGGTGAAAAATAATCACATTCATTCACCTGATTAAAGTGCTACAATGAGCGCAACACCAACACCGCCAACCACCCGCATGGCGAACGTCCACAGAAATGCGAATGCTCATATAGTCACGTGCACGAGTCCTCGCGAAACAGCGGCGGAGTCAAACAACAAAAAATCCCAATAACGGCAATTAAATTGTCCTCCTTTCTCCTCGCAGCCTGTCGACTCCTGTGCACAGAAATGCAGTGTTTTTTCTCATTATTTAAGCAATCGCGCGAAACAATAAGCGCAATAATGCGGCTTCCACTCTAGCTGGATAGCATACGGTCCGCTGGCGCTTCCTCGTTGCGCCTTCGCTGGCCTCCGGGACACAAATCCCACTGTACGTGTGTAGAGACTGTCATTTGCCGGTTTTATTATTGCGATTATTTTATACCGAAGTCGGCAAAGAGACCGCAAATGAAAATTGCTTTGGCGGACGGCGAATGAGCGCAGAGAGCCAGGACACTGCCGGGGGTCACTAGATGGGCGCCCTACCCGCCCCACAATGTGGCAGCACTGGCGATAACAATAAATCGAGAATAATACACAAAAGATCACCACCACAGAAGGCACTGTCATCGTCGTCCTTGTCGTCTTTCACGTAGTCCTCGTTCTTGGTATTCGTCCAGGACGGCAAATAATGGCCGATTTAATTCAGTTGAAAGAATTCCCTTCCACTGCGACAACACTCTTGCCAGCCACCTCCGCAGCCATGTGCAGTGCAGTGGCAGTCATCGACGTGCACTTGGGAGGGGACCTAAAATACGCGCTCTCAACTTGCAATAGCAACCGCCTCCGCTACGGCAGCGGCAAACAGCAACGACATCAACGGCCGCAACGAATCTTCTACGACGCTGACAATAGGGCTTAGGAATGCTGAAAATCCCAGTTATGCCCAATGTGAAGACGACGGTGAAGCCGGCGTGCTGGAGCAGCTTTTGTCAAGAACAATGGGTCGTCGGCAGATGGATGCCTTCGATTCAACAAGTTGAAAGAGGATTCAGACTTTTGTGCGGCGGACGCGACGGTATTTCGTGCTGCAGCATGCCTATCAGGGGATGGCGTTAAATGCCGAATGAGCTTATGGGCAGAGGAGTCTTGCGAGTGATTTGTTTGGATGGTCATTCGAATCAAAGGATGTTCATCCGTCGATAGGTATTTTGCAGGTAGTTTGACTATTGTTGTTTGGAAAAACTTGATTAATGTCGGAGGCACGACGCCTATGTGGGCAGGTATGGGGAATGGTCCCTCGCATTGTGGGGCGACACAAAAGCCGCATAAATTAAAATCGTCGAACGTCTGTCGAAAAGTATTTCGAGGCTGGGGTAGACGGGGATTTTGCATGGCTATAAGGAGGGAAAAACTCAGTCTGTGGCATGGAAAACGTTGCGGTTCATCATTAAACTTCTACAACTGCAGGATAGTTGATTTTAAAGGATTTTAAGTCTGGGGGAATAACGAGGAACGGGGAAAGGAAAGAATTTGGAAATCTAAGATCCTGAGAGATCCCGAAAGACTAAAAATTACGAATTCTTACAATTTGACAAATCTGTCAACAAATTGCTTTCTTCCAAGTAAAGAGAGAAGCATACTGCAGGAGGACTTCAGTTCCCGGACATTGATTGTCGAAGGCACCCAACGTAGTCAGCGAGGAGTAATTTTCCCTTTACTTCAATTACAGTGATACCGCCTGACAATGTGGTGCCTTCTCCATCAGGCAAAGGTCAGGTTTCTCCAATGGGTGCATTGCACTCACAGCATACATTGGACAGCAAATATAGAGATAACTGAAAAGATAAAATCTGTTTCAACTGTTTGCTTTGGATCACTTCCAGCTATTTCGCCGAAAATTACGACACGCCACAGAAGAACTCCGCTGGGGTTACCCAAGGATCGGTGTTAGGCCCACTGCCTTAGAATACAAGGTATTAGGGAGCGCTTTGACTACGATTGCCCGTAGGAGCTCGTATTATAGGCCAAACACAGCAATAGATCAAATAAAACGGCAGCTAGAATCTTCAGGCTCCGAAATGGTGGATAATAAAACGTAACTTGTTCTGTTTAAGAGCCGGAAAACTGTGCAACCAGAATATTTGATCCAAGGAAGCGGTAAAATACCTGGCAGTGATCGTCGTCGGTCGTCTACAAACTTCTATTTACTAGACACGCGAACTACGTATGAACGCGGATGGACGAGTATTCCCAAGGAGGACCCTCTTAGCTAATTATCACAGTGGTCAAACCGATTGTCCTATACACTTGATCAGTTTGGGCAGATACTCTAAAGAAAAGAAAAACATGCCTGAGACTATTGCCGGTGTATTGCTAGACGTTACTGACAAAAAGCTTTTGCCATAGCGGGTATCCCATTGATATCCTTGTAGAGGAGATGAAAGGAATTACCGCAGAAAACTCACAATGTCATCTGAGGCCGCAAAAGTATAGCGTGCAAAGAAGGAGGAAAGGGCGCAGTCAATAGGTCTGTTGCAACCTCAATGGGACAACATAAAAAAAAAGGCAGATGAACGCATACCCCGATCCCAGAAATCAAAACAAGGGATACAAGGGAACTGCAACTCTCATCTGACGTAGTTCCTTCCGAGCCATGGTGGCTTTCGAAGTACCTGTTCAAATTAGGACACGTCAAATTCCCGTATTGTCTAGTGTGCCAAAACCAAGAGGAGGACATGCTTTCTTCTATGACGGTTGTTTCACGAAATATGGAAGTTACCTACCAGGCCCACCAGATCTTATCAGGAAAATGAAAAAGTCAGACTATCGCTTGTATATATGAGCGGAAATGTAGAACGTGGGCAGACGGAGTTACGTATATCAGAAGAATAAGCAAAGTTAGCTGAAGAAGAGATGTAACACTTATTGCCTGCCAGTTCAGCGAAGTAATACCAAACGGCAGTTCCGCTGGAAGAGAGGCGTAAGAGTTTAGGGTGTGTATTAATACGTGTTCCCGAAATCTAGTACTTGGGCTTGCAAATCTTACATGCTAATGGCCTGGGATTCACCAGATTGTTCGGCTCTTAACTCTTTTTGTAGGCCTTCTCTTTGGCTTCTCTCGTCTTTAATTCATCTTCTTTTTCTTCTTGTGGCGCTACAGTCCGGAGTGAACCTTGGCCTCAACCAACATGGCTCTCTAGCCAGCACGATTCTTCGCTAGCTGCATCAAGCTGCGCACTCCAATTTCTTTGAGATCCTTCTTCACGCTACGCCTAGGCCGTCCTCTGTTGCGTTGTCCCAATGGCTCAGATTCGAAGACTTTTCGGCCGGAGCACTGGTGTCCATACGCTCTACATAACCTAGCCATATAGGCCTCTAGCGTTGTATCAGAAGACGCTTGATTAGGCGCATGTCGCTGTACAGCCCATAGGGTCATCGTTGAATCTTCTTATTTAGAAGCCATCAACGCAAATAAAACCACAAAATCGCATGCAAAACTTTTCTGTCGAAAAGACTAAGGGCTTCCTCATCCGCTTTTAGTAATATCCAGGTTTCCGCGCCATAGAGTATGACTGGGTCTTTAATTCAAGAGCTTCTCCAGAACACATTATCGTCAACTTTCCGGATGATGAGACAGCCTTTCCCTTCTTCGGAGGACTATCTCCGCATTTATTCCACAGCTTCAATTGTTCCTTGGTCTTTGATATAGTGAAGTATGTTTTGTAAAGAATCAGAAAAAGTGGAGCAACTCTTTCGAAATGCGTCAAACAACATCAAATAACTTCAAACACTGCTCTACAGGACCTGTGGGCAAATGCGGCACCCATAGCGGAGACAGTTGTCTAAAGCTCAACATTTTATTCAGAAAGTGGACCAAGCGGTCATTTGTAATGGCTACAGCTTTAGCTACCCCAAGAGCTTTCTATCTTCACTTACCGCTGAAGAGCACCTAGCCGTGGCTAATCAAAAACCTCACACATTGACTCCAGCTGACTCCAGCTGATATTCAAATAGCATGGATGCTTTTAGAACGAATGCCTGTGTCATCAGCAGTTTGGTCCTGGAATGTCGTTCAAACAAAGAACGGTTCATTGAAAATTCTTACAGTATTGTGTCTATAAGATTCTTATAGCTGATCGAAATAAATTGACGATTATACAGTGTTATATTCATTAAATAACGACAGGGGATACATTTCCGTTTAACAAGCCGATTCAACTGAAAGCTCTTCTCAAAGACAACTTTCCCATTGAACTAGTGTGTTTTTCTGCAACCAACCCCACACACGAAACACTAGAAAACAAATTCAAACGTGCGAGAACCGAATAGGAATGCTCAGCAGCGTCACAACAGTCTTACGCGTTAAGTCAGCAAAAGCAACAACCCACAGGGTTACCCCCCAAAATTGGTTTTCGTTTCGCATCTCATGGGCTTTCAAATAGAAGGGTAGAGCCTTTCATGGAACAACCAAAATTACACGAATTCCACAAGAGGTTGCTGCTCTTCACAGCCACCTCCGACATCCCCCGCCGCCGCCGTCACCATCAGGCACCCGTTCGCTGGCAAACCCTTCTTGCCGCCCATAAATATCTCAAAATCTGCCGCAATGAAATTAGAATTGAAACAACCTGCTGGAAGCCACAATTTTGAGAATGACTGCGGATGCGGTTTCATTATAACCCGTTCCTGGTGTTCCTTCTTTGTCAGCGTGCGACGACGACGACGATGACGACAACGGCGAGGACGACAACTACAGCGAGCGACGACGACGACGGCGGCGGTGTTTTTATTTGGTCCTTCCCTGTGAATTACAAAGTGCTGCCGCGAAGCCAACCGGATGGCGCCAAGCCTGACGAGGGAGGTTGTGCAAAAATAGCTGCTGCCTTTCTCGTCTGGCATGCGGCAGCATTTCTGCTCGTTTCTCAGTCGGACAAATACCGAGGAGTCAACAAAACGGAATTAGAATTTTAAGGCCATCGCAAAAGGGGTGAGTGTGCGAATGGCGGACGGGGGGATTGGGTGGGGGCGGTTATTGTGAAAAACACCAAAAGGGAGTGTAAGCACGTGCATATGACTACTGGAACGGTAAGAAACGCATGCCGGAACGGAGGACCACTGGCAGCAGGGTCCGCCGAACACAATTCAACATGTGGCACGGGCTTTATAAAATTGAATAAGCATTTTATTGAGATGCCATAACGCAGCGCACACACATGCGACACGGGGCGGTGTGGAGCGATGTGAGGTGGGGGGACGGCTTCTTTTTATTGTCGTACTAGATGTAAAAGTGGCACTTCAAAGAAATTTTTCGTAGGAACACTTTAGACAAGCGCCCGAGTGTGGGCCTTGAATTTTTATTATTTATTAAAAACAAAAAGGGATGCACGCAGGGGTGTGGCACAGCTCACATATTGTTGTTTGGCGCTGTGCGTCTCTGCAATAAGGGAGCGCGCCATCCAGACTAAATGGGTATCTAATTTTGTTTGCTTTGCGATATTTTTTTTATTAATAACGGTCACAAGTGGCAAAGGTATCTCGCTCATTGATTATTCCGGTGTCATTGCAAGCGTGGGACTTATTGTGTCTTTTCCATCCACCTTGCGATAAATTATTTGTAAGAATTTTAAGGTGGCGTGGAGTTGGAGATCCGAAAGAGAGGAGATGCGTAGCTAGTTTTAGACGAGAGTCGAGAGATGCTTGGAGACTAAATAGGCTTAGTGCCAAAATTGTAAGCATTTTCGAATGCAAAGTTTTGTTTACTGAATTTGCGTGTTGAGGATGTCTGTGCAGTAAAGGGTTGTTCAGCGAGAGATTTTTTGTCAATAGACTTTTTTTGAAAAATGAAGACAAGACGAACTATATGCTGTTATCGAGGCGGCGGCGGCGGTATGGCAGCATGTGCCTGGTCAAGCGTCTTCGGATACAACGCTTAAGACGGCTTGGCCATGTAGAGCATATGGACGTCACCGCTCCGGCCCGAATATTCTTTGAATTCGAGCCATTGGGACAACACACAGAAGACTGCCTGAATTAAGATGGCGCGAACATGTTGAGACCTGGACCTCAACAAACATGGAGTGCTCCGTGTGTCTTTAAGGAGGGGGTGGGTGACTCTTTTGCGTGTTTGCCTTAGAGTTTTGAACACGGATTCTACCGGAATAGTACGAACGTTGTGTGAAGGGAACTGTGAGTTATACGACGAATTCGTCATTATTGATGACCCAACGTGAGGCCCTCCAATTGGCAGGTTCGTGCATTTTTCTTTTTGCAGTCGTTGTTCGTGCATCATAAGAGTGTTGGCTTGATGGTCGGTTTACGTTGTAAGAGCTTATACCTGGGGTTCCTTTCGAAGAATTGCCTGCGGTTATGCTGGGGATAAGCATAAATCGGCGGATTATTCTGTCTGAAAGCGGTTTTTCAGATAGTGAATCAATTGATTCAAAGTCACACCCGTAACACAGCTATTAGTGTATACGGAATCACTAATGGATCCGAAGTCGATTTTTTGACTAGAGGCTGTATTCTGGTGCCACGGGAGGTCAGGAGCCCAAAAACCTTCGGTATAAGCCTGTGAGGTAGGCCCCCTTGTGAGTGTATCGTAGTAGCTGTGGCTAAAAACCCAACATCGCGGGCATAGTTTAAATTAGTGTACTACGCTTACTGGTCTGTTAGGGGACTTTCGCGGGTCAGTGTGAATTTGCATCCCCAACCGTGTGCCGCGACCCAAAGAGCAGCAGAGGTTTTAGAGGGGCCTCGTTCCGAACCAAGGTGGGTTGATTGTCCCTCAGGCATGATCTAATGTGGTACTTGGGTAACTAGTCTTGCGTTATCTACGACTCTTGGAAAATAAACCCCACGATATAAGGCGTTATTGGTCGCCGTGGCGTAATGGGTAAATGCGTATATCCACACGCAGAAGGTCTAGGTTCGATTCCCGGACGGAACACCTCGCATTTTTACGACACCACAATCTTTCGAGCTGCTGACCACACTCAACGAGTTCGGAGTCGGCAAAAAACTGTAAGTCCCTTCTACTCGTGAGAGAACAGTAGCACGCAAAACACGAGTAGTTGTTCTAGAAGCTAGGCCCTGGTTCCTTGTGAGCTGTAGTGCTACTCAATTATTATTAATTATTATTCGCAACCATACTCCACTATTGATCAAATACTCACATGACGGTAGATATTGGAAAAGGCAGAGGAGTTTATATTTAAAGTCCACGCATATGATAGCATTTATGGGAGCCTATCAAAGAAAACTAGTTTGGTGCCAAACGGTAGATCATTTTTTGTTTGTTGAATTTTTTCTGTTCACGAAATAAGAAATCTGAAATTCTTCTTCTTTTACTGGGGCAAAAGTCCGTGGTGGACATGGGCCTCAATCAACATGACGCTCCAGCTATCAAGATCTCTGGCCAGCTGCCTCCTGTTGCGCATTCAAGAGCAGATTTAGGTGGTTCTCCACATGTGTGCGCCACCTTAGCCTAGGCCGTCCTCTGTTGCATTGTCCCAATGGCTCGGATTTGAAAAATTTTCGGACTGGAGCAGTAGTATCCATACGTTCAACATTTTAATCATTGTATCCGAAGATGATTGACCAAGCGCATGCCGCCGTACAGCCTTTAAAGTTCGTCTTTGAATATTCTCCTCCAGACGCCATCAATGCAAAAAAGACCAAAAATCGCACGTAGAGTTTTTCTCTCAGAAAGAATATGAGCTTCCTCATACGGAGGACTCAAGCATAAGGAGAACTGGGATGATCAAAGCCAGTTTAGCCTTTCGGGAGGGGACTCTATTATTCAATTGCATCTTGACCCCAAAGAAACAGCGATTGGCAAAGTTGATTTTGAGTTTGATTTCGGTACTGATGTGGTTGTCCGTATTTATCGCGGAGCCGAGGTAGACAAAGTTCTTGAATTCCTCCCAGCAATCATAATTTATAATGAATTCGATTGGCAAAGTGACGTTTTTCTCCTCTCCTTCGCTGGTGCTTCTTTTCTTCCAGAAATCCTGGAGTAAATCACGATTTATGCTTATCCCCAGCATAACCGCAAGCACTTCTTCGAAAAAATTCCAAAGGAACCCCAGGTATAAGCTCTGATAACGTAAGCCGACCATCAAGCCAACACTCTTATGATTCACGAACAATGACTGCAAAAAAATGCGCTAACCTGCCAATTAGAGGGCCTCGCGTTGGGTCATCAATAATGAAGCATTTGTCGAACAACTCACAGTTTCCCTTCACACAAAGCACCCCATGTTTGTTGAGGTCCAGGTCTCAACTCGTGTGCGCCATTTTAATCTAGGCAGTCTTTTGTTTACACGTTGTCCCAATGGCTTAAACTTAAAGACTATTCGTGCTATTGGTGCTACGGGAGGTCAGGAGCCCCTGGAACTTCGGTATCATCCTGATCGTGAGGTAGGCCCCCTTGTGGGTGTATCGTAGCGGCTTTGGTTTAAAACCCAACATCGGGGGCATAGTTGGGGTTAGTGTACTACGGTTACTGGTCTGTTAGGGGACTTTCCCGGCTCATTGTGAAATTGCATCCACAACCGTGTGCTGCGACCAAAAGAGCGGCAGAGGCTTTAGAAGGGCCTCGTTCCGAACCAAGGTGGGTTGATTGTAGGTGATCACGGTAAACCAAATCCCATATCTGTCTGACAGCGGTATTTTTTTCGTCTTCGCCTTTATACATTTTGCAGAAGTTTTCTTTCCAAATTTCCAGCACCGACTGTAATTCGGAAATGTTAATCAAAAATAAAGTCTGTCAGGTGTCAATGCTGGGCTCCAGTTTTTCATCAAGCAGATCGTTCTTAAAAATGCATGTCTTTATGACCCTTCATGCAATGTGGCCGTCTGTGTCAATCAAGTCAAGGCAATGGCAGTTCCAAGGAAGTATGCGCCATGTATGAGGTGAATTCTGTCCAAAACCATTAACCACCTGTCCACCTTAACAATTCACTTACATACAGAGAACATCAAAGGAAACAAAAAAATGTCTTAAGATACCTCATTAGATCCATAAGTCACTTGAAACCCTTACGACACCGAATCCACCCATCAAAGGCGTTCTTATCAAAAAAATTACATCTCCCAACGGTTTTCGTTTTTCTCGCAATAACAAGACTCTTAACACGATTCAAATTTGCAGCGAATACTCGTCAATTGCCAGAGCTAGAGAATGACTGCCAAAGGAGTTCTTTCTTGTGCGCCTTTTTCTCAATTTTGTTAATTGGATGCCAAATCTCAAAAGTTTCACAAATCTTTTCTTAATTTTCTCACAGCAATTAAAATTGTTTCAAGCACCACACCCCGAGTTGAGGACGGCTTCCTCCAGCGACTCCTCCAACACGAAGCAGCACTCGTTCGCATTAATTGAAGCAACACACAAGGGTGTGCAGTGAACGGGCGCGGGTGCGACAGAAGAAACAAACGGCTCCTCAAATCCGCACTCTCCGACACGCCGCTTATAATTGCATTCGAAAGCGATTTAATTAAGAGCCAGGCATCGAGTGCCACTTAATAGCTGCGTATAAATGTGCTGTTATTGTATTAAGACCTGAGACAGAGATGATTCTATAATTTAGTGTCTGAATCATATTTCAGGCTTTCGCCGCGGGCCCACCTGTCGTCAGAGCGACGCAGCTTGGGTGCTGGGTGAGGATGGTGTGGGGCACAAATTTATCATCAAGGATTTTTGAATGGGATGGCTTCTTGAGGGGCGCCACGTTAGCAGTCGTCGTAAGTAAACATGAGTAACGTTTATGACCTCTTACATCATCAAAATTGCACGAGACTACAGTTCGGATGCAGCGCAATGGAATCCGGATGCGTTCTACGCCACGTTCCGGTTCATATTAGGCCCGGTGATGGGGTAGCAAATCATCGTTTCGGATCCCCACCAGGTGTGGAAAGAAATTCATTTCGCCGGTGGTAGTGGTGGTGGTGGGGGGCGGACACTTTATGTGCTTCTGCCAAATTGCATTTGGAATGAATTGTGGGGCTCCGTGGATTGCCTTCTGGTATTCTTTTCCGTGCAACATAATTGAAAATGTATGAGCAACGTGTAGCTTAAGCCCCATGCGAATTATTCCGTCTTAACTCACTGTGTGAACGTATTCCCTAGAGATGGATGCAGTTTCGTTGTGTCAGCCAAACGAAATGGTTCTGCTAGTTTGGGGATATTTAAAGCTTTATAGGGATCTCACATACAGTGACTTTCAAAATTGATCACATATTTCTCATGGCGCTCTTCAAAACGTCTTCGTACACAGAAGAGGACTGGACAAGGATAATTTGATCAGATGAGACCAAAATGAAAGAAAAAAAATGAAAGTTCAACAGCTGTCACTTAGGCTTGTAAAGGATCGGTCAAGTTCTGTGTAGCCGGTTGACTGCTTTTGAGGGTGCATATGTTCCACAGCAATGGGCATGTTTAGAAACGAAATCGTTTATTGACAAGGAGGGGAAAGAGCTTGCACCCAAAAATCAAGAGGAAAAAGATATATATACACAACTTGATATATGTATAGTTATTTAATTTAGATCTAGCCAATGTACAAAAAAACACCAGGCAACCAGAAATAAGAGTAAATTGATAACAAGAAAAAAAAAAGAATACGATGTATCAGGATTCGCGTTAAACTCCCAAGTGATCGTCTCATCCATCAGAAAATCAGAACCCACCATCAGGATCCAAACCGAAATCCCTACGATCCGCAAGGATTCACAAGCCTCCCAATATTCACCACCAGCTTAAATGGGCCCGCTTTGCAGTCCCATATGCGTGCGAGGGTGCATGTGGGTGTATATCCTTGCTGGGTGGTTAAGTGGGCGAGCATACGATGCGGAAGCGAGTGGCTTGGTGGTGACTTTCCTAATGGGCTGATGAAGCGTGGCTTGATGACGCTGGATGTTGTTGTTGAAAATGTGCAGCACTTGGGTGGTCTGATGTTAACCTTGAGATCGGCTGTTTTTTACTCTAGGCAAATTTCTATTATATGTACAGTGACTACAAACATTTTTATACATTTTTTGAATAAAGTTTAACATAATAATGAGCGTGTAATATACAATGTTTTAATACTAATAGTACGAAGAACTTAAATAATCCAAAGGAATAAGAAGAAAAATATTACAACAGGGCATAAGCAAGAGATAGTTGATGGATGGACGCATGGCTGCTTTGATGTAAGTGCCTACAGCCCAGTATACAAAAATCGGATAAATTGATTTCAGGTGTTACTTTCCAACGCGGAAATGGACCAAAATGCACTGACTAAAGGACAAAAGATTGTCTGGAGTGTAATGGATTTGAAATTCTGGAGTGGACTGCTCCAACCTCTGAACCTGAACCGATTGATTGAGTCCCATCAAATGAGTACTGCTCATTGGCGAAAAAGCTGGTAAAATGTTGGTCAATGCCTTAACGGGATTAGAAGGATGTTCCGCAAAACCTGAACTTAACATTGTCAATGCCACGAAGAATAGAGGACAACAAGTGTTCTGTTTACAAAAGGAGGCTACACAAAACATTCATACAGCAGCATGCCTCGAAGTAAGTTTTCCTTTTTTTTCTAGACATGGGCCTCAACCAACATGTCTCTCCAGATCTAGCAAGATCTTTCGCCAGCTACCACCAGTTCTGCTTTTCAAGTTGGTAAAGATCCTTCTCCACTTGTCTCAACCGAGTTCGTCTTTCGTTGCATTGTTCCAATGTCTCGGATTCGAAAACTTTTCGGACAGGAGCAGTTGTATCCATATGCTTTACATGGCCTAGCCCCTTTTTGGAGTTACCCGAAGACATTTGAACAGGCGCATGCAGACGTTCAGCCTATAAAGTTCAACGCAAACACGACCAAAACTCACAGGCAGAATTTTTCTATCGAAAAGACTAGGGGCTTCCTTAGCTACTTCCGCTTCAATGCCGACAAATATCTCATAAATGGCTCGCTGTGTTCGTCTAATCGCGTCAATGTCATCGGCGTAATCTAGCAGTTGAACCGACTTTGGGAAAATTGAGCCTCTGGTGTTGACTTGTGAGTTACGCACAATCTTCTCAAGAATAATGTTGAAGTAATCACATGACAGCTCGTCGTCCGGTCTATAACCTTTTTTGACATTGAAGCTCTCGTTGAGTTGGTTGCCGACCTTGACCAAGCAGCGATAATTCTCCATTGTCATCCTACACAATCTGACGAGTTTGGTAGGAATGCCAAAACTACACATGGCACTTTATTGCTCGTCTTTACGAACGTTGTCATATGCGGCCTTAAAATAGGTGGTGCGTGTCGATCTGTACTTCTTGGGTCTTTTCGAGGCCCGAAAAAACACCTAACATATTATTCTCGAATGATTTCAGGCCTCCACACAGCACGGCGGGTGGGTTTGTTCGCGATATTAAGGAAGCTGGTCCTTCTGTTCTTATCGCGATCAAAAGTTTCTTCGGTATTGTTGACTAGACAAACAGCATGACGATTCCACTCGTCGAACATCATTTAGCCCGAGTTCCTCTGAGAATGCTCAGTTGAGTCTAATCAGCTTATCCACGGCAGTTTTAGAGTGTTTTTGTGAGATTTGTTCGACTTTAGTCTCAGTATTGCTGTCGTGACCTCGCCTTAAGTGGGGCGTCGAAATTTTCTTCTACGGTTATTCAAACTGAGTGGATGGAACAATCTGCCTTATGTTTCTGGCCACAGTGCAACTGTGTGCAGAACTGATGGTTTTTAAATCTCAGCGTAGACTGCAATAGATATCGGTCCAGGGCGAATTTAATTTGAGTGGGATAATCTTTTTAACACTTAATGGCGCATCCTGAGCTGAATCGTGCCATAAACGCTCTTCATCTTGACTGCAAGCGCGCTCCACCCACGCTTTAAGTTAATTGCCGGCCAGTTGTCTAATGTCCTGCTCACATTCTGTGGTTTTTCAAGCTCTCCCTTCAAGCACACCCGATCGGGGGGTCACATGTGATCTGAAGTTAATTCGATTTGCTGTTCTCTAGGCAGTGGAGAATTTCCATTGGGAAATGCAAGAAAAAACCCTAAGCACTGGTACACGTGTCTGACGAATGGGACAAGCAAGCAGCACAAAAGGAGCGCCAGTATAGAAAATTCAAAAAACTTGTTTTACTACAGCCATACTCAAGGGACGTCTAATTTAATATTCACAAAACTTAAATCGTGCCACAACGTCCATGCACTTTCTTCTCCCATCAATAATTCCATAAGTGCTTAGACACCGTTCAAACGCTTCACGTGTGCTTCCACATACAGGCGAAAACAAAGTTCACTTGTACGCCCTTGCACGTAGAACGAAGCAACCATGTCCCAGTTGTTTCAATGCACTCACAGTGGCCCCTCAGTTTTGAAGCACAAAACTTCCCCAAATTGTTACTTCCTCAATGTCATTAACTAAGTACATGTGGGTCACCAACTTAGCACCACCCATTACTATTTCATGCAAACGTAAACCTTGGAACGTGATCAATTTGCTGATGTCTGCACTCCACCAATATTGACAAACAAAATTTCGATACTTCTCCACGCATCCTGGCGTCCTGAGGTAAGCGCATGTAATTCCCGCATCAATTCTCATCGATTGCCGAACGAATGCTGCCATCTGATGCTCAGCCACGCTCGTAACGTCGCACAGCGGTACTTAAAGTGAGCAGTCCCCACCGTCACCGACACCGTCAGCGTCAGCGTCAGCGTCATCGGCATCGCCATCCACATTTTGTCGTCGTGCCGGGACGAGATCCCATTTAAGTCGCCCCATTCCCAATTGCACAGTAAATTCGAAGCACTGTAATAGAAATCGAACCACGCATTGCCACACGATACTTTCGATTGAATGCAATACCCTGACGTCGACCCATAAAGGATCCGTTCCGAGGATATGAATTGATAATAAATTAAATGAGACCACTTGGGATTGTGGGAGCGGCCACACTGGGGCGGGTGCTGCAAGGGGAAAAAATTCGTAAAAACGGCATAAAGCGTCCCCGCGATTATCATTAAATTAATAGACACATTCCGCTGCACGGTGCGGTGCGCTATCGCCTGATCCAGTGTCTAAGTGGACCACTGTAGGGCCTGCGACTTTCATCAGCTAGCCCAAGCTGACGGTCCTCTCAAACACCGATTCGAAGAATCCTTGATGAGATTTCAACGATGGCACAACAAATGAAGATTGCAATGCGTCGTGGGGTGCTGCGCCGTATCCTGTTCACGGCGCCTTATTAATTTGCTGCAAATGAATGCTGGAGGACAGATTGAATCGTTTTGTGGATTTGCCGTGAGGGTCCTCTGTGTGGGCGATGTAAAATTGAGCAAGCTTCACCCGACCATTATGTTGGCTAGTTAATGAGATCTCTTCGGCGCGGCACTCTGTTGGCGCGTTGTGGGGTTGGAAGCACATTTCGATGGTAATTCTGGGATTTGTCCCCTGCTCGGTGTGTGCGTATGCTAGTCTGGGAGTGAACAGGATCGGGGAATCCTTAATGGGCTTGTTTTCTGAGAGAATTGCTGCAGAACACGCGTTCTAGTTGGTGATAGAGGTTAATGTCTAATGAGATGTCAATGGAAAAAGCGATAGGGGTTAATTCGGGGATGACGGTGGCGGTGTCAGGAAAGCGGGGGGAGAATCATTGATTTGTGCTTTGCAGGTCTGCCCTTTGGATTCTCTCGAGATTACGGGATATCATTACTTGTCTGGCGAAGTTAAACTAAGACGGACATTCAACAAACAGATAAGTTTTGTGAAAATCGTATTACGGAGGAGTGAAGAAGAGGGCGGAGGGTTATCCTTGACGGAAAAATCTGCAGGTCTTAATCAAAGATCAGATCTGTGTAAGCTTTCTATGTTGTTAGTTTCTGGAACTCGTTTTCTTTGCCTTCGCGCTGTACTGGTCTCTGTGGACTGTGAGCTGTTTGGGCTTTGACCAACTGGCCACTCTGGCTAGCGCTTTACATCTGCATTTTGTTTTACGAATATATGTCAAAGCGCGGAAATCATAAAACACTCCGCTGAAGTCTAAAACGTTATGGAGGCCGCGCTTGAATGTGAACAGCCACTGTTCAAGTGGCAGGCACTGTTCTACTCTGTCCGAAAATCCAAGTGGTTGCGTGTGACACCCGGCTCAAACTAAACTCATTTGTTCACTAATCGGCGTACAAATGCGCAAGATGATAGGACACCCTTCTGTATCCTCAACTTAGCCCTTTGGGGTAATGTTTCAGTATGAACCAGTAAAGTCTCATGGAACACTGGAGTAGCCCTATTTTTTACTGATTTCTTTTGTAATTGGTAAATTTGCTGAAAGCAATCGTGAACAATTTCATAGCCTCTTATTTGGGGGATTGCACGCGTGAATTCTTCGTTAGAACAGATCTCCCGCAGTGTCCTGGAAAAGGCCCAAGAAGAGCAGAACGACACCCAACACTCGTTTGTGGATTTCAGTGACGCTAAACGATCATAGAAACAAACTCTATAGTGCCCTGTCTAATTTTGGCACTTATATCAAGGACGTTAGAGAAATTTCGTTGATTTGTAGAGGTCGGTAACAAACCCATAGAAAGCTTTAATGTCGAAAAAGATTTCAGACACAACGAAGAACTGTCATGTGACATTTTCAGGGCCCACCTTGAGAAGACTGTGTGAAACTCATCAGTCAACACAAAAGTAATTTCAGCTCATTATTTGATATCCTTAAGTGACCCTTATTAAGTCACAGCACGAGTAGAAGGTATAGATTGAGAGAGGGAAAAAGGAGATACCGAAAAAATTTGCTTTTAAATGTCTGTGGCTTGTAACGACAGGAAAATATTGAGCTGGATAGATCATTCCATATTCATGTGGTGCGGCTGAAGAACGAGCTTCTTATGTAACTTACCTGTACTCTCGATGGACAATGGGTGAACGGGGGGACTTTGCAAGCGAGGCATGTAATGTGGGTAAATTCTTGAAGGAGGCGAATGCAGCTGGTTTATTTAAGCTTTTCGTCTTGAAATGGCGGTACAAGGGTGATAAAGATGCAGCATTACGTCGCTGTTCCAACGATTTAATTGACTTAGCGGTATAATTGTTTCCATTATAGCACTGTGTTGAATTTTATCCAGTAGGTGCAAAGAGGTCTTGGAGACTCTGGACCAAATAGCAGAGTTATACTCACCTGGACACCTGGTAAAGTGGAGCCAGACCAGAAGTGGTGGAGTATTTCTTGTAAGCAACCAAAACATTTCGTCGCATTTTTGGCAATACCAAATATGAGATTTTTTCCACTTAGTGTTGAGTTAATACACATACCGAGGATGGGAAGTCGTTCGGTTTCAACAACGTAAGAACCAATCGTGGATAATGGCCGGTTATTTTAAGAACGCTGTAGGTCGTCGTCACGTAGTAGGTAAGTGTGTGGACCCATACGCCAAAGGTCCAGATTCGGTTTGTACACCTCACATTTTCAAGGGACCATCTCATTCGAGTTGCTGACAACGCTGAAAATGTTTTTTTTTATAATTGGCGCTCGTTTAAGGGATTATTTAGTACCTTTAAGTGACCGGAATTAGGGGGCATGGGCCTATGCACACGAGGCAATGTGCTTGATCGCGCTCAACATGGTCGATCGAGCTGCCAAGGCTATCCTCGTCCGTGCATAGGTCAAGTTGACATACAGCCTCCCCGTGCCGCCCCCCACCAATGTATGCAGCGACTGGCCTACAAGTCTGTAGGTTGTGCGTGAGGCTAACTCCCTCACCACATAAAAATAACCGAGTTCAGAAACGACAACATGACTCGGATATGGACGGATCCAATGTTATCGACCCCAGCAAACGTACAAAGAACAACGATTTTCGGTTCTGCACGTGGAATGTGAGGTCCCTTCACAGACCAGGTCCTTGATTGCTACAAAGCAGATATCACCGACATACAAGAAGTGCGGTGGGATGGGTCGGGCAGAAAGAAGATGAAGAACTGCGACATATACTACAACGACTACTACAGGGAGAAAAGGCAGCGCTTATTCGAATGCGGATTTGTTGTTTGAGGCAGACTTAGGCAAAAAGTCATAAGCTACGGGCCGAAGGCATAGAGGAAGAGATAGAAAGGGAGGCGCACATTGGTTTTAAATGCCTGTAGATTGTACGAATATTGAGGGGGGAAAGTTCAGCTGGGAGGAGCATTCCATATTCGTGTGGTGCGGCTGAAGAACGAGTCTCTATACTTAACTGTAGGTCCGAACGTGGGCTTAAGGGTGAACTGGTGGGCATTGCTAGCGAGGCGAGTGTTGCGGGTAAATTCTTGAAGGAGAGGAATGCAACTGCCTAATTCATTAGAAAATTTTTTGTTATAATAGCGATGATGATGATGAAATAGTGATAAAGACGCAACATTTTGTCGATGTTCTAGTAATTCTAATAAGTTTTTGAATTCTATCTAGTAGGTGCAGGGAGGTCCTAGGAGCTCCAGACCAGATATGAGCGTTATACTCATGCGGATTTAAGCCAGATCAAAACGGGTGAAATCGCTTTAAGAGACCTAGACACTTTGCTGCAGTTTGGCGACTTCGAATATGTGATCGTTCCAACTAAGTGTTGAGTTGATACACATACCGAGGATGGAATGTCGTTCAGTTTCAGTAACGCTAGAGCCAAACATAGATAATGGCTGTTTATTTTGGAAACGTTTGAGTGACAGTAGACAGCACTGGGACAGTCAATAAGGCCGTCAATATCGGAATTTGATGAGTTTTACACTGCCAATTCAAGTTTATGGCCGAAGTGGAGGGGCGAGAGGCAAGGAACGAATAAGAAAAAACATGTTGGATTGGAAGAAGAAGAAGTGACAGACAAGTGATCAGAAAATGAGGAAGATTGTCGAAGACAAAACGGAGCCGTGGTGAACACCAGCATTGGTGACTGTCAGACTTGAGCCCCATCATATACAACTTTTATAGAACGGTTCGAAAGGTAATTGTCTAATCCATTGAAAAATAGATTCACCGGCACCGTACGTAGGCATTTTCGACAAGAAAACCCGATGCCAGACTCTGTCGAATGCCTTTTAAATATCAAGCGCAACAATCTTGCTTTCTCCTACACTGTGTAAAGATTGGTTCCACTTTACGGTACGAAATGCCAGTTGACCTGTTACTGCGGAAGCCGCACTGTCGGTCGGCTGACTAACAGTTTAGCAGCGTTTATATGACCTTTAAAAGAAGTATAATAAGAGCTATGGGTCGGTAGAAGATGGGTGATGTCTTCGGATTACAGCGCACTGGAATGCATTGGTGTCATGTGGTCCAGACGTTGTGGCAGCGATTGCATGTGCTGGGAACGGATGTGGTGTCATTTGAGGCTGTTGTTCTGGAGTGTTGAATATTTGCTGTGTTCCATCCGAAAGAGCGGACTTGTGCACCTTGAGACCTACATGTGTAACAGTGAATTTGTCCCATGGAAAAACTAACGCTCTTTATTACGGGCGGGGATAATGAATAATCCGGCAGCGTCGACCTGGCTTCAGAAAGTGAAGCTAGCTAGCAGAATTGTTTTTTCTAAAAATCTGACAGCTGCATTGTCTTGAGTCGAAGACGAGACGTTTACGTTTTCTACAAATGACCAAGACTCAGTTGTCCCTCGGGAAAATGTAGCACTTTCTGCCTCAACTTTTGAGCGAAGGAGAGAGTTCTTTCTTTGCGGACTCGTTTACAGTTTTTCTGTTCTTTCTCGGAAGGGTTGGTTTTGAAAGTCCAGAAACTCATTTCTTTCAACCTGAAGCATCTTGCAGCTCGAGTCATACCACGCGCCACTGTCGAGCAAGCATTAGTGACCAGATAAAAAAAACTGAAGAAGCTGTTGTCCGGAAGTAAAAATTTTTGAAGTGTAAAAAGCGTTGCCAGTGATTTGATTGTTTCCCCATCATTTCGAGCCGATTAAGCATTTAACATTTTCATTTGAAATAATCCTTCAGCTCCAACAATTAGAGAGAGACAGAGGAACACCCCAGAAGAGAACGCTCGGATTTGTCTTACGCACCAAGAAGGACAACAGTAGATATTCGAAGTCCTCCCAAACTGAAAAATAAAATGAAATCAAATTTAAAAATGTCCACTTCTGAAGAACATTTGAGCAGCGCACGAAGGGCATAAGAGTAAACCCTGACGCTGTGCATTTATCACGTAGCGCATATTGGCTTACCCCCAGTCCCGTCCGAGATGATGGCATGTTCCATTTCCTTGAAAAACTCTCCGCTCTCACCAACGCTCCACCACAAAGACCCTCTGCTTTCAACTTTCGAAAATGTCACTTAAGGTAGAGGGAAGTTGAGTACAAGGAACAAAAAAAAAAAAACAAGAAAATACCAAAGCGGTAACAAGTGCACACACACCCCCCACGTCCGCGGGGAGGGTTGGAAAAGTTCGACGCACTCAGTAGGTAAGGGTGGTGGCATTTATTTGGTTGCGGTTCTAAATAAAATGTGTAATTTACTATGCTGCCACTTTGGCAAACCCCCGCCCCTGGGCACCGCAAACAGGACGATATGCCATCATCAACAAGCAAGGAAGTCGTGTCCCCTACACCGCACCCGGACACACATCGGCTGGCGAAAGGGCGTCACTGGAAGGCGAACAGAGGATGGGAGAGTGCTTCCCCCGCTCTCTCGTCTCTTTTATGTTTATTTTGTTATTTGCAAAGTTTTGTTCATTTGCTAGCTGCTTACGTTTCTTTGGTCTTTTTTTACGCTAATGCTGAGTGAAAATTAAATAAAAGTTTCGCAATTCCTTTGTTTTGGCCGTGCTTTCAGTAGCAAGTGACATTTTCCTTTGTTCGCCGTGTCGGATTCGCACCGGGTTGATGGGGTGGGGGGGATAGAAAAGCCAAATCATTGCGACAACACGACGTGAGAAAACTCAAATGAGAGGAGATATTTGATTATGACTCGGGGAGGGTGGTGTCGTGGTATGCTCCTTCATCTTTTTTTTGGGGTGTGTGTGTGTGTGAAATGCCACCGAATTATCTTGAAATGGAAAAATGAAATGAAACGAAATGGGTGGAGAACAAGAGAAGGAGCTGGGAATGGAATTAGCTCTCGGAATGAAGTCATAAAGTGAAGGTGAATCCTTCGCGGAAATAGCTGCCAAGTAAATAGTAGTCAGTAGTCGAACGAGTGCTGTGTAAAAAGGAAGGAGTGATGGTGCAGCGATTTGATTGAGTTAAGAAGGACCTACTTGTCTGAAGCACTCTTCATCGGGTGTTTACTTTGCCAACACTGATGGGACTGAGCTGGAATTATGTGAAATTAGGAGTCGTGTTGGTTCTTCGTCCGAGACAAACAGAAGGGACTTTAGAGAGAAATTCGATTTTCTCCAAGCAATGAAAACTATTTCGCAATTCAATCTTGATTGGGTTTGACTTTGTCTGCTTGTTATTGCATTCCCTGCATATGAATAGGACTGGCATTTATTATCTAAATTTGTTTGATGAAGGTTCTCAACATGATCCTTAACAGCATAGCGTAGAGTTCACTCTATCCGAAGGCCTAAAGCCTTCGCGACTATGTGACTTGGAGGACCGTATGTTTACGTTACCGAACCCATAATGTCTATTTCTGATATACAATCTTTTGTTGCTGCCAATAGGGCTTTAATAGAATTTGAGGGTGATCCAAGCAGTTTTCTTTGGTTTTCATATCTAAGCTTTGTAGCTGTAGAGCTAAGAGTTGTCTATCTGCCTTATTTGTCTCTGCAGTCCATTGTGGACCAAACTTCAACCAGCAAACCAGCCAGCTGCCTTCAGTTGCACACACCAAGTTGGCTGCAGCTCTTTTCCATTTGTGTGCGTCAGTTCGTTCGAGGATTCTATTCCATTCGCTTTATATGACCATTACATCTTAAGCATTGGATCGGAAGACGCATGCCAGCAATCAAAATCGAACCGCACTAATCCCTGCATGTGCCTGCCTGCACTCGCCGTCAACCCATGGGTTCCTTCTGGGTGGAGGCATGAAACCCAGCACATCAGTGGCAGCTTTTTCTTCTTGACAACGTTTCCATTCTTCTTCTATTGTCAGTGCATGCAGCGTCGAACTTTAGGAGAGTTTCAGGAAGACTCGGTCGGCAAAGATCACAGCGATCTGTTGTAGGTTTCCGATGACAAACCGTTTTCGCTTATCTCGACTCCGTTTCTCTCTCGATATCCGAGTTCTTACCTTGGCTACAACAAGGTGATGAACCTAGTCGATGTTGGTGCCTCAGAATGTACGGACATCGAGAATGTTACAGGAGTGTCTGACGTCGATCGCAACGTAATCAATCTGGTTGACGGTTGATTGATCAGGGGATCGCCAACTTTATGAAAGTTGAGATCTGGGAACCGCGTTCTGCTCACAAAGAGGTTTCGCCCCGCGACGAAGTCCAACAGCCTGAGTCCGTTTCCGAAGGAGGTGTCGTGCAGGCTGTGTTTCCTGATGACGCCAGCAAAGATGTCCTCTTTTCCCAGCTGCGCATTAAAATCTCCTAGAATGATCTTGATGTCATAGCTGGGGCATCAATCGTATGTTCTTTCTAGGAGATCATGGAACTCATCCTTGCTGTTGTCATCCTTCTCTTCTGTCGGGCGTGAGAGCAAATCAGACTGATGTCCTCGAATTTAGCCATGAGTCATGAGGCGTTCGCTTGCGGGATCGTAGCTTAAGACTTTTTTGCCTAAGTCTGCCTCGAACAACAAATCCGCATCCGAATAGGTGCTGCTTTCTCCCCCTGTAGCAGTCGCTGTAGTATATGTCGCAGTTCTTCATCTTCCTTTTGCCGGCCCATCCCACCGCACCTTCTGGATGGCGGTGATGTCTGCTTCGTAGTAGTCAAGGGCCATCCATATCCGAGGCATGTTGCTGTCTCTGAACTGGGTTCTTTTAATGTGGTAAGGGAGTTAGCCTCACGCACAACCTACAGATTTGTAAGCCAGGCCCATTATTTAACCCTTAACTTGACCTGTGCATGGCCGAAGATAGCGTTGGTAGCTCGCCATGTTGAGCGATCAACGACGTTGCCTCGTGTGCATAGGCCTATGCCCCCCATCGGCCTCATTCATCGATATAAAGGCCGCATGCTAGGCAGAGTCATGTGTAGTTTTGGCATTACCATTAAACTCGTCAATCAGCAATGGAGAATTCTCGCTGCTCCGTCAAAGTCGGTAATAACCTCTTTGGGATCTTTGATATCAAAAAGTTTCTGGGTGAAGCAACGCGCATATGACATATTCAAGATCATTTTTGAGAAGATCGTTCGTAGCTTACAAGTGAACGCCAGAGGCACGATCTTCTAAAACTCGGTTCAATTGCTAGCTTACGCGGACGATATTGATGTGATTGGACGAATACAGCGTCAATGAAGCATTTAATTTACTGGCAGTGAGCGTAGTACAGCAGGAGCGTAGTAGCAGGACACACAACATTGACGCCTCGGATAGAGCGTACCACAAGGCAGTACAAATTTTAAGGTAGTCAAGGACTTCGTCTACCTCGGCCCTGCTGTAAACTCTTGCCAGCTACTTCTTTGGGCTCAAGAGGTGATTGGGTAACAAGGCCTTCTCTCGAAGGACTTAAATGGCTTTTATATGACGGACGTTACTAAAAGCGAATAAAGAAGCCCCTTTATCTTTTCGAGAGAAGAACTCTATTTGCGATTTTCGGCCATGTTTGCGTTAATGATATATAGACATGGACAACGCCCAAAACGGCGAGGCCATGTAAAGTGTATGGACACCATCGCTCCGGCCCGAAAAGTCTTTGAATCCGAGCAATTGGGACAGCGCAACAGAAGGCTGCCTGGGTTAAGATGGCGCACACAACCAACTCAGAATGCGCAATTTGGGGCAGCTTTCTATATAGAGATCAACGTTAGTTGAGGACCAGTTCCAACCCGGACTGTAGCGCAATAGAAGAAGAAGCGTTTTCAGCCTCTATTATAGGCTTCGCGAACGATATTGCTGTGAGAGTGGTGTCAAAATGGCTTGAAAGAATCGATTGTGTATTGCAACGGAGAAATAGCAACGATGAAGATCTGAATTCACGCTGTGAGGTTAGTCCGCGCTAGTTCATAAAATGAAAATTGTGCTTGTTGCTCGCAAAACGTCGTTAGAGAACACAATAATAAACACAATATTATTTTAAGCCCCTGATTATTGATCGTCGAGAAGCTCGAAGGAAACGGCAACAGAGCAGCGTCAAAGACAACGAGCGTCCTGGCCAGTCCACAAAGTTTGAAGATGAGGAATTGGAGGCTTATGTGGATCAAGATCCGTGCCAAACGAGAGAGAGCTTACTGTCAAGAACTCTGACTCATCGAGCGCATTCAGAAAAAGGTCTATGAGAATTTTCGAATCCCAGCCTCTAGGCTCGAGAAAAAGGGAATGGCTAAAAGCTCAGTGTTGGGACAACATGTTCTCAGATGTTATAGAACTTGGTCATGTTAGCATCTTAAAGTGGACTCTTAACGATGTATGGCTGTGGCGGATGCTTCAAGTATATATAAAGTGAACAAGGGAGATTGTTGCTCCTCATAATAATTGAGTGGCACTGCAGCCCACAAGGGGCCTGGGTCGAGCTTCTACAACAACTACTGGTGTAGAAGGGACCTACAGTTTTTTGCCGACTCCGAACGTCGAGATTTTTAGAAGCTTTTCAAAGACAATTGATACTCCTTGAGTGTTGTCAGCCACACGAAAGAGGTGGTACCGTGATAAAATGAGAGGTGTCCCGTACGGGAATCGAACCTAGACCTTCTGCGTGGCGATCGACGCACTTGCCACTACGCCACGGTGACCACCTATCGAATTGTTGCTCCTACACATATAGAAATCTCTTGCACTTTTTACAAACAAATTCGACGAGCTTCTTAAGTTCAACGGCTCTTCAATACAAGCCATTTACTTCACAGTCTAACAATGGCTCCAGTAAACGGTCTCTTTCAGCACACGTCATGTTTCTCGTTCATACAACACACATCCTAGACAAAATGAGAACCCAATGTTAACAATTCACACAATTCCCACAAGAATTGTAGCAGAAAAGGATCTACCACCCCTCCACCCCACCCAAACACTCATTTTCTGTAAGGAATACACGCAAAATAAATAATAATTTCTACTCAGGCAACTTTTCGCACAATTTCCCATTTTGTGAACCAACACGGTCCTAAGTTTAAAAAGTTTAAAAAGTATTTTTTTTTATTTTGAGTTTCATTTGCATTAAATCTAGATATAAAATACTTAAACTAGCTATAATAACTTTTATTTTAATTAAAACTATCTTACTGGCTCCATGCGAGCACTCTAAGTTAATCTATGAATTTTTTATAATTGCCTTTCAGCTTCTGTGTTTGGTTTTGTATGTATATTCAAGTAAAGAACTAAACTATGTGATACTTAATACTAAGAAAATGTTCTGTAAAAACTTAGCAATCTAATTAAATTATTTTTATTTTAACCTACCACTAAACAACTAAACAAACTTAACCTAACTACAACTAATTTTACCAACACGGTCCTCTTCCACCCGATGCACTCGGCAGCAAGGGGTAGGTGTGCACAAAGTGAAAACAAGGACGAATGCTTCTCTGAAGAAAGATATTACACATTCTGACACTTCTCACCTACGTCGCGCCACCGTCGCCGCCGCTGCCGACCTGTGAACCAGCAGGATTTGTTTGATAAGCAAGAACAGCCCCATCCTCAGTCCGCAGAGCTCGCTTAGCCTTTTGTGAGTTAGTGCCGTCGGGTGAGTGAATAAGTGAGTGTATATTGTAGGGATAACAAAGCAAAATGCATTCATTCAACACCTAGCCGCAGGTGTATGACTGCTATCCAGCTTCTCCACGCTGATGTCCCCACTGATGCCACTGTGTAAGGGCACAAGGCCACAGAGCGAGCAGAATTCAGGATCTGCTTAGAAATGAGCAAAGGAGCGAGCGACACAAAAGCTGCGATAACACTGCAAGAATGAGCCGGAATATGGCAAACACGAGCTTAAAGGAGGCGAATTCGCAGGGGAATCCATGCAAAGGATTTCCATTTTTCTCCGCACGCCGGTCCTTAGAAAATATGTAAATTTCCGCCCACACACACATATATGAGGGCCATTTACAAGGTTCGGGAGAGGTCTCTTCGGCTCACCACAGAGCCGGTAACAGCTAGAACGGGTGGCGGCGCCTTTGGCCTTTACATTTGAAATGTTAAAATGCATTTATCTCCTGGGATGAAGGTGATGATGATAATGACGCTGGCGATAGGATCCTTGTTATGCTGCCGCCGCGCCGGCACAGTCGCATCGGGAAGAGCAAGGCAAAAGTGCGAATGATTTACGTAGGAAACATTTTGGTACGGGCGGCATTACTGGGCGCCGAAACGGATAGATGGATTCCGTACTGCGACGGGGGTGTGAAAATGCTTGAATTTAAATGTGCGATCCAACTGAGCGACGGTGCAGCTTCGAATCATTTTGAATATTTCATTGCAATCGATATGAGTTGGGGTTTATGGCGCGTTGCGCATTAGGTTAGCGTAAATCATTTCATGAGGTAAATGGTCTAAGAAAATATTCAACCGCATCGTAGACTTTGCGATTGAAATTGGGAATTGTCTGCGGAAGGCGTCATTGACCGGGGAACACGAGGACAGATGTGTCTGCTAGAGTTGATGATTTTTCTGATTTCCTTCTTATTTTTGCAATTCTAAGCATCTAATTGATATGTTGCAGAATTTGGACTGAAATTTTGCTTTCGTCTTGCTATTTCTGTCTAAGGATTTGATCGAATTGTCATGAGGTCACGTCATGGATGAAACATCTCCTATAATCGAAAAGTTACGGCGAGCACAGCAGAGGCAAGTGTCCTCACACCTCACTGTCCCAACGATACTTAAAAATACTCAAAGAACTTATAATCACACTTGGCACCAAAAGCACCAAAATTAGTGATGAGAGCAATATTTCATCACAATGCTGCCATCACACGAACTGCTGACCACTAACCACCGCTGATGGTTTTCAAATGAAAATTTGCTCAGGAAGTGTCATTTCTCTCACTTACTCAACTTAAGTCTGCCTTTTTGACTTACCGATCATTGAAGCGTGTTTCAAGCATAAGCAATGGTCATTTGTAGAGCACTTTCTTGGAATACCTTACCCTCGAGGAATTCATTCGTCCTCACGGACAACCAGGCAGTTTTTAAAACCCTGGACACAGTCTCGATAAACCTTAAAACGGTCACTGATTTCTGCGCATCTCTCTCTAAGATGGCTGAGGAATTTAATCTCTGATTTTGTTGGGTGACTGGACTTAGCGACATTTTCGGAAATTGTAACGATACCCAATTTGTCGGATATTACTCCATTTCGTAGTTGCCCGTAGGTTATAGGGAATGTCATCCTCCTTGGGGTAACAGGCGGATATGTGTAGTAGGCCGTAGCTTACCTCATGAAATGATTGTCCGCCAAGGAGCTATAGTGCCAACAACATCAGGCACTCTCTCGGGTTCTTAACGAACCTCCATCGCTGAAGTGCGCTGGCTGGGTGGTTGTTCGTAGAAGAGCGAAGCAAGGTAGTCTCAAGTTAACTTAGGTGCAGAGTAGGCTTAGTTTTAGGATGAGTTGTGTAGTCTAGGCTTAGTTTATATTAGTGAGCTTAGCTCCGCGACCAGCCTTCGGATCTTGTTTGATTTGAACACCTTCTATTGCTTCTTTCGCCTCGTTTTCCTTTCACACAGTAGATGTCCGGCTTCCGTCTGTCTAGGGTATTAGGTTTTCTTCTTTATAATATTTTTGTCCCTCTTTCCTTCTGTCTTCGTTTAGCTATCTTAGATACGATTTTTTTTCTGCGTGCAATGGGTGATGTGCGAGTGAGGAGTACAAGAACCATCCCGTCCGTCGAGCTCTGCTGAGCAACCACAAGCCCGCCGCCGTCCTCCTCCTCCTCATCGTGGCTAGAATCCAACAAAAAAATAAAATATAAGTTCTATTGAGTTTAATGACTCAATGTTTTCATTATATGTTGAAGAGAATAGTCCTACTTCATTTCTGTTATTTCACGATTGGTAGTGACACTTCAACACCACTTTGTGATGGGTTTTGATAAACTCAATTTCAAATTTTCTAACTCCCTTGTTTCTAAAGATAGATCAACGTTTGTAGCTTCAATACACGGGAAGAGGAAAACCGAAGCAGACAGCAGAAAGTTCTATGTTCGAGGCTCAGGACTGAACACCTCTTAGTTCCACACTCAATGAGTATTGATTGTCAGTAACACATCACTCGACAGGTCCCGGGACCCACTAACAAAAAATTCATATTATTTTCAGGAAGAAAAGGGTAATTTTTTAAAAAGTTTCTCGAAAAAAAAATGCATGACATCTTTATTTGAATCGATAGTAATGTCCATATAATTTAATTTTTAAAGATTATTTCATGCAAATATTGAGCTTGACTGCGTCCATCCGCTTGGTCCATTTTGGCATACTCTTTGCAACATTTCGGCCGGTATGTCACAAATAAATGCTGCAGTGTTGTCTTCCAATGCGTCAATTGAAGTGGGTTTGACAGTGAAACAAAACACGAAACGTGCGTCAGCTGTTTAAACCAGTGTTGCCAAAAAAATAATAACTAAAAAATCACCTTTTACAAACATTCAAACGATACCTGTAAAATGTTCATGACAATCTTGCGGTTTTTAAGAAAATGGAAAAAACAGAATTTCGTGTGTTGATTAAACACAGCTTTTGGATGGGAAAAAGTGCCGTGCAAGCTCTGCAATGGCTTGAAAAGTGTTAAAGGGACTCTGCTTAAGCAAAAAAAAACTATTTGTCGGTGGTATGCTGACTTTAAGCGTGGCCGTACAGACACCAACGATGCTGAACGCTCTGGAAGGCCAATTGACGTGGTTACACCTGAAACGTCAAAAAAGTACACAAAATCGTTCCGGAAAACCGCAATGTGAAATTGCGTGAGAAAGCTGACACCTTAAAGATATCAGAAGACGGTGTTTACATTATTTTGCATGAACTTTTGTCCATGAGAAAGTTGTATTGGAAACGCTATTCGCGTTTGCTCACAATGGACCAAAAACAACAACGTATCGAGGATTCTGAGCCCAAAGATAAATTGTTCTTTAAAAAAGGTATCGAAATATTAGAGCGGCATTGGACTGATTGTATCACTCTTGAAGGAATGTTTTTTTATATAATTGGCGCTCGCTAAAAGGATTATTTAGTATCTTATGACCGGAATTAAGTCACAGCACGGGCCGAAAGTATAGAGGAAGAGATAGAAAGGTTTTAAATGCCTGTGGATTGTAATGAGGGGGGAAAGTTGAGCTGGGAGGAGCATTTCATATTCGTGTGGTGCGGCTGAAGAAGGAGTCTCCAAACTTAACTGTACGTCTGAAGGTGGGCTTAAGGGTGAACGAGTGGACATTCCTAGCGAGGCGATTATTGCGGGTAAATTCTTGAAGGGGAGGAATGCAACTGGCTAATTCATTAGAGCGTTGCTTGTTATAGTAGCGATGAAATAGTGATAAAGACGCAACATTTCGTCGATGTTCTAGTAATTTCAATATGGTATGGTAGGTGCAGTGAGGTCTTAGGAGCTCCAGACCAGATAGGAGCGTTGTACTTAAGTTTTGGGCCGATATACGCCTTATATATTGTTGATCAACAGATCAAAAGGGGTGAAATATGTCTTGCATCGCTTTAAGAAACATAAACATTTCGCTGCATCTTTGGCGATCTCGAATATGTGATCGTTCCAACTAAGTGTTGAATTGATACACATACCGCGGATGGAAAGTGGTTTGGTTCCAGCAACGCTGGTTATTTTAGGAACGCTTGAGTGACAGTAGACAGCACTGGGTCTTGGAAGGATTAAAATACACTCTATTCTTCTTGCTCCAATCAATTATGCGGTCCAGATCGGAATTTAATGAGCTTAACACACGCTGCCGTTCCAAGTCGATCACCAGGGGGAGGGTCGAGAGCCAAGGAACGAATATGAAAAGCTGAGGGTACTGTATCAGCGAAGGAATTTATTGGATTAGAAGTGATAGACAAGAGATCATGAGGAAGAGTGTTGGAGACAAAACGGAGCCTTGGGGAACACCAGCTTTAATTTGATGAACATCAGACTTCAACCCATCCAATATGACTTGTATTCAACGGTTCGAAAAATAATTTCTTATACATTGAGAGATTCATCAAGAGATTCATCGACACCATAAGTTCGTATTTTTGACAAGATAGCCTGATGCGAAACTCTGTCAAATGCCTACAATGCCTTGCTTTCGCCTACTTTGCATCCATTTTTCGGTGAGATATGCCATCATATCACTGGTGGACCTGTTGCTGCGGAAGCTGTGCTGTCGGGCATAAAGAAGCTTCCGGCTTCAAGATATTTCTTAAGCTGACTTCTTATCAGCGTTTCAATGATCTTAGAAAGTAGGGACGTAAGTTCTATGGTTCGGAAGAAGGTACGAGTGCGAAAGTGGAGTACAGGCAGAGACAGAGCAATCTGGTAGCGTGGATCTGGCTGCATCTAGCAGATTTGTATGTCTAAAGAGCTAACAGCTGAAATGTCATTGTAAATGAGTGTTGGAATTGAAGAATTGAAGAGGCGGTATTCTTTACGTTTCTTAAGAATGAACAAAAGTGTCTGCTACATTTGGGACAATGAAGCACTTTTTACCTCAACTTCTGATCTTAAGAGTATTTAACACATCTTGTTAATGCATTGCAGTCATTTCGGGCCCGTTTGTTGATGAATAAAGGCGAACTTTGTCTAGAAAATGTGTTCTAATTGGTTAGTCCCAGGCCTTATCTGATGTGATGGTTTAAAAGATTTCTCAGTCCCTTTGAACTTAGTCTCGTTTGACTTTATGCAGTTGGATATTCTTACGAATACGTCACATATTTGTACGAGTAGGCCACAAATCACTGCGGTCCTTAAAGTCAGAATATTTTATAACATACTGCCGGCAGAATACAACCCAGAATCATTAAAAATTGAATATTTAAGTTCGGAGGGAGTACTCCTTTGCCAACATCAACTTAAATAAACTTAAATTACATTTTTAGCGCACACATACCACCCACATCCCGTACACTTAATTACATGCCTATCTACAAAATCACTTCATTTTTACTTAACGAGAAAAAAAACAAAATAAAATGAAAAAAAAAACACAAACAAAAGAAAATCCCAACCGCATCTGTCAATTAGCTGTCAAAACATGGAGAATATTTTAAAATTATATTAATCTCCTGCAATCAGTATTTAATTGGATTTTTCACACCTGCTCTCATTACTTCAACCCCTTCGCTCTCTATCACGCTCTCGTCCTTTACATGCGTATCATTGACACTTAATGCATGCCTTCAACAAGGACTGTCTGCATGTGTGTCGATCTCCAACATATGCGACCTTACACGCGTGTACATACATACATAGCATGCTCACACGGACTGCCGATGGATAAACGTGGTTAACTGAACATGAGCCAACCAAACGCATTTGGTATGCGGAGCGAGAGCGTTGTTTCATTTAAAAGCCTCCAGGGATGAATGAGTTAATTAAGCGCCTCACGGCCTGACATAATTTCTAGCCATTTATCAGTGACAAAATGACAGTATCTCCCCTGCAATGGGGTACAAAACCGAACCCGTTCACTGACACATCATGGCTCACCATTCGAAGCTGTACCACAGCCGACCATTGCCGATGAACGGACCATGATTTCCTCAAGTACTTTTGGACTTCACATGGAACAGAATTTGAAATGTGAAAGTGTGTGTTGCAAGTTTGGGTATCACGGTGGTGTTTCTATGGGGGTAAGCAAGTTTTGAAATAAATTTTTGGACTTAAAAGTGAAGGTGTACAATTGTGATCAAGGGTATGGGCTTGTAAAGGCCTTAATATGCATGTTGAAGAAGCATTTCAAAAGGACACGCTGATGATTATCGTGATTCACAATCTCAAGTATATGTCAGGTAAGAATCAAGGATACAAACTGGATTATGACAATCTGAACAAATCGCAGATCTCAGCTATAAGAAAAGAGAGCGGACTTTACACATTAGAACCTACCAACCGAACTTTCGGACTTTCTGAAGAGTGATTATCGACGTATGTTGCTCGGCGTTGTTTTGATGAAAGACAACTTCACTTCTATTGGCTGGCCACTTATGAGCGATTCCTTCCTTCAAATAGTCAAACAGTACACGATTGAATTAAAAGTATGGCTGTAGGGGAGGTGCTCGTAGTAGATGATTCCCTGCCAATCCCAACAAACGCAGAGCAAATCCTTTCTGGCAGTCAATCCTGGCATGGACACCGTTTGTACCAACTGATTGCCATTCGATACCATAATCATCAGACTGAATTATTTTTGGGTAGTCTGACTTTTCCGTCTTTTGCCTCTTTGGAATATTTGACAGCGTTGACTTTTCACAACCGTTTCACGGATACGCGAGCCAAGACTCTGGTTAAGACAAACAGCTGATTTAGGCTTTGTGTTTGGACGTCTATTAAGAATTTTTTTTAAGAATTTGAATGCATTTTTATTTTCCACTCTTCATTACTTATATACTAGACAAAAATACTTAAAACTAGATTACTTATTGAATCCATTGATCCTCAATCTAACTTACTGATTCTTCACGAGTACTCTAAGCTAATCTAGATGTTTTTATTTATGCCTTTCGGCCTCTTGCATTTTTTAAATTCATTGCTTAAGACTAATTAATGTTTTTTTCAATTCTTCCAAGAAAATTAAAAAAAAAACTTGGAAATCTTGGGGACGTCTATAATGTATCAAAATTCATCAATTTCGCAAAAGCGCTGGAAAAATATGTATCCTGAAACTGCGTTATTGGTGGTTGCCACTTAGCCGACTTTCAAGAGATGCTTTTCATATCAAATTGATTCCTGGGCGTCTATTCTTGACTTTTGCTATCAATCTCTGATTTGTTCGTTTTCTGTGTTCAGACAATTTGAGTACATAACTCAAAGTTTGCCGTCGGAAGCGATTACTAATTTTCCAATACGATCTTTAAAAAATGAGTCATTTCTGGCATCAATCCAATAATTGAGCCATTCTTCGATTTCCTTAAAAGACCCGAACTGGTAACTGGTAGAAAAAAAACATTAGACAGAAGGAGCAAGGTCTGGAGAATACGGCGGATGGGGTAAGACCTCCGATTTCGGCTCAAACGCATTAGTAGCAGTCGACAACGTTTCCCCTCAATGACATCGCCTGATTTTAGCAGCTTATAGTACACCACAGCCTCCGGTCCCACCAGCAGAGCGTGGCCTTTGAGCCGTGGATGTTTATCCTTGGCGTCGATGTAGACGATGATTGAACGAGTTCACCAGGCGTTAAAGGAATTTTTTTTCTTGGGCTTACCACAGTATATCGACTTTTCGTATCGAGTCACGATCCGGTGCAAAAAATCCTTTCTTTGAATATTTACATGAAGCAGTTCCGCGTTGAAAGTCGCCTTTCGACATCGAAGACGTTTTCAACTCGTACGGCACCAAATTTTCTTGCTTTCGAATAAATCCAAATTTCTTTAACCGAACCAAAACTGTTTGCTGTCTCGTTCCCTGTGAGTTCATTTTGCGCTTACCACCGATTTTGATCCAGTAAAGCCTCCAATCAATTTTAAAATGTTTGGGCTGGCCAAGACACTCTTTGGTTTTGACGCTAAAATCACAACTTTTGCAGCTCCGAAACCAGTCTCTGTATGATATATCGTTCGGAACAGATTCACCCTAAATTTCTACAAGCATTCGATGTGTACTTCCAATGAAGAAAGAAAATCAAAACTTCCCCCAAACTCTGTCTGAAACCGATCATTTTCGAAGGGGTAAAATACAATTTTGTCGTCTAAAGAAAACGCTGATGCACATTGCTGACAAATGTCACATCTGTTTAGTGGACTCGGAAATCGTTTCCACGATCAGCCACACCTTGCAGTTGCCATCTTTTGAAAACGGATTGAATTATACGAGCACCTCCATTAAGAGCGTCGACTCACACGCCATAGTCACATGTTCAATTCCCGGACGGAATATCACGCATTTTTCACGGCACCACCTCTTTTAAGTTGCTGACAACACTCAGAGAGTATCAATTGTCTATGAAAAGCTTTTCAAATCTCGCCGTTCGGCGTCGGCAGAAACCTGTAGGTTTCCTCTACTCGTGAGGAGCAGTAGCACGTAAATTACGAGTAGATTTTGTGGAAGCTAGGCCGTGGTCCCTTGTGTTTTTTTCCTTTATCCTTGTATCCTTTTATCCATTATTTTGGAAGCTTTCAGGATTTCTTTCCCTTAAGCAGCAATTAGAAATAACCTGCAGAGAATGTGGAATAATTTCTTCTCTTACTCATTAATAGATCTGCTCCAGTTGTTGGTTTCGAGTATACGTAGTCTTACGATATGTGCTTCTATTGCAGGGTGTTTAATATGGATTTCGACTTGGTATCTGAGTCTACTACAGCTCCGCTTACTTATTCAGTTGCTGTTTGGTTTTTTTGTTGCGTCACACATGTCGATTCTCAGAAGAAGAGTATAACAAATGGCGATTCATCGGGAGGTCTTTGACTTTCTATAGGCTCTTCTTTGGCATATCGCGCGTGGCTCCTATCAGTTTGGTCTGTTATTTTTGTTCAATATAGACACGCAAGTCATTATGGAAAGACCCACACCATAACGGCGTCTGCAGAGTGTTAAGCTCTTTTACGAAAATCAACGTTCTGTCAAAATGTTGTTCATGCTGTTCGAGGAACTTACGGAGCTCATAATCGACCTACTGCGACAACTTTTGTCATTACTATGATACTCTACCACTTAGACAAGATCCAGCACATAGCGATGAGACTATGGCAGCTGTGGTTGAGAGTGTTCATCGTCGTCCTCAGCAGCTTGGCCATGTTAACGGACTATGTGCTTCCTGAAGTTCAAGAGCGTGTTGTCGGTGAGCTTCGCTTTCCACAAGGCGGCGCCGCGAGCCATACAGCGAGTAAAATAAAATAGACTTGCTGGGAAATTATTTTCACCAGGACTGAATTTCACGTTTCGACGGTAAATTGGCCGCCTAGATCGAGCGATATCTCACTTTCGGATTTTTTTTCGCTGGGGATATGTAAAGTCTCAGGACTTCATGAATAAGGCAGCTGGGATTAAAGCTTTGAAAGCTAACATTGCACCAGTTCTTGGCGAGAAACCAGTCGCTATGCCTGACCGACTCTCCCGAAACCTTCCGACTGGACCGTCTTAAACGAAGTCGTGCCCAACTTTGGCATAATATCATTTTCGAAAAGTAAATGCCATGAATTGTTATTTCAATGGATAATAAAAATTTTAAGTGGACTTCTAAATAAATGTGTTTTATTTTCCAGTGTAAATCAATCTTCACGATGAATCACTCTTTAGGACACTGTAGAGCTCTGGGACAGACGGTAAAACACCAGCTGAACCACAGTTTTGCTCAGAGCTTGGCTGCAGATTATTTTCCACCTGGAGCTCTCATACATCGCATCGATGTGGAGAGACATTAGAATTTTCTCATTCTTCAAAATAGGGAAAAGTTTTTTTTTCATGACGGAAGAAAAAACAAACCAGAATCCGCTCTGATTCCATACCTTCTGCAGATAGTGTACTCTCTTATTCAGTGTCCTGACAGGGTCTCCATTGATGCCATATATTTCACATCGACAATGACGTACACGATCTCATTTGTGCCTCCTCGCACGACCGGATGCCTCCTAACGTGAACGTACCAGGTATGGGACTGGCCGACAGACCGACTCCAATGACGTTTCATTTCTCTGCCATAGCCGTGGATTGGATGAAATTGTCAGCTAAGGTGAATCCAAATGATTGATGAATAACTGCAAAACTCTCGCACACAGTTGGTGCAGGTCATAGTGTGACAAGAAATCACAGTGCGCTCTTTGAAATAAATTGGTGGTCGTTGCGCACCGAATGACCTCTTCCGCCATTGTCTCTCGTTCAATACGCCAACCCACGTCACTTCCCCCGTCAATAACACCAGACGTAGTCAGAGAAATTAATAATTTTGAAAATTCTTGCACAAGCTGATTCTCATCCCCCTCCACCACTGCACGCCCTCCGCCATCTGTCGGCCGCAGTGACAGTGAGACAAAGCATAACAAGCGCAACTCCTGCAAATGCACACCGCTTCGCAATTGTTCGCACGGCACCATTTGTCTTATTAATAATGAATCCTGGCCGAAGGGAGTTTCTGTATAGCGGTAGGTTTATAAACAAAATGGCATCGCAAATATTTATCCCTACCCGGAGGGGGGTTGTCCGACTTAGTTTCACTTTTCTGCTGCTCATCTTCGCAACAATAAATAGGAACAATAAGCAGGACGACGTGGGAAGGGGGGAGGCATGAAGAAGGCACGGATAAGCACGGGACTATCAGGCCACGAAGTTCGCATTTTATTTGCTGCAGTAATTATATAGTGCCACAGGAGCCACGTGATCGAAGGACAATGGACGAGATTCAATGTTTTTAATTAGCAAATAGCCGCTTGGGTTTAGCCGTTATACGGTCTGCTGCATCGCCGCGGGGACGCGGGGACGCGGCCCGCCTTAGATGGAGAATATTGGTATTAAGAGATGATATCTGTAGAAAAGGAAGGTGTTTTGTTCTACCACTTCTGTTGGTTTGAATAAAATGCTTGAGAATGTGAGAGGGAATGCGTTTAAGTTCAAAAAGTTTCAATGAAGGTTTCTTGAAGGTTTCGTTTTCAAAAATTAAAAAAAAAATAGATTGAGAGAAAGTCAACATTTTCTTTTGGGATGCTCACAAAGATGTGGTAGCCTTCCGAGGATTTTAGTAGTCCGAATCGATTATAGGAAAAACTACGTTCCAAATCGCACCCTGCATACTTCAATAACTCACCCTTTGGAACTGCCGTCTGGTAGTATTACTCTGCTCTGAAGGGAAGCCTTTTCTGCTTCAGCCTGCCTTAGTCTTGAAGTCACTTTCACATTGAGTGAATGAATGATCTCATTCCAATTCTCTACAGGTCTCATCATGTAGGGGATCATATTGTCGGCGCTTGATAGGTTTCCCAACTACCTCTCCTGCACAAAGCGGCTGCAGTGAAAAACTGCGTGCTCAGCGTCCTCCTCGGAGCTTGCACATTGTGGGCCACAGCGACTAGTTGTCGTGCCCAAACCTGTGCAGATATTTTCGGTAATGGCCGTGTTCAGAAAAGAGCTGTGAGACTTATTAGTTGCACTCACCTGCGGCTTCGACGACGGGGAGGAGCATACGTGTGGAGGCATCCCATTTGGCTTGCCAAAATGCTATGAATGCTGCTCGTTGTTCTCCTTTTATCTGTTTAGCTTGGGGCCGGGGTTCTTCGGTGGTACACCCTCATAAGTTCGTCTGCAAGAATGTCTTTGGGTCGCTTTCCTGCTATGACAAACGCCGCCTCATCAGAAATGCTCCTGAAACCACCGATAGTCTGTATTGAGCAGAACTGACATCATCATCCGTTTGAGTCGCCCTGAAGTGAGCGCTCTAGCCCAAATTGGAGCTGAATACAGGAGAACTGAACTGACTCCTCGTGGGAGTAGGATTTTGCGTGCATAACCGGGTTCACCAATATTTTAAAGAGTTCGAGAGAGTGCTCCTTGTACAAGTGATGCCTACATGCTGGCATACCTTAAGTGTTCCCTGAAGGAGCATACCTTACGTTTTGCCTGTTGTCCAAAACAACTCCTAGGTATTTGAACCTAAGTGTTTGGTATGACTACCAGCTACAACTGTGAAGTTGGCATACTCCACCTTCTTGAGACCAGTGATTAGCACCACCTTCGTTTTGTGTGCCTCAAGTTACAGATCGATACTTTCGAGCCACTGATTTACATTCGTGATCGCTGTATTCGTAGCAGCCTCCACGTTCTCTATAAGCTTTGCTACAGTGACGATAGCGATATCGTCAGCAAAGCCGAATATTTTCACTTCATTTGGAAGCGCTGGTCGTAGAGCGAACCATCATACATTATATTCCGCAGTAAGGGACCGAGGACTGATCCCTGCGAAACTCCTGCCGTTATGTTATATGATTTTACGCCGTTGGCGAGAGATCGTGGTAGCTGGAGAAGCATGTTGGTTGAGGTCCAGGTCTCATCTGGAAGACGTTTTAAGTATATTTCGATATTCCTGCTCTAAAGTTGAGTGTGTAGCACTTAAGTGCTTTGAAAAGGGCATGGCTGTCTGAGAATATGATCAGTTCAATAAAATATGTTTAATGGGGAAGTGCGCTTTGTTTATTACAGACTGTCGGCTTAGGAAACTTTGCTTTTCAGAGAGGAGTGTGTAGGCTACGCCTTGGTCCTAGCACACTAGGATGTGTTTTGCTTTCGGCTTTCAACCCATCTGTAAACCATCTTGGGCTCCATCTTTTAACCAAGTGGGGTCGTGGTTCCATTCCTTTCGGGTATAAACATTTCATATTATGGCTTGGAGCTTAAATTGGGAGACATTAGGAGACACCCGGGACAACAGACTTTGCTTACTGCCTTAAGGATTTCTAGATGAACTACCAACTTCCTTGTAATTTAATTCTATGTAATGTTTCCACTTTCCACAGCTTTCAGGATGTTTAGTGTTGTTTCTAAACCTGCTGTTGGCATTGTTGTATTTACGCCAAAAGATACTCGCTATCTCAGGCAGGCTTGGAGTATAAAGGCAGTTGAATGTAAGCCACCTTGGGGGTTTAGGTAATGCTCAGCTGTCAACTGGTGCATTAGCATTTCTTTGTTTGCATTATTTCATCCATGAAGCAGTGACATAACATATCACTCAATAAGTCCCAATACATATAGGGGGCTACTAACAAAAAAAATAATTTTTGTTAGTGGCGCCCCCTATTCCGGGACTTATAGAGCGCTCAATAATGGTTATGGTATTGTAGATCCACGAACTCAGTTTTGGGTTAAAACTCCTTGTGTTGCCTTCCAGTTGCTTTAGTAACCAGTGTGCTTTTACAGCGTTTGTTGCTAATGAGTGTATTCCAGGTTAATCCTCCTAGAAATGTTTGTTTGATCCTGCAAATATGAAGACTTTTAGTTTTTATTTTTGTGAATCACTGTGATTGATAGGAAGTACGTCTTTATCCCACCAGTTCCCCGCTATTTCCAGATCACATTTTCATTCGATTTTCTATAGTGACTTCATGCTTGGGGAGTGTATTTGAGGTGCAATGAAATGGCGCCCGGTACTGGGCCTTTTAAAGGCTTAAAGCTGTCTATTGCTCCCCGGCTTCTAAGGTTAGCAACATTTTCTACATGAAGAGCAACAAATCTGTTGACTTAAAATTATCTTAAGGATACACATCGTCCACACTTTGCCCAGGTCTAAAATAAATGTCAACCTTCCGCCACAAAAAAGTCCTAGTGCACCCTTCTAAATGCATGTGGTCGCATTTATGCCGAAATGAGCGTGTTGAAAAAAGCACTTCGTCTAGACTTCTCTGGTCGTGGATAATAATCAACTAGGGAAGCAACCATTTCGTGGAATGAAATGCAAATACTTGAACCATCCCAATGTGACTTGTGCATGTTCGGGGTCTCGCACGTATGAAACGCCACCGCATTTGAACCAAGTCGAGCGGATTTCAAGAATACAGCACACCAAGTGTTCTCCCCCAAGCAACGCTGAGAACAAAAATAAACAGAACAAAAAAATACCGTTACCATTCCAGGAGGCCAGCAAACAACAGCAGAAGAAACATCAACTGAACCCGTAAAGATACAACATTTCAAATATAAAGGAGACATCGGGCGCCCTTTGTGCGAATGCTATTACATTTTTTAAAAGGACTACATGCTCATCTGAAAGCCACGAGAGCACTGTTACCAGCTGCTGCTGTGTGTCCTGCTGCAGCAAGTCTCCCGCTCTTAGTGGCACAATATTCCCGTAGCGCACACGAGCACATCAGGATTCCTGTTCCATTTGTGATAAAGTATTTTCCTTTGCACACAGAGGACGATGGAATTTCGACTTGACCTCCCAGTTCCGGGATGCCCTGCGTCGAAGATAAAGACAACATTTGGCCGTTCTGTTTGGTCTTGCAGCACTCGAAGGCCGGGAGCCGAATTCGTTACACACAAAGGGCCATAAATCACCGAATGTGGCAAGGAATAGTGGAGGAAAATTGCGTCAACAAGATACTGTAGGACTTGACGGTCGTCCTTTGAAGTACTTAAATGCTTTCTTCCTGACATGTGTGTGCAATGACGGTCCCCCGTCAGGGTCGATCGTGCTCGTATCTATAAAAATCACGTAATTTCTATAACTTAATTCTGTGCTGTGAAGGCAACGCACAAAGGACGAGGCGAACGGACGAACGAACGCCGGGTGGACGTGCGGCCGATGTGCGGTGGCTCAACGTGGGGAATTCAATTTGATCCGTCAGCCAGAAGGACACACTCACATGCGGATGAAATATAAAAATGAAAACTGTTTCTATGCAGGATAGCAGAATAATTTATGATGAGTGAAATGCCACAAATCAAATTCGACGAGGGGGATGTGCGTGTGTGTGTGCATTGCTTTTGCGTCTATCAAGGAACATTTTGGACGACGTGCAGCCAGAAGTTATTGCTTCCGTGGCCATATGCTCTGGACGACAGTGATTGAACTTTGATGTTGTCTGTTTTTTTGTGATAGTTTGGCTGTTTTAAAGTCATTTCGATGTTTGAAGTTCAAAGGAATTGGAATACTTTCGAAGAATTCAATTGAATTGGAAATTAGGAAAGATCAAGAAGGTGTCCGAAAATATTAACCATCACATTTTATTGAAGAACATTCCTTGTAGGAGTCGATAGAAGACATAATTCAATTTACGTTTTTATGGCTTCGTCTTCACTAACGAAACAATTATAATTTCGGGCATGTAGCATGTCTCTCCATCGCACTCCTCTAATCAATTTCACATGAATTTATAGACTCGTATTGGATTTAGGAAGCAATACTTGAATAAGAATTTGGGTACCGTAGGTGGAGGAGAAAAACTCAAGTTTTCTCGTTTCCCAAAAAATGTAACATTCATCGAGAGGTGTTTTGAAAATAGATTAACGTATTTCTTCCAGCTCTTTCATTTGAACTTTCATTGCCACAGTGTCGTTGCTGTTGGACGTATTTTCAACCAAGCGACTGAACTTAAAATATCTTCTCTCCTTTATATTTAGTTTTGCTATGATTCTATGTAAAGACTACAAATGCTCGGCAGATGTTGAAGTCTGAATCCATGTTATTAAAGGGCAAAATATGCACACAACGTGCCTTGAACATTAAGAATTTTCCTCAAAGAGAAGTTTCCTTGATAGAGGGTTTTCCGTATTGAAAACTTTTACTGCACTTCATACTGTGTGTCCACATAATCCTGTCCACTCTTTTTATGGTTTTCGATGCCCCGAATATTGATTCAGAACCCAAATGATGATAGTTATCACTGCTCTTACTTCGATATTGTTCAAGAAATTATGGAAGAAGTCAAGCCAATTATCAAGGGATCAGTCTTCTTAACACAGCCTACAAGATTCTTTCTGCCGTATTGTGTGAACGCCTTAAACGGATCGTCAACAACGTAATAGGTTCTTATCAGTGTGGTTTTAGGCCAGGAAAGTCCACCATCGATTAAATCTTCACATTACGGCAGATCCTGGAAAAGACCTAAGTAGTATTGATCGACACTCACCACCTATTTGTCGATTATACGGCCACATGTGACAGGGTGCATAGAGATGAGCTATACAGAGCCGTGTCTAGTTTAAGCATTCCTACCAAAATTGTCAGATTGCGTAGGATGACGATTGAGAACTCTCACTGCTCCGCCAAGGTCGAGCTCACCAAGACCTTCAATGAAAAGTTTTAGGCAAGGGACGCGCTCACGTGATTCTGTTATGTGACTTTTTCACTTTTTGACTTTCTTGGGACAACAGTGCGTAACTCACAAGTCAACTCCAGAGGCACGATCTTGCCACTGCTTGCTTATGCCTTGACTGCATTGGACGAACACAGCCAGCCGCTAATGAGGCGTTTGTTGGCATTCAAGGGTGTGGTGATTAATAAGGCAAAACGAGGTACGTGCTGTCATCAAGGAAGGGCGCAGAACATCGACGCCTCGGACAAAGCGTTGCACTAGGTAGCAGAAGCTTCGAGGTAGTCAAGGACTTCATCTACCTCGACTCCGCGGTAAATAGGGACAACAACACTAGTACCGAAATCAAACGCAGAAGCCCTTTTGCCAATTACTACTTCTCAAGAGCTCAAGAGGCAGTAATAGGGACCTCTCTCAAGGGACAAAGTTGGCTTTGTATAAAAGTTTATTCATCGCAGTCTTCCTTTAGGGCGCGGAAACTTGGACATTACTAGAAGCGGATGATGAAGCCCTTAGTCTTCGAGAGACAAAAATTCTGTGCTCGAATTTCGTTGATGGCGTCTGGAGGAGAAGATTCAGAAACGAATATTAAAGGCAGCATGCGTCTGGTCAAGTGTCTGCGGATACAACGCTTAAAATAGCTAAGCCATGTAGAGCGTATAGACACCACTTTGAATCTGAGCCATTGGGACAATGCAACAAAGGACGGCCCAGATTAAGGTGACGCACACAAGTGGAGAAGAACATCAACCAACTTGGAGTGCGCAATTGGCGGCAGCTGGCGAAAGATCGTGCGGGCTCGAGATGCATCTTGGTTGATGTCCAGGTCCACCTCGGACTGTAGCGTAGAAGAAGAACTGCCCTAAAAAATATCAAGATTAGTTTGATAACAGTGTCTATGACATATGTGTCTTATTTCATTTCAAAATATTAATTGGTGTTTGAGATGCGCATCCTTTTGAAAAACAGCAAATAAAACACCTCTCGTATTTTTCGATATCAGCAACTATTTAGAAACTATTTAGAAATTTCTGCGGCCTAAGCGTTGGAAACGTTGCGTAACGGCAAGTTCTACGGATATTAAGAATTTTACGAGTGGTACAACATTTTGTAAGAGGTTCAAGAAGGCATTGAAGATGAGCCGCGGCCAGGACAACCAATAACATCAAGTAAAGGCTATCACGGAAAAGACCTTGGCAGTAAGTTAGTAAATTAGAATTTCGGTGAAAATAACGTTGGCGCAAGTGTGCTGTATACTCCGGAGTAATAAATCGAGGAGGATGACATGAATTTAGGGGACCAAATAAGGAGTTTCTGATTCACTGTACTTTTGTTCTCATAATAGTGTTTATATGCCTTTTGATATAAGTTAACGCAACATAATATGCCACCAATGAGAACACGCGCAGGCAAATCCAACACGCGTTGCATTCAAGTTATCGAGTCAGCAAGTCTGCTGAACCAAACACCGGTCATCAAATGCCAACGTCAGTAGCGTTCCCACGATCAACGTGCTGCTCACATCAAGGTGCCGAATTGCAGTGGCAGCAGTAGTTTCAGTTAAGAAAACCACATTGTTCAGTCTGTTGTTTTATACGTATATGTCAATAATCTTCTTCTTCTTCCGATGGCGCTACAGTCCGGGGTGGACCTGGGCCTCAACCAACATGCCTCTCCAGCTAACACGATCTCTTGCCAGCTAGGACGTCCTCTGTTGTGTTGTCCCTTTGCCTGGGGCGGAGCAGTGTTGTCCATCCGCTCTACATGGCCTAGCCACCTTAAGCGTTGTATATCAATAATAGTTTAATTTATATATGCAGCTCAGGGACCTGTGACAGGCTATACAAAGACAAGCGTAAAGAAGTCATTCAACTGTTTCACTGATTGTGAACCGAAACCAAAGCAAGAGGAAATTTCATTCAAACGTCTGGCATATGCAGTTTAGTTACACCAGAGTCATCAAAAGTTTCCTCTAAGAAAGGCGATCGAACGAAAACGAACGAATTGTCTTCTTATGACGTTGGAAGGATCTATGACAATTATCTAACCAAAATTTCGGCCAAATGTTTGCCACGGGTTCGGCAGCATGATATTTTGTCTTCAATGATGACGATGATCTGTGTTTTCAATGACCCTAACACATGATTGAGGTTCAATCATGGAGGTGGCACCATTCTGTTGGAAGAACATATCGTCCAGTTGCATATCCCCAATTTCTGGTCATTAGAAGTTCGTTATAATTTCGCGATAGCGAACACCATTCCCGGTAAATGCTTGATCGACATCACTTTTGAAGAAGTGCAACCAGATGACGCCGCTAGCCCATAAACTGCACCAAATAGTCACTCTTTATCGATGTACTGGCTTTTCAATAACCACTCATGGACTCCTATTTGTTCAAATGCGGCAATTCTGTTTGTTAATGACTCCTGACTAAGATCGTTATGCTGATACAAGGGCCCATTTTCATTAAAGGCTTCAACGATCTTAACGCTTTGCTTAAATTTGTACTCTCCATGGTTCAAGCCTCAATCAAAAAATGCCAAAAATTGGCCAAGAAAAATTGACTTTTAGATGACATCGTACATTATAGTTGGACAAAACTCTACTCTACTCTCTCTTAATGCCTACTAGAAATCAATACATTGGATAGCGCAAGAGCCCATAAGCCCACAAGGCTCTTGCGCTATTAAGGAACTTAACTTCTTCAGCATCTTCTCATGTTGTGCGCGCTATTGTTCTCAGTGGTCGTGAAAATTCCTGTAAGCTCATACACGCACAACACACAGACAAACGAGAGCAGTTGTGCTTAACTCTGCAGTTCACTAGAATCAAGGATCAAGCTACCTAGTACAAAGTTTGTACGTTAAGGGGTGCTTCGACGGTGGCCAGGTAGGTTGAAAAATTGTCCTGTTTCACACAAATTCAGCTATGGGCTTTGCATACAGCACCGGTGTTTTGCTTACCGAAGTTTTTAACCGAAAAAGCCAGATATCGCCCTGTTTGTTGTGACGCACATCCGGGAAAGCTTAGATCCAATTTAAGTGGCTCATAGTTAGATTTCGCAAAATCCACTACTCAAATATCTTTTGCAATTATCCGTTGCATTCATTATGAAAATAAGGCCGCACTGATGTTCCTCTTCAAAAATTTGTCTGGCTTACAAGTTTGCGGCAACGTTGTCATTTGTTGCCTGCTGCACAAGAAGCCTTGTCATTTACGGCCAGCAATAGCAATTCTGCTGCCGAAGCTACCATGTCATAGCGTGAACATAACAATCAAGAGCGGCCACAAATTCATTTGTGCCGCTTGTTCGTGTCTGTCTCCTGTCGCTTGATGCTCACCACCATTCACGTGTCCAGAACAAAAATTCCTGTCTAGATGCCACACACCATCGGCGGCCAAAAACTTTCTACGCTCACGGCATGTCCTTTGTTTCGATCCGCACTTGCATCGCCCGCTCTAAGCCATGTCAATGTTATGGCCGCAATTAGACGATGGGCGAAACGGGGCAAAAATTTGTCGTGTCTCCGTTGGAGCAGTCTCCACTGGGCTCTGGGAGCAGCTTATTACGTTGTGCACCGTTTATGGGTTTTTAATGTTTCGACGGCGATGGCGTCATTTTTTGGGGGTGCAAGAGTGCATTTGATCCCGCCACTGCCGTCGCCCTGGGACAAAAGCAACCCCTTCCCATTGAGCTTATGGCGACTGTGGTGTAGTAACTTCTTCAACTGCCGTTAAATGAAAACTTTTCAGTTTTTGATGGCACTAGTGTTGTAGGGAATGGTTTTATTAATCGCTTATGAGGTCGACGTTACCGTTAAAGGGTGGTCATTAAGCATTGTTAACCTCTTATGGTGTACTCAGCGTTCTGAATAGACGTCTTAATGGGTTGCATGGGGACTCATAAGGGTGCTTGTGAAGGACACAACGATTGAGGCTTTTAAATGGCACTATGGAAATCATATCTATGCAAATGCCAAACGGACTAGAGACAGAGGACAACTTTGAGTCTTAGACGACTGCTGAGAGGGTATATTCGCATCGGTGACTATAAATTGACTTTTGAGTTTATTCACAGAAGTTCATTGGGGGGCACAGGAGTTTTGTAGGAAAGGATAGTCAATAGGGAGCTTTGTATTATTTTATGGGAACTACGTTTATTGAGACAACGATACCCCACAGAAGTCATCAATGAATTGCGCTGTTGTACAAAGTCCTTTGAAAGAGAGCTCTTTTACTCAATTGCCTCTTGAGCCCAAAGAAGCAGCGATTAGCGATGATTTCGTAACAGACAGGAGCAGCGAGAATTCTCCATCGTCATTCTAAACAATCTGACGAGTTTGGTAGGAATGCCAAAACAAGACATGGCAGTGTATAGCTCGTCTCTGTACGCTGTCATATGCGGGCTTAAAATCGACGAATAGGTGGTGTGTGTCGATCTGTAGCTCTTGGGTCTTTTCCAGGATCTGCTGTTGTGTGAAGATTTGGTCGATTGTGGACTTCCTCGGCCTGAAACCACATTGATAGGCAACAATCAGGTTGTTGATGAACGGTGTCAGTCGTTCACACAATCCGGCAGAGAGGATCTTGTACGCTCTGTTTATCAGACTGATGTCTCGATAGTTGGCACAGTCAAAGGGGTCTCCTTTTGTGTGTTTCCTTTAATTCTTGAACCGATAATTTCAAGGAAACTCGATCTTAAGGGAGTGTCGCCCAGTCTTGAGTGCCGACTGTAATCGGTTCGTTGAAATCTACCACCATCCTGAATGAGAGCTAAGCCCGAGTATAGATATACCTTCTCCCACCCTTATAAGTAGCCTCCAATGGAGCTGCGATATTAGACCATGTGGCACATGGCCTTGTTACCTTTTACTACAGTCTTATTTAATTTTGAAAAGGGTAACTTTTTTGGCCGTAATTCACTTTTTTAGCACCAGTGTCGGAGCGGAGGTCTATTAAATATATGGAGGCATGCTGCTCCCCTACTACATGCTGCTCCCCTACTACCAGATCTTGTGGCAAGACATCGCCTCCAACGACAGGCAAGCAGTATCGGCACCCGATTGGCGCTGGAGGTGACATGTTCCATAAGGGCATATATGTATGTATATGCATTTCTGTACTAATACATTGCCTTAAAAGCCGCATTTTAACCAAAGACTGAAGATAGAGGAAATTTATTGAATTTACGTGATTACCTATCATTAGGGTTTAATGCCATTGGATCAATATACCAACAGTTAAGATAAGAACGGAACTACAAGACTTAAGTTGCCCATAACTCAAACCAAGATCTTGTCCTGATAGCCAGTCACTGATTTTGTGTCTCTTGCATGGATCTATGCAAACTCTTGCGGGATGCAATAGAGGCTTAAGCCACTTCTCACCTCCTCCGCGACTGCGACGCACAAGACGCACAAGTGGAAGTACTTCTTTGGCAACCTCGTCAACTTGCTAAATTAGTTTGGGGGCCTCAAATAGCTCCACAGCTATCTCACACTGACTTTAAAGAAAACCACGAGTAGTTACAGTGGACTCAAAGGCGGCATAAGTGTAGTTGCCAATTGCCAACCAGCCGCTCTTTCCTCACTTAACATAGGTCTCAGCGTTCCATTGTAGTCATAAGTCTTCCACTGGGCATTCCCATCACGCTTACACTATTTTGAGTAAACCTACGTTTTGCTAGTCATAGATTCTACTGGGGTTCCTGGGATGGCGTAAAACTCATTGGCCTTGAGGGCTCCACTCAAATGCCATTCTGGTAATCCTATTGGTATGTCCGACATTTCCTTAAGCGGCTCTTTATCTCGTCCGTGATTGCCTTTTTTTGTCCTTTTTTCCATAATCCTGGAGCCAAAATCACTAGGAACATCATGAGTGATAGGCAGCCCTATGCTCCGAAGCTGAATGATAAGGAAAAAAGAATTGTAATTTATATATATAATAAAAGACTTTTCTCCTATTACGTGACGTGGGAATGGTCCAACTCGTACTCCGGGGTGAACCTGGGCCTCAACCAACTTGCCTCTACAGCGAGCACGGTCTTTCGCCAGCTGCCGCCAGTTGCGCACTCCAAGTTGCTTGAGGTCCTTCTACACTTGTGTGCGCCACCTAAGCCTGAGCCGTCCTCTGTTGCGTTGTCCCAATGCCTCGGATTCGAAGACTTTTCGGGTTGGAGCAGTGGCGTCCGTACACCCTACATGGCCTGGCCAGCGTTGTATCCGAAGACGCTTGACTAGGCGCATGGCGCTGTACAGCCAATAGAGTTCGTCGTTGAATCTTCTTCTCCAGATGCCATCAACGCAAACAGGACCAAAAATAGCACATAAAACCTTTCTCTCGAAAAGAATTAGGGCTTCCTCATCCGCTTTTAGTAGCATCCAGGTTTCCGCGCCATAAAATAGGACTGGGATGATCAAGGTGTTACATAAATTAAGTTTAGTCCTTCGGAGAGGGCTTTATTACTCAATTGCCTCTTGAGCCCAAAGAAACAGAGATTGGCAAGAGCGATTCTGCGTTTGATTTCGGTACTGGTGTTATTGTCCCTGTTTACCGCGGAGCCGAGGTAGACGTAGTCCTTGACTACCTCGAAGTTTCTGCTGCCTAGTGTAACGCTCAGTCCGAGACGCCGATGTTGTGTGTCCTTCCTTGATGACAGCATGTACTTCGTTTTGCTCTCATTAACCACCAGACCCATTATTGCCGCTTCTGCTTCAATGCCAGAAAACCGCCACTTGCCGAGAGCTAATCAGCAATTATGTTTCAAGGTAATGCTTACATCTGGTAGAGCGTTCAAGTGCATCCATACTCATCAAACAGGACTTCAGGCCACAGAAATATTCCAAAATTTTCGCAGCCGATGAAGTCGATAAAAGCCAGCGTCCCCTCACAAAATGTCTTCTGATCTGTGATCACTTGCACTTTCGTTCCACTTACACTTCATCTGATGCTCCCACATCTACGTGCAATAAAATCGTCATCCCAACTCGGATGTGAGACATAAATCGTTTTGCGAGATAAGGCAGAGGCGAAAGTCATCCGCCAAAACACACAGCCATTGTGACGGTCATATAATTAAATTACGGTAACAAAGTTCAATTCCACCTGACACATAAAGCAACGAACAAATTGAGTGACGTTGTCAACCCCACAACGCAGCGTCGCTCTAAATTTCACTTAGTGCAGGCAAAAGTGCGCGACACAACCGACGAAAATGATAATAATATAGTATTTCATTTCGCTTCGATGCGAGCACCCCGGCACTCCTCTACAGTCATGTTTTTGTACAAGAACACGTCCGGGTCGTAAAGTTTGCCGCCGCACTGTATGCCGGCAGTAGTGTACGAGTACACTGCATAGGAAGAGCATTCGTCCTTATTGCTTTCTATTTGGTGTCGCTTTTATTACATTGCAATAATGCAGAATTTCGAATGTCCTCGTTTGGGGGAGGGGCGAGCGTCTTTTTCGAGACGTATCGCATTATCCTGAAGTCGAAACACCAGCCAACCCTCGAGTCGCGGACAACCGACGCAGTCGCGCACTATAGTGTGGGCAATAAAGTGAAGCCAAGGAAGCAAACCCGCAAGTGAATATCCTTGTTTTGATTATATGGTGTATGCTTTCTCAAGGTCCTGGTGGGGGTGAACTATGGCCGGATGCGAGGGGTTTTCGGGTGATATTTTCATTCCTTTTTACGATACAGCCACGTGTCCTTGCAACATTTTCTTTTTCATTTTATTCGAGTCGCACTGGATGTGATGCATTTAAGGTCTGCCTGTGCAATGGCAGACGCGGTGAACGTTTTGCATTTGTCACAATACTAGGACTGATGTGTGACTGGTGTATTTTATTTCTGTACTCAATTTGAATGACACCATTTTGAGAAGGTTCGGAGGGGGGGGGGGGGCGAACTTAGCTCTTCAGCTTTATGTGCCAGCATCACATTGTGAAGCGTGCGATGATGCAGACAAATTGTATCATGAACATTTTTAGAAGGTATCGATAAATATTTAATTTGAATTTCAAATCTGGTCGAAAATAAATTGTTTGTGTGACGCTACAGTGCACAAGAGCGAATCTCTAGCTTCTTCAAAGAGTACTCGTGTTATGCGTCCTTTTGTTTTATCAGAAGTACAAGGGACCTCCAGTTTATTGCCGACAAAGGAGGAATTTTGAAAAGTTTTTAATTTTTTAGGTGTGGTGTGTGTAAGTGCGTCGACCCACACACAGAAGGTACGGCATCACCTCTTTCGAGTTGCTGACAACACTCAAAGAGTATCAATTGTCTACGAAAAAGCTTCTTAAATCTCGCCATTCAGAGACAGCATAAAACTGTATGTCCCTTCTACTCGTGACGGAACAGTAGCACGCACAACACGAGTATTTGTTGTAGAAGCTAGGCCCTGGTCCCTTATGGGCTGTAGTGCCGCTAACAGCTTAACAGCTCACAAGATATGGTTTCATGAGAAAATGCAAGGTTTGCTGTCAGAGAATCCTGGAGCGTTGAGTGTGAGTTGACGTAACAACACACTGTGACAATTCGCAAAGTCCAAGTTTGGAGTAAGGACTCAAGTGACATTGACTTGAAACCACAAAAGAAGATTTTTTTTTATATAGGGTGATTTTTTTAAAAGCTATAGGAAAACACATGCAATTCAGAAAAATGCATGAAATCTTTATTTGAATCGATAGTACGTTCCATATAGTTTAATGTTTGAAGATTATTTCATGCAAATGTTGACCTTGACTGCGCCTCAAATGGTCAATCTGCTTAGTCAAATTTTATTTTACTCTTTCCAACATTTCGTCCGATATCTCACGAATAAATGCTTCAATGTTGTCTTCCAATGCGTCAATTGAAGCGGGCTTGTCTGTATAGACATGAGCTTTAACATAGCATGATCTAGTCGGCCAATCGACCGGTCCCGAACATGAACTAAAATGTTCACTGAACTCGCCTCTCAATAAGTCCATTGTTGCGCGTGGTGTGTGGCATACGGCACCGTCTTGTTGAAACCGCAGGTTATGCAAGTCAAGCTCTTGCATTTTGGGCCAAAAAAAAGTTGGATATCATCTCACGGTAGGGCTCACAATTCACATTTACGTTACGATTCGGATCATCTTTGAATCCAATGATACCACCAGCCCATAAACTGCATCGAACTCACTTTTTCTGGATGCATTGGTAGCTCTTGCAATGCTTCTGGCTGATATTCACTCCAAGATAGACAATTCTGCTCATTGAGCCAAAAATGAACTGACCATAAAATGGAAGAAGCGCGCGATGAACTTTCTTAGCAGAGCACGCATTTTGATAATAAAATTCAATAATTTGCAAGCGGTGTTCGTTTGTAAGACGATTCATGGTTAAATTATAGACCAAACTGAAGATGTTTGACAGTGAAACAAAACACGAAACGTGCGTCAGCTGTTTAAACCAGTGTTGCCAAAAAGATAATAACTAAAAAATCACCCTTTAGAAATGGTGCGCGATTTTTTTTTAAATCCAAATACATCACTTGAAGAATTATCAGTCAGAAGCGAATAATTGTTGCCATCTCTCTGGTAAATACTTAATTTATGATGAAAAATTAATTTCAGAAGAACCAAGTTAATAGATTTCGTAAATCATAACAAATCAGAACGACATTCAAAAAATGTTTCCCCACTTAAAAAAAATAAAATAAAATGTAAATGTGAAAAAATCGAACTCTGGTTCCATCCAGGATCGAACTGGAGACCTTCTGCGTGTAAAGCAGACGTGATAACCGCTACACTATGGAACCACCTATGTATCTCTGTTCAAAATGAAGATTAAGAGAGTGCGAATGGAATACGTTCTCACTTGTGCTTCACATCTTTATCTATTTTTTTTTATTTTTTATTTAATTAATTATTTTTTTTAATTTTTTATTTAATCAATTATTTAAAAATAATGGCGCATATTCATAGGTAGCTTATTAATACTGACTAGAGTCAACCTAAGTTATAAACAGGCTCTAAATATTGGGGGTTGGTTCAGTCCGTTTTCAAAAGATAGCGCCACCCACAAGTTGTGGCTCATCTTGGAAACGATTTCCTGATCCACTGGAAAGATGTGGCATTTGTATATTATAATATTTTATATTTAAATGCATTTTTATATCTATTACTTAATTTTCTTGCATACATAAAACTAGCTTACTGATATAATCTACTGAACTTAATTCTAACTTACTGACTCTCCACGAGTACTCTAATCTAGCATTTCTGGTTAACGCCTTTCAACCTCTTATATTTTTAAATTCATTATTAAACCTACGTAATTTTTTTTTTGTAGTTCCTCCAAAAAAATTAGGAAAAACTTGGATTCCTGTGGTGTTATTTGTTCTTAACCAATCTTCTTAACCAATTATGTTAACCTAAGCTTAAACTTAAACTTAAGTTAACTTAATTTAACTACTTAACTATTTACATTAAATTTAACTATGTGTGTAAAACTATACGAACGCGTGCACCAGGTCGTATGTGTTATTTATATGCTTTACATATTTTAAAGGGGGTCCCAACAAGAACGCAAGATTTAAATTTTAAATAAAACGCAGATATTTTTTTATTTACAAAAAATCGTGAATTTTTTATTATATCGTAAAGTAGACAAGATGTGGTTATGTGTGGAACAACACATCGGCCAAATGGCCGCCGCGGCTTTGCTGGCACATACGCGATCTTTTAATGAAGTTTTTAATGACCGCATAAATGCTGCGGTATTTCATTAATGCAGCGTCCAATTTCCTCTTTTAAGGCTTGAGTCGTCGTCAGCTTATTTGCAAAAGAAAATAAGAAAAAATTCCAATGGTGTTAAATCGCACGATCTAGGCGGCCAATTCTGATCTCCAAAACGCGAAATAACACGACCGAGACTAATGACTGATGCAGCTTTTGAGATGTGGCGCTGCCTTGTTGAAACCACATCGCCTCCACATTCATTTCTTCAATTCTAGGCACGAAAAAATTGGTTATCATTTCACGATACCGAACACCATTGACTGTTTGCGCTTGACCTGACTCATTTTCATAAAAAAAAGGTCCAATGATTCCTGCAGCCCAAAATCCACACCACACAGTGGCACGTTGAGGATGCATTTGCTTCTCGTGAATCACTCGAGGATTTTCCTCGCACCAAATGTGACAATTCTGCCCAACGCCGAAGCCATCAAAATGGAAATGGGCCTCGTCACTTAAGATGATTTTATCGGCAAAATCAGCATTTTCATGTTGTCTCTCCAATACCCAATTAACGAACTGCCTTCGCTGTGCATGGTCAGCTGCCTGCAGTTCCTGAGTCAATTGAACTTTGTATGCATAGTGGATTTGGAAACACCAATTTGTTGAGCTCGGTGTCGAATTGAAGTGGATGGAGTTTAAGCGACATCATCACGTACTGCTGTGATATTTTCGGTCGATCGACCTGGTCGAAGGCGCGTTGTTGTCTTTGCGTCAGTTACAGACCCAGTTTCAGCAAATTTTTCCACTAATCGCTTTTCTCTCTTTTGGAGCATTTTTGTTACCCCAAATTGATCGCAATTTGCGATCTGTAGCCGCAAAACTTTCACCATTTTGGTAAAACAATTTCACAATGGGAATGCTTTGTTCATTCGTGTAGCGCTTCATTTTCATTAACCTTATACCTTCTCCTAACAAGCAATAATAATTGTTCAAACGTCAAACAATGACAATTCGAATGGCGCCAAATTTAAATCTTGCGTTCTTGTTAGGACACCCCTTACATTTCTAATAATTTTTGGTTTTTTTTACATGATTCTTCAAACTACCCTATATAAGTTGCCCCAGTTAAGTCAACTACCCCATCTATGTGTCTGAGAGGTTAGCGACATTGAATGCTGGTTCTGGTGCAACCACCAGGAAAAATACTGAACCTTAGGAGTTCCTCGTCGTATAGACGTAAGACGTACCTGTTCATGGTACATTTCATTTGGGTTACTACCCAAAGATCAGACTGTTGGTTGAAGACATGCCTCGAGCAGTGTGACTCGGTATCAGCTTAATAATAAAATGATCTATCCTTATAAGGCTTGCCTCGTGGTACAGTACCTCGTTGGGGTAGAATTTCTTGTTGTTGTTAAAGAAATTTGAATTTATTTAAAAGCAAGAAAATTGAGTGCCGTACGAGTTGAAACCGTCCGGAATTTTTTCACCGGATCGTGACTGGCGATATACTGTGGTAAGCCCAAGAAGAAAAAAATGTCTTTAAAGCATGGTGAACCCGTTCAATCATCGTCTACATCGACGCCAAGGATGAACATTCACGTTTCAAAGACCACGGTCTGCTGGTGGGACCAGACGGCTGTGGTGTACTATAAGCTGTAGGTGAAACCATTGACAGGATACATTGTCGACTACAACTAATACGTTTGAGCCGTAAATTGTGGGAAAAAAGGCTAGAAACGACCGAAAGGCATGACAAGGTAATTTTGCAACATGATACCGCTTGGCCCCACGTGTCTGTAGCGGTCAAAATCTACCTGAAAGTGCAAAAATCGGAGGTCTCACCTAACCCGCCGTATTCTCCTGGCCTTGCTCCTTCCGATTACTGGCTTTTTTGACGGGTAAAAACGTTTTGGAGGGTCGCCGGTTGGCGTCTTTTGAAATCGAAAAATGGTTAGATTGATACAAGAGAGGACGAATATTTCAGAGTTGGTATGGGAAAAACTAGTCGTTTCCGACAGACCGTACTTTAGGTGATGCATTTTTTGCATTTTTTAATAATTTTTTTTTAGATTTCACAAAGAAAACAAATTAATTTGTGCTCCCAGTATGTGTCTTATTTTACATTATAAATCGAACTTCACGGCGAATCACACCTTACACGTATGTGGTATTACGATCATTTTCTTAAACCATTTTATGCATACGGAAGGCACTACCAAATGTCCACCAAACATATGTACATTTGTTTAATTAAGCAATGTTTACCACGTAAAATGCATCTGATTCCAAAATTTCATGCAAATGACGCCATAAATGTAGGAGATGCCACTGGCAGTCCCACGGACATCCTAAAATTCACCAACGATCTCCTGGGTCCTTGCAACTGGACTGCCTAGTGTATGTGAAAAGAGCAAGTTTGCATTTAGAGCGCAGTAACACGAACAATGTGGTGCCCTCTCTGAGAATTAACTGAGTTCAAGCAAATTTTGCAATGCTTCTGATTGGTGGGCTCAAGCGTCTCACAGGAACGTTTTGCTTTTAGATATGATGTCAATAAATATGATTGTTATGTCCGGACTGACACACATCTTGTAGTGACTAGCAGTAAGGATAAAGCCCACATATGTGATCCTGTGGGGATCATCTGGATAAATTTGGTTCCCATACCGATCACACACTTTCGTCGAATTTCTAGCTACACCCTGTAGTTTAGAGCAGTTCCACCCCTCTCTAATCCAGAACAAACAAAATGCCTTTTTGCTGAGTTCGAATATAATATGATTTTATTGGGATCCATCAGGAGCGGATGTCAATTACAAGGTAGGCCTGCTCTGACCAAGAGGATTGTCCAGCCAGGGGTAGACCTCGGGGCAGTGTCCGCAGATGTTCAACCAGCGCTTGTCCTTGGTGTCGACCTTGTCTACCTCGCAGAGTGTTGCCTGACAGGACTCCTCGTGCTTTGCCGGACAGCCACGGAATGGTTTGCCCTCGACCGGGCGCTGCATGTATTCAATCACACGTGACGCTGACACAATGTACACGTCAGTGTGCCGGTTCATGTAGCCTATGAATCTGGAAGGAGGAGAAGCAGTGAGTTTTTGAGTCACACTTGGATGCTTACGTACTCTTTGAAGGCCTCCAAGTAGTTTTCTCCCTTTTGGAACCAGGAGGAGTGGAGGTACACGCCGAACGGAGCACGATTGCCGAGATAGTGACGATTGAAGTTGCTGACCATCCATTCAAGCAGCTGGTCGGTTTCGTCCTCTGGTGGATGGATGCAAGCGTCCAACATGGCACACTTGTATCCCTCAACATCTTCCCAGTTGACGAGAGGATTAACCCATAGTCCTGGGAAGGATGCGTCTGGGCACCTCCCAATCGGGCAGTCCTGGATTGATTTGTAGTCCAGAGTGTAGGGCCAGAGGGCGGGTTCGGTGAATCTCTGAGTCGGCCAGGAGCTGTCGTAGAGCAGGCCTAAGTTCTTGGCGACGATGTATGAGTTGTTGCCGGGGATCTCAAAGTGGGGCATGCGCATTCCCTTGATGTCGTGGCGATCGATTTGGGCGAAGTGCTCAATCATATCGAGCTGCTGGCCAAATTCTCTGGTCAAGAGATCGATGTCAGCCTTCTTCCAGTAGGTTGTGCCCATGCCATGGGTGATGGAGTGCAGCGCCAACTCGTGGCCCTTTGCCCAGAGCTTGTGCACCTTGGTGTAATCGGTGTACTCGTGTGAAAAGTAGAAGGTACCGGTTGCCTCACAACCGTCAGGGTTGCGGACGTCTTCGAAGAGCTCCTCAAAGATTTCATAGTTCAGTGCAGTGACGGCGTCATCAAAGGTAATCGTGACGAGCTACGTATTCGGAAGTAAGCGGAGCAAGAGTGGGATGTGGAAGTAACACTTTACCTGAGGTATCTTTTCCTTCGGAATGTTGGCTCCCAACTTGACATCGGCACACCGACAGTCGGGCAGACGACATTTTGCCTCATCACAGCGTTCTGCCAATTTGAATCCAGTTGGCTGCTCAGTTACTGTAGTTGGCACTGGTGTGGTTGTAGTCTTTCTGCGTTTCCTGCTTTGCAAACCACCAGCACCTTTGTCAACGGCATCGGGTGCCATCGTCCCCTTTGGCGGAATTGGTAGGTCTTTCGGTGGCTTAACTGGGCTGGTCTCATCCTTAGTGTCAGCAGCTGCGATGAAGCCCTGCAGCAGTACTGCAGCAATGAAGGCTGCTTGGAATATTCTCATTTCGGTTGACTACGCTGCTCTACCAAGTAAACTTGTGACACTGTACCTGAGATGGTCTGCTCTGTCCAACTTGGGGGCTTTTATACGCGCCGGTATGCGCGTTATCTGAACTAGGTGGAGCGGGCTTAAAACTCTTTCAGTGTTTCGGATGGCGGGTGTGTCAAGCAGGCCGTCTATGCGGTGTCGGTAAAATTCTGTCAAGCAATTACTTGACATGGAAACATCGTTAAGTTTGTGGAAAAGTTGTCGCGCTCGTGTGCGCGTAAGAGGGGCGCTCTCGTTTTGGACCGAGTGCTTGGGACGTGTAGCAGATGTGTAGATGATAAGCTACCGGGAGACGAACTTTGGCGCCAAAGAAATTTCCAACTGTAATAGGTGCATGTTGACAGAGCTTTTTACATCGGAGACGAACAGTGGTAATAAATGACCTTGACCTGTATCGATAAAATTTGGAACTAAGCGAGTTAGACGAGGCTGAACGTTGTTAAGGTGCAGATAGTAATTGACTTATGGTTGGATTTGTTATAGCCATAGAAACAAATCAAGGTTTGATTAGACCCGACATAAACTGTGAAGACTCTGTGCCGTCTTTATCTCTGTGCCGACAAAATTCAGCGATTTTGCGACGGCTGGAAATTGAAAATAAATTTCCGGAAGTGCGAAACTATTCTCTTTAGAACCCCGCTGTGCAGGGCCTCAAGGGACACGAAAAGAGATCGGCGCAAGTTCGGTATAGTTGATCCACAGGGTCAGCCGTTAGCTGTAAAAAATGTTGTTAGATATCTTGGCATTTGGTTGGACCAGTATCTGTACTGCGGTAAGCATGCACTTACAGCTCTGACAAAAGCTAAGAAAGGGTTTGCTGCGTCAAGTCGGTTGTTTTACATCAGCCAGCTTGAATCCAATGTAGAGGTGATCTGCTACATGGCCCTCATCCGGACGATTATGGCGTACGATTGTCCGGTGCGGTTTAACTTGAGTCCTTCCCAGATCGAAAAGATGAGGGTGTTCGAGAGGCAATGTCTTCGGGTCTGCCTCCGGTTGTATCGTACACATGAATCCAATTACGAAAAGTTCTATCCCAACGAGGTCTTGTACAAAGAGGCAAACCTAATCAGGGTAGATAATTTTATTATAAAGCTGATCCGAGAACACATTTCACTTCGTCCAACAGTTTGATCTTTGGGGCGTACCATCTAAACTTCATGTGCAACGAGAAGGTGTGGCAAAACGGCTTCATCTCGCCCGAAGCATTTCTCTATTTAGATTCGAAAGGGCTGATACAAAACGCGGAAGGATGTCCTATCATCTTTCATGTCGTACGCAGAACAGGGGATGGGCGACTCCAATACGAAGTGGACGTCGCACGTAGCCACGACGAACTTCTCCAGTTCTTGTGGCCAGATTACATAGTTTTTAGGTAGATCGTAAGTTTTGTAAAGGTAGATCGATCAGGTAGATCTTAAGTTTTGTAGACAATTACCAAAAAATATACGAGTATATAAGGTTGTCAAATATCGCTTTTTTGCTATTCATTCAATGCTTCATAAAAAGTTACACTGATCGGATTTAGTTAAAATCTGTTTCCATCTAGACGGCAACTTCATAGCTCCTCTCCTTATTTGCGAAGAACTCGGACAGCCACTTTTCACAAACCTCTTTTGAGTTCAACTTCACACCACCAAGAGCGTTCGCCGTGGACAGGAACAGGTGGTAATCACTTGGCGCAATGTCCGGACAATATGGTGGATAAAACCTCCCATCCGAGCTCCCGTTGCTTGTGACGAGTCATTAACGAAGTGTGTGATCTGGCTACACTACACCCTTCCTATTGGCTAATTCTGAACGCTTCCGGTCGATCGCCTGCTTCAAGCGATTCCCTTTCAATCCCACCAAATACACTGCAAAACTTTCCTGGCCGTCAATCCGGGCTTGGTCACTGTTTGGGACGATTCACCGGACTTCAGCCACGACCGCTTCCGCTTGATATTGTCGTATGTGATCCATTTTTCGTCGCCAGGCACCAACCGCTTCAAAAATGGGTCGAGTTCGTTCCGTTTCAGCAGCATATCGCAGGCGTTGATTCGGTCCAGAAGGTTTTTATGCGTCAAATCATGCGGCACCCAAACATCAAGCTTTTCTTTTGTATCCAGCCTTCTACAGATGGTTTAAACTGGTTTGTTGACTAACTCCCATCTCTTGGGCAAAGTCACGAGATGCCACATGCCGGTCTAACTCGATGATTTCCATGATTCGATCGGTATTCGTCATCACAGGTCTTCCGCCGGCTGACTTATCCATGGTGTCGTTTTCACCGGCTCTGCATTGTCGGAACCATTCCTCCGTAGTTCAAGGTGATAGAGTACCATCCCAAAAAACGACATTAATCTCACGAAACATTTCTCTAGCGGATGAAATGAAGGAAAGCTTTAAAATAGCGCGAATTTCGGCGTTAGTGTTTACACGTTTATAACTGTTGAACGCAATATCCAAATCATGCATAGCGTTTTGTAGGTTATGTCAAGACCTTTCAAATGAGATATAGTATTGCCAGATACGAGCTCTGTAGCGCTTTGTACATAGCCGGGAAATTCGAAAGACAAAAAGGCGGAAGGGAGATATTTGACAACCTTATATGTATGTCACGCATATAAAAGCCGTATACGCTACGGTGCACATGTCCGTACTTTACGGATATAGCCAAGTAGTTTTGAATTTTAGTTTTAATAGTTAGGTAGCCTTCTAAGACTTAATTAAGTTTTACCTTAGGCTAGGTAAAGTTTATCTATTAAAAAAAAAAACAGACTGCCAAGTTTTTTCTTTTCCTTACTTTTCTTGGCACAAAATTAACATGTATGTGTATATAAAATAATTTCTCGACCATTATGCCCAAAGGCAATTGTAACTAGAGTAGATATAGATTAGCTTAGAGCACCTGAGTAGGGTCAGTAAGTTAGATTTTAAACTATTATTAAAACTGAATAAGTTAATTTTAAGGATTTTCCTATAGTTAAGTAATTACACTAGAAACATATATTAATAAAAATGCGCAAGTAATAAAAAAATTATTTCTTGGTCGGATATTCAAAAACCCTGAACGCTCTAATTTTGCTTAAGTCTCAACTAAGACGATACATTTTTTGACGAAGACGAACGGCGAGGTTTGAGAAGCTTTTCATAGACAATTGATACTCTTTGGTGCCGTGAAAAAATGCTAGGTGTCCCGTCCGGGAATCGAACCCAGACTTTCTGCGCGACGGTCGACGCACTTACCATTACGCCACGGCGACCACTAAGAAGATACAACCGTCAATATTTTCAGCTCCACATTACCTGGGTTAGGTTTTTTCCAAAGTGTGTCTTTTTTTCTCTCTGCCCTGCCGCCAGTCCTTTTCTCATGTCTGTCGCGTCTGTGTATTTTGTCCTTAATTATACTCGAAATTGCGGTCGAATTTTAACTTGAAACATCTCAAAAGATTTTGGAGCTGAATTAAATCCAAAGTTTGAAGTTGTGTTTTAAATTCTAGCACGATGTACGAAAAAATCTTTCGAGAATCACTAATTGCTGTATTCGATGAGAACCTCCATTCAATTCAGTTACAACCCATAACCAAAGTTTGCCCACACACACAGTTTATACACAGTATAAAGGGTGTTTTTTTTCTAAAAGTAAAGGGTGATTATTAAAAGCTATATGAAAGTTTTAAAAAAAAACACATAAAATTCAGAAAAATTCATGAAATCTGTATTTAAATCGATAGTATAATTTATATATATATATATATATATATATATATATATATATATATATATATATATATATATATATTATTTCATGCAAATGTTGACCTTGACTGATCGATAGTATAATTGATATATATATATATATATATATATATATATATATATATCAATTATACTATCGATCAGTCAAGGTCAACATTTGCATGAAATAATCTTCTTAAATAATATATAATTATGTGTATATATATATATATATATATATATATATACATTTGCATGAAATATATATGTATATATATATATATATATATATATATATATATATATATATATATATATATATATATATACATATATATACATATATATATATACATATATATTTCATGCAAATGTTGACCTTGACTTCGCCTCAAATGATCCATCCGCTTAGTCCAATTGTGGCTTTCCAACATTTCGGCCGGGATTGTCTGTATATACATGAGCTTAAAAAATTGTCGTTAAAATAGGCCTTAAAACGTACGATCTAGGCGGCCAATTGACCGGTCCCGAACGTGAAATCAAATATTCACCGTACTAGCCTCTCAATAAGTCCATTGTTGCGCGTGCTGTGTGGCATGTGGCACCGTCTTGTTGAAACCACATGTCATGCAAGTCAAGCTCTTGCGTTTTGGGCAAACTCACGGTAGCGCTCACCATTCACAGTTACGTTACGATTCGATCATCTTTGAAGAAGTACGGTCCAATGATGCCACCAGCCCATAAACCTCACCAAACTGTGACTTTTTCTGGATGTATTGGTAGCTCTTGCAATGCTTCTGGCTGATATTTACTCCCAAATCGACAATTTTGCTTATTACGTACCTATTGAATCAAAAATGAACTGACCATAAAATGGAAGAATCGCGCGACGAACTTTCTTAACAGAGCACGCATTTTATAAGACGTTTCATGGTTAAATTATAGACCAAACTGAGGATGTTTGACAGTGAAACAAAACACGAAACGTGCGTCAGTGTTTCCAAAACAGATAATAGCTAAAAGGTCACCCTTTATAAGGCTTTAAAATGGAATAAAACAAAAATGATATGATATGAAAATCCCTTTGTTTCTTTCATTCAGACATAGTCTTATCTTAAGGCCCAGTTTCCTATGAATTTTTCCAACATTATTGGCTGTATATCGTATTGGATGGTTTAAGTCTGAAGAGCTCCCAAAACCACTGCGTACGCTTTTCCGAGTAAATGGAAAACATCATTTGTCCAGCCCGTCCCTAAAAAGGGTCAACCAACATCACCCACCTCCCGCCAACCCGTAGCACTTTCGTCCCAACTTTCTGTGGTCGTGGAAACGCTGATAAGCCGTCAGCTTAAGAAATATCTTGAAACCCGGAAGCTTCTTAATGACAGGCAGTACGGCTTCCGCAGCAACAGGTCCACTGATGATTTGATATCTCACCGAAAAATGGAACCAATCCTTACGCAATGTAGGAGAAAGCAAAATTGTTGCGCTCGACATTTCAAAGGCATTTGACGGAGTCTTGCATCAGGCTATCTCGTCAAAAATACGAGCTTATTGTGTCGATGAATCTCTTGATGAATTTCTCAATGTATAAGAAACTACCTTTCGAATCGCTCAATACAATTCATATTGGATGGGTTCAAGTCTGATATTCACCATACGTCACTTGTATTAATGCTGGTGATTGCATCACTCTTAAAGGAAACTATGTTGATGAATAGAAAATGTGTTTCAATTGGTTATTCCTAGGTTTTATGACCTCACACGCCGCATTTCCTATGACACTAGTCTCACGAATACTGGGATTTTCATTGCCGTCTCTAAGACGATAGAGAGATCTGGAGTTGGAGCCAAACTTCACAGCTCTTCCAAATCGAATTGTGTTGAATAGGATTTGTTTATCCTTTTGCCAAAAAGTGATTGCTTTTTAGTGGAACAAAGCTAATTGGGAAGTTATTTGTTAAGAAATCGCTTTTGAGTGTGGCGAAATAGAAAGCTATAAAGACAGTGAAGCATGGTGGCGTAGAAGTGTCTTATGACGAGAACCCGGCAAGCTAGAAATCAGAGAAATATAATGAATCTGTTCAAGATTTACTGAATAATTATTGAATTCATTGACTTCCAGCCACACATGACAAATATACCACACGCACATACACATACATGTAGTTATTCAACTAAATACTTAAATGACTGCTTAAAGGAAGACGCTATCCTGAAAGGCATAGAAACCGAAAGAAATAAAAGTTCAGTTGCAGACCCTCCTTAAGGTTGATACGGCAAGACGCATTCAATTCAATCAATTAACTTCTTGAGACTCTGTTTTAAATGCTCACGTAGTGACTTTCAGCAAAACGTCCCCCTCAATAGCAACGACACTCAATAGGCGCACCAACGACCACAACATCCTTTTTGCCTAGCACACAACCGCCTGGGTGCTCTCCATTGTTTCCTTGAAATTCTCAAGACACTCAGCCAGAGGAAAATTGAAAATTCCTATCTTCGACAATCCCATCGGAAAATGCTTTAGCTGAAGGCGACTCAAACTTATTTTCCCACTTCGTCTGGCGGTTCAATTATAAACTCCTTAACATGCACCCCAATGCTGTCCAAATGTCGTCCTCAGAATACACAAACAAACGAAGTGAAAGAACACCAAAACGAAAACTACACACTTGCATACAGAGGGTGGGTGGGCGTCAGTGAGCTTTCAATGGAGAGAAAAATGGAAGGATATGTCTCCAGATATCCCATATTATCTTGCCACGAACATCACGAACATTAATTGAACTCCGAGCCGGCTGAAGGAATAACCTCCCCAATTGATTTATTGCATTTGCATCGAGTCTCCCTCCGTCCGCTCCCCGGACTCAATTCAGTTTGACTTGTACGCCCGCTCCGGCGAACGCAAAGAAATGTAAATGACGGAAGGGAAATGCCTACACATCCGCATACAATGCTGCAGAGACTGGAACTACCAACGCGCATACATTCCTCTTCCTTTCTGCGACAAGGATCATTAGTTACATCCTTAGCCTAATGTATGTGTGCCTTGAAGACGGAAAGGCATAGCAAAAATAAGGACGAACAGGACGGAATGAACTATTCCTTTTCAATTTCAAACCCGATTTACTTTTCGACTTTCAGTGTCGCAGTGTCGTGACATGTCCTTAATAGCCGTGCCGGCACCCCGGCATACGTACATGCAGCGCTAACGCAGCACACAAAGGGCGCCAAAATGGAATTTCAATGAAATGCTAATTTTCGTCAAAGGCAAGGATAAAGGATATGCAAGACATGCCGCCAATGGAGCAGATAAAGCAAATGAAGGCAAAAAAAAAACAGATAAATACAACTTCGAATATCCTGTGTGCAACTGGGCGCACATAGTTGGCTCATCATTTCTGCTTATTTGTGTGTGTGTGTGTTTATTCACTCCGATCGGGGGGTCAGCGTTGTTGATCCCCGACGCAAGGAGTGGAGTCTTGAGAAAAATGGGTAAAGTGACGATGGAGTCACGTAGCTGCATTATTTTCTTAGGCAACGGCACGATTTGCTCCAAAACGATCAACGGAGCGTGTGTCCAAATGTAAAATGGTCTAGACATGACGATGTTTTGAAAAAGAATAAATGGCTGTTCCGCCCCCCCCCCTTCGCAAAAGAATGATATTGGCTTGCTGCTTGTTCAATCTTCAACAATCGTGATTTCAATGCATTTTCAGCTTCTGTATGGAAAAGTGGTGGCAACTGAAACCCAGTGAAGACGTTGATCCTTATTTCAAATTATCAATTATCTTCTAATCTTTGTTTCTTATTAGGAGCTCCTTTGTGTGCAAATCTGTTTCCCCAACGGACGGGTGCTGGCCATGTCAGAGGATAAAATACATTTTGCGATGACTGACGTGTCCAGCCTGCCATTGAAATGAAAACAAAACCAAGAACGAATAAATTCCGTGGCGTAGTCCATTTGGGCATCTATATACACTGACTGCTTCTACAAATTGCATACATACAGTGAGCCAAACAAAAACTGGGACAAGTATTTCCCAAAGAGAGGAAGAGGAAAGCTACAAGGCCGGACACATCGCAAGAAACCTGTTTTCTCAGAGACAAATGAAGGGTAGTCCAATCATATGTTCCTTGAGTGTGACACTTTAACGTCAAGTTTTCTTGCCCAATTTAATTTGACATTGTTTTGTTTCAGTGTTTCCCAAATTCAGCCATGGAGAGGTACACAATTGAACGGTGCGTTGAGATTGCTGAATCCTTTTGCGAAAATGGGCGTTCAAATCAAAATGTATTCCGTGCACTTAGTGATCATCATAATAGGCCAAATGTGTCTACAATCGCTGAAATTTTGTGCAATTTTCAGGACAGCGGGTCTGTGGGAAATGTGGAAAGATTTGGAAAACATTGACGTTGTTCGCGATGGTGTGGCAGAAGGGCCGTCTACCTCCAATCGTCTTTTTGTACAACAACAGAACCTCTCAAGAACATCACTGATGTGAATTTTGAATAAAGATTTGAGTTTACGCACTTACAAAGTGCAATCTAAATAAGAGCCAAAGCCCACCGACCATTTCAAGCACCGTCAGAACGCCGAATGGTGGTCTTTAGCGACTAGGCACAGTTACGCCTCATTGTTAGTTAACAGAATTTTCGCATCTGGGCAAATAAAAATTCACGACTGATTGCTCAAAAGCCAATGCACCACTGCTGTACTAGGTCTGTTTAGAAAATAAGGTGAATTTTCAAATTTCGCGGGCTACGTACATTCGATAAACAATTTATTTTTATTTTGTTATGTTGGTACACTCATCTCGAACATATGTGTGTTAACAGTTACAGCTATATATCATATTTATTTTGTTTGTGGGAGGCATAAGAGTTAGACGTGTTTTGCGTGTTGGGTTGCCTTCGAGAAAAATGGATCAAAGAATTTGGATTCAATTTTGTGTGAAAAATGAAATTAAGTTCTCAAAGACATTTGAATAAAGTGTGTGGCGTTCCAAAACTGCTGAATTGTAACCAAAAAAATTTTGGCTGAGCATCGCTCGATAATTGTTCAGTAACGTCATCAGCCACCCAATTCACCAGATATGCCCCTCTGCGACTCTTTAAAGTTTCCAAAACTCAAGAGACCCATGCGTTTTGCGATGATTGAGGATACACAAACGGAATCAAAAATTATTGAAAATTATTATTTTTTATAACAGATCTCGTATATGATCTTTTCTATGATAACCAACTATCGGCTAAATCTTCACACTACAGCTAGTCCTGGAAACGAACGAAGAAGTGCAAATCGACACTCACCACCTATTCGTCGATTTCAAGGCCACATATGACAGTGTGCAAAGAGACAGTGCCATCTCTAGTTTTGGCATTCCTACCAAACTCGTCAGATTGTGTAGGATAACAATGGAGAAATCTCGCTGCTTCGTCAAGGTCGGGAACGAATTAACCGAGACCTTCAATATCAAAAACTTTTTAAGACAAGGCGACGCGCTGTCGTGTGACTTTTTCAACATCATTCTTGAGAAGATAGTGCGTAACTCACAAGTCAACACCAGAGACACGATCTTCCAAAAGTCAGTTCAATAGCTAACTTACGCCGACGACATTGACGTGATTGGACGAACACAGCCTGCCATCAATGAGGAGTTTGCTGGCATTGAAGCAGAATTGGCTAAAATGGGTCTGGTGGTTAATGAGGGCAAAACGAAGTACATGCCGTCATTAAGGAAGGACGCACGACATTGACGTCTCGGACTGAGCGTGCCACTAGGCAGCAGAAGCTTCGATATAGTCAAGGTCTTCGTCTATATTGGCTCCGCGTAAACACCAGTACCGAAATCTATCGCAGAATCATTCTTGCCAATCGCTGTTTCTTTGGGCTCAAGGGGAAACTGAGTAATAAAGCCCGAAGGACTAAGCTTGCTTTATATAACACCTTGATCATCCCAGTCCTACTTTATGGCGCGGAAACCTAGACACTACTTAAAGCAAATGAGGAAGCCTCAGACTTTTCGAGAGAAAAGGTTTGCGTGCGATTTTTGGTCCTCTTTGCGTTGATGGCATCTGGAGGAGAAGATTTAACGACGAACTCTATGGGCTGTACAGCGACATGCGCCTAGTCAAGCGTCTTCGGATACAACAGGTGAAGAAGAACGTCAACCAAAGTATTTCACATAAAAAACGGATTGCAATAAGGGACGGTTGGTTCGCTAATTCTGTTCCCTCTATTTATCAGCAATCTTTAAAGTTCCATGTTGCTCTTAATAATGCCGATTATCTGCTAGCGCACAGATCAGGCCCGACAGTAGAAGTGTTCAACTTCAACAAGTCGACTTTACCTAGGTTCAGAGATTTTACGACGTCTGGAAGTTGAGTTCCGGAAGTATTCTCATTACAATGTCGCTGTTAAAGGCCTCAAGGGACTTGAAAAGAAACTGACACAAGTTCGGCATAGTTGATGATCCACAGGGTCAGCTCTTAGCTGTGAAAAATTTTGTTAGATATCTTGGCATTTGGTTGGACCAGTGTCTGTACTGCGGTTAGCATGCAACTACAGCTCTGACAACAGCTAAGAAAGCCTTTGCTGCCTCAAATCGTCTATTTTGCAGCAGCCAACTTGATTCCAGGGTGAAGGTGATCTGTGCTAGATGGCCCTCATCCGGCGTGGTTCCTTCCCAGATGGAAAAGATGAGGAGGGACAATGTCTTCGGGCCTGCCTCCGGTTGTATCGTACACCTGATTCCGCTTACAAGAAATTAAATTCCAATGAGCCGAACCTAATCAGAATAGATAATTTTGTTATTATAGATAGATATAGATATAGTGCGGTTTATGGGCTGGCGGCGTCATCGAGCCCTACTTCTTCGAAGATGAGGGCGTTCAAGCAGTAACAGTGAATAGTGCTTGCTGCCGCGAGGTGATAATGGACTTCTTGTGGCCAGAAATTGAAGATATGGACTTCGCCGATATGTTCATCCGAGGAGGATGGGGCCATTTTTCACACAGCCAACAAAAGAATGACTCTTTTGCGCTAAACACTCAATGGCCGTGTAAAAGAAAAAGTGTACATCTTCAACCAAGGATCAATAAAAAAATGGACGATCGGGTAAAGGTAAGCCTCTTGTCCGGTCCAGAGGAAAGGAGATCACACCGACTGCGCCAACAACCGAGGGATTCGCCCTTCGTCTTTCACGGTCCATATTAAGCAACGCAATTTTATCAAATGATGCTTGCCGTATTCTAAATCTATTCTCCAATGTTGTCAGTTACCCAGTTAAGGCCATTCCGATTTTGCATCGGGGGTACACATTAATACGGTCCAAAAGATGGCGCAACATACTGATCTTGGAAATAATTACATACTTCATTCGCTAGGTGAAGGATTTATCAGCAACAATCAGTGTGCATCAGCGTCTGTTTTTGAAAACAACATTCCATCCTTTTTCAAAAATCCCCGGAATTGTCTTCAAAGGGAGTAAACAGAATTTGCGGGTAGTTTTGACTTACCTACTCTTACTTACGGCGACTTATGTGGTCGCCGTGGAGTAGTGGTAAGTGCATCGACCGCCGCGCAAAATGTCTGGGTTCGATTCCCGGACTAGCATTTTTTCACGGCACCACCTCTTTCGAGTGGCTGACAACACTCAAAGAGTATTAATTGTCTATGAAAAGCTTCTCAAATCTCGCCGTTCGGAGTCGGTAAAAAACTGTAGGTCCCTTCTACTCGTGAAGAACAGTAGCATGCACAACACGAGCACTTGTTGTAGAAGCTAGGCCCTGGTCCGTTGTGGGCTGTAGTGCCACTCAATTATTATTATTTATTTATTTGACTTACTTAAGTGAAGATGAGGCTCACCAAATGCTAGTAGAAGCTTATTGTGAATTTACTACGACCGACAGATCATGCAGAGAGTAGTTTAGACTCTTTAAAAGTAGTGATTTTAGCGTTGGAGACAGAGAGCGTCTTGACCAGCCCGAAAAAGTTGAAGACGAGGAATTGCAAGCTTGACAGAATCAAAATCCGTGCGAAGTGAACTCGAAGGAAGTGACTCAGCACACCATTTTCGTTCGGTTAGAGAAATTTTGATTTATTCAAAAGCAAGGAAATTGGGCGCCATTCGAGTTGAAACCCAGTTATGTCGAACGTCAATTTTTCACCTCGTAACTGCTTCTTAGAAAATATCAAAGGAATGGATTTCGTGACTGAGGATGGCAAGTGGATATTCTACGATAACCCCAAGAAGAAAAAAACACAATTCAAAGCCTGGTGAACCCGTTCCATCATCGTCTATATCGACACCATCGTAGCCAGCACATTGACGTCGGGTTTTGCCGCATTTGCTTGCATTTACTGTGTAGGGCGCCATTCTTTGAGCTGAACACTTGTCACAGCGAAATGGAGCAATAAAATGTGCATTTCGTTCTTTTCCATTTATAGACGGCAAATTTAGCACAATTGTTGGATTTAATTTTTGATGTGCAATTGGGAAGAAATTTTTCACAACACACAAGGCAATTCATTTTTATTTGAACATTCAGTTCAGTTAGTACTAAAGTTCTTCAGAGTGCTTCCACATCTGAAGCAATCTCTTCAGTTTAAAGATGAAGAAAAGCGATTTCCAGTGTAAAATGTTTCTCTAATCGCATCCCCCTACCAAACAAACGGACATCGTATAGTTCAATGCCCTTCCCAACCTCTCAGAACTACAGAGTAAATAAGACATTACATTCTGTCGTAAGACCTTACATAAGATAACAATAAAACCCACCCACCTCCTTGTCCCAGCCAAAAATGACCAAAGAGGCCAAGCAAAAACCAAAACAAACATCAAATTCGTCCCACTAAATGAAACTCTTCTCTCATATTCGAGAGCCACCAGGACGTAGGAAGGAAGGACCAACCAAAGAGGTTCTGGAAATTCATTGCGCTGCTGCTGCCAGAGCAGATGCTGGAGCATCTGAAATAGAAAAAAAAAAGAACAGTGATGGCAAAAAAAAACCTCGCTACCGGAAAACCAACAAGTTTCCCTCAAGCTTCACCACGGAGCGGGGTGAAATTTTCCGGTATCCGCCCCTAAGTGATGAAAGTCACGTACCGGGGCGGTACCTTTCAAACCTATTGAAATTTACCACCACCTCCACCCATGCGCGGGGCCCAGAGTGCTCGTATGTTGCCGAACACCAGCGCCGCCGTCCGCACACACGAACAGTATCTGTCTGAGATATGAAATGGGATGTGACTCTGTATTTTCCGGAACCAGAGTCCGTAATACGTTTGCGATGATGGCGTGTCGGGAAGGATTCCCTCTCAGTTCGAGGACTCGGCGAAGAGAGTTTTCGCAACAAGCTTGTGTGACATATGGGAAAGCGAAGTTAACTAACGAAACGCAAACTCACAGGAAGCTGTATCATCTTATCCTATTCTAATGGCAGCCCTTTTGGGAGACTTTCACAAGTGCAATGGGGATGATGGCAGAGCCCGAGTGCTGATAAGAAGCAACTGAAAGAGTCACGAGATTTATGTTGAACATCTTATGCCTTCATTGGGTAACGGACCACCTCCACTTTTGTGCTGTACCCAGAGCCGAGGCAGGGGTGGTCCTTGGGTTGCTGTGTGCCAAAAAGGACTCACCTATGGAAAATGCGCCAACCTCGAATGGCCTTGTGCACAGTGTCCGGTGTCTCTTCTCAGCCACGAGGGAAAAATAATTATTTGGTGAACGGACAGGCATGTCCTTGAACGTGTGTCCTTGTGAACAGCATTAATTATGTTTCCGATGTTGTCCTTCTTTTTTGTCTATTTTGAATGCACTAAGGTGAGGAGCGTCTGGGGACAAGCTGTGCCGTCAAAGTGTTCAGCTTGGTTATCTGCATCCTGCATCCTGTGGAGTAAGCCATCTCTCCGTTCTCTGCAACGAGTAGCAGAGGCAAATGATGTCTCAAGGTGGAGGTACAAGCACTTTGAGATAACTTTCTCGAACACAACAGACACTCACTGAAGTTTGTTTGCACTCAATGATGCCGACGCGGAGCAGATATCTCTCCCCGAAGGGGACTCCTTCCGGATAAATTCTTTTGCAGGATGTCTATTGGTAATTTAGATAGCAGCAGATCAGCATGAGGATGCATGAAGGACTTGCATATGCATTAGCTTGGCAAAATGCGATTCTCTGCAGTGTATTGGAAGGCCTCATTAAGTTATCTGAAATCGTATGAATTGCGGAAGAGTGCTGTTATCGAAAATGTGTCTATTTTACTCTAGACGGTTATGTTCCTGGCAAAGTGGATGGAGTGCTTATAGCGCTTAGGTGGATGTGGATCGCTTGTGATGTCAACCTTGTCCCGTTTAACGTAGTAGTCGTACTGAGGAGTGCTCTGTGGGTAATCCACTGGATTTCAAGGCATTCTAGCTGATGGCTTTGGCTGCAATTTAGGTACACAAAATTTAAGAAAAAATTATGCCACGCAAGTGCACTGGATGTCAAGGAAGGAAGGAAAACAAACTAATTTTGCCATGCTCAAATTAACTCTTAACAAAACTAACACCTGCATCAACGATATTAAGAAAACTGGCGAAAGCGGAACAGAGAGTTGCTTTGAGGAAACTTTCAAAAATAAGGAGAGTTCAAAGAACTCTTCCAAAACCAGGAAAGTATCCCCGATCATAGCAATGACTCACGAAAAACGATCTTTGGTTCTGTATGTGGAATGCGAGGTCCCTTAACCGACCACGTGCAGCCGAGGAACTTGCGGAGGCCCTAGAAGTATTCCGCAGCCTTTAAGAAGTGCAGTTGGATTGACCGGGCAAAATGAGGATAAGAAACTGCTACATTTACTTCGGTGAATGCTTTGGAGAGCAAAGACTCACTCTCAAACAAGAGCCTTTTGGATGCGGATTTTAAATTCGAGGCAGACTTAGGTAAGAAGTCTTAAGCTTAAAATACACAAGCGACCACTTTCTAACAATCCGCATACAGAATTTTTTCGGGAACATCCGCCTTATCTAATTGCGGTCAAGCGGAGGATAAAAAGGTCAAGAGCAAGGATGACTTTTATGATCCCCTAGAAAGGACATAAAATCAATGCCCCAACTATGACACCAAGACTGTTTTAATGTGTTAAGAGTGCGACGCAGAATTTTTCAAGGCAAAACAGGACAAGCAAGACATCTTTGCTAGAGTTATCGGAAAGACTGCATGAAAAAACATCTTAGAACGGACTAAGGCTAAGCGCGGCTTGGCAAAACCTCTCTGCAACAAGTACGTTGTTCCCTCACCGCATTTAGCGGTTACTTAATCACTGAACCGTCATCTAAATTAATAACATTGCAATCGCCGTCAGGTACTGGTTATCGATGTGCAAAGATTCCGACGAACCGACTATGGCTCGGATCTTGTTGCAGCCATTGTATGACCATTGATATTAATAGACCAATGGAGTAGAGCAACGCCACTTCAGTTTGAAGTCGGAAAGCGACAATCGCAATCGACTGCTAGGAACTTTGTTTCGATCGAGTCTCCCTGAAGCACTTCGGGAGCCCAACTTTCTCAGAAGGAACAGGAACCGGCTTTTCAAGAGAAAAAAAAGAACACGAGAAGCCCTCGAGAAAATGGAGAGCTGTTATGGCAAAAATAATGAACGACTTAATGAACTTTTCAGTGGGAATAAACTTCTAACAGAAGCCTGTCTGGATCATAAGGAACAAGTCGTAGGAGAGTACTGAAAACTTGGAAGAACCATTTCTACAGACTGTGGACAGGCGATAAGGAGTCTAATACCGCGGCCCAGCAGAATGTTCCACTACACACAATAACCGATGGAAGATGAGAACTCTATCCATCCGACCTAGACAAAGGCATGATAGCTATATCAAGACCTAAGTCAATAAGGCTGTTGCAGACGAGCAATGTGCAGAGCTTTTTAAGGCCTCTGGAGAGCTCTACTCATCTGAAAGGTATGGCCAGAGGGAAGAATGTCCGAAGAGTTAAATCTCAGTACTAGTTGCCTTATCTAAGAAAAGTGTACCCCCTCAACTCTGGCAACTATCGAGGAATAAGTCTTCCAAACTTAGCCTAAAAGATCCTACATAGTTTTTCACTGCAGTTTCAGGTCATGGAAGCTCACCATAGACCAGATCTTCACACTACCGAAGATCATAGAAATAGCCCACGAGATGCAAGTCGACGCGCAACACCTATTCGGTGACTTCCAGGTCGCATATGACAGCGTGAGTTGTACAGCGCCAGATCTAGTTCTGACATTCCTAACAAATTAGTCAGGCTGTGCAGGATAACGATAGAGAATTCTTCATGCTCCGTAGAAGTCGCCACCCAACTCGATGACCTTTAATGACAAAAAAGGTTTTAGTCAAGGCGATGCGGTGTCATGTGGCCTTTCTTTCTTGTGCAGGTTGTGCAAAGCTTACTCATCAACGCAAGAGGTACGATCTTAAAAAATTGCTAACATACGCGCACGACATTGACGTGATTGGTCGAACACACCACCGAACCGTCAATGAAGCGTTTTTTGATATCGAGGTGGCGTCAGCAAAACTGGGTTTAACAGTAAACGAGGGCAAAACGAAGTATATGCTGTCATCGAGAAAGGACGCAGAACATCAACGAGTTAACCAGGACAACACAATCGGCAGTAATAACTTCGAGGTAAGGCACGACTTTTTCTACCTCGGCTCCCAAGATAGAACGCAGGATAACTCTTGCCAGTCGCTGCCCCATTGGGAACAACTTCCTCGAAGGACCATTATATAACACCCTGATCGTCCCTGCGCTCTTCCCTGAAGAAGTCTTCCTGAGGGAAAAGTTATGCGTTCAATATTTACTCGTTGATGGTTTTCTCAGAAGAAGACTCAAACAAAAACTCTGCGGGCTGTAAAGCGTGCCTAGCCACGCGTGTCCGGATTCAACGCTTAAGATAGCTAGGTCATGCATAACATATGAACAACATTGCTCCAGTAGCGTCTTCAACTCAACTAACAATCAGTAGGACAAGGGATTAGAGGACGTTCACGGACCGATGACGCACACAAGTGGACGTGCAAAATTTAAGGCAGCTGGCTGAGTATCGTGCTAGCGGGAGAGTTTACTGGGTTGCGAAATTTGAAAGACACTAGCATTTGTTTTCTTGATATAACTCAAAAATTGTTCACGGTTCGTTCCCTCAAGCTAAAGCCAAAGATTGATCGCTTCCGCTGTCAATTTCCATCTTGCGCAGCGTACTTTTCGTAGATTTTTCGGATTTAATGACGTAAACTAGTTAAGTCCTTTCCGATGTTGTAATTGATGTTTTTTTTTTAAATCTAAGCAAATAAATGGAATAAAACCACATCGCAATGTAATGCCATTGAGGTCTTATCGGGACACTTGCCACAAGAGGGTGCACTTATCTCTACGTAGTCTAAAAATTGATATACATTGAGCAAAAGTGTTTGACATGCGTGTTAGTTGGTTGCCACCCAACGGTATACAATTTCCTAATTTGATTATTTTATCGGAAAATGAATTTCTTGTGTCAACTTTATTGCTGTTGTGTTAAAGATTTATGGACTGTATAGTGAAGAGCAGTAACAAATATTCTCCGGCCAACTGAATAAACTTGTGATCGCCGTGGCGTAGTGGCTAAGTGCGTCGACTCAACACGCCAACGGTCCAGGATCGATTCCCGATCTGTACACCCCACATTTTTCACGGCACCACCCCTTTCGACACTCAAAAAGTATTTTCTCAAATCTCGTCGTTCGGAATCGGAAAAAAACTTCAGCACGCACAACACGAGTAGTTCCTGAAGGAGATAGGCCCTGATGGGCTATGCCACTAAACTATTTATTTTTTGGAACGTCAATTATGCGCACCGTAAGTTCTTTAAATGCCACGAACAATATTTCTTCGTAAATGCTGATTTTCGTAACACTGCTAAAAATTTGGAAACACTGTTGTGGGGTTAGCCGCATCTCAAGAGGCAATCGATTAGTTGAGCTCTTACCCCGAAGGGTCAAGCTAACATTATATAGAACCTTCATCTCTGTCTTGCTTTATTGTGGCGGCGAAGGATGGACAATCTCAAAACCAGATGAACACGGTCTTTTTGAAAATTAGAAAAGTTATGCGTTCACTTTTTGGCCCTGTTGATGCTTTTTTCAGAGAAGAAGATTCAACCACGAACCGTGTGGGCTGTACATGAGCCTAGCCATGCGTTGAGTCTCCAACTCCAAACTGTGGAGCATTGAAATAGAGGACGCCAGCGGACCTGTTGGTGCAAACAAGTAGAGAAGGATCTCAACCAACTTGGATTACCGAATTAGAGGCACTTGCTTAAAGTTTGTGCCAGCTGGAGAGGCTTTTTGCTTGAGTGTGAATCTTTTCATAATGCTTGCTAAATGATATTATCTAAAACGACAAAGTAATTTTATATAAATGGCGCTTGTTCTTACAAAAACAAGCCTTTTGAAAATCGAACCTCACAATGATTAACGAGTGAGAGAAGCAAATCAACTAATTAAAGTATTTTCTTCTAAACGAGGATAGGTCTTAGCCTTATTACTTATGTAGGCAATTACTTATTCCTTCAGTACAACTGCTTCCTCCATTAGAGGCTTGTTCGGTGACTCTAGAATCGGTTTTAGAAGGAAGTAATTTGGGTTCTTCAAGTAGTAAGGCGGTGAAACGTGGCAAAAGAAAATAAATAAATTTGGGTGACGATACTAGTCCACAGCAACGGTGGGCCATCTACTCGTACTATCCGGCCCATTGTTCTCTCACAAGTATAGGGGACAATTTATACATGACTCTGAACGGCTAGTTTTGAAAAGTTTTTCGTAGGCAATTAGTTCCTTTTAAAGTCGCTTTTGGAAATCAAAAGATGTAGTGAATCGAAACTGGCACTTTCAGTGTGTAAGTGGTAAGAAAGACGATTTTCCACCATGACAATGCACCTCACTCACTCTATGGCCGTTCCAAAGTAAATTTCAGCTACAAACTGCCGCCCCATTCACCACATTGTCCAGATTTGCGACTTTTTTTCTTTTTGTGAACTTCAAGAAATCGCGCGCTGAGCAGAAATGTGAGTTAAATGAGGAGTCATATGCATTGAACACCTCAAGAAAATGTATTTTTTCGCTAAGTCTAGTTAAAATGAAACTGTTTTGTAAACCAAACCCCCACTTTTCCAAAATTTAGTTTTTCCTTTCGTTAAGCAAATATTTATTTTGCTACACCACACACCACTGTCCCCATTAGATCAAATGATTCCACGAAGGAGTTTAAGGAAAATGATGAAAATCCACTTTGCATCCTGGCGCCAACAGCGATGACACAGTTTCACATTTTATTGCACAGGACCACGCTGACAGTAGCGTCACAACGCCAGCAGGGCAATCAAACGCTCGTAAAATTATCAATCGCCAAAATGCATAAAAGAAAATAAAGTCTGCCGTTGGCATTTCCATGTTCACCTCTCCGAACACCCATATCGCCAGTCAGGCGGACGTGCCTGGAAATTGCCTCGTAGGTTAGCTGAGACGTTTAAATGCCCTGATAGGCAACCATATTTGGAAGTTTGGTGACAAGCACCAACTGCGCTGCTGCCAACAAAATGCTGTTCGCTCAAACGACGCCAAGGAAGCCAACGAAATGAGTGTACGGAATGAATTGTCTATTCCTGTTCAGTCGTTAAATTGCTCCTGGAGAGGGCGGAACGGCGCACCGTTTAATGGGGAACTGTTTATAGTGTTGTTTAGTTTTGTCTTTTCTTTAGTTTTTACGATAATTTTTGAGGTTTGTCATGACTCATGACAATACTGTTCGATTTTGCTGATGTTTGTTTGTTTGTTGTCTAAGGGGATATGGGCGTCTGAAAGACGATTTAAGCGAAATTGTGTCACAGACATTTAATTGCAGACTATGTTTGAAAGAATAGAAAAGAGCAGCTCTGTAGAATTCGCTGTTAATGGAACTGTTTCAAATTTTGTGTTTAAATAAAAATACTCCTCATGCAGAGAGAAATGATATTAATGCTCCGGCTCTGCAAGTTATCGGGTTCGATTACGAGAGACAAAGCGGTAGAAGAAAGTCTCACCTTCTATAGAGTGACCGGCTAGAAAGGGGCCTTAATTAGCTAGGTGTAAGAAGCATCTTAGCCATGACCGTGCTAGCTTAATAGGCATAATGCTTGAGGCATAAGCCTCAGCACGGACATAAGTCCACACCGGAGTGTAGTGCCAGCCAAAGAAGTTATACTGTTTTACCGAAAGACTTGGTAGAAAACAAAGCAGTTTGTTGAAATTGACCAAATCAATTATTATTATGCGTGAGAAACTGTTTCCTTCGTCGGCTTTTTGGTCACTCTTTATTCTCAATGACTTGGTTTTTATTTAATTTTTGCATTAAATGCGCTAAAGACGACGTGGCGTTTTAAAACGTCTTAGGCGAAATCAAGACCAAATCAAAATTTAAATTGTGATACAATAAACTTGGGTTTCGAAAATCACCGGCCCTTTCCCTTTCCCAAGTGGACAGAACAGAGAGTGTACTTAATTATCGACATAAATATATAAGTACCGTTCATATGAAGTTACATTTAATAGGACATATATATGTGCATGAATAGCCCAATTTCGTTCATCTTATAATTTTTTTGTGCTAGGTTACTTAAACCTAGTATTTTTTTTCCACGGCACCACTTCTTTCGAGTTGCTGACAACACTCAAAGAGTATCAATTGTCTATGAAAAGCTTCTCAAATCTCGCCGTTCGGAGTCGGCAAAAACTGTAGGTCCCTTCTACTCGTGAAGAACAGTAGCATGCACAACACGAGTAGTTGTTATAGAAGCTATGCCCTGGTCCGTTGTGGGCTGTAGTGCAACTCAATTATGATTATTACTTACATCCGTAATCATTCTATAGTAAAGTATTTGGAAAAACAACATTAATTTCATAAATTCAAAATTCTTCAAATAAAGCTCTAAATACCCTCCGAAAAAAAGTTCAGACAATACTACTGTCTTCCGATCCCACTCTAGCAGGCCCTTGAAAGCAAAATGTAAAATTTTCACGAAAACCGTGAATTTTCCATATGTGCTTCTTTTTAACCTAGCGCTATAACAACTTAGGTCTAAGCTCAACTATATCCGTAACATCCTACTGACGCATGCATCCAAATAAAGGAACGATTCAGGCGGAATGAAGCCGTTAAGACGTACCCTTTCATGCTAAATTTCATTCAGGTTGTAAGCCCCAAAAGATCAGACTGATGGTTAAGGCCATGGCTCTAGCAGTGTAACTCCGAAGCAACTTAATAAAAAAATGTTTATCCTTATAAGGTTTGCCTCGTTGTACAGAACCTAGTTGAGATAGAATTTCTTGTTAAGAGATTCTGTTTTTCGATATAAACCAAGACAGGCCCGAAGGCACCGCCTCTTAAACACCCTCATCGTTTCCATTTGGGAAGGACTCACGTTGAACCACACAGGACAACCATATACCATGGTTAGCCGGATGAGGGCCATCGAGCAGATCACCTTCACCCTGGTGTCAAGTTGACTGATGTAAAACAGCCCTGCAGTCAGAGCTGCATATGTATGAATACCTTCATACAGATACTATACCAAACAGATGCCTAGATATCTTACTACACTTTTCACGGTCAATGGGCGTCCAGATCAACTATGCCGAACTTACGCGAGTTAATTTTTGTGTCCCTTGAGGCCTGGACAACGGGTTTCTGAAAAGGATAGTTTCACACTTCTGGTAGTTGCTTTTCAACTTCCAATTGTAGGCGATTTACAAAAATGTGCTACTTGCTTTACGCCTACTCATAATTCATGCACCTACTGTAATTTTTATAGTAAATAAGCAGTCGTTGATTCGGCTACTAAGGTTCTTCAATCCTGTTTGTGAAATTCTCCCGGTTACCCCACTATATATAACAGCGTGTAACACACATTTGTTGCCTTTTTTTTTTGTTGGAGGTTGGAAAGCACTGTACTGCAGCACTCAGGCTCAAAAACTGGTCCATTGTGCTACCAGGCAGTAACCGTCGCTTTTACTTGCCTAAGTCAATGTTTTTTTTTCTGTATTTCAGGAAAGGATGCTCACATAAGCTAGCCGGATTTTTGATCACATAACTCCTAAGACCAGTTCACCACACCAGTACGGAATGCTCTTCCCAACAAACTGATCTAATGTACATCGGTACCACCACCTCTACCTGTCTTCCTCTTTAACGTTGAGCTTGTGTAAACAGATGAAAGAAGTGGAAACCATAGAAATAGAAGAGCAATGCATGCTCTTGCTTTTTGAAAAATGCTAGTATGTAAATGTTTACCATGGCTACATCTAGGGTGGTTCATTCAGAGGGACCAATGTTAGCCAATTCGTCTTAGCGTGCGTGAAATGTTGATCTTTTAAGAACGTTGGTGACTATGAGAGTTATCCCCTAGCATGACTATCTCCCGAAGTTTCTGCAGAAACTTGCTTACAGCAGTCACGGTAGTTACTTCATTTCAGCCAAAACCTTTAAAAAAACGCACTGTTTGGGGTACACACTCCCATTTCGTTCCGTTAAGATACGATGCCGGTTTTTAGTCGGCAAAAAACTGTTAGTTTCAAAATAATTTATGATCTAAGCCACCTAGGATACTTATTTGCATTTTTGGAACTTCAAAATTTCCATGTTGTCGTCTTACCGGTTTTTGCCACTGACGCCAATGTTAGAGATCTGTTTTTTAGACCCATTTGATGCAAACGGGATCCAGCCCCGAATCGCCTTCAGGCATAAATTTTATCTTCTACACAGTGTTTGCTATATGCAGATTTAATGCAGGGTGCATCATAAATGCTAGAAATATAGAAAGTTTGACAAACACACACATAAGTCGGAAATGGTGTCCCCCAGAAAATATATCCAAAGAACTCTGTTCCACTCTTCGGTGGCCTCTCTAAAGACTCCGGCAGAAGCAAATACTAGGTTTTCAAAATAAAACAAAACAAAACAGAGTCCTGCAGTTGAATAATAATTTCCTACCGCGATTCCAAAAGGAAGTCCTGCTGAGAGCGGCACTTAATAAAAATGTCTCAAGAGTGACACATCTGTGATCGTCTACGATTAACATAAATCCCCAATCACACACAGAAACCCTCATGCATAGCTGTTGGACGTGAAACCAGTGCGATAAGAGTCAGTGTGTAAATTAACTCAAAAAATGTCAATCCCCAGTTTATTTCAATTTCGGCCCTTTTAAATATTTTGAATTTTGAACATTTGAGATCTTAGGCCCGTTTGGACTATGGGGACTTCTCTTTCGATAATTTCGACTCCTTCAGCGTTCTGAATTTTTTTAACTTCTACTACAACTTTGCTACTAGCGCAATTTTCGATCTCCAAAATTTTGAGTTTTCCATAAGCCCAAGCTTTTTTCTTTTCAACTTCCCAATTCTTATATTTTCGTTGTCCACAGACTTTTGAAATTTCTGATTTTTTCGAATTCTGAAATTTTGGCGTTTCCGACATTGACAATCTTTTCTAATTTCTGATCATCCATTCAGGCCCGGTACACAACAAACACCTCCCTTGTTACGCATTAATTCCTTGCCCTCTCCGAAGACAACAACTGCATCTCAAGCAAAAATGTCAATCCAATTTCAATTTCTATGACTTTGGGATGCTTTTGCTTTTCATTTTCAATTTCCCCCATCGTTTGCGTTTAAATTGAAAACCTGTTGGACAGCCATTACCCTCAGGAGGCTATAAATAATTTATCCCGTTAGAAGTTCAGGCCACAGACGTCGCTGTTGCTCATCCCATCGTCGGCCATGTTGTCTGCGGTCGCTTGCTACGAAGCTATGAATGGCCAATGCACTCCTTACCATAAAAATACTATTTTTACGGCAACCAGAGATGTGGGTACATATTTCATCTACCCACGATGACGACAGCGGCTCTTTAATGCCCGTGTCTTTTCGGCTTTTACTGAACACACACAGTCTCAATATTGTTGACTTGAGAATGTCGAAGCCGCATCCATCGAAGGCAGTGGCCAGTTCATTTTGCTGCTGCAATTATCCTTGTGAAATATTATGTAAGGCGACATAAAAGTTAGAGTCGCAATGACACCCCTGGTGTGTGTGTGACCGGCTGAAGGAGAGAAATGCAATGTCCTTGTTGACATAATGTCAACGGCAGGCCGCATAAAATCCCGTGATGCTTCTTTCCTGTGCACTGGCCATTTGGGTTTATCCGAGGGAGGTGGCCGTGCCAAGACGGGCCATTGAGACGATGGTGCAAGAAAGTTTTGCTGGATTTTCGACTTCATTAATTTGCGGACATTTGGAGCGATTTTATTGACACTTTGTGGACGTTGATGTCGAGACTATGGCAGATAAATTGGTTTCGGAACGTTGCCTGACGTGGTCGTGGCGACGCTGGTCCTGAGGGTGGTTGCGGTGGCCTGAGAGAAGGTTGAGGGTAATTTCTGTGTTGCTCGGTTTATGATAGCTTTGCACTTGGTTAATGGGCGCACGGGACAAGGTTTGTGATACCGTGTGATGGTGTCGAACGTCGTTGGAGGTTGTAATATGCAGTTATGCGATGTGTTTTATTTTATTGCGTGGATTAACATTTATTGGGGATAGTTTTATCGGGCAATTTGTGCGAGAGCGTGTCACTGAATATTGAATGAGTTGTGCGGTCGCCAGAGGTGGTAAGAATTTTTATGAATCTTAAACTTTGTCCAAGGGATGATGAGCGTGTAAGTGTTGCATTAATCGATTGCGTAAAACTTTAGCTCAGAGACGAACAATGTAGTTGGCGAAAATTTAATTATATGAAAGCAGGCCCCTTCGACTGCGCCAACTATCGAGGGATTAGTCTCCTTAACATCGCGTACACGATTCTCTCTACCGTATTGTGTAAGCACCTGAAAACGTTCGTCAGCAGCCTGTTACGTACTTATCAGTGTGGTTTTATGCCAGGGAAGTCTACCATCGATCAAATCTTCACACTACCACAGATTAGACAGCAGAAACTTCGATTTATTCAAGGACTTCGTCTACCTCGGCTCCGGGGTACATGATGACAACAGCACCCGTACCAAAATCAAACGCAGACTCACTCTAGTCAACCGCATTTTCTTTGGGCTCAAGAGGCAATTGAGTAATAAAGCCCTCTCTAGAAGGACTAAGATTGCTTTATATAACACCTCAATCTTCCCAGTCCTACTTTATGGCGCCTAAGCCTGGACGTTAATAAAAGCAGATGAGGAAACCATGAGGTTCTGTGATGGTTTCTGGAGGAAATATTCAACGAAGAACTCTAGGGCTATACAGCTAAAAGCGCCTGGTCCAGCATCTTCAGATACAATACTAACGATAGCCAGGCGATGTAGAGCGTTTGGACACCACTGCTCCGGCCCGAAAAGTCTTCAAATCTGAGCCATTGGGACAACGCAACAGAAGATGGCCTAGGCTAAGGTGGCGCACACAAGTAGGGAAGGACCTCAACTAACTTGGAGTGCGCAACTGGCGGCAGCTAGCGAAAGATCGTGCTGGCTGGAAAGGCATGTTGGTTGGTCCACCCCGGACTGTAGCGCCACAAGAAGAAGAAGAAGATATTCTTGGAGTTCGGAGGAAGGAAATTGTACTGTCGTGATATAATTTTCCTTCCGTTTGGAGTTTTTGTGCACCTGAGCCACAGCCTTTCCACCCAGCATCGTTTTGTCATAGTTCCTGACAGCTGAGAAGGTTTAGTTCGACTGCATACGCAATCAAAGACTTGGTATTTCTTTGCCGCGTTTTCCCCACTGATTTTAGGACTTTTTGATGCGGCGCCAATTCGTTCGACGTAACCTAGCTATCTGAAGCGAGGATGAATGGATATAACTCCTGTGTTTTGAGGGACTTATCATCCGAATATCGGATTTCGTCGAACATCCTACAAAAGTCGTTTTTCTGTTCACTTCATTAATTCAATCCATTGCGTAGAGCGCCAAAGGATTATGAAGGCATTTCAGAAATTCAAGTGCACACCACACCAGTTGCCTTAAAGGAAGGAACTCTCATTGCCTTCTAACACTAGTTATTGAATTTTGTCTGAAGTGGCCGAGGAAGATTATGTGGACAAAATACAAAGCCCCAAAAAGTCCAGACAAAATCCCAAAGAGCAGGCGCTTCTCAATATTCCAAAATTACCAAAATTTTAGAAACGAAAACAAAATCCCGTAATAATCAAAGAAAAGTGTGAAAGATTAATACGGGGAAGTTTTCATTTTCCGAATTCGGCACCTACTCCAAACTCCGCAGCAACCTAAAGCGGAGGATTGCAGGGGGCAGCATTCACCCCATACGATGAAATGTTTCCTTCGAATATCGTTTTCATGATAAAAGCTTTCATAATATTACCATTCTAAAATTTTTAATATCGAGATTTTGTCTTTAACCCCCCTGAAAGACATTCCGGACAGAGGCCACATTTTAGAGATATCTGGCTAGAGGTCATTCCAAGTGGACTATTTGTAGAGAAGTTGAATCTGGCAGCCAGTTGAAAGGGTCAGCAGTTGTTAAGGACTAATGCAGGGCATCATGCCTTCATTCATCTATCTGTGGGTTCTTTTAAATGAAATTGAGTTTCATCAAAAGATTTTCTTTTTTGTTTGACCCATACAAAGTAAGAAACCTCAAAGTCGGAAAATGCGTTTGGTGTCATCAAGAATATTGTGCGGATGCGCGGAAGTGTTGTGGCGAATAAGAAAATTGTAATTGTCTCTGGGTGGCTAGCTAGGTACCTTTGTGTATGCATATTTGAAGTCGAGATTCAAAATTCCCGGCAGTGCAAGTAATTGAGTCTTGTGTAATATACTGAATTCTCGACTTAAGACGATGCGACGTATGTATAGAATATAAATCTATAAATTCAAGGCCTTTAGCTCATAAGGTTCCAGAACCTTCTTTAGCAACTGCCCGTGTTGAACAAAAGAGGAACACTTTCACAAGTAGAGAGTGATATACAGTTTATTGCCGACAGTGAAATATTTGAAGCTTTTCATAGCCAATTGATGCTTTTTAAGTCTTGTTAGCAACTTGAGAGAGGAATCGAGACTTAGGTCCTCTGGCCTATGAGTAAGCACAATTTGTCTATTCATTTCATATATCTTCTTGTATCTTCTAAATCTGTAAGGTGTAAGGTAACGACTATCCTACTCGTGTTAAGCGAGATCTTTATGTTTGGACATAACTAAACATATTTCAGTTTTTTTTTTTTAATAAAATCTGCCTTGGTATTCAACACTAAGAATGTCTGCTTAATAGAAACGATGCACTTGATATTGTTACTTCTTGGTTAACACAAGTATATTCAAAGTTCGATCACTAAGCAGTTGTAAGATAAAACTCTAGGCTTCCGTCCATCACTTAAAGTAACAAAGCAACAACTTATTAGTCCTCAGACTACATCACTCATTAGACCCTCGGATTACTCTTATGAACAGAAATTAGTCTTCAATCTTTTTCATGGGGGTTTTGTGTACACATCTATATCTTGAAGGTTCTATTCATTTCTGCAAGCTATCTCAGATGCACATGACCTCATTAACACAAGAGTAGAGTTGAGGCCGGAAGGCATAAAGAAAAAACAAAAAACCTAGATTAGCTTAGAGTACTCGTGAAGAGTCAGTAAGTTAGAATTAAGATCACTCGATTATATTGGTAAGCTAGCTTTAAGTATTTTTGTCTAGCATTTAAGAAATTGAATTTTAAAATAAAAATGCATTCAAATCTAAATCTAACAAGAGTAGAGTCGTCTGTTTGTTAATGTGAATGAGTAAAGGGAATGGACATTTCCAAATTTCCAACACGTTGCAATATATTCCAATTAAATAATTGTTTATTTTAAAATTTCAAAGTTTAGTATTGGGTCACTTTTTTGTATTCAAAAACTTTTTTTTTTTTTTTTGAAAAAAACGTAGAAAATACATTCCTCAAAGTATTATCAGTCGGAAGCGACTACTTAAAAATGAGCAGCAAGGTCTTGAAAATATAGTGTGTGGGGTTATATCTCCCATTTCAGCGTTTCCAGGCAATTTCTGACCGTTGCAGCCACATGGTGCCGAACGTTATCATGTTGCAAAATCACCTAGTCACGCTTTTGAGTCGTTTCTGGCGACAATGCACTGCTCAAACGCATTAGTTGCAGTCGGTTACGTTTTGTTTTTAGCAGCTTATAGCAGAACACGCCTCGTCTCACCATATGCCCTTGAGCAGTGGATGTTTACCTTAGTCGAGGATGATGGAACAGCTTCTAGGGACTTTGTATATTGTGTAGTGTTATTTTCTTTTCTTCGCTTGTTGTCTTTCAAGAAGAAGTTCCGAGGTGAAAAATCGCTTTTCACCGTCTTTTAAAAATGGACCGTTCGAAAAATGTACTTTCAATATATATTTAGATTGCATACATTGCTTTCGAAAGGAAAGGGAAACCTCCTAAGCGCGAGTGCAAATTTCACATTCTCTATATGCAGCTACTCGCTCTGAAACAAATGATATTAAGTCTTTAAGATTTCTCAAACTCTATCTAGAAATAATTAAGCTATTAAATATTTTCATCGCCTCACTAAGATTAATACACGTGCCAGACCAAAAACCAGGAAAACTGCCAAACAAAATAAAATCATATTGAACAGTTTCTCTTTTTCATATATCCAAAGCGTTCTTCTCAATTCTAAGCAATCTCATACCCCATCATCAAATGGTCTTCTAACCGATTGGTGCATAGAATTAGTAACTTCATCCAAATTGCTCCGGAAAGCAATAATTTACGCTAAAACGCATTTCTAGATGTATCGCAAAGCCTTGCCCTTATGGGTTAAAGTTTAAGCCACGATTAATTTTGCCTACCTGTCTATGTGATGTCTTAGTATCATTCCTCGGGAATCCACCCTTTCGTTTAAGATATAGGCGCATTACTCGGAACTTGAAGCAATTTCCACTGACGTACAACAAGGGACTGTTTTTGGGCAACTTCTCTATCGTTTATATACTTGCGATATATCGAAAGAAGGCGGCACTTCCCATCGACATTTGCCAATGATACAGTTAAATATTTTAGCCATAGCCGAGTTCATAGCAAAATCAACTGCAAAAATGCAGATGGTTCTCAACAAAGTCGGCAAATGGACGAGAGACTGACGGACGGCACTCTCTCAAGAATCTTTCGATGTGAATTTCACTAACAGAAAAATTGATCAAAATTTAAGTTTTTTATTAGTTTTTACAAACCAATGAGTGACCAGTTTTTGTTGATCAAAAAAGGGGAACACAATTAGGCAACGTATCTTAATGTCTTCAGACAAGTTTCTTGCAATTCTGACCAGAATCTGGAAGGCATCTCTCTCCGTGAGAAGTAGACTCCCACTGTATGACGTGAACTTAAACACAAATCACAATAATGACGATCACAAGACATTTTACGAAAAAATAGGAATCCATGAGCGGATTTCGATTTGAAAGCAGCGAATACATGGTAGCGTGGCCGAGCGGTCTAAGGCGCTGGTTTAAGGCACCAGTCTCTTCGGAGGCGTGGGTTCGAATCCCACCGCTGCCAAGATTTATTTTTCTTTTTTTTCTGCTTCCGATTTGTGTATAAATATTTTGTGTGATGTGTGGTGACGCACTGATGTCTGACGTAGAATGTAGTAAATGAGGCGGGTGTAAGTAAGTATTCTTATATTTTCAGCGAGAACCGTTCGAGAAGGTTGCAAGTTGTAGATAGAGACTGAGAAGTGATTTCTTATTGGAGTCCGCTTTGAACTTTTATATGTCTTTGTGAGAGTGGAATAAATGAATGGAGATGAATGGAAATTTCAGAAATGCAGGTACAATGTACTCTACATGAATCCCAATAAAGCAGGCGTATAAGTTTAATTATCCCGATTTTTTTTAGCCTTCTTGTAAGATTGGATGCGCTGAATCAATTTTGAAGAAGCTTGAGAGATCAATAAAAGGGAAGGCCGAGCTTAGTGTGAAAGCCAAGTTTCCAGCTCTTAACGCAGTGTTTGTACCAACTATCATCTATGGTCATGAAATTTTGATGATGATCGAAAGAATAAGATCGCAAATGCAAGCTGCCGAGACGAGATTTCTCTGTGCCATTGCGGGAGTTACTTACGAGAATAGACTGAGATCTCGCGGCGAGACGATGCGAGTTGGTACTCATTGTTCCCCCCAAACCAACGGAAAGGGATGTACATCTTGAGTTCTCAGAAACGTATTAGGGAACTCTATAGGTTGCATCACTTGTCTGCATCTGCAGTCAAGTTGATTACGGCATATCTCTTAGCGCAATTTATTTTGACAAAGCATCTCTCTCTCTCCCAACTGTTAGAGATGTTATTCAAGAGTCCACTCTCGATCCATTAAATGCCCTCTTTGCCTTAACAAATCACGATATATTGTCGGTGTCCAATTTTACAAAAGCTCTCCCACGGACTTAATCCCGAAACAAAATTTCAATTTCTGCCATATCCAATGGTTTTGTGTTAAGTCCGTCTAAATCTGAGGTGCGTTGACTGTCTAGCAACACGTTAGGCCCTTATACTTTCCTTTGGTTCCTTGATGATGATATTCAATTCTTATAACAACATTCACCTCTCCCGCTGGCGACCCACAAGGCAGTCACCTTGGCACGTTTATTTGTTTTGAAGTCAGAAACTTTTTATTTAAGCTCAATTAAGTTCAAAGGCATAAGTTTTTTATACAAACATTCTCCTACACAACCGAGAATCGATAAGATCGACAGTCAATATATTCCCGCTGTTTCGTCACTCCCAACTTGGTGTAATCGTGGTGTAATCTGTGACAGGGAATTGGACTTTCGCTCTCACATTGAGTGCAGAGCTAATGAGACACTCGGTTTCTTTTAACGTTGGTCACGAGAATTCTCCGATCCCTACGTCACTAAAACCTTATATCCACAACCAATTTAATTTACGTACTTGAAAATCCTCTCACATTACTGAATACCCTTCCGCCAAACGTCGTTATATTGTTGTTATAATTTTTTTAAGTCAGCTCAATTGCGAGCTTTCGCCGACGACATTGACGTGATTGGACGAACACAGCGAGCCGTCAACGACGCGTTTGCTGGCATTGAAGCGGAAGCGGCTAAAATGGGTCTGGTGGTAAATGAGAGCAAAACGAAGTACATGCTGTCATCAAGGAAGGACACACAACATCGGCGTCTCGGACAGAGCGTCACACTAGACAGCAGAAATTTGAGGTAGTCAAGGACTTCGTCTACCTCGGCTCCGCGGTAAATAGGGACAACAACATCAGTACCAAAATCCAACGCAGAATCACTCTTACCAATCGCTGTTTCTTTGGGCTCAAGAGGCAATTGAGTAATAAAGCCCTCTCTCGAAAGACTAAGCTTGCTTTATATAACACCTTGATCATCCCAGTCCTATTTTATGGCGCGGAAACTTGGACACTACTAAAAGCGGATGAGGACGCCCTTGGTCTCTTCGAGATAAAAGTTCTGCGTGCGATTTTTGGGCCTGTTTCCGTTGATGGCAACTGGAGGAGAAGATTCAACCATGAACTGTATGGGCTGTACAGCGGCATGAGCCTAGTCAAGCGTCTACGGATACAACGCTTAAGCTTGGCCATGTAGAGCGTATGGACACCACTGCTCCGGCCCGAAAAGTCTTCGAATCTGAGCCATTGGGACAACGCAACAGAGGACGGCCCAGGATAAGGTGGCGCACACAAGTGGAGAATGACCTCACCCAACTTGGAGTGCGCAACTGGCGGCAGCCGGCGAAAGATCATGCTGGGTGGAGAGGCATGTTGGTTGAGGCCCAGGTCCACCCCGGACTGTAGCGCCACAAGAAGAAGAAGAAGAAGCTCTCCTCCTATCAATCTATTAAAAGTACACCCCCTTCCCGTATCAAACTCCACCGTGTTTGTTTGAATTTAATTTTCTCAAAGTCAAAACTTTGCACCCTTCTTATGAATTCCTCCCTCACCTATCCTTAGATTTAGATATGTAGGTTAAGTTCAGACTTTGAATTTTTCCTTTTTGTATCTTAAATTAAGCTGAATCAAAGCGAGTGCTGCCTCCACCAAACCAAATCAAATCAAATTAAACATATCTAGGTTTGCATGTGTACGGATTGAAGGTATTGGACGACAGAATTTTGCACTTTTTGAAAGCTATTTACAGTTTTTCTTCGACAATCTTTTATTTTTGGAACACTATAAGAACTTTTTCAAATAAATTATTACAAATAAGCCCATCTTAAGGGTGATTTTTTTAGCTATTATCTTTTTGGCAACACTAGTTTAAACAGCTAACACACGTTTCGTGTTTTGTTTCACTGTCAAACATCTTCAGTTTGGTCTATAATTTAACCATGAATCGTCTTACAAACGAACAACGCTTGCAAATTATTGAATTTTATCATCAAATGCGTGCCCTGTTAAGAAAGTTCATCGCGCGCTTCTTCAATTTTATGGTCAGTTCATTTTTGGCTCAATGGGTACGTAAATAAACAGAATTGTCGATTTTGGAGTGAATATTAGCCAGAAGCATTGCATGAGCTACCAATGCAACCAGAAAAAATAACAGTTCGATGCGGTTTATGGGCTGGTGGCATCATTGGACCGTACTTCTTCAAAGACGATGCGAATCGTAACGTAACTGTGAATTGTGAGCACTACCGTGTGATGATATCCAACTTTTTTGTTGCCCAGAATGCAAGAGCTTGACTTGCATGACAAGTGGTTTCAACAAGACGGTGCTACATGCCACACAGCACGCGTAGCAATGGACTTATTGAGAGACGAGTTCGGTGAACATTTTATTTCACGTTCGGGACCGTTCAATTGGCCGCCTAAATTGTGCGATTTAACGCCTTTAGACTATTTTTTGTTGGGCTATGTTAAAGCCCGCTTCAATTGACGCATTGAAAGACAACATTGAAGCATTTATTCGTGAGATACCGGCCGAAATGTTGGAAAGAGTATGCCTAAATTGGACTAAGCGGATGAACCATTTGAGGCGCAGTCAAGGTCAACATTTGCATGAAATAATCTTCAAACATTAAATTATATGGACATTACTATCGATTCAAATAAAGATTTCATGATTTCATTTTTCTGAATTTTATGTGTTTTTTTTTTTGTTTTTTGAAAACTTTTCTATAGCTTTTAAAAAATCACCCTTTTCTTATTCAAAATGCTACAAATGTCCTTCTGAACTAGGTTACACCACGTCAGACAAATTGTCGTGTTTATTATACAAACGTGAACCTTTTTTCTACCTATTATGGCTTTATTAGCTAGAACCAACTAGCCAACTAATTGTACGGCTGGCTTCACAGTAGCGCAATCTGTCAAACCCTCAATCTGCAAAGACCTTGTTGATGTGCCGGCTGTAACTTGAATGATATTGGTTTTGAGTGCTTAAATCGTTTTCGTATTTTTGGCAAAATATCGGTCCCCCGATTAAAAAGATCCAAAGGCACTCAAATGCGTGCAGGTAACATTCTCAGAACACAGCATTCGATTTAGAAATATGTTTTTAATACTTCTCATCGTTGTTCAAGTGTAAGGCGACTCACTTCGTCCCTTGGAGTTATGAATGTGACTTCGTGTCAATAGTGGTTAAAAACTGGCAGCGTCACATCAAGTCTCTTTTGTTTTGACTATCTTCTAACATAACTGTTCCAAAGAGTATAACATTCGCCCTTTACGGTACATCAATATGGCTTCATGGAACATGTTTTTTATCCACAAAAAGTCTGACATACCCCAAATTTATCCACAGAAGACAAAGAAGGCACAATTTCTTCTATTCATGTCATGCATGATTGTTTAATGATCTTGAGAAACGCGCTTTAACCTCACGCTTTAACTAAGTGACACTATCCGGTCACTTAAGGGTAGTCGTAACCCCTTTAGGGCGCGAAAATTATAAAAAAAAAAAAAAAAGAAAACCTCACTGAAAGCACGAACATTTTTTGTAGACACTCTCCAGAATAATATCCATGACGCATCATAAATAACGATGTTTGGGAGCATGACTTTGCTGGAGTCAAATGCGATGCGTGCAAATATCCTTATAGCTCGTTGGTCACTGTCAAAATGATAAAAATTAAAAACATCCCTGGATGAAGTTTCGGTCCCTGTCATGGACTAGCATCGAGTTCGGAATTACTGGCGCCCAAAATAGCACGTCCTTCAATATGATTTGATCAGTTAAAAAAATTATATTACCATGTATTCTTTTACGAATCACATGCTCTTTTGAAATCGATCATACAGATAACAAGACAGACGCTATTTTGAGATCCAACGTTGGGCGCCAGAATACCCGCTATTAAATGCCCTCAAGCCCTAATTGAATCGTGGACTCAATCAAGTGACTATCGACCATCGTGGAGTTAATAAAATGAACTTCGAAGTCTCCACTTTAAAGATGGAAATCTGGCAGGAGGTCTCTATATTGCTGCGTTTATAGAGCAGCTTGTAGGCCGCTTTTAGGCGAATCACAGTTTGATGGGTCCCATTGCTGTTTGAACGCTAACAACATAAAATCGACTGTCGAAACTTTTCAACCAAAGTACTTCGAATTTGATCAAATTTATTTTTAGATGACTACAAGGATCTGCCCAAAACTGAGCTGAGAGATACCCTGTCATTCATATTTCCCAAGGTCTGTACCTAACTCAGCCCTTGGTTACAATACATTGTACCATGTTGGTCTAAGTGCAAGCCAAGATTCCATGCTACCTACGAACACATTCCTCCCAAACCATTACGGCGAATGTGATTCCTTCAAAGTTGACAAACTCTATATCCAGCCATTTCATCCAATAGTCACATACGCAAAAGTTCATCCGCCTCACCTAGCTCTATGTCGAAGAACGCACGTTCTAATGCGACTTTTGTGACATAATTGAGTCCAAGTGCACAAACACAAGGCGAAACTATCCCCCGCATCTCAATCTGTATTCCTCTGGCAGGCAATCAAATCTCAATCGATGTTGCCGTCTGCTTGGCAGCGTGATGACCAGGGAACTCTTCCGAGCCACATCCCATCAGCGTCGCCGTCAATGTTTGACCTCGAACATAAAGTTGTCGTCACCACTTCGGTCTGATTTCCAATTCACCTCACAGTCGGCAAATAATGGAACGAAAGATCAAAAGTCCTAAACGCTATCATTAGCCGGAAGGATTTTTTCGTCGTCGCACACATCCGCTGCATCCCAAGCACATGCTGCTTGAAAACTTCCACATGTATGAGAAGACACACATGTATCCGCGCCGTCATCGATTGGAGTATTCCATTTGATCGAAATCGAGGGGAATCTGATTAAAAGTTGTTGTACTGCTTTTCTACGTGCCCCCAGACGGAGCATTCGGACATGAACCGGGACACGTCAGGGTCAGTCAGAGCCCGAGGAGAAGCATCATAAGCACAAGGAGCTGCTTAAACATTGCAGTAATGACGATCTCCCGGGACGCACAATGCGGTGCAGTGGAATCAAAGCTCCGAAATCCCGATTCATGAATACATATCGAATCCGTGCGAGTCCCCACACCCGTCGCCGGCGGCGGAATGGGCCCGGAATCCACCCGCCAGCCGCACATAAATTTCGAATTCAATTCGAAAAACAATTTACTTAATTCCCCAAGCAGCTAAGAAACGCGTACACTGATTCCTTGCGTTGGCTGTTTAGACGAGAATCGCACTGCTTGCCCGAAAATTACACGCACACGTTTTCCTGGGTGGGGGGGCATGCCAGTAGTTGCCACTGGGCGTTGTCGCTTGGATTCATGGACCAGAATTTATTTTATCACTTTCAAATGCAAATCACTATCACTGTGAGTGAGCATTCGACGGCACTGTGCTCGGTCCTCAAGGATCAGCGTGCGCCAGGCGTGAGTGGGTCCCGTAGTTTGGTCCTCTGTTTCAGCTGCACACAGAGTGTGTTATCATCCAGGGCACGATTCGTTGGTGTCATCACCTCAATGCAAATAAATCTCAATCTCATTACGTTGGCCTTTGGTGGGGGGCAGCAGAGTGTGGTTCCTTCGGAGCGGCAGGGCGCTGGAATATTGCTTCCCATTAGGGTTACACAGAGTGTACACATCCGTGGGTTGCACATTCCGGTTCATGTGCCGAAGCGGTTTGGGGCGGATCCCTATTCGGGGTGGTGCTGAATTCTCTAATCAAATCATCAAGCTTGGTGGTAATTTGCGAAGTAAGTACGTGGCTGGGAATACTGTCGTCGATTATTGCAACACACCCTGTGATTGGTTTTCCGAAGGTTTTAGATATTGTCGATGTTGGGATTTGCTTAACGTGCTGTTTTCAGTTACGAGTTGTATCGCTGAGTCGTGAGAAGAAACTTAGTGCAGGTGGGTATTGTTAGCAGTTGAAGATGTGTCATGGCATGGATGTGATGGCTAACTATACAAACTGTGTGGTGCTCCTGCGTTGCGTTTGTTTGCAGAGATACTTCCCATCATTTTGGATTGGGAGCATGAAATGTGTTTCTTCCATCGAACACCGTGGGAAATGATATTTGAGCTTAAGAGGCATTGAGATTGAAGCAGTTTCATAACAACCACTTTCAGAGGATGGCTTTAACCTAACTAACGCAGAGTTTGAGCCGAAGGCGGCAATGACATCACCTTCTTGACGGGCTTTTGAGGGCTTTTCCCTTCATGGCTAGCCATTCACATCACCCTCTAAATACTCTGCAAGTTAGTTTCTTGCCGATGAACTTGCTAGGCCAGGATCAAAAGAGACACTCAGATGACCCCAAACCAGCTAAGGACTGCCCGTGTCCTTGGTCATTGCCTCAATCAACAGTCGGTTCTTTTATCACCCAACCAGAGATAAAATTACTCTCCAGGATGTAGGCAGCCCAAGTCCCCAAACGTCAAAAAGATGTGCGCTCCTGTTATCTGTAGAGAAAAAAGACAACAGAGGACTTGTTGGCGGGAAACTTCACCTTTGTTAAGCTCTTAGGTGTGCTTGGGCTTAGTGATGAAACGCTCTGCGTTGCCTGTAGGGAAGGTGAAGGCACTGTAGAACACTTCTTCTGTCATTGTCCCGCCTTTCCTCGGACCAGGTGGTCGCTGTTTGGCGCTGATGTGGTCAAAGCTGGAATTTATTTATTCCTACTTATGTAACTCAAAGGCATATATCACGAGCTTAGCTATGAAAGTCGTAAATCGAGCCAATATTCGAAATCTGCTACCCAAACGATGCATATAATGAGAGCATACACCGAAGTGGACACATGCCAGCGGAAGCATTGACTTAATTCAGAATACGGAAGAATGTCCACTTACAGAGAAGATCATTGAACACCCTGCTTCTAAACGATGTTGCTGGAGTTTATCCGGGCTTGGGCTTAGCACATACATTTATCTTCGCAACAGAAAAGAGATCGAAGTGACATTTAAATATTTTTAAACGATTTTCACAGTAATCGTGTGCCAGATTTTGATGTACGAGCACCACACCCAGGTCTCAAAATCGACAACCACGTAGGACAACGTGGTAATAAGCCCACAATCTCATATTGGCAGACATTCAACTGGAGGCATGACAGATAGCTGAGACAGTAGGCGGATAATGTACTGCATTAAGACAGGTACTTCTGACGACAAGCACAGTCGTGAGACAACTTCCGACCTTCCGGGTTTGACTTTGTTTAAGCGCAATCCGATAGAATTTCTGCATCGTTTAATGACTGCCGACTAGACACGGAACTAGGACCAAGGAACTGTTGAAAGAGTGGACTTCACCGGACCAATGAATGTGCTCCTAAAAAGGCATACATTGTCCTATCGGCCGGTAAGGTAATCTTGATGATTTTCTGAGACACATAGAGTGTGGTCTAGATCAGCTATTCAGCTATCTGAAGAAGGAACAACGGATCACAACGCTATACATTCTTCTTCATCCTTTACTGGATTCAAAACCTTTTCGGATCGGAGCAGTGTTGTCCATACATCTACATGGCCAAGCCACCTTAAGCGTTGTATCCGAAGAGGCTTGAGAAAGCCCATGCCGCCGTATAGCCTATAGAGTTCATCGTTAAATCTCCTCTTCCAGATGCCATCAACACAAACAAATCGCACGCAAGACTTTTCTCTCGAAAAGACTAAGCGCTTCCTCATCCGTTTTTAATAGCGTCACCGTAAAGGAGGCATGGGATTATCGAGCCAGCTTAGTCCTCCGAGAGAGGGCTTCATTACGCAATTGCCTCTTGAGCCCAAAGAAACAACGATTGGCAAGAGTGATTCTGCATTTGATTTCGGCACTGGTGTTATTGTCCCTATTTACCGCGGTACCGAGGTAGACGAAGTCCTTCACTATCGCGAAGTTTCGGCTGCCTAGTGTGACGCTCTGTCCAAGACATCGATGTTGTGCGTCCTTCCTTTATAACAGCATCTACTTCATTTTCCCCTCATTAACCACCAGACCCATCAGACATCAATTCCAGCAAACGCCTCATTGTCATTGAAGGCTCGTTGTGTTCGTCCAATCACGTAAATGTCATCGGCGTAAGCTAGCAGCTGAATGGATTCTTCGAAGATCGTGCCCCTGGTGTTGACTTGTGAATGACGCCCGATCTTCTCAAGAATGATGTCGAAGAAGTCACGTGACAGCACGTCGCCTTGTCGGAGCTTGACGGAGCAGCGAAAGTTCTCCATTGTCATCTTACACAATCTGATGAATTTGGTGGGAGTCCCAAAACTAAACATGACACTGTATTGCTCGTCTCTCTGACACTCACCGAATAGGTGGTGAGTGTCGATTTGAACTTCTTGGGTCTTTTCCAGGAACTGCCGTAAATTGAAATCGTACTTCTAGATGCGCCTTAAGACGAGTAAGCTTAGACTCAAAATGTCTTGAAAACTGACCCAATGGGATAACGCTTCAGAAACCGGTAAACAGTGAGAAGACGAACAAAGGGTTCAAATAACCCCATCCAACTTGCTCTGCTTAACAGAAGACAGCTGGCCAAAGGTGGCACTGGCTGACTAGTTTCTGGGTTGAGACCCAATTCCACTATGTACTGTTGCGCTAGACTACAATGGAAACGAAATCCAATTGTTGTGATATCCAGCATCCTTGTTATTTGAGCATATAGATGAGTAGGGGAAAGGAAACTCCTCCTGCAAGCGAAAACTTAATTAACGACAAACAAACTCAGTTTTATATCATTCCAGCAATCCCCGATAAGCATTCACCACTCGTTAACCAATCTGTCGCCATCATAAATGGGCCTGAACTGTGGCCTCTGCCATTGTTAATTCGGTCACCCATCATCTCGTGTCCGACATCCGAATATGGTCGAGTGCATATAGGCTCTCGTTCAGAATGGGAACAAATGAGAGCCATAAGACATTTATTTCCGATCCTTTTGCGTATCTTTAAGATTCCATTTAACAGTCGTAAAAATCGTGAATAAAAACGGAACAGATATCGTGGGGGTAATAAATTTTCGAATTTTATGTCAACACCGCAGCGAAGGCGATGGCCGGGCTCTGGACATTCATTTGATTCACTGTCTAATGACACGAAAAGAGGGTGGCAAATGCATGCACTGGGAATCAGTGAATGAGGGTGGAAGGGAAGCCTGTGTGTGGTTTATTGTGGCCGGACTTGGTGAATGGGGGATTGGGTAAGCTCATTAAATGAAGTTGTTACTCTTCGCCCTTGAACCGAACGGATTACAGGCCAGGGTATCATGTAAATTTTACCAGATGATTACATGTATATGTATGTCTTTGTTCTTGGATTATACTGAACTCTCCTTGAGCCGATGGTCAACTCGTTGAATCTTTGTGGAGTTCGTAATTTATTCGGTTTTGTTGGTTTGGCAGTTTTGTTGACGCTTTGCCCGAAGTTACACAAATCCGAATGATTTTCGTTCAAGTTAAGATTTAAACAGTCCAGGAGATGGAAACTTAAATAATGATAACAAGCAATCAACCAGTTCTGTGACAGACGGAACAAAACATCCTTAAGAGATGGTTTGAGAAGTGTCAAGATTTCGAACGACTTTAGAGTTCTCTAGACAATTTACAGACTTACATGGATGTATTTTTCTCATGCAACAACATCTGATCGTATCGTATCAAATTTACTGCAATTCATCCTCCTGACCACCTTTAACTGCTTTGCCCAAAATATTTCGAGCTTCATTTATTCAAAATTCCATCCGACCAAAAGATTGCATGAATCAATGGAGGACGCATAACGATTGTTCTCCTCAGGATTACCCAGTTAAATGGCACGTCCATATGCGTGCGTACATTTCCCTTCCGTTTGTTCCCTAATTCAATTCATCCAAATAAAAACACGATAAACAACGCATAACAACGCTGGACGGGTGGCTGCAAAAGGAGGAAGAGGATTTCCCAATGTTCACACATTCATCTCGAATCGCCCCCTTAGGTGATGGGAAATGAAGTTTGGAATTCAGGAACGTGCGACGAAAAATTACAGCCGGGTCATTCGTTTTCCAATTTTCACCCCATCCAACCCCACAGAATGTTCCCCCCCCCCCCACAAGAAAAAAAAGCCCAAAAATATTCTCGAAATGTCCCAGCACCATCAACCCCGTTCCAAATGGTTGCCGGGCAGCACACAACATCCCCATCTCATCTGTTGACTGAGCCGTTGCTGAATTCATGGACATCGCACCAAATGCTGACAACCACCCTGTCATGGGCCCTTAAGCTGGCGGACAAACATAATGGATTGGTCCTGTGAATAAATGAGGCGGGGCAGGGAAACGGTGGCATAATGTGATACTGAAGCCCGGAGTTGTTCCGCAGAGCGGTGGTGGCTGTCTTGAATCGTAGCAGGGAACTGTGTTCGGTAATGGGATGAAATCACGTATGATTTCTGCCCTTCCTCGGGGCCAAATGGGATCACACACACCCATAAGGGTGACGGTGTTCGTCAAGTGTACTGGGGGGAGGGGGGTGTCTCGGAAGCACTGTATTCGGGGAATAGATGAAGATACATGATAATGTTGATGATGATTGTCTAAATGTGAAAGGGAGTACGGAATGAATTGCTTGGGAGTGATGCTGCGTAAAAACTTTTTCGTGTTTTTTGGCTGCTTGGGGTTCCTGCAATTAAAGCCACTTGATGGTTTATAAGTTTTTTTCTTTACTCGATTGTCTCTTCTCTTTAAATCTTGTGATGAACTAAAGACCCTTCGTCAAGTTTGTTGTTGGGAAAAGAATGGTTCTCCTCAAATTGATGTGAATATTTTGAAAACCACAAGTTTCGTATTTTCTAGCTGAACCACTGCCCCTGAACTGAAATGCGGATCTGTCTATTTACCGCTAGAGCTGAATTGCAGTAGATCCAGACAGTGTTGATGGGAGGAGGGTGATCATTGGCTACAGTACCGAGTACTAGTTGCTGCTGAGCAAGTCCCTAAACCCATTGATGCAAACGAATAATAATTTAGAGTTGGAAGGAGCCATGTCTGCTGAGAATTCCGTTCTCTATAGAACTGTACAAATTTTAACTAGAATACCAGGCAAAGATATAGGCTTAAGCATTCATTTCAATCGCCCGAATTTTCGAATTTCAAATTTTTGTCTAAGGGCACACTGTACTGAGACATCAAGGAAAGCAGTGGCAGCACATAACTTTGCGGATAGGTGAAGAAACTCACTTGAGGTGGCGTTACAATTCCGATTGGACCTAGGCCTCAACCATTAAGAGTCTTCAATCAACGCGGTCATTAGCTGTCTGTCTCCACTTTCGCACGCATATGTAAATATATGTATCGTTCAGGTCCCTTTCCACTTGCGTGTGGTACCCGAGTCATGGCCTCCCTTGATTACTAGAGTGAATTTGAAGACTTTTCGGGCCAGAAAATTACATAAAGGGTGATTTTTTTAAAAGCTATAGGAAAGTTAAAAAAAAACACATAAAATTCAGAAAAATGCATGAAGTCTTTATTTGAATCGATAGTACGGTTCATTTTTTGCATTATTTCATGCAAATGTTGACCGTAGACGTTTAAATAGGCACATGCAGCCTAGCCCAGTCGTCTTTAAATCTACTCCTCCAGATGATATCCACGCTAACAGGACCAGAAATGGCACGTAGAACTTTTTTCGCCTCCATTTCTCATGAGTCAAGAGTAGGACATGAATGCTCAATGTGTTATACATGGCTTAACCTTTTGAGGGAGGGCGTTGTTACTGAATTTGCCTGTTGGATCCAAGGAAACAGCGATTGACAAAGGTAATTATACGCGAAATAAACAAAGTGTACCTCGAAGTTTTTGCTGCTCATGGTGACGTTCTGTGTATGTTGTGCACCTGTCTCTTATGCAAAAAATGCAAACATGATGGCAATTGGCATCGACAACAGAATTTGGAAAACAAATGGAAATGGTTGAGCCCGCGCAGTATTGCAACGTCAAACGTTCATGCAATGCATGTAAAATCACGAAAAAGACTTACTAGCACGTCGTAGACAACCACGATGCCATGAAGCTGAAAGTTAAACTTTTTTTAGAAACACAACTAAATCAAAAAACTGTTTATCCGTTCCTTCAAATCCATTTCATTCAGCTCAAAGTAGGTGCCACTAATTACCTGAAGTGGACTTGCGTCTTTAGCCCATCCCTAATACATTTTTGAAAGCCTGTTGTAAGTACATGTGGGCTACATGACTGGGGAACTGTACAATTTCACGGTACAGCGACCTTGGGCAATTACACAGAATGTGTAGTTTGTGTAGGAAGTTTCATCTTTCTCCAGACATCGAACACATTTTGTCCTGGCGTAGTTTCATTTTAACAAAGTTAAATTTCAGCACATATTGGTCAAAAAGAAAGGCCGTTGGCTTTTATACGTTTGCCTTATTAAGGCGAAGGAGTTCCCTATGAAAGAAGGATCTGATTAATAATTCTGATTGCTTAATGCTTAAACCATTCTTCCATGCGGAGTTTAGTCATCCAGTTAGCGTTACAGATAGTAAAAGTGTTATACGAGGTAAACTGTTTTTTCCTTCGTCAACTTCTTTGGTCACTGTTGATTTTCAATGAAACAAGGTTATTTCATTGTTTATTCATTAACGTTTCGCCAGGGATTGCTGCCTTTCTCAGGGGATATCCTTTTTTATTGGAACAATAAAACAAACTAATTTTAAAAATTGTAAAAATACAATTAAACAATTGTATAATAGACTTACATTAATTGTGTTGTTGCTATAAAGATCTGTAAGTCGTAGATGTTATTAAAAAAATTATAAAACAAGTTAGCACAGAGTGAAAAATTGAGCACCTACTTGTGTGAAGATCAGCCTTGAATGATAGGATATTTTAAACTTGCAATGTGCCTAAGCCGTTACAAGCGCTGAATATACGGCAGATATGTTCTGTATGTCCTGTTTCCTATTCATGTTGTTGTTGATTTCCAACCTTTTGCTGGTATGTTTTCCCGTTTGCAGGATTTTGACGTCATTAAGGTCGGGTAGATGGTTGGTCCCAACCCAATGACTACCTGTTTTCACTAAATTCTTGTTATTGATGTCCGATTTATGACCAGCGAGTCTTTGACGAAGAAACTGTTCGTGGTACCTACATATGTAACATAAATTACAAAATTCATTGTATTTGCTTTGATTTTGTAGACAACGTCAGTTTTGCTTCCTTTGTCTATTTTTGGTTTGAGTTTGGTAAAAACCGATGCCAGTGTAATCGAAGACTTGAAAGCTACTTTTATATTGTGGCACTGATTAGCAATCGTGTTCTTAAAATTTGCTGACAATGTTGGGATGTACACCATGCTTTTATAGACATAATCCACTCCGGTGTTTGCCTGTGTTTCAGAGTGATATTAGTTCTGACGGATAACCATTGTCCATAAGGATATTTGTGACAATTCATTAGTTTTCTTCTCTTTTTTTGTGCCAGTCAAAACAAAGATGGTCATGTTCCCGATGAACTCTCATGTCAAGAAATGCTATTGCGTTCAGCTTCTCGTATTCCACAGCGAACTTTATTTTTTCATTAAAATTGTTGAGAACTAGTTGCAAACCGTCTATTCTTTTGCGATCGATCACAACAAATATGTCATCTACATATTAATAGTGATAGTGGCTTGTTTTTGACCTGGGATCCAGACAAGTTTTACTGTACTGTGTTTGGCAAAGGAATAATATCGCCTTTGTTAATATGGCGCCATCGACACAAAGATCCGTTTGTTGGCAGATTAGCTTCAACCGCACTTTCAACTGCAGAGTGGAAACTCAATTGGACTAGTGAGTTTGATTCAATATTTTGACCTCAAATAACAAACAGTACCGGATGCTTCTGATTGTGGATGGAGTCTGTCTTGGGTAGTCTTTTTGTTTTGTTTTCTCCTTCTCTCATGTATGGGCTGATATTAGTCGTTCTTTGGGTCGGGCGGGAAATAGCCGCCATATTGAGAGAGCACTGGACCAAAACAGACGAATCATCTAATATCGTGGAGGATTGAAAAAGTGCTCTGTGAGCTAAGGGCACTAGCGTCAGTTGGTGAGAAGGTACGTATTGCGTCGGAAGTCTTTCTTGATTTGCTCCCTAGGTCGGCCGTGGACAACTAAGGTATTTATTTTGGAGTGTCCTCAATACCAAAGTAGCGATCGTTGCGCAAATAAAAATGAGATATATCGCCTGGGCATTATAAAGCCATAAAATAAACAAACAAAATCATAGACAATATGTCGTGAGCAAAAGTGGAAAAAAATACATACATACTGCATTTATCCTAGGGCAAACTCATTATTACCCACAAGTGAATTTAACTGTGAAGTCAAGTCGAATAGGTCTATAGATTAATTGCTTTCCTTTTCTTTTACTGGCGTTACAGTCCGGGGTGGGCCTGAACGTCAACCAACATGCCTCTGCAGCTAGCACGATCTCACGAACAGCTTTCTCCAGTTGTGCACTCCAAGTTGGTTGGTTTTTTTTTTAAATTAAACTTAATTAATAGTTTTCGAATTTATTTCACTACAACAATACAAATAATAATTTACAATTTACATTTTTTTCGAAAATTATATCCATGTTGCCTCAATTTGCATTTTGCAGAGTTAGAGCTCCTTAAAAATTACCCACATCTCAGGGCCCGTATTTTAAGTTACGCGGATATTATCTGCCATCTTATTTGGAGCACTTCTTCGGTCTTTCAGTAAATCACACGACAAGCCTATCGAAGGTGAACCATCAATCTTTGCCTAACACTCCTCCTCTTCAAGAAGTGTTGACATATTTCCTGAGCTACTATTGCTGCCATACCCTCGTTGATCGCAGCCATTCATCCTGTTGGACTGTATCATGTCCTCTATGTAGCTGAGACAATACTGATTGTGTGCGGCAGTTTCAGAATGGAAATTGCAGACTTGAACCCTCCTGTGTGCCATCTTGAATGCCTTCTCCTCGGCTATGAGGTCTATGCCCCTCGAGGGATCATAGCAACCGCGGTAGATCAAACTGTCGCCCATCACTTCTGTGTAAATCATAAACTTGTCAAAAATGAACACCTTCCCGCCATAGCCTTGTTGCAGATCATAGTCATACACGAACAGATCGTCCAAAACTTTTCGGAATCTATTCTCTCGATTGAAGAGATTCAACTGTAAATAAAATAGGAATTTAAAAATCTGATTCAGTCATATCTTTGGGAGCCTTACGTTAGTCCATCCAATTATATCACAGACGACATTGGCCTCGTTGACTAGGTTTACAAAGTTTTTCAACTTTTTCTCGAGGTCGCAGAGTGCCTTCACTTGGGTTTTTTGAGTGAAATACTTCGATGAGTGTGAACATGCGTCGAAGAGTGTCTGAAGTTGAAGCAGTGTGGGATTTTATTATTATGAAGCTGTTGTTTACGTTGCACGTACCTTCATGAAGTCCTTTAGAAAAAGTTCATACCTAGGCAGTCTCTGGATCGGGAGCAATAGGAAATTTTGAATTCCAAGCGGGTCGTTTATTTGTGTTTGAAAATGCTGAAAGAAGAGAAATTATTTCATGTAGAACGTTTGAAATCGAAGCTCTAATGCCATTCCTAAGCTTAGCACTCATGCCAGTTTTCGTTTGAGTTATCGACCCAGTCCTTATCGTTCCAATTTTCATACTATTAATCGTCGCAGTCCTTATTATTCCCGTCCATATCCCAGTCATCCTCTCATCCCTCCATTCAGTCCTCGTCCCAGTCCTCGCCCCAGTCCTCGTCCCAGTCCTCGTCCCAGTCCTCGTCCCAGTCCTCGTCCCAGTCCTCGTCCCAGTCCTCGTCCCAGTCCTCGTCCCAGTCCTCGCCCCAGTCCACGTCCCAGTCCTCGCCCCAGTCCTCGTCCCAGTCCTCGCCCCAGTCCTCGCCCCAGTCCTCGTCCCAGTCCTCGCCCCAGTCCTCGTCCCAGTCCTCGCCCCAGTCCTCGCCCCAGTCCTCGTCCCAGTACTCGCCCCAGTCCTCGTCCCAGTCCTCGCCCCAGTCCTCGTCCCAGTCCTTGTCACAGTCCTCGTCCCAGTCCTTGTCACAGTCCTCGTCCCAGTACTCGTCCCAGTCCTCGTCCCAGTACTCGTCCCAGTACTCGTCCCAGTCCTCGTCCCAGTACTCGTCCCAGTACTCGTCCCAGTCCTCGTCCCAGTCCTTGTCACAGTCCTCGTCCCAGTCCTTGTCACAGTCCTCGTCCCAGTCCTTGTCACAGTCCTCGTCCCAGTCCTCGTCCCAGTCCTCGTCCCAGTCCTCGTCCCAGTCCTCGTCCCAGTCCTCGTCCCAGTCCTCGTCCCAGTCCTCGTCCCAGTCCTCGTCACAGTCCTCGTCCCAGTCCTCGTCACAGTCCTCGTCCCAGTCCTCGTCACAGTCCTCGTCACAGTCCTCGTCCCAGTCCTCGTCACAGTCCTCGTCCCAGTCCTCGTCTCAGTCCTCGTCCCAGTCCTCGTCTCAGTCCACGTCCCAGTCCTCGTTCCAGTACTCGCCCCAGTCCTCGAAGTCATAGGGCTTTACTTACCTGAAAGTATGGCTGAAAGTCATCGACTATCCTTAGCGCGTTTTTGTTGTTCGTCGCAAAGATGACGTACTCATAAAACCTGTGATCCTAGAAATAGATTGTCCATTAAATTTACTGTCACCCACGAAAACCCGGCTTCTTACATCGAGTAGCACTGAGAACTTGTCAAACAAACTACTGAGGTCCTTCTGATTCTTCTCAAACATCGGCAGGACAGTGTCTCGGTGAAAGCGAATTATTTCCGCAATGTTTCCGAAAAGGATTCCTTGCTTGTCCTTCAGGCCTCGCGGTATGTCCCTTCTTTGGAACATCTGATCGAATTTATCGAAGTCGATCATTAAACTCTCCACAAAATTCCTCTCTGTGTTGATCAATTCGTCGGTGATATTTTGAAGCTGTTTGTCGTATTTCTCACTGTCATCGGGCGTGTCTTTATTGCGGATAAGAGTTCTCCTGAAACAACAGAAACAGTGTGTTCAGAAAAATGATGCGTTTGGGGTTTCTGCACTTACTCGTGACATTTGTGACTAAATGACATTGTGGACTTTAGTTCCGGTCTGGTTTGTGGTGCAGCATACGAGAACCTTTGACGTGGGGCGCTTAAGAGTCCACTGAAAGGGGAAATGTTTTGGAATTAGACATGTTTACAGATCTTTTTGTGTGAATTTGAAATTGTGGAAGCCGCTGAAACCAATCAAGAAAACAGACATGATACAGTGATCAAGTTCTGAATCAGCAATCATCGTCTTAGGAATCTTATTAGAGGCTTGCGTTCTTTAATTCTGTTCGTTCATTCTAGTTCACTTTTTTTACTGAACTAGTTCGGGCTTGTAGCTCATTTAGTTAAATTTTCGAACGATTACCATGCCCCAGCTAAACATGCCTGAAGTTAACATGTCTGCGGAGTTCTTGAGCGAAGACTGGTGATGAATTTCACACATACAAATTTTATTGAAATCGTTATCGCTTGTGTGTGTACTTAGACATCCGGTCCTAATTTGTAACCTGCTTATACTTACTTATCTTTAAAAAAACAGTCTATGGTGGTATTATGCAGTCAAATCAATGTAGACCACATTAAGGGGAAAAAAAGAAAAAAATATCGTCAACGCTTCTTGTATAGCTCTCCCCAATTTCCTTCCGAATATGCTGCAAAGAGCTTTGTCGCCCTAGAGTCTAGATTGCCGTGGACACCAAATTTGTCAGCTGTACTTCAGTCATAGAGAAGTTGTCCGAATAGGAAATAAGGGGATATCCATTACGAGAAGATTCTCTGCATGCTAATGAACAGATCTCTCCCCCTCATCTCAAAACGGTGCTCATAGCAAGTACGCCACAGCAGCCGTAAATAACAATAATGATTAGTGAGGGCAAATCTAATCTCATTGCCACTTTACGAGTAAGGTCTTAATTTGAATTTGATATTGAATATTGCAAAAAAGTGCCTTTAGTCTTTTCGAGAGAAAAGTTTTGCGTGCGATTTGGAGGAGAAAATTTAACGACGAACTCTATGGGCTGTACAGCGGCATGCGCCTAGTCAAGCGTCTCCAGATACAACGCGTAACATGGCTAGGCCATGTAGAGCGTTTGAACAGCACTGCTCCGGCCCGAAAAGTCTTCGAATCTGAGTCATTGGGACAACGCAACAGAGGACGGCCTAGGTTAAGGTGGCGCACACAAGTGGAGAAGGACCTCAACCAACTTGGAGTGCCTAACTGGCGAAAGATCGTGCTGGCTGGAGAAGTATGTTGGTTAAGGCCCAGGTCCAGCCCGGACTGTAGCGCCACAAGAAGAAGAAGAAGAAGAATGAGATCAAGACTTCTAACAGAAAGAGGCTAAATATTATTGTTCTGGCTTAAGACTTCGGTGGATCCTTAAGCGACAGAAAAAATAATTTCTTCAATCTCAACGAGAAGGTGGATTGTGAACGACAGAGTAAGGAAACTCAGGCCAGAATTGAGGCCGAATTTTCTAAAAAGTCAGTAAAAGCCAATTTCACTGCGCTCAAGAGCGTCGGAATTGAACTTAAATAAGTTCTATTATCTTATGAAGCAAAGCTTAGACCGCATGTTGGGTATTCAAGCATTCTTTGCTAAAGGAAAACGAAGAGGAACCTGGTAATATACTTGCTGTAGAAAGGGCTTTACTTTAGCAACTTTCGCAATAACACGTCTACTTCTGATTGATGTGGCGTAGTGATTGTTTCAACGCTTTCCACCCTTTTTCTCTGTCCTAGATATTTATTTGTAATTTCAATTTATAACGGATCGCTTGTACAGCCTTTTTTTCAGAAATAGTTCGTGCATGAACTATACACAGGCTCATGAACCGAAGTGATCATATTAGCAACATCAACAACAGATTAAGAAGGGGGGTAGTTCATCGCAAGGTTTAATTTTTTATGTACGATAAAAAATATAAATTTAAAACTGCTACTATCGTTTGAAAGAAAACTTTTTAAAAATGCTATCATGCTAGACACGAACACGTATAGGGTGGTCCCTTCGAAAGGTCCAAGTTTGTCGACCGGTTACAGCACGAATAATGTTGGCTTTCAAAGCGCCAATTATATATAATTAGTCTTGAAGACCTTGCAGAGAAAATTGTAAATAGTTGGAATGTGGAATTACCTTCCCAAGTTCATTGGAGTTCTCAAGTTCCACCTATCCCATTCACGTTATTGGCTGAGTCAGTTAATCTCCCTTAGGAATTTCTTGATCACTCCTACTTTCACGTCGTCGTTTGTTCGCCTAGAAGATTATTTTCCGAACGTTTTCTTTGTAATAGTTAGAAAATGGCAGTTTTCTAATTAATGAAGTATCGTCTTTTCCTATTTGTCTACTGTAATCAGTTCAACTCAGACACTGTTGAACTGCCCCATCTAGATTTCGGGATTAGCAGTCCTGTCGTGCTGTGGTCGGCAATGTAAAGATCAAATATGCAGTGCACCCACTGAGATCTTCTTTAGATATTACATTTAGGTCTCCGTAAGTTAAAGCAGACCTTTCGTTTTTCCGAAGGAATTAAGAAGGGCAAGGTTAAGTCATCTATAGTGGTGGTTTTGGTTTTAACAGCAGCACTTACCCAAATTCAGGCCTTTCTTTCAGCTTACTTTAAGATGCTTGGATTTCTGGATTTTGAGTATGGGCCGCCAAACAAAAGGCTATGCACCTGTTTTACATTGCTAGTGAAGTCATAAAATGTTGAACATACAATTTCTTTCTAAAAACTTTTTAACTCATCCACAAGGCAGTCAGAAAAATGTTTTCTCCTTTTGTTGTGTTGAGTTTCCTTTGACCAGCAAGGTGAACCCTTTTGATAGAAAGGTCCTTGTGGGATGTCATATATTTCCAATTCCAGCGTTCGACTTTTTAAGATGACCTAAGACGGCAATCGCAATGACCTCTTACTAATGTATTTTGCACTCCATAGAGTGCAGGTCTGTACTTGGATGTACCTCTCCTAGACTGAAACACAGCTAAGACTTATCCCCACATCAGTGTGATGTGTCAGAGTCAGAGGAAGGTCTTGAAAATTACTTCCAGCTAGGGTATTTCGGAGTTTTGAGGTGAACTGTAGCTTAGCCTGTCTTATACGAAAGTTGCCGTTTATATTTCGGTATTGGGCAACCCTAGTTTTGCAATCTGGCAACTGCCAGCTCTATCGTGAAATTTGACATTTTTGAGGTCATACGTACAAAGAACGTTTTGACATACGAGCGCTAATTGTGTTGTTTACAGTAACTTAAAAGATTCATCTCGCCCAAAAAATGAAATTAAATCGTAAACATTTTCGTGCAATTATTTTTTACAACTTTCGGCGTGGATAATTTTCCGGTCACTTAAGGGTAGTCGTAACCCCTTTAGCGCGCGCCAACTATAAAAAAAAATAACTCAACAACAGTGCATCCATGAACTTAATTCAATTCTTGGCAATGAAGCTTCATCAAGGACCAGTGTTCAACCGAGGTTGTAGCTCACTCCAAGACGAATTGCGTGAAGGTCGTCCAAAATCAGTTGTTGTTCCGGAAACCATTGATGCTGTGCGCCGACTGATATTGCAAGATCGTCATGTGACCTGTCGTGAGATTGAGACAACCTTAGGCTTTAGTGGAATCAGCATAACTTAAATATTGCATGAACATTTGACCGTTAAACAAATTTGTGCGCGTTGGATCCCACACAATTTGAAAAAGAAATGCTCCAAAAATACGATCGCGGAGCTTCGAAACACGTCTATGACATCGTGACAGGTGATGAATCGTGGATTTAGGCGTATAAGCCCGAAATTAAACAGCAGTCGACTGTATGGGTGTTTCAAAATGAGCCAAATCCAATAAAAGTTGCTCACGCACGAAGCACTTCCAAGCAAATGGTCGCCTGTTTTTTGGAAAAACTGGTCATGTCGCAACCGTACCATTAGAACAACGCAGAACAGTCAATTCTGAGTGGTACACAACCATTTGTTTGCCAGTTGTCTTCCAAGAAATCAGGAAAACCAACCGCCGAAGACAGATCACTCTTCACCAAGATAATGCGAGCTCTCACACACCGGCTCTAACAACTGCATTCAAAACATCGATTTGATGAGTCATCCGCCGTATAGTCCCGACTTGTCACCGAATGACTTCTTTTTATTCCCGTACGTAAAAAATAAAATGAGAGGTTAACGTTTTTCGACAGCTGAAGAAGCGGTCAATGCGTTCAGAATGCATGTTCTGGAGATACCTCAATCAGAGTGGCAAAAGTGCTTCAACAATTGTTTAAAACGCGTGCAAAAGTGGCGCCATCTCTTTCGAGTTTATGCAAGCAATCAATGACTACTAAGTGCGTATGAAAATCTTCTCAAATTTCACCGTTCGTAGTAGGGTAGTAGGTCACCTCTGCTTGTGAGTACTTGTTGAAGAAGCTGAGATTTGGTTGCTTGTGGGGTTTAATGGCACCCAATTATTTGTTATCATCGTCGACATTCCTATCCAGAAGAGGAATCCCTCACTCTGCCCAGAGGGCTCAGCTTCTGTCTGGTTTAAAACAGGGACTGTGTAAAATAAAAAGTTTTTCGCGCGGTAAGAACGTTTCTGAGGGTCTTAATGTCATTCATCCTTATAGAACCCTACATCCGACGCCGATTTTTTTTTTTTAATTTCGCTTACCGTCCTGCATTCGACTCTCTGTGCAAAATTCTAGAAGGATGAACCTCTTCTAATCAATGACAAAGTTCCTGCTTGTCCACCAACAAAAATGAAAATTTTCGTTCACATGTATTTTCGGGGTAACATACCCGAAAATACATGTGAATACATCTACAAGCTTTAATTCGATACATCAGCTGACGCATTAGCAATCAATTTAAGGCCCTCTTAAATTTTGCCAACTCTAATACTAATTCCGGGACCAAGATAAGATAAGTACATACATACCAGAAATCTATCACTCACCTCAGATTAAGAGCAAAGTGTTTCCCAAGGATTCCTCCATCTGACTGCGTAGCAGTGGTATCCCCGAATACTTCGCAGTCCTCATCATCGTCATCAAAGTCACTGTCGTAGTTTAGGAATGAATCGTTCGAAGAACTCTGTAAATCACTTTTTCTATCAAGAAGGTCTTCGAAGGAAACCGATTTAAAATTTCGCGGGAGTGTATTGAATTCGTATGCCTTTCGTTCGGAGCTCTCCAAATTTGTGTAGACTGGTTTCCTCCGGGGAAGAGGAGGAGCAGGACTTGGGCTGAACATTTGCAGTCTACAGTTGGGAATATTCATATAAATCTCTCCATCCTCCGACTTAGGTGACTGCAAGTGTTGAGAATTTGATTTTGCCGCCTCATTGCTCCCATGGTAGACAGGGTCATCGTAGACGTTCTCTATGGGTGGAGCATAATGCCTCGGGTATGTGGTCTGTCGCGTTTTATTTGGAGGTAGCCTTGGTCCTTCACCTTTGTCGTCACCATGGTCCTGGTTCAAATGTGGGGAGGTGCGATCTTTTGTTGAGCTTTTTGTAGTTATCGGCACTTCAGTACGTGTCTGTTCGAACTTTTCACGTAGCCGATTCACCGAAAGGCTTCTTTGTGGGCTGCTCTGAGAGAGGATCTTCGGCGATGGGAGAGGGGAATTTAACGTGTTTGGAAGACGATACTCTTGAGCAGGTTTTACTAAAGTTGTTGGACGGACTGACGTTGAGCTGATACTCTGTTCCCTGTTGGTGGTATTTTTACACAAGACCGCTTTCGGCTTTTCAGGGACTTTTGGTGCGACTCTCAAACTTCGGGACTCTTCGTTAATTAACTCGGACAAAAAGTTCACTTTTTCCGGCCGTACTTCGCGAATGAAAGTCCTTACCGGGGACTCACTACGTATCACTGGACTCGGTGGGGGATTTTTCTGTTTTGGAAAAGCTACAACACAAGGCAACGGAACGCGAAACGCTGGATTCGTTGTTTGTACGCGCGTTCTCGAGGGGGCGGCGGGTTTTTGCGATTTTCCAGACGCGAGCGTTTGATTTTGCGCCGTACTCGCTTCGAATCGTTCGCGAATGGAGTAAAAGGATTGACTCATGTCTGACATTTTCAAGGATTTCACTTCACCATCAAACTAAACCGTCACAAAAGATTTACGAACGACGGATGCATCTATTTTTTTGCACTTGTTACTTCGTTTGCAAGTCAAGCGAAAGTAATTCGCTTTAAACAATTCATTGATAACGGGGGACTTTTTGTTTCCAAAAGACGTTTATCTTATCTCATTTCCAATCGGTGATGATAAGACTTTTGATTAGTCTTCGATCAAAGTTGTGCCACGAGGAAGAGTCTCTCTAGGGATGTATTCTTTGTAAGCGGCAACGCTAGATAACTGTTTCAACTTTTGAAGATTTTGATGATGTTAGTGGAAGTTTTGTATATCTACCGAAAATATGCCATCGTTAGACGCCCAAGCAATGAGTCACAGTTTAAAATGTCTGATAAAGTAAGTAACCGATAATGAGTATAATTAGACTTTGTATACGTTGAGGAACGGGCCTTAGGATTGCAGCGGTACAGTAACGGCAGATAGTTTGAACCGCCGTTGCCACTGTGAGCGATGACATCGGCGAATTTGATTGTAAGCGTTGTCAGCAACACGAAGCAGCTAAAGTTGCTGACAACCAACACGAGATACTTAAGATGGCAAAAGCTTTTTGGTGTAGTCTATAGATTGGCACACAAGGGACCAGGTCCAAGATTCTTCAGCAAATTCTTGTGTTTTGCGTTCTATTCTTATCTCATCAGTTAAGGGACCCTACAGATTATTGCCGTCTTTGATCGGTGAGAATGTTGTTGTTGTTGGCACTTTAGTCCGGGTTAGACCTGAGCCACAACCAAAAAGCCTCTCTAGCTGGGATGGTCTTTAATCAGATGTCTTAAATTTCACACTCCAAGTTAGCTGAGGTCCTTCTCCCCTTGTGGTCGCCATCTTTTCCGTGGGCGTCCTCTATTTCGTTGTCACACGGTTTCGGATTTTAAGAGTCTTTTTCTTCATGCACTACACATGACCTTGCTATCTTAAGGTGCTCTATAGAGGATCTTGAGATAGAGGACTATGTTACTCACGTTTTCACGTCCCCTATTGCGTTGTCACACTGGTTCGTAGTTGAAGATTCTTCGAGCTGCCCAGAACCTATGGGCATAGCTTATCTTAGACATTGAATCCGTAGATGCCTGACTAGACTCATGTCGCTGTACAGCCCGTATAAATGGTGGTTTAATCTTTTTCCCCCGAAACCATTAACGCAAACAGGGCCAAGGAGTGAACGTAGGACTTTCGTCTCAGAAAGGGCTTCTTAGACTGTTCTTGGTATTGGCGTCCACGCCCTTGAAAAAGACAGGGCTGATTTTCACGTCAGAACCGAAGTCGTTTGTATTGTTTCTATGGAAGGTAGACGAAGTCCTTCACTACCTCGAAGTTATAGCTGTCTAATGTGACGTTTTGGCTAAGTCGTCGATGAGTTGTGAGTCCTTTCGCGATGAAAGTGAACGAGTGCAAAACGAATTATTTCACTGTTAAGCCCAATGTGGCCGCATCTGCTTCAATATCAGTAAAGGCTTCATTGAAGACTCGGCTGTTTGACCAATCATGGCAATGTCATCCGCGTATGCTGGCAATTGTACGGATTTTTTGAAAATCCACGATCTTGTGATGGCGAGTGAGGTCTGCACGATGATGTTGAAAACATAACATGACATGGCGTCGCCTTTTCTAAACTTTTTTGACATTGATGATCTACCCGTTGTTAACAATCCCAAAAAGTTGGCGTTGTCACAAAATGTCGAGAGATTCCAAGAATCGATTTTGGAACGTTTGGCATGTGTGTCAACATGCTTGTCTATAGATTGACTTAAGGTATCTCGTAAGTGTGTCGACTGCTTCCTTCGAAGTCTAGGTTCAATCCCTGACACGGACCTTCTTTCACAATTTCATACTATTCACGACATCTGCCCTCAACTCAAGGATAGACTTAACTTCCATAAAAAAGTTTCCCATATCCTCAACTTGTAGTCCGCATCAAACTGAAGACCTTTTTCTTGACAGAGAAGAACTCGAAAGTGAAATAAAGTTTTCAATGTCCAGGTAGCAATCGGTGGATCATAAGAACGTGATCGTATATTATGGACGAACGAATTCAAAATGGTTTTATTTGGTACTCCTGGAACCAGGACAATTTGTTCGCAGGCGAAAAAACCAAGAGTTTCAACCGGAGTGTCCTATCAAGACAGTAAAGCACGGAGGAACGAAAATTCAATTAATTTCCTATTATGGTACTGGTCCTAATTTTTGGATAAAACCGATGATGACCGCCGGAGTTTACGTCAGCATAATGAGAGAAACCATGCTATCTTACGCAGAGTGGAATATGCCGTTTAGATGGATTCTAGAGCTAGACAATGACCACAAAGATACGAGCAAACTGGCCAAAGAATTTTTTCCAAGGCAATGGAGTTCAAGTGATGGAGTGGCCGCCTCAGTCTCCGGACCTGAATTCCATTGAAAATCGTTGGACAGATGTAAAGAAAGCTGTATATGAAGCAAAACCTAAAAATTCAAGACAGCTATGGGATGTTGTTCAGGTTATGTAGAATAATATCCCTGTTCAGCGATGTCAGGCCTTAATCGGCTCCATGCCACGACGTACTAATGACTTCATATTTAAGAGCTTTTGCACTTGGTGCTTTTATTTTGCACAGTGCTGTACATTATCTCATTAGAAACCAACACAAGGAAACTGCATAGGTACACCATGGTCATCGGGTAAGTTTCTGTTTTACCGATCTCAGTCAACATATTCATCCGTTCACACTTACGTTCCCGAAAAAGTCGTCAATTTACGACCGAACCCTCTTTATTTATCAGTGGTTGAGCCAGTTTTGACAACACTCTCAAAATCCCAGAACTATAACCTTCTTAGCATTAGCTGAAGTCAAACAATCTTCACCTCGTCTTTTTGTGGCAAGAACTTTTTTCATCGTTTCAGCTTAAATTGCCGGAAAGAGATCATTCTGTGTTATTTTCAGTCTTCAGAACTTTAGAACCTGCCTTCAGCTCAAGCGTCAGGTTTGTGCAGAAAACTGAAACAACCGACTCAGCAGCACACACATCTTCCTTGCTCTCCTTGTTGTCACACAAGGGGAAACGTAGATTGGGTTAGGGATACCTTGTAATTGACTTTGGGATTTTTCCTCGAAGACAGACAAGAAATGTACGCGCAGCACCAGTGCGCGCTGCATGTGCGCCTTATTATTCTCAGCACCCCAGTCGCGCGAGGACGAGAATTTCAACGACACACACAAGATGTTTGATTAAATTATCAAAAGCAACATCTTCCGCCACCCGTGCCGCATGTAAGACGTGTTAATATGAAATACTTGTCACTTCTGTGTCCTACAGAGACGTCGACGCTGCCGCTGTCAAAGTGTGTCTCGCATCCCCGGCAAAGGGATAACAGAATTCATATGCAAAGCGAGTGCTGGCTTGCCTCATCACCAGGGACTGTCAACATGTTCCCAAAGTCTTTCAAGAAATTATTCTCCCGCATTAACTTGCCTCCGAGGCGATGCAGTATGCTCACTGACCGGAAAATCAAAAGGACATTAAGATTCCTAGCCGGGGATTTTTTGTCTGTTTGCATGCAGAACGGTCTGCTGGCTTCGTATCGCTTATGAGTTTCGAGCAAGTCCCAGGGGCAACCATGTGAGCTGGCTCTGTCGGCGAAATCACCATCGCAAACATGAAGCGTAATTGGATTTGCCGCCGCTCCAGGTCGGAAGTTGCAATTTATCATATCGTGCAGCGCATATTCGTCTGTTTGCCTTGCAGAAAGCTAACGATCCTTGTCGTTGTGCTGTGTTGTCCCACAAGGACTCATGAAGATGCTGAGGCGTGGCGCCAATCTGCGTCGACGCTGGAGTGAGAAAAAAGTCAACATTTGCATTTTGTAAGTTTTACTTATTTCTAGACAGCAACAATTCCAGATTCTACAACAATCGAAACAAAAACCATATCACAAGAGCAACCGCCAGCACCACCTCCATCGGCAGCGTGAACTTCGCCCCACTCAGCATGTCCTCCTTCGTCGTGTCCCTTATCCTCGATATGCATCGCATCCACTGCTTAATCGTGATTGCCTCGGCCGCCGTGAACTCGAACTCGGGGCGGTTTTGTACTTTGTGCGTCACCACGATTGACTTTGAGTTGGTGGTGGTGACCTCGATGGAATCCCACGAGTAGTGGCAGCGGTAAGAGAGGCGCTTCTTTCGCACCTCCGTGCACAGCAGGCACTTGTCGAAGAGGAACACCTTGGAGCGGTATTTCTTGCGAGACTTGTGGTTGTAGGCGTCGAATTCGCATGATTTCCGGAAGTATCCCTGGTCGAGGATGTTCAACTAAAATGCAGGCACTTTATAAGATGGCGGAATGCTGAAGAGGAGAAGGATAACTCACCTCGTTCAGGTCTTCTATGGATTTGATTTCCTCGGACTGATTGACTACGACTAAGAGATTCCGCATTCGAGTCTCTAGCTTGCAACAGGACGTTAGCACTGGCTTACAGTTGATGCCGGTCTTATAGAATTCCTGTGATCAAAAAAATTTTGTTATCGTAGTTCGAAGACTGATGTATTGGGAGGAGGCTTACCGATATGAATTGTTGCAGCAACAATGGATACCGTGTCAGTCTTTGAATGGGCTGCACCAGAAAACTGGCTATTCCAAGTTTGTCCTTTAACTCCTCTTGAAGGAACTGGAACGGATATAATTGAGATGAAGATTACAGCGGGAATATTGACTTACGCTAAAGTACTCTTGGTGATCCTGTCGGAGTTGCATTGATGTCTTTTTGTTCATCGTGAACGTCACGTAGCAGTAGAAATGATTTTTCTGAAAGATAAATATTTGGAATATTTGAGTGCGGTTTGAAATGGATGGATTTTTATTTTATGTAGCATGGTTTAGACAGTTTCTGACAGTTGCTGATCGATGCACATTTTGGTGGAAGTGGGACAGATTTGAAAGAAATTTTCTAAAAGGCGTTGCTCTCAAATTGTGTGCTAAATGGTTTAAAAATGGATAAATCCTTCAAAACATAATATTGAAAACGTAAGTTTAATAAAGTTAATTGCATCAATAGGTACTACCAATTTGAAGATTTGGCATCTTAGGAAACACGATCAGCGCAAGATGTAATTTTCTTCTCACTGCTTTTTGAAAGCGGTCAATTGGTGTACATCCTCGCCATAAAAAATGTAATCCTCGTCGCCTCCAGATGATGTGATTGAACTTATGCATCACATGCTTCAAAATTATGTCCGTAACACTATAATTGGTGTAAACAATGTGAATGGGCCAATCCAAAGACCAATGCGATAGTGGCGCCCAGACCTATGCGTTGAAGAAACCTGACTGGCGGTGATAACTTGACCAGATGCTATTTTCTTGTATCACAAAAGGTCATGAGCCCTTGAACTTGTTTCAGTTTGATAGTGCGGTAGACCTCCTTGTTGGAGTGTCGTGATGGATATGATTCAATACTCAAGCAAAGCCAATGTAAGTGTACCAGGCTGATTGGTCGGAATCAGATTGTTTATTCCACTGATTCAGAAAAGGCGGTTATGACCGAATTTCCTCTGCTCAGTTACATTACAGCCGGTTGTCCTGACCCATAGAACCGCTAAGCTGTTAGAAATGCCTCGCTTCAAACCAAGGTGCAGTCACTTTTCCTTCAACATGCTTTCTTGGGTAACTGAGGGGTCTGGTCAAAAGAAGTGATCACCTGAAACCAAACACTACATCTGTCTTCTTTGCCTGCATGATCCCGTCATTGCATTCTGTATGCACGTCTTAAGCCTATTTGCATCGCTCTAATCGGCACATACCGACTTTACGCCGTACCATAGGACAAATCTACACACCGATTCAGATATTGGAAAGTCGAATCATATCATCACTGTTCATCGACATAACCATAAAACCGCGGATGATTGTATTTATGGGGAAGAACTAATTCAGAATACCAAGGCCATTGATCCCACGCTTTATGAAGCATCCTTTAAATATTGATCAACTTAAAACCTGCACTTTGAGAAGATCGTGCGTAACGTACAAGTCAACACCAGAGGCACGATGTTCCAAAAGTCAGTTCAATTGCTAGCTTACGACATTGACGTGACGACGACATTGGCGTGATTGGACGAACACAGCGAGCTGTCATTGAGGCGTTTGCTGGCATTGAAGCAGAAGCGGCCGAAATGGGTCTGGTGGTTAATACCGGATGAGGAAGAGCTTAGTCTTTTCGAGAGAAAAGTTTTGAGTGCGATTTTTGGACCTGTTTGCGTTCATGGTATCTGGAGGAGAAGATTTAACGACGAACTCTATGGGCTGTACAGCGATATGCGCCTAGTCAAGCGTCTTAGAATAGAAAGCTTAAGATGGCTAGGCTATACAGAGTGTATGGACACCACTGCTCTGACCAGAAAAGTCTTAAAATCTGAGCCATTAGGACAACGCAACAGAGGACGTCCAAGGCTTAGGTGGAGGAGCGCAACTGGCGGCAGCTGGCGAAAGATCGTGCTGGCTGAAGAGGCATGTTGGTTGGGGCCCAGGTCCACCCCGGACTATAGCGCCCCAAGAAGAAGAAGAAGAAGAAAACCTACACCGGATATCGACAAGAAAATGTCCTGTTAATATAATTTGCGCCTTCTTCCTCATACCAACCACTGTTTATCATCTCTACACAAAGTTGGAACGGTCCAGGTTTCTCAAATGATTTGACTACATTTGGCCCTACATTCACGCCCCAAGTACAACGCTCTTATCTCGACTGGTGCTGTAAGGACGTGTCATCACCTACTGAATAGAATCTAAAAGTCTTTGGAGACAATATTGACACTCTTTTGTAGCTATTTTAACAAGAAAAAACCCAAATAAATTAGCCCGCTGCATAGCCCCACCTTAAGAAAGCATCCGCAATACATAACGATCGTATCTTTTTTTAGACAAAAAACAGTATATTTGGACCAAAAATTTAAAAAAAACAGTAAATCGATTTAAAAAATACAGTATTTTTCGCAGTATACATTTTAATCAATGAAAATCAACAAAAAAAACTATTCATTTCGGGGCGATTCGTTTCCATCATCTAAATCGCTTTCCATTTCAATGTCTTCTCCTGTTGTTGATGTTTTGTATTTGTCCTTTGAAGCAATTTGACGAAGCAATTCCGGCTTTGATTTGAGATAATGATAGAATTGAACGCATGGATATTTCAAGTTACATTTGACCATCAGAATTGCTTTCAATGTTTCGACTTCCAATTGAGTTTTGTCTGACGTCCAAGTTTTGTTCACTGCAGAAAAAAAACATAATTACAGTCTTTTAATTCTTGTTCAAGCAATTGTTGGACGTGCGGCGCAAAAACACTGGTGACTATTGCTTGACATTTCTTTTGTGAACACGAAAACTTCATTTTAAAACACGATTTAAATATTTTCGTCGCACAATTTGATGACTTGAAACTTTGATTTGAATTTATCACATGATACGCCCACACTCCTTCGATTGCCGCTGAATGTGTATCCCAACCCGATGAAAAATGTGTTTTTATAGATGTACTTGTAGAAGCGGCATTTTCAGCATCTTTATGTTTTTTTGTTTTGATATGTCTGGCAATATCCGCGTTTCCACCAGACGCAATAGAAAAACTACCTTTGCATTTTCTGCAAAAAACATCACTTTCACTTTTCGTTTTTTCGAGAAACGAATACTTTTCCCGAAGTTTTGTGTTGAATGTATTTTTTGCTCTTGATTTCGACATTTTTACGCGTTCTGAACAAGAATGAATAATGACAAGAGAGTATTTACACGTATCTAACGTTCTCAAATAATTCGTGTAAAAATATGGTACTATGGGACAATAACTAGGTATACATTCCTGCATATTTGGGGAATCCCCGACAAATTGAAATTATGAAAAACACAAACGAAGTTTTTTACCGTTACTTTCGTGTTATTTCAAAAAAAATCGTTTAAAAGAGAATCAAATTTTTTCCTCGATTCGTGTTAAATGAAATTCGCGTTTCATTTTGTTTTCTTTGACGTTTTGCATTACGATTAATAAATATGAATTTCAAAACGTTAAAGAAATAAAACTTAATATTTGTTCTCAGTATTAAAATACAGTATTTTGGACTGAAAAAGCAGTATACAGTTTTGGAGTTGCAAAAGCAGTATAATACTGCGAAAAACAGTATAGATACGATCGTTAGCAATACACGCTTCACTCGAAATGTTCATAAGTCCACCCTTAAGCCCACTTTTTGGCATACAGTTAAGTTCAGAGACTCATTTCCTCTGCATATGAATCCATAGGTAATTAAGGCCAATGTACTACCTTCCTTTCTTCCTTCCTACTACCCACTCTTCAAATCTTGGCCCTAAAGGAGCAAGTAAAGGGTGTCCCAACAAGAACGCAATATTTAAATTTTAAATAAAACTCAGGTATTTAAAAAATCGTGAATTATTTATTATATCGTAAAGTAGACAGGATGAAGTTATGTGTGGAGTAACACATCGGCCAGATGGCCGCCGCGGCTTTGCTGGCACATACGCGATCTTTTAATGATATTTTCAATGACCGTTTTGCATAAATGTTGCGGTATTTCATTTATGCAGCGTCCAATTTCCTCTTTTAAGGCTTGAGTCGTCGTCGGCTTGTTCGCATAAACCATCGACTTCAAAAAACCCCAAAGAAAAAAGTCAAATGGTGTTATATCGCACGATCTAGGCGGCCAATTCTGGTCTCCAAAACGCGAAATAACACGACCGAGACTAATGACTGATGCAGCTTTTGAGATGTGGCGCCGCCTTGTTAAAACCACATCCCCTCCACATTCATTTCTTCAATTCTAGGCACGAAAAAATTTGTTATCATTTCACGATACCGAACACCATTGACTGTTTGCGTTTGACCTGACTCATTGTCATAAAAAAAAAGGTCCAATGATTCCTCCAGCCCAAAATCCACACCACACAGTGACACGTTGAGGATGCATTTGCTCCTCGTGAATCACTCGAGGATTTTCCTCGCCCCAAATGCGACAATTCTGCCTATAGCCGAAGCCATCAAGATGGAAATGGGCCTCGTCACAAAAGATTATTTTATCGGCAAAATCAGCATTCTCATTTTGTCTCTCCAATACCCAATTAACGAACTGCCTTCTCTGTGCATGGTCAGCTGGCTTCAGTTCCTGAGTCAATTGAATTTTGTATGCATGAAGATGCAAATCTTTCGTCAAAATTCACTGCATAGTGGATTTGGAAACACCAATTTGCTGAGCTCGGTGTCGAATTGAGGTGGATGGAGTTTGAGCGACATCATCACGTACTGCTGCGATATTTTCGGTTAATCGACCTGGTCGAAGGCGCGTTATTGTCTTTACATCTGTTACAGAACCAGTTTCAGTGAATTTTTCCTTTAATCGTTTTACAGTTGACTCTTTTGGAGCATTATTGTAACCCCAAATTGATCGCAATTTGCGAACTGTAGCCGCAAAACGTTCACCATTTTCGTAAAACAATTTCACAATGCCACAAAACCTTATACATTCTACTAACAAACAATAATAATTGTTCAAATGTCAAACAATGACAATTCGAATGGCGCCAAATTTAAATCTTGCGTTCTTGTTAGGACACCCTTTATATGGATGGAGTCTAGTTCCAGTCCGAAATTTTCGATAAGCTGGCGGAGAATTCTTTGGAGGAGGGTGAAATCAGTGTTTTGTGGAATTAAGTTTAACGGACTTAATTATGGTTTGAGTCTAGTTGCAATGGGTTTTTATACACGGCCATAGCGTACAACTAGGCAGCAAAAACTTCAAGTTAGTCAAGCACTACGTCTACCTCGGTTCTGCGGTTGATAGGAACAACCACATCAGTACCGAAATCAAACGGGGAATCAATCTAACCAATCGACGCGGAAACTTGAACGTTACAAGAAGCGAATGAAGAAGCCCTTAGTATTTTCGAGAGGAAAGTTTTGCGTGCGATTATCGGTCCTGTTTGCGTTGATGGCGTTTGGAGGAGAAGATTCAAAGACGAACTCTCTATTCTGTAAAGCAGCATGCGCCTGATCAAGAGTCTTCCTATACAGCATTTAAGAGGGCAAAGACATGTAGAGTGTAAGGACACTACTGCTTCGGCCCGAAAAATCCTCGAATTCGAATTTTATAACTCAATTGCCTTTTGAAACCAAAGAAGCAACTATTGGCAAAAGTGAGTGCTTTTGATTTCGGTACTGATGTTGTTGTCCCAATTTACCGCGGGGTCTTGATAGACGAAGTCCTTGCCTACATCGAAATTTCTGTTGCCTAGTGTAATGTACTTTCCTAATACATCACACATTTTTTTAAATCGACGGACAATTCCATTGGTCGGTCTTCAAATCTTCCCCACAAAAGTGGTCCGCCCAGCTATTCCCAAAAGTTGCGATGGCGATTCACGAAAATCTTAAATATTCCCCCCCAGTAATCATGATGTATAATAAATGCGATGAGCAATGTGACGTTTTTTTTTTCCTCTCCTTCGCGGGTGCCTCTTTTCTTCCAGAATTCCTGGAGTGAATCACGATTTATGCTTATCCGCAGCATAACCGCAGGCAATTCTTCGAAAAAATTCCAAAGGAACCCCAGGTATAAGCTCTGACACCATCAAGCCAACGCTCTTATGATTCACGAACAACGACTGCAAAAAAATGCGCGAACCTGCCAATTCGAGGGCCTCGCGTTGGGTCATCAATAATGAAGCATTCGTCGCACAACTCACAGTTCCCCTTTACGCAGCGTTCTCACCATTCCGGTACAACCCGTGTTCAAAATTCCAAAACAAACACGGCATAGAGTCGCCCCCCTCCCCCACGAAGGCATACAGAGTGCATGCAGAGCCTTAGTGTCTCATTTGGAATAAATTCGAGTTTCAATTTGCGTTTCTCTGTGTCGGACGACATAAGGTGCGGCCGTTGGGGCGTGATATGGCGGCCAAAAGTGCCTAACTGTCCAACTGCAAATCTCATAAATTCGTGCTTCAAGCGAAAATATATCTGTTTGCCGCCCAAATCTGCGACTGTGCACAATCACGTCTCAATTAGCAAGCATTAGCGAATGTCTATTCCAATTCCAACGCAGGGGAAAGCTCCGCTGCTTGGGGAGGCTCATATTTATTTCTGACGACATGCCTGTATCTTATCAGAGCTGACTTGTCATGTCGTCATTAACTGGCTGGCTGGCGTCGCCTTGAAAGCCAAACCACAAGCGAGTGTGAGCGAAATTTCTAAAATATCTTTTTGTGTTTGTTGTTGCTGTAGGTTTTGTGCGCGTCGTGTGATAGACTTCTGAAAATTCTGAACTGAGATCACTGCTACGTCTGGCGCATGCTTAATGCCGCTTCGCGATACTAGACTGTTTCGCCTTGGCTGTGGTCACTGGATGCGTCTGTGTGCCGCGCTGTGTGCGGATAAATAAAGTGGACAACACGTGGGTACTGTGTTTTATGACATCGTAGGCACGGTCATAAAAATTTTACTCGAAAATTTATTTTCAATTAATTATAAGCGATTTCGCCACCTCCTCCCAGATGGACTATTCGATACGGTAGCTCAGCGCTGGGGTCTGGCCAGAGCAGAATGACCTTCGATTGAGGAATGCATTAAATTATAGTTATTCGAAAGAAGATTGGCCAGGGTGTGTAATAAATTATGAAATAGCTGATTGCCTCTTTTCCGGTCTTTCTGAGTAAAGTGCTCTTATGGAGAACACTTTTGATGACTTTTTTCTGCTTTAGTTCTGACTGATTGTCTGGTGAAGTTTTTGAAGGAACGTCCAGTGGCGATGTTGGTTGATCTAAATTCTCATGTTTGATGGAAATCAGTAGGCATCAGAAGAATTTGAGTCTCGCAATGGAGATCTATGTCTTTCAACTGTCCCAAGTTATGAGAAAATTAACAATTCGAAGTTAAACCTTACTATCTACTCCGGGTGATTACAAATTTGATAGAATTACGATACAAAGCTCAGCCTGACGCAGTTATATTGTTATCAAACACACCGACCGACTGTTAGTAGCAGGATGAATGTTCACCTGATGATTCTTCTCTTCTCCTGGGTCTTAACAAAATGCCTCTCCATCTGGCGGCGGTCTTTAGCCGGCTGAAGACTCGTTAAGGTCATTCCCCATTTGTGTGGGAGAACTTCTTCAGGTGCTTTGTTTTTATACTTTGGATTCGAAAACCCTTCAGGGCGGAACTGTAGTATACATGACCTAGTTGTAAACGTCTGTTTAGACGCATGCCCCCTCGTATCCTATACATTAATTAAGCACCCAAAAACACCCTCAAAAAGGAAGAAGATGAAATGAAGACGCCTTCACCTCAAAAAGAGATAGAAAAGAAAATGTGATACCTCCATAATCTTCTACCAGTAGCATCTATGTGCCTGTGTCATACAGCTGGGATGATCGAAATGTCTTACACAACCGACTCTATCTGAGGAGAGGGCTCCTTTGCTCATTTCCATCTTGAGCCCAAAGTGGCAGTGGCAGCGATTGGCGAGAATGATTCTACACGTGATATCACTGCGGTGATCGAAGTTCTGGACCACCTTATAATTGGTGCTGATCGTAGTGACGCCGTGTCTAAGAACTCGATGTTATGCGCCTTTTTTGAATGGGAGCATCTTTAGTCATCCTTAGCCGCCTCCTTTTTACTGCATTGACAACACGTTGTATACATCCATACACATGAATGTCATCCTCACAAGCCAGCAGCTGAAAGGACTTTTGGAACGTTGTGAGTTTCACCCGGTCTTGTCAAGTTGAAGATGCCACATTTCTGCGAGCTACCTTGCCATGCGCCCTTACTGACATTAAGAAGAATTCGTGACGAAAATTGATGGAGCAATCTGAGTTCCCCATTGTCATCCTATACAATCGGACGGGTTTGGAAGGAATACAAGGCTCGTCTCTAGGCAAGGTTATATATGCGCCTTGAAAACTAAAGTAGGTGTTGATTTGCAATTCCTGGGTGTATCTAAGGATCGGGCGTAGTGAAAATTGCTGATCTAAAGTAAACTTGGCTAGCATGTTGAACGTGGTGTATGTTGAGTCTACCTCAAAATCTACCTCAAAATGGAACACCCTTTTACTAACCTAACCTTGAGAAAATGTCTTGTGAAAGTGCCAAATTGACCTTAAAAAAACAAAATAATGGCACCTGGGCCTGGTAGCCGCCATTCCGCCACCACATGGACTTCGGTTCCATCAGTGATTTCGTCAACACTAATAATAGTGTTACGGATGTGATTTTGAAACACAAGAAAGGAGACCCCTTCGCTGTGCCAACTGTCGAGGATAAGTCTCTTTTACATCGCGTACAAGATGCTCTCTACAGTATTGTGTGAACGCCTGAGACCGTTCCTCAACAACCTGATAGGACCATCGACCAAATTTTCATACTACGGCAGATACTGGAAAGGACCCAAGAAGTGCAAATCGATACTCACCACCTATTCGCCGATTTCAAGGCCGCATATGACAGTGTGCATAGAGACGAGCTATACAGTGCCAAGTCCAGTTTTGGCATTGCCACCAAACTCATCAAACCCTGTAGGATGGCGAGACCTTAAATTTCAAGAGGGTTTCAGGGTTTCTTTCATGAGAAGATCGTGCGTAAGTCACAAGTCAACACCAGAGGCACGATCTTCCAAAAGGCAGTTCAATAGAGAAAAGCTCTGCGTGCGAGTTTTGATCCAGTCTGAAGAAGATTAAACGAAGAACTTATAGGTTGTACGGCGGCATGCGCCTGGTCAAGCATCTTCGGGTACAATGCTTAAAATGGCTAGGTCATGTAGAGCGTGTTAACAACACTGCTCCGGCCCGAAAAGTCTTCGAACAGGTAATAAATTGACAGCTTACTCGGCAATAGTAAGGTCCGAGGCCCGGTTACTTCTTGTTTCATTTACGCAACGCTAATCAAAACTAAAATGTGTACATGTGAAAGACCTACCCGGAAGAAATCAATGCTGATATGACTAATAAGCAAAAAACCTAAAAAAACGGCAGCAGAAATCTGACAAATTTGGGAGATGGAACAAAATCGAAAATCAGATCCATACATGGACAAAATGCCATGAAACCGAAATATCGAAAGTCTGTAAAAAGATCAAAATCTCGAAATCATAAAACTAGATTGATTAGGTTGATGTGGGGGGACTGAAGACGTACCCCGTGTCTACTCCTCCCTGAGGATTTTGTTTTTGGAGATTTTCGATATCTCTGGATTTTGACCATTTTTGGTATGTAGACGAAAACCTGAGCCAATAAAGATTGTACTACAGCCCACAAGGAACAAGGATGTAGCAGCGTCAACAACTTCCTATTCTGGCAGTGATATTGTTCTTTCACGGACCCAGGGGACTAAAAAGTATATCTGATATTAAATGTTGCTGTAGCAGAACTTTTACCTAGATTAATTATATGAAAGCCAGTCCCATTTACCCGTTGTCACCGTGGCCTAATGGATAAGTGCGTCGACTCACACGCCAAGGTTTGATTCCCGGACGGAACACCACGAGTTTTTCACGACACCACCTCTTTCGAGTTGCTGACAACACGCAAAGATTACTATTTGCCTATGAAAAGCTCAAATATCGCCGTTCGGGCCCGGCAAAAATGTGTAGGTCTCTTCTACTTGTGAGAGAACAAAGAAGCTAGTCTCTGGTCTCTGTAGTGTCAATCAATTATTATTATTATTATTCCCATTTACCCCAAAATTCAACATTTTCAATCTCAACCATTCATTGCTTGGTATCTTGCTTCAAGATTTCCTACAAGATGTTTCATTAATCTGCAAGATATGACAAGTGCGACGTTGACTAGAGCTCAGCAACCACTCTGCGCTGTGAATTGTTTTTTTCTCTCACGAGAAGACTGAACGAACTCACGCGCTACTGAAGCGCCACCATCAGTTGGCATCAAGAACGCTCCTCCCACATAATCGCTAACCGGAAATATCATTCTTGGAGAGCCAGAGAATGACCAATAATTTGAACTTTTATTCATTCATGATCCATAAAACCCCAAGAATCGCCAACCGATCATTCCCAAAGACCACCTAGCATATGTCGGAAAATTCCTTAGGCTTCTGAGAGCACACAATTCGTAGTCAAGAAGTTGCTTAATTTTCGGATTGCTGGCGTCGTCGTCTTCGTCGCCAAAACAAATTATTAATTGAACACATGTACGACGCCACCAATCAACAAGTAAGCCAGCACAAGCAAGTGCCTCTCCTATAAATGGGACTTTATCATCACATGATCTGAACATTTGTAAGGCAGTCGCATACGTTAATCGAAATCTCGAGCTGAATGTTTTGAAATTGCTTGCGGATGTGGACTAGTTTCAAGTCTGTGCTGCATGCTTATTCGATAAAGACGGTCGCAAGTGTGAAAGCGAGTACTCGTTTGAGCATTTCTAGACTCACGCATTGATGTCTCGAAATTGTTTAGTATGATTAGCACGTTCTGTATACCCACCGCAGACTCCATTGCATACAAAGCGATGGAATACAATACTTAACTCTGAAATGGCGTTACTTGATGTAATAGAAGTAATTTGACCAAAGTCCAGGATTGGGATAAGCTATTAGGTGAACATGCAATGAATCATGAGATCATTACTCTAAATCTCCAAGCTTACATGGCAATGAATTCACAAAACCGACTGAGGTCATTGCCCATTTCGTAATGCAAATAATCAGCGAATCGCTTAAATTAACGCACAATTGAACGTGCCACTGATGCATTGACTTGATAAAGCAGAGTCTGGTTTGAAGACCGGATGTCAACAATTAATAATTCGACGCCATTCACCGACTTGGAATTTCGTCCATTCACTTTGCAGATGGCTCTTACACAACTAACAGTGTCAAGGCTTCTTGTAGGATTTCTTTAAGATTTCTATCACATTTCAGGAGGTCAAGTGTTCATCGTACTGCTGGACTGTCGGCCAACTATTCGAAACAAGAAGGACAAGAAAATACTTCGATGTAGTCAAGAACTTTGTCGACTTCGGTTCCGCGGTAAATAGAAACAACAGCATCAGTACCGAAATCAAACAAGAATTCTTTGGGTTCAAAGGCAAGTAGAGCCAGCCCTCTCTCAAAGGACTAAACTGGCTTTGTATAAGAGGTTGACCATCCCAGTCCTCCTTTACTGCGGGGAAACAAGATCTACGCTGTTAAAAACGAATAAGGGAACCCTTAGTCTTTTTGAGCACAAAGTTCTGCGTGCGATTTTTTTTTCCTATTGCGTTGATGGCATCTGGAGGAAAGGATTTAACGACGACCTCTATGGGCTGTACAGCAACATGTGCTTGGTCAAGCGTTTTCGGATGCAACACTCAAGAGGGCTAGGTCGTTTAGAGCGTATGGATCGGCCTGCAAAGCCAATGAAAGGAGAAGAAAAAGAAGTGAACTGGACCTAACGCTTGCACAAACAATCATTCAAGTCCAGCCAAAGTGTGTAGTTTTCAGTAGTGTTTCGTTATTAGCTAAAAGAGAATGCCCTTCACACCCCATACTTCCCCATATTAAAACAAAGAACACTGCTCCCATCTCGATGACAATCCCGTTCATACCAACAGCAGGAAGAGTGTTTTGCAAGCAAGGTTTTCGATGTCAAAAAACAATTACCAATTTTCAATTATCGATGACATTCCTCTTTAAGGGAACATTATACAAATATAAAAAGTACGCAAGTCACGAGCCGAGCCGCTATAGGTCATGACAGTTGTGAAAGGTGTGGTGAGTAAGCGATTGCGTTCACCAGCCTGATAAGCTGTGTTTTAGATACCTCTATATAACACTCTATAAAACATTGCATACCAGCTAACTGGAAACAGTTCAGAGAAGCCACACATTTTGTAATGAAATTATTTAACTAAATGGAATTCCGGGGAAACCAAATTGAAATCTATTTTTTGCCTTTCAATAAATGGTATTCATAGATTGCAAGAGTCCTGAGGTCTCTTCTGATGATCCTCTTTTCTTAAGAAACTGTTAATGAATATGTCAAAAAATTGGAAACACTTCAGATTTTTAAATCGACCGATTCTACGGTTTTTTCAACGTTTTGTAATACACCACTGTAAGTAATTTTTCTTGTGATTCCTATACGTAGACATTTTCCTATTCTAAAATTGGCACTACTGTCTCTGACATCTGTGCCAAATTTCATGTCAAAATCATCTTGAGTATTTGAGGTACACATCCTTTTGTGAATGTGAACTGCTTAAAGTGAATTGTTCGTTTTTAATAGTGCCTGGAAGTATTTAACAACGCAATTCCAGAAGAGGAATTTACTGCCAACGTTTGGTAAGGAAAACGTTGGCAGAAGTGTATTTTTACTATTTTGAGACGACTTTGAAACTACAGGGAAGGGGAGGAAATGATTAAAGGTTTGAAAATATACTATGGGTACAGTTAAATGATTAGTTTTTAAGAAAAGGACGCACTAGGCAAATCAATCTTAGCCTTGCGAAGACGTGGAGATAGGAAATGTCATGACCAAATTTGAGGATCATTCCACAGATATGGTACTTTATGCTTTAAATATAAAAAAGTTCCGAAGTTATGGAGATGACCAACGAAAACGACTAGCGAGGACAAGTAAGTTATGCTAGGAGTGTCCAAGGTGAAAAAATGTGTCTTACCATTGCAGAAGATTCAAGTCGGTGGAGTCTAATAATAATAATTGAATGGCACTACAGCCCACAAGGGGCCAGGGCCTAGCTTCTACGAAAGTGTGTTCCCAAATATTTAGAATTTGATTTCCACTCGACCGGAAAGCTGGAGATTACTAGCCGGAAGCAGGCAAGACTTTCTGTTTTTTTTAAAAAAAGCCCTTGAGTTTTGCTGAGATTTATTTTACATATACACTGTTTTTAGTAGTCCTTGAATGTGTAGACTGCAGGCTGTTAGCTTCAATTTTGAAATCAATTGCATGGCATATGCACGTATCATCTGACAGTAATGGAGTTAGACATATGGCGGAAATCAGAGGTATGACGGTTGCACAGAACTGGACAAAGTACAGTTCCTTGGAAAACGCCACCATTATGCATTGATGACAAAAGGATATGGGAAAAATATGTGGACTTATGTCAAAAGCCAAGGTTAGCATATCACTCAGATGTAATTTTTTACAAATTTTCGGTAACAAATTTGAAAATTTGACTTTAAAATACTATACCGTATGTGAAGGGCGCCATTTTAGAAGACATTATTGAAATCGCATTGTTCCGAGTGAAAACTTGGACATATATATACATATATATATATATATATATATATATATATATATAGCATATTTTGCCTTTTTATTATAGGAAAGGTAAGAAAGCGTTGCAGGCTACAGAAAGTTGAGGATGACTACCCTCTTGTTTTATGAATCCCCTCTGCCTAAAAATTCAGGTGGACTTGAAATTCACAGAAAATCAGGGGATGTTAGTCAAGATAAATACAAGACCCATCCTCAATCATACAAGATTTGTTAAAATTTCTGCAATTTCAGCAATTTTTTCAAACGACAAATACCAAAACTAAGTTCATCCCTTAGTCTTTCCAGAGGAAATTCTTGCGTGCGATTTTTGGTCCTGTTTGCGTTCATGGCATTTGGAGGAGAAGATTAAATGACGAACTCTATGGGCTGTACAGCGACTAGCGCCTAGTCGAGCGTCTTCGGATACACTTAAGATGGCTAGGCCATGTAGAGCGTATGGACACCACTGCTACGGCCGGAAAAGTCTTCGAATATAATCCATTGGGACAACGCCACAGAGAACGGCCCAGAATAAGGTGGCGCACACAAGTGGAGAAGGAAGAAGCAAAGGATTGTGCTGGCTGGAGAGGCACGTTGGTTGAAGCACAGGTCCACCCCGGACTGTAGCGCCACAAGAAGAAGAAGAAGAAGTTATTTATATGCCCAAGTGACAAAGATATCAGTACAAAATATGAATGGTTGATGAATATGATCTTCAACGACGTCGTAGACAGCCTGACAAATGTCTACCTATAAATTCATGTAGCAATCCAAACAGTGATTTTTTCAAACTGCATTGCACGCTCATGTTTTTCATCGGTGTGGATATTGTCTCAAATGCACATTTAGCCATTAATAAGAGGGGCCAATGTTGCGAAGCACAACTCGCCAATTTGTGGCCTACGAATGAATGTCTGAGTTCTTGAGGGCAACCACAGGGGCACAAAGATGGTCCAAATGTGGTTGCCTTTTGAAAACCAGCTACTGAATTCTGAAGGCAACAACAATTTGCACTTCCAAAACAGAACCGCCATTTCCTTCCTTCAAAATATAATAGGAGCTAAATGCTTTTTCTTTGTACTTTGTACTTAAAATTTGTTAAAAGCCTGCCTGCAAGGAATGTCTAATCGCAAACTCTCTAAGCTGTATTAAAAAGTGAATGCGATTTAAAAGAGAACTATGCATCAGCACCCTTCTTTTTAAGCTAGCCAACGAACCGTGTAGAGTCTGCGTCTGAGCTAGGACTGGCTTAAATAATTGATGATCACGAGTACCCTGCATTCAGTCATCAAGGCGAGTCTATCTCGCATTGGCAATGACTTCGTCCTTATACTGAAAGTATAACTTATGATCGGAGCCAGCAACCCAAGGAGGATCAGAGCCTGATCTTTTACAGACTTCAAGCATTGGCGGTCGTGGGTACGCTGTTTTAAGTCATCAATGCCAAACTGTCTCGAAACCGCAATGACTTGGTCTTTATTCTTGAAATTTAGTTTATTAATCAAGACAGCGACCCATGAAAGCTAAGAGCCTGATCTATTTCAGACTTTAAGCACTCGCGGTTCGGGGCACCCTGCTTCCAATCATGATGGTCAAGCTGTCTCGCGTCCACGGCGATTAATGGGATGTTCGACTTTTCATCCATGCTTTACTCACGTACTTAGCAATGATTCAGTCAAAAGAGTGTTTGAACCTCTAGATGCCAGGAGAGGAAGAGGAAAAGCAAATGAAGTCAGAGATTCAAGTGGCTTCAAGTGTCTAATAATGTCCTCTTGTCTCCATAGGAACATGGATTACTTGTTCCATTGAGAGTTCTAAGACCATTCCGAGTTAGTAAGCTAAGTATGAATGCCACACAGCATGATCTAATTTAAATCGATTCGTCCTATGCATTGTAGCACTGTCAAGATGATAGATTTGTCTCCTATAAGAAAAGGGCAATCAATGCACAGCAGCAATGAACTCTTCCCTACGCCTGGAGTCTTTGCCTAACGACTTCTAAGTGTGGAGCAACTTTAATCAGTAGCACACAGATATGCCGATAACAAACCAATGTCACCCATTCTGATATAAATGCCGCCTCTAATCTAATCTGCTAAATTTAACAAATATGTTCATCGATCGATAATGATGGCGAAGTTGACAAGTGCATAAATCGCCTTGGAAAACTGGACTACCGGTGTTTCAGTCTAGCACGACACGATCACCCACAGCGAACGGAGAAAAAATCAATTAAAAATTTATCATATGCAAGTATGCGCCCCTCCACATCACTAAAATCACAAGCCATGCGAAGCGTCTGTTTTACAAGCTTCAGCTCGTAAATGCTTTCAATCGAAATACTATAAAAACAAAAAACACAGTTGCTCCCATCCATATTTCGCATGAAACCTGTTTTCGGCCATCGACCGAATTCAAGTGGTGAAGTCTGTTGCTCAGCTTCGTGCACATCTGTCGGTTGTAGGGAAGCGGAATAGCTCTCCACTTGAACGAAATTATAGCACACTCCCAGCGACGGCGATAAATCTCTTCAATCACGAACTAACTGCGATAAGTGCGGTCCTCGCGACAACGACTTTTGAACTTGAACGATGGAATTGATTCTCGGAAAGCCCAACTCAACCGCAGATACATATTTGCGTTTCTATTGGTTTGTCATGCAACGCACGTTCAATTTCAATTGAAATGAGTAAACATAAAAAAAATAAAACTGTGACGAGTATGCGGGCCTCAAGAATTGACTGTCACACGATCTACAAATGATCGTCAACAACGATGATGTAAGAGTGGTCGGGTAATGAGGGCCGATTAGTGAAGCGAATCGCATTTTGACGGTTAAGTGATGTGAACAGGTGCAAGTTCTCACCACTTACGTATGGCATGGAATTTCAAATTTGCTTTGAAGTGCCACAAGGCATTGTTTGTTGTTCTTTGACAGTTTAGGACGAAGTGTACATGGCCGTCGGCGGTGTTTGCTGTGAATGTCGAATGAGTCTAGTTTGCATTTTGTGGCGGATATACAAGCTGTGACCCATAAAATCAGAATTCAATTTCTTTGTGAGTCTAAAGAGCTGATGAGTTAAAGAATTAAGCGATATTCAAAGGGAATATGGTGTATACTTCAGTTTAAGATAAATTTGTGATTTTAAAAGCCTCCACCACTTTCGACTTGACGACAACGCTCAAATAGTACCAAACCAATTTTTCAAACGTTCCCCTTAGAAGTCGGCATAAACACGGAGCCCTCTTGTAGGATCGGCCAAGCTGAGAATTTGGAGCTACTTGGAAGATCAGTAATAAGGAGCGTCGAGTTTGGTGTCAAAGCCAAGTTATCGGTTTTAAGCTCAGAGTTTGTTCCAACTCTCATCTATGGTCATGAAATGTTGGTAATGACCGAAAGAATAAGATCAAGAATACAAGCTACCGAGGTGAGATTTCTCAGTGCAGTTACTGGAGCTACTCGCCGGGATAGCCTGAGAAATGCAGTGAGAGGTAACTGCTACTTCCTCAACCGGAAATTGCTATGCTTCAATGGTTTGATAACATTTTACTGATGTCACTTTCATCACGACTTTTCAGGCGTTCTTAAGATTTTCTTCCATCAGGTAGGCGACTGCTCGATAGGCCCAGAGAAGGTGGTTGGGTCAAGACCATAAATTCGCATAGTTGCTTTTGGGAATAGCTCAATTTTCTCAATTTTTATGTTACGTTTAAAAAGCATTGTGTGCATGGGTAACTAACCTGTCTTAGGAATAGCTCTTCATAAGTTAGCTCTTCTCTCTCCTCTGCAACCCCTTTAATGGAACTTGCGGATTAACGTACTAGATTATGATGATGATGAAGTCGGCATTAAACTTTGAGTCCTCTTCATTAGTCAGAGAATAAAGCAAAGCACAGAAGCTGGGCCCTGGTGCCTTGTGTCCGTTTTTTTTTTTTGCATGTCAGACTGTTTTTGTTTTTCAGGCTTGTGACACTAAGCTTGCTGTAATTATGCACGAGCATTCAGCATTTAGGAGGTAATAGGGGTGGCTTTCATTAAATAAGGTCAAAGACAGCAAGTTCTATCTGCTACAACAGAGAAGAACCTGTAAGAACGAAAACAGTTGATCTGCAAGGCAATGATTTGTCGCCTACATTGTCTTGACAATAAAAAAAATGTAATTTTCAATTTTGTCTTAAAGCAACGATATTATTTTAAGAGGTTAAGTAAATAAAAGTCTTCGAATCTGAGCCATTGGGACAAGGCAACAGAGGACGGCCCAGGATAAGGTGGCGCACACAAGTGGAGAAGGACCTCAACCAACTTGGAGTGCGCAACTGGCGGTAGCTGGCGAAAGACCGTGCTGGCTGGAGAGGCATGTTGGTTGAGGCCCAGGTCCACCCGGACTGTAGCGCCACAAGAAAAAGAAGAAGAAGTAAATAAATGCACATTCACATATTTCTATATGTAGCGCCCTATGCCGTACCGTACATATTATTGTAGGTCTTTTCTATGTTCCAAATTTTCACTCATTTTTTAAATCGTCAATATTTTTTCAATGGAAACTGCGATACTTTGAAAATTTCTACTAAAATGGAGCTCAAGATTTTACCTTTCCGGAAAAGCATCAAAAAACATCAACATCTTCGGTCTGAGGTTTCTATGATAAAGGAGTCACAATTGTATTTTAGCCTAATTGATTATCTCTTTCAGTGTTTTTTGAAAGTTTTCAGAAGATTGTCCACGAAAATAGAATAATGAAATTTAAAAAAAAAGCAAAATCTTCTCATGGGTATACATTTCTTGCGAAATCTTGCAAATAACTGCCGCTACATCAAATGACGAAAACCTGGCTTCTTCAGCAACTACACGTGTTGTACATCCTATTGTTGACCCACGAGTTAGAAGGACCCCCAGTTTATTACCGACTCAATCGAAATTTGAGAAGAATGTCGGTGACACATTAGTTCTATTTAAGTGTTGTTAGAAATCCGAACGAGTTGGTGTCGTGAACAATTTGCGAAATGCTTATTCATGGAATCAAACCTAGGACCTTCGGTCTGCCAGTTTGGCTACTACGGCGGCCGCACACGACATAAAAAAAAGTTTAGAAGCGAATAAATGATAAATTAAGAACTTCCATTTCAAGCAAACGCCTCTTTAAGAGTTCGTTGTGATCGTCCAATCTTGTCAATATCATACGCAGCAGCTAATCGAAATTTTATAAATTGCATGTCTCTGGTGAGTTACGCACGATCTCCTCAAAAAGGATTTGCTTCTAAAACACCAACAAAAAAATGCCATATTCCCTCATTTGGTGAGCAACAGTTGCCTCTTCGTTTCTCCAACGATCACTTCAAGCTGCCCATTGTGATCAATTGTTAATGATGTATGCCTAGCGCATTTATCAAATTCCCACACCTTAAGTTGAATGCCTTTGTGTACGAATTACTTCTGCTGAAACTGCTGGCCTTGGGAAGAATTTATTGCTCTCATAAAAGTGTCTTATAGCGTGCAAAGTGATACAGACAGATCTAAGAAGTGTGGGCGTCACTGTATGGCGTTAATTAGCAACTGTCAACATTTAAATGTTTTGAAATTAAAAAATGTAAGTACACGAGATAAGTTACAAATCTAGGATAGGTTGTTAGATCAAGAGCAATAAATCGCTAGAGTTTATTGGAGGCGTTGAAGAGCATGAGTAGTGAGGACGTGATTTATAACAAGTTCACGTCCATAGCCATATAAAAGAAACAGACTTCTGAGAATTGATGTGAATTTGTTACTTTTTGCACGAGTATTACAAAGGAGCCATCTTCGAAAGCAGGTGAGAATCATCAGATAAATGGCCCAGTTTATTCTAAAACAAATTGGAGCACCCTTGCAAAACCCAAAAGATCTGCACACCTCGAATTTTTCTCTTCACCAACTTTTTCGGATGCCGACAACACTTAGAGACTGCTAATAGTCTGTGAAAAGCTTCTCAAATCTTGCTGTTCGAAGTCCGCAAAAAATTGTAGGTCAGACCTACTCGTGAGCAAATAGTAGCACGCACAACACTAGAAGTTGCTGAAGAAACGATGCCCTGGTCCCTCGTGGGCTGTAGTGCCAGTCAATTATTATTATTAATGATGAGATGGCTGAGACCAACGACAGTTGATAATAAAGAGTGGACTTTTGTCAATGAAAATGTTTTTAAATTTTGCCATCTGGAGTCGGTGATGAAGTGTACGTTCCCACTGTTCGTTAGAGACCAAAGCACGCACCACATGAGTAGTTGCTAAAAAAACTGCTAAGACCTGGTGCGGTGTGGACTGTAACAGCACCCAAATTATTAATTTACTTCTTACTTTTGTCACCACACAAGCTTTGGTGTTGTTACAAACTTACTGGAATTTCAAATTCCCAAATCCAACGAGATTCAAATACGGCGACCGGGAAAAATGATTTCAAATTCTTCTAAAGTGATAAGTTAGGTACTAAAAGACTGGAAAGTTTAAAAACTCAAGGCTCCTCTTTATATGTGTGGCAACAGGTAATAACAATCTAAGTCAACTAAAATTATTATTTTTTACACAACCTGATGTTAAGCTGGACAAACCAAAATGCACGGTATTAATTTTGAGTCACACTCTAAGGTCAAGTTTTGGCACAATTTAATTTATTATTTCATTGTCTCTGTGTTTGATAAATTCAACCATGGAGAGGTACACAATTGAGTAGAGCATTTGCATTGTTGAAGCCTTTTTCGAAAATGGACATTCAAATCAACATGCAATTCGTGCACTTGTTGATTTTGACGGAGCACACTCTTTTACCTCAGTGGATTCGTTAACAAGAAGAATTGCCACACTTGGACAAATGAAAATCTCGGAGTGACTGTTGAAAGGTCGATGAATCCACAAAGAATGAATGTTTGGTGCAGTTTATGACCTGGCGGCGTCATCGAGTCATACTTCTTAGAAAATGAGTTCGGCCAATCAGTTACCGTGAATGGTGTTCGCTATCGTGAGATGGTGGCCAGAAGCTGAGGGTCTCACGTTACGTTATCTTACGTTATGGTACTATTAATTAACCACCACGATCATGTCGCTTGACACCAAGTGGGTTGTGAACTTTTGACTTGTGGTCTTAAGACCCTGCAACATCCAAAATGTCATACGTCTTCACAGATATGGTCAACAACCTATTTTGAGTGATTTTAGTTTGCCGTCACAATCAGGCAAAAAATCATAATTTGCAGGAAGTTTCGATTTCCTTATTTTGTCAAAAAAACCGGTGACGAATATGCGTCTAGAGTTGCGAAAATCTTACTAAGGTGTTGCTCCAAGTTAAAGAACTGCTTCACTGCTTCGAAGGAGATTATTTTTGACGTTGAAAGGAAAAAGTCAAGTTCCATCGAACGCGTTGAGTCAATTGTTATGAACTGTTGAAAAAAAGATCGCCGGTTATAATTCCTCAATCATTTTCATTGACTCGCATGTTTCACTAAAGGGTTCGCTGGAGCAGGTACGCAGAAAGTTAAGTCAAAGCGGGGGATTATCGACGCTAAGAAGACACACTTTCGACACTCCCAGAAAACATATTTGTACGCCGGGTTTTAATAGTCTCGCTGGGTCAATCAAGCTAAAGGAGATCATGCAGATAAATAAATCGCCTCTTCCGGAAATTGTCGTTTTTCTATTGTAGGCTAAGTATTTATCTGACAACTTTTGTTGTCTTATTTATTTTACCATAAATTTGAGCAAAATGTTGTCGGGAAAATCACGATAACATTTGCTATGCCACGGGAAATCAGGCACTGGATGCAGAAAGAATGAATTGAATTTAATAGTGGCCATGTATCTACGGCCATGGCATTGTAAGTGTTATTGTAAGGTCCAAAATATGGTAACTGCATTCGAATTCATGATTGTAGACCAAGCTACATTGAATCATGAAATTAATTTAAATATGAAATTTAATTTGCTTCAGAAGTGAAAGGTATGACGGCTTAATCTGAATACCGAATTATTGTCAGCAATTTGATAGAGGATTAATGAAAATTTAAATGAGATTCTTTAAGTCGCAGCTTCAAAGTATCCAGAAAATCTTCTAAGCTTTCATAACGAGACATTCTTCTCCACCTCTTCAGAAACAAGCTAAAGCGACCCCTTTATATGAGGCCGCCAGTAGGCTCAAACCACAAATTTTTTTGAGCTAATGTGTGCGGTTTGCGCCAAGAAATCCAACTCAGAATTCCACTACTTCCACTTCTGTATGTAAGCAAACAGCAATTATTGCTCTCGGGCACTGAAAAGTCATAAAAAATAAAACAACGTTGCTTCATATGGCATCTCCGCTAGAGAAGAATATTTTTGTCAGAAACAGCACAAGCCAATTTGCATATGGTGGACAGTCAGTGCCACACAGCAATGCTTTATAAATTGTTCTTTCCTCAATTGAACGACCGAAGAACAGATGATTCCAGTACGATGAGGTAATAACTCATACTACTGTACAGACGAAGATCAGGCATATGTTACAGCAGAGGAGAAGATTTCTTTTTCACAAAATGTTGAAACTAAAACTGAGAGAGTGGTAGGACTGACTGCATACTCCTCATATTTCGGCCGAAACTTAGTTCTAGCTGTTTGTCATTTTTGTCCACAAGTCATAAGTCCACAAACCACTGCCTCATGCAATTTATTTTAAGCGAAAAGCTAAAAGAGATCTTAATCAGTTGTATGGCATGGTTCTGTGCAATGGATGCAGGCACCTTGCTATCGTTGCAGAGAGGAGAAAAACTTATCATCGAACAATATGTCCCAAGCTTGCAAATGTGACTCCATCTCAAACACGGCATGAACTAAGCCCAAAAGATTACTATTCACAAAATGGAGAATTGCTAAGAGCCTACAAAACCAAAAAAAGACAAAGAAAACGCGTAAAAAAATCTTCAACCACGCCGCACATCGAATTAACTCCCAGACGATACAGAGGCCTTGGCATTATCCATTGTCTACAATCTACTATAACTTGCGATGTCTAAAGTTTCGGAAATCACCACGCTGTGGAGCACAAATTGCGTTTTAACTTTGCGTGCCCACCATCTAAAAAATCCCCATCACATGAGAGAGAGAATTCCCAACGCAATTTTTTATCTTCACAAGTACAAACTCTAGAAAATGTCCCCCACTGTCACTGCAAAAGCATCACCAGTGATTTGAAACTTAAATCAAGTCGATCAACAAGAAAGGTGTCACTTGCGTACAAGTGCTAATCGCTCACGTCACACTGAATTTGTAAACATTGTCACACATCGATACTCACATCAAAGTACGCGGTGAACTCATCGAAGAGCATCTTCAGATCCCTCTGATGTCGCTGCATCATTGGCAGTATCTGCTTCTCATGGAGCGCCAAAACGCTTTCGATATTCCCCAATAGGTCTTCCTTCTTGCCCCGAAGCGGCTCCGGCAGATCACTCCTACCGAATATTCCACTGTAGTTCTTCATGCCGCGCTTCAAATTGTCCACATAGTTCGCCTCAGTCTGCACCAGCTCCTCGATGATGTAGCTGATCTTCTTCGATGCGTAAATCTCCGACTGATCGCACGGAAATAGATTGTCCAGCGACAGGGCGTCCTCGTCATCCTGGCTGCAAATGCAATTCGGACAACGTTTACAAGTGGCCCAAACACAAGTGTATCTCAATTTCAAAGCTCGTCTCGATGCAATGAATTGTGGAAATGAAAGAATTGCTTACTATTCATCCAGACAGTTAGAATCGGTGGGACTGGGACGCGGCGATGTGGGTGACGGTGAGGATTTGCTATAAAAATACACACAAACAGGAATGAACTATGTTAGTATTCCAAACACTCTCTCTCTGTCCTTATCTAATCGCTAATTGACGGCGGTTCCATTGCGAATGTGACATCAACCGCGTACGTTAATCGGTAAATTACACGACTGGGGGGCCATTATTTTTATTGCATTTTCAAAATAGACACTTGTCATGTTGCTGCAAACATTGACGGACACTTTTGACTCTTCCCCAGTCGATGATTGTACTTTGTCAACAACAACAAGAAATGAAACAGAAATACAAACAAAAAAAGAACATCTCGTACACTAGATCATTTAGCTTCAGCTTCTCACGCTGCAACTGCTTGGATACAATCGACAACCCAATGACCGCGACCGCGAACGACCCGAACGCGATGATGTCAAACCACGAGAGGTAGATAAGATCGAACAACATATTCCCGAGTCTTGCTAAGAACTCAAACAATTTACTAAACTCAACAAACAAAAAGCAAACACCCGAATTAGCGACCCACGTTGGTGCGCGATGCGATCACATTCCGTACTGCTCTCTGGACGGTATTGTGTGTTGTGGCCACGTTCTCGCTGGCGCTTGGGGAGAGCCAACAACATCTAGTCGAAGTGGAACTGAGAGACTTAACAGACTGACTAACATTTCTGCTCTTGAGCTTTTATGCTGTTCGCCAATTGAGAGCTTTCGTTGATTCACTTCTTATGGGGAGTGATAAAGATTGCTAACGTATTCGTGTTTACACTCACAAATTGTAATTTTTTACAACTGGGGAGTATGCCGTGGCGCACGTCTTATTTTCTTGTATACCTATTCGTCGGTGATTTGATGCCATGGAAATAGTCGTGAAGTTAAAAAAATCCGATTCGGACCTTTGCCATTATCGATCACTAGGCTGATTTTTCTTCTATCATTGTTATAACATTTTAAAAATAAACCAAAACCAAAACATTGTTAGAGGAGCTGCTTCTGCATTGAACAGCAATGTCAAGGCAGCGGTATAAGGACAACCTAAGGATCTACAAACCGGCGATTGGAATATCCAAAAGCCAGTGAGGGAAAAACTTCTGCTTGAAAGTTGAAATTTTATTGAAATCACGCTTCTATGACTTGTCAGGAGTCACAATAACTGCTGCTCGCAAGCAGTTCCCAGTCAACGAGGAGAGGTTCTCAGAGAAGCAATGCACCTTTGAGGAACATCGTAGTAAGGGGTGAATGACTCGAACTCCAATTTGTTACATCACTATTTTATTTTTTTTATTTTTTGGATAATTTTTGGAAAATACATAAGTTTATAAATTATATCAGTAGTTTTCAATACGTCCACCTATGGTGCCAATAATGAGATGGCTGAAGAAAGCATCGCACGCTGCACGCAAGGCTCTGCAGTATTTTAGCCCATTTCCGGCGAAGTGCTTATTTGAGATGGTCGAAACTCTGGTATTTTTTAGTGCCAACCTTCGTTCAAAATACCCCAACGAACTTGCAATCCATTGTGTTGAAGAAAAAAGTGTGGAACATTTTGAGCCAATCTTGGCTGACGCACGCTTTTGTGAGATGGTGCCGAGTCTTATTGAAATGTCTCCGACCCAAATGTTTGTTTGTCGGAGACTTCATTTCTGCCTCCTATACAGTTTCACGGTAAACGCTGGCATTAATTATGACACAGGCCAAAAATGCGAGCCATCATAATCGGTACTGCTTGCTTTTTGGTGGCCGTCCGAAGGTATACATTTACGAACCACCGCTCTGGCAAGTAAACTCGGGCATTTGGTTTGTTGGCCCATTGCTCAATAGCATCAGAAAAAAGACAAATTCAGCAACTTACCACTTTGGTGCCAGCGTAGCAATTCATTCACTCTTTCGACTCTTACTTTTTTCTGTTGCGCTGCAAAATCATGTACTCTTTGGAACTTTAATGGCTTAAGACCAAGCTCGATCTTCAGTATGTCTTATATCCTTTCCACCGATATAACGAGCTATTTTTGATCCACTTGGACGCGAATTTCGCTCAATTCTAGCCTTACCTGTCTCAACCACTTCTGCCAAATATTGCTGTTTTTCATGAACACCTCCATGACGTTTTGCAACGCTGTCAGTTCAAGGTAACAAGCTATGGATCGACACACAAATGATTTATTCACGTTGAGTGGCTGGAGGGCTCTAACGATAATAACTTGCCAAATATAAAACAACCACAACACATCACGTTTGAATTCGATCACGGATACAAATTTTTCAACACAACTGAAACGCAAATCATTAAAAAAAAACTTGCAAACAATAAAATTATTTCATGTGTTACAATTTGAGTTCACTGTCGTTAACAGTTTGGAAATTATAGCAGTCTGAAATTTGTTGCTGTTCGAGTTAGTCAGAGTGTAATAATAATAAGGAGCTTCATAGCGTATTAATCTACCGACTTAGATGGCACATACCACACAGAATTCCATCGGACCTTCAGTAAATAGGAGCCATGATTATTAAATCTCTACAAGGACTCCCTTACCTACTGCTGCATCCCAACTGAATGGAGGATGAAAGAGCTGTCTTTATTCCAAAATCGATACAGAATATCCCAAATTTTTGTACTGCAGGGCTATAAACTAATCAGTCTCTACTCATAATCTTTAAAGATATGGGAAAGACTAAATTTCTATTCTTTTAATGGCGCTTCAGTCCGGGGTGGAGATTGGACCAAAAAACATTCTTCTTCAGATAACACGATCTGACGTCACTAGGCCGTCTTCTGTTGCATTGTCTTTATGGCTCGGATTCAGAGACTTTTCGCGACGTAGCAATGGTGTCCATACGCTCTACATAGTTTAGTCATCTTAAGCGTTGTATCCGACGGCGCTTGACCAGGCGCATGCCGCTGTAAAGCTTCTAGAGTTCGTCGTTGAATCTTTTCCTCCAGATGCCATCAACGCAAACAGGTCTTAAATCACAGAGAACTTTTCTCTCCAAAAGACTAAGGGCTTCCTCATCCGCTTTTAGTAACGTCCAGGTCTCCGCGCCATAAAATGGGACTGGAAAATGGGACAAGCTGTTATATACAGCAAGCTTAGTCCTTCGAAAAAGGGCTGGCTTTATTACTCAATTGCTTCTTGAGCTCAAAGAAGCAGCGATTGGCAAGAGTCATTCTGTGTTTGATTTCGGTACTGGTGTTGTTGTCCCTATTTACCGCAGAACCAAGGTAGACGGAGTGCTTGACTACCTCGAGGCTTCTGCTGCCTATTGGTACGCTCTGTCCGAGACGTCGATGTTGCGTGTCCTTGCTTGATGACAGCATATACTTCGTCTTGCCCTCATTTACCGCCATACCCATTTTAGCCGCTTCCGCTTTAATGCCTGCACAAGCGCCTCATTGACTCGCTGTGTTCGTCCTATCATGTCAAAGTTATCCGCGTAAGCCAGCTGAAGGGATTTTTGAAAGATTTTGCTTCTTGTATTGACTTGTGAGTTACGCACGATCTGCTCAAGAATGATGTTGAAAAACTCACATGACAGCGCATCGCCTTGTCTAAAACTTTTTTAGAGATTGATGGTCTCGGTGAATTCGTTACACACCGTGACGGAGAAGCGAGAGTTCTTCAACGTTATTTTACACTATTTGACAGTCTGAATTTAGTGGGAAATATAAAGCTAGACATGGCACTGTATAGTTCGTCTCTATGCACGATATCATATGAGACGAATGTGTGGTGAGGAAAGACTCGTAGATCTGTAAAAAGAGCAACACACCGATTTGTAAACTCTCAGAAGCTTAGCATGTCTACTGAAAGGGAAAATCAGCCGCAACAACTCTACGTGCTATTGTAGACCCCATAGCAGCTTTCCCCGCCACTGAAGGAGCATTGAACAACACAAACGGACGAAGTATTCCTAAAGACATTAAACGCTGGATAATGCTACTGCTCACCAGTAGAAAAATTCAAGTGGACCGCGGTTGTAGCCGAGCGGAAAAGGATTGAAACGGGTACCCCACAACGATGTATACTCTCCACTCAGCTTTCGCATGTTATCGTAAATGAACTACTTTTCTCACTAGGTTGAAGAGACTTCGCCTATGCAGATAACATCTCTATAACCACTTTCAAAAGCATCGAATTGGAGCAGAAAATTTAGTCTGGTAGTCTTTTCGAGAAATGATCAGACGCCCAAAATTAAATCAAAAAAGCTCAATGGAACTTTCATACGAAGCTCAATTGAAAACTTATCCACTACAAAGGATTAATAAAGCAAAAACCACACCCTTTAAAGTTATAACTGAGAAACCAACCTCAAAATTATGAGATGACTTTACACCGCCATCGATAAGTCCTTACTAAAAGACGTGATGTGATGTGCGGTGATGTATAAGGCCAGGATCGCAAGGATGGTGTGGGCATCAATTACAGGTACCAGGCGCACAACATCAACCGCAGAGCCTGAAAAGCTATTGCACCTGTTCATGTGAACAAAACTCTATGTGCTCTCAAGAAAGTTAAGGGCCCTTTTGCCCTCACAAGAAGACTGTTTTACAGCAGCCAACTCGATGCAGGAGTTAATGTGATTTGCTGCATGTCCCTTTTCCGGTCAATGCTTGTCTATGGTTATCCCGTGTGGTCCAAGGAGGGGACAAGCTTTATGGAAAAGATTCGGTTGTTTGAGTTGGCCTTTCTCTGGGTTTGTCTTCGGTTTTCACGGAGCTCCAAAATAGGAGTACAAACAATTCTACTCCAATGAAGTATTATAAAATACAATAAGGCGAACTTGATAAGAGTTTACAATTTCTTGGGGAAACGGATTCGGAGTCATACTGCGGGGGCGATGAACTCAATGAATAATCTTTTTTCTGGGGCTTACCACCATAAAAGTGTACGTCATACTGACTGCGTCCCGCCAGAAGCATTCGTCTACCTGGATCAGAGCGGCCTGATACAGGAAAAAGATGAGGTTTCGACAATCTTTCACATAGCTCGTAATGCTGTGAATGGTCGACTAAACGGCGACCGAACTGTGAATGAGCAAAAGATCGTCTCCCATTTAACAAATCGAACATTTTGGTGACTGAAAACAAGCGGTGGTCGCAGTGGCGTAGTGGATAAGTGCGTCCACTCACACGCAGAAGGTTTAGGTTCCATTCCCAGATAGGACATCTCGCATTTTTTCACGGCACCACCCCTTTCGAGCTCCTGACAACACTCAAAGAGTATCACTTGTCTCCGAAAAATCTTCTCAAATCTCGCCGTTCGGAGTCGGCAAAAAGCTGGAGCTCCCTTCTACTCGTGAGGGAACAGTAGCACGCACAACACGAGTAGTTGTTGTAGAAGCTAGGCCCTGGTCCCTTGTGGGCTGTAGTGCCATTCAATTAGTGCCACTCAATTGTTTTTATTAAACAAGCGATGGTAGTCCCTTGTTGTATTATTTAAACCCAGGATACTTCAGGAATAGTTGTGTCGGTCGACGGACTGGGCGCTTTCCTTGTTTCAAGCACCTAGGACCACATTTTTTTAGAACTACTAACAATGATCTATTAACTTCAGTTTAGCTTAGAGTTCCTGTAAAGGACCCGTTAGCCAGTTTGAATCGTTTTGACTGACTGACTGCTCACAGGTAATGCCTTGTGGATGGGTTTTGCAGTTTCACCATCGAATTGTTTCATTAGTATGCGCCAGGAAAAAAGCAGCTCTTCGACCACAGAAACCAAACTCCTTCCTTACAACGTCAGGTCCTACATTGCACAAGTTGTTAAGTTCCCATTCCAAGAGTTCTAATCGGAGGTCCTTCAGCATCTAACTTTTTCTCCCTATCTTGCAGCCCTGAATTCCCCTCACCGACGAACATGATAACCAAGACGACTGATGTTTAAATGAATTCCTTACGCACATACTGTGCTAATCAGCTATTCAGACAGCGAGAATATAACTCGATGCCAACAACTTTGCTGATATCAAGAGAACCGCCGTTTCAACTCGGCCCTATCAACGTTGACATTGTTTATAATATGTTATTTTACAATCATCATCAACTTACCATGTAACTCTTAAATATTACTCACTTCTCATCGACGATAAGCAGTTCTTAATAAAAAATAATTTAAAACAAAACAACGAGGCCGGCTTATCAGTGCTCCTGATTTCAATAAACGAGTTGCTGACAACACACAGAGACTATTAACTGCCACTCAAAAGCATTTAAAATTTTGCGGTTGGGAATCTGCAAATACCGGTGGGTTCCCTAAACTCGTTAGTTGGTGCTAAAAAAGATAGTCCCTGCTCCCGTGTGGGCTGAAGCGACACTCAATCACTGTTAATATTATTATAAGGAAGATATTCGTGGAGCACGTCCTTTTGCTTACCGTGAAACGTTTAACAGCTTATTGTGATGAATGTGCTTGTCAGACCATCGACTAAATCTTCACACTACGGCAGATCCTGGAAAAGACCCAAGAAATGCAAGTCGACACTCACCACCTATTCGTCGATTTTAAGGTCGCATATGACAGTGTGCATAGAGACGAGCTATACAGTGCCATGTCTAGTTTTGGCATTCCTACCAAACTCTTCAGATTGTGTAGGATGACAATGGAGAATTCCCGCTGCTCCATCAAGGTCGGTAACGAAATCATCGATTCCTTCAATCTAAAAAAGATTTAAGTTGAGGCAACGCGCTGTCATGTGACGTCTTTAACATCATCCTTAAGAAGATCGTGCTTAAGTCACAAGTCAACATCAGAAGAGCACGATTTTCCAAAAATCTGTTCAACTAGTAGCTCACACCGACGACATTCACGTGATTGGACGACCACAGCAAGCCGTATATGAGGCATTGGCTAACATTGAAGCAGAGGCGGCTAAAATGGGTCTGTTGGTTAATGAGGGTAACACGAAGTACATGCTGTCATCAAGGAAGGACGCACAACATCGATCTCGGAAAGAGCGTCACACTAGGCAGCAGAAGATTCGAGGTAGTCAAGGACTTCGTCTACCTCGGCTCCGCGGTAAACAGGGACAACAACATCAGTACTAAATCAAATGCTCCCTCTTGCCAATCGCAAAGCGCTCAGTTCCAGCAACTCAAACAGAACTCCTACAATAACCCGTCTCTGATGAAGTTGGAGCAACGGCTGTCCCTGGAGGATATCGAACGTGCGACGGTTAAGCAATTGAGACAAAAGTTCAAGAGGCTCAACGGCAAAGCGAAAGTCATATTCAAAATGAGCCAGTACAGGCCGACAAATTGGCCAACCACCGGGTGGCGCGGACAGCAGTCAATGAAAGAGAACCCCAGTATTCATGAAGCCGCTTTGGAGGATGAGGTGGACAGATTCAGTGACAGCGAATTCGATACGGAAGAGGGACAACAACATCAGTACCGAAATCAAATGCCGAAGCACTCGTGCCAATCGCTGCTCTTTTCGAGAGAAAATTTCTCTGTGTGATTTTAGACCTGTTTGATGGCGTCTGGATGTGAAGACTTAACGACGAACTATATGGGCTGTACCGCGACATGCTCCTGGTCAAGCGCCTTTGGTACAACTTTTAAGATGGCTAGGCTATGTAGAGCGTATGGCCACCACTGCTCCGGTCCGAAAAGTCTTCGTTTCCGAGCCATTGGGACAAGGCAACAGGGGATGGCCTAGGCTAAGGTGGCGCACACAAGTGGAGAAGGACCTCAACCAAGTTAGAGAGCGCAACTGGAGTCAGCTGGCAAGAGATCGTGCTAGCTGGAGAGGCATGTTGTTTGAGGCATATGTCCACCTCCGACTGTAGCGCCAGTTAAAGTAGAAGAAGAAGATACTGCCCCTTTTGACGTTCTACCCGAGTCGTCGATGCTGTACATCCATCTTTTTTGACAGCATATACTTTCTTATTCCTTCATTTTCTGCCATATTCATTTAAGCCGCTACCACAAACAGTATCCGTGTTAATATTCACTAGGACTGCCAAGGACATCGACAGGATCAATGTAGACATAATTCGGTTTCTCCTTCTCTTGGTTATATGTCACATGGATTTCTTTAGAGGCGAAAGAAAATGGCGAAAGAAGATGGCAAGGGTTTGACTTCCACAAAACAGAGCGTTTTCTCCCACTGATCGGGGAATAGCGTAGCTTCAACTACTGTACTACTTTCTGATGTACTAAACATTTGAGATCATTGTCTTATATGGAGCCACGCTTATAATCTTGGTTGGCTTCCACCAATATCCGCTAGAACTGCAATGGAACAAGTGACTACGGAGCACTTAATTTACGAGTTCCAGGCGCTTGCCAGGACTAGACACTTAAAGGTGGAGAAACAATTCTTTAAGTCCCTAAAGAGGTGTCAAATTTGTAACCTCGTCTACTCTTAAAACTCACCCACGCCACTTAATCTGTCTGTCTTCAAAAATAAGTCAAAGAACAACTCTTAGGCTCTGCTTAGTCTTGTGAACCTGTGCGATTCATGTGAGGTTCGGCCACGACTTCTAGCTCAAACATAATTAAGAGTGTTGTCAACAAAATTTTCCACATCTACTTATCTCTTTTTTTTTGTGGAGACTACGAATGAAGACGCCAGCAGTCAATCAAAGTAGCGTCGATCATCCATTAAGACCCACTCAACTGTCACCGCGTCTGTCACTTCATAATAGTGCCAGCGACAGATTTCTTCATGTATTGTTACACCCAAAACTTAAGCTCCAATTAATGTCAGAATGTCTGCCTCTCACACATGTACCGCAGAGACGGTCGTCGCTTCCACTATGATGTCACTCTCGAGGACGCTGTTCACGCGCATGTATCTGCTCGCGATGATTTCTTATTTATTTTCTGTTTCTTTTGTTATTTTTGAAATACCATGCCCAATAAATATTTTGAAAGATACACTGAGTGGCCGAAAGAGAAATTTTCTTCGAAAACAAAAATAGAAAGATGACACGTTCGCGTCGCCCGCACCGATCACCAACAGCGCGCGCACTTGACGATGCCATCTTTTGAATGAGATCCAATGATGAGTGTTTAAATTGTTGAGCAGCTAATTGTAGCTGGCGACGGCAATTAAATCGCATCACTGTGCACTGTGCGCGATGCATACAGAGTCGTTTGACCGGCTGTCTATCGCATGCGATGGGGAGGGCAATGTTCCGCAAATTGTGTGATCTCCAATAAGACATTATTTCAGAAGAATCATTATTTTTAGGAATGAGCACGTGATTGTGCTTGGAGAAAGCGCCCGCAAGCGGACGCAGGCAGACACCGAGGAGTGCCGCTCTCAAATCGGTTTTCATTGCCAAGCCACTTTCGGATTGATGGGCCACAGAGGCATTCCATATTTATGACACAACACAGTTGGTGTTTACATAGGGATTTTATGATTTTGGTTGATTGTTTGGATTATGCAGAGGCTGGATTGATGGATCGGACACTTGGCTGTGTATTGACTGGGGGAGGAGCTTTGATGTGATCCATTGTGCTTGGGAGTGCTTTAATTATTTTCTTTTTATAAATTCTTATGCTTGAAGGTCAGACTCAACTGAAGTGCTGAGTGTTAGAGGGTCTTATGATTTGTGATTAAAATTGTGTTTTTGATTTCTTCTACTTTTCCAAAGCATGCTTTGAGAATAGCTCAAGCGTGAGTATTGAGGTGTGAATTTGTATTACTTTTGCATTGGCTTCGTAGTAGAACTTACATTGATTATCGGTTGAACCCTCAGGTGAACAAGCAACTGCTTCTCTTGTTGGTCATGTAGAAAAGTTCCTCTTATTCTTGAAGAGAAGGGGAACAAAGAAGAATTTGTTACCCTATAAAGACGTACTTTTCGAATCTGAGCCTTTGAGACAACGCAACAGAGGACGGCCTAGGCTAAGGTGGCGCACACAAGTGGAGAAGATGCTCAACCGACTAGGAGTGCGCAACTGACGCTGGCGAAAGATCGTGCTGGCTGAAGAGGCATATTTGTTGAGGCCCAGGTCCACCCCGGATCGTAGCGTCACATGAAGAAGAAGAAGAGACGTTCCTTGAAGACAAATTTGACTATCAACAAGTTTCATTATTCCGTATAGAGTCCAAAATGGATTACGAAACAAAAAGGATTTGGAAAAAATCGGTGGCAGTTACTTGTATTCTTGTGGCTAGCTCCCTGTATAGGATCCAATATAAGAACAAAGTCGAGCATTCTCTTGAGATGACCCAACCTCACGGGATCAATTTTCCCAGGAGTCAAAGACAAAGCGAGATTAGAAGCCTCACTTACCCAGACAGCAGATGACATAAGACACAATCACTCGGCCTTGGTGGGCGAGAAACTTTTCTGCCATTCTTTGGGTCACAGCACCCGGTTGTAAAATGATTCCCTACTGACGTGGGAGATAGTACTGGAGTTCCGAAAATTAGTTTCGGAACGAACATGCAACGGAAGACGACAACTTAAGATTTCACACCTCTTTAGGTAATTTCGCATTGGTCTTCCAAGCGGAAACGTTTGCGATCCTAATGGCCACCAACTATGGAAGAGGCTAAGTATCTGCGTCTGTAGCGACAGCCAAGCTTTGCTTAAGGCCTTTCTTTATTAGGATCGATGGTTGGGTCTCCCAACAGCACATCCAGAGATGGCATAACTCTCCAGGATGCAGGTTGACCAAGTGCATACTTCCGAACGTCAGCAAGAAATCCGCGGTTTTTCTGATTTCGCTAGACAGAAAAGAGTGCAGAAAACTTTTCGGCGTACAAAGGGAATACTTCACATTCGCTAAGAACCTAAGGCTGCTTTGACTTAGTGATGACACCTTTTACGACGTCTGAAGAGAAGGTCAAAACACTTTAGAGCACTTACTCTGTCAATGCCCCGCCTTTGCTCGTATCAGGTAGCGGCTGTTTGGCACTGATGTGGTAAAAGCTGAAAGCTTAAGCCCTTTATCACAGAAGCGTCTGCTGGTCTTTCTTCGCAAAACAAGGAATCAACAATAAATGAAGGTTACTGCCTAGTAGTATAATGGACCAGTTTTTGAGCCTGAGCGCTCAGCCTCCAATAAATATCCGAGGAACTGTTTAATTTCAACAAAACGTGGATACCGAAGAAAATTCACGTACGCGAAGCTACAGCGTGAATGACTGCACGTAAGCGACGGTATTACGACCTATTCAAAGCGAAATGCTTGCTTGAGGTGATCCGAACTTTGATACGTTTTAGTGCCAACATTTATTTTCAAAATTCTCCAGACAGTGAAATTGAACGGATTTGCATCCGGAGAACTTGCAATCCATTCTGTCGAAGAAATAACGTGTGGAACATTGTTTTTTAACCAATCTTGGCTGACGCACGCTTTTGTAAGACGGTGCCGAGTCTTATTGAAATATTTTTGACCCAAATGTTTTGTTTGCCTAAGACTTCAATACTGCCTCGGTAAGCAGTTGCATTAATTTTGACACAGGCCAAAAGTACGGGCTTTCTGGTTGCCGCCCGAATGTGTAAGTTTTCGAAGGATCCCTGTGGCAAGATAAATCGGTTACTCAGCACTTTCGTGCAATCATAGCAACTGCTTCGCTTCTTCGACTCTTACTCTTTTCCGTTGCTCTGTAAAACCGTGTGCTCCTTGGAACTTAAGACAAAGCTACTTCTATGTGTATGTGTTGCATCCGTTCCAACGATATGTTAAGCTCATTTATCTCCCACTTCAGATTTAGCTCAATTCGAGCATTTACCGTCCGCACCATTTCTGCCTTGTGTTTGTGTTTTTTTTTTATGACGAAGTGCATGGCGTTTTGTAAATGCTGCCGGTATTACAGTAACGAGCTATAGTTTGAGATATATTAGATTTATTCAAGTTGAGGCGCTGGATGAATCTAACGATAACTACGTGTGGTTTTCCAAATATAAAGCAAACTCACTTTCATGTTTGAATTCCAGCACACCCGCCGAGAAATGCGATGACAGATTCACAATTCCTCTATCTGTTTGTACTACCAAACATGTCGGAACTATCAGACATGTTTGGTTGGAATGTGTGGAACAATTGGAACTAGTTCCGAGAGTTGAACTAGGTCCACTGGCTATGTTCTTGAAGTCGATAAATCAGCTAGCACTATGATTCTTAAATTCGCTTTCAGAACTCAACTTTATACCTTTTCCGAAGGTCAATGGGGAGTTTTCACTTGAGATTCATTTTTATGGCGCATTGGAAATTTGAAAAATTGTTGAGGGGAATGGAATATAGAGTGTGTTGTTCTTCAAAAAGTAAGTACATAAGGATTGAATTGAGTTTTTTTTTTCAAATTTTTCTTAAAACCATTCCCCAAGGGATTCTTATCCAAATTCTTATCGAAAACTTTGTTAAAGTTTAAGTCCATGTTGTACTCCCGGTCCTTGTTGAAATTTCTGTTTTATTTATCTTCCAACATCAAGGATGTTGTGGACCAGAATAATATAGCACCACAAACCTTAAGATTGTTTCTCAGATCGCCTTCAGATTACTCTAGCACGCCTCTGCTCCCCTCAACTCACCCAAACTTCAAGCCTGTGAACCTTACAGAGCCAATGGATAACCCGCACTGCCCATGCCCAAGCCCAATCAAATTCCAAAATTGTGTTATCTGCGATCTCGGCGATGTCAATTGGCCGCCTCGGGTCTGCGATTTGACCCCTTTGAACTTTCTTTTGCTAGGAACCCCAAGAAACCGATTTTCTGCAAACAATCCGAAATCAACCCACTTAGTTGAGGACAAGCAATCCGCGTTACAGCGCCAAAAAGTCAAAAACCTTGCTTTGCCAGCCAAGGCAGCCCCTAAGACCTTACTATGCCCCTTAACTCTTCACATGATACACGACTTACGCTCTTCAAACAATCACTAAATGATCAACAATTTTCTAAATTATTTATTAATTTTTTTTTTCTATTTTACAGGCTAATGAACTTAAGTCAGGAGTAAATGTAATAAATAGACACTGCAGTTGCACATTTAAAAGCTAAACAATTGTCAACGGCTCGATCCGTTAGTCCCTAAGTGACGATCACATTTGTCAGAGCACCGCACCTCAGCTCACAATCGACGCTACGTGGTGGCATACCAAGTCGTTCTGTTGCTGTTGTCCTCCGTTTTGCCATCGTCAACCGCCCGCGGCAGTGCCCACATGTTTCCGATGCCGCTGTCCGAACTGAATCGGTTTGAGTTCCTGAAGAGCGACAGGCTTGGCGGTCGCCGATGTGAGTGATCGTTCTCCTTGGAGTACTTCTCCTTTAGCTTGCGACGCTCCTCATTCGCAAACGAACTGATCATCTCGGTTATCAGATCGAGCCACTGATCGATCTGCGCCTGTTCAGCATTGAAATCACATTCCTGCATCTTGCGCTTCTGATAGAACAGTGTGATGCACTTTGGCTTGGTAAAGATGCCTACCCGCTCGCAGGGATAGCATCCGCGGAAGACAAGCTTCTTGTCCTTGACCTCGGTGTAGATGATGCATTTGTCGAAAATGAAAACTTTCGATCGGTAGCCGCGCTTCAGGGTGTGATCGAACGCGTGGAATTCACTGACCTTACGGAATTTTCCTTGATAGAACACGTTCAACTGAAATGAGAGGAAAATGTATTTATTCGAAGACACTTGCATGACTGGTCTTACGTCATTGCACTCGACGATGTCGTTTATGACTTCCGATTCGTTGGTCATTGTCAGCAGAGTGCGGATTTTTTTCTCCAAACGACAGCACGCCTCGATGACAGGTTTGAAGTAGAAGTCACGATGCTTGAACAGCGTCTGCAATTAAATTGACAATCAGTCACAGTTGGGGACAATTGAATTATAATTGGCGTTACCGTTATGAACTGCTGGAGCAGTAATGGATATCTAGCCATTCTTTGGATTGGTTGCACAAGGAAACTGTTGATGCCGAGTTTGTCATCGATCTCCGACTGAAGGCGCTGTAAATTAAAATTGTCGGTTTAATGTGATTTTTAAGAGGGTTGTGTGATACACGACATTGAATGTATTTCAATTATTTCAACTGAAAATAAGTTTGTGGACAAGTTCTGAAAAGTCAAAAGAATGTGTAATGATTTGGAGCCCTGAAGACCGTTCCGTTAAATCTTACAGTCAAAGTCCGAGAGTCAACACGAGAGTTGGAGACATCGACCCCGGTGAAGTAACTAGCTGGGAAGGGATCTTAATCAGCTGGGTTTACCAAACAGGAGGGTGATAGCAAAGGACCGTACTAGTTGAACAGGCATGATGGCTGAGCCCCAGGTCCCAGCAAAAAGTAGAATTGCAACTAACCGCTGTCTATTTAAGGGATACACCGAAATGTTTAACCATCTGAGATTTTGTCGATGGATTTTCCGGATTTCTGCCTCTAAGACACTGCAATGATGGGAAAGGTCGAGTACCTTTTCGTGGGCAAAATAATGGATTTTTTAAAACCAAGTCTTAGGCAAAGCTGCCTCCAAAGCCTGTTACCATTACTGTTCACACAAATGACAGGACAATGCACATTTCTCACACTTGCTCTGACTGAAGGAATACTTGTAACATTAGCCACGAAGGTATCAGGGGCAAATGCCTTGCAAAATGTCCAAAATGTCAATATTAATACCGAAGGGCCCGCCACAGTATGCATTCTACATTCTTTAAGGAGTATATGAAACAGATGCCATTAAGAAAATGTTTACAACCTTCACATAGCACACCTACAGCACGTATAGGATATAATTGGAATGAAAAGACACCATCAAATCATGCTAAGAATTTCCGAATAAGCCAGGCCTCATGCTACAAAAGTTGAACCACGGGAAGCCTTGAACTGGAAGGCATGCGCAATATTCTCCGGACTTTCCACTAGCGGTTAACAATCTCTTCCGCTCCCTATCTTAGTCGCTACCATCGACAAATAAACTGCATAAGAACTAACCCAACAATTTCTAAGACGTAAGACCGGATAATTTTTGACGGACAAGATTCAGGAAATTGGTCGAACCTTGTCCGTCGTCTATTGCGTTGTCCCAATGGCTCAGAATCGAAGACTTTTCGGGCCGGAGCAGTGCCGTCCATACGCTCTACATGGCCTAGCCACCTTAAGCACATGTAGCTGTACAGCTCATAGAGTTCGTAGCGTCCAGGTTTTCGTGCCATAGAGTAGGAATGGGATGATCAAGATGTTACATAAAGCACGCTTAGTCCATCGAGAGAGAGCTTTATTACTCAATTGTCTCTTGAGCTCAAAGAAGCAGCAATTGAACTCGCTTTTGAAAGATCGTGCCTCTCGTGTTGACTTGTGAGTCACGCACGATTTTTTCAAGAATGATGTTCAAAAAGTGATATGATAGCGCATCGCCTTGTCTAAAATCTTTTTTTACATTGAAGGTCTCGGTGAGTTCGCTCCCAACCTTGACGGACCAGCAAGAATTCTCCATTGTCATCCTACACAATCTGACGACTTTGGTAAGAATGTAAAAACTAGACATGGCACTGTATAGCTCGGCTCTAAACACACTGTCATATGCAACCTGTTGGTTGAGGCCCAGGTCCACCCCGGACATTAGCGCCAAAAGAAGAAGAAGAAGCCTACTTCGGGAGTTAGCGCTACCTCCACCCATAATGTCTTAATGGAGATTCAGTGCAGAAGTGTCCTGAAAAACACAAAATCTGCCTACATTTTTATGCAGAGAACAGCGCGGCAAATTAGTGGTATTCCTATAAGAATCTGTCAGCGAAGAACACAAGTTCCAGTCACTTCTTCGGCTCAGCAACAAGAGCAAGGCTTTAAGTACAAGGCTCTTTGAATTGGATAGCTTGTCCATTCAGTCTCTTACACTCTCAAAGTCACTGGCCTGAGTGGGTTGCTGGCTTTCTCTTGATTGAACGGTCTGGTAGGTTTATATTTAGACATTCATGTGGCGAAGCTAGGGCACCCAGCATCAGCATTCTGGACAGAGTATCACAATGGATAGTTAATGACCTCAGCCACGAGTAAATGGGGACAACAACATTGCACAGAATTCGGACGTAGAATTTTTCGTAAATTCTTTCAATTTGTATTTGCAACACTTCGGGCATCACAATTGTCCTGTCGCATTTTTTTAAGAGAAAAGCTCTACATGCGATTTTTGGTCCTGTTTAAATTTATGACATCTACGAGAAGAGAAAAGGATTTAACCCCACTGCATAGCGCAGTGAGGCCTGTACACTTCATTAGAAATGTTCACCTCCAGTTGCCATCAACGAAAAAGGGACAAACGAAGATGCCTGTCTTCCGCTTTAAAGCACCTATGTCTCACAGCCATATAGTATGATTGAAATGAACCCTGCTTGATCTTTCGGGAGAGACTTAATTGCCTCTGGATTTTGTTGATTCAGAAGAAAGAGCGAATAAGTGATTGATTTCAGTTCTAAAGTTGTTATCTCTATTTGATCAACAGCCGCAGTAGAGGACATCCTTGAGCAAGTGGCAGTTGGAACGCAGCCAAAGAGTGTTTCTCATTGGCAGAGCTAAGGGTGCGTCATCTTCTTTTTGCAAATGACTAAGTCATGCTCACATCGTCCCAGACGGAAATCCAAAGCGTTCCATGTGCTGCTGCCCGGATGAAGCTGAATGTAACAAAGCCGAGATTTTTGATATTTGGAATCCCCGCTTTCCAAATAAATCTTTTCCACAGGATTCACCAATCTGAATCAGTAAACTTGAGGATCTGTATTCAGGAGATCCGAGCTTATAGTTAAAACGAAGTTAGCGGTTTTCAACTCTCCAGCTCTTACCTATGGTCATGAAAATTAGGTAATGGCCGAAAGAATGAGATCGATGCTGAGATGGGACGTCTTCGTGCTGTTGTCGGATAGGCTCAGAAACACGACATTGCGCAAGGATATAAGGATATCAACTTTGAGCAGCTGCCTTTTTTCAAACGGAAATGGCGTGCCAACGTCCAAGGCGTGCCATGGATGTAATTTCATCAGCGTGGTAACCACTTGGCGAACCCAACAGGATGTATACAAAGGCATTGTCTGATTTGAACATTTACCACCCAACTAAACGATCAATTCAGGGTTGAACAACTTACAAAATTGAACAATGCAGTTGAAGAGAAGCGGCCCGAATTGACAAATTGACAGATGCTATATTCCATCATAACAGTGCAAGACCACACACATTTATGGTCACTCGGCAAAAGTTATAAAAGCCTGGTTGTGATGTTTTGCTACATCCACCATATATGTATGCTGACCTTGCGCCATCCGATAACTATTTATTTCGATTTTTGCAAAAATCCTTGAGTGGTAAATATTTCAATAACGATGAACTCGTACTTAGTTCAGTTTTTTGCTGATAATATCCAGAGATTTTATGACCATGGAATTATGATTCTGCCTGAAAGATGGCAAAAGGTTATTGTTTAAAATCGGCAACACATTACAGAATAGAGTTATTTCTTTCCATGAAAAATTTAATTTTCTAAAAAAATCAATTCATTACTTGCCAACTTAACTCAACCCGGCAAGATGCCAACACTGTTCTTGCAAGGGATATACATAGTTAAATTGACACAAGTCTTCTTGTTGCGCCCCATGGTAGACTTTAATCAACATGGGGTGCAAAAAGGAGTCAGCGTGCGAGAGACACGTTGGTTGAGTACCAGATCCAGCTCGCCTATAATGATACTTGAAGGAGATGATGAACAATATTGTAGCAAAGGCCCGTGGACGACATGTATCTCTAAAATTTTTATTGCCAAGCGGAGAGTAATAGTTCATTCACTTATTTATTTGTTTCATTAGCTACAATGAAGCCGTCGCACATGTTTAACAAAAAACATTCTTAAGTCGCGTATAATTAAGGTACAAGTCTCTTGAAAATTTGTCGATGGGAATTTGTGATTGCCCACTGTCACACTTCATCGCATCAATTCCATGAGTCAGTCAGTTTCAACTTTACATTTCTTCTTGACATAATCTTTGCATCATCTTTAGCTCATTTGCAACGCTCTTCATATACATTCAGTGCACGTTCAGAGCTCACGTTTCGAAACCTATCTTGAAGGATCTCCATAACCCGTCAGTCAACGAACGGATTGAAACTGATCAGCATTAAGCATGACAATTATTAGCCGGTATTCTTTTATGTCTGTTACAGGTTTAGTTTCATTGACTAAAAAACAGAAGAAACTGATGAATGCAAAATAGATTGCAGTGGTACGCAGTTTTTCCCAGGGATACAAATTTAATATCAAGAAGGGGAAAAAAACGAACAAAATTTGGCCGATAAAATGGAAGATGTTCATTTAAATAATGTAGTAGGGCTGTTCAAAAAATAAGGTTAATTTTTAAATTTCGCGGGCTACGTACATTCGATTTATTATTTTGTTTTGTTGGTACACTAGTCTCGAAATTATGTTCACAGCTTCAGCTATATACCACATTTATATTGTTTGTTAGAGGCATAAGAGTTTGACGTGTTTTGCGTGTACGGCGATTTGCTGCTATCGAAAAGAATTGATCAAATAATTTGGATTCAATTTTGTGTGAAAAATTGAATTTGCAGTTCAAAATCACTTGAAATGTTGACAGTGGCATACAATGAGTCAAAAAAATGTATACAAGTGGTGAAAGCTTTTCAAAAAAAAGTCGAGAAGATGTGAATGATGACGCTCGCCCTGGGAGCCTCAGCATAATAACAATTAAGGTGTTGAGAAAGTGAAGAAAATTGTTATGGAGAATGGAGAATCATCGAATTACTAAGCTCATGCCATGCAATTTTTTCGGAAGTTTTTGACATGAAGCATGTTGCAGCGAAGTTCGTCCCAAAAAAGCTCAATTTGGGCCTTTTGGGACGCTCGATTGGGCCCCCTTCGACTTTTTCCTGTTCCCAAGATTGAAGAGACCCATGAAAGGATGGCGATTTGCGACGATTGAGGAGATACAAACCGAATCGCTGAGAAGGCTCAAGGGCATACCAAAAACTCCATATCAGAACTGCCTCAGGGATTGAAAAAAAAGCACTTAGGGGGGAAGAATAGAAATTAATGAATAAATAAATATTTTTTGAGAAAAATGACAATTAACCATTTTTTGAACAGAACTCGTATGAGTGGCTCACAACTTCCTTTCGCTAAAAAATTGTCAAGTTAGTTGCCCAGGTAAAAAGGTAAATACAGTTTGAACAACCTCAAACAAGTACTTCGCCGAGAATGGTTCGAAATACAGCAGAGCCACTTGCGTCTTTGCCAGTCTTAAGGCCATTATTCGCGCCAAAGACGGGCCCACCGAAAACTACTGATACAATTTGAAAATTTATGTCTTTTCCAAAAGTTTTTGTTTGGACCCAAATAAAAAAATAAAGCATATTTAAAAATTTGGAGTTCGAGTCATTCACCTTATAGCAAAGTAAATGAAGCCAACAAATAATACGAGGTATTAATGCCACTTTGATATAAAATAAATAATAAATAATAATTAGTGGCACTACAGCCAACAAGGGACCAGGGCCTAGCTTATACAACAACTACTCGTGTTGTGCATGCTACTGTTCCCTCAGGAGTAGAAGGGACAAATTACCGACTCCGAACGGCGAGATTTGAGAAGCTTTTCATAGACAACGGTGGTAGGTGTTCAAGGCGAGTAGAAGTATTTGATGTAAAATGAGAAGACACAAGATTAGGGAGATCTTCAGTACATTGTATTCCTTTAAAATCAATGAACACAATGATGGTTTAAAACAATTTTGTAATGGAAATGGTAATAGATGAAGTCTGCTTTGGCTCCGCTCCTTTGAAACTCTGGAAAAGTTTCTCAGATATTTCCTCAGACGAACTTTAAAGCTTCCTAGTAACTCTCCTACTTACATGTTGCACTTAGCGACGGGAGTTCTACCCTTCTTCCTGAATACTCTTAAACTACAAATTTAATATATTTATTAGGTCTATGCGATGAGGCAAAAGAGAATCCCGAAGTTGGTGCTCTCTCAAATGCAAAGATATAAAGTAAATGAATGGGAGTCTTTAGGATCAGAATGCAGTTATAGCTTTAATTTCTCACCAAGCGAACAACTACCACCCCCAAAGCAAAAACTAAACACCCTGCTCCAGAAAACTAGCCTCAAATATTTCGATAATTGCAAAAATTAAGCACAGCCATCCCAATATAGAGCCTACTACAGCAAAATGAATCACAATCTACAAGAAGGAACGTATTTTTTAAACAGCTACCCGGCAGAAAGAATTAGTATGATTTTTAAAATAAGAGGCGAACTTCTCAACTTATATTTCATACCGCCTCGTCCTGATCTTCCAATCTTATGTGAACTGTGCAATCTCAGAGAACGTGAGGACGTATTTCACTTCATTGCTAAATGCCCTATACTGAAGGAGTTTCGCAGTCATTTTTTCAGTGTTCAGACACTTGAGCTGAAAGAAGCGATAAATATTTTGAATAGTAGCAGAGGATGGGACCTACTCTACAACTACACAGTCAACGCACTGCGCTACAGGAATTGCATAATTGCATGGGCGGATTAGCCAACAAGCACAGAGTCAAAGACTTGTCAACAGCATACCGGCTAATCGACTTTGCAGCATCCCGTATTACAGTTATAGATTTCTAAATACCGACGCCTTCAGCATTTTGAATGTGCAAATGCCTTTTCTAACCATTTCGTTCTTGATGCCAAGTTCAGATCTGGACTATCCAACGAGAAGCACCTAAGCGCCTGAGTGAAAAACTCATCCCTGTGCAACGTCAACAATCAATGAAATCTGTAACTCGACTGCATTAAGTACGGAGCGGAAACCACCATAGCTTAAAAATCTCCAATCGCAAAGAGTCATTTGCCAAAACGAAAAGATACGTTGTAAGATGAAAAAGTCCAACGTAGCTTAACAGCTGGCAAATAGAGGAATATCACGTAAAACCAAAGCAGCTGGAAACTGTCTTCAAACAATGTTCGCAAGCTCTTCGAAACAGTGAAAAAGAAACTCACCACCGAATCGCAGAGAATAGTGAATATTTAAAAAGAATTTCCATCAACTCCATAATGAGCGTCAAGTAGAAAAAAAAGTACATAGCCCTTCTCACCCAACCTACACTAGGAAATCGCTACTACCTCGGATTGCACATGGAAGGCTGCCGTATTTCAAAAAGAGGGACCCGTCAGACTGAACTAATAAATAAGACACCTAAGTTTACAAAAGTAGCTAAATGCACATATGAACACGCAGCCACACTGCATCTCAGAAGACAACCGTGGCTGCCTGTATTTTCTTGACTAAGAATCGTGCTTCAAGTGAAATTCGCCTTTTGGTCAATTTTCAGTGTGTTCTTTTGTGTGTAAGCAGACAGGAGTATGCTTCAAAGGAATTCCCGTAAACACAAGAAAACCAAAAACTTACCTTAAAATAATCCTTGTGAGCATCGCACAGCTTGAGTGACCTTTGCTTGTTCATCGTAAATAGAACGTACGCATAGAAACAATTCTCCTGTGAAGGTAAATACCTCAACTTTAGCATTCAGTTAAAACAAAAAGTCCTCATACTCACGTCAATGAATAGGGAAAAGTCATCGAACAGCCGCTTAAGATCTTCTCGATTCCTCAACAACATTGGCAGGAACTCATCGCGATGGAACTCAGCGATTTGCTCAACATTACCCAGCAGAACGAATTTCTTGCCCCGCAGTCCCAGTGGTAAGTCCTTCCTCTTGAAAATGTTCCCATAATTTGTTATACCTCGCAGAAGATTCTCCACGTAGGTCTCCTCTGTCTTGATTAGCTCATCCAGAATCGGCTGTACATGAGTTGACAACTTCATGACGGTTTTCTCTCGGAGGACTGGCTCTTCCTGCTCCTCCTGCTCACTGAAAGCGTGGGAATTGAATTTAAATTAAGGAGCAATGGGATAAACGATTCTTGACCTTACCCATGGTAATACGATTTGTACTTGTTCAAAACGGCATGATTCGTTGTGCCAAGTATTTCAGTCTTTGGACGTGGCGTTGATCTGAAGTTTCTGAAAAGATTTGCAAATGGATCAGTCATTACACCGTGGATCACATTTGTAGGTTTAAGAAAGATATACACAGACGCACAGAAAATATTCATTACTGATGTAATTAAATGGTACATGAAAAAAAATGGGTGCATTAACTTTTCGGTTTCAAAAGTAAAGCTAAATAAAATATACCCAGCAAACATATTAGAAAAAAGTATTAATTTTGTTATAATGCTTGTATTTTGCCATTATTTGTGAAAGGTAAGAAACCTCCCAAAGATTTGCAGTAGGCAATATATTTGCTAACCACTTTCTTCACACATTTCTGTCGGTGTCTTAAATCGGGGACTATTCACGTAAGGGAGGTTTCAAGCGTTACATATGCAATGGTGTCAAAATGCATGATGCTGGAGGCCAATTCATGCCTGCAAACCGCGAAACTATGCGACCAGGACGGTTCTAACGCAATGAAGAGTGACTGGCTTGTTACCCCGTTTTGCTGGAATCACATTTAATCCAAGTCACAATCTTCCACCGAATTGACCGTAACCATTCGCCCAAGCCCACATGAGGACTGCCCGCGTCCTTCTTAAGGGCTTCCATCCACAGTTGGATCTCTCGACAGCACACTCAGACTTGTTAAGACTCTTCAGAATCGCTTGGTCCCAACTGTCAGCAAAGAAATCCACGTCATTTCTGTTATCTCTTGAGAGAATAGAATGCAAACGACTCTTTGGCGTGACACTTCACTTAGCATTTAGTTGTGCTTGAGCTTTGTGATGAGAGCCTCTGCGATGCCTGTAGAAAATGTGAAGACACTGCAGAGCACTTCCTTTGTCAATATCCCGCCTCTACGCGGATCAGTTGGCGGCTGTTTGGTGCTGATGTGATTGAAAATCTATGGTATTGCTTTGGAAGACCAAAAAATTACACTTAATGTAGTCTACTGGTAGTACAATGGACAAGTTTTCGAGTTTGGGCGCTCCAGTGCAATGTTTCCCAACCTTCAACAAAAAATAAATCCCCCCGTAAAGAAATGCGGATACCTTTTGACCATAAAACACACCAAAAAATCAACCTCTTCGATCATTTGTGTGTTTTTCTAAGCCCGATATGCGACAATTTTGGTTTTTTACATACCCAAAAATGAGTGAGAAATATGCCTGCAAACAATTATAATCAAGTTCGTAAGCCCGCATGTTCCACTAAAGGGGTAACGGGAGCAATGCACACACGAGAGACCTCCAGTTCGCTCGATCCTTTGCCATCGACTCAAGCTAATTAGGAGCTTCCCAAGCGCAACCAGACGAGTTTAGGGACTTGATGCAATCATCCCGCCCGGGATCTGCGGCCTACCTGATGGAACTGCATCTAGGGCACCCTTCAGAAGTCATGATGAAGGGGACATCCATACCGCGTGGCCAAACCATCAAAACATAGCCCTTTCAGTTCGAGGTAGTAAAAGTTACCCCGCACTGTCGCGTTTGTCACACAATGCCGGTGAGTAACTCCAGGAACGGCACGTAGAAATCTCATCCAGTGAACTTGTATTCGCAATCTTACTCTTTTATCAAATTTTTTGACCATAGGCAAGAGTTAAAACAAACACTGAGTTAAAAAACCGATAATTTGGCTTTGACACCACGCTCAGCCTTACTAATTACTGATCTTCCAAGCTGATTCAACATTTATCGAGCTTGGCCATTCCTACAATTGGTTCCGTCTGAGTCTTCAACAGAAATCGTTGAAAGATCTCTTTGTGGAACCATCGTCTGCAAACTGAATGTTTTGTGATGTTCATGTATCGAGAGGGGCTGAATTGTGAACTGATCGACGCTTGGTGTTGTGTACGCTGGATCTTACTGATAAAGTACAACTCCTGCGGAATCCAAGAATGAATGGTAACACGAATGCGGTGGGAGGGACCACATGTCAATGGAGTGCGGCAAAATTTTGTACGACACATATCCGAAAGGGTTGACCAAATTCCAACTGTTCCATCGCATGTATAAGAAGAATGGCGACTGTTTTCAACAGCTGTCATAACCGCTGCGCGTGATGTTTGTGGAGTGTAGCTGATTGGTGTGGTGGCTGGCTGGCGAGAAGTTGGAAATCGATCAGAACTGAAGGTGTTCTGGTAAGCTATTCGTAAACTCAGAGGAACAAAGTTCAATATCATCGAATGAATTAAATGGATATCTTACGCAGATGGAGCGCACTTTTTTTCGGAGCGGCTATATTCCATATGTGAATGTGACAGGCCTGTTGTCTTAAATGGGGGGAAGAGAAGTCGAAGCAAGCTACGTTGGCGGTTGAGTCGCTCAAAGTTGGCGAGTCCGCCGGAGTGGATAAAATCCGGTTAGAAATGCTTAAGGCTTTGGGTAAAGAGGGAGTTTTGTGGCTCTCCCGTGTTATTAAGGTGACCTGCGAATGTGGTGAGAGGCCTGGAGATCGTTCCTCTTTTCGAAAGGGGGGACAAGAGAGAGTACTCCAATTAACGGGGCATATCTCTTCTAAGTCTCCCCTGTAAGTTCTAAGCGAATATGATGGAAGCGCCTTCTAGAGCTACGATTGAGTCTAGGTTGAGGAATGAGCAGTGTGGCTTTCATTCCGGCAGAAGTACAATCGACCAGCTTTTTATTTTAAGGTTGACTTGGGAAGGCTGTGTTCAGTGTACAGACTGGTTTGTAGACTTGAAAAAGGCATACGAACGAGTCCTTCGAGGTGTTCTGTTCTTCTGAAGTGTTCTGCAGCAGTATGAGGCCAGACAAGTGCACAGTCAATAAGTTTGTGGGCGTATCTTTTTAAGCTGATATAAGGATAAATGTGGACAAGTCCGAATTTATAGTAATTTCAAAAATATCTGTCCAATGCACCCTACACGCTAGTTGAGTTCCGTTGAAACAGATGGAGAAGTTTAGGTATCTGGGAGTTCTTTTCAGAAACGCTGAACTCTCTTGTAAGATTGGCCAAGCTGGGTTAATTTTAAAGCAGCTTTGTGTCAACCCTAAGGAATTGATTTTTAACTCAGTGCCTGTTCCAACTTTTACCTATGGTCATGAATTTTGGGAAATGACCAAACGAATAAGGTCGCGAACACGAGTTGCCAAAATAAGTGACTAGGCAGGATAGGTTGAGAAACACGATAGTGTGGGGGGAACTGAATGTTGGGCAGCTGTTTCTTTGGACGGAAAGGGCTATGTTTTAATGGTTTGGCCACGTGGTATGGATGTCCAATTCATTACATTATGTGGCATTATGTGACCGTGCACTCGGCAGACCCAGACCAATGGTTGGATAAAGTCCCTAAGCTCGCCTAGTAGCGCTTGGGAATAGCTAATGATGAGTTAAACTCTATGCCAGAGGATTGAGTGGTCTGGAGGTCTCAATTGCGTGGCTGACCCCTTCAGTGAAATACTGAAAACGATAACACTGATTATATGCACTCCCTGAGGCTTAAGAAACGGTAAATGTATGGTAGGGGAGACCTTATGTACAATAATATGACATCCGCGTGTTAAGGAGCCGACTTCAGCAAGATATGCGTACCACAGTTTACTGTAGTTCTCCAAACATAATCAAATAATTCCTTCCCCCCATCAATCAAAGAAAACTGTCTCACGATTATACTAAGGCATGAAAAAAATGACACGTATCCGCCCGAGTGGGCAAATATATTCACCTTGCACCCATTCACTTTGACGCAGTCCACTTGGCAGACAATTTCTCGACAATCAACATAAAATCCGTGAAACCAAAGCGAATCTTCCTATACATGACCGACGTGTCATCAGCTTGTCATCACACCCATAAATCAACCCAACCGCACATGTGCGACTCTACAATCATGCACTCTGCAGTTGCCACTATCCGACTGATCGTGCATATGACTATTTCAAGGTTCAAAACGTATCTCACGTGTCATGTTCCAGACAAAACACTGAGGACTAGCTTGACCTACGCTCTCAGATATACACCTCTCCAGTCAGAGTTCTGACAATAGTGTTCAGTTACGTATCGCCGGGAAAGAAACAACACGTTCCGAGAGAAAGTTATCTATGTGTCTGTCTCCATTGTGAGACAACTCAACAAGAGAACAACAGCGACAGACGTTCACGCGTTACAGCATTTCACTCCGTGTCTTCTGAGCTGAATATGACTGTGTATAGTATGCGCTGCCTCACAGTTTTGCGGAGGTTTTGTTCGCTTCTGTGATAGCATTGATCGGGTTGATTTGTGACAAATTCATTGTGCTCTTATAGAAATTCATTGGCGTTCGTTGAACGCGTACTTTAAAGGTTTCCAATTCAGCATGAGATTGGAAGTGATCATTGGATTTCTAATAATGTGTTGCCGCCAAAGTCAATGAGAAAAATCAACAAAGAGTTCGAGGTTTGAGTTGTGAGTATGTGACTGGGGAAACTATTTGGTTCGAGGGAACTGTGAGATATGTACCTGAATTTGAAGAGAAACGTCTTAAGACACTGAAGAATAACGGAAGGGAGTTCTAACAAGGAGGCTATTCGGGTAATCAACCGATAAAGCGAAACCACGCCACACGACAGTGCCACCGAAACCACAATTTAAGATCTCAAATAGGACTTCCTTGAGAATTTGCCGCATTCTTCCTTCCTTATACAAACGACTTAACTTTTCAACAAGTCTTTGATACCAGATAAGCGATTTTGACACAACGACATCAAAGGTTATGTCGAGACGCAGGACATCATTTATCAAATGCGAAACATCAGCCATAAGTCATACAATGGGAACATGAAGTCAAGCAGACATTTTAGCGTCTGGGACTAAGGGCTGTTCTTAATCATCAAAGCATAGACTAGTTCCTTTGCTGTCGACAATGACTAACAGTTCTGCAAGGCCCACAAGAGTTCTGAGCTTAGCTTCTTAAGCAACTAGCCAACTAGCGTCATACTTTGGTTTCTAAGAGGAACCTACAGTTTATTGCTGATTCTGAAACGCGAAATTTAAGAAGCTTTTCTTGGCAATTATTACTTCTTGAGCGAGCGCAGCAATGCGGAAGAGGTAGTGCGTTGAAAAAATTCGAGATGAACAGTCAAGGAATCGAACTGGCGACTTTCGGCGTATAAGTCGACCCACTACGGCACGGCGGTTATCATAAGCAATACCTGCTAAAATGGCCCGTTGTATTGCTCCTTCTCCTTCAATCTGACTGAACAATAAAAGCACCTGGAAATGTAAATCATTTTACTTTCCAATTTTTGAAGGTTCAGCCGTACCAAACGGGAAATGCTTCCCCATCTCTATTGTCTCCAACCATTGTGACTATAAAGAAGAAAAATTTATGGCATGGATGGGTCCTTATCGAGCAATTCTTCCAATCGGCGTCTTCGAAGGATTGTGGTCTTCCTTAAAGCGGACGATGGAACCAATCATAGCACGTTGCTTCATCTAAGACATCTTCATCTAGAAATGACAATTATTTGCCTTCAAAATGCACATTTTTAAATAAGAACTCATTATTCTTTCTTGTTCTTCTTTATGTCGAATTCCGGTGTGGATCAGGGTCTCAACCAATATGCCTCACCAGCTAGCATTGTCTCTTGCCAGCTACATCCACTAGTATGGGCTATCAAGGACGAGGTGCTCTGTTGCGTCATCCCAATGATTCGGATTCAGAGACTCTTGGAGCTGGAATAGTATTATCCATCCGCTCTATATATGTACATGAGCTAGCCATTTCAATGGATGTTTCCGCAGATGCTTTACCGCTCCACATCTGACAGCGTTGGTCTTTGAAGAGGACCGCGTAACTTTCCTCTCAAAGAGACCAAGATTCTCTTCCTCCGTTTTCAATAGTGCCCATAACTTTGGCCCATACGCAAGACTGAGATTATCAAGCAGAGCCAGTTAAGTCCTTCAAACAGCGATTATCAAGAGTGACTCTGCGCTTAATTTTGGTACTGATGGTGTCATTCAGGTTAAATGCGGGCTGAGTTAGATGAAGTTGTTAGTTGCCTCAAAGTTCCTTCTGCTTACTACGATACTCAGTGCGAGACGTGAATGCTGTGCACCCTTTAGCTAGCTCTTATTTACCGCCAAACTCATTATGTTCTCTTCCAGTTCAACCTAAGCAAATGCCTCATTGGTGGTCAACGTGTCCTAATAGGTAAGTGCGTCGACCCAGACGCCGAAGGTCTAGGTTCGATTCCCGGACGGAACACCTCGCATTTTTTTCACGGCACCACCCCTTTCGATTTGCTGGCAACACTCAAAGAGTACTATCAGTCTTTGAGAAGCTTCTTAAATATCGCCATTCGGAGTCGGGAACCTACTATTGAGAGAACTGTACGCACAACACGAGAAGTTGCTGAAGAAGCTAGGCTCTGATCCCTTGTTGGCTCTAGTGCCAATAAAATTTTAAACGCCTTATTGACGATTTCTGTGTTCATTTAATCACGTCAAAAGCATACACGTACGACAGCAGCTGAACAGACTTTTAGAAGATTGTTCCTTTGGTATTGAGTTGTTAGTTTCAAGGATTATGTTGAAAAAGCCACATGACAGCGAAACGCCTTGCCTGAAACTTTTTCTAATTGAAGGTCTCGATGAGTACATTACCGGTCTTTAAGGAGCAACGGCAGTTCTCCATCTTCATCCTACAAAATCTGACGAGTTTGGTAGGAATGCCAAAACTAGACATGACACAGTGAAGTTCGTTCCTATGCAGGCTGTGATATGCGGCCTTAAAATGGACAAAAAGTGGTGGGTGTCGATTCGTACTTTTAAAGTATCTGCCGATGTGCGGAAATCAGGTCTATGGTGGACATCCCAGGCCTGAAACCACTGATCGATTGGTCACGAATGAAATTACGAGCATATCCAAATTGTGGAGTGTTTGAGTAATGTTCATGTCCCTTGGATGCTTCCAAATGCGTGCCCAATCTATGATTACAAATGTATAAAATTAGGTACCAATGAAATTGAGGTATTCCAAGTCGCATCCGTACAAGATTTAATTTGCAATCTTTTAAACGAGGAGCCAGTAGAAATCCATACACAGTCTGAAACAATTCATTCTTCGTTGAATCTTTGTGATGACATTGCCCATTGATAACACAACAAGTCATGTTGAGGCGTCTGTTTCTTAATGCTATGAAGCTTGACTAGGTTTATATTCAACAAACCGACAGGAAATACGCGAATGACTCAGATGTTATTTTAAAAGAGAAACCCGGTTAAGATCCCAGTCGTAATGATTATTTTTGACGACATAAACGACACTGCTGTGTTGAAAGCAAATTATTTATTTTATTTTGAAATTTACGTAACTCCCACGTTGACAATATCACGTGCGATGATGCTTTAATCGGGCTCACACGCTTGTTTGCTTTTGCAATCTTTTAAGTGTATCATTCCACACTCTGAGTTTAAAATAGTTGCTCGATTTGACTTGCGTGATGATAAGGGTTTTTTGAAAATAACAGAGACAACATACTTTGAAACACCGATTGAAGGTATTCCTTTCTTCAACCAAGCCCTTCTAGGACGAATTCCGTATAAAATAATCGCTCACCTCTAAGTGAACTTATTTGCCTATGGTGATATGCCTATTGTGATGCCCAAACCTATTTATTTTTTTTTTGTGCTGGGGCTTAAAATTTAACGGTAAGAAATGACCGTGTAGACTCATAGACTGAACAGCGGCGCACAGTGGTTCCGCAGTAGAAAAAATATGAAATAATTTTCTTGGCCAAGAGGTATTGGTTTTTCAATTCAACATATTTGAGAACCTGGAAAGCCAAAATTTTGTTGACTTCTAATGAGCCGTTTCGGTGTTCGACTAGCTCAAAGTTGGGACCTTCAAATTTTAAAAAATTTTACTTTTTTTAAAGAATTTGATGTGGCATATTTCTTAAAAATAATCCTCCTTGGAACTTCATGTTATACTGATTTGAAATGGCGTACATTTAACCTTCAACAGTTTTTTTACTTTGACCAATAGTTTCTAAAACCAGGCTTTTTGTAAAGGCCACTTTTTGCGGGAAGTACTTTCATGTTTGGTAAAGCATAACAAAAATACTCCAAGAGTTTTGAACGGGGGACCACATTTTTCTGAAATCTTGGAATATTCTCTATCGATGACGTAAATAGAAAAACGCACTTTTTTGCACTTGGAGAGAACGAGTCGCTTAAGTCGGGCATATTTTGGCATTTTTTTGAAACTTCCTACGATTTTCTTTCTAATGGTTGTATTCCGCAAATACCATCGGCATGAACCAAGAAGTTTTTATTATAGCTCTACGTAATATTTTAGGTTGTGAAAGTGTTGTAATAATAAAGTTTATTATTCTTTTTAGTATTTTATTGCAAATGTCGTAAAATATACGTCCGGTTTACATAGTGAAATAGTAAGGAATAGTAGGAAAATATAGATCAATAAAGAAATAACTAAAATTAAATTCTATTCCAACAAGTACCTGATCACAATAGGCTTATGAAGAGTATAGATTGCACTATATTCCAATCGCAAGAAAATGTTGATGTATCTTCTGGGCAAAGTGAATTTAAGCAAACATTTTCAAATGAAGATTTGAATCCATCCGATTCGTGATTATTCATGAAATTGTTGGTACCGCTATATAGTTAGTTAAGTAAAATAGTTTAATTTGAAAATCCTCGATTCTCTTCAACATCATACTGTAGGATGGTAAAATTACGACTAAAAAAGAATTTGTGGACCTTATACGTGACAAGAGATTAAGAGTTGAAAACAAAATTCGGAATTTACATGAAACAATAATTGCAACTAGTGTTATTAGAGTAAAATATGAATTGCATTTCACCATGATTAATCGGCGGGAGTGAAGATTTAATTCATCAAATGTTGGTATCATCTGATCCCTGGATAACATATTTGAGACCCGGAGGAGGAAGGAGTCACTCCCACTAGTAGTGAAGTGCATATAGTATCAGTATTACACTAAATTCCAACTTTACAATTTTTTACAACAAAAGTTTGTATTGAATGTAATTTTTCTAAAGAATACAAGTTTTTTTATTATTATGTATTGTTATTAAATATTTTTTTCATGCAATTAAATTAAAAAAGCGATTTTTTTTAACTTAACATTACTCTGTTATCCTTCACGCTGTATCAAACATTTTAGACAGTAGGAGGATCTTACGGCACTGATACTATACTCCAAATTTCATTAAGATCGGTTCAAAAGTTACAGATTTATTTCCGCGTTCCCCCACTGCGCGGCGTAGAGTAAGGCTATTGAAGTTGCATCGATGTCCCAGTGATGGCTATGCACAAGTCTCAAAGGCTTGACTTCAATCGACGCCAAGCTACCAAAACTACCAACAAAGAGTAAGATTGGACGTTTTGATCCAGTAAGTCACTTCTGGTTATGATCCCCACTATCATTCGAATATGTCTTTACAAGCGTAGATCGCATTGTGCACTTTTTGAATGTACCATTCCCAGCTCATTATTGTGGTTTCTAGGAGTAAACCTAATTGAAGTTTGATGAAATCAAGGTTCTGTGTATTTTTTAGTAAGAACTACAAGTCTTACTTAAATTTATATTGAAGCCGAACAGTCTAGCAATGAAGATAATAAATTAAACTAGCGGATAGATGAGAAAAGAAAATTAAGATGAGAAAAGGAAATTGATTTTTAAAAGAAACGAGATACACTTGCGATCGTCGCGGCGTAGTGGGTAAGAGCTTCGGCCCACGCGTCAGAACACCTTTTTTTTTTACGACACCACCCCTTTCGAGTAGGTGACAACACTTAAAGGGTACTAATCTTCTTCTTCTTCGGATGGCGCTACAGTCCGGGGTGGACCTGGGCCTCAACCAACATGCCTCTCCAGCTAGCACGATCTCTTGCCAGCTGCTTCCAGTTGCGCACTCCAAGTTGGTTGAGGTCCTTTTCCACTTGTGTGCGCCATCTCAATCTAGGACGTCCTTTGTTGCGTTGTCCCTGTGGTTCGGATTCGAAGACTCTTCGGGCCGGAGCAGTGCTGTCCATCCGCTCTACATGGCCTAGCCACCTTAAGCGTTGTATCCGTAGACGCTTGACTAGGTTCATGCCGCCGTACAGCCCATACAGTTCGTAGTTGAATCTTCTCCTCCAGATGCCATCAACGCAAACAGGATCAAAAATCGCACGCAGAACTTTTCTGTCTAACAGACCAAGGGCTTCCTCATCCGCTTTTAGTAACGTCCAGGTTTCTGCGCCGTAAAGCAGGACAGGGATGATCAAGGTGTTGTACAAAGTTACTTTGGTCGTTCGGGAGAGGGCTTTATTACTCAATTGCCTCTTAAGCCCAAAGAAACAGCGATTGGCAAGAGTGATTCTGCGCTTGATTTCGGTACTGATGTTATTGTCCCTATTCACCGCGGAGCCGAGATAGATGAAGTCCTTAACTACCTCGAAATGTCTGCTGCCCATAGTGACGCTCTGTCCGAGACGTCGATGTTCTGCGTCCTTCTTCGATGACAGCATATACTTAGTTTTGCCCTCGTTTACCACCAGTCCCACTTTAGCGGAAAGGGTACTAATAGTCTATGAAAAACTTCTCAAATCTCACCGTTCGGAGTCAGCAAAAAACTGTTATTCCCTTCTTCTCGTGAGAGAACAATAGCACGAGTAGTTGATGCAGAACGTAAGCTCCAATCCCTTGTGTTCTGTAGTGCCACTCAATTATTATAATTGCACCCTAAACAGCGAAAAGGATACAAAACATGAAAGTGTGAAGTGAGCAATCTGCTTTCTTCACCTCTAAGATCTCACACGCAATACCCGCATCGCTAGGAGTGCCTATCAGTTTTCCCCTCAAGACCTCTTTCAAATATACAAGTAGGTTTAGGGACTCGTTCTTCAGCCGCACTATGCGAATATGGAATTCCATTTTTCCCAACCCCTCCTCAACACACTTATGATCCACAGGCTTTCGAAACTAATGTGCACCGTCTTTCATTCTTCCTACAGTTTATTGGTACCGATAATAGCTAATGAAATGGAGAGTGTGATAGGAGATTATTATTTTCGCAGGAACCATCCGATGTTTTCTGACAAATAAAGATTTAAATGAAGGAGTCGCACGTAAAAAGCCTTATGTTACCATTGAACACATTTCGAAGGATCATTCAGGAGCAAGTCATATTTGCTGATGAGTACAAATTTAATATTTTTGGATCCGATGGGCGATCTAATCTATGGCGCAAGTCAAATACAAAGTTTCAATACTAACACTTAACAGCCAACAGTCAAGCATGAAGGTGGTCACGTCATGGTTTGGGACATGACTTTCCGACTCCCGGCGCTGTGTGTCAGTGCTGGGAGTCGGAAAGTTATACTTTAATGAAAGCAAAGTGAATAAAACTTGCTTCAAAATACAGAACAATTAAGAATGAAGGACACTTTCCGCTTTTAACTAGACAATGCCCCGGAACATGCTTCAGAAATTATTCAAACTTGGCTTACTTATAATTGAACGCTATGAAGCCGCGGTTACAATCACTGACTCAATTTGGACGCAAATATTCCTTAACGTATCATTAAAAAAAGATCTCAACACAATCTTAAATGAAAAATAGGCAAGAATTCCTTGTGCAACGACGAAGAAGTTACTGGAATCATATCCTAACCGGCTTAAGACTGTTTACCGGGAAAAAGGGGCCAATTTTAATAATAATGAAAAACATTAAATTATAGAATTTATTGTGTTTTTTGTTTTTTTTTTTTTTTTGTTAAGATTTATAAGCTTAAATCTCAACTAACCTTGTGCGTTTTTTCTTCGTTTAGAATCTATACCTGTTTGAATTTACAAATAACAAGTGTATCAAATAAACTGGGAGCCACTTTATATACCTTCGGTGCGTATTGTGAGTGATCCTCTAGCGTACGCCATTCATTAAAAAAAGACATCAGATATCTTTTCTTTTTTTTCGACTTATAGCAACTGGACGAAAAACTACCGCAATTCGTAAATGGAATGCCGGCATGCGGTGCATGAGGGAAATGCAAACAGACAACATTCTCATTATCAGTGCTACAGTTTAAATACTCAACTCAAATTAATATTGCACAATCCTCTGACATTACCGACATGTTTTCAAGACTTTCAACTGGCTGGCACTTAAAATTAGCTTTTTTTATTTGAGAAACGAAACAATGTCCGCATCCCCATCCTTATATTCAAGCCCCATTGAAAGTCTGATCAGAGTAGAATGTAAGAAATCAAATTTTTAGATTTACGAGTGTTTACCGCAAAAGTTCAAATCCAGCTGAATCCCACGAGTTCAGTTCGTAACGCGATTTAGATCTCCGCAACACAACCATTATCCCACTACAAATATTTACTGCCAACGTCGACGATAACTGAAAGCACTTTCACTATCTATGAAGGAATTTAATTTACTGCGCCCAAATACGTAGGACCTTCGCATAAAATGGAAACCCTCTATCAATTAAAAGATTATCTCTCTCCATTGACCACGGAATGGCCAATAGCCGGCCATAGCCGATTTGAAGTCGTCATCCAGCAGCAGTCGCTTTGTTCGCTTTGTTGGAATATTTCACGTAGTTTTGCGATGAACAACTGCGAAGCAGTTCGTGTGACAAAGTAGCGCTTTGCGTATCTGACCAAGATAGCGTTTATCTGAACGAATCGTTATCGCACTCTTTAAATAGACGCAACGGGAAATAGCGTCGGGGTAGGGCACATTTGCTTTACTGATTTCCAAATGGGTTTGCCGAGTTTTGCATTTACGAGCAAATGTAATGTAATCGAGTTGTAAGCACTGATTGGTGGGGAAACCACGAAAATAATTCCGATAGCGAATGGGTTGTAAATGTCGGTTAACTATATCGATACTCACGAAAACTTTTTAATGGAATGATGGTGTCTTTGGTCACTCTGGCAATTTGTTCATGGGACTGCTTGAATGTCATACCTTTGTGAGATTCAATGCCGAAGAGCTTTTATATTCAACAGGGGCCTACTTGGGCCTGGTTATGGGAACCAGAGTTACTTAGACCAAATTGAACCTTTGTGCGGAGTTGCTTCAAAATGCTCAGTACATGCGACATGAGTACACAGGTATTGCTTCAGCTATACTGCTATATGATTGAAATTGTAATTTAATGCTAACAGATCACTTTATAAGTCCCAGGACATATAGGGGGCGCCACTAACGAAAATTATTCATTTACAATTAATTCTTTTGTTAGTGGTGCCCCCTATATGTCCCGGGACTTATTGAGTGATGTGTTGTAGCACTTTTTCTCCTCCTTCACATGGTGTAGGGGATTGACCTTTTATGCTTGATTTTCTTGCTTTCTTAAGGTTTCGTTTGTGGAAACGAAACTCTTACAATCTCAGTAATTTCTGTGAGTCTGTATGTTTGCTCATCTCTCTGTCTCTTATCCATTAGTCCGTCTGTCGGTTTATTTCTCTGCATTTTTGCCCACTGTCTGTCTGTCTGTTTGTATGTCTTTCACACATATGTAGGTGCATACCTCCCAGACATTTGATAACTTGCCACATTTTAGCTAGTGATGAAAATCTGTGCAGACATTTTTTTACGCACTTGAAATAGGCACACCCTGTGTCTTTAATTGAATTTCCGCTTTCTTAGCATGGGTATTGAACCCTCATCGCATGGAATCGTCTGATTCTAGCACATGCGTTCGAAAAAATTACGAGAAATAAATAAAGATTGTTGTGGAAGAGTTTCGAAACATGTTTCCCTTTCTTCAGGATGGGTTCACGTATACGTAACGTCGGGTCGAAAAGACAAGAAAGCTCATAAACATTTTTAAGACACTTTAATTGTCTGTCCATTATGCAGACATTTGGCTCCATAGTCGAAAAAGTGTATTCCAACGCACACCAGTTTCTACAACTAAGTACCAATACTTTTTAAATGATATTATGAGAATGTTCAAAGAAAATGCGTCATTTAAAGAGATTACCAAAGTATAAGCAAAAGTTTGGAGCTGCACCTCATATCGGGTGATTCATCGTGAGGTTTGATATTCAATAGGATATTTTTAACGGATCACGTATACTCCTGTCAAACTGATTTGCCATTTTTGTTCAGTATCGATTGGCAAATCATCATGGAAAGACTCATATCACAAAAGCATCTCCAGGTTATGCTGGTTGAATGTTTTTTGTGCTATTCGAAGAACTTATGGCCTTCTGAAGCCCCTAGTTCGAACAGCATTCGCAAATTTGAGTCCCAGTTTACATTAGTGAAAGGTACTTTGCCGGTTAGACAACACCCAGCAGTGAGTATACGCGAAGGACTTGACGAAACCATTCGTCGTAATTATCAACAACTTGACCTTGTTACCGGACTGTATTTTTCTTGAATTTCAAGCATATGGTCTCGGACGAAAAGCCGTATAGCAAGTGAAACATGGACTTGGACATGGAAATCATTTTGGTAAGCACTTCATTTTACGTTTTGCTACCGTAAATTGGCCGACTAAGTCGTGCGATATCACACATTTCAACTATTTTCTCTGGAGATATGTAAAGTCTCATTCTTCTGGAATAAGCCAACGCATTGGCAGCCAACATTATTCGTGATATTCGTAAGATATCAATCACAAGGCTCGAACGAGTAGCCCTAAATTTAACCTTTCGAATGGACTAACTCAGACGTAGTTGCAATCAATCTTTACATAGCATAATTCTCCTAAAGTAAATGCCACGAATTGTTCCCTTAACCGATAAGAAAACTTTTAAGATCACCTTGAAATTTATGTGGTTTAATTGCCATTTATTTTGAAGAAATAAAATACGCTGCAATCGAGAATTCCAATAAACCAATTCGGTAGAAAAATACTTGAGACGACGTGGAGTGGTTGTAAGATAACACTTCCATAAAAAAGAAGTACTCAATTTTGAATCGACGATGAGAATTGCAAATATTTATCGTGTGCTCGAAGAATAAACATGTAGGATTGAGAAACACCAGATTTCATCGAGGGCACTCCTTGATGGATTGCTGACAAACGACGGCATGGGAACGAGAATCTTCTGCGAGTCCCTAAGAATAAGTTATCCCTATTGGCTTTCTGAAAATTCCAACGTTTTTGAAGCAGAAATCCTTGCCATAGGGAACGTCGCACAGATTGTGTTCAAATGGACCTTACCGACATGCAAATCATTCTTTGTACAGACAGTTAAGTGGTCCTTAAGGCTTTCAAATCATATCCCATCAGACACCACTTTTGTCGAAGACTTCATAAAGCAGCTTGAGAGCCTAAAACGCCAAAAAAATTGTCTACTGCTGGATCCCTGGACATTCCGGCATTTATGGAAATGAAAAAGCAGATGAGATTGATTCAAGCTTAAGCACAGAATCGGCTGACAATGTCATCCAGCCGCCCACTAGCCCCGCCAAAAGACTCATTGTGAACAGTGACAGAGCCACTCTGGGTGCTTCATAAGCCTTTGCTCATAGCCTAAGAGCGACCATAATGGAACCAAATCCCATACCACAAGCAAATTTAGAGCAATCGCATTCTAAAAGGTGCTCTCACTGGTCTCTGTACGATTGGTGCAATGGCAAAGAGAATAAACCTTCTGGGGAGCAATTCCTGGAGAAGTTTTAGGGAAGACGAAGAAGCCGTGGAACATCTCGCTTGTCACTGTCCAGCGTGATGACTTATTCATTTGCAAGAATAATTCTTTCATGAGCTCAGCGAAGTGGTAAAGATTTTTGATCTGGCGAAATGTTTATCTCCATCAGTGTGGTTTTGGTAATCGTATGCTACCTTAGCGATATCTCCTGTCCAGCATGCATCCTTGTATGACAGATACAATGAGCCTTCATGGCCATTGGGAGTAGTTGATTTCAACATAAGGCCCCTCTTATCAAATCTAGCAAAATCCAAATTACTGGAGTACTGAATCCGGATACTCCCAATCATCCATTCCTTTTTGTTACTCGTCTCTTTGTCGAACTCAGTTTAGAGTATTCCCCGCCTCAGAATTAAAACGGAGAAGGTACAACAATGTAGCAAGCTAGTTTATCGAGAGCAAATAAATTCGTACTGACCTCTAATAGATATGTTATCTTGGCAATTGGCTGAAGGACTTGTTTGCGAACCTCTTTGTCCAGTGCAAATTTCTAAGGAAATGGGAAAACTTTTCCGCAGTTGCATTCAGTCACAGTTTCCATTTAAGATATGGGCTAGCTTCAAGTTCAGTTATTCCATACAACGCGCACGTATCACCCAACCTTATCACGAAGGAAATACTCTCAAGAATGAATGTTACTTAAGCACATTGAGCTTTCCATAATCGGATAACACCGTCAGCTCGCTTGGAAATGTTTTATTACTCCAAGTCGTTTCAATGTTATCAACAAATGACTGACACCAACGACAGGAATTGTTATTGATTTTTATGTACATCGGTGTGAACATAAAGGACATACAATTACTTGAGGAAATAACAGGGCAACTAAAATAAAACAAATAAATATAGATTGGGGAGGTTGTACAAACAAGGGACCAGAGCCTATCTTCTTCGCCAACTACTCGTGTTGGGCGTGGTACTGTAGAGGAGACCTACAGTTTATTGCGGACTCCGAATAGCCAAATTTGTGAAGAGTCTTATAGAGATGTTCAAGTCAAGGAGTCGAACCCGAGACCTCCATCGTGTGAGTCGGAACACTTTATGATGACGGTTTGGCGCCACATTGCAGTAATTATACGGGTTGGGGCCATAGTTGCAAGATCCTGTAGTCGAAAATCTATCCAAAAGCCAAAATTCCCAAAGGCACAAATAGCCGAAATGCCAAAGTACCGAGAACACAATCCCGGCAACGAAATTCCACATGTAACATATCAGAGGCAACGTCGTTCATCACACTCAACCCCGCGACTATCACTGCCAGTGCACATGTCAAGTTGGCAGACATCCTCATCGTGGCGCCTCCCGAAGAGCGATGACAACAACCATTGGTATAGACAACTGCAACGACCCTCCTCTGCCCAGGAATGGGCCCGGCCTAACGGCTATAGGCTGCGCTTGAAGGTGACTTCCTCACCACGTTAAATGAAAAAAGCATTCAAAAGACAACCACATGCCTTGGATGCGGACGGATCTAATGTTGACGAACCCAATGAAGGACAACGATTTTACGGTCCTTTGACAGACCACATACAACTGAAGGGCGTACGAAGGCCCTGGATTGCTACAAAGCCAACATAACAGCCATCCAGGATTGCGGATTTGTTGCTCGAGGCAGACTCTGACAAAGAGTCTTAAGCTACGATCCCGTAAGCGAACGCCTCATGACAATCCGCATTAAGGCTAAATTCGGGAACATCAGCCTGATTTTCTCTCATGCCCCGACAGAAGAGAAAGGTGACAACAACAAGGATGAGTTCTATGATCTCCTAGAAAGAACATACGACCGATGCCCCAGCTATGACGCCAAGATCTTTCTACTAGATTTCGACGCTCAGCCGGGAAAAAAAGACATCTTTGGTGTCATCGGGAAACACAGTCTGCACGACATTACTTCCGGAAACGGGCTTAGGCTGTGATTTCGCCGCGGGGCGGAACTTCTCTGTGGCTAGCACGCGGTTCCCACACCTGAACATTCACAAAAGAACCTGGCTATCCCCTAATCAATTAACCGTCAATCAGTTTGATCAAGTTGCGATCGACGTCAGACACTCCTTCAGTATTTTCGATGTCCGAACCTTCATATCGGGAAAGCAATGGAGTCGAGACCAGCCAAAAGGTTTGACGCCGGGAAGCTACAATCGCAACCGATCGTTCGAAGGTTCTTCTTGGTCCTGCTTACGTTGATGGGATCTGGAGAAGTAGATTCAACGATGTACTCTATAGGCTCTACGGAGGCATACGCCTAGTCAAGCATCTGCAGATACAATGCTTGGCTATGTCATATAGAGCGGATAGATTACGTTGCTCCGGCTCGATGTTTGAATACGAGTGTATAAGAGGGGCGACTTTGTTTGCGATGACACACACTAGTGGAGAAGGACCTCGACTAACTTGATGTGCGAGGATTGTATCAGTCTTTGAGAACTGTGTTCATGGGGTAATGCGTAGAAACAACGCTCAGTATGCACTCGAACGCTGGCAGTCTATGTAAGTTGGCCGTAAATTGAAGGCTGACGGGCTATGGAAGCGGAAGGTGGAAAATGATTCAGAAAACTATTCAGTCTAACAATTGCAAAATATTCGAAGTTTCACTGGGACGAGAAATCTTGCTAGCTAGCAAGCGATGTTGCTTTAAACCTATATCCACTGCAGACTGCAATGCCACTCGCAAAGGAAGACTGCTTAAATGCGAAAAGATGTCAAATGGTGGGACAGGAGTAAGTCATTCATGTTTGTGAGAAAATGGAACTTAACGAGGAACCCCTTGTTGAAACTTCTTCCCAATTCAGCTGAGTCAACAACTGGCCCCAAACAAAACAGATAATCGCAACAGTTAGGCGAATTGCAACCCTCTGATAATGTCTTCAAAATCAAGACAAGAGCAGAAAAAAAGTCCCCGGTTCAACTTCGAAAAACTCCCGAAAGTCCACTCTCGATGACTTTGATTTCCAAAAAAAAAAAACAAAGTGGAAGACCACTTCGCACACCATTATCGTGCCCTGATAGCAGTTTCATCGGGTGGAAGGGCGTCAGTACCAATGACACATTGAGACGTTCTTTTCTTTCCAACAAATTCACTTATCGCACAAAAACAGGTTCGATAAGATAATCGCTATGTGGAGCACTATAACTCAGAATCAGTCACTGACGGCTTTGGTAAATAAATCGATCTCACCTTGGAAAGTCCGTGGCACGTTTCTTGAAGACGTTAACGCTATCGTCAACATAATTGGGTTCCATCGAATGTGGAGTTTCGTGTTCCTCTGCCTGCACAGCAATCTCATCCACTGGCTCGGAACAGTTCTGGGCGGAGTCCTCATCCCCGCCGATAGTGAAGGTGCCGATCACCGGCTCAGAGGAAGTCTCCAGTCCATCGTCCTTGCTGAGTTCTCGTGACAGGGGCGGAGTAGAGTGTGGTGGTGATGTGGATGGTGGTGGTGGGGGTAGCTCCTGCTCACCCTCGTCATCATCGGTATCGAATTCGCTGTCACTGAAGCTGTCCACCTCGTCCTCCGAAGCGGCTTCATGAATACTGGGGTTCGCCTCCATTGACTGCTGTCCGCGCCACCCGGTGAGGGGTCCACTTGCCTGTCTATACTGACGCATTTTGAATATTATCTGGTCTTCGCCGTTGAGCCCCTCGAACTTTTGCCTCAGCTGTTTAACTGTCGCACGCTCGATATCCTCCAGGGACAGCCGTTGCTCCAACTTCATTAGAGACGGCTCACTGTACGAGTTCTGTTGGAGCTGCTGGAAGCGCACGCGTTGCAGCTCCTCCTGATTGCGTTCCATTTTGGCGAACGAACGCTCCTTTATCGCGATTGACTCACTCTGCGAGTTCACTGAGTACGAAAACTGAAGGGACGACGAGGATGCTGACGATTGCATGCTGGCGTTGTCGACACTGTTGTTGCTTTCCACACTGACGCGACGACCTTTCGAGTAGCGACGACTCTTGTTGCGTTCGCGGATGAAGGGAATCGGTTGATCGTCCTCCATTGTTGGAGCGTTAAACGTTTACGATTTGCGGTTTTCAAGGACCTTTGCTAGTTACTCACACGCGACGTTCACCTACCGTCCGCCGCCAGACATCTGCAACGAGCTTGAGAACGCGTTGGCTTTCCAAAATAAACGCGCCCCCGCAAAGCTTCTCTGCTCTAAATTTACACAAGCCTTTGACGTTTCCTTCAAGAAAAAACAATATATTCAGTTTTTTGTCAAACGGCGCCCGCCACACGCCACACGCTGATCAAACAGAAAGCGACACTTATGTGAGGAGATGCACTGCGAGACGACGTTTACGTCACGAACACTTTGCACCGAGACGAGACTTGATGTCAGTCGGCTAGATGATCACCTGCCGTCTGTGCTCTCAAGCGACGCGTTTGCCGCTGCTGGTGTGGTAGTCTGTGTCTCCGAGCTTTTTTCACGCCAACTTCACGCGAAATGATTCTCGCTCTCGCGACGATGTTAATTACAAAAGTGGGAACAAATTATTCGCGAACAGAGGAAAACACTCGCAACTGACGGCAGCTGTATCTGAAGGGAGTTTATCTGAAGTTTGAAGTGTTTTGCGCACTTATCACCGTCAGCGGCTAGTTAGTCATCGCCTTGCTCACACACACACACGGTCCCTTTCTCTCTCTCTCTCGCTCGCCGGGCAAACGCGATGACATTGCTCGTCTATTGGAGTCGATCTATTGTTGTTGCTGTCTCGATAAGAGGGCGATAATTAAGCTTAAGTAGTTATTTGTGTTTGTCGGTGGAGTGGAGTGGGTTTCGAGGGGTGGTTTGGGTATCTCCAATGAACCGAGTGCTTGCAGTTCGCTTTCGAATGCAAAATGAAACTAAATGTGGGCTTCGGTGCCTTACTGGGGTTTACCTTGCCAATTGGGTGGCGAGGTGGATCTCTCACCGATGGGCCGTGTGTGTGTGTGTGTGTGCAATTAGCTTATCACGTTATCTCTAAATGGCTGTTAGGCTTGAGGCGATAGGGGCTTTTTGCTTTGAGCAAATGAGAGATCTCTGGTGTTATGTAACTGAGATGTGAAAAAACTAAGTGAGTCACTAAAGACGAAACTGCTGAAGACGGGGGTGGACCTTGACATCTGGAAATTCAAATGCAAATATTTGCATTTCCACTGCCCATCTAGTGGGTAATGGAGGAACTAACAATATTTAGTGTGTCAATGATAAGCACTGTCCTCACTATTATACTGGATTGCCGACGAATGGCGTCTGCGGTTGTTGACTATGCTGAAGTGGAGTGAATATCGAATGATTTCAGTAGTCTCTGCTATGAACAAACGGAGTAAGGGACGACTGTCAGTGATGCCGTTGTGGTAAATCAAAAGGAAAGAAATTTGAATTTCCTATAAATTATGTATAATATAATAACGTTATGTTTGACGATATTTCTATTTTTTTTGGAAACATACTTACATATATACATAGTATATATATACTTATGTAAATGGGAAAACAAATTCTTAAAATTGTAACTATAGCGAATATAAAGTCGACTTTCCATGCGTCCAAGACTGACTCTGGCCAGAAACTAAACTGGGAAGGGAATGTAGTCGGATTTTCACGGACAGCTCCAAGACGACAGAGGGATCTGGGGCCGGTGCTTTCGTGGAAGACGACAACTTGAGACTTCACACCTCTTTAGGTAATTTCGGACTTCCAGACTAAAACTTTTGCCATCCTAATGGCCACCGAAGAACAGATGTCGCGTCTGCAGCGACAGCCAAGCTGTGCTTAAAGCTTTACCCAACCCTTTAACCACTTCCATGATAGTTCAGGAATGCAAGTCCTCCCTCCATTTGATCGGCAGACTGTATTCGCTAAGACTTGTCTGGGTCCCGGGACATCACGGGATCACGGAAAACGAGATTACTGATGAACTAGATAGGCAAGGAGGCATTTGTTGGGCCCGAAACCACCTTGGGACTACCCACTTCCTAAGTTAGGGCCTCTGTCGACGGTTGGGTCTCCCAACAGCACAACCAGAGATGGCATGACACTCCAGGATGCAGGCTGACCAAGTCAGCAAGAAATATGCGACTTTTCTGTTATCTCTAGACAGAAAAGAGTGCAGAAAACTTGTCAGCATACAAACGGGACACTTTTCCTTCGTTAAGCACCTAAGTCTACTTGGGCTTAGTGAAGACACCCTTTGCGATGCATGTGGGAAAGACACTTCAGAGCACTTTCTCTACCAATGTTCCGCCTTTGCTCGTACCAGGCAGGAGTACCAGGAGCTGAAAACTTAAGCTTTTTATTACAGAAGCGTCTGCTGATTTTTCTTCGGAAAACCAGGAAACTACAGTGCCGAAGGTTACTGCCTGGTAGTACAAAGGACAAGTTTTTGAGTCTGAGCGCTCCAGTGCAGTGTTTCCCAACCACCAACAACAAAAACAAAATTTTGCGAACGTAGTTTTATTGTCCAACCCTTAGTTTATGCTGGTGTTATCAGAAATTTCGACTAACAGTTTAAAATTCTTAAGAAAGTCTATTCCACAGGCGAATCGGTGATTCCAATTCCATTCAATGAGTAATGCGGAGTAGAACCACTTTAAGACCGATTACATGATATTACGATAATTTAAGAAGTCATCTAAATTCAAGCCCAAAACCTTGGCTTTTAAATGAAATACACTACAACGTGCAAGCAAAACCACATTTAATCGTAATAGATATTTCGTAGACTAAGGGAAGACTATGAGTTCTTGAATAGATATTTATATAAATAGTGTATACTATCTTATACGTGGAATCTTCTAAGACAAATTCTTTAGGCTTACCTAGGTAACAAAATTTCAACTGACTTTGATGAACCTTATGATCTATTTGCCGAAATTTTTGAATCGATGTTAAATGGATCTGATGCTCAATCAAGGATGAACCCTTACCCAAGTATACCTAAAATTCTGGACATGAGTATGTTGCAATTAACTAACGCTTTAAAAACCCGTAAGCTTAATCACAACTCAAACTGCAATTTAAAAAAAAAGTGGTCGACTTCTTTCTATCGACCTCTTAAAATCATTTTTAATGAGTGACTTTCAAGGCATTAAGTCCTAAATGAGTTCATGTATTCCGTTCTAACTTCAAACTATAAATGCGGTTTCAGACAAGCTAGCACGATATCTCCCCAGTTGCCTCCAATTGTGCACTCTAAGTTGGTTGTGGTCCGTCTCCACTTGTGTGCGCCATCTCAACGTAGGCCGTCCTCTGTTACGTTGTCCCAATGACTCGGATTTGAAGACTTTTCAGGCAGAAGCAGTGCTGTCCGTACAACCTACAGGCACATGCCGCTGTACTGTACTAGCACATAGAGTTCGTCGTTAAATCTTCTCCTCCGTCTTCAAAATATTAAGGGCTTCCTCAATCGCTTTTAATAGCGTATAAGTTTCTGCGGCGTAAAAGAGGACTGGGATAATCAAGCCAACTTAGTCCTTCGAGAGAGTGCTTTATTACTCAATTGCTTCTTGAGCGCAAGGAAACAGAAATTGGCAAGACCCGCTTCCACTTCATTGCCAGCAAGCCCCTCATTGATATCTCTATCTGTGTTCCTGTCATCATGTCAAAGTCACCCGCGTAAGCCAACTGAACGGAAGATCGTGCCTCAGGTATTGATTTGTGAGTAATGCATGATCTGCTCCAGAAAGATGTTGAAAAGTCGGGCGTCGCCTTGTCTAAAACCTTTTTTAATATTAAAGGTCTCGGTGAGTTCGTTACCGATCTTGACGGAGCTGCTAGGGTTTATCGTCATCCTACACAATCTGACGAGTTTGGTAGAAACTAGCCAAAACTAGACATGTCACTGTATAGCTCGTCTTTCTGATCGCTGTCATATGCGGCCTTAAAATCGACAAATAGGGGGTGCGTGTCGATCTGTACTTCTTGAGTCTATTCCGGGATCTGTGAAGATCTATTCTGTTGTGGACTTCCCTAGCCTGAAACCACACCGATAAGAACCTATTATATTGTTGACGAATGGTTTCAGGTGCTCACACAATGTCTTGTAGGCGATGTTGAGGTGGCTCATCCCTTGATAGTTGCCGCAATCGAAGAGAGGAGACCCCTTTCTTGTGGGGTGGACAGACGACGCTGCAATTCCACTCATCCGACAATATTTTACAGATGAGCTGATGCATGCGCCCAATGAGATCATCTGCAGCTGCTTTAAATAAACTCTGCGGCCACTCTGCAAACAGTCCCTCCGCTTTAGCAGCTTTATTTGACTTTAGTCTCGATATTGCTATTTTGATCTCGTCTAAGTTACACGATCTTCCACCGCAACAGAAAAAAAGTCGAAAGAGCGAGAGAGGTGCTACGCTTGCCCGAAAATGGTTATTTGCCGAATTTTGTTTTTTTTCCGACAAGCCGCCATTTGTTATCGAGCAATATGTTCCTTCGAAATGTACATCTTCAGTCCACCAGAAATCAGCCAGCATCGATGGTGATGGTTTGGGTCGCCAAAAACCACCGATGATTGCTCTCCGCTCGTGTTTTTGTAGAGCGTGGATTTCTCTGCCTGGGGTATTATAAAGTCGAATTGGCAGTATAAAATACCGGACAGGTATATGGAAGAACTGGCGTGCATCGACGCACACACCGAAAGTCTAGGTTCGATTCCCGGACGGAACACCACGGCACCACTTCTTTCGGGTTGCTGACAACACTCAAAGAGTCTCAATTGTCTGTGAAATTGTCTGTGAAACTGTGCTTCTCAAATCTCGCCCTATCTCACAAAACTGTAGATCCCTTCTACTCCTGAGAGAACAGTAGTACACAGAACAATTCGTTGTTGTAGAAGCTAGGCATGTGACTAATTTTGTTCAGTTTTGACCTAATGTGACCGTTTTTCGTTTCTTCAACTTGGCTTCGAAAAGTGCGATAATTCGGCATAGAAGATCGCTGTAACATTTCTCGTTCTTCTTCTTCACAACGTGTGACTCTCAAAAAACGGTGGGCATCACCTTTTCGGGCAATGGGACAGCCTTCGGCTTCTTCGAAAAACGTTCGCAGGGTCAAATCAACTGTTTGGACTGGTCATTGGTCCTTGTTCCTTGATGTATATCAGCAAAGCCATGTTTCGTCGATGGTCGAGAAACAGAGTCGTACTCTGCTCTGAAAAGTTTCACGGTGGCGATTGTGATCCGGAGTGAGAAACGAAAGTGCCGTGCGGCAGGAGAAAGAAAGAACCTACAAGTAGAAAGGACCTACAATTTATCACCTATTCCAGATGGCGATATTTGAGAAGCTGTTAGAGTGTTGTTAGCAACTCGATAACGCAATGCGTTTAGTTGGGGAACCCATCGGTGTGAGACACTTTTTTCAAAAATGTACCAACATACACGGAACTTAAAAGTATGAGCACCAAAAGGAGATTTTTTTCTTCCCAATATGGACTGAACTTCCATATGGGTGAAACACATCAGAGCGACTTCATAATTCAAAATGAGTCGACTGAATGAGAAGTCGATTGTCAGTGCCCTTCCCCATCATCAATCAAAATGTAGGCGTCCCTAAATTTCATTCCCAACTCGTTCTCAGACACACTCAAACTAATACCACAATTCACGATGCAATCGGAGATCTTGATGATTCAGAGCTCGTAGATCAATCGAAACGTTAGACACTGAAATAGACACTGACAGCCGATATGTGCTTCGTAGACATCTTCATATCGACAGACAATTAAGCGGACCCCAGACATCATCGAATCAATGGACCGTGTTGGTGCAAAAATACCACTGCAATGCGGCCGGCTTGGAGGTTCTTCTTTATACGCCATCGATGATCTAGAACAACAGTTGCTCCACAATTCGTGGGCATTGATTCGACACAAGAATTTCTTCATCGACACAACCTTCAATTACGATCCAATTAAAGGAGGAAGTATGACTTCCTTGCGCGGGCGTTCTGCACAATCAAGCCGCCAGCCGACGCAGATGATGATTCACTGGCAATTGCAATAAATTAGCAGCATATCTGTATTCGCACACGTAAGTATGTTGACTGCATTTCGAGACCCTAAACGATTCTTTCGTGGCCATCCACTGAGGCATGACGACCACACTGCATAAGGAAACTGGGCGACGACTCCGCTGTGGCGTGGGAGAGCGGCAGACAAACATCCACACACCGCTCAAAAGAGGATAAACGGAGTCGGTAAAAGGAGGACCGTCATTCGCAGCTTAACGAAATGATTGCAACAATTTGTCATGGTTCCCGCCAAGTAGCTCACGCGCAAAACCATTGTCCCAAAAATAAACTCGATAAGCGGATGCTTCTCAAAGAAGTCACCCGCCAAGCGTACCCAATCAGTTGTGTCATTCAGTCAGTCAGAGACACACATATGCACTCCCTCACGCGCACGGTCAATAGAACATTTGCTTTTTCTATTTTTAATTGAATAAATTGCACGAGAGATTTGTCGTTCCACGGTTGTGTGGTTGCCCAGCCCGCGCCCACCAACAAACTCTCCCGACGCGACTGCAGATCAGCCTTAGCTCGGCGTTATGAGGAAAGAAACTTTGCATCGAATTAAATTTAATTGAAGGCGAATTACGGCGAAAAGTCATTTGTATCTGCGAGAGAGATTCAGATTCTTCGAGCTGTAGCTGGCCCATCAAGGACTTAGCTGCGACTATGCGAGGAATGTCGCCAAGCTGTGGGCCACTCGTTTCGCTCATGCGTCTGGCTAAGTGGGTAAGTGGACTGGGATGGACTTGCGGGATTCCAAACTCTTTAAGCAAGTTGCTGGTCGGATCTGTAATAAGGATAGAGGCGGATGGAAGTCAATTGCGCTCAATACACAAGACACACCTACAAGCATCGCAGCTGGAGGAGTACTTGATTTTTCTCAATTGAGAAAAAAAATGTTTTTTCGCTGACTGTGGTCTCTTTGGTCTCTGAGACTAGAGATCAAGCAGCGACAAGATAACAGGTAGTTAGTGTAGCTCGTTGTAAATACTTGAAGATACAAGAGCGGGTCCGAGATGATGTGGATAGTCGGGCTTAGTTGTGCAGTGGATCTTGTTTGTAGCGGACAACTCAATTGACAAGCTTTAGCTTTTCTATGTCAAACTTGGCATTCATTCCTGACATTGTTGTTTTTTGTACACATTCAGTAATTGATGATCCAAGTGGATTCTAGTTTTTTACAAGGTTCGAAAAATTCGAACAGCGTCGTGCAGAGTTGCACTTACAAGGAATTCGTTCGTACCTGGAACACTAACTTAAAGTTGTTCTCCTGCTGCAGCAAGCACGAAATTCTCGCTGATGTTGGCAAATTAAGTTATGAGGCCGTAGATACTGTGCTTAGAAGAAAAAGGAGTGTGGCTTGTTGCTAAAGTCTGCCTGAGTTAACACTGCTTCCAAATTTTGCCGAATATCTCCCCACTATCAGCCCTTTCCTTTCTTGATGCCTTGTCGCCAAGGAAGAGCTTAAGAGTCAAAGATCCAAAACTCCAAGAAAAGTCTTTTCCTTGGACTTTTTAAACAAACCCTAGGTATGGAGGATAAACAAAAGGATACTCTAGGCACACCCTCCGCCCACAGCGGCGCTGACGCAAATGACGTTGACTCCTGTTACTCACTCTACGACGCGGTCAGTAAGATGAGTTTGGAAAACGGAGAACGTGGTGGGGAGGCTTCATTTCCATGGTGTTAAACAGAGGCAATGCTGGAGCATCGCTTCTGATGGTATGAGTCGGGAATTTGATAAGGCCCCAAATGCAGCGGCATCTGGGGCCCCTTGACATAAGCCGAAAGGAAAAAAATAAAGGGGGTGGCCGCAAGTGTTGTAGGCTGCACCCCTTCAGCAACAACGGCAAATAGAAACAGTTCGCCAAAAGTCTCACCAAACGAAGTCGGCCAGTCCTCTGAAACCAACGCAACTTCCTTTTCTGCTGCCCCCAAGAGCAATAACAAGAAAAACGTCTGAGGACGCCCTGTCGGTAGCTCTTTCTTCGAGTTAAATTAAAAAAAACACACGATGATCGCTGTTCTGCGGGTCCGGCAAGACTGTCCGAAATTTATTTGTCAAAATGCAATAATAGTAGGGTCAACATATTTACCTTCTATTGGGCTTTAATTATCAAAGCGATTCATTAGCACCGAAAAAGGCGTCACCTTACTTATGGGTTGCGAAGCAACACAAGTGTTTCTTTGTCGAGTTTGCTAACTTGCATCAACCACAAATTTTGATGTTCTCTTCTCTCTCTCTATCCAAAACCCTAGTCTCGAAAGCAAGAAAAGCGAACACCAAATGTCCTTGAATGGGAGCGTGCACACAAAGCTACTTTATCAGAAACTAATCATTTTGTCCACTCTCGGCAGAGGGGACCTACGAGTTATTGCTGGCTCCGAATGGCGAAATTAAAGGACTTATTAAAAGAAAAATAGTACTCTTTGAGTGTTGTCAGTCACTTGAAAAAGGTGATGCGGTGAAAAATGCGGGGTCTTCCGGTCGAAAACAGAGTCGACGTACTTACCCATTACGCCACAGCGACCACTCGGGAGAGGTAGCGAAGTGAGTAAATGTAAAATCTAAGCGTCTGTAACGCTTCATCTGTCGACGCCCGTGTGAACTGAATTTATGGGGGATAAATGCCCAATTAGAAATGACATTGAAGTAGCTGGATCTTCACAAAGCTTTTCTATGTCGTAAGTTTTCTATACTCTCATTGTTGCAATACCTCTATTGAAATGTTTAGAAACACTCCTACTGACCGGACAAATTGCGAACTCTATTAAAGGCATTTTGCTGAGTATCCAATCCAGTAGTGTCTTGGGATGAGTTCCTACAGTTCCTTCAGTTTACCTAAACAACTTGGACAAACGAAAACGAATCGTGTGTCGACTACACTCCACAAGAGACCAGAGTCTTACATCTCTAGCAATCACAATGACACTGTTTGCCACCACTATCTGATCATGGTAAGATGTCTAGAAAAGGAACAGTCGTGTAACCTTTAAGATGCCAATTGGGCATGATCTTCCACCTGGGGTTCTTCCGTTTAGAAGTCGACGCTCCGACTTACTTCATCACAGCAGCTGCACTTTCAGCATTACTTCGAGATTACATTTCATTGCGGTTTTATCATTCTATTGTGACAGCTGTCTGTTTAAAAAATTAGTTCACAATAATTGCCCACAAACCACTATCGTGAAATCGTCTCGTTATTTGTCGTCAACCTCAGTCAATAAATTTGCGGTTCTGGGTTAGGTAAACACCAGAGGTGAGTAACTCTATGATGGTGAATGCGTCGCAAAGGAAATGTTGTATTCCGAAGTCTAGATATTATATGTATGTGCAACTGTATGTGATATGCAGAGCAACTGAAAGACAGTAAGTGAGAAATGATATTTTTCTGGGTTCTGGGTGTCGAAACGTAACAGAATTTCGTCAGATGCCTCTAAAATGTAACAACTCTGGGAATATTATTTGTATCTGCAATACTTAGGCATCTGTGAAAAGTTGAAGCTTCAGCTTTATTTTGCTACGAGACATTCTTAAGTATGAGCGACAATTCCTTCACACTTTTGACTACCAAGTTCCTGATAAGATAAATAACATTCCTACGATCGGCCGATATGCAGAAGTATATTCGCATTTTGTACCTCAGTTCCAAAGAAGGCAGTGTGGTTTGACCAGTCGACAAAAAATCAAATGCCTTTAAATGCGACAACTACCAGGAGATCAGTCTCCTTAACTTTGAGTAAAACATCCTCTCTGTCATAGTATGTAGACGCCTGAACAATTCCCATGATCAGAATCAGTTTAAGTTTTATATTTAAGAGGAAATATGAAATGAGTGGCAAGGCAACCCACAAGAGAACAAAGACTAGCTTCTACAGCAGATACTCGTGTTGTGCGTATTATTTTCCTCTATCTAATGAGTAGAAAGGGCAGAGGCACTATCTTCCAAAAGTCCGTTTAACTGTTAGCTTACGCCGACGATTGAGGCGCTTGTTGCCATTAAAGCGGAAGCGGCTGAGATAGGTTTGACGATAAATGACCGCAAGGCGTAGTAAATGCTGTCATCGAGGAAAGATATACAACACTGATGTCTTGGAAAGAGCGTTCCCCTAGACAGCAGAAACTTTGAGGTAGGGACAACATCATCAGTACTGAAATCAAAAGCAATCACTTTTTCCAATCGCTGATTCTTTGGGTTCAAGAGGCAGCCTTCTCTCGAAGAACTAAACTGGCTTTGTACAACAGCTTAATCATTCTAGTCCCCCCCTCTACGGCGCAGATACTTAGAGGTTGCTAAAAGCGGATGAGGAAGACCTTAGTCTTTTTGAGAGAAAAGTTCTGCGTGCGATTTTTGGTCCTGTTGATGGCGTTGACAGGAGAAGATTCAGCAAAGAACTTTATAGGCTGTACGGCGGCATGCGCCTGGCCAGCGTCTTCGGACCTCAACCAACTTAGAGAATGCTAGTACGAGATCGTACTAGCTGGAGAGGCACACAAGGGACCAGGGCCTAGCTTCTACAACAATTTCTCGTGCTGAGTGCGCTACTGTCATCTCACGAGTAAAAGGGACCTTCAGTTTTTTGCCGACTAAGAACGACGGATTGCAAATCTCTTCATCGATCTTTGAGTGTTGTCAGCAACTCGAAAGAGGTGGTGCCGTGAACAAATGCGAGGTGTCCCGTCCGGGAATCGAACCTAGAGATGAAGGAACATCCATTCGAGCTTTTAGACTATGGCTCTAGGTAGCGTCAACTCTACGGCCATGTGACTTCTTTTTGTTTCAATACGTACAAGGGCTGATCAGTCATCGTAAGAGAACTTTGTTACCATGTAGTGCATTTAAGCCTTGCCGGACTCGAAGTTTCGTTTCGGTTGCCTCGGAGATGTCTGCGAGTTATAGAAAAATGTAAAAATAACAATTTTGGTCCATATATCAATTTATGTTTTTGAAATGGAAATCGCGCAGCGAAATGAAGAAGCGCTTGGGGACTGTTTACGCTGTACGGTACGATGGCTATCGTCAAAACTTGGTTGGCGGTCTGCAAAGTCCCAAAGTTTTCTATCATTCGCAAGGTGTGATCTTCAGGGACTACCTGGAGAAGGGCTTTTATGGGCGATGATAAAATGGACATCGTGTTAAGGAGAGACGATGTGAAGAAATAAGCTGACACTTTCAAGCTACTGTAATTTGTTTTTCTTCCTTATTGTATCATCCTCGCAGACTCAATTCAATTCAAACTAACACAATCCAGCTGATAGCATGGATCTCGAGAATAAATGGCTAGACAATTGCTCTTACTACCCGTGTAAGATCATCATTCCTTTCTTTCCTACTTCTACTTCTACACGTTTCATTCTTGAGTTCAAATGCACGATACCTACACTGGCATTGACGTCGAGGTGACATAAATCTCAATCCACGTTGCCATTGACACTGCGGAATAAGGTCAAATTCATACACGTTAATGCAGTCGACACGTCTTTGGGCCGTCCACTCGCGGGAGGCTTGAGTTTGTCCTGCAGAGCAGTACAATTTCTTTTAAATTGAAATCTAAATACATTACCTCGCAGCTCGGACAATGATTCATGGCGTGCATTTGGACTGCTGAGAAATTGATTAAATTTGAAGAAATCAGCTCGTCAGTCTGTCGTCTGCCTTTGTGTGAGTAATTGAATTGTACCTGAAGCCTTCGATCGAGTGATGGAGAGAGAGATGTCTTTAAGTGGGTGGTTTGTAGGATATTGACGCGAGTACAATTCAGGAAATCGCTTATTGCGATAAACTTTGAATGGACATACATATGTTCTAGTCAAGATCTTCAATTAATGGGAACCATTTAAAATAGGAGAGGCTTTTGTCAGAATAAAGGCAATATGAGGCCGCGAAGCATGGCGAACAGCTGTTCAAAATGTCCATTGGTTGATAGCAAACTCATTTTTATTGCCAATCTGAAAAAATATTCTCCATCCTTGCTAATACAACAGCTTTAACTGAGTTCAAACTGAACATTTTTAACTTAAATTGAAGAGTATTAAGGGCGATAGAATGTCAATCCTTTCGGCAGCCAAGCTTCACATAAAGTCGAATACAGAACCATGATATGTTCTTACGATGAACTGTAATCCCTCGCCAAACGCAATAAGCCAAACTTTGTTGGGTTCCTTCACCCAAGAGGATTACAGGGAATAAGTCCTCAAAATCAAATGAATTCAAAGCAGAATGACAGCCGCCAGAAAGTAATGGGCGAAATTTAGCCAATTTAGTTTTGGTGTCCTGTAATAGGTTTTCCAACAGAGAGTTGACAACTTTGAATTAAACTTGTGCACTCTTTTAATAATCACCAAACTGTCCCTGCCCATTTATTCAGTCAATTCAGCGTTTTCATTACTGTAGAGTAAACGAACGCCTCCCTGCAAATTGTTACATTTGGAAATGGTGACCACAACTTGTCTTAACTCCGATTTTTTGTCGTAGTTCTCGCCAAAGTATGGTGCGATGTGGACCTAACCTAACTTGATTTCAGTGTCAGATAATCTCGGTAGGCATGTGGGTCATGATGTTTATGCCAATTAGTATTTAGAAATGGCCACACCTTTGCTTTCAGTTAAACTTTTAACAACGACGGGGATTCTTTTCATTGACCATGTTTAACGAAAGTGAGTTGGAGTCCGAAAATCTCTAACCTGTCCTTAGACGGCTTGTTTAATGGCTAAATCTACTATGAGATGCTTTAATAACATTTTAATCAAATTCATGGCAAAACAATAGGTTCATTGTGAACGACTTTTTCCAAAATTCAATTTTTCAGGCAAAATCTCTGCAATCATTGTTTAAAGTTGATGGAACTCATATGCCGTCTTGCCATATATCTCTGGACTAAGGAAAAAGGGGCTTCACGATCGTCTGTGTATCTATAGTTACAGTTTCATTGTGGAAACCTCCTTAATCACATTCGAATGAGTTCATTCACACGCATCTGACGTACTTTCAGGCAACAGAAACCTCTCCCATCAATTAAGCGGATGCAGTTTACAAATTGGGCCAAGCAATACACCGCAATGCAACAAACAACAAACAATTTACGTCTGCCGTCCGCCCCACACAACACACAGCCGTTCCGTAAAAAAACACTCCCATGCATCAGCTGTGTGACCCCTTTTCCTGACACTCGCCATCCGACGCACGCCACACAACTCAATCAGAATCACATAAAACCTGCCTCGTCAACTGAAAAATGAAGGGAATGACAGCCTCGAATCACGACAGAACAAAATATGATCTGTCAATGGACCGAAGTCTTGCAACCGTCCTCAACAGAAATAGACCCGAATGCGAGCATTTGCAACGAAAAACGAGCGTATATCACTTCAACGAGGAAAAACACTTCGGTGCCCGTGCTAGAGTGCAACAGCGAGCGATAAGACTTCTTGGTAATAATAATGCTGCGAAGTCAATCGACTTGCCAGAACATGGACAAAATATTGCTTCTTTATCACTGTTGCATCGGAATTTTTACAAAAAATGCTCTAATGAGTTAGCCAGCTGCATTGTCCCCCTTCAAGAATTTACCCGCAATACCCGCTTCGCTTGGAATACCCACTTCGGACGTACAGTTAAGTTTAGAGGCTCGTTCTTCAGCCTCACCACACGAATATGAAATGCTTTTCCCAGCCCAACTTTTCCTAATGTTCACCGGTACCTCCTTTTTCTCCCTTTCCCTATACGTTTGGCCAACGCTTTGACTTAATTCCGGTCACTTAAGGGTTAAGTGATACAAGATCAAGCTAACGCAAGAATTAAAGCCGATTGACCATTTGAAGCGACCTACGTTCTTCGATTGAGATCTGGAGAAGATGGGTGAAGATAATGAATTTTACGGCAAGGACGAAACTCATTTATGGCTCAATGGCGAAATTTATATGTGCTTCATGTATCCCACTTCATTCACCTTAAAAAAACTGTTTGTCGTTTGCATGCCGGCGGTGTCATTGGATTGACGATAATAATCGTTACGTTGCTGTGAAAAATCAACGTTATCGCACCATGATTGCCGATTATTTTAGAAAGATATGATAACATATTGAAACAAAAATATCAACAAATCTGTTAGTCGGTTTTATTATGTGAACGGGTACTCAGCAACTCACATAATACACTGAAAGTGCCAAATAGAGCGTAAAGGAGTTCCTTTCAGAAATCGAAGGCTGTTTTTGACAGTTTCTACACCCTCACCCAAGTGGTGTTGTTCCAATTTGATATTCCTTCCACGCTTTATGCCTACTGAAGGAAAGTGAGTGCAACATGCGAACTCAGCAAGGAACTTACACATGACTCACTTCTTTGGATAGCCGATTAACGATGAAGACATGATGCCACAGTAGGCGTTTGCATTATTTCAGCACTGATATCAGCACTGATGACACAGGATCCAACCTAAAGAAGATGTGAAGCGGAAATGTCACTTAAACTTTAATTGATTTCTTTAATTGTTCTTCTTTATTAAGCAAAACAACTTAAAGCAATAAACAAGCGTTTGTTTTTAGGTCAAGTTATTCCAAAAGAAACTCAAAAAATCGATTCTATTATTAAGTATTTAAAAATACGAATAAATTAATTGTCAGTCTTCACTTAATTGTAGCCATCGCGCCGCAGTGGGTTGAATAGTCGACTCACACACCAAAGGTTGCACGGAAACCTTTTCAAATCCCGACATTCGGAGTCGACAAAACGTCGTAGACGTCAAATCTTTGTTGGCAACGACTACGTCTACGTTGGGCCTTTCGGAAGGAACAATTTTGGGAGGCTCATTCGAGCACAGCGACTGGTGTCTCTCGGATACCGAGAGTAATGTCGAAACGTTAATTGTAGACTTATTCCTGAATGCAGAGGAAATAGCCAGTGGTTGATATCCCACTAGATCTAGGCTTCCAATTTACCACACCAAAACGCTGTGCAACAAGCCACAAGGACACTTTACAATCGATTTCATGAAGAGAAAGTATGGTGAGTGTGTTATCTCAAGATTAGCAGCCTCGTTCGTGCGATTTAACTTCGCTTGACTATTTGCTGTGGTGCTATGTTAAGTCATTGTTAAGTGAAACAAACCGATGACGTTAGAAGAGCTCAGAGCCAACATTGAACGCGAAATGGAGGCCGTTTCTGCAGAAGTATGTGACCGGATCGTTGAAAATGGCTCTAACGTGCTTACGTGCTATTGTTCTCTCAAGAATAGAGGTGACCTATTTTTTTTGTCGACTCCGAATGGCGAAATTTGAGAAGCTTTTCATAGGCAACTGAGTGTTGTCAGCAACTCGAAAGAGGTGGTGCCGTGAAGAAATGCGAGGTTTTCCGTCCGGGAATCGAATCGGGGACCTATGCTACTATGACTGACAGTAAGTGGAATCTGTGAGCTGCAGTATCAATTTCCTGCTATAGTTGCAGTTCATTCCCTGAAAAGGGGATATTCCGGCGCGTTTGCAATCGAAACCATGACTAACGACTGGCCGCAAGAATAGACGCTCTAAAAGAAACGCCGACATCATCATCGAGCATAGACATCTTTGGAAAATCAAACGGTTTTAAAGGAGTTTCTGATAGGTACGATTATGTTTTATTTAAGAATATAAGTTCAGAAAACTATAAGGAAATTTAATTTTGGAACTTAAAAGGAGGTTAAGAGTCAAGGTGGAAGAATTATGATTACTCCGTGCTAGTTGCGTGAATAACTCCCAAGGATAGGCCGAGAAACGCGAAAGTGCGGAAGGTTTCGTTGAACACATGGTAGGTATTCTGCCTTAGATGAAATTCTATCAGGTAGGCTACTGCTCGGCAGACTTTGGGCGAGGTAGTTGGTTGGTCCACTGGTTGCGGTTGGAAATAGCTTGTGATGAGTTGGAGTCGGTGGAGGAGGATCGAGCGGCCTGGAGGTTTTTCGTGCATACATTGCCCCGCGACAACTTTTGTGAAACAAGCGGGCCACGTAAATGATTATGATGATGATTGGAAGAAATTGTTCCATGGGTCAATTTTTCCAAATGTTCTCTTTAATAATTCCTCAGATGATTCCTCAAATCATCACGTCCCGATCGCCGCGTGCCCGCCCTGTAAAGAAAGAAGAGAACCTGTAACGAGAAGAGCAGAGGCCTACCTAACCTCAGGACTCCTGTTTGGGTCCTGAGGGGTCCATTACCTAGCCTCAGAGACAACTGTTTGCTGCCTAGAGGGGGTTAGTAAAAAATATAAGTAGGAATGCCCGATACATGAGTTTAATCGCACGTAAATATTTAGGACAATCGTCCATTATTAATGGAAATTAATATTCACTTACACAACACACAAGTGACGGGAGCTGAATCTGGATACTAATTTTGGACTGGAGTCTTGGTCTTAAATCTAGGACTGCATTTATGCCCAACTGCAACTGCATTCCGATTGACCGATTAACAGTGCGTTGGTTAAGTGTTGCTGGTGGATATCGAGACTGGATACTGGCCCCCGAATATCGTTGAGTCGACGCGAATGTTATACAGACCAAGCGAAAAACTTAAGTCCGAGGAAAGAGAAGGCCATAAAACTGAGAAGCAAATCAAGAAACCGTAAAATCTCACCACGAAAAGACTGTTGCGTTGCCGTCAAAGCAATAAAAAAAAAGTGGAAAAGGCCTCTCTTTTCTGTAAATTGCGTAAATGATTTGAATGCGACTGAATATAACTCACTTTACCCTGAAAAATAAAAAAAAAAAAAAATAATAATTAGAGCCCTGCCTATCCTCAGTGGCACCTGTTTGGGCCCCTAAGCGGTCCTCTACCTAACTCGAAGGAGACCTTTTCGGCTCCAGAAGTCCTGCAAACAAATCGCGAGCTAACCCTATACAGACTTCTCCACCCAGAAAGCGTTTTACCCCCGCCGAAATCCCGCACTTTACTTCACAGCAATTTGTACAAAGGACCATTCCTTCGGCCCGACCAACGGCCCGGCCCGACCCCTGCGGCAAAAACTTTATATGTGAATAAGTCTAAAACTTCTAAGTCCTAGAACCTTGCACAGATATGAAAGAAAGTGGGAGATGATTTTGTTTTAAAAGTGAGAGTCTACTGCCTCTCTCCCCCTAGCTGTGTAAGCCTTCTTGATGAACCGAGAAAGTATAGAGAAATATGCAAGGATATTGGAATTACATTACTAAAGCGATTTTTTAACTCCTATCTATCTAAACTAAGTGCCTAGCTAGGTATCTTCTGCTTAAATAGCTCTTCCCTCTATAAGGACGGCCCTAGCTATGCCTAGCTCTTTGGCTGCCCAAAGATGTTTTCGCGGTTTGATTTTGGTAAGAAAATGTATCAACCTATCCCAACTAGCCTGTCTAACCTAACAGTACTAGTGACAAAATTCCCGAATTAACCTGCATGCATACCTTCATTTAAATATTAATTTTTAAGCTAGATGAGAGATAGTCCTGTCGTGGAGATTCGGGTTAAAGTTTCAAGGTAAGGACTTATCTTAACTATGCCTAATCTAAAGTAGTATAAAGCCTCACGGAAAATAACCGAAAATGCAAATTGGTCATCAAAAAAATTTAACTTCTTTGCATGATATGTGGGTGAAACGTAGAATTAAAAATATAATCGAACTGCATGCTGCTTGTGGCCATTAATGGTCTGCTTATAGCCAGTCATGAGCCGCTTATCATTCTTGTGTTCTCTCTAGCCATTAGGAAAATATGTAACACTTTGGGCTCTAGCACAAATACAACACTATCAGCTTCAAGTCTAAGTCTTCTAGATATCCACCTACAAGTTTCCTTCTCTCCCTTCAACAAAATTCATTATTCAAATGCCGCGAAAACCAATTTGCAGTTCAAAAGATGGAACAAGAGCACGAAGCGTACACCCGACTGCAAAACCTAATATTTTTAAAAATTATTCTAAATTGAGTTCGAAAATAAAACAAAACGGAACAGACTGAGTTTGCTACCGAAGCCAAAACGAAACCGAATCCGAGAGCAAACAAATCGATAGTTCTTAAAGAGCAAGTGGCCTAAAGTATTGAGCCCGTTTACAAAGATTAAGCTCTAAAACGAACAACTTACTAGTTCAAGGTACCAACAAAGAGCATTGCCTACACTACTCTACGAAGAATGCCGCTCTACCAAACGAACAAGACCTTTTAAGCACCAAAGCTTCGAATGGAAGTCATACTCTTCAACTTCAGCTCCTCCATCTAACAAACTCGGTGAATTGTAACCTCATGCGAACAGTTCAATGCTTTGACACGCTTCAAGGACAGGACTTCTCACTACAACTACCACGACTAGACTTAATATGTAAATGATACCCGCGTCATACTGATCTTGTCTAGAGGAAGAAACAAACTACACGAAATATGTACGGGGAAATCAAGACATTCCTTAGAAGCGGCGAGTGTCTTCCAACTGGCATAAAATGAGTCAATAGCTCTGAGAGTCAGATGCGAAAAAAGATAACTGCCAGCGCCACTAACGAACACTCAAAATGACGAACAGGATGACTTAAGTTGCAGAAGATCATCCGCCGTTTGTCTAGACGTTTGTCTACGTTAATTCTCAGGTGAGCCTCACATTGTTTACAGTCATAAGCAATTGCGACGAACATTACTTCACTTCACATAAAGAGCGGAAGTGGTTGCAAAATTTGGAGGAGAGGACTATCGAGGTCGATATCATCCCACCGTTGCTTACTCTACTTCTACGAGGAAGTGCCCTTCGACTCCAAGTGGTGTTACACCAGGCGCGGAGGAGGAGCCTTCCGACTACTAAGAACGATCAGGATGTTGTCTATCTTAATGCGATGCATATCATCCTGCCGCTCTCTACTCTACTTCTACGAGGAAGTGCCCTTCGACTCCAGGTGGTGCTGCACCAGGCGCGGAGGCGAAGCCTTCCGACTACTAAGAACGATCAGGATGTTGTCTATCTTAATGCGATGCATATCATCCTGCCGCTGTCTACTCCACTTCTACGAGGAAGTGCCCTTCGACTCCAGGTGGTGCTGCACCAGGCGTGGAGGAGGAGCCTTCCGACTACTAAGAACGATCAGGATGTTGTCTATCTTAATGCGATGCATATCATCCTGCCGCTGTCTACTCCACTTCTACGAGGAAGTGCCCTTCGACTCCAGATGGTGCTGCACCAGGCGCGGAGGAGAAGCCTTCCGACTACTAAGAACGATCAGGATGTTGTCTATCTTAATGCGATGCATATCATCCTGCCGCTGTCTACTCTACTTCTACGAGAAAGTGCCCTTCGATTCCAGATGGTGCTGCACCAGGCGCGGAAGAGGAGCTTTCTTACTACTGAGAAGTAACTACTCTTCTTCTAGGAGGAAAGTCGCCCTCAACCCCAGTTTGCCAACCGTCATTCAACATCTTCGGTGCAGAATCTCACGAGGAGCGTATTGCATAATCAAGCTACGCGCTAACTACCTCACGCCCCGCTACTACTTCTAGCGCCACGACTCTCGAAAGTCCGCCTAAGGGCGCATGCACTGTAGCGCATGCCCTTAAGCGGGCATTTTCTTAATATGAAAACCATTCTGTTTCATGCATACCAACCACATCGGCAGGATAAAAAGACATGTCGATGGACGACCGAAGACGGGAAACAATTGAAAAAAATAAATCCTAGGGTGCTCCAGTACCCGACGACGCACAACTCAACCGACCACACGACCCTTCTAGCATCATTTGCAACCACCCACCACCACCCATTCATTCATGCCTACATGCTGCGGTAGCCCAAGGAGAGAGGGGGTGGCTTGGTGGCCCCATATGCACCCACATGCACTCAAGTACATGCGATCGAGAAAAAAGAGCGCAGACACCAAATTTCCCACGACGTGCACCCCAGGACGGCCGGCAGCAGACTAAACTCGCTCCCGCGCCTAGACCTCCTTATATATTCTCGGAGGCGCCAAATTGTGGGCTTTTAATTTTTTTGTATCTCTTAATTTTTTGTTGTGGTTGTTATTTTTTCATTCGAAATTTCGATTTTTTTGCTACTGTTTCTGGTTTTGCGTACTTTCAAGTTTGAGAGGGTTTGGTGCTCTTTGGATTAGTTCCAGAGTGATCTAGTTTTTAAACTTTGTCACTTTCTGACCCTCTTTTATGTGTTTTTTTACATTTTGAGGTGATCGTGGAAACATTTCAAGACTTCTCTTGATCAAATTTCTCCCTCTCTGTGCACAGCGAACTTAAAACATGAATACATCTTCTAAAAGATTGTTTATCTCAAACCTGCCAGTTTTTACGCGATCAGTACAAAGACTGTGCGCAGAAATGAAAAGTAAATTGATCCTTTCGATGTCCACCAGATACGCCACATTATCGCCATAATCTTTTCTGAGTTAAGAATAAGTTTGGGGGTCTTAGGTTTTTGTCTGCATGCAATCCCTGCAATTATTTATGGTCTCGGCTGCCAGGTTCGCTCATTGTCCCAGTCTGAGGAACTGTCAACAGTATAAAATAAAATTCTAGGAACAATAAAACAGCATTTGCAACAGACCCCAAAACTCACGCATCAAACAGAGATGCCACGTATGTCTTATAAAAAATCACAGATGTTCACTCGGCACCTTCTAATTGAGGAATAGTCAGAAAATCAGACAATTCATGTGGTACAACCTATTTAATGCATCTTCCTCGTAGATACAGTCATTTCAAAGTGTTATGTTAAAATAGAAATACTCGATGAATTAATCAACAACCAATCGATCCCAGAGAACATTTGAATTTACCTCTTTGGGTGCGCACACTTCATAGTGTAATCAAGAGCCCAACCAAATCAACCATTCACCACAAATTCATAACTGTTAGGCTGCGCCTCTGTTTGAATGCACATCTCTTCAGCGAACATCATGGTGGAAGATCGCTTTAAGTGCAAAGTCCCTCGAAGTACTCTTTCCACATTCATTTCATCTCTCAATAAGAAGACAGCGCGTGCAAGAATTTTTCTCTAGAAGTCAAACAGATGCGTCCACTTGTGACGCTAAAACGTTCAATCGTTGTCAGAAATCTGAGAAAACATTATTATATACTTTTTGGGTTGTGTATCTCTCAAGCATGTGCACGATTCTAAGGCATGTCTTCGATTCTGTGGGTTCTTTGCTTTGATTGACTTCAGTTGACGCAGACGTAAGACAAAAGGTACATCATTACTTACATATCACTTGAAATTTGTTTTGGGAATCGTTTTAGTGGGGGATAGGTCTTACACTCACGGGTGTTAATATAGGAATCGAATTAATTTATCATAAAGTTCACAACAAGTCACCTCAATTTACTTGCGTCAACGGAAACCGCAAGAATGAGGAGAGAAAGACAGACATTCACTTTTACACTTCGAAAGTGAAGCTTAATAGAACATACAGAACGACGCTATTTTGATGAAAATTTTGATCCATTATATATACTAGACGTTGCCATTAAGTGTTAAGAATAAACTTCTTCATATTGCAGCCTTATGAAGATTTGCACTATGAGATACTTTTGAGGTGATTTTTAAAGACTAAAACATTTCAACTGATATTTTGACCATTACTTGAATAATGTTGATTTTTCGTGTCTAGAGTTTTGGGTCTTTTGTATTGTCCGATAGAAAAAAATCGCATGATCTCGTTGTACAGTTGACGTTGGCAAAATGTGAAAATGCACGACTAGCAATAATAGGTCGTGTCCTGTAGCTTGTTGCCAAAACTCACTCTTCAACCTCCGGCCACATTGCTCCGAATTGACTGTCCGAATATTGGCATCTTCTAGGTAATACCGATACAATGCAACCATTCGCCTATAGTATATGCTCTATACAGTTACTTGTGGGTGGTTTTCTGAAACCCATCTGTGAGAACTTTGTTTATCTGTATATCAACCGAGTGAGAACTATGCCTTATCGATGAAAAAAATCTTGTTCAAAAAATCTGTTTTTATTAACTGTTGTTCCAATGTCCAAGAAGCGTATATACAGCGTTGTAAATGGACAAGCTTCAATTGTTGCATAAGTTGAACTTTATGAGAATGGAGATCCATTGGTCCATTGTTCAGCGACCCACTATATTAAATGGCAAACTATGAACTATTGTTTTGACACTTCAAATGATATCTGAGTATGGCAAGTGTCAAATGCCAATTCTACCAGCTTGTGACCACGAAATGAATGACAATGTACCTGTAGTGTCACTGAAAAACATTGAAAAAGTGACTAAAAAAGTATTTTGAAGCCAAAAAGTCTTAATTAACAGAAACTTGAATTTGTTATCTCATTGAATTCTAGAGCAGCAACAAAAATGTGGATTTACGGTTTGGCAGCTCCGAGCCCTACGCCGGGCTGGAATTAAGTGGGCACAATTATTTTTTCTATTTTTAGTATCGAATATATTGTAATACTAATTATTACTTCAGAAATAAAACATTGTTCAAGTGACAGCCTCGGCTGACTTCGCCGAAACGAATTCGGTAACCCCAACTTTCCATGACGTTGTTTTTAGTTTCGGGATGTGGCGTACGGTTTGCTTGCATGATATTGGTTTAAAGTGCTTGAATCGTTTTGGGATTGTTGCACAACAACATTTTTCCACAAAGCGAAACGGCCAATTGACACCGCCAAGGCTGCTGATAGCACTATTTGTCAATTTCGTACGTCAAAGATTGATTGTGGTACAGCCTGTGTGGCATAACCTGCCATCCTGCATAAACCAGAGAATGTCTAAATCTATGTATGTCTTGAATTTCCGTAAAAAAAAGTTGCCAAGCATGGCCCTGTCACATCCACCATTGACAGAATCCCTGTTCCCAAACTAATTTTTAAATAAAATGGTTTAGTGATGCAATGACTCCTTAATGTGCACCACATTCACTCTCTGTGCATACATTGACTTCTCGACAATAACGTGCGTGTGTTCCGAACCCCAGAAGTCCCAATTGTCGTTTTTAACGTAGCCGCCCAAATGAAAATTTACTGCATAAGAAAATACGCTTTGTAGCCTAAAATCTTTTTTCTATATAAACTGCCCAAGTCCCAAACTGTAAACCTTTACCAAAGCGGATGGTCACACTCCTTCAGTTAGACTTATTTAGTTTTATATATTTACGTATCAAGCTACATATGTATGTATGTTGTCGGCACCCTGGAGTAGTGGGTAAGTGCGTCGAATCACACGCCCTGGTCCCAAGTTCAATTCCCGGACGGAACGCCTCGCAATTTTTTCAAGGCACCACTTCTTTCGCGTTGCTAAGCAACAATAAGTTTCCCCTTTCTGACATGGTTACAACTATAATAGATTTCACAGCCGTAGATTAGGATGGATACAAAGAGATATTAAGCAAGCATCAGTCGTATACACGGTGGTGTGTAAAATAGTGATGCCTATAGGATACGTAACTAACTATAATACAAACTGTTCCAGCAATTGCATTTGTGTACATTTCCCAGGGCAGACTATGATTAATAATATAGCTAAGCTTTGAACGTATGTATTCAATAGCACTATGGCACTTTAGAAATGATAAGACATTTGCCTTAAATTCTTCCAAGGATTTAGGACAAGGCCGTCAAATTCAGATATTCTCTGTAGATACTCATTGATGGCGTAGACACCGTTTTCAGTTAATCCCTGAACGAATATTCTATACAGTGAATAGAGGATGCAGTGACAATTAATTTATCTATAAAGAAAACAACACCGGACTGAGTATGGAACCCTGAGGAACTCCTCAAGTAGTTGGTAGGCAATCAGAGCGCATGTCCTTAACTGTCACTGATTGCTTGAGGTATGGCATAATCGTTTTGACGACATATCAAGAAATGTTATACCGAGAGAATTTCGTATATAACTTGTCGACTTGAGCAGATCAGGAGATCAGATAATCTGGTGCAGACCTCTCCTCTGAACTAGTTGATGTTGATGAGTTAAGTCTCATACTCTCGGCCACAGGCGCCAAACTGTCATCTGTACGCCACTGTACGGAAATAAGTTTTCAGTATTTTATTTTTTTAGTAAGTTGGATGGCTTCCTGTAAAGATTCGAGCCAAAAAGAAAGTAACTTATAATTTAAAAAAATAAACACTAATAACCACTAACCCACCAAAATATGTGAGTCTGTTCTAACGGTTTTGCACGTTCCCCGCTCACAATCGGTTAAGAAAACTTAATCCAACTTAATCGAACGTTTCCGTTAACACCCAGAAGGTTCTCGTTTCGAATTTCATCATATTTGTATGACGGCATAATTTCATTTCAAACATGACTTGCATTATTTTATGGCCGACACAACAACGAAAAGCCATACGTCCTCAAGATAAACTATCAGTCAACTAAGCATACACCATTCGTATGATTGCGCACCACTCTCCCCCACCGTCCAATCAACCTTGATCTTCAACGCACACCCCAGAATATTCTAGACCTACTCGGACAATATTGATTTCCATTCCATTTGCCCACTTGCGAATCTATTTACCCTCTAAATTGATTCTAACCCCGTTGCTGTTTTAGCCATCAATCAAGTCCACACATCTTATTTGGCCAAATGGCTCTGTGATCCACAATCTGCCGACCTAAAAGTCAATATCAATCTTTTGAGTACATAAATAGATCCACATAAAGTCGCCTATTATCGCAACTGTACGCGTTTATCGCGCATGAGAAGGAGAGCGATTATCAGATACCTACACACTATTTTGCAACTTTTTTTTTAGTTTTTATTCGCGCTCTAATCAGACGTTGTCGCCCGTGTTCGACGCCTATGTTCACATTTAATAAAAGTGTCTGTACAAGTGTGCGTATCTTTCTAACCCTTTATCACTCTCCTTCGTTGTTCTCTTCTTTCGAAAAGTGATAAGCAAACATAATGGTTGGCGTGCACGGGAGTGATTAAGAGAGAGTGCGTCGATGTTCGATTTCTCTGGCTGACCGATGGTCAATCTTTGGAGAGGGAATGGGTGAGTCTTCTTCGTTGCTCCGTCACTCTCTTCGACAATTGCTAAAGCCACCGTCAATACACGGCCCAAAGGGGAGCAGAGGAAAAAAAAAGACGACAACAACTTGGAGAAAGAGAACCGAAAAGCATAATGAGCGTGCACGGTAAATGAGAAAAACGCGACCCCCATTGAGGCGCTCGTGCGCGGAGTATATAAACTAAAACGACGGCATTTAGCGGCGTAGTCTATTCACATTCGTTTAAAGGTTCAGAGAGATCGCACTAGGAAAAGGTAAGATACCATCAGACAGTGCACACATAATACTTTCTGATTTCCTTATCCTTGATCCTTTGAGTGAGTGAGTGCCTTCGAAATATTTTCAATTTTTGTGTGGAACAGTTAAATTATGAAGTTTCTTCCGCCCAGAGGAATGAAATTTTATCCATTTTTAAAAACCACCCCGAAATCTGCAGTTTCTGAGTGATGTAACCAACAAAGTGATCGTGCGGAGAAATTCAATTAATCGGTCTTCGATCGAAGGCGGTGTGTGAAATTTGATAGTCAAAAAATAGATACAACAAAAACGAACGTTCTGTCATTTGCGGTCATTAGATTAACGGTGTCTCGGCATGCATGCAATCAAAGTGGTTGGCAAAGTAGAAAATGAATAGCAACGCTGAGAAAAAAAAATTCAACGAAACGAAAAAGATGTGTGCCAATAATTTTGTGACCACAATTGTCGAGCCGGTATATTGAGTAATTGTGGTCTCGTCTGGTGGATGGATGAATGCGTTTGGTGTGTGTGTGCCACACTTTACCAATTTGCTCTGTGAATTCCAAGTCAATTAATTTAATTTAATGCGATCAAATGTGATTTAAAGGTTGAATGGCTGCGAGGCTCGTTACATGCACCGCACTGCATGGGTGACTGATGAGACAGATTTTGAGTTGAAAGGGGGGATGGGGATGTCGTCGTTATGGTCGCCGTCGTGCTGTGGTTACATTTTTGCGTTGGATATTTTCCTTTTTTTCGCAAGCGGCTTATGCTTTGCTTCATTGATTTCAAGTCCATTATGTCTGCGATTTTTTTTCGCAAATTTAATAATGTGCAGACCGGTTGTGGTGCAGATTTTTGCATTTCTTCCACCTTATGGAATTCTGGTGCGGAAGGTTTGGGAAATATTTTTTTAGGAGCTAGTAATTAGATCTTGACTTCAGAAAAGTTAATCTTTCTATGTGTCATTTGGAACAGCGGTAGACAGGCAAAATAGCAGCTGTGGAGATTTGCATAGTATCCACCCCCCATTTCGGTCTGCTTTGGCCTACTTTAATCTGAAATACATTCTGTTGACATATAAACCCAGTTTTTTCACCGTTTCGGTTGCAATTACTAAATTATTTACTGGTTCTTCCATTTCGTATTGAAAATTAGAACAGGACTTAAAGCAATTTTTTTTTAATTTGTGTGGCGTTAGAATTTTTTTTTCTGGCAGCATCATTTACTAAACATTTTTGTCTTATGCTACCTTTTAATGCATGATTCTTGAATATATTTAATTTTTCTCACTAATATTTAAACTCTCTTAAGCAGTCAAGTACAAGTCCTTTCAGACTATCCATGAAAAACCTTCGTAACTGCCAAATTATTTTCTTGCATTTTGAACTCAAAGCTAGCTTATTAATTTTTGGAGGTCTTACAGTGTTAGACAAGTCAATTTTAAAGAGGAAAAGGAATCACAATTTCGGAAATCAGAGCATGGTCTCGATAGTCAGTGTCCTAGTAGATCAAAGACTGGCCCTTCAAGGAACAAAGGACATTTTAAGTGAAGGTTTACATTTTTGTCAACTTGTTAAAACCGTATGTACGTCGTCACAATGGGCCTAATGACGGTCTAAGTGTTGTAGCCCATCGCCGCTCTAATCTTGCCTAATTTGATAAGTTCCCAGAAGTGGAATTGCATGATAAACGATTTTTCCTTGAAATTGCTTTGATAAACTGTCATCATAGTTTCATTCCTGGACAGAATAAGAACTTAAAATTGTAAAATTTGTTGTACGTTCAGCTGCAATTAGTTTTTAACTGTTTACGAAACTTTTTTTAGTTCCGTAAAGATCTGAGACCTCTGCAGTTGTGCTAAGAAAGTTATATTTACTTTTAAATCTTTTTGATTGTAATCACAACAAAAGCTCACATTTTCAGAAAACTTACTGGAATCTGATGAAATGTAATTAGAAAAATTAACTTTATCCTTTGTAATTTTTTGTCAAATTGGTGCAATTCTATTCAAATTAATTTATCTTAAGCCCCCTAATGTCACTGATACAAAATTGGACTCCTGCCCAGTCGGCCACCGCAGTCTCTGAAAAATTTTGACTAAACTTAAGAATATAAAGCATTTTCTGCTAAATTTGGTACAATTTTCAATTCATATTTCTGCACGACGTCGAATTTCCGAAAGGCAACCTTCATCTCTAAAATGTAAAAAGTGTCGGCACACTAATAAGAAATATTCAAAATTTCCTTGCTTGCCAGTTCTCAAGTTAAATTTCTCCTTAGAGATACAATTCGTCAGGATGTACCTCAAACATCTATTTACGAATGATTGCAGTTGCTGCATCCATAAAGCTATTTCACGTTGGAGCAGTACAGTCGTACCATGGTCCTAAAGTTTACTTTTCTAGACCGTGGGCGCAGCTCTGCTGTGACGAGAGACAACACTTTATAGGCGAGATTGTCCAAAGTGCTTGGGTCATTAGTTTTTACTGTATTTATTTTAAGCCACACTTTACTTGTCTTAACTTCTGGAGTGTGGGCCATCAAGTGAAGGTTCATAATTTAAAGCAGAAGCAGCTAAATCATCAGCGTAGTCGAGATTTTCAGAATAAAATTTCATAGTCAATAGAATACCATAGTTTCAGTTCGTCAATTCTGCACCGGATATATCGCTGATATACACCAAAAAAAGTTGTGGTGACAGTAGGCTCCCTTGGCGAAGTATGCTTTGTCCATCAAGGTCTTCTGAGAATTTACAATTGTGCAATACTTTCTCCATGTGTACCCTTCATAACAGCTATTCATTTGTATGCCTTTCCTGCAATGAACGTCTCAGGGACGTTAATTCGCAATTCACTTTGAACTTGTGTTAGAAAATATGTCCTTAAGCTGGAAAATGCAGAAATATATCGGTCTAAAGTTAGATTTCTACGTAAAGAATATTATTTTTACAGATATAGATGTTTGAAATGGAATAAAACGAAGATGATCTTTTTTTAAATTGACATCAAACTTGCCTTATCCGAAAGATTCTCGCATAAAAATTCAAATATGATTTCTGGCAAATGGCCACCAAAGCTGGCTAGGTTACAGTTTAATCTTGAGGTCCTAACATTTGCGTTTTCCAACATTTGTGACCACGTATCGGCAATAAGAAATCGAATCTTGTCCTCCAAATGGCCAATCGTTTGGGGCTTATCGGCGTCGATTCGATTTCACATATCTCCACGTCAAGCGGCGTAAAGTCACACGATGTTGGAGGCCATAACGCATACCTTGTTCTTAAGATGATAATAAAAGTTATAAATTGAGTTCATCTTTGTTTCACAAGAACACAATTTTTAAACATTTTGTTGAAAACTCAGAGAGTGGCCTCTAGTTTCCTAAATCTGTGTTTCCTTTGCGTAGTGGATAAATCCGTTCAGTAATACGCCTAATGTCCCTATTATGATTCTTAAACAATTTATCTCGCAGCATTTTTCATTGCACCACTTCTGTCGAGTTACTGACAACACTTAAAGTGTACTAATTGTCAAGAGTTCAGAGTCGTCAATAAACTGTAGGTCCACTCTACACATAAGAGAAAAAGAAAACCACGCACACCCCGAATGGTTGCCAACGGCTAGACCTATAGGGCCACTCAATCTTAACCTAAACTAAGACTATTAAAAGCCGCATATCACCGTTTTTCTTACTTAATCCCCACACGCCTTACTATAACAATAATTATCCCACAATTATCTTAAAGATTAAACTTGATAAACGAAAAAAGTTTACAATCTAACACGAGCTCTGCTTGGGGCACATAAAGAAAACAAACTTAACTTCAACCGATAAGATAACATATTTTATTAATAAGCCAGCAGCTGAAATCAAATGCGTGCGTCTATTGACGTAACCTATGAAGAGGATTAAGTTTCTCATTAAGTTATCGCAGCAAGCATATGTAATTCTATCTGAAGTTAAGTCACTTCAATTTGTGTGGAATTACGCCTCATAAGCAGAAATTCCTTCACTCTTCCATAAACATTGTTTCATTCGAAAGCCGATCCCTTCACATTCTTAGCATTTCAATTGATACTCGATTTTCTTCGAATTAGAAATCATCCATTATCATTGCTTGATTAAATGATCCGATTCATTTATCATCGGCATTTGATACCCAGGGACAAGAACAAAAACAGCAACTTGTGGGGTTCTGATCGTAAGCGATTTCAATTAATTTCCGCGAAAGTCAGAGTAAATAAAAAAATTGAAATTTGATTCGAAGGCGATCTAGACTCGAAATTCTGTTGAATTGTCGATGTTTGTTAAATTGTTTGCATTGGGGTTCTTAAAGGGAATCAAGAAATTAATACAAACTAAGAGATTACATAACACATTCGTTTATGATTGTACCTACTACGCATCATTGTTTTTTGGTATATTTTTGAAGAAAAAAATCATTATTCAAAATCAATTCGCACCGACTACATGTTGGCCATTATTATGTTTTGCCATCTTTCGTGTAGCTTCAGAATTACGTCGGTGCACAGTGTCTGTAGTTTATCAGCGAAGAACTTAACGAAATGATTTTCTTTGGTCGTCAAATTTTTTCCCATCAAGAAAGTCTTGCAGAGTCCGAAACAAGCTGTTCATGTTCGATAGATGGATCAAAACTTCCTAATTAAAGTCCGTCAATCTGTTTGCTCCATTCAAAGAATCGGCGTGTGCATGTCATCGAATTGGCCACATTATTTTTCTTCGAGCTACAGAATAGTCCAGGGGGATCTGGTCTTCATACAACCATCGGCCTCCAATTTCGTATCCCAAGTTGGATGAGTTCCCATACGGCACCGCACATGAGGTCGCTCTCTATTGCACTGAACCCATTCAAATTTTCTTCGGGCCGAAGCAGTATTATCGAATTGATCTATTAGAGACCTGCCTTCTTATTCCACCAAACATTCAACTTAGACATGTTTCTCGTCAATCAAACGACTTCGTTTGCTGTCCATCACCAGCCTTTGAAAATGATCACCTGCATTGAGTGTTCTCAAATTTAATCCATTTTTTACTGAATGTAATGAATTGCTTCAAAAATGCTTTCATTTCATTACGATTCATCGGCCTTTCACTGATGGTTATTCAGCCAATTAAATTTCTAGGCGTTAATTCATGTTGCAGGCAAATGTCGATCTTCTTTAAATACCCTGCTGACCCTAGATGATTCCAAACTGGCACTCGGTTGATGTTAAGTGTTTCCATTATTTTCTGATAGCTTTCATTCTTGCTCCATCATTTGCAAAATTTCAACTTTTTTAGTGACAGGTCAACCAGTGCAATATATTTTAACAAAACCCTGCTGGGTCAGGTTTTAACCCACAGCATTCTACCTGTAAACTGCACGAATTTTTGAGTAGATTTTAGAAGCATTTTCCCTCTATTAAAAAATCCATCACATTGCGTATTTCATATACCCAACATTTTGTACAAACGTGGCTCTGGTTCAATGAAGTTTCAAAGCAAATGAAGACTATCTTCGCCATCTTTCTCCTACCGACAGCTTCTGCAAAGAAGTCGTCGTTTAACATGGCTGCCCAGAATACAGTGGCTCGAGGCTATATGATATCTCTACACAGCCTATTTATAACGTAGGACCCTTTTTAAGTTAATCCATTGCATAGTTTCGAGGTTTTACACGCGTTGCCTGTTAACCATCTAACATTGGTTTCTTCTGGGGTTGTCAAGTGGATGGTGACTTTTTCCTAATTCGCTATATTTGGGAACATAGGACTTCCACTCCATCTCACTCGATTAGTTTAGTTACGTTTTTTTTTTATATTTAGCGCGCGCTAAAGTACCCTTAAGTGACCGGAATTAAGTCACAGTGCGGGCCGAAAGTATAGAGGAAGGGAGGGAAAGGATGAAAGGTTGAGCTCTTAAGAGCACTCCATATTCGTGTGGTGCGGCTGAAGAACGAGTATTTAAACTTAATTGTACGTTGGAAGGTGGACTTAAGGATGAACGGGTGGGCATTCCTAGCGAAGCGAGTATTGCGGGTAAATTCTTGAAGGGGAGGAGTGCAATTGACTAGCTCATTAGAGCATTCTTGTTGTAATGGCTTACACTGTTGCAGATGATGTTAAATCTTTCTTGCTTTAGGAGTATCGATTGTTTCCGGTAATGCTCTTGGCTCTTCGCGTTGACATTTGCGTCTCTTAAAATGTATCCCAATTGGTTTATCACATTTTCAGCAGATCCAAGGTACCGATGGTATCTGCCCAGAGTATTCGACATATCGTACGGAGAAATTTGTCGATGAATACCTAAACTTTTGGTGGTTTTGAACCATATAACGAGATCTTCAATGTCAAAAAAGGTTTTAGATAAAGTGAGCATTAGCATGTGGCCTTATTAATAATAAATGAATAACTTTTGTTAGTGGCGCCCCCTATATGCCCCAGGACTTATTGAGTGATATGTTAAGTATGGATTTGAGACATGAGTCGAATTTTTCGAGCATGTATTTCTGAAGTTAAAAGAACCCCTCCATAAAAGGCCAAATGCTGCGCTTACTTTCCGAAGGTTGTTGTCAACATCTGCTTCGGCGATAGATAGTAGAAACTACCTACATATTCAATGGAGTTTTCTTCTCTGTTCCAGGTGTTAATTCTCATGGTCTTAGCCTTCTGGATATTTATTTTGAATCCGCCTCATCTTGCGAGGTGTTCTAAATTTTCTGCGATGTCGCAAAGATTGTGTGATAGAGGACAAATATCGTTTGCATAGTCTAATTGATACTTCAATTATTTCACGTCGTCTCTGTGTGCAGACATCTCTCATAATTTCGTTCAGAATTGTAAACAGTTGAGGCGAGACTGGGCACCCTTGCAGTGAAAAAGTCATTTTGGCATACCGATTGGCTTACGTTCTTGCGAAAAGGGTGAATATTAAACTGTTTGGGATGGATTCGTACTCATTGGATCGAAAACAGACAGATTTGAAAATGCGATGGCAAGTACATTTCTGTGGTTGTATTGTATCCTCGTTCACAATCTGAGGGTCGAGAGCGGCAGTCAGCAACTCAAAGAAGTTTTATTGTGACACTCTGTCATCTGGTTGACTGGATACCTGAATACTTTGTTTTGCCCTCATGTGACGCCTCTACTTTTTAGGAGACACCAAATATTGTGGAATTTGAAATAGATTCAACAAAATTCCGCAAGACACCATATATTCAATAAGCACTTGTATCTGACGATACTGCTGCCTCCGTCACAGCTACGTCTACCACTGTGGGGACGTGGGAACTTTAGCACTTTTCCATGTAAGTCAATTTGCATCATATGATGCATCGTGTCCCCGTGAATATTAGTAATCAGATCTCTTAAATCTGATACACATGATTTCTGAGTTCCAGCCGATTGAGGGCGTAAGCTGCCTTCAAATTTCCACAACCAACATTCTACTCTAACATAACTGAACTTCCGTTCTTCATTTATTATAAATTTTACTCTGGATGGCTCTTTTATCAGATTTTTCCTAAAGGAGACCTCTTCATAGGAACGCATGGCACAACGCGCCTACCAAAGACGTGTCATTTATGTATGTCTGCGTCATTGAATGTGGACCAGACTTAAAAGTTTAAAAGTAAACGTTACTAGGGGGTTACAGAGCGGTTACACTCCTAGTTGCGATACTCTCTTCGAATTGCTGCATTCCCGCTGTGCCCTGGAATAGACTCCAACAAAACAAACCAAATCATTTACAGCAGTGAAACGCACTCAATCTTCTTTACTCTAGTAGAGCTCTATTTAAACTTTATAAAATCGATGCATTTCCATCGAGTATTTCCCTTTTACGTGTCTCCCAATGCACAATTTTACCCTGTTTTCAATCTATGAGTGTCTGATCTCAAACATAACCGCTCGCAAAGTCAAAATACATCCATCACGTTTGTTTCTAAATGATCGGAGGACTTCAAAGCATTTCTTTACAAAAACGTGTAAACCTAAATGAGGTTAGTAATGCTCCATGGTAACAGCTCCAACCAGTTCTGTGCGCCGAATCATTATTCATAACCATTTCAATTTGATTCACCAGGAAAAAGCGGGTAGCCTCACAACATAATCTTTGAATTCCTTTCATTTAATCAACCCATACATGTGGTCGCCTCTTGAAACGTGCTTCGCGTAGACAATCGCTGCCCTCCCCAAAGCAAGTTCAATATCTCGTCTGACCGGTATTCCATTTACCGGCTTGTTACGCCTCACTGTGCCGATTGAGTGTTCTCTTTTTCGCCAATTATGCTTCTTCCCCACTGTCGCGTCGTTCGTCGCCCACGTTCAATTCCTCCCAGAGCAACGTTTCAAAAAGGCAACGAAGACTAACGAGACCAACGGGCAAGCCCTGCTAATGCGAATGTCTCAGTTGCGTATTTCAAACCGGCTTACCGATGCATTTCCGGTTGAAATTAAGACAAGCGATCCTTATATGTAGATATGTGCATTCGGGCGTCCCAATCCAAGGCTCGAGAATATAAATCACGTTTACAAGATCAATGGCGGTGGAAGGGGCAAGAGCAAGAAAGAAATCGTTACAAAAGCAAGATTCAAAATTTATTCCACGCCGGGACCGGTTTCTTGGCTGCATGGCACAGTGGCTGCTAGGTGAAGAGTTTGCTTTTTATCACACGTGCAAAGTAATCTCTTGGTATTTGATGGTGGTTCGCGATATGGAATTTATCTTGCGATTTTACGAACTTATTTAGCTGGAAATTGCTGATAGTAAACGATATCTGTGCGAGGCGTTTAAATACTAGAGTTGCAAATAAATTTCTCTCCAGAAAATTCAACTTATCTGTCTCGCCGAATCTGGCAAAGGATTATGATGTCTGATATTTTACTTGATTTAAATTTATGTCAACAAAGTTATCTGGCGGGCTTTCATCTATTTTCAGGCACGAATACCTTAATTAAGTTATTTTTTTAGAATCACTTTAGGCTTACAAATTTGTTTGAGACTCACTGTGTGTGGTTAGGAATTATTGTAACAAACAAATTTTGTCATGCATCCTTTCATCGGGTCTCATTAACATACATACATATGTATGTATATACAAACAGTTATCATGTCAAATGAGGTGAAAATATGACTCTCTGCCCGATTAAGAAGTCATCCCACGATTGAAGCATTTTCTTGATCTCTTAAGCGATTTCGTCTAGACTTTTACGTGACTTAGATAACTAAAATCATAGCTACGCCTGTCGTTTTGTTTTTTGTTATTTAGCTATTTGTTTCTCGAGTTACTGACAAAGCTCAAGGGGTTCTCAATCTCCCCATTGGAGAGAACCTTTAAAATGTTAGTCCTCCCCACTGCTAAGGAAAGAGAAGCACGCACAATGCGAATACAAATAATTTAAATATTTGCCACAAAAAAAACTTTTGGAACTATAAGTACTTCAGTTAAAATAGTTATATTTCCAAGGACTTTAAGGAAAATTTTTGAAGTCCCGTAGAATTATGAACGATTGTGGTTGACTTCAAGTGAATGGTCAAATATTGAAATTACTTAACTTACTTACATTCAATTGATTCACATAAGGCCCTTCGTGCCCCAGGAAAGTAATCATTTCAGAACTGAAGCCCGTCCTTAATTCAAGTCCACACAATGAATATGAAACCTAAGTCTTTAAGTGAAGCCAATTCAATGAATCACAAAATGATAAGTGTAACAAGTCATGGATTCAGAGATTTCATCACCAACGAATGCCTCCCTCTTAAAGCTAGCAAAATTATTATCACTGCATTGAGTATTAGCTCTATGATTCAAGAGGAGAGTGGGAGGAACTGTATAAATTCTATAATCGCTTTCTAATCAATCCTGCCAACGAAATGGCGCCACCTTTAGGTTGTAGCTGATTTTGAAATCGATTACCTACTTCATTGAAAAGGTGTTACATTTGTCAGCAATAATTAGTTTGCATCAGTGTCTGCTTTTGACAACAACGCTCTTCGAAAAATGTCTGGATTTGTCTTAAATAAACAACATTTAATTGATTCAAAACAAATTTTTGAAACACGAAAAACGAACTTATTTGTATTCCCAATGACTTCACCTTGAGTTACAGATCCCGGTGATGGCGCTAGAGTTCGGGTCCAGAACAAGTCTCACCTTCAAATTAGAGACAAACATACATACATTTATTCCCACATGCACACGTCATAAAATTGTATTTGTAAAAATCTTTTAGTAAATATTATCCAAGTAAACTTAAGTAGTTTGCACAAAAATCTTAAATTTTCCCGCAAACTGGAGCAAATTACTTCGCATTCGTATAAATAATAATTTTAGCATTTCAGTGTAGATTGCCAACAGATTAAATTTTTGTAGGCTTAAAAATAAACTTGATAAGGAAACATAAAACAAATTATTTAATTGTTTTATTCACGCACAATGCACCCATGGCGTTTGATAAGCCACACGGCTTGTGGTTAGAGGGTTTATTGAACCCGTAGATAAGGTCGGTTAAACTTCTCAAAATGTTTATTATTTTAAAATCTCCTGTCGTGAACCCGTAAATAAGGTTCTCAATAAAAGTTATTGTTTCAGTGTGATGTTTAGTTTGATAAATAAACAAGTGAATTTGTTTATTTTGATTTTTATTGGTGTTATTTAAGAGCATTTATCTCAAATCAGTTCATAAAAATCAAGAAAAAAACATATTATGTTCAAGTAATATACGGGTTTTTCTCAATAGCTTTGGTGGTATTCCCTTTGTTCAAGTGGTCTCACATTTCGTAAGAAAAAGAAGAACAAATTTGTTTTTGCTTCATCATTCTCAGACAAAAAATCCACATCTTAATAAGCGCCGCAATCCTTCTTTGTAGCAATCGCCGTAGTAGATGTCGGAGCTCCTCATTTTCGTCTTGACCGGCCCATTCCATCGCACTTCCTGGGTGGTGCGATAGTTATACCTGCTTTGTAGCAGTCTAATGCCACCGCGAGTACCTCGGCTTCAGGAGGTCTGAAGCAGAACCGAAATCGTTGTCCTTTAGTCGTTTGCTGAGGTCGTCAACAGTTTGTTCAAATATGTCTGTTTTGTTTGGCACACTCCGATTTCTCCTACATTTACAAAGAAATTTTGGAAAAAGATGCAATTCACTTAGGAAGCAAGGTTTCGGTAAGAAAATTAGAGATTTTGGGACATTTGGAAGTGGCTGTCATACGCATAGAGTGGGTTAAACGAATTATTCCCATAGCCACATATGATGTTGTGGTCCCCGTAGCGTTGTGGTAAGTGCGCCAACCGCCACGCAGAAAGTCTAGGTTCGATTCCCGGACGGGACACCTCGTATTTTTTCTCGGCACCACATCTTTCGATCTGCTGACAACATTCAGAGATGCTAATGGTCTATGAAAAGCTTCTCAAATCTCGCCGTTCGGAGTCGGCAAAAACTGTAGGTCCCTCCTACTCGTGAGAAAACATTAGCACGCACAACTCCTGTTGATTGGCAATCTTACATATTCTTATTAAACTTTCGTAAAATATTTATTTATATTATTTCTACTTACTTACTCATATTAGCACTTCAGTCTAGGATTGACCTGGGCCTTCTCCAACGAGCGTTTCCACTTAGTTGCCTCCAGTTTCGCACGCATATTTTGTTAAGATTCTTTTCCACTTGCCTGAGTTGCGATTTTTTTTCCTCCTGCGCCGTCCCACGGGACGAATTCAAAGATTTTCTCGGCCGGAACATTGGTGCCCTACCGCTATATATTTCCTAGCCAATCATTGGATTTTCAATCTTCTGACTATGTCAATGCCACTGAACAGTTCAGTTCGCAAAGTTTAATTAAATTTTTTCCCCCACACACCTTTTATGCTGTGCTAGTGTACGACGATATTGATATAATCATAAGAATGCAAGGTTTTTGTGAAGATTGCACGAAGATGGGCTCAGCAGTTAATGAAGGTGAAGAAGATCAAGTACAGCATGTACAACATGTCATCGAGGAAAGACATTTACCGATGTCTTAGACAGAATGTCACAACGGACGCATATTCGTCGTTCGATTTAGTCAAAGTCCCTATAAACTCATAAAACGACACCAGCGCTGATTCCTTGGGATAAAAAAAAGCAATTGTAACGGAAACAAAAGAACGCAACCATCCACGTGTGACTGTAACTCTTACTTGCCCAGTTGACTGTCTAATGTCTTATGGGACGTTTGAATCGCTAAACAATATTTATTTGCTTGCAAAATACTTTCAGAAGATATATTTTAGTCTGATTTAAAGTTAAAAACTCTAGAAAAAGGCAAGGGGACGGGTAGAAATAAAATACTTAGAAGAGCCTGTGTGATGCAGTTGAAAGCACTTTAACAAAAAAACAAATTTTTATTATGAATAAATAGTTCAGTGGACAAATAATAGTTGAGTGACACTACGGCCCATTTGAAGAAGATTAAAAAAATGATATTCTGAACATGCGTAGAGAATATAGAAGAAATTGCAGCTCTCAAACGCATTCTTGCGTGGTCCTTAATGGAATGATAAAATGTAGTCGGTGCATAGTATACATATACTCCAGGTATCCTTGACCTAAATAAGTGCCACCAAACTAATTTTTGTCAACTGGAGTTCTGGAATAACAAAACGTTCATTACTACTTTGACTTGTGTGCCTGACAGTGCTCCGTGATCAGTCACAATTTAATCATTCGAAAAGAAATGACACCACCCCTTTCGAGTTGCTGACAACACTCAAAGAGTATCAATTGTCTACGAAAAGCTTCTTAAATCTCGCCGTTCGGAGTGGGCAAAACACTTCTACTCATGAGAGAACAGTAGCACGCACAACACGAGTAGTTGTCGTAGAAGCTAGGCCCTGAACCCTTATGGGCTGTAGTGCCACCCAATTATTATTATAGAAACCATGTGTCCAATGGGGCGTAGACACGCCGAAGGTTTTGCGATCGATTTCTGTACTGAATGCTAATTTTGAATTTCCTTGCGGCGTCAATTCTACCGAGATGCTGACAACACTCAAAAAAAATTGTAATGCCTATAAAAAGCTTAAGTTTCCCCATTACTCGGGAGACATATTGGAAGGAACAACACGAGTAGTTGCGAACAAAGATAGGTCTTGGTCCCTTGTGGACTGTACCGCCATTGATTTTACCTAGAGGTATAGAATTTAAGGTTGGCAACAGTGTTTTAACTGGCGGCCATTTCTCAGCTGTCAAGCGATTTATCTTTTGCTCAGTTTGAATAGACTGACGCCTGAACAACGTTCCAATTTCCATAAGAGATTTTTTTTAGCGATGAATCACAATTTTTGTTGAATTGTAAACACTATTTCCGTATTTGGAGGGATGATAATCCTTAGACACCGATACATCCACAAGATCTGACCCTTTGAGGTGCCTTACAGTCTAGTGGAATAATTGGTCTGTACGATGCTGGCTCAAACGTTACAGTCAATGATGATCGCTTTACAGGTATGGTTACTGAGTGTTTCGTTCATCAGGATGTACAGGGGATGTGCTTTCAACAAAACGGCGCTACATGGCACACATCTGGTGCCACTATTGATTTATTTAAGGAAACATTTGATAACCGCACAGTTTTACATTGCGGACTAGTGAATTCCCCTTTAAGATCATTCGGCTTGAGCATTGTCTACTCCGATAAGCCTAAAATGATTGGTGACTCGTAGGAAAACAAATATATGTTTCTTGACCTATTTTGTACCGATAATGGCTCTAATCGACAACTTTAATTTTGTTCTAATCACCTTGTCTCTGTTATCGCCACAAAGTTATGAGGTTAACAACACGTGTACTTCACCACAAGTACACGTAAAATTTTTATGGCTGATAACTCAAAATTACAAAAATGTCACTTGATCTCTTTTCATTTCAAAACCTTCACAAACTATAGACTAAAATCTAGATGTCCATAACTTCCTTCGAGTCCAATTTAATAAAGCGTAGCTAATTCCCCTGGACTTTCATTGAAATTAATTCCGTCGTTTCGGAGCTCAGACTGCATTACACCGCGTGTAACTTGGCCTTTGTTTTTCTTCATTGCGTCACGCAACTGGGGTGGGTAACATGGCTAATGCCACTTAGTTTCATTGACTGTAAGGGCATTCCAACCACTCAAACGGAAATTGTCAAAAATTAAACAAGCAAACTGTATCCTTCTGTATAAAAAAACTAATTTTGTTCTCCTGTTGTCATTTTTCTATTTTAGCTCTAAAAAATGGCCGATGAAGCAAAACCCGCAGAAGAAGCACCCCCAGCAGCGCCAGCCGAGGGAGAGGCCCCACCAGCCGAAGGTGCACCTCCAGCAGAGCCAACCGAGCCCGTCAAACACACCTACACATTGTTCTACTTCAATGTGAAAGCCCTCGCTGAACCTTTACGCTACCTCTTCGCCTACGGCGGCATTGAGTACGAAGATGTGCGAGTGACGCGTGACGAATGGCCAGCACTGAAGCCAAGTGAGTACACAGTTGCATCAACCTAAAATTAAACCATCTCGGTCAAGAGGTAAAAATTGACACCGAGTTCAGTGTCAGTATAAGGAATCGGTTGCTTTGGCCACTCGCCACCAACGTGGTCTTGTTGTTACCAACCCACGGACATGCAACGGCGAATTCCGAAGCTGCAAATTCTATTTTCTGCAATCAGTCTAATTTTATCAAATCAATGAATGAATCTGGGCCATTACTTTATTTAGATCTTAAGCGCTAATCACTTGGCCTAAATCGTTGTGTCTTTTTTTAAAAAATAACAATCTGCTTGCATGATCATGTTACAGCAATGCCAATGGGTCAAATGCCCGTCTTGGAAGTCGATGGTAAACGTGTGCACCAGAGCATTTCGATGGCAAGGTTCTTGGCTAAGACAGTTGGACTGAGTGGCGCCAATCCATGGGAGGATTTGCAAATCGACATTGTCGTTGATACGATCAACGACTTCCGTCTAAGTAGCGAACAATGTGTGATGTTGCATGTTCAGTGTTGTTTGATTAATCTTGCTTTTTAATATATAGAAATTGCAGTCGTATCGTATGAACCGGAAGATGAAATCAAGGAGAAGAAACTGGTCACACTCAATACAGAAGTCATTCCATTCTATCTTGAGAAATTGGAACAGACCGTTAAGGATAACGATGGACACTTGGCACTTGGAAAGGTTTGTTTGCGTTTTTTTTTTCTTTTCTTTTACTCCTAAATTGTAAATTATTTCGAAATTAGTTCTTGTGTGCTGCTGCACAGATTAGAGATTTCTTTAGTTAATGTAGGGAAGCGATTCTTTGGGATGAATGGATGATCACCTGCCAAAGAGCAAGGTTATCAGTTGTGCAACGGGAGGGTTTATTACGTAAATTGATAGATAGACAAAGTAATGCCTTACGACACACATGGCATCTCTTGCCATGGCTCAACTATCTCACAGTTTGATGATTTTGTGAATCGAACTTATTCGAGGCTATAATGAATAGTTGTAGATTATGAATGAGAGGTGCTTCCACTGTCTATTGACTAAGTAGACTCTACGAATGATGCCGTTTTAGGGATGATGGCAAGACGCAGGACGTTTGTTCCTTTGTGAAATTCTGCATCAAGTAATGTGCTTATCTATCGGTCAGTGAAATTTTGTTACCCAATCAACATGCCAAGCGGTTGGGTGACAGGGGTAAGGGGTTCAGATTAAAATGTTGCATATACTCGTACTGTCTGCCATCTGATGATGTTTGATCATCTGTTTCACTCATTTTGAAGAAACAGGGTTGTCTGACTAGTTTGGAAAGAAATAAGTTTTCTGAGTAATTTCTTTAACCCCTCATCCTCATCCAAATAAGACGGTGCAGCTTGTCTAATTTTTCGCTGCATTTTTGATAAATGCTATAATGTTTCATAAGCATGTAGAATTGAAGGTGGTTATGATTTTTCTTAGGGCTCCATGTCTCCAGCGTTTCCAACAATGTCTGGACAAATTCTTTCACACACTTTGCCTTCTGAGGATAACCTTCAACTTATGCGAGAACAATGTCGCATAGAAAGAGAGTTTTAGCTAAAAAACTTTACTCTGACCCTTTCAAGCTACAGAGGTAATTTAATAATTCGTATTTCCTGTGGCGCCTCCTCACATACGCCGACTCGGTATAAACAAAACGTGATCGAGTATTTCCGAAATTCCCGAAATTCCGTAAAATTACGAATAGTTATGATTCGATGGTAAGTTCAATTGATGTACATAGCTTTCTGAGAAAGATTGCGGAAGTCCACTTAGTCCACGAGTTGAAAGGTTGTGATACCACTTGACCGAATGAAACGTGTCCCTCAACGTATCCGACTGCCTTTCTTAGTTTGTTTCCCTTAGGACTTTCCTGATTTGTCCTACTCTAATATCAGGTACGTCATCCAATGTTTTAAAGGACGATCTTCTCCTCCTCGTCTCTGCAAACCCTACAGATATAATTTTATGGCGAGCCTAACCATTTTCCATGGTTTCTCATCAGACAGTGCCCAGTAAGTACACCGTTAATCAAACGTCATGTACGTCACTCTTGCCTACTCTGATGAGGTCTGTGGTTCATTGAAGACTAAATTTTGGTGACAAGTGGCTAGAAATACTACAGATTTCTAGTTCACCCATTTAAAGTTAGGTCTTTTGACGGTATCTTTAAGTAATTTTGTTTCCACAAAACTTCTTGCTTATTCGACGATTTTTTCGTTACCCAGGATACGCACTTTTGTGATCAAGAAAGAAATGTAAGTTTAGATCGCATCTTAACGCTATCTTCTTGAGAGAGAGACGGCAAAGTTTAACTATTTTTGGTCGGATGCTGTTGCGTGACAATGCTCGCCCCATATTTCACACTTAACGGATCAAAAAAACTACAGGTTGGAATTCAAAATTCTTTCACATGACACTCTCCTGACATTCCTCCTGCGGCTTGTGTCCTTTTTCTTTATTTTTTTTTTTATGAAACCAAGCAGAGGTCAAAGAAGTCTTTGAAAAGTTTTAATTGTCAAACAATTCAGCCTTCTGACGAACATTGAGTCACGAATTTCCAAATGTCAATTTTGATTGTCTGAGATTTTGTTTTCGAGGTTTACCTGGTCCTCAACCCTCATGCCTTTCCAGCTTGCACGATCTTTTGGCAACTGCCCTCAGCTTCGCAAATCCAAGTTGGTGGAGGTCTTTCTCCAAACAACGTGACCCTCTGCCTTAATGGCTCAAATTTGAAGACTTTTCGTGTTAGATCAGTGTTTTATCCGCTTTGTTGGACAAAGCCTTCTTAAGCATAGACGCTTGTCTGGGTACATGCCACCGTACCTCGGGGACTCGGCTCCTTCAGATGCCATCAATGCAAAAAAAAAAACTTTTCTGTCGAACAAACCGAGTTCTTGTCCTCTTTTTAAAACGTCAAAGTTCATGCACCATAGATCAAGATAGGGATGGTTAAGATGGTATACAAAGCCAGCATGGTCTTTCGAGAGACGACTTTAGGACGAATGATTTTGACTTTTTACTGCTGAATCAAAACAGATGAAGCCCTCGCTTACCATTTGCCCGTTGTGATGCTTTGCCCAAAACTTTGTGGTTGTACGTCCTTCCTTTGCCTTGCTTACCTCCAGGCCGCTTCCGCTTCAATGCCAGCAAACGCCTCATTGACGGCTCGATGTGTTCGTCCAATCACGTCAATGTCGTCGGCGTAAGCTAGCAATTGAACGGACTTTTGGAAGATTGTGCCTCTGATGTTGACTTGTGACTTATGCACGATGTTCTCAAGAACGATGTTGAAAAAAACACATGACAGCATTGACATGGAAGGTCTCGAAGAGCTCGTTACCGAAATTGACGGGACAGCGAGAGTTCTCCATTGTCCTCCTACGACTCGACGACTTTGGTAGAAATGGCAAAATAAGACATGGCACAGTATAGCTCGTCTCTTTGCACGTTGTCATATGCGGTCTTTAAATCGAAAAATAGGTGGTTTGTGCCCAGAATCAGCCGCTGTGGGAAAGTCTGGTCTACTTTGGGCTTCCCAGATCTGAAACAACACTGACGAGGACCTTTTTCACGGTGTAAAATATTTGCAGACTCCACTAACTGTGTCCTCCCACAGTTGGCGGCACAAGTTATGCAACAACCCTACCCACTGCCTTTCTTTTTAAACAAAAAAGTGCTTTTGAAATGAATGCCCTCCATTATTTAAGGATTTCCGGAGTAAATCATAATTTTATTTTTTTTTTCTTTTTTCAAACAGCTTACATGGGCCGATGTCTACTTTGCCGGCATTGTGGACTACATGAACTACATGGTTAAGCGTGATCTCCTTGAGGCGTACCCCTCACTGAAGGCCGTCGTTGAAGCCGTCAATGGCATCGAAACCATCAAAGCCTGGATAGAGAAACGACCACAGACCGAGGTCTAAGGATGACATCACACGTCAGTCATCAAGAGAAAAAAGAAAATTTGGTTCCATGCTGAAATTACAACAAGTCTTCGGCTAAAACTAAATTTATGCTATAATTACGCAATTAAATACTAAACATACACACACACGTAGTTTTGTTCCTTTTTTGTAATAACACACACGAATTAACAAGTATTTTCTATTTCTTAAAATTGTTTTTGTTTGTTTTCGGGGAAATTGTCATATCCACCACCACACACACACACATACATATTTTATAGTACCGCCACGTTTCAGTTCGCGATCACTGCTGAGTGAGATTTCATTTAGTTTGTTTACACGTCACTAATAACACCTGAGAGACACAATAGACAGTACAAACAGTCTCCGGGAGAACGCACTTCACAACAAGCGGAATGTGTTAGGACATCCTGAGCTAGCGCGATAACACGAGACTAAGAAATCTAACAACCGATAAATGAACATCAAAATATTGTCCTTGTAAAACATTTTTACATTTTATTATTTCTTAAAATAAATGAAAAAACAACAAAAACTAAAAAATAAAAATAAAAAACGAGATGTTTCAATTGTCAGCACTTCTGAAAGGGATATCCTAGATGTAGAGTCTGCATAAACTAGGACAAATGCCAAAAGTAGATTGATGTCTAAGTCCATGCCTCTCTTTTCCTGGTGGAGCTGTTCTGATTACGAAATGGGTGGAGGAAAGTATGCAACGGACAGGATGTGGAATCTATGCGTCACCTCTTTAATCCGAAAGGAAGGGAACAACTTGGACAGCGGGATTACTTCATTACTAACTCATAAGGCCAGCTATCCTTTAGGAGTCAGCGTAAGAGATATAGCTGTCTTCTAGTTTTGGTGATCCGGGGCACCCAGTCTGCAGGCGTCAAGACCAAGTCCGCAATCACTTTATAGTTGGACCATCCTCGCCTTCTCGAAAAGATCAACTTGTCTGGAGTGTTGTTGTCCATTCGTTTGAAGTAGCGTAGGCAGGTAGTCGACGTTTTTTTTTGCCTTTTGGACTACATCCATTATTTTGGTACAGCATTTGTGTCTAAGTCTAGGTTCGATTCCCGGACGGGACACCTCGCACTTTTTCACGGCTCCACCTCTTTCGAGTTGCTCACAACACTCAAAGAGTATCAATTGTCTATGAAAAGCTTCTCAAATCTCGCCGTTCGGAGTCGCCAAAAAACTGTAGGTCCCTTCTAGTCGTGAGAGAACAGTAGCACGCACAACACGAGTAGTTGTTGTAGAAGCTCGGCCCTGGTCCCTTGTGGGCAATAGTGCCACTCAATTGTTATTATTAATTTGTGTCCTTAGCTCCATTCGCCTCCGTCGTAGGCAGGATTTATGATTCTGTCTCGCAGATTTATTCTGCGGAGACCAATCCCTGTGGAAACGTACTAAGAGATTGAATTTGAATTTTGAGAGATCCGTGTATGGATAGTGTTCCTTTATGGCAGTTTCTTTCCCAGTTCAGATTCGATGACGGTGCGTAGTATGTTCCTTTTAAAGACTGAAATTTTCTCCATGCTATTCTTGGAGATGCTGTACCACATAGGCAAGTCACACGCTATGATGGGCCGTATGAGCCGCTTTGTGGTCTCTGCCATTCCGTTCTCACGTCGCATCAATAGGTAGATGTGATGAAGGGGAAACTGGCGATTTAAGCGGTCACCTTAGCGTGAGGATTGAACTTAAACAGCTCAGTGAAGTTTACTCCATGAAACTCCGCCTTGTTCGTCATTGCTAGTGTTGTCCCATTGAATTGGTCCTATCTTGATGTTTCGGGATTTTTCGGCTGTTCGGGAGTCTCGTAATGTCGGTCTGAGCAGGCGCATGAGGAACGATTCGCTGACATTGATCCGGATGTCCTACTCTTGGTCCTAGTAGCAGACCTTCTCCAATTTATTGTTCGATCTTCTTTGCTTCGATCTCGATCTCTGACAGTGACGTGGAGCACGTCAACAATTCGTCCGCAAGCAAGCAACAGTTGAGTGTTGGAGATAATGAGGATTGGTTTGCGGTGTAGACGTTAAAAAGAATCGGCCCCAATCGTGATCTCTGAGTAACGCCAGCATGGATACCTTTTGTTGTTAATTTGCTTCCTTCTGTCTCTACAAAGGTAGATGAGGAGGACGAAGTAAGAGGAAAATTTCATTAATTTGAGTTTGAAATGTGTCCTTCTATCCAAACCGTGTCGAAAGCCCTCTCGATATCGAAGAAGTAGGCCACACTGACTTGGTGATTATTCAAGCCCGCCACAAAATCTGATATAATTTTTTTTCTTTTTTTTTATTGTTGGAGGTTGGGAAACACTGCACTGGAGCGTTCAGACTCAAAAACTAGTCCATTGTACTACTAGGAGTTACCTTCGTTTACTGCAGTTTCCTGGTTCTCCGAAAAAAGACCAGCAGGCGCTTCTGTAATAAAGAGCTTAAGTTTTTAGCTCCCACCACATCAGCGCCAAACAGCCGCCACCTGATACGAGCAAAGGCGGGACATTGACCGAGAAAGTGCTCTGAAGTGCAACTTCTCCACAGGCGTCGCAAAGGGTGTCTTCACTAAGCCCAAGTAGACCTAAGTGTTTGGCGAAGGTGAAGTGTCCCGTCTGTACACCGACAAGTTTTCTGCACTATTTTCCGTTTAGGGATAACAGAAAAGCCGCGGATTTCTTGCTGACGTTCGGGAGCAGGCACTTGGTTAGCCTGCACCTTGGAGAGTCATGACATCTCTGGTAGTGCTGTTGGGAGACCCACCCTTCGATGGAATCCCTAACCAAGGAAGCGGGTTGTCCCAAGGTGGTTTCGGGCCCAACGAATGCCTCTTTAGAACCTTGCTTAGCTTGTTCATCAGTATTTTCGTTTCCCTTGATCCCTAATATCCCGGGACCCAGACAAGTCTTAGCGAATTCAGTCTGCCGACCAAATTGAGGGAGGACTTGCATTCCGAACTATTTTGGAAGTGTTTAAAGGGCGGAGTAAGGCCTTAAGCACAGCTTGGCTGTCGCTGCAGATGCAGATACTTCGCCCCTTTCACCTGTTCTTCACAGTATAGTCGGTGGCCGTTAGGATCGCAAAATTTTCCGCCTGGAAGACCGATGTGAAATTGCCTAAAGAGGTGTGAAGTCTAAAGTTGGAAGACGATTTCCACGTAAGCACCGACTCCAGATCCCTCCGTCGTCTTGGAGCCGTCCGTGAGAATCTAAAGTTGTCGTCGTCTTGGAGCCGTCCGTGGAAATCCGACTACATTCCCCTCCCGGTGCAGTTTCTGGCCTTCTGGCTTTCTGAAGGTCGATTCGAAGGGACGCATCTGAATCATTAGTGACCCTGCATACTGCATGTCCATGAGACTTGTGTCATAGGAGGTACTGTGCGCGAGATCCGTTCCTTTTTAGTCGGGAGATGGCCTTGATTGTACAGCCCATGATGTGAATATCAAGGAAGGGAGATTTAACAATGCATCAAGAGCAGAGTCAGGCGTGCTGGAGAAGATCCCTGTGCAGCCGGACAGACCGTTCTTTGAAACTTGGTGAAAGCAGCAGTCACGTATTTTCGCGAAAGATTGTTCCACCAAACGACTGATGCATCGAAGAGAAGAGGTATTATCATTGCCGTAGATAAGTTCTTTTCTTCATATGGGAAAGTTTTTTTCCAATTTCCTCCTTCAAATGCACCAATAATGTAGCCATGTAGTATTCGCTGTTGATCCGTTTGCCTTTGTCGAGATAGTCCACGTTTTCTGCGTGATTCAAGTGCTGCTGTCCACTCCGCTGACTGCCTGTCTTGACTCTGGAGTGTAGTGGTGGATCCATGTTGCATCGATTGTGACATACCGACGCAAAACGTCCTGTTTGTTCTGGCGAAACAACTCCAAACAGTTCTCAGTATCACCGATACGTTGGTGCTTTTGGTCCATTGTGGGCAAATGCGGCACCCATTTTGAAAACAGCTTTCTCATGGACAAATGTTCATGCCAAATAGTGTACACACTGCCTTTTGATATCTTTAAGGCGTTAGTTATCTCACGCAATTTCACTCTGCGGTTTTTTAAAACGATTTTGTGTACTTCTTTGACGTTTTTAGGTTCAACAACCTCAATTGGCCTTCCCAAGCGTCCAACATCGGCCACGTTCAAGGTCTGCAACGCACCAACAAATAGTTGCTTTTGATGGAGCAGAGTTCTTGTTACACTTTTCAAGCCATTGCTGACCTTGCAGGGTATTTTTCCCATCAAAAAGCGGTGTTTAGTTAACACACGAAATTCTGGTTTTTCCATTGGTTTAAAAATCGAAAAAGTAGCGTCACTTGAAGAACTATAACTTATATTGTTCTGTGCACATATGGGCGGGTCAAATTTAATCACTGTGCAGGAAACGGAAACAGGATAAATTGAGGTCAGGAAACATTACTTACTGTGTCCATTTAAGTTGATGGATCATTCTTCTTTTTGTTTTTTGCACACAGAAACGGTGAATGCCGTTCAATCAAATTGCATACATTAATGTTTATTTATTCACTGTACATAACATTAGATACAAAGAACTATTGGAAGCCCACCGGGTGTCTCTAGCCCGTATAGAAAAATAAAATCACTTTGTAAATGCAAGTCTGGTTTCTCTGACCCTGTTTCCATTAAGAATGACTCCATTTTGGTTTCCTCTTCTCCAGGAAACTCTTCACGCCTTCCTTGCCGTCATCCAATTGAAGGTTTTTCACCATAGCCTGAAACAAAACAAACGCTTTAACGACAACCCTCGTCAAATGACCTCATAAGCTCTTACTTCAGATGCCTTATCATATGCATCGCGGATATTCATTCCCAGTTGCTTGTAAAAGAACTTCTTGCCCATTTCCACCACAGGTCTGCTCTTGCTTTTGATGGACTCACATATTTGTGTAACTTTACCATCAAGTTGCTCAGGTGGTACCACCATACTCACAAGACCTAGCACAAAGACCAAGCGCTTAGTTGAAGAAAAAGAGCGTTCATATTAAATTGGTCAAACCTGCGATGTAGGCATCCTGTGCACTAATTGGCATTCCTGTCAACAGCATGTAAGATGCCTTCATTCGAGGCATCACTCGACCAATAGCCACTCCTGGAGTGTTGCAGAACAAACCAAAGTTAACGCTGAAACGAGACGAATGTAAAGATGATGGGAAGTGAAGGAAGTGTTTTCGTCTTACCCAGGCGTGGAGAAATGACTTCTATCAGAGCACACAATCATATCACACGATGCAACCACCTGACAGCCAGCTGCCGCAGCGTGTCCATCAACCTTGGCAATGACAGGTACTGGTGCCGTATGAATGCTTAGAACCAGCTCTGCACACTTGTCGAATATTTCCCGATGGGAGCTGGAGCCCTTATCTTCGGTCTAGTTGAGCATGAGCATGAAGTTGTGTAAGAATTAAAGTTAATCTGAATTTTCTTGCCATTTCTTTGAAATTGTGCCCGGCTGAGAAAACTGGCCCCGTTGAGGAGATGACAATACAACGCAGGGAGTTATCGTTTAAATTGTTGTTGATGCCTCTGATGAGAGAATCCATCATTCCTAATGAGAGGGCATTTCTGAAATTGAACAAAAGAGTGAGATATGCTTGAATATACTTTTGAGATGCAATGTCTGCAATGCAGGACATAACTGAACAATAAGCCTAGGGAGACCACAACTCCGTCTGAGAGGATTGCAAAGGGGGAAGTAAAAACCGAACGCCAGCGACGTGGCTGACTCAGAACAACGGGAACGAGTAGGTTGTGCCCAGTTAGGGAGATAGATGTTTGCGGATCTTAAAAAACCTTGAGACCTCATTATTTGAGCATTTGAAAACGATTCCGACATGTGTATGAATCCCAACGTGTTTCTTTTTATCAGAGCCACTAGGTCTGCCATTTCATTTAACGGTCTAAGAAAGTGGGAACCGAGCGTTTCGGGTTTGTTTCTTGCTGATGGTGTTTATACATGGAAGGCATTCATGAAGGGACTTTTAGCAAATAAGTACAGTTTCTGCGAGTGTTTAGAGCTACTTGGCCTTTCAATGTATGTCAAAAGTTTGGTTAGAAAGGTACTGCAACAATTACACAGCTTAACTGCTGCACGTACTCCTTTGCCTTGCTTAGAGACAACAAATGTTTGCTGGATTGTGACAATGGTTTGTCCTTAAAGGGGTTTTCTAATAAGTTCGTGCCCAAAGGTACTTGGCCTCTTTTAGTCAGATCAATTGGAAGCAAATTGAGGACTGAGTTGGATAACTCTATGGATATTGCTCTGAGTGAGTAAGATAAGCTGAGTAAGATTTGAAATGCCACAAACAGGTGGAGAAGAACCTCCGTTCTAAGACAATTAAGAAGTCTTACCATTTTTGTTCTAGATCTTGAATATCTCTCCTTCCGAATCTTGAGTGTAGAATATAAGTGCCTTCTTAGTGGAAATATTAGTCTTTGCCTTCATGCTGTGTATGCTTCTACTACTGAGGTGATAACTTACTCACTCAGAGCAATACATAGTGCTCTCCCGCAGACACCATCGAAACACACGGGACCATAAATTGAACGAAGATCGTTCCTTCTTTCTTTCTTTGTCAGCTTTCATAAGCAAGAATCCCACTAAAGAGATTAAGTCAACTGTTCTAAAACTCGAATTTGTTTTGTTCCATTAAAGGCGGTGTCCCATTAGCGACGATGTTGTAAACCTTCAACATTCGTTTTCATTCTGTTTTGATTGTCCCAGTTCAACACATTCAGGTGGCTGACACGACGTCTCAATTAAGCGGCTTTCAATGTTAGTGTATGCTAATTCCAAAAACAGACCTTTCTTTGCTTGAAACAGGCTTCGACTGTCATCAGAACTGGAAAAACTGCAAAATGTGGAAGGCAAAGTGGAAAACATTGTTTTGCATCAGACGTATGTACAAGCTGATTCTTTAAACTGGAAACTTTAGAAAGACGCAACAGAATAAGTTCACGAAAAATACCCAAGGCATTTGCAACAGACTTAATTGTAGCTGAAAAAATTCAGGTACGTACCCTTAAATGATGCGCCGCAAGTAATAGTAAAATTGAGAATAAACTTTGTCAATACCTGTTCCTCAAGAGTCGGTTATGCGACTTGAACATGTTTTGTTCATACTAGATCAAATTGGCTTTAGAGATAGGAGGTGCACCGTTTCATCAATGCCCTACTAGATTTGCTTCTAACTTTGTTGATGACATTTGAAGAATCAACAGCCGCTAAATTTGAATCCGATGAATTTTCCTATATTGACTTAAGCTCACTATGTACCTCGTCTTCGAGTGGTTTAACGTAATTTCCCGCACTCCATCCTCTTCCCTGATGATAGTAAAGGATTCCCGGGCAACAGGTGAAGTATGTAGAAAACTACGCTGCCTCAAGTTCTAAGACAAAAAATGTATCAGATTGGATTGGACATGACCTAATGAGATATCTTACAGAATTTAGACTTCTTGAAATACTTCGTAACATGGCGTGGTTGCACTAAAATTAAATATTATCTAAGAAACAGGCGTAATTTTCAAAACAGAGTCAAAAATCAGCTGAAAGGTTATCAATTGTCACTTTTTTCCGGCTGTGGGCATTGTTCGGAGATTGGGCATTGATGACATGGTTGCCGTATATTCCAGCATTAATAATTTGCAAATTATTTTTCTGTCCGGTAATTATTTTCAACTTTCATAGGAATTATGTCTTAAGCAGTAAAATTTAACAGAAAAGACTAAACTTTTTCGCTTCTTATGAAATCCAACACCGTTCAAGTGGCTATTTGGCATTCTGGAACCTTTAGTCAAAACAAAAATTATTAAGGGCTTCGGGTTGTAAATTACGGGTGGCTTAATTCGCTTGAGTCCTTGAATCGTTTCCAACTTAATGGCATATAAACTATCCCTCGCGATTTTACACAAAATAGGGTCAAACAGATGAAATCATTGCTCCTAGGTGCCTAATTAAAATGCATTTTGTCGCAAGACTCTTATATTCAATCAGCCATCAGTGCCTGCTTACACAAATTTCACGCATAACATACGATTTCTGTAAACTATCGAATTCATTGCAATAAATTCAATGACTCATCTTCCCAAAATGTTTTCTCATTATAACGCCCAGACTACACATCCCTGTATAATTACCTATTGCATCTCACTTCAGTTTGTTTACGTTATCCCCGTCATATGTTTACGTCGCTTCTGTCAACATTTCATTGTTTTGAAAAATATAACCCATTCATTACGCTCGCAATCAGTATTCATTTGCATTCTTTGTTTAATTCACCTGTTTGCATCGTTCACATTGCTTTGTCTTAGAGCCCGCTTTGTTAAGCAAATTGATTTCGTGTTTTGTGTCACCAAGGTGAGTACCAGTGCCGCTTAAAACCACAACAAATCAAGTGGAATACCCTACGTCACATGTTCTGCTCCTCGGACGGGTCGGAGGCTGGCGATACCTTATCGCGTTTGGTCGAGCGATTAAAAGAATACGAAAAACATAACTCAAAACTGATAAATTTCCACACATGTAGTGAATAGAAGTCGCATGAACGCTTAACACATTCGACCACCCAGTCGTTCGCTTAGTCCAGTGCTCGCAAGTTATCTGGATTTCTTTTCTCCGCAGGAAGGCTGTGCAGTCATCGTAGCGTGTGCCATATAAATCAGTGCGAAGTGTTCCGAGTGCATCGAACGTAAATATGCCTAAACCGGGATTTGGTGATTGTGGCAATCTAGTAACACAGGGCATTAATAAGGCCTTTGGCAATCGTGAACCGTGGCAAATCGTCACAATTACTGCCACCACTGTGCTGGGTACCGTGTGGCTGTGGACGTTTATCAATCAGGATGAAAGTGAGTACATTAAGAGCACATATTTCATTGTTGATTCATAGTCCGGAGTCAGGTGAACTGAGTTCAAAGTGCAACAACACCGGTAACCGGTTTATCACGAATATATTTCCTTTCCTACAATTGCTTGGAGTTGGTGGTTTATGGTTTTATCGCTTGTACACGAGAACCTAATCTTATCTTGGGCACTTGCTTAATTTTTTTTAAGAGGTGGTAAAATTGGAATGCAGTCGGCGGTGTCGATGCACTCTGACATCGTCCACATTCAGTGGATTGGAATATATTTTGTTTGCAACAGTGATCGAAATTACATCAGTTTGTCATTTAATATCGTTACGAACTGTAGGTATCCCACGAAAAATAAATCAATATAACGAGGGTGTGGATTTGTGAAGTCACCACATGAGCTTTGCTTACCGAACTGTGGAACTCGACGTAAAGGAAGAAGTGGCGGGTTGTGCAGTTACAACCCCACATGGGCCACTTAATTTGTAATAAGTGTTGGACACGATAGAATTGACTCATCTTAAAAAAATGTTAACACATGCACAACGCTCTGTGAAGGTTCTAATTGTTTTCTGCTCAGCTGTTGTTAGGCAATTTCGCATCGGTCTTCCAGGCGGAAACTTTTGCGATCCTAATGGCCACCAACTATATTGGGAAGAACAGATGGAAGGGGTGAAGTATCTGCGTCTGCAGCGACAGCCAAGCTGTGCTTAAGGCCTTTCTCAACCCTTAAGCCACTTCAAAGATAGTCCAGGAATGCAAGTCCTCCTTTAATTTGGTCGGCAGTTTGAATTCGCTAAGATATGTGTGGGTTCCGGGACATCATGGGATCACGGGAAACGAGATTGCTGATGAACTAGCTAGACAAGGTTCTAAAGAGGCATTCGTAGGGTCCGAACCCACCTTGGGCCTACCCGCTTCCTTGGTTAGGGCTTCCGTCGATGGTTGGGTCTCCAAACAGCACAAACCAGAGATGTCATGACTCTCCAGGGTGCAGGCTGACCAAGTGCATGCTCCCGAACGTCTGTAAGAAATCCGCGGCTTTTCTGTTATCTCTAGACAGAAAAGAGTTCAGAAAACTTTTCAGTGTACACGCGGGATACCTCACCTTCGCTAAGCACCTAAGTCTGTTTTGGCTTAGTGATGGCACCCTTTCAGTTAACGAAGGTTACTGCCTGGTAGTAAAATGAACCAATTTTTGAGTCTGAGCGCTCCAGTACAGTGTTTCCCAACCACCAACAAAAATCAAAAAAAAAGTTACTTCTGTCCTTGTTCGGATCAGATGACACATTTAAGGCATTGACTTGATTAGAGCTGAGGATGTAGGCCTCTTGTCATAGAAGCTCCTGTCGGTATCCCTGCGCAAGACCAAGTTTAAAAAATTTCAACTTTTGTGTGTGCGAGAGTAAGTTTGCGTGAAGATATTTTTGGATGTTCTTGTATCGGTTTTTTTTTTATTTCCTTAAGTTCACATCAAAGGAACCCACTTTTTTTGTAGCAAAACAATGTCAATTAATCTCATACTTCTATGTACATATATGATAAATATGTTGCATCTGACATTAATTTGTTTCGTGCTTGAAACTGTCAACCAAAAACTTTAAGAACCTGAAAACTTAGGTTTAGTGGGCATAGGTACAGCGTTGTACGTACCAAAGACCTTAAAGATGACATGAAGCACCAACTAAAATGTGGAAAATTGTTTCCTATAGGATGCAAAGTTATACATAGCCTTTGATGCAACGCTTGATCATGTAGAATATATGGACAACAAAGCTCCAGCCCGAAGAGACGAAGATGCATGTTCATTGAGGTTCAGCTCCAAGTCAGGGGTAGCCCGCACGTAAGCTTTCCTTCATAAGATACTTTTCCTCTCACTGACATAGACTTCAACATTAGATCCAGTGAGTGAATGTTTGCTTAAGATGTACGAGTGTCAAACCTCATCGTGACCTTGATGTGACGTACAAAAGACAAGTTCCATTTTTGTTGCTATAAAATATTTTTAATAATAACCTTACAAAACTTTATAAAAAAAAACAAAAACAAACGTTCTACAGAATTTTGCATCAGGTTAAGGAATTAATCACAATTTCTGACTAATTTTATATTAGGTTCTTACACCCGTTTACTTTGTCTCCTTCGTGTTGGGTGACGCATTTTTCGCAACTATTCTTATGCTCTCCCTCAAGGCGTTGGCAAGTATGATAGTGGTGAATCATATATTTGGCAGGAGCAATGTGGAGTCAAATGCTAATATATTCGACTGGCAGAAATCGGGCTGTAAATAAATAAACAGTCCACAGGGAATCGGGTATGTTGTGCGTGAAAATGCGAGTAGAGAATACCTACAATTATTTGCTAAATTGCGAAATTTGAGAAGTCTTAGACATTTATTTCTGTTTAAGTGCTTTTCGAAGCTTGGGAGAGATGGAACCGGGAAAATTATAAAATTTTGTTTCTTTCTTTGGATTAAGATATTTCTTCTTGAACCAAAAACTCAGGAATCGCCACAATTACATCAGCTATGCAGCCACCAGGGTAGAGTGAAACTTCTCTATAGCGGACAGCCGTCAGCCGACAGTCGATTACTATTGTCTGTATAAGAGGGGTTTTTGTTCGTTCGTCGGGTGATAGAAGTTATGGATTTCAGTTCTGTGTGTTTAAATAATATTCTACCGGACGTTGTTTAATAAGTTTAAGTCTGCTTGAGACGTTGTTATGGATAAATTTTCCGACGCTATGAACTTAAGAGGGACGTTCAATATATTCTCGGTATCGATATGAAGGAAAATGCGAATTCAATTTAAATTGTTTTTATTTTTCAATATAACATCAATGCATGTTACATCTTGAGATAAGCTTTTTTAAACCCTCAAAAAAATAAACTTCCTCTTTCTCTGCAAAATACCCATTTATTGCCGATTTGAGTTCTTCATCATCCGAAAATCTTTTTCCACGAAGACATTTTTTCAAATCCGGAAACAGGAAACAGGTCTGGACTATAGGGTGGGTCTTGGATTTCTTCGAAATCACAATCTCGTGCAGCAGCCTTGGAAACTCGCGCCGTGTGAACAGGAGCGTTGTCATGAAGAAGCAACACACCCGCTGCGAGTTTACCCGTCTTTTCCTTTTTAATTTCCTCCTCCAAGAACAAGTTTTTCGACTTCCTTGATGCTTTCTCCCGTACAAGCAGTAGTCGGGGCGCCGGAGCGGGTAAGTCGGCTTCAATGCTCTCTCCACCTTCTGAATGAAGGTGCGGAACTCTAGCAAACAGCCACCATCTCTTCATGAATAGTTTTTTGACTTTTTCCTTACTTAGTGAGAAATTTAATAACAACGGGATGCTCAATTTTCACCATCATCGTCTCAGTTGTCATTATGATTCTGTTTAACTAGAGATAAAACGCGAATTAATAATCACACTTATATGAAAGTTTACATGAATGCACTAAAATAATAGTATTACTTGATAAATAAGTCAATTTATATGTACAACCACAGCTTCACCTCAAAACCGAGAATATATTGAACGCCCCTCGTACCTTATTTTAGTTTTATTCCTTTATATTCAGTTCTAATATAAAGCGATTACAGACAAAGTTTTTAATACTTTCAAAACAGGCAAACATTTAAAAAAGTACAAGAACATAACACAGGCCTTAAGATTTACCAGGGTACATTTTTTATAAACGACAGTCTTGAAAAATTCCTCACTGTAACTGTGAAATTACAACATATTATATATTGGCAGTGCAAATTAATTCGTTCGGTGTTTTGTGTTCAAACAATTTTTTCTTGAAAAAAAACGGAAAAACGTTGAAAGCGAATACGTATTCCCTATTCTCTAGTAGTTTTCGAACACCATCTCTAAAAAATGAGTCCTCTCTGGCATCGATCAAATCATCTAGTCACTCTTTGATTTCTTCAGAAGACCCTAACCGTTAACTCCTCAAATATTTTTGCATCCGTCGAAAAAGCCAGTAGTCGGAAGGTGCAAGGTCTGGAGAATATGGAGGGTGGGGTGGGGCTTTTCATTTCAGCGCTCCCAGACAATTTTTGACCGCTACAGCCACGTGGGGCCGTGTGTTGTCCTTCCTTTGCAAAATCACCTTTTCATGCCCCTTTAGGTCGTTTTTGGCAGTTTTTCATACAATGTATAGCTCAGACGCATATTTCCCATGAATGGTTGCGCCTCGTTTTAGCAGCTTATAGGACATCACCCTCGTCTGGTGCCACCATATGACTTTGAACCGTAAATGTTTTTCTTTGGCGTCGACATAGACGGAAATGGAACATGTTTTGCATTGTTTTTCTGTATTTCTTCTTCTTGGAGTTATCATAGTACATCCACTTTTCATCTCCAGTCACGATCCGGTGCAAATATCCCTTCATTTGATGTCTTTCAAGAAGCAATTCCGCGGTGGAAATTTTCCTTTTGACATCCCTCGACTTCGATTCGTGCGTTACGCAATTCCCTTACGTTTAGATAAAACTCAATTACTTTAATCGAACGGAAATTGTTTGCGCGGTCATTCGCAACGATACTGCGAGTTCACATTGCATTTGGCATAATTCTTAATCCAGGAAAGTCTCCGATTCCTCATCTGCAAACTTTTTGGGCTGGCCAAGACACTTTTTGTTTTCGGCACTAAAATCACCACTTTTGAAGCGTTGAAACCACTCTCCGCATGATTGGTCGGAGCAGATTCACTACAAACTTCTGCAAGCATTCCATGGGCTTCAGCTTGGAAAACTTCTCGCAAATGCTGTTTATTTAAGACAAATCCGGACATTTTCGAAAAGGCAAAAAACAATCAAACAAAAAACAAACAAACAACAAAATCAACTTAACTGACACAATTCCACATAATATTTTGGTTTTATACCTCCCTCTTATGGTGAGTATACGAACTGTATTCATATCCTCACATCTTGGTCGAAAAGTGATTGAAAATCTAGGAAACTCGGCCTTTTCTATTTGCGGCCGCAATCCCTATTGTGGATGTCCTCCTCCGCGTTGTTTTTGCCTCTGATTAAAATACTTCTTAATTTCGGTAGCGTTGTCGGTTTCTTTTGTAATGTGGATTACTGGTAGGAAGGAGATTAGTAGGAAATTAAAAACTGAACATGGCGTGAACATTTTATCACACATTTCTCTTTGGTTGGAGATAATCGAATACAAAGAGAACTGGACGACTCTTGGGATACGAAGATTGCCATGGCGTAGATCATAGGTTCGATTCCAGTGCTGAGCATCTTGAATTTTTCACGGTACCACCTCTTTTGAGTTGCTGACAACACTCTAAGACAACTACACATGTCTATGAAAAGATTCTCAAATCTCGCAGTTCGGTATGGGCAAAAAACTATAGGTCCCTTCTACACGTGAGAGAACAATAGCACGCACAACGCGATTGGTTGCTGAAGAAGCTAGACCCTGGTTCTCTGTGGGCACTCAATTATTATTATTTGGAAATAATAATCCTATTGGAGGACTGTACGATACACGATGCCATGAAATTGTTTTTATTTGTTTTGCATTCCATGGGTTCATTAGACTAAGAAATTAAAAAGCACATATACTTAATTTTTTTTTACCAAAGCAAATACATCTTAACGTTCGTAAGACAATTTCCAAACTTATCTCAAAAAAATTATAGAAAAAAAGTTCAAAAGAAATATTTTGTTTTTTTTTTGCATCAAAAAAATTTTCCAAAAAAGATTACTTTTCTCCTTTCCTTTCAAATATTGCATTTGATACCAAGACCACCCCTTAGAAAAAAATCTTCCTGAGGAATTTTATTCATAATAAGCCTTACGACACGCTTTAGTCTACAGCAGTGATTCTTAACCGGTGCTCCGCGGAGCACTAGTGCTCCGCAAGATTGTCGCAGGTGCTCCGCGAAACGAAAGTTAAACTCATATAGTATAATAAAATATACATATAAATTTATTAGAACAAACTTTCAAATATATGTATATGCGGTATGTACTTAGTTATGAACAAAAATTTAAATCAAGCAGGCTGCATTTCAAATATATGTACATATATGCGGTATGTACTTAGTTCAAACAAAAATTTAAATCGAGCAGGCTGTATTTCAAATATATGTACATATATGCGGTATGTACTTAGTTCAAACAAAAATTTAAATCGAGCAGGCTGTATTTCAAATATATGTACATATATGCGGTATGTACTTAGTGCAAACAAAAATTTAAATCAAGTAGGCCGCATTTCAAATATACAAAGTACATGCAGTAGTATGAAATATTTTAGTGTTGTGTTGGACGTAAACCAATGTGTTTTCAATAATTATTTGATTAAATTTGTGCCAAAAAAGTGAAAAAATTTATTTCAGTAAGTATATTACGTTATAATTGTAAATTAACATAAATTTAAAATAAAAAATTAAATAAATATGTGTACATACATATTTATTGTATTTATTTATTTAAATAAACTTAATATCAATCTCCTATGTTTTCATAAACTTAATTTTCTTATTCTGCATTAAACACTTTCGAAAAATACCTCTATTTACGCGTATATATATATGTATGTACTTATTCTTATTCCCAATTTATTTAGCCATGGACAAGTTCTTGAAACGAAAATGTAATTCTGAGAAAAATATTAATGATGGACCAAGTACAAGTCGGAGTAGTATTAATAGTGGTAATACAGAAGATGTGTCAACATGTAATAAAATAAGGAAGACTTATAGACAGTATTCTGACGAATACATCAGTTTGGGATTTACATGGACCGGTGAAAAGGAGTGTCCAATTCCTAAATGTGTTGTATGCGGTGTAGAACTGTCCAATAGTGCTATGTTTCCGGCTAAATTAAACCGACACCTTACTACTACCCATGCTAATCTTGTTTCAAAAAATAAGGATTACTTTAAAAGGTTATTGGGCATGCAAGATAAGCAAGCAAAACAATTTAAATGTGCTATGACAATATCTGATAAGGCGCAAATTGCATCATACAAGGTAGCCGAGTTAATTGCATTGAAACTAAAACCACATACTATAGCAGAAAGTCTAATTTTACCGTCATGTTGTGAAATAGTCAAAATCATGTTTGGAGAGGATGCAATAAATGAGATTATGAAAATTCCCCTATCTAATGATACAATAAAAAAAAGAATAAAAGACATGTCACTTGATATCGAGGAAACGGTTAATAATAAGCTTTCAAAGAAATTTTTTGCTTTGCAAATAGACGAATCTGTTGATATTAGCAGTAAAGCTCAATTACTTGCATTCGTTCGGTTCATTGATGAAAATGAAATAGTTAATCAATTTCTTTGCTGCAGAGAGCTTACAGGACATACAAAAGGAAAAGATATCTTTAATTGTATTACTACATATTTAGAAAAATACCAAATATCCTGGGATTTCTGCGTTGGAATTTGTACAGATGGATGTCCATCAATGGCAGGATCTATTAAAGGATGTGTTACACTTGTGAAGGAAAATAATCCAAATATCATATCTACACACTGTTTTTTACATCGGGAAGTTTTAGTTTCAAAAACATTGCCAAACACTTTAAAATATGTTTTGGATGAAGTGGTACAAATAGTAAATTATATTAAATCAAGGCCTCTGCAGGAACGCATTTTTAAACAGCTTTGTATATCTATGGATGCTAAGTATGAAAGTTTGCTATTGCACACTGAAATAAGATGGTTGGCTCGCGGTAAAGTCCTATGTCGTTTATTAGAGCTCAAAGATGAATTGTTGTGTTATTTCCGAAATGCCGCTGTGGATAAATTTGCAAAAAATTTTGAAAATGATATTTGGTGTGCTAAATTGGCATATTTAGCTGATATTTTTAAATACATAAATTCAGTAAATACAAGTATTCAAGGTAAAAATGAGAATATTTTAACAGCCACGGATAAAATACTGGGATTCAATAAAAAAATATTGCATTGGAAAAATCGAATAATAAAAAACAATACGCTTGATATGTTTCCTTCAATTCAAACTAAAAATGTCGCAGATATTATTCCTGCCGTAATAGAACATCTAACAATATTGGAAGAAAAAATCGAATGTTACTTCCCATCCCTTAAATTAGAATCCTATGACTGGATACGAAATCCGTTTGGGACATTTGAATTTTCTAATTTGGAACTGTCTTTACAAGAAGAAGAAGAAATTATTTCCTTGTCTACAGATCGATCTCTGAAGATGGAGTTCACAAAATTGTCTAATGAACAATTTTGGATTTCCGTCCAAGATGAATACCCATCTTTATCTAAGAAGGCAATCGCAATATTATTACAATTTGCTACATCATATCTCTGCGAACTTGGATTCTCAACATTAACAAATATAAAAACTAAAAAACGAGAAAGACTTCTCGATTTAGAAGAGGAAATGAGGGTAGCAATATCTTTTATTAGACCCAACATTGGCGAAATATGTAAAACTCACCAGGCTCAAATATCCCATTGAATTTGTATTATATTTTAAGTCATTTTGAATTTGTAACAATTTAGTTTTGTTAAATATATTGAATATATTTTATTTTTTGTATATTGTAGTTATTTGAGTTGAATAAATAAAAAAATAAAATACAAATTACTAGAATCAATGTTATTTGGTAAGGTGCTCCGTGAAGGTTTCATGTAATTAGAAGTGCTCCGTGAGCTCGAAAAGGTTAAGAACCACTGGTCTACAGGCTTGCATGTCTTAAAAATGCATTGCATCGTCTCTTTCCGAGAAGTTGGTCGGAGATTTTTGTGTATTACCTGTTTAAATAAATCAAAATTTTTGAATACATAAAAAAGACTCCAACAGCGCTAATTCGTGCCAAATTGTGATACCGCTTTTATGATAAAAATTACTGTTTTTATTTGCACATTTTAAGTCATTATCTTTGTCAAGTTTGTTCTGCCGTGTACTTTTTTATGAGTTGCCCGAATTTACTGTCAAGTCGTGTTACAAAATTCTTACGAGTATACATATGTGCAGTGTTGAGGTTGCATCACGCTGATTATTGGGTAATTTACAAAGTCTAAGTACGTTACGATTCGCATCATCTTTGAAGAAGTACGGTCCAATGATGCCACCAGCCCATAAACCGCAACAAACTGTGACTTTTTCTGGATGCATTGGTAGCTCTTGCAATGCTTCTGGCTGATATTCACTCCAAAATCGACAATTCTGCGTCTTTACGTACCCATTGAGCCAAAAATGAACTGACCGCAAAATGGAAGAGCACGCATTTTGATAATAAAATGCAATAATTTGCAAGCGTTGTTCGTTTGTAAGACGATTCATGGTTAAATTATAGACCAAACTGAAAATGTTTGACAGTGAAACAAAACACGAAACGTGCGTCAGCTGTTTAAACCAGTGTTGCCAAAAAGATAATAGCTAAAAAATCACCCTTTGCAATATAAGTGGATATTTTTTCGAGGTAGTCAAGGACTTCGTCTACCTCGGTTCCGCGGTAAATAGGGACAACAACATCAGTACCGCTCAAGAGACAATTGAGTAATAGAGCCGTCTCTCGAAGGACTAAGCTAGCTTTGTATAACACCTTGATCATCCCAATACCCCTTTACGGCGCAGAAACTTGTACGTCGCCTAAGGTAGATTAAGAATGCCACTAGTGTTTTCGAGAGAAAGGTTGTGCGTGCGATGAATTTTATAGGCTGTACGGCGGCATGGGTAGGATATGTAGAGCGTATGGACACCACTATTCCGGAGCTTAAAATTCTTGAATCCGAGCTATTGGGACAACGCAATAGAGGGCGGCCTAGGCTGCGATGGCACACACAAGTGGAGAAGGACCTCAACCTACTTGGAGTGTGCAATCGGGGGCAGCAGACGAGCGATGGTGCTAACTGGAGAGACATGTTGGTTGAGGCCCAGGTCCACCACGAACTGTAGCGCCAGAAAAAGAACAAGAAGAACTCGATATTTTGCTGGCAACTTAAATTTTAATTTGTTCAATTTATACCTTAACTAGTATGAATGAACGCATTTTTTTGCACCAGCTTTTCTAACTTGAAATTAAATTGCTTATCTTCGGCGAGTACTTTCCAATCTTCCTTCGTGCATATCAAAAAACTATTTTCATTGATATGACATTAATTTAATCTATTTGCGGTGCATATGTATGTCGGAATCAAAACTAAAACTGTCCCGCAGTTATCTCCTTAATTAATGACTTGATAACGAAATTTCCTTTTGGTAAGTTTATATATTATGTATCCAAACGAAACTAAGACTTTTTGTTACCATCGTGCATTAGACGCACATTTTTAAATTGTATGTATAGTAGGAGAATGATAAGGATTAGGTGCGTCCTAATCTGTTAATATCGGTCGGTCTGTCTGTATGATATGATAACAACGCAAACAACTTCTCAGACAAAGACCATAAACACAAGCACATGTTTGAGAAGAAAGTGCAAAAGTCAGAATTTCCAAATCGATAAGTTTATCTCTATACACAAAAACAAAAAAAGAAATGGTAGACTAATTGTTGCATAATTGTAACACATACATTCATCACGTCTGGCCACCTTTTCCCATACAACAAACATTTTGGTCAAACATGACTCAACTCTTGGGTGTAAAGTTGAAGTAACTTTTCAAAACTAACCTGCCAAAGGCAAAAGTTAACCACATCAGAAAGTAAGAAGAAATAGAATACACTTCTAACGTGATAGATGATGTTTTTTCACGTTATTTTAAAGTGATTGAAGGCATGATTTACACCCTAAAAACACTGTTAGGTGGGGGGTGGTATGGCCGCGCTCATCTCATGCGACCCAACGGGTTCATCATCGCACGCCACTGCTTTTATCCGTCACTGATTGGCTACAGTATGAGTATTAATTTTCTGTGGGGTGGTTGCGGTTTCCGGATGAGGAAGCCCTTAGACTTTTCGAAAGAAAAGTTTTGCGTGTGAGTTTTGGTCCTGTTTGCGTTGATGGCGTCTGGAGGAGAAGATTCAACGAAGAACTTTGTGCGCTGTACAGCGACATGCGCCTAGTAAAGCGTCTTCGGATACAACTCTTAAGTTAGGCCATGTAGAGTGTATGGACACCACTGCTCCGACCCAAAAAGTCTTCGAATCCGAGCCAATGGGACAACGCAACAGAGAACGGCCTTGGCTAAGTTGTCGCAGACAAGTGAAGAAAGACCTCAACCAAGTTGGAGTGCGCAACTGGCGGCAGCTGGCGAAAGATCGTGCTGGCTTTAGAGGCATGTTGGTTGAGGGCCAGGTTCACCCCGGACTGTAGCGCAAGAAGAAGAAGAAGAAAAAGGTTGTGGTTTCAGACATGCATATTTGTTGAACACATTTAGATTTATATCCTAATGGAGGGTGGTCGCCGTGGTGGTACGCGCAATACAGCTCGTAAAGCAATGGACTTGTTGAGAAATAATTTCGGTGAACGCCTAATTTTACATTTTGCTTCAGTAAATTATCCGCCTAAATTATGTGATATCACATTTTTGGACTACTTTCTCTGGGGATATGTAATGTTTAAGCTCATCAGTAATAAGTCATCTACGATTAATGCCTTGTCTTCCAACATTACTGGATACCAGTCGCTACGCTCGAAAGAGTGGCCCAAGTTAGGTTTTCCGAATGGATCACCTCAGATGCAGTCTTGGTCTACTTTTACATTATATCATTTTCAGAAAGTAAATGCCATGAATTGTTCTTTCAACCGATAACAAAAATTGGAAGTTCACTTTAAAATTTATGTGGCCTATTTTATACTTTAAATCAAATCTCATGATGAAACACACTTTACATTGGACATTATCTTGAATTTTTGTTTTTGAGGGAAATGAAAGAGGGCTGCGATGCGAAATTTGTTTTGCAAATAATAATAAATCGAATATTTTATCCAGTTACGCAGTTTACTTATTGATGGTAGCATGTGTATATTTATGTTTGACTATGTAAGCATGTATGTTTAACAGGGAAAGCCTAGTCAAGTGTAGAGAAGAGTTAAGAGTAATGCAAAACAATAAATTACATCGCAACTGCGGCATGGGGTGGAAGTGAGCACTGCTTTGACGCTTGCTGCGTTGTACTGTCGAGCAAGGCCTTAGTGAATAAAACAAATTTAAACGTTGGATTCTCTCATTTCTTTCATTGTGTTGATAACAATAATAAAGCTCAATCGAATGATACAGTAAATATATGTGTGTTGCACAGGATTGGTATGAATTTGTAGTCTATAAATATGTTTAGAGGAAACCCAATGAATTTTCCCGCATATCGAAGCTAACCCTATTCATAAGACAAAGAACAGCCATTGTTACTTCTTACTCTAACGTGACTAACGTCATAACATCAGCTGCACATGAAATGATTCACAAAATTATATATTCTCAATTCAGTCATATAATTAATAAACTGCATATGCATCTACACCATCCGATGCACTTCGCTCAATTCAAGGTCAAAAGTCTAATTAAAACATTCCTTATCCAATTGAAGTTATGTGTTAATACAGCTACACACGGCGGTAGCAACAGGTAATACAAAATTAAACACCGTTTTATTAGCGCTTCTAGCTTATCATTTCAAAAAGGGAAAACTTAACAAAAATACAAAAATAGAATAAATTCAAATTGATAAGAGGTACACATATGTAAAACCTTATCGTTACTGTAATTGGTGAGAGCGAAACCGGTCGCTTAATTTATTTTTTTTTTTTCAAATAAAAACATTTAGTGTGCATTAATGTGACGTACAGTGGGAGGCAAATGTTTTGCACTTCCATAATCATTATGTCAAACAGTAGTTTTATAAATATGTTTAGGTAAGTTCTTCAATTAGACATTAGTCTTTTGAATTATGTAAAAGAATATACATTTGTTAAAAAAAAAAGAATGCCATTTATAAAGCATTGCCATTGGATTTTTATATTGTGACACAAGAGTTTTCTCTTTTTGGGCGACTTGCGCAGCATTTTGAGTTTAATTATTATATATCGATCCGCTGTGTAGTTCTTTAAAGCAATGTGAAGAAAATTGCAATTAATCTTGAAAAGAGTGCTGTAAAAAAAATTATTAATGCTGTATAACGTGGGAAATGTACAATTAAGTAAAACCATAGTTAACGACATAAAAAACGCCGAACTGTGAGTTGAAAGTGAAGGCCTTTGAACAAAATAAAAATGGAAGTACAGCCCACAAGGGACTAGGGCCTGACTTCTACCACAACTACTCGTGTTATGTGTGCAACTGTTCACTTACGAGTAGAAGGGACCTAGAGTTAAGAACCTTTTTTCATAGACAATTGATACTCTTTGAGTGTTGTCAGCAACTCGAAGGAGGTGGTCTTCTTTCACTAGCTCTCCAGCTAGCACGATCTCTCGACAGTTGCCTACAGTGGGTAAGGTCCGCACTCCAAGTTGGTTAAGGTCCTTCTCCACTTGTGTGCACCATCTCAGCCTAGGCCGTCCTCTATTGCGTAGTCCCAATAGCTTGGATTCGAAGACCTTTCGGGCCGAGGCAGTGGTGTCCATACACTCTACATTGCCTAGACATCTTAAGCGTTGTATCCGAAGACGCTTGACTAGGCGCAGCAGTCGTACTACCTCTATCGCTCGTTTTTGAATCTTCTTTTCCAGACGCCATCAACGCAAATAGGACCAAAAATCGTACGCAGAACCTTTCTCTCGAAAAGGCTAGGGGTTTCCTCATCTGCTTTTAGTAACGTTCAAGTTTCCGCACCGCTAAGACCTCTTCAACAACAACTTGTGTTATGCGGCTTAATTTGAGAAGCAATAACAAACTTCCAAAAAAATATCTCGGGTAAATTTAAGGCTGTTGTTATAGAAGCTAGGCCCTGGTTCGTTGTGGGCTGTAGTGCCACTCAATTAAAAGTTTATGGAAAATTGCGAAGATAGTTAACAAAGCTCGAAAGACGGTAAGAAAAAGTATTTTGAGGTACAACAAGGAGAAAAGATCTCCCATCGTGAGTGCGATCGATGATGAAGAAAACCCAAAACTGAGCGGGGTGAACCTGGCCCTACCAAAGCTTCTATACTAACATCTAAACGATGGTATTAGGAAAAGGTGAATTAAATGGAAGAAATGCATAGAAAACGCCGGTCATTAGTCAGAAGAACAGAATTCGCACACCGCTAAACGCTGAAATCGGATTGACAAAATTTAACATTTTTGTCTCAGATAAACGAATCAACGTGTGGAGAAAGCCCAATGAAGGGATGAATCTAGTCAATATATGTCAAACACGGAGGGGGACTGGTAATGGTTTGGGGTGACTGCTCAATGCGGGTGGATGTTAATTGTATTTTTAGATTAAATTATGTAAAAATACGAATATTTGAGTGCTGAGAAACTTGCCATTCAGGCCACATTTCATTTTTTTCAGGGCTATGATCAAACTCGAAACACACCCCGAAAGTTGTTTAAGAACAGCGACTTTATCACTGCCCTAGAACAATTTAAACATTCACACAGTCTCCTTATTTAACACATCACTCAATAAATCCCGGGACTAAGCAATAAAAACACATTTTCTAGACACATTTCATCAACATAGTTTCCTTCAAGAGTGCAGAAATCAGCCCAACGACGCTCTAATATTTCATTCCTTTTTTTGTAGAACGATTTATCTTTGGCCTCAAAATATGTAGACTTCAGTTTAGGCGATCACCTCCACGTTCGATCCATATTTTTTTCGTCGAGCATCGTTTTGAGGTCTGAAAAGAGGTATAAGTCGCTGGGGGACAGGTCTGAAGAATACGATGGGTGTGGAAGCAATTCAAAGCCCATGGTAGCCAACGACTTGTGACACGGCGCATTGTCTTCGTGGAAGAGAATTTGTTTCTTTCTTCCTTCAAATGCAACAATGATGTAGCCATGCAGTATTCGCTGTTGGTCCGTTTGCCTGTCTCAAGATAGGCAATGAATAAAATTGCTGCTGTTCTCTCACGAGTAGAAGGGACCTACAGTTTGTTGCCGACTCCGAATGACCAGATTTGAGAAGCTTTTTATAGACAATTGATACTCTTTGAGTGTTGTCAGCAGCTCGTAAGAGGTGGTGCCGTGAAAAATGCGAGGTGCCCCGTGCGGGAATCGAGTCCAGACTTTCTGCGCGGCGGTCGACGAATTTACCACTACAGCACGGCGACCACGTGTAACATACCGAGTCAAAAAGTCCTGTTTGTTCTGGCGAAACAGCTCTCAGAATCATCGATAGGATAAATGTTCATGCAAAACAGTGTTCATACTGTCTTCTGATATCTTTAAGGTGTCAGCTATCTCACGCAATTTCACGCTTATAAGAATCGACTTTTTGTTTACTTTTGCCACTTCAAAGCTCATTTAAGAATCGCCCCAATTTTCCCGAATTTGATGACTCCTCCATTAATTTGTGGATTTTATTAATTTCACAGGTGTATACAGCAGAACCAAAAAGAAGTTCTTCCGGCTCATCAAGAAACTTCCCATGGTGCAGGCCCGCATTGAAAAGGAAATCGGTGGCACAAGGGAAAGTTTCAAAAATGACATGGTCAAGAGCTGCAATGGTCTTCTGTACTCGTCCAAGTTGCCAGAGAAAGGACTTTCACAAGATCAAATTTTGAAATTAGTTGACGATCATCTTGTTAAGGGAGGATACGACTGGCGCGATGGACGTGTATCCGGTGCTGTTTACGGATACGATGCGCAACTCATTGAACTAATCACTCAAGTTTATGGTAAAGCCTCCTACACAAACCCCCTTCACCCAGACGTATTTCCGGGTGTTTGCAAAATGGAAGCGGAAGTTGTGCGCATGGCATGCACTTTGTTCGGAGGAAATGACAAAACCTGCGGGACGGTAAGCATGTTTCATACACTTGCAGGCCATCCAGATTTTATCAATGTTTTTCAATTTCAGATGACTACTGGTGGAACTGAGTCAATCATCATGGCGTGCAAGGCGTACAGGGATTACGCCCGAGAGGTTAAAGGCATAACTCGCCCGAATATGGTAGTGCCAGTGAGTGCGCATGCGGCGTTTGACAAAGCTGGCCAATACTTGGGTATTCATGTGCGTTCCGTGAAGCTGGATCCGAAGAGCACAGAAGTTGATCTCGATGCATTTAAAAAAGCAATCAACAAGAACACAATCTTGGTAGGTTTCAGAGGGCATTGTCAAAGCTGACTGAACCAAAATTAATTTTCTTTACAAAAAATTGCAGCTTGTCGGTTCCGCTCCAAACTTCCCATACGGAACGATTGACGAGATTGAAGTAATCGCAAAGCTGGGACTTCAGTTCGATGTTCCAGTGCATGTGGATGCGTGTCTTGGAAGTTTCCTAATCGGATTTATCAAGAAGGCAGGCTACTATGTGAAGCCATTCGACTTCAGTGTTAAGGGTGTTACTAGTATTTCAGCCGACACACATAAATACGGTTTTGCCCCCAAGGGATCCTCAGTTATTCTGTACTCTGATGAAAAGTTCCGTAACCATCAATTCACTGTGACAACTGACTGGCCTGGTGGCGTTTATGGATCACCAACCGTAAACGGATCCAGAGCTGGTGGCATTATTGCTGCATGTTGGGCAACAATGATGCGATTCGGAGAGGAGGGCTACTTGGAAGCTACCAAACGTATTGTGGACACATCAAGATTGATTGAGAATGGGTAAGCATTCAAAAAGAAAACAAAACATCACACTTATGCGCTTCAATTTTGGTATCATTCAGCTTGAGAAATATCAAGGGAATATTTATTTATGGAAAACCAGCGACATCAGTCATTGCCATCGGATCGAACGTCTTTGACATCTTTCGTCTCTCTGATGCACTGTGCAAACTGGGGTGGAATCTAAATGCGTTGCAATTCCCATCAGGGTAAGACAAAGACCATCATCATTTTTCTGAAACGTAACTAACCCTCATATCCCAACAGAATTCACATTTGCGTCACAGACATGCATACAAAGGACGGCATTGCTGAAAAATTCTTGGCTGATGTGAGCGCATGTGTCACGGAAATAATGAAGGATCCAGGTCAACCTGTTGAGGGTAAAATGGCAATTTATGGTGTTGCACAAGGCATAGCGGATCGCTCCTTGGTTGGCGACGTGGCCCGTAATTTTCTCTCGAGTATGTACTACATTCCAAGCAACTGAAACGAACTGCACTCGTAGTATGTGTACTCGACATCTGTATTCTTAAACGCATATTCTTCTGATTTTACTGTTAACGTACACAAATATACAAATGCCAAAACTGTGTACTTGGATTGTTATAATATGTTTATTTATTTGTGTAAATTTGATTAACTATTTTATGTGATCATATATTTTTCATCAAGATGGAAATTAAACAAGCAGCGTTTTCTGTGTGTTCTTAGTGGTCATAGATTTGTTAACAGATTATCAATAAATATAAAACCTAAAGTGAATCAACATGCGACTTACTAGGAGCCAATCGATCACTGTAAACAAAGTCAAAATGCAAGGCAATCGAGGCCAGTTACAGGGTCACATGTACATATATCTATGCGGGTGCCAGGATACTTAATTTGAGTAAGTATATTTTTTTAGGAGTCAAATAATGAGAACTTGGCAAAATGTTTGGTTTGCTGAAGCCTCATCACGTAACTTTTCACACGACTTTCGTCTAGATGCCGTGGCGTAGTGGGTAAGTGCGTCGCCCCACACGCCGAAGAGGCAGGTCTGACCACCTCGCATTTTTCACGGCACCACCTCTTTCGCGTTCCTGACAACATTGAAAAAGTACTAATTGTCAATGAAAAGCGTCTCAAATCACGCCGTTCGGAGTCGGAAAAAAACTGTAGATCCCTGCCACTAGTTAGAGAACAGCAACAGAACCACTCGTGCAGGCACAACAAGAGTAGGTGGTGAAGAAGCTAGGCCCTGCTCCTTGTGAGTGTAGTGCCACTCCATTATTATTATTATCGTCCGGCACGATCCGCCTAATTAATATCGTTCATAATTTGCTTCACGTAACCTAACCACAATCGACTCGTTTATTTTATTTACAGTGCTATATAATATAATAATATGAATCATTATGACTTGAAAGGCATCCTTCTTTTAATGGTGCTAGAGTCCGGGTGGACCTGTGCCTCACGATCTCTTTCCAGCTGCCTCCAGTTACGCACTCCAAGTTGATTGAGGTCTATCTCCACTTGTGTGCGCCATTTCAACCTAGGCCGTCCTCTGTTGCGTTGTCCCAATACATCGCTTCGAAGACTTTTCGGGCCGGAGCAGTGGTATTCATACGCTCTTCATGGGTTAGCAATAGTAGGCGTTGGATCCGAAGACGCTTTATCAGGCGCATGCTGCGGTACAGCCTATAGAGTTCATCTTTGAATCTTCTCCTCCAGAAACCATCAACACAAGCAGAATAAAACGCAGAACTTTTCTCTCGAAAATGCTAATTGCTGCCTCATCCGCTTTTGGTAACGTCCAAGTTTTGGCGTCGTAAAAGAGGACTGGGATGATCAGGGTGTTATACAAAGCCAGCTTAGTCCTTCGAGAGAGGGCTCTAAAATCGGCGAATAGGTGGTGAAAGCCGATCTGTACTTTTTGACTTGTAGTCGAAAATAAAATGTTTTTAAATACTATACTTGCTAGCCCGACTGTATGTCATTGCTCGTACTATCTATCTCATCTTTGGCCATCTGATCGTACGATTCGCCCGTTTTGTCTCCAAATCAGCTAACAGCATGAATTTTAGTACTTAGCCTAAACATATTGTAAATACAACTGAGAGTGTACAGTTCGGCCCTCTCAATAAAGTCGAAACACCATCAGATCGTTAGCCTTTTATTTTTCCGCTCATCCGCTTATCTCCTTTCGCTTGAGACCCCTACAGACTTTTTTCCAGTATCTGCGTAAAGTGAAAATCTGGTCTATTTTGGACTTTCCTGGCCTGAAACCACACTGATTAGGCCCTATTAGATTGTAGATGAACGGTTTCAGGCGTTCACACAATACGGCAGAGAGGATCTTGTAGGCGATGTTAAGAAGGATGATCACTTGATAGCTGGCGCAGTCGAAGAGGTTTCCTTTTTCGCTGATCCGCCTGCCATGCGTTCCTCCAACTATATCTTACAATTGAATTGGTGCATGCGCCCAATCAGGTCATCTTCAGTCATAGCTCCGCAGACAGTCCGTCCGCTCCAACAACTTTGTTCGACTTCAACCTTTATATTGCTATCTTGACGGAAGCACGGAACTCTTGTCCAAATTAAGTGAACTATTCTGCCTAACAGTGGTATTAGCTGCCGTCACCGCCATTTAAGAGTCTGCACAAATGATCTTTCCAGATTCTCAGGATCGATTGCGACTCTACTACCAGTTGTCCATTCTGGTCCCGGCAGGCTGCGATTCGAACGCTTTATCCATCTTTTGGTAAAACTTTCGCCGAGGGTGGGGGCGATAGAAATTGGCAGTTTTAAAATGACATGAAGCTATCAAAACGACAGCGTTCTGTCGATATCGATTTTTTTAATGCTTGCATGATGCAAAACTATCGTTTCGACGATAGTCGTCGTTAGTGATGAGACTCCTGGTGCATGCGTTCTGCTGACAGTTCTTACGCATTAGTAGCTTTGCTCGATTTAAGTCGTAGACTGACATCTTGCGTGGGATGAAATTCAAGTCCATCGTCGTTTAATTGAGTTTAATAACGTGCACTTGCAAATTTGTTTTTCTTTCCCTGCTGTGGCATGAAATTTTTTTTAAGCGATCTGGTCAGTAGTAGGCTTATGACCCAAATGGTCGACGTAAGGCTCATCAGCCACCAATCTTCGACTAATCTTTCCAATACTCAAATATCTCGATAATGTAACTTTTATAAAATTCTATCCTATCTATCAAAGCTTAAAATTGAATAATGCGTCTCCTCCTTTCTCCAGTAAGTTGATGACTCCTAAGCAAGCTACTTAGAGAAACTAGAAATTTCCTTACGTCTGGGGACTCGAAGATATCTGAAAGTACTTTTCCCCAAAAATTTTATGCAATTAAGTCTTTATTTCCTTCTTTATGACCCCATTCCTAACTAAATCAACTCGGTCATTTGTAAATAGGGATCGCAAGTGTGTCGGCACGAGTGTGCTGTTGTTATGCCGTTCATAAAATTTCTAATTACCCGGGAAATAACGCTTCCGAATGACCATAGTTAAGATTTGTTGATGCCCCATTTGTAGTTATTTACTTTGCCTACACATACCATAACTTTGCCTGTACTTGGAGGTGCAGTAGTTTGACTATTCAACGTCTTCGTAAAGAGGTCGGTGGTGGGCGAGGCGGCGTTGTTTTAACGATAAGTTGCACAGCAACGTACTGCAACTTGTTTGCCGCCCTAAATTCGTGAAAGGGAGGGTAGAAAACTCCACGAAACGCAAAAATTTCCGTCGAATTGAAAACGAAACTCCAGTAGCTTGTCATCACACCACCAACATTTGAATTTCGTGGGGGTGATGTAAACTTTCCCCTTTTGGAGGTAATTCATACGAAGAGTTGTGGGCATTTACTGTTTTGTTTTTAAGCGTGGGTGTTTAATGAGTGCAGGGGAGTGTGTGGTCTACCGTTTTTGGCATCCAGCAGGGTTGAAGAACAATTTGATTTGGATTTGGAAATTTTTTCTGTTGTTCGAAGAAAATATGTTTCATAACATTTTTTTTTTATCTTATTTGAGAGAGTGTATGTAATTATAAAAACAGATTTTCCAACATCGAAAGCCGTGGGAAGACACTGAAAGCGTGTCAATCGGACGACTGAAAAGGTGACATTGGTTGACGTTCAAGTCAAACCCTGAATTGTATGTCTGTTCAGTTTCTTTTTAGGCAGTTCTTTTCACTGAATTCAAAAGAACGGTTGTGTTTTAAGTAAGTTACAATTACAAAGAGGATTCGAAGATTTTCAGATTCTTCGAATTCGCTTATTTGTACGCGATTTCGAATTATTGGTATAACGCGCCACACAGCAACCAACAACGTAAGAAACTGCAAATAACTGCTTGCGTATATTTTACTAGTGAAAGGCATTCGAGAATATGTATGCAGATATATCTTTTAGCTATATTCTAAATATGTCGTACGGGGCAACCAGAAAGACAGGAAGAAGTAATATATGGACAGATTCAGAATCTCACCAAGAATGGAACTACTTCTGATTCCACCATCTTGTCGCGCATTACGCAGTGATTATGTTCGTCATAATTTCCGAAAGGCATTAAGAAAAAAATCCTAGATTAGCTAAGAGTACTCGTGAAGAGTCAGTAAGTTAGAATTAAGATCACTAGATTATATTGGTAAGGTAGTTTTAAGTATTTTTGTCTAGGATTTAAGAAATGGAGTTTTGAGACAAAGATGCGTTGAAATCTAAAAAACTACTACGCAGGCGATCAGAAAAAAATTAAGTTTGCTTCTGTTAGTGCGAGTGTTATTGACAATCTGATATTATCGATTTCCATGTTATTCGCAGCAATCCAATGAATGGTTCATACATACCGCATTTCCTTCCTTATTAAGTACAACTGAAGCAACAATTGAAGCCTGATGATCATTCATAGTACGTGACAAATACTTTAATAAAAATTTATAAATAAAAATTTAATCAATATTTTCCTCTTTTTTTCTCATATTGATCTCGGAAAACCTACAAGTTGTCGAAGAGGTGCCGTTTCATCCGAACAAAATGATTGTCTGGTGCGTCCTATGGTCGAAATGGCGAACAGTTATAGTCAATTCGGAGCGATCTGGACGAACGATAAACAATTTTTGCTTGGCCAGCAATTGAAGAATTTGATTATGGCTTGGAAGATATGTGCGTAAGGATAACTCCCTCACTACGTTCAAATTAAAGGTTTTAGCGACACAATCATCAACTCTTGACGACCAATGCAAACTTTCTAGGATCTCCTAGAAAGAACATACGACCGATGTCTCAGCTACGACACCAACATCATTCTAGGAGACTTTAACGCTCAGCTGGGAAAAGAGGACATCTTTGCTGGGGTCATCGGGAAACATAGCCTGCAGGAAACCACCTCCTCACTAAAACCACTATTGGCAAGTCTGAGTCCCAAGTTACATAAGTGGATAACGGTCCCGGTTAGACAATATTCAGAGTGTTCTCAAAGACAGCGATGAATCGTCGTCGGTCTCAGCTGCTGGGCCATGTTAACATCAGACAATGTTCTTTCCGAAATTCAAGCACATGGTCTCTGAATCAGCACGTGAAACAATGGACTTGTTGAGAAATCATTTTGGTGAGCACTTAATTTCACGTTTTGCTAAGGTATTTTGGGCACTTACTACAGATCGTTCCACATTCTCAGGTCTTCAGGAATACGCCAGCTGCGATTGACGCCTTGGAAGCTAACATTGCCCGTGTTATCCGCGAGATATCAGTCGCATTACCCGAACGAGTCGTCCAAAACTTGATCTTCCGAATGGACCACCTCAGACGTAGTCGTGGCCAACATTTGCATAATGTCACTTTCGAAATATAAATGTCATAAATTGTTCTTTTAACTGATAATAAACATATTTACTTCACTTTCAAATCTGTGTATTTTATTTTACACTATAAATCAAACCTCATGATGAAAGACCCTTTACTTAACAGAACTCGCCACACTCAAGAGGGGTGTCCACTAAGGTGTTGTTCACTGACAATGTCGTTTGTAATTTAAGAACGTAAAATCGCGTAAGACACTTATTCATTTTATTTATTTTTACATTTAAGAAATAAGTTGAAAATTAAATTAATTTAATTAATTCTTTGAAGGAATTTAAACGTGTTTTTAATTGCTAACTAAATCCGTGTTAAAAGTGTCTGTTGTCATCAAAGAAATTCAGATTAGGCTACAAAGCTGCAATAAAAAGAACAAATCTCGCGGTGATGAACATCTTCCGAAAGATGACTAAGCTTAGTTGATGTTTTCGAACTTATCAACTTTATTATTCTCAATAACAATACATGATGGTCATTTGGCTGAAAACTCAGTTCCAAAGCATTTCCAGAAGCTGTAAAAAGAAACCCCTCATTCAGAAGGTTGCGCACCTCTGACTCTGTCCAGTCAATCATTCACTACACACACATTCGCGTGCATACATATCTATCTATTACAGGTATGAAACCCCCAGACGATCGGGGTAATTCCAAACACGCAACCAACCCCTCGCTCTTCCACAGCCAACCCCCACATAAATGCCATCAGAAAATTATAATTTCCATCATCCCATTCCATCGTTTATCGGCGCATTCGCCTGTCGGCTCCACCAACCGGCGGCATTGGTGTCTGTGTGAGTGTGTTGTGTTTGAAGCACTGCAACTGGTGCTAAGGTGAGCGAGCACAACACAACTCATTGTCCACTCCGCGTCTGAAAAGACTCTCCTCAAAGTATGGTCAAACAAAACGACACCACTGGGTGACACAATCATCGCAACATCGTTTATCGTTTTGGGGGTTTTCAGTTTTTTTTTTGTTTTCTTTTCAATTAAAAACTCTACACACACATACACACCCGATGGGTTTGTTTTGTTGTTGCGCCGCGCCGATGACGATGTGTGTTGCCAGCCGTCCACCCCAGTCAGACGAACCGAACAGCCAACCAACCAGCCAACGAACCACCTCGCAGTAAGTGTTCGGCGGTCTGCTTACTAACAACCGTGGATACCCTACAGCTCCACAGTGCTACAAGTGCCTGTGTGTCTTTTAGTTTTGTTTTTGTATCTTTTTGTTTTTGTTCGGTTTAAGGTTTCTGTTGTCCGCAGTGATTCCAGTGAATTCGAACGCGATCGGCTGATAGTCTATCATCAATTAATTACCGATTCATTCGCTGCTTTTCGGAAACCTGCCGAAGTGAAAAGAGAAGTGATTTTGATAGATATTGTATCTGGATAAATATTTGACTTCTGTTCGTGGTCGTCGGCGGCAGTGGAATAAAGTGGAAAAAGTGCGATAAGATACTGAGTACATAGTGTCTGAACTAGTTACTCACCGAGTTTTGCATAAATCACCGCGTGTGGAAACTTCATGCCGGTTGGTGTATCGTGCGTGCAGCCGCGAAGTACAAACCGTTTAATCGATAAAGCCATAAACCGCAGTCAGAGTACGCTTGGCAGGCGAGTGATTTGCGTGGTTATTGAAAAATCTCTGCACAGATTGCGGCTTCAGATACGCAGTTTATCTCAACAGCTGATTTAAAATCTCTCTCAACACTTGGTTGTGGGGGACGTGTATCTGCCTGCGGATAACCTTCAAATGGCAGCTTGCTACGGAGTTGAATGAATTAGCTGTTGTTTGTTGTTGTTGCGCCTATGGACTTCGTTGCGTTGCGTGATATGACATCAGCGACTTGCTAGTGAATTATCTAATTAGACATGAGGTATATGGAAGTGTACATACATGTACACATGTATGATGGCATGTACTAAGTGATGAGTTCATTGGGTGACACTCTTCTTCAGACCCAGTCTCGGGAGAATGTCACCGATTCGGGAAGGTGCTCTTTTTGAAAAAGTCTCACGTCTGGTGATCTTGGCCACTGTGCAAGTGGAATGCTGACCACACACTCTATTAACTGCGGGTGAGAACCGGTGAAATCGTGGGAGCGGTTTTCTTTGAATGCTTGAAGGTCACTGCTGCATTGATTACTCAACCACGCATTTAATATGTTCTGTTCGGCTTAGAGATGGAATGCGATGGAATTTGTGTTGCTTTGTGAGAACGGGAAGTAACGCTTTGCACCTCACAAAGCATCTGTAACTTTAAATGTGCTCATTGTTGTGTGTAATCTTAACCCAATTTATTGATGGAGCAAGTAGGTTGCATGGTTTCCAAAAGAACTTAATCGCGTAGCGCGTCAAACAACCTTATTGATGGGATTGAATCTTCACAATTCTTCGCGCAGAATAGGTATAGTCATCGCATTGAAAAGAAACTGCGATTAATAAGACTAGGTTAGGTTAGGTTAGATGGACGTAGTTTTTGAGCAAGATTGCTTAAGCCCCCTTAGTCAACGATTGAAACTGTTGTTCTGTCACTTAACTGGATGATTGTAATTTTCCTGGTCTTCTTGTTGTCTATATGAAAGAAATCTATCTGTCAAACTCCTACTGGCTTAAGCAGCTTATTTTCCTAAGGAATTTCTCACTCCGATATTATGTGGTTCACCTAGGCTGTTTTAGATGCAGTCTGTCTTGCTGTTGCAAGGGATGAATCAGATCCAAAGGAGTGAAAGACGGTTTCCTCCTATTCGTTGTCTACGTTTCCCATACAGAAGGCATTATATGGAGAGCATAACCTTCTTGCATGTTATCAGACGTACGTCCCTTTGGCCTAGTCTGATGAGGTCTTTGGTCCGTGAATGACTACATTTTTGAGTCTAGTTGATTCCATCTGCGTTTAGCATCTTTATGTAATTTCGCTATCACTCCTTGAATTGTGCTACCTGATAAACTGTCGGAACAGACTCGACCCCTTTTTTTGCTAATTCATCAGGACACACGTATGCCCAAGAAACCAGCATAAGGTAAGATTGCATCTAGTCACTATTACCTTAAAGGGTGGACAGCAAAGTTAAACCATCTGAGATTTTGTAGATGTCGTTTTCAAAGTCTTAATGCCCACTTGACTGTCTACGAAGACCTACAATCTTTAGACTACCTCTTGAATAGCCTTAATTTCTGCCTGGAAGACCTCTCAATGGTTGGTAAAGCGAAGTATCAAGGATACGCTTGGTGAGTTGGCAAAACTCCTGGGTCTGTTCCCTTCATCTTTGAAATCTTCAGAGATCTTCAGTGATTCCTTATCCCACAGTTCTCTGATAGTTCCGATACTAAAGCTCACGAGGGTTTCTGTAGTCAGTATGTCTTGGTAGAGAATTTGCCGTCTCGGCACCAACGACTGCTCTTCCTTAATCATAAAGCCGCCTGGATGGCTATCATCTTCCCGTAGATGTCGATAGGTATCAAATGTAACAGCAACGAATAGCCCCAATATTCATCCCCGACAATCTGTGAAGCCTACTTATTTTGAAAAGATTCTCTTTACTATCCAGTGCTGGCAATTAGATTCCAATAGGTCCAATCAATTAATATTGTCGATTCAAGTCTACTTTCAAGTTCTGTCAAAATATGAATGACTGTGTTTTGTCCCCTAATTGAGCCGTCTGATGCACTCTTAGCGCCCACAAAAAAAAAACTTTTACTATGTCACATAAATGATAGTTACTAGACATATGACAATTAACTGAATGAGAAGACACTTCCAATAGTTTTATTGATTTTATTAAGTGCTGTTGTTGGTATGCATGACAATTGTGTCTCACACATGTATTTATTGATTTTCGCCTCAATTTCATATTGCGGGACAGTGAACTCTGTGCACAAATATAAATAGTCAATTGCACGTTATAGTCACGCACTGAAGGTTTCGTGTTATTTATTTGTTTGACAGATTGCCTAGAGAAAGAAATTTTTTAGAAAAGTTGCTTATTGTTATTGCAATAGTTCTACAAGAAAGTCTTGAATCTTAGAAATAATTTAATTAATTTAAGAATTAAGTGGGTTTCGCCTGAATCTGTCATTAAAAAGCATGAGTGTACTAATAAGAATTTTACAGTAAAAGAGTCAAATGCTATGTAGGTAAACAAAAACAAAATAGCGTTACAACAAGGGAGCAACAGTTACTCGTCTTGTGCATGCCTTTGTTCCTTTATAATAAGAGGGGACTTACAGTATTTGTTAACTCCAAATGGCGCAATTAAAGATGATTTTGATGATGATGAGATTTGATTTGAAAAAGGGTAATGCCATAAAGATGAAGGTGATTTCAATTTAAAATGTACATACAATGGACGTATAAATAGCACAGTTTCGATTTTATGAATAAAGAGCGACTTATAAACGCTACAAAGAAACACATAGCTGGGAGCCCTAGACTGGATAGAAGTATTTTTCTTTAAACCTGCCTGCCGCATAAATAGCGCATTGTATTGTATTACAAATAAATTAATTATATACCTTTTCAAATAACCATACAAATCAATATTTTCTTTGGGTGAACATCTCTTTTATTCCTTCATCTCTGCTGAGAAGTTTTCTCCAATGCAGACCCTTTTGGTAAATTCCCGATAAAAAACCAAATACACAGAAGAAGAAGAATTTTAACACTTTCATCAGCTCGTGTGTCAAATTTGATATTTCATCTGTACTCCTCAGATATTAGTTAGTTTCAGTATTCAATTGAATGTTAGTCATTTGATTGTTTTTTTGGCCTTGCTTTCAAACTTTCCTAATCGACTATCGGCAATGACACCATGACGCGCCAACTTTCCAAATTTCGGCAAAAGAAAACTAAATGCTAAACAATATCATTTTTATAGCAATTAATTTCTGTTTATCGCTTTAAGACTTTACATAAGATCTTATACTGCCTTTGGGCAAACATTCTATTTCGGATGATAATCGGATTTGAATTAAGCAAACTCTACGTTTCGCATGCATGTTGTGGATGTATTAAAGTAAGCTCTGTAGTGGCCCAAAATTGTTCTTTTATGACGCCAAGCAGTTGTTTTGAAAATGTGTAAATGAACTGTTTCGTTATTGTCTCAAAAATTTGATTCTTTCAAATGCTCAGACTTGCGATTAAGGTTTAGGAGTTCTGTTTAAAGAATTTACGAATTTTGTACTTTTCTGGTAATTGGAATTTTCAAATACTGAACGGAGATATACATATTTCTTCCGGTGAGATGGATTCAGTGTAGAGTGATTGTGGAACCACTTTTTCATACGAGTAGCATTTCATTCTTTCTTTTGCCACAGCTATCCTCCCCATCCGCACACCGTGGGAGGTTCATTTTCAATTAACTGCGGAATTTGGAAAACGAAATATAGGTTTCCGGTTGATAAGTTTACTTTATTACTTTATGTAGATTAAGGAACGACAGAGTGGATGTCATTATTTTGCGGCAGAACCTTTGTGGGTCATTTGTGATATCGCAAAAACCGGAAGGACATTCTTGAATGGGATTGGAATTTATCTTCTTACAAATATTTCACATACCCCCTACAACACATCGCATTGAACAGCGTTATATAAGTCCTAGTCAATAGAATCCAAAATCGACCCATAAACTTCATTGGAGGAAATTGTGTTGCTAAATAGATTGGCTCTTCAGAACACATATGAAATGTCTCGAAATGTCCATATCCCTCCTTTACCGATGTTTTACAAATAATTCTAAAACGAATTAGCCGACTGTATTCTTCCCATTAAAGAATTCGCCAGTCATATAAGCTTTGTTTAGAATTTCTATCATCCTAAGCCCACTTCCGGACGTACATATGTTAGCCGGACCACGTAAATATGGGATGCTCTTTTCAATTGGATGTTTCCCTGCCATTACAACCCACAGGAGTTTAGTGTACGTCGTTGCCTCCTCTCCCCGCCTTCCAGCACATCATTGCCCCGTACTTTGATTTGGGTCCGATCATTTAAGGATACTCGCAATTCCTTTGGCATTCACAAATCAATCAAAAATAAACCAAACAAAAACTAAAAAAAATAGATAATTAAAAAAGCTTGGCAGGAGCATGCACCAATTGAATGTGATGTCAACTTTTTGAATTTTTTTTTAAATCGTTTTAACGAATTTAACTAGGAAACAGGTGGAAATTATGTATTCCCAAATGCGGTTCGAATCCTCAGGATGAGCTAATAATTTTTATAATTCATATAAGTGTTTTTTTTTTGTTTTTTTTCAACCCAACAGCCAACTTAACCTAACATGAATTATGACCGATTTGTCTTCAATTAGATTTTTCTTAAACAAAATTAAAAAAAAATATTTATAGAGCACAGCTAAAATCTTTTAGACTTTATTGCAAAGGTTTTGTTTAAAAACTACAAAGGTTGTCAGTTTTGTTTTAAACCATAAATGTTGAAGTTACGTGAGAACTCTCATTTTTTGAAAAAAAAATTTTTTAGAGCTTCATAAATTTTTTGTTAAACAAAACAATTCTGTGCTGAATACATTACGTTTTGATTATAAGGCTTTTAAGTAGTTCAAGGCTTATACAAAGGTTAACTCAATGGATTTTTAAACTTTATTAACTTTAGTACTTAAATGATTTTACACTTTACGCTGCAAAGTTACATATATTTACAAATGCCTCCAGACTAAAGCATATTCAATAATTGAAACCCTTGCATTTATTGTACATGTTTCAAAAAATTAAAATGGTAACTAAAAGAACGGTAGCAAGATGAGAAACACTTAAACACCGTTCGTTAAAAAACGTCTACAAGACAACAAATTCATTATTTCCATTTTTTCATTTTCTTATAGAACAACACATTTTAGCCATAAACCGTTGTAACTGATTTTATAATAATAGAAAAATTAAAAATACACACATTATTTCGTGAGGAAGTCACTTTTAATTCATACATTTTGAATGCTTTTAAATTAACAAAATAACATAGTACTACTAGTGCACTGAATGAAACAAAGCTGGAATTTGTGCATAAAATAATATATCTTTACTTATTTATAACATCACCCCCAGATGAGCCCGAAAGAAGTAGCAATGTAGTACTACCAATGTTTCACTTGTTTCGTCAGTTCTCCTTCGGAGTTGCGTGTTTCAAAAGTGTCAGATATTTTATGAAAACGAAAAAATTAATTTTTAGCCTTTTAACAAAAGCGTATTTCGATACTAATGAATATTTTGGCGGAAAATTGGCTCAGATGTCACTGAAACACATTATTACCAACTTAACAATTAAAACACATTTATCCTTATCGAAATCACCAACAAATTAAAAATAAATTTCTTTGTAAACTAAGCTAAAACAGAAACACACCTATAATGAAAAGCTGTTTCCCAATGCCATTGAAGGGGTACTTTAATGCCAAACGAAGTCAACATTTCTTCACTGTTAAACATACCTTGTCTTTATGTACATTGCTATATTTTGAATAAAACTAAAAAAACGCACAAGAGAAACAGACAAGCTAACAACGATTCCTTTGTTGATTCAATATGTCAAACAGAAATCAATTTATCCTGTTTGCTGCAGGAAAACATAGAATATATATTGATGTAATGTCTGTTTAGTTAAATTTGCCTACATTCTAGGTAGACGTCTTGTCAATATTAATCTACGAAACTGCCATAAATAAAATATATTGTTTGTTCTTAAGGCTGATGAATATTTTTGAAAAGCCGACACAATGTAGTCGGTCTCTTATTCTCTTTGTACCCATTTTCGGGCCTCCCATCTATGGCAAAATAAAATATTTGCTCATTCAATATGTAGGTTCATTGACACTGCGATTTACCTCAATGGACGTCATTGTCTGAAGAATTTAATTTATTTTGACTTAATTCGAACCGGCCGACGAATCCAATCATTGGCAGGTGTTTTTTTGTTGAATTCGTTTGCAATTCAACTCATCAAGAACTTATCAAAATACGGAAAGGAAATTAACTTTGTGTAACAAGCTGCTTAAGTGAATGAGTCCCGTCTCAAGCACAGTTGCCTGTATGTTGACGGTTCCATCTGCATCGCTGAAAGTACTCACAAGGGCTGGCTCCTAAGTGTTATTTGAATTTCAGTATACATGGGATTCTCGAAGTGACACAAAGATCGAAATGTGGGCGGTTGCACATACACATTGAGTGTAAACATTTTGTGGACATTTGTTTTAGACAGCCATTCAAACGAATCTAAAGTTATTTTAAGCTTGTGCGATAGTCTGGGAACTTACGTGGCTATGAGTCTATAGTATCATCCAGTACCACTACTAATAGGTCCAGGATATCCTTAAATCTGTTTAACTTTGTTATTATTACTTAGATACGGAGTGTCCCACTTGCACTCTCCTGTTACCTTGTTAGCTTAAGAGTTCCCCCTAAAAACAATTATATTGAGGTTCTAGACTCCTTTAGCATTCAGTTTAACAATATCCGTGGTCAAGGATATTTTGTTACCCATTTTTTTAAGAATCTAATAATGAGAGAACCCTCAAACAACTGCATATCTTCAACTTAAAGTATGTAAGTGCCTGACGAGATCCCACTACATGTCCTGGAGTTTCATTTACTTCTCTACAGAGTCTACAAAATTCCTCTCCTGGTGGCCCTAGCTTTTACAGGCGATGCTTCATCCTACAATGCCCTGTTAAGAAGCCTGAAGGTTGTGTTTTGTTTATTTTGATACAGGCTTTTTGGTCTAGGAGCTTTTCGGTCTAGGAGTCTCTTGCCTTGTCTTGTGTCATGACTTCTGACAGGATATGAAATAATAATTGCGTGGCACTACAGTCCACATGGAACCAGAGCCTACCACGTTCTCTCACCAGTGGAGGGGACCTACAGTTTTTTTGCCGGCCGGCTTTTCATAGACAATCAAACCTTTTTGAGTGTTATCAGAAGCTCGAAAGATGTGGTAATAATGAGAGGTGTCCTTCCGAGAGTCGAACCTGCGACCTTGGTGTGTGAGTCGACGCACTTATCCACTACGTCCTGAATTCGTTTCTAAAGACATACTTCTCAGACTTCTAGCTAAAATCTACTTCAAAGCTTCAGAATCCCTGTGTCGATATCAAGGAGTGCAGGTTTATCAGTCTATATAACATAAGACAATATGGTCAGTTTACAAAGCCTTCTAGTAAATCTATAGCAATAAGTGACTTGCGACTCCCATGCTGAGCAAATGTTCCGAAATTCCAACACAAACTACTCGCTAAGCCTTCCACTATCCTACATCTACCGCAAAATACTATATTATGGCAGGGTGGGGTGGTTGTTAACTGAACAGATACACTTATGGGATCCTTGGTCAGATTTTTACACTGCGCGGATAGACCGCCTTGGATAGCATCGAACCAATATTTGCTGACGCCTTGTAGACTTCAGTCTTCTTGCTATAATAACTCACATGTTTTCTCTCTCTCAGTTTAGATCTAGACATCAGTACACAATTATCACATTTACATACCAAACACAACTTAATGAAATTTTCGACTCATGGAACGCTCCCAGAATCCCTGTCAAAGCACCAAAGTTCAAATAAACATGCGATTTCAAAAAAGACATATTCTGCGACGCAGAAGAAAGAAAAAATCAATTTGCCAGCCATCCAGTCCACTTTGTTGCCTCGTTTATGACTATGTTCCCCAGCGCGACCTTCAAAGTCCATAAAAAGCCACAACTCCTGCCCTCGAGTCGTCGAAACATGCGATAGAACGTGTCTGCTGCTCCCAGGTTTTTCTTCTATTGAGTCACAACAGCACGTACACACCAGTCATAGCCAAATGGAGGGCAGAAGCGACGCCCTTCTATGCATCCCTCAAGGGAATGCATTTACCGCGCGGTTCTAAGAACTACCTGTAAACACCCCGGTGACAAGTTTACCCGAGATAGTGCACAGTCATCATGCCGCCTAGCAAACAAACCACATCTTCGTTCAGGTGAATAATTTACTGCAACAATCACATCGTACAGTCCACTGAAGATAACATGTGCACTCGTAGATATTTTCCCCACGATTTAGAGCATGCAGACATGCAGACCATTGGGCACATTGGACAGACTATCGACTTCGGCCTATCTCTTGATTTATCTAATCTAAGGTCAATTGTCACATAAACCCGCTGAGCTCTGGTCACACACTTGAGTTCGTCATAGACGTTTCAATTGAAAGTGAGTTGTCTGTGGCAAGCGGGGAGTTGCAGAGAGACGCGCGGCGAAACGTCATTCCGATCGTCATGCATGGATCTACATTTGGTGTGCGCAACTGTGCCTTTCGCGCAGCACCGTGAATGGGGATGTGAATTGGGGCAATGAGAAATGTAACGCGATAACAACGACGTTTCAGTGAATATCTGTGGCGTGGTAGTTTCGGCAACGGTTTGTGGCGGCGGCGGCGGTGGCGGAAGGAGCGTCGTCAGCAACTTTTACTCTCTGTTGACATTGAAACGAGGTTTTAAGTTTTATTTGCATTCTTCACTCTCGAGATATTGTTTGTTGTTCACTCGATTCTTTGGCAGAACATCCCGCCGCTCATCGTCGACGTGGGTGTGTTCACCGTGCACACCCCACAGTTAATGGCGAATTATGGAAGTTTATGTGTGGAACGAGGCAATGATGTCCCCCAAAACAGGATTCATTTGCTTGTTTTGCACAGCGCCATCCACACACATCTGTGTGAGCTGCTTAATACTGAAAGTAAATATGGTTTTGCAAAATGGGCATTGCTTTGTGCTGTCTTGTTGACAGTCTTATTCAAAGACAATGGCTTCGGTCGCGTATTCATTGACAAACGTATGAAATGTTGTATGACAGTATGTCAACTGAGTTGTTGTTATAGCTCCCCTTTATTGTTGTCTTCAATCTTGAGACTCAGATTGTTCCGACGTCGAGCGACCAGTTATGGGGAGTATAAGTAATGTGGCGTAAATTTTATGCGCAGGAGGCTCATAGCCTTCTTGTGTGGATTATCTGTAGTGACAATTCGTGGACTTGGTACAAGATTAAGAGCATAGAAAAGCTGATCATGGATCAGGTGTCGTCATTCTCAATAAATAGCTTAGCAAGCCTTGGATAAAATCTGCCTTACCTATCTAAAGACCTTTCACTTGAATGTGTAGTTTTGAGCGAAAAAAGAGAAGAGGATCTCCTTTACTTTCTTTATACCTTCACCCAATTCGTTTTATAAGAAACCATCGTGCCCGATTTTGTCTCACTAGGTCTCTCTAAGGTAAGAAAGACTGCACTCACTCCCTCTGCGCAGTGAAGGTGAATTTGGATTGCAAATGGATTGCCTGAGATGCCTAGAACTCTCTGTTAAGAGACTGTTGTGGGATATGGATTTTCGCGATCGCCCGTTTTTACGGTCTTATACCACAGGGTCCATTTTCCCAAAAGTCGAAGATAACACAAGACTAGACGCCTTAAACATCTGTTGCGGTACCCAGGCGTAGGGGGCAAGTACGAAGACTCACACGCCAATTTTGGACAAATTCGTTTCCCGGACGGAACACCTCGGATTTTTTCCTGGCACCGCCACTTTTGAGTTGCTGACAACACTCAAAAGTACGTATTGTCTATGAAAAGGTTCTCGAGCCGGCATAGAACTGTAGGTCGCCTCTATTCGTTAGAGAACATTAGCACTCATAGCATGAACAGTTGCTGCAGAAATGCTTGAGAGACATTCATTCTTACTTGGCAGGCAACGAGAGCTTCTGACACCCTTCCGGTCACAGCACCCGGTTGTAATGCAACCTACTTCCCTATTGGGAAGTCCCAATAGACGCCTAGCTTGAGTCAGCAGGGTTCACAGGTTCTGCCAGCGACTTTTATTTTCAAACCAGAGTCATCCCCCCCCCCCCTCAAAAGGGGGCCTACTGCACTACCAGCTAGTAACAAGGTTTCAGGTGCTTCAAACATTCCATGGGACGAAAATATAGCCATTGGTTAAGGTGTCACTATCAGTCAAGTTCCTTAAACACTTGGGTCTGTCATCTCCGCTCATCGCACCAAGTTGTCCTTGGGTCCATCAGTGAGGTCATTGACACTACAGTGCAACGGATGTGATTTTGAATCTTTTGGTTCATAAATCTAGGCACATCGTTTAAAACTGTTAAAAAGACAGCATCAATCTCTGCTATTCGTTCCAAGTATAGCACTTGAAGTTAGGAGCTTAAATGAGGTGCCACTAGATCCGAGTGTGTGACTATGTCACGAATGGGCTGTCTTGAGGGACTCAACCCCCTGGCCTACTTGTGCTTGCTTCCACAGTAAATGTTAGCGGAGCACCATTTATGCGAATATTTAAGTTCCTTTGAGTTTTTTATTCATTAACAGTTCTGAGGGAATAATCCTGAGCTTACCTGCAAAATTGTACCAGCTGAGGAAATTTAGAAGCTTACAAGCCAAATAAGTGCCTTCCTATGAAGTTGTTTATTTGATCTAACTCTCTCCCTACGGTTTCAAGTTTTTTTTTTGCTTTTGTATATACAACATTGAGTAGGCGCTTCTTCTTGGTTAAGTCACACACCGCGAATGTCTTCGTGTTTTCGACCTCCGAGACGTGTCTTTAAGAATCACTTTCAAAAGGCGACCAAATCCAGCTTTACTGAGCTTTACCTCACTCTTCCACACTCTTCGTAAGAAATCTGCATAAGTACGTTAACCCAGTCAATGCCAGAAGAATCATAACTCTGCAGGCCATTAATATCATAAAGTAATTTTATTATTATATGTTTGTTCATTTTACATGGCAATTGATTTATCGAACAAATTTAACAAATTGAATGCATCGTTGGGGTATTATGTTGACGATGCACTCCTCGTTGCGCACGAAAAGTCTGATGGAACGAAATATGAATTTTGATGGTTGGTTCAAATAAATTCCTCGCTTTGTTGAATCGAACAGATTACAATTATGATTGGCCACACGCCATTAAGCACTGCTGATTTTTAAGCCATGCAACTACCCAACAAACAAATACGTACTGTAAAACATATGGTGCGAAATAACGCGAAAGAAGAAATTCATTTTAACAACTTATTGCATTTGTTGGGGAAGGTGGGTGACACATGACTCTTGTTCAAAGCTTCAGCTATTTCCAGTAAGTCCTTTAATGCATCACCCGACTTCAGAGATGATGGGGAAACATTTAAATTTCTGAGCACATTCATAAAATATAAAGTGAGCGGTAGGGCAGGTTAGTGTGTCTACTCAGGTTCTAGGTTTGATTCCTAGACTGAACACCTAGTATTTTTCATGGCGCCACCCCTTTTGATTTATTTACAATACTCAAGGAGAACTGGCAATAAAAGTACTGGGCTCCCTTAACTCGTGAGAGAACAATAGCACGCACAAAACGAGAAGTGGCTGAGAAAGCTGGGCCTAGTCCCTTGCGGTCTGTAGTGTCCTTTTTTTTCTTAAGGGGGAGTTACACTGGAAAAAAGGTCTCGTTTCTATCCATCGAAAACATTGATTCAGAGCAAGTTCCAACGTAAAAATTCCAATTGATACTTGGACACAATTACCACTGATTTAAGTTGGCGTCTTATGATCGAATTGTGATGCCGCCGGACCCATCCACTCGGTTTTTGTCGAAATCTGAGATTTGCAAATTTTTGGCTATTCGTCACGATGCCACTTTGAGTTTTTCCAGTTCTTGGGCAGAAATTTATGCCATGCTCCAACAGCCACTGAGGCTCTCCTAGGACTCAGAATGAACTTTAAACGCTGTTTCGTATGCATTGTGATGCCGTCTGCTAATAGCAAATGCCTCACCCAAGTAATAATATCCATTGTAAAAGAAAATTTCATCAGGCTGTCAACTTGAGTACGAATGGAATTGAATCGCTGCAGGGATGTCATGTTCAGACAGATCTGAAAAAGGCATCATCAAATCGGCAACAGATACAGTAGGATGGGATTTCCTTATAAAGAAGCTCTGTACCAAAAGGATGAGGAGCTTACTCTTACTATCTAAAGGTTCAAAGCCCTCTGCATGCGATTACTCAACACTGGATTAACCTGATGGGCTTTGCAAAAGAAGAGGCAAGTGTGTACTCAACACTGACACTACATGTGTGTATTTGAACTTATGTGATCCGCCGTTTAGGCTTAAAATCACCAGAGTCGAGAAAACACTGACTAACGTCTGGGTTGGTATTCCAAGTACCGAACTGATACTCCTCCTTGATAAGGAGCGAAGGTCTTAAAACTCATCATTTGCACCACTCGGTTGAATGTAACTGCGCGCAGGTTGAAAGTAAATTTCCCATAACCATATGACCTGAAACTAGTTGACCATGGTGGATCAGATTAGATTGTCATGGTCAATTACTCCCAGCTTTCCCTGTTATTTAATCATAAATCAAGTGAAAATTCTCATTTTTGAACCGTGCAAACCGATTTTGAGACATTCGATCACCTAAAGCATGGTCACAATGAATCACCGCCAAAATGTGATAACTTTCGGCTACTTTTTTTTCGTTGAAGCAACTACAATTGGTTGGAAAGTGATTTATTTGACAGGAAACCCGACATATTCTGTGAATTAAAAAGTATGGTAGTTTGCGATATAAGTAAATGGCACAAGCCATTTATGAAACATCTTGATAGTAGCTCTTAACCCATGGTGTAAAGAAAACGAGGTGTGTTTGATAGCTTGTCGAAATCGCCACCTTTTTAACTTGTGATATCATTCCGTGACCGTTTTCGACACATTTTTTAAGCAATTATCGCAGTAAAAAGGAAGATAAGAGACCCACCCACCCTTGAATATCATTGTCAGCGTTTCTTTTTTTTCTAAAATGTTCTCTTCTTTCTGTATCGTCGTTGAATGTTTAAATAAAGGAGTAAGAATTTGAAGAATTTGTGGATGACTGTACTGGGAAGGAATTGAGGAGTGGCTATGACGATAGTATGCACTTCACAGAAGGATTTAAAAACAGTGGAAGAGGTTTATTTAATGAGAAATATTTATTTTTGGTGTTTCACGACATTTGCTATTGCCCTTTATAAAGGGTGATTTTTTTTAGAGATGTAGAACTTTGAGATGCAATCAAAACATATGATTTTTTTAAATTAACCGCAGATTAACTTTATTCGAAACAAAATCTTCTGGTTATATAATTTAACAAGTTCCACAGTTGGCTCGGACGTAGTCTCCACCTGATGGTCGATGACTTTGTGGCCGTATATCGACACTAACGCAGCGAATGTTGTCCTCCAAGTGATCAATCGTCTCGGGATTATCGGCGCATACTTACGACTTCAAATGTCCCCATAAAAAATAGCCATGTGGCGTTAAATCGCACAATTTTGGAAGTGAATTCATAGGTCCGTAACGTAAAAGGTTACCGAACGCTTAATTTAATATATCAATTGGGGCACGACATGTTGCGTAATTTTGTTGAAACCACAGCAAACCTGCACGTCATGGTTTTTCAAATGATGAACGAAAAAGTCGGTAATCATTTCTCCATAACGATCACCATTGACTGTAACTATCTGGCCAATATTTTTTTTAAGAGATGTACAAACCAATTATTCCACCATCCCATTAAGCACACCAAAGAGTCTGTTTTTGTGGATGTAACGGTGTATCAACATACACTTGAGGATTATCATCGCTCCCAATACCAAAGTTTTGTTTATTGACCTATCCATTCAATTAAAAGTGAGCTACATCGCAAAAAATTCGCAAAATTCAATCAAAGCAATTTTGTTTGGGAACATTCACCCAATCTACGCCTTAATAGGTGATTCATGTTCAAATGCCAAACCAAACCTACAAAAAATCACTTGCAAGCTAAAAAAAAAGGTCACGAGTTGAAACAGTGTTGTCAACTTAAGGTTTTATAATAATGATAATTGAGTGGCACTACAGCCCATAACGGACCAGGGCCTAGCTTCTACAACAACTTCTCGTGTTGTGCATGCTACTGTTCTTCACGAGAAGAAGGGACCTACAGTTTTTTGCCGATTCCGAACGGCGAGCTGAGAAGCTTTCCATAGACAATTAATACTCTTTGAGTGTTGTCAGCAACTCGAAAGAGGTGGTGCCGTGAAAAAATGCTAGGTGTCCCGTCCGGGAATCGCGTCCAGACTTTCTGCGCCGCGGTCGATGCACTTACCACTACGCCACGGCGACCACAACTTAAGGTTTTATACATTAAAAAAAAAAAAAAGGAGCACTTTAGTTGGGACTGACGTAACAAGGTTAAGTCGTGTCCTCGCAAAACTATCAAACACACCTTCTTTTACTTACACCATGCTTCCCAACAAAGGTGATTCACTAGCAATAAAGTTAAGCAACAAATAAAACATTTGCTTCTTGAAAAAATTAGGTAAACTGCTAAAACTCAGTAAGATGCTACTGATACTGATAATAAAAGATTGAACAATAGATCCTTTTTATATATACAAATTTTCAACGTCAAAATATTGGCATGCAAGTCAGTTTATTAATGCGTTATTCGACCTTGCGGTTAACTAAAAATGCAAATATGACAGTTGAGATGTAACACTTCAAAGCGGTTGGCGTGTCAAAAGATACCGACTTTTGTATACTACTCGTATCAGAAAACAATCAAATTTTTCTGTGAAATTTTGTGTATCAAAAGATGAATTTAATATGCATATGCATGCACCACCTTTCTCTATTTTAATAATCTACTCCACTTAAAAAGAAATTCATTGAAATGCAGAATTAAGCAATCAGATCGTGTTTTCATTTAATCTTAGGACTTCACAGAAGATTCCAAGAAATCTTAGAAATCACAAGATGATCTGATTTTTAATCTGTTAATCTACATACAGATGCAGACCTCATTTGTGGACATTTTATTCACAAATTCTTGTCAAATTAGTGCGCAGTCAGTTTAGAATTTAGAACAAAAGTGATTGACGTCAGAATGCAAAGTCCAACACGAAGTTAAAGATTGTGATTAGCATTTCATGTAATATTTGTTTGCCTACTGCAATAATTTAAAGGTTACCCAATCAAATACCACACTCATCACTTTCAGGCAAGCAGTCCTATATACGAACTAAAAGTGATATTATTTTTCAAAGCACCGCCATCAATCTTAAACAGACCCCTACTTATTTCATGATGAGTAAGATAGAATAATAAACATCTGTCTAAGGCTGAGAATTAATTCTATAGCCGCCTACGGTTGGTGACATGGTCATCAAGTATCATCTGGATACGCGCTCCGGACTGTCTTTCAGAACAGTGTGTGGGTTGTGCTTGCCAAAGGCAATAATGGAAATCAGTTGTTAAATAGAAAGATATCAGAGTGTTCTCAACTAAGGTTGCATTCGATGAGTCATTTGTTGGGTGGGTAAATTGATGGCTAATAGGGATGGATGGTATGCAAGATTGAATATCTACGTGTATGATGTACTTTATTTCCAAATTTAATATCGATTGTATTCGGCATTTTGGACGCTGAAAGAGACATTGAAAAATTGTCAATTGAATTCAGCTTACAACTGTTTCCCGTACGAAAACATGACGTAAATTCAGTATCATACCTCCGTGGTACGGAAGGAGTGGCTTTATAGTTGCATAATGTTGAAAAATATTGAAAACTTATTTCCAAAGTTATTGCCATGTCTTGTGGACGTCAAATAACCCCTTTAAACTTTTTTTTTTGGGAACTGCGAAAGATCGATGATATGTGAACAATCCAGAAATGATTCAAGCACTTAAAGCCATTTTTCATCCAAGCAATCTGTGAGCTACACGCCCGAAAGCATCAGCAAGGTCTCTGGGTGTTGTTATATCTGCAAAACTAGTCGAGGCAGTCACTTGAATGACGTTGCATTTCAAAATTGGATTGCTTGTTCTAATTAATAGAGTCAATTAATTTATTTTTTGAAAAAAAAAACGTTAAAATCAATATTTGTGTTTAATGATTGTAGTGATAGCTAGCTCTTAGTACTCTTCGTGCTGCTTTATTAAAGTTAATTAAAGTATCCATTAGGCCGAGAAAAGGGGCTTCTGGGCCTTTTTCAAAAGATCGATCAAAAATTCAAGGCTTCAATTCTCCCAAAAAAATTAATTCTGTACGATTTAATAACCGAGATCCCCAAGTAAAATACGCCAAGTTGTCGAATATGCCATGCCAAGCTGCTGAGAACGATGACGAATCGTCTGTTTTAGAGTGCTTTAGAGTATACTCTCTGCTAGATGTGGCCTAACCGGTCGGGTATCATCCACTAATGTACACTGGGACTCATATTTGCGAATGTAATTGGCAATAGTGGTTTCAGTAGGTAGTGCATTACATCGCTGAATAATTCGAAAAATATTTCTCACACAACGTTGATTTTCGTAATGCAGCTGAACAATATGGAGATGCTGTTGTGGTTAAGTCTCTTCATGATAACTTGCCAAACAATACTTAACAAAGCTGACAGAGCAGTTTGATAGGATTCAAGTGTGATCTGTAAAAGAAAGGCAACTAAAAATCGAACCTCATGATGAATCAGCCTTAATAAACATTTGGAGTGTGGAGTAATCGTGCTTTTGTGGTTAAGGTTTTACTACTTGCATAGAATTTAGATTTGTATGTAAGGCTTAGTGTGAAATACATGCGAGTATGTAAAAATAGTGGCTGTTTAACGTAGATTTGTGTGTTTATATTGTGATTAAATAAATTCTCAATGAATACCAACTCAATTAATTCAAAGTTTAGTACAATTTGGAATTGCTTGTATCAAATAGAAAACGAAGCCTTCTGCGTTCGAATATAACTCGCACTTCCCCAGCTTATTCCATGAGAAATCTTGTACTTAAAAATGTCAATTACACAAAAACGCTCAAGAAGATATTTAGTTTGTTTGCATTTCTCATGGTGAACTGATACGATTTGAGGGAAGAAAGTTGCCTTAAACACACAATTTACTATTTTCACACCTCTTCTCGGATGACTGGAGTGCAGCAGCGTTCGAATAAAAGAAGAGTGTTTCGTTTTGAGGTATAGAACTTTGAAATTCAATAAAACAAAGAGGATTTTTTTAAATCGACGTTAGAAGACAGTCTTCTGACATTCTTCTTCTTTTTCTTGCGACATTGAGACAACCGCCAGTTGCGCACTCCAAGTTGGTTGAAGTCCTTCTCCTCTTGTGTGCGCCACCTTAGCCTAGGCCGTCCTCTGTTGCGTTGTCCCAATGGCTCAGATTCGAAGACTTTTCAAGCCGGAGCACTGGTGTCCATACGCTCTACATGGCCTAGCCATCTTAAGATTTGTATCAGAAGACGCTTGACTAGGCGCATGTCGCTGTACAGCCCATAGAGTTCTTCCTTAAATCGTCTCCTCCAGATGCCATCAACTGGTAGTCTTCTGGCATTATTGACTTCAATATAAGTTCCAATTTTCGACGACTATTCCGACATTTGTGGCTGTATATCGGCAATGACGCGGCGAATGTAGTCCTACAAGTGATCAATCGTCTCCTATCAGCGTACACTAGCGAATTCACATATCCCCCACAGAAACTAGTCAAGCGGCGTTAAATAGCACGATTTTTGAGGCGAATTCACAAGTCCGTAACGTGGAAATTTGCGGATTCCAAACATTTGCTTCAATATATCAATTGTGTCACAATATATTGCGCCATATTGTGGAAGCCACAGGTCCTGCACATCATGAACTACCATGACAGTACGGCCCAATTATTCTCCTAACCCATAAAGCCCGCAAAACAGTCAGTTTTTGTAAATGTAACGGTGACTCAACATACACTTGAGAATTATCTTCACTCCACTCCAGGGCTTCCGTCGACGGTTCGGTCTTACAACAGCATGACCAGAGATGTCATGATTCTCCAGGATGCAGGCTGACCAAGTGCATGCTCCCGAAGGTCAACAAGAAATCCGCGGTTTTTCAGTTATCTTTAGACAGAAAAGAGCGTAGAAAAATTGTCCTCGTACAAACAGGAGACTTCGTCTTCACTAAGCACCTGAGTCTGCTTTGGCTTAGTGATGACACCCTTTACGACGCCTGTGAGAAGGTGGAGACACTGCAGAGCACTTTCTCCGTCAAGGTCCCGCCTTTACTCGTCTTAGGTGGCGGCTGTTTGGCGCTGATGTGATGGGAGCTGGAAACTTAAGCTCTTTATCACAGAAGCGCCTGCTGGTCTTTTTTCGGAGAACCAGGAAACTACCGTAAACGAAAGTTACTGCTTGGTAGTACAATGGACCAGTTTTTGAGTCTGAGCGTTTCAGTGCATTGTATCCCAACATCCAACAAAACAAAATCTTTACTCCAAATACAGCAGTTTTTTTAATTGACATATCCATTCAACAGAAAGTGAGCTTCATCGATAAACGAAATTCGCTTATGGAAATTGGGAGCAACTGCAATCTTGGTTTGGGCAATTTTTTGCACAATTTGAAAGCTCTGTTCAGGCGTCAATCTATTTCTGTTAAAATAACACACCAAATTTAAAATAACTCACCTCAAAATGGCCGCCAGTTAAAATAGTGTTGCCAACATACAGTTCTAGACGCTAAAAACAACACAGATTACTTCTTAAATTGTGTTCAATATTTTTCAACTAACCCCACGCCAAACACGTAGATCATGTGCATTCTTTATATAATTGACCGGTAAATAATTTATGGTTTCAATGACAAGTTTAACGATGCAATGCATCATGACCAAGAGGTGACAATGATCTTGAACTCAGTTGTTGAACAGTTTTTACTGCAACGAGACACTCGAAACTGATGTAATTGTCTCAACCGCTTTCCAGACAAGGCCTGGACTGTAATTAATGCACTCCATCGCGATGATATTAATCACAATGGTCAATTACAGAAGTGTCACTTGCGCACTAATTCGCACTGCCTCCGATGTGAGTACAGTAGGAAAAACACACAAGTGCATGACAAACATGTATGAGCACCAGTCCCCCGGTTTAACCTCACTTCAGAATGCGATGATCTAATTCAACACACAATGCCATCCAATAACACATTACTGAGTGTGTATCGTTGTTCAGCAGACATCGTCCGCAGAGATATGAGTCTGAGAAAAGTTCTCGGACTCGCAGAAAGTATTCTTAACGACGACTGCCAAGACGAGTTTCCATTTTCGGAACACCGTCGTAAAGAGACTCCAACGCACGCTTCATCCCATCACCGCTATCATCTTCGCGAATTGTTTCATAGTCACCCGAGAATTTTTGTGCAAATGACTCCCCGAGATTCAAGGTGTCAAAGTATCGACTGCCAGAGAAGCATTCATTCGAATCCAGTTGCTTGCCAAGGTGCACGTTTCAAAACACAATCTGAGTTCGCTAGTCTGCTAACACGCTTATTTACTTGGTTTTTGTAATTTTCGTTTTTTTTTCAATTTGTTTTAACATTCAACGAGCGCCGAGCCAAGCCCAATGTTTCTGTATGTTCGTGCCGCATGACACCATCGGCGAAGCTTCCACGCCTCCCTCTAAGTGTCCGTCGCCCGCCACCGGTGGGGGCTGAAGTCAAATGAAATTTTATATGCAAACGAGTATGTTTTTGTGTTCTTTTTTTGTGCAGTGAGAAAATAGGCTGAAAATGGATGGAAATGCATTCAAATAAAATCAAGTAAAATCTCAAACCCTTCCATCGAGTGTTTTTTGTGTTTTTTTTTTGCAAGTGAAATCAATGGAATACCAACCTTCATTGGCAGCTGCAACAACGATGATCAGTGATTATGGAATACCTACAAGCGGAAGTGTGGGGATGGGGACGATGTCGTGTCAAGTTGATCCACGTAAGTATGCAAAACTTCAAAACAATGCAATTATATACTGTTTCACATGTCAGATAGACAGACGTTTGATGGAATCAATTGACAGCTGTCATTGTGGCGAATTTCTTGAAGCTTCTTCATTTAGCTGCTGTTCCTTGGTTGGGGCTTGTGCTTTCTTTCTGTTTGCTCTGGGGCGAGTTTTTATGGGCCGCTCCCGGGCAAAGATAGCCATTGAAACGTCGTCAAAATTTACGAGCACTAATTTCCTGGTTAGCTCATTAGGAAGTTTTGTCATGTAATGGGGCAGTGAAGACGCTGAGGAGGAAGGGGGTCACCCCCTTTTTTCAATCGGTATGCTGGCAGTGTATGGAGGAGTCGTTGTGATTGGTGTGAGAAGTTGAAAATTGAGTTAATTGGTTGTAAAGTAAACAAGGAGACAGTGTTTGGATGGCCTCCAGAAGGCAGTGAGATTTGACTAGGCGAGATTATGATCAAAAGTCTCCTTTGTGAATACATCCTGTATCCGAATGAAGTTTTCGCCATAAAATGTGGGTGTTAATGGCTTTTTTAGCATTTATTCTTTATTGTTTGGCAACACACGCGCTTTAGGATGAAGTTGTTGACAGAATTTTAAGAAGCCATAAAAAATGTGTTTATCTAACCCCTTTAAATTGGGAGCTATAAATTCGCCTAGGATCCTTTGGCACATAGGTGATGTATTGACAAACGATAGACGAGTAAAAGTAAGGGTTTTCAACTTGGGACATGTAGACTGTGATTGTGTCTTTTAAACTTTGTCATCATGCAATCATTCAGACTGAATCAATCAGAAGTCCGGATAGAGAAGAGCTATTGCTTGTCCCATTACTTAATCAGCAGTACCTCGATTTTTTAAAACGGGAGCCATCTTATTTGCAGCACTGTTGTCGAAATGCACTCAGTGGTGCCGATCAAAATATGAAGCTGATCGGAAGTGTCCAGAGAACAGCATGCATATCGATAACAGGCGCTTTGGGCAGCTGCAGCCGTTGAAACGGCATTATACCTACTCGTAAGTCCTGTAGACTTGAGTTTTATCTAGTGTGTAAGTCTTGACTTGAATAAAGTAGTCTAGACTTGAGTGCAGACTGTCTTACCTCGATCTTAGACTTTAACATCGAATAAAGAACTGAGATTCCAAACAGCCAACAATGGGTAATGGGCCTGGTTTTTAGCAGTAACAACTCCAAGGAAGTCTGTACCGATGGGTCTAAAACTAGCAGCGGACAATTCATAATTAGCCAGTCCTTCAAGACTTCCACATCTCTGTATTGTTCCAGGCGACAAATACGAATATTCATCTTCTGTATGACTTTCAGTAGATATGCCATTGTCAGGTAGCAATGAAGGCAATCGAATACCAATTCATAAGATCAGAATAGACTCTAAAATATCTCAAGGAGATATAACAGACAACGCACCTTGTTTTGTGAATTCCTAGACAAACAGTCTGTTCGTGGACCTTTGAAGCAGGCAAATTAGTCAAGAACAGAACTACAATTGAACTCACCATCTCCAATGTTTCTGTAGAACAGAACAACCAAAACTTGAAGACAAAGATCTCACACCCAGCTGCAAGTTTTGTGAGAGAAGGAGAAAACTAGGCATCTGATGCTTTGCAAGGCAGACTAGGCCAAAAGTGGATAATCGAAAAACCACACGTACTCGAGCGAAAGTAAATTTAATATCCCAGTAGAAGACCTTTCACGATATTGTGCAATGGGTACACACGCTGAGAGACTAGACATTTATTTCAGCAAATCAATGAATATTAGGCAGCTCCCACCTCCTCTGCAGCTTCTCACCATTTATCACCATAAGAAACGAAACCCAAGGAACCTTCTAGATCGAAGTATTAGTATTCCTAGTGGAATAAATAAATCGAAATTGTAAACTTAAATCTAAAGATCAAATAGAATACGAAAGCCGACTCCATGGTGGCACAATGGCCGCTCTTGGTCTATGTAATGGAAGGCACCATACCGACCTGCATACCTGGAACTATATTGACATTTTGACACAGCTTAGCTAGCGTTTGAAGCTGTAGTTTCTCCTGTATTGACTTTATTAAGTTCTAAACTGTCAGGAATCTTCTTTGTTGTAATGCTTACCATTCTTCATTTTCAACCGCGGCAACACTTCTGGTTGGGTTAAACTGCAGGATTTTAGAGAGACCGACGTAATATCGTCTTCCAAGGGCAGCTCAGATTTTTTTTTCTAATTCAAACCTCTGATATGGTTTTGATCATAAAGACAAGGTTTTGCATGAGATAGGGCCACATTCGTTATGAATTGGCCAATTGAAGGGGGCAGTCATCGTTTCGGTGGTCGCCGCGGCGTCATCCTAGAGATAATATCGAGCAAGTACTAGATTGACGCGGAGAAATTTTCAGTTTATGTCCAGGAAACTGCAGCTATGCCTATAAATATATATCCCTAGAATTATATGCCAGTAACGATTCATAGAATTCTATTCCACGGAGCAGATATAATATCATCAGGAGCGTTGCCCATTATATCATTAGAGAACACTCAGGATAGCCGAAATAAGGGTTTTTGGTACTATCGAATGAAGAACATTTTTTTCGTTCGGATGTAATTCATCAAACATTGGTATCGTCTTATCCCTGGAAAACTTATTTGAGGTCCGAACCAAAAACAAAGGATTCACTCCCCCTAAGTAGTGAAGCACAAGCCTTATTGCACTAAATTCCGAATTTACCATTTTTTACAACGAAAGTATGTTAGTAAATAGTATTGAATGTATTTTTTCTAAATTGGTACGAATTTTAGCATTGTTTCGAGCTTAAATTTATTGTAGTAAATTGTTACTAAATATTTTTTTTATGTAATTAAACAAAAAAGTGCGGTTTTTTAATTTTTAACTAAGATCATTTCGTTATCCTTCATGCTATATCAACCATTTTGGACATAGACAGCAGCAGGACCTTACGGCACTGATACTATATTCCAAATTTCATCAAGATGAGTCAACGGGATAAAAAGTTACAAGATTTATTTACGCGTTTCCCATACAAGGGCACCGTGGCGTAGTAGGTAAGTGCGTCGACCCACACGCGATTCCCGGGTGGGACACCTGGCACTTTTTCACGCCACAACATCTTTTGAGTTGCTGACAACACTCAAAGAGTATCAATTGTCTATGAAAAGCTTTTCAAAATCTTGTCGTTCGGAATCAGCAAAAAAACTGTAAGCCCCTTTCTACTCGTGAGAGAACAAGCACGCACAATACGAGTAGTTGTTGTAGAAGCTAGGCCCTGGGCCCTTGTGGGGCTGTAGTGCCACTCAATTATAATTATTTAGCCATAGTTTCGACCTTCATTTTGTAAATAATGCAGCGCATACACCCTTATAAGACGGCGACGCCCTCACATAATCTTCCGACTAAAATTCCGAACTGCCTAAATTTCCAGAAGTGTAAGATCCCGGAATGAAATTACTGGAAACACAGAATCCCGAAAATACATTTCAAAAGATGCGGCGCCAGAAAACCGCTTCCAAGTAGGGGCATTAGGATTTCTGTGCAAAATGTTGAACGACGTCGCTTGAAATTAGAATTTATTTTTTCGATAGAAATTGGTAAACATCTTTGAAAATCTTTCATAGAGACATATACAACTTGAAATGACTTTGAAGAAAGGGTATATGCTTTCTAAAGATTGTGTAATATTTTATTGAAATCCTTCAAAGGGGAATACAATTTTTTCGAGCGTAGAATTTGGACTTTTTCCGCCTCAACTTCTTCTTCGCTATCAATGTTTAATTTGTTTTTCCATTTTTTATATCGCTCTCTTATACGCCTTGCACATTGTTCCTGTTTGCAACTCAACATCATCTTGGTTGATATTGGGTGAACAGGAATAAAATATTTTACGAAATACACGAGAAAAACTCTTTCTGCTCTTGGCAGTTGTTATTCAATGCATAATTAATGAGCAAAGGCGGCGAAAGTTCAAATGAGACGCTGAAAATTAGAATGAATGGGGATTCCTAAAAACCAGATCGGTAGTATGAACCAGTCGTTATAATCAACAACTGAATATTAATCCATGCTCATTATGGTTAGAATATTTGCCTACAGTGGCCAACGGTGTTGCTTAGACATCGATAATAAAAATATAGTATCGATAGTAAACAAGTTTAGGGTTATTATTTAGCCAAAAATGATCGAAAAACCATCGAACTTCTAATCATCTTAAATTATTACATTAACGAATTATGGTTAAAGGAATAAAACGTTTTTGTATTGCTTATTTAAATTGAATTTCTTAAATTAATATTAATGCCAAACTTCATTTATTATACATCTGACACTAGAAATATTCGTTTTGTTACAACAATGTGTGTTTTCTTGCGGTTTTAGGTGATTATGGATGATACTTTGCAATAGATGTATGTTGATTCGACCTTTTTGAAATAATATTCTAGACTCGAAGGTAAAGTTGAAAGTTTGGCTTTTTTTCTCAATAAGTATTTATTTATTCATGAATTTCTTATTTGCCTCCCTCAAAGTAGTCTCCGTCAGATATAATACACTTGTGCCAGCGTTTTTTCCAATCCTCGAAGCAGTTCTGATATGGACTTTTCGGTATGTCCTTAAGCTCTCTTAGCGATTCGGTTTGTAACTCCCCAATCGTCGCAAAATGCCTTTCTTCATGGGTCTATTCAATCTTGGGAATAGGAAAAAATCGCAGGGGGCCAAATCAAATCATGTGAGGCATGATTATGGAGTTTTCTTTGGGTAAAAAATTAAGTCAAAATCAACCAATTTTGGAAAGAACTTTGCTGTCAAACGGTTCATTTCCAAAAATTTTAAAAAATTGCATGTCATGAGCCGACCGATAAGCTGACATCTTCAGCAACTTCTCTAATAGCTATTCGACTATTCTTTACAACAATTTTCTTCACTTTCTCAATATTTTCATCGGTTGTTGAGAAGTGGTTATTCACATCTTCTGGACCTTCTTTGAAAAGCTTGTACCACTTGTAAACACTTTGTGACTCAAGTACACTCACCATATGTCGGCGTCAACATTTCAAGTGTTGTTTACCACTTAATTCGATTTTTCACACAAAATTGAATGCAAATTCACAAACAGAAGGTCTAGGTTCGATTCCTGGACGGGACAATTCGCATTTTTCACGGCACCACCTCTTTCGAGTTGCTGACAACACTCAAAGAGCATCAATTGTCTATGAAAAGCTTCTCAAATCTCGCCGTTCGGAGTCAGCAAAAAACTGTAGTTGTTGTAGAAGCTAGTTGTTGCAGAAGCTAGTTGTTGTAGAAGCTAGCCCCTGTCCCTTGTGGGTTGTAGTGCCACTCAATTATTATTACGTGATGTGTATTTGACATAAACTTATTTATGGGTGACAAAAATTTGCCTGCAAGGCACTTTGTGTCGCCTTAAACATGTAAAAAAATGTATTCCTTAATTCCCTTGATTAAACGTATGCAGAGAAAAGAACGTAGAGCAGCTTTATTTTGGGAGCGTCTGTACTTGATCCACAGAACTGTAGTACTCATATCAATCTGGAGTATTTCGTTTGCATGGAGTAGCAATAAGCAAATTTAACTTACAATTTTAATTTTTGTAATGTTTTGTAGCATTGTTGCCATATTTAGTAAGGTTGTCAGTTTTCGTTTTTGCAACCTTGTCACCCGGTATAAGGAGTAAACTCGAATAGCTTCACTGAAAGCTATTTCCCTCCACAAAATGGCATATGCAATAATTGGTGAGAGATTTAATTTATTTCGCGATCCCGCGTTCACGAATTAAATTCACAATACAACGATAATTTCAGAGTTGACGACAATCACGATCTCGACCCAAAAGTTGCTTAGGATTTCCAATTTTCTAGGTCTTTATCACAACTGCCTCGCAAATTGTCAATGCGTGACATTTGTGCGTCCATTTTGTTTGAAAACATAATAAAATTAAAAAGAATGTACAGCCCCCAAAATTCTACACCAAATTTGCTTACTGACAGAGTTCCATAAACTGCCTCTGTAACATCTTCAACAATGAAGTCAAAAACCCAAAAAAAAAGCATTCAAACAAATTTATAAGCACAGCATGACATCAGTGTTCATTCGATGAGACTTGAACTGCACAAGAAGACGAACCACATATGTATGTATTTTCCATACGAACCCGACTGCGTGGGCTTAAGTGGTCCACAATTCAGCTCGCAACAAACATGGACTTCATCGTTCTCATTAAATGCTAATTACCAACTGAAGGCGTCACACATGCTCCCAGAGTTGCCAAAGTACGCCAAAAAGCAAAAGCAGCTGGTAAAGAAAGCATCCGGAGCGACGTGCCCCATCGGATGCTTAGCAAGCAGGCTTCCGCTGACATTGTTGGCATTGGTGGTAATTTATTGCGATTTTTGTAAATAGCTTGAATCTTAATGAAACCTGTTCGGCGATTATTTACAGAGAACCTCGTATCGGTCTAACATCGCATGCCACTGAAGGTGTTCTTTTCGGTTGTGTTTTTTTTGCCTCACCGAGACGTTTATTTGATTGAACAACGTGTGTTCAGAAATTAGCATTTGAAAACACTCGCGAAAGCACAAGCGGTGTAAAAGTGTTTCTTCGATACTGGCTCTAGGTGATCGATGATAGCGATTGACTGAATGATATAAATAACACGGATACGAATGAGATTTCGGGCATTGGAATAAATTCAGGCTTTGAGTCTTCGCTTTCTTCTATTAGCAACATTATAGGAATGTTATGTGATAAATATGATATTTTAAAGTTTCAGAGAGAGAGAGAGAGATAGAGGGTTTCTTTTGGTTTTAATGTGCGCTTAGTAAATTTTGAATCACGTGGTTCAAGTTGTGAAATCAAAACAAATTAAAAGAGCTTCAGGCCGTATACCGATGAAGTCTTTAGAATTTTTTATTTTTTCACAAATTTGCTTGTGCCAAAACAAACAATGTTTGAAAATACACACATTTTCAAATTGTATCAACAGTTTCCAAAATGTCCACCTTTGGTACGGCTACTGGCCTTGAGGCGGCCCAAAAAAACATCTCACGCTGCACGCAAGTGGCTGTGCGATATTTTAGCCCATTTCCAGCGAAATGATTGCGTGAGATGGTCCAAATTTTGCTATTTCTTAGTGACAGAATAGTGTCTTGAAAATACCCCAGACAGAGAAATCCAACAGATTTGAAGACTTTGCAATCCATTGTGTCGAAGAAATGATGTGTAGTATATTGTTTTTTAACCATTTTTGGCTGAAGTGCGCTTTGTGAGACGGTGCCAAGTCTTCTTGAAATGTCCACAGTCTCTGACCGAAGTGTTTGTTTGCCTCGAAGACAGTTTCTCCCTATACGCATTAATTTTGACTCCACGTCCAAAAATATTAGCAGAGACCGACAATCGGTGGTTACGGTGACCCAAACCATCACCATCGGGTTGCCTGCTTTCTGGTGGACGTTCAAAAGTTTAAATTTTCAAAAGACCTCTCAGGCAAGTGAACTCGGTCATTTTGCTTGTTGAAAGACAGCTCGATAACACATGGCAACTCATCGGAAAAAAACAAATTCGGAAACTCACCCGTTTCGTGCAAGCGCAGCAACTCCTTCGCTCTTTCAACTCTAGCTTTCTTTCGGTGCAGTGTAAGATTGTGTTCTTTTTGGAACATCATTAGCTTGAGCTTCAGGTTAATTCTTCGATTCTAAAGATATTTGAATCGCACGAGCCATTTTTCTTACACTTTGACGCAGATTTCGCTCAATTCGAGTCTCACTTTCGGAACAATTTCTCAAGACATTGCTGTTTTTATGACCACCTCTATGTCGTTTTGCATGCTGCCAGTATCGCAGCACAACTGATTTGAGGGCAAAACGTTAGTCTGCCATCAAGGAAGGACACACAACATCTACGTCTCGGACAGAGCTAGGCAGCAGTAATTTCGAGGTAGCCGGCTTCGCGATAAATATGGACAAAAACAACAACAAACGCAGAATCACTCTTGCCAATTGCTGCTTCTTTGGGCTCGAGAGGCAACTGAGTAATAAAGCCCTCTCTCGAAGGACTAGGCTGGCTTTGTATAACAGCTTGATCATCCCAGTCGGCGCGGAAGCTTGGATGTCCCTAAAGTCGGATGAGGAAGCCCTTACTCTTTTCGAGAGAAAAGTTCTGCCTGTCTGCGTTGATGGCATCTGAAGGAGTAGACGAACTTTATAAGCTGTTCGGCAGCATGCGCCTGGTCAAGCGTCTTCATATGGACATCACTACTCCGACGTAAAAAGTTTTCGACTTCAAGCCATTGTCCATCCAAGAGGACGGCATAGGTTGATATGGCGCACACAAGTTAAGAAGAACCTCGAAATCCATATCCTAACTTTATGGCCAAAAGAAGTTCGTAAATCATCTAGCGATAGCGTACACCATTCACGATAATTGCTTAACCGACTTCATTTTCGGTCAAGGACTCTGCCAGCCCTTCAACCGCAGCAAATAGTCACTCCTAGACCCGCTTTGCTGAAATTTGCGTGGAATTCTACCAATTGTGGACACATTTGATCGATTGTGATGACCAAACAAATGGCGAAGTGCATTAAATGCATTTTGGTTCGGTATCGTTTAAGGCTTCAAGGCGCTGCTCAATTATGTACTCAATTATGTACCTCTTCATAGATTCAACAATGAAACAAAGAAATGTAAAATTTAGTTGGGCAAACCGACTTTACCGTAAAGTGTGACTCATAATTATCAGCGTGCATTACGATGGGACCACCCTTTCTATTGCGCAAGGCCGCCCTATTTCGACTTCCTTATAAATATACAATATATCATTTCAAATGCTAAAAGATGACCAAGTGATTTGGGTAGAGAGATGTGATCTGCTATAAAAAAGAGAGCCAAAGTACGATTTCGATCCTGAAGCAAAGAAGCTCTAACGCATAAATGTGAATTCAGCATTAAACATCGATCACTGCCGAGGTGTACAACGTTTACTATAAAGGCTTTAACTGAGCTGAAGCTTCTGGATTTTATTGAAAATTTATCTACCCAAACAATGAGTTGAAAAGTAGTTCCAATACACTTTGGCAATTTTTATACTTCCCCTTCCCAAATCGTAAAGAAAATCTGTTAATCTTCCTCAAACCTTAACGAACAATATGCAACGCTTTTTTCAAATAATTCAAAGTCAATTTATTTCAACAACTTCTCATTCGACTCAAACGTCCAATCTATCACAATGTAATGGCAAATAAAAACTGCTGAAGTAACACATAGTAAAATTTTATTCCACGCTATGAAAAGCAATAACTCTCGAGACAGACTTTCGAGCCACTAGCACTTGTTCGTGTCGCCAACCAAGCGCACACGAAATGATTAGAGCTACAAAATCATTCACCGGGAAGAGCCAAAGCTCAAACCCAAAGAAATCGTATTCAAAAGGCGTTTCAAGCAATGCCATAACAGTAAGTCACGCCATCAATTATTCAAACTGCACTCTCAGATATTAAACTGCATTGGGGTAGCGTTCGAAAATCCTCACACTTCCTGCTCCACGAAAAACTCTTAGCCCTTAGCAGCAAAGGCGTCCAGCACGATTTGACGGCTGCATGGAGTCGACTTTGGCTTCGGCTTACAAGCAGCAATTTAAATACGCGCACGGTATCATTGGGACGCAGGCACGTGTGAAACTAGTTCCGGTCGGGTGCCCCTGTGCAATGTGGGTGGTTATTGGTGGTAGTGGCAGATGCGCAAGAGTTGACTGAGAGTTGCTGTCTTCACTGTTATGATCGGTAAGCAATAAATCAAAAGCATTAAATGAAAGCGACTTTTGCATCAGAGGCGAACTGCCGTCAAACGAAACAGGCGCACATTGAGATGCTTATCGGCTCTCTCAGTTATAACCCGAGCAGTATTTGCACGTAAAGGCAAATATTCACAACCACACTGAACCCTGCAGCGTGTCGCCCATTAATGGTGGCTAATGATAGTTCTGTGGGCAAAAACATGTTTGCGGTGTTGCCGTGGCCTGTGTGCGCTCTGTCTATCTCTAGGAACGGGGAATTCAATTATGCTAATAAATACACGGCCTGCCTACGATTCTTTGTGTGTATTTTTCCCGAGCCCATCTGACTGGTAATTGGAGTTTAAAGTGTCTAATCGTGTTTTCAAGCGGCGCGTCGGTCGTCGGACGTCGTTCAAAGTTTTGTTTTGTGGGGAGAAAAGTGTAAACAAGTTTGTTGTTGATCTGAGTCCCTTTTAAGGAAATTCCCTGAGACCTTTGCAGCACAACGATTGATGCGTTGTTAGCAGATCTGTTTATGTTGGTGTCATGTCAGACGTAATCAGCGAGTTGTAAATTTAAGATTTCTTTATTTGAATGCAGCTTAGTGTATTTGATAGATGGGCAATTAAGTTATCGAGGGCTGATTGATTTTGCAAAACGTCGTGAACGGTGATATGACATATGTTTTTAAAAACGACTACTTTCAAACGTCAAATATACCAGCGTTGGTTCTGTGTGAAAGTATCTGTGGGGCTATAAACTTAACCATGTTTATTTGAGAAGAACGAATAATGCTTAAACGGCTAATGTCTCCGCTAATGTTTCCTCGCGTCGAAAGCCCGTACCTTATCTGGGAGGCTAACGGGAACTCTTGGGGCAGGCTGATGGGACATCTTCGACTTGCGGCTGACACTAAGTGATCTGCAGTGTCGTTTTCATCCTGGCTACCTGGTGAACATTTTGAGTTGTAAACATGCTTAGGTTGCGTTCACACCGCCACATATCTGATTCAAATAATTTTTATTTGCGGAAAGAGTTCATTCAAAGAAAACAGAGGCTTTCGCATCGAGAGCTGCTAAAAATTTACCATGAAGCTGTTCTCAATCAAAGAAAGTGCCAAGATTGATAATATAGCCTTTAACACGCGCGATGGTGTTTCGAATATTAATTCAGGCATGCTTGAAGAGGACCCAACAACAGGAATTAACCGCAATGTTATTTTTGAGCGACAGTTTGGGCTGAGCATTTTTTCTAAAGCAGAGAATTCGGGTTTCTCCTCGTTTAAAGCCAAGAGATATTAAATATCGCGTCGAAATTATTCTTTGTTATTGATGTCGTTACGAATTTGTATTTATTTCTAAACGTTTACCACATTACTTTTGAAAATGGCCATTCAGAGTATGGAAACAGATATTTGGTCTTGAGGAGCTCTGTGGGTGTGCCTTGGGGTAAACTCGTACCATTGTGTTGCTACTCCAGAATCATCGGTGGAATGAACCTATAACCAATAAGAATCATTAAGAGCCGATAAAAAGGTTCAACAAATCGGCGAGAAGGGCTGCTACTTTTTTCTGAAGCTGCTCAGCTCTGAAAATTTAAAGTTAATTTCTGAATCTATGTACATCATAAAATGGCGGTCAAATTCAGACCATTGTACCTTTGTAAAGGGTATATGTAATCACATCTCCGTTTAAAGACTATTAAAGTTTTACAATATACGTACATACAAATATACGCACATTCCTTGAGTCACCTAATTATCACTTTCAGTGTCACATCACGACACCCAAACACCATCAATGGGGATTAGCTAAAGCCTGCACTTGTTTCAGAGGTTATTGCGATTATTACCGTAAAACGCTCTCGATAGTTTCTTGAACTCACGCCGAACGTGGCCGCCTCTAAAGCGAGATAAAGAAACTTGTGAAATCTCCTATCAAAAATAAGGCACTAGGTCGTAGCAGGTATCCGAATCGTAAACGACACCAGCCAACCGACCAAACGTCTACCACACGGACCCACCTGATTGCTCGCATATGTGTCGGGGTCTTTGCAATCCGTTCACGTACAGTAGCTCTCCATTCCCTCCCTTTTATTCTCGCATTTTTCGCAATCATCTGGAATTCAGCGTTCGGAATACATTGGATACCGCCCATAAGTGAAGCCGTGGCTTATCGGCTGAACCTCCACACGTCGAGGGGAGCGCCGCCACCGCAGGTATTTGAAGATGCAAATCATAATCGCTTAAGCGTCAGTCACACACGCACACCGACACGCCAGGGGGATTTGTTTTGATTTCTGATTCGACACATGCTTGCTAATTTTTCGCAACCATCCAAAGTTGGGATTGTGCGCATTTGCTGTATCTCCTCGTCGGCCTTGGCTCCAACACTCGTGCACTGATCAAAACCGCGAGCGGTTGTGTTTTCTTTTCTCGCAATTACACTTAATTAAAGTGCTGTTGGCGTGGAGTATTTCATATTTTAGTTGCAAAGTTGTGTTGCGTCGATGAGATGAGAGAGGCATGACAGTGGACCGCAGTTGTCGCGAACGATGCTCAATGTCAAGGAAAGTCAAGATTTTATTCAATTTCAAGTGTCGCTCTGGATGGTTGCAGCTTCCGGAATTTACTGCCAACATTAATTGCTCGGTGGATGATGCTTGAAGAAGGAGATGAGGCAATTAAATGTAATTAGCTCCAGTTTGACGGGGGGATTCTTAATACAAACTTCACCTGTGGTCGGTGATGTGCTGGCTACCGTGTGAGTCATTGGAAGAGAATACGCGTTATGTCATGGGGAACGATGCGTTACGGCTGATGTTTGCAATTTCTATCAATTGCAGATTGAAAACACGAAACAAAGTGCATAGAAGTGGTGAAAAGGAGGATCAATGAGCACGAAGAGTCTTAGCTGGGTGGGAATGGAGAACACTGAAGTAACGTGAACACAAAAACATAGCCACAACGCCTTTTCTTTGAAGTTTATGGCCGCAAGGCCATTATTTGACTGAAATTTCAATTTTGTAATACCGCTATACTGAAGGCAAAAACCTCTCAATTTTGTGTAACTCGGTTGTTACTTACTTTCAGATTCAAAACATGCAGCTATAAATCTAGCTTGTGTCACGTTCGGCCGACTGACAATATCCATTCAAATGTAGTCAGTTCTTGGTCCAGTTTTAATAAGAGGATTTTCAAAATAAGTTCATAACTTGTTTTTACTAGGGCGAGGTAATTTCTTATGATTAGTAGTAATTTGATGTTTCTTTAAAAAAGAAAACCGACTAAATCCGGCATGGTAGCTAACTATGGGCCATATGAACAGTCAAAATGTTGATGCATGAATCAGCCCGCTAAGCCATTAGTATATGTCACTTACTTGGGAACGTGATTGCTTCTTTAAAGTCTGAACTTATAAATCGATTCATCAGCCTTGGATAAATTATTGTACAAATTATTTCCTAGAATTTTTTTGGCTTGAAAATGGTATAGACTGGGAAGTTTAAGAATCAATGATGACAACTGACTGCAAGTGGAATAGAATAATCGTTAATTATAGATAAGTCATGTTCGATTCGTATTATTTAACACCCAAAGATGTGGATGCCGTTATACATAAATGTCAATTTATGGTGATGTCAAGAACAAAACAAAAAGATCTTAATTTTTTTAATATTTTTGAAACAACAGTTCCACCACATTATGGTTGTTCAATTGATGAGCGAAAAAGTCAAAAATCATGACTTCATAGCGATTAGCATTGACTGTAACGTGCTGGCCAGCACGGTTTTTGAAGAAGTAATAATTAACAATTGAGTGGCACTACAGCCCACAAGGGACCGGGGCCGAGCTTCTACAACAACTACTCGTGTTGTGCGTGCTACTGTTCTCTCACGAGTAGAAGGGACCTACAGTTTTTTGCCGACTCCGAACGGCGAGATTTAAGAAGCTTTTCATAGACAATTGATACTCTTTGAGTGTTGTCAGCAACTCGAAAGAGGTGGTATCGTGAAAAAAATGCGAGGTGATTCCGTCCGGGAATCGAACCTAGACTTTTTGCGCGGCGGTCGACGCACTTACCACTACGCCACAACCACCACTTTTGAAGAAGTACTGACCAATTATTCCACCAATCGATAAAGCACTCTACAAAGTCAGTTTTTGTGGATGTAACACCGTCGAGGGATAATTATAATATTTAGGACAAAACGCTTTTGCAGATAACGTTTCATTCATTTTCACAATCTGCGACTAAGTGGTTAATTATAAATTGGGTATGGCTCAAGCGACCTGAGCTTTTTCAATAAACAATTTGTGTTGTGAATGCACCTGCTGGGTGTCTTAAAATAGCGCCGACAGATATAACGACAAATTTCGGAGTTAGGCCATTTTTCACTTTCGTACTTCGATATAAGGTCGAATTCCGGAATTAGACTTTTTTCACTTTTGAGAGCCTGATTAGACCGAAAACTTTCTGAGCAAAAAAATGTCGATTCGTTGTTTAATGCTACAAGAAATATCAAATTTACGATGCACAAACTGTAAAGTAGGTATTGGGGGTCACTCTGCACCCGTGCAAAGATAGGACTTGAAAAAGGTGCCGATTTTGGTATATTTTAGGCTTTTACACAACTAAGCTTCACATTATTTAAAATTCGCAATATTAACTAAATTTGGCGCCAAATACTGAGTTCGCATCGCCATGTATATTCCTCCACAAAAATGTGACTTAGGGATGAGATGAGGTTTCTCCGTGCTGTTGCGGGTCTGACTCGTCGGGATAGGTTGAGTGCTGTGGAAATTAATATCGAGCAGCTTCTTCTTCGAAAGAAGGGGGCAATGCTTCGATAGTTTGTCACATAGCAGGGAGCAGAATAAGATGCAGTCCCATCAAGTCGACAGCTCGATAGGCCCACGCCGAGGTGGTTGGACTAAGTCGATAGACTGATCTGCTTGCGCTTGAGAATAGCTCCTGATGAGTGAGAGTTGATGGCAGAAGTTTAAGCGATCTGGAGATCTCCGGTGCTTACGACACTTTTAGTGAAATACGCGGGCCAACGAAAATGATGATGATAGACTCTTTAGAGTATTAATTCATTTGTTCAAAGCGCAATAAGGCCGACTCGGTTTTATGTCACGAATCACTTTATTTAGCTTTCGGATTGTAAATTGCGGACAAATTTCAAAATTCGGGATTGTTAGGTTTGGCACTATTTTACGGCACCCTCGTGTTGTGTGAGGCCATTCGCCTGAGTCTGGCATACAATGACGACAGTCTCCATTATGCACTGGACACCAAACCTGGTTTCCAAGAACTAAAATATGAGAGGTCCATCAGAATCAAACACATTCTCTGGACTTTGCATGGACGAATTATATTATAATTGACTCATCAATTTATTGGGTACGAGAGCAGGCAAATATTGGCAAAACGGCATCAACAATATTTTCAGATGTGAAAAGGGAACATAACCGACAACGGTGATGTAGGGGTCTCAAGCGAAAGGAGATAAGCGGATGAGCGGAAAAATAAAAGGCCAACGATCTGTTGGTGTTTCGACTTTATTAAGAGGGGCCGAACTGTACATTCTCTGTTGTATTTATATGTTTAGGCTAAGTACTAAAATTCATGCTGTTAGCTGATTTGGAGACAAAACGGGCGAATCGAAATGAAAAAATGAGATAGATAGTACGAGCAATGATATACTACAACTATACTAGCCAGACTAGCAATTATAGTATTTAAAAAAAATTTTATCTTCGACTACAGTGAGTTCATAAGTGATGGATTTTTGCTTCAACAGAAATCTGCTAGAAAGGACAAAAAGCCTATTTCTGAAAAATTACCAAACATATATGTCATTTTATTCAACGGCAACCTTTAAAGGAAATTATTTCCAATCCATATCCGTTGTCAAGGAAATTGGAACGATTTAGGGAACTTTTATTTATAGCAGAGCAAAGAATACTTTTTAAAGGCTGGTAATGTTCCTTGAGAACAAACGATTTCGTCAACCTCACTAATTTGAATCGATAAAACGTGCGAGTCATAAGAAAACTTAAAACTCCCTAATTTAAGCCTTTTATAATTTTGAATGATCAATTAAAAACGGAGATGTTTACTAACTTCCACAAAAGACCTGCCATACAAGCCGTTAGATTTAATGCTTACACCGGATCGATGAATCATCAAACAGAATCTGGATTAACTCGGTGAAATTAACATAAAACCGTCGGTTGATGTCAATCACTTGCTCGGCGAAGGTAAAAATAAATCGATTCCCGGAAATCGATAATCAGTTTAAGACTGTTGTGGAATCAAGGTAAAAACAAAACTTCAATGAATGAGAATGATGTGGATAAGTCGCCCCTTTATCGATTAACTAAAAATTTAAATTTGAGCACAAATTGTCTTTAACTTTCACTTCAGTGAAATCATACTTTCCTTAGGGCTGATTAATCCTAGGCGATCCTTCTTTTTCATATTTTTTCCTTAACGTCTGTGTCATCATGCCATTGACTTCATACCCCAATCATTTCGTCGACTACAAAAACTGCAGGTTTGCCGATACTCAGCAACAGATGCTTTTCAAAATCCATTTGACCCCTTTTCTCGGTGTCACACCGAAAAGTGTCGCATCTAACTCAATTACTTTTGAAAGCCCACCACCGCGTGAAGTGGTACAGTCGTAAATTAGAACCAAGACCGCCTCTAAGTGCCTCGGATTAATGGACAATCCCTTCGTCATCGTACTCGTTTGCCATTGGCAAATGGAAAGTATTAAATATAGCACACCGTGCCTATCGTCTATTTACGGAACAAAGCGTCATTAATTAATCATTAGCCTCGAACATGTGTCCGCATGTCCACGAGGCCGGCCGAATTGTCGACAAAAATGCGCTTCAGTTCCGAGCCTCAGTCGAGGTGGTGGAGAAAATCAATGCGCTGACCTTTAGTCGGCCTTTAGCTCACACTTTGGGCTAACGATCCGCCAAACATGCTAAGAAAAAAATCGAAAAAAAAATCATTAATGGCCCGAGTTGCGAAGCGTCCACGCCTTTGAAGTGGAGAACGTATGTGTGGCGCTGTGAGAGGGTTCAGTTTTAATTTGAATGTGAGTCATTCAATCTGTGAGGGGATGATGGGGGTCAATGCCAAAAATCTATGAATCATTTGTTCCAAAGGAAAAACAAAAAGAAATTCATCTTGGCAGCGGTGGGATTCGAACCCACGCCTCCGAGGAGACTGGTGCCTTAAACCAGCGCCTTAGACCGCTCGGCCACGCTACCGATGAGATCTCCTGAGTCAGACGAGCAATACAGCACAGTTCATATTTATTTTTATTTTATCGTTCAATGTGGATATTCAACTCAAAGAAGTCGAGTAGAAAACCTTACAAAAGCGCACTCAGAAAGAGACAAACATAATAACCGTCGGCAAGGTGGTGTGGGTTTCTGTGTCGTTATGATTTGAAATTTGAATTCGTAGCGTTGACGAGAGTTTTGATTTGTTACCAGTTTTGAGAATAAATTACTGATTGGCATGAATGAAAGAAAAAACAGTGATTTGAATAAAAACCGTTGGGCGAGGGAATAAATTAGTGCTTTTGAGGAAATTAAATAAGTGTGATTAAAGAGGGATAAGGTTTTTGGGGAATGACAATTCTGTTCAACGAATTTTTATGTATGTACGTAAGTGTATGTCTAATGGATGAAAATAATATAACTTAAGAATCTACGTTATAAGCGTTGTGGAAAGCATTAAGGAACATTTACAAACGGACACTGGTCGATAAACGCTTCAGTGGATGGACTTAAATTCGTAAGGCGTGTGTTTCAAGGATTTACATAAAACATACCTACATAGCACTTAAGGTGACAAGTAAATAATAACTTCGTTCAATTTTGCAGACGTTCTTTCACCGTCTTGCTTGTAAATACATCTTGTAAAGTGTTACACACATAAGGTGAATTTTCAAATTTCGCAGGCTACGTACTACGTACATATATTCGATTATCTGTTTTTTTTTTATTTTGTTATGTTGGTACACCCGTCTCGAACATATGCCTACAGTTTCATATTTACTTTGCTTGTGAGAGGCATAAAAGTTAGCCGTGCTTCGCGTGTTCGGCCATTGCTTTCTGTCGAAAAAAATGGATCAACGAATTTTCATTCAATTTTGTGGAAAAATGGAATTAATTGTTCAAAACACTTGAAATGTTGACAGTGGCATACTCTGAGTCAAAAATGTTTACAAGTGGTACAAGCTTTTCAGAGAACGTCGAAAAGATGTGAGTGACGTCCTGGGCGCCCCAGCTCATTAACAACCGATGAAAATGTTGAGAAAGTGTAGAAAAGTTTCTGAAGATGTTGGCTCATGCCATGCAATTTTTTCGGAAATTTTGGGCATGAAGTGTGTAGCAGTGAAGTTCGTTTCAAAATTGCTGAATTTTTATGTAATTTTTTGGCCAAAAACAAAACCGTTATCATGCCTCCGCCACCAGTATTCACCAGATTTGACCCCTTACCACTTTTTCCTGTTCCCAAGATTGAAGAGACCCATGAAAGGACGGCGTTTTGTGACGCTTGAGGAGATACAAACGAAATAGTTGAGAGAGCTCAAGGGCATACCAAAAAGTTCATATCAGAACTGCTTCGAAAATTGGAAAGAACGCTGGCACAAGTATACTATATCTGAGGGAAACTACTTTGAGGGGGACAAAATAGAAATTGATGAAGAAATAAATATTTTTTGAGAAAAATGAAAATTCACCTTATTTTTTGAAGAGACTTCGTAGATAGGTGGGTAGACTTCGCATGCTATGAGAAAATGTCGGATTTAATTGTTAACATTTAATAGAGCTGTAGGAAGCTCTTCAAGTAATTTAAATTTACCCGCGAATTTTCGGACTGTGTTAAAATCGTCATTTACTGCTTTTTTGTGGAAGTGATAATTTGATATTTATATACAAAGCAGAAAAGTAATCTTTTGTTAAGCCGAACAATTTTGAATTAATTCATCTCCCATCCCTTCTCCCACAAAACTTCTTAAATCAGCACATAGGACACTCGATCGAACATGGCAGATTCTCTCCTGCTCAACATGCCAACATTAGGGACAACTGGGTGAATGTAGCACTACATTGCCTTGTATGTAGCAAAAGACACCCGTTTTTTTTCATTTCTAAATTTATTTTTTTTATTGTCCATTTACAAGAGACACCCTTCATTTCAAGGAATTTACATTTCGATACTGATCTTTTTCATCAAGTGTTTGGGAGGCAATGGGAACAAATTCCTGCAAGTTATATGTAGCTTTCTATGGTGAAGTTCTGTCTTAGTTATCAATCTGTTCTGCGCCCTTTCTGTCTCAGCGCTGACGAAGTTTAACGCATTACCCTCGTTAATCCTTAAACCTATGTACGTTAAGCGCCTCCGCTTCAATGCCAGCAAACGCTTCATTTACTGCTCACTGTATTTGGACAATCACGTTAATGTCGCCCGCGTATACATTGGTATGTCGCAAAATATGCGCATAATTTTAAATCATGATTTTTCAGCACCCGGTGGCTAAGTACATAGTTTAACTGCAAAATACCTTAAACTAGCAAACTTATTAATTTCTCCTTCCCTGTACTGTACAAATATGTATTTTGAATTTGAAAATGACTCACAGTATAAAGGCAGATAAATGAATATAAGTTTGTCAAATTTCGTTACTTTCAAACAATTCATCTTTCAAATGGTTGTTGTTGACGATTATAAACGTTCTATTTAACAAATAGAATCTTGTATCCACAATCGGTTGAAAATGTGTCACTTTCTTTAACCATATTAACATAGCGGTTTTTATAGGACGTTTATTGGTTGGTTTAGGAAACTGCTTAGTTAAGCAAACTTTTATTTATTCGCGGTTTTACACTTTAACGTGGTCGAGTGTATCATAAAATTACAAAAACACTTTTAGTCACACAACATTTGATGAATCTGTGAAAATATGCTGATTGGTTCTATAAAAGTCATCCCACACACTTCTGTTCGATTTATTAGTTTGCGGCTTGATTCCGCGCAACCTTTTTTAAACTTTTTATGTATTCCTTCTTCTTCAGCATGCGATTTAAATATATCTTTGGGTTATACAGAGTAAGTGGTAAATATAATGAAAAAATGAGCCTTTTAGCTTATATTGCTCCAACTACTACTGCCACATTCTCATTTCCCTTGTCACCCTCTTACTTAGTTTTTGAATCACCTGCTCATAAGGGTGAGCTTGAGGTTATGCTTCCTCCTTTAAGGTCTCAGGCAGCCTGCTTCTAGCCATCAAGACCAGAATTTCTAGCATTTACTTAAATCGATATCCTAAGGCGAGGTCGGCTGCCTCTAGAATGACTGATACATGAATTTGTCTGATGTCACGCATCAGTCATCCTTCCGGCCTTCGAAGCCGCAATACTTCTGCCATGTACGTGCTGCTACATGGAAATATTTAGAGACAATGTTTACCCCCCCAAATGTCCACGAGATTCGACGAAACGTATGGGCCCAGCCAAGTGGTTACGGGTTCAACGTCTAAGAAGGCTAGGACATGTGGAAAACACTGTTAAGCTCGAAAAGTCTTCAACTTCGAACAAGTGGGACAACGCAATAGACAACGCCAACGGGCCCGATGGGGCACACAAGTGGAGAACGACCTTAACCAACTAGTAGTGTGAAAATGGGGGCAGCTGGTTAAAGATCGTGCCACCAGGGAATGCTTCTTGGTTAATGCCCAGGCCCACCCCGGACTATAGCGTCATAAAACGAAGAAAAAGTATGCATGTCCATAAATCGTTGATCCATTTCATTGGCGCCATCAAATTCGCAGAATTCTTCTTAGACTCCGATTTAAAAACTGCATCCGAAATTTTATGCTTGACGAAAAAGAGGACAGACTTAAGGCTTTTGTAAAATACGAAAGTTTCATTTTGATGGTTGTTGAAGTTCCAAATGGGACCCAATTGTCTTGCATTGAAAATGCGTTATTTGACTTTCCACCCTTTTGTTCTATAATGTAATGTTGGGGTCCATAGTGACCCTTTAAGTGCTGCCCATAATTTTCGTCTTTAATGTAATTATTTGGATTCCAACTTTGTGTGGCTTATTCTTTGTATATTTTCCTGAATACGTATACTCAAGATCTTCTAATTAATTAAATGGGTTCCGTTCCACAGAGCCTCCTGTGAAAAGATCTCAGTAGCTCGCCTAACAAAAACAAGAATAGTAAAGACGATAGGACTCATCCTTGCCTAACTCCAGTTTTAATTGAAAATAGAGCAGAAAGGAGACAGCAACAATTTTTGAAGTAGAGTGAAGAAAAATCCAAGAGAAATGTAAGAAATATTCCAGATGTCAAAAAATTTAATCTCAATCATACTTTACATTTCCTTACAGAACAATAGGTGACGGGCCGATTTTGACATGGCAGATTTAGTGTTCCATCTTCTATACCCACTCTTTTAGACGATTGTCTATTTGTGGCACCTTAACGTCAACAAATTTGGAACCAAATAATCCATGAGCACCTATAAAATGCAGGCATGTTAAAGATTATGTGTTTGTCTAAAAAACACAGTTTTGCTTATTTTTTCGCTCTGAGTGTGAGATGACTTTTATGCGCAGTAAAATCTGGATAATCACTATAAAATGAGTAACACCGCAACAGCTTACTTCAAATTGGAACGCGCATCCACCACTAGAATCTAGGTGGTGGAAAGGTGCTTCGTTTAATAGCTCAATTTTATTGCACTTTCAAAAATACAGTTTTTTTATTTTGTATTAATTAGTCGTCTAGTGAAAATTGTATGATATAAGAGCAGCAAATGGGGGTGAGAAGTTCAGGTTATATTTAAACACAAACTCACTTCAGAATTTCAAATTTGACTATTTTAAGTTAATTTGTATGATAAAAGATCATGACATAAATGACAGTTTATTTGCTTACAAATGCATTACTTGCATGGCGAGTCATTCAACGAAAATGTCTTTTTAAATCATTGCTATGAATACCAAACTCTAAATTGAGATGGAATATTTTGACATTAATCTTTTTAGAAGCGGTAAACTCCAGCCACAACGGCTTGCTTGAAAACCGTCACGAAGGTAAGAAGGACTTGAATAAACATGTGGTTTCCCAACAAACCATTTCCGATAGTTTAAGAACAAGAATGATCCTAAAAGTGGGACACTGGTTTGTGTATGAATTGTAGCCAGGAGACGTTAAAAAGCGATTTTCATTATCTAAAATCCTTAGAACATCACTCAAAAAGTCCCAAGATATATAGGGGGCGCCAGTAACAAAAAATTAATATCAAATGAATAATTTTTGTTAGTACCGCCCCCTTTATGTCCCGGGGCTAGTTGAATGATTGGTTTCGAAATAATTTGTGGCCGCCATTGCGTAAGGGGGAAAATGAGTCGACGCTGATGGTACCAGATTCGATTTCAGAACTCGTCCCTTCATCATCTCCTTCGGGTTGCTGCTCAAAAAGTGCTTATTGTCAATGACAAGTTTCTCAATTTTTGAACTTCAGAGTCGACAAAAAACTGAAGGTCCCTTCTACTTGTGATAGAACCATAGCGCAACGGGAGTTATTGCACAACACGAGTAGTTGCCTTAGTTCCTTGCAGGCTGCAGTGCCCTACAAATGAGTTGTTTGATAGTACTCAAGCGCTATAAAGTGCAATCACCTTTGCATTGATGAATACAGCGGTCAAGCCTCATTGTCAACGGTCGCACCGATAATTAACTGCCAGAAGGTTATGTTTTGTATTTGGTGAGATCAGTTGGTTATGAGCTGCTGCAACGAATTCCCCCAAGTCGAGTTTGATTGATGACAAGTGATGCGTTTGAGAAAAATATTAATGGGGAAAACGGTCGAAAACAGTGTTAAGTTTTCAGTTCGGCCAAATGTTACACGAATAGTCAAAACATAACTTGAAACGCTAAAATAGAAAGTTCTACCTCACCAGCCGTATAGGTCCAACTTTCATAAATGGGATGTCCTGCCACACCCGCCGTATAGACCCGACCTTGCGTCATCAATCAGTTCCTCTCAATGAAAGATGAACTGGCTGACCTCTTAATAGATGGAACTCCAATAAACCAAATCAAACAAATTCAGCCTGACTGGTAGTGACAGCTTGATCAGAGGCCATGGTACCATGGAAGTTCAGAAGCCCCTGGACCTTCGGTTCTAGATGGACCGTGCGGTAGGGCCCCTTGTGCGGTAGGATCCCTTTGTTGGAGTATCGTAGTGGCTGTGATTTCAAATCCAATATTGATGGCAGAGCCGAGGTTAGAGTACTGTGCTGACTGGTCTGCAACAGGTTGTCTACTGAGTCAGTACAGGCGGTTATGGGACTTTCCCGGACTTTCTCAGTGTGAAGTTGCATTGTCACCTGGGTGCTGCTACCCAGAAAGCGGAAGAGGTTTTAAAAAGGCCTCGTTCTATACCAATGTGGGGTGAGTGATATTTACGACTCTTGGGAAAATTGACCCCGTGATATAAGCCGTCAAGGCAGGTGATCAGGTTGATCCAAATCCTAATTTTGTGTCGAACAATGAGACACACTCTGAAGACTAAATTGCTATAATTTTTTATTTTGACAATAAACCCCCAGCGATTAACTGGTACACCTAAGAAGTTTGACACAAACTTGATAATTTCCAAGAATATGGCATCACTGGCGTGAGTTTTTTTCACATTTAAGGTTTCGATAAGTTTGCTTTTAACCTTGCTGGAACAGCAAGAAATTTCCATCGTCACCCTACACAGTGTTGCAAGTTCAAAAGAAATTACCAAACTTGATGTACCACTGAATAGCTCATCTTTATCCACACTGTCCTACGCAAGTTTGAAATCGACGAATTAATGTTAAGTGGAGATCTGCCCTTCTTGGGTCTTTTGGAGGACTTATCGCAGTATGAAGGACTCATCTTTAGCGAACTGAAATGATAAGGACTTATCAGATTGTCCATTAATTGTGGCAGGAACTTACTGAAAACTGCAGAGTGGATCCTGTACGCCATGATAACGAGACTTATCCCTCTGCAGTTGACCTTGTACCCTTTCGGCGAGAATGGTAAGTTCCATTTATCAGGACATGCTCTTCTCCAGCCATATCTGATGATCTAGCGCATTCACCCAATTAGTTTATTCAAGCATTTCAGCGAAAAGACGGATTTTTTTACAACAACTTTGTTTAAAATGAATCCCTATGGTGCTGTCTTGGCCTCATATAAGTGGAAAGTGCTGAATTCTTGTCCATGCTTGTGCAAAGTAATTTGAACATTTGGCCTGTCAAATATTTTCGTCGTCATTGCCGTTTAACAGTTTGCAGGAAAAATCCTTTAAATCCGCATGCATCCTTAAATACTTCAAGTTGTCTATTCTCGTCCTTGTCGGCTTCGATCGAGTTTACATCCACTGCAACCCAATGTAGGTCAAAACTTTTTATCCACACCACGTCTTCTTTTGGACTTTGTCTCCGAAAATACAGTTCTTGTGTCTAGTTCTTTAAGATCATGGCTCCTGTCTGGTTTTCTAATGAGATGACGTCTGGAGGAAACTGTCTCCATGTTTGGCTTTCCTCAATCTCTTTTTAATTTATAGACTAGATCTTGTCGTCTGCTTTGACTTCTGTCTGCTCATGTGCACTACTAACAAAAGAAAAACAGCGTCCAAACACAACACCCATAAAATCCCTGTTCAGTATCAACGGTTGAGGAAATTCAAATAAATCAAAGCAATCAAGAAGGCCATGACTGGCTAATCAACTCAAACAGACTTCCATTCACCGAAGGCGTGTATTTTTCAAAACCACTGCCAATTACTTGTACAGTTGGTTTCATTCTTTGGTACAAGCAATTATAATTATACACTCTCGGACGGAGACTACTTGAAATTAAAGTGGCGCCAAACAAGCACAAGTCTGACGTTGGTCCATCTGCAATAATTTAATTAAAGTCTTCAATTCAAGGCGATCTACGCAGCAAAATACAGTCAGACGCGGATGGGCCCGTCAGCCGCCACGCATCGGAAGGAAGCTTCGGCGGCGTCACTTAATTAACAAATTACAACTCACCGTTGACACGTGTAGTCCTGATATTTATTAATTCCCAGCGCACCCGTGCGCTTCGAGATATCAATTTGACCGTAAAATACGCTCGTAAAAATAACATCAGAGGTGAAGCTTGCGCAACTTTATGAGCGACAGCAGCACATCAAGCATCTCGCTGTCATCGGGACAGGAGTTGTGACAATCTGCTGCTGTTCGCTGCCCTTTTCCAGGGTTGTTCCACTTCATTACGCCAACGGAGCAGCATCGGCGCGACGCCCGCCACCACTGCCGTCGCCGCTGCGTCGCCAATGCAAAGGGCATTCTTCGGAAGTCACTAAACCTCACCTTTCGCAAAAGGGCGCCGCCACAGAGTTCGTTTTGTGTCTAAATCGAGCACCGCATGGAATTAGAATGCATTTCACAATGGACTCGCATCACTGAGGTGCTCGAGTTTTCGACTTTCAACACGCAGATAAGTTCAGGGTACTTGTGAGGTGGTTAGCCGCGATTGCTGGGCGTTGGGCAATCCCCATCGGCATCTGTATCTGCATCTTTCGAAAGTCGCTCACTTTATTTTGTTTTCGTTTCAAATTCGGATACGGGGCACGGGCACCGAAGTGTTTTTCCTCGTTGAAGTGATATGCGCTCGTTTTTCGCTGCAAATGCTCGCATTCGGGTCTATTTCTGTTAAGGACGGTTGCAAGACTTCGGTCCATTGACAGATCATATTTTGTTCTGTCGTGATTCGAGGCTGTCATTCCCTTCATTCTTACGACGAGCTGACGAGGCAGGTTTTATGCGATTCTGATTGAGTTGTGTGGCGTGCGTTGGATGGCGAGTGGCGAGTGTCAAGAAAAGGGGTCACACAGCTGATGTATGGGAGTGTTTGTTTACGGAACGGCTGTGTGTTGTGTGGGGCGGACGGCAGACGTAAATTGTTTGTTGTTTGTTGCAGTGCGGTTTATTGTTTGGACCAATTTGTAAACTGCATCCGCTTAATTGATGGGAGAGGTTTGTGTTGCCTGGAAGTACGTCAGATGCGTGTGAATGAACTCATTCGAATGTGATTAAGGAGGTTTCCTCAATGAAACTGTAACTGTAGATAGACAGACGATCGTGAAGTCTCTTTTCCCTTGGCCTAGAGACATATGGCAAGACGGCTTATGAGCTCCGTCAACTTTTAGCAATGATTGTAGAGATTTTGCCTAAAAAATTGGATTTTGGGAAAAGTCGTTTACACTGAACCTTTTGCGTTGCCATGAATTTGATTAAAATGTTATTAAGGACAGCTTAGAAATTTTCGGACTCCAACTCACTTTCGTTCAACATGGTCACTGGAAAGTATCCCCGTCGTCGTTAAAAGTTTGACTGAAAGCAAAGGTGTGGCCATTTCAAGACACTCATTGGCATAAACATCATGACCCACATGCCTACCGAGACTAGCTGACACTGAAATCAAGTTAGGTTAGGTCCACATCAGATGCCAATGCCACACTTTCGCTGATTGGGTACTAAAATTGAATGAATACAAAATTATTCTAAGTGATGAGATATATTTCCATTTTCTATACAAACAAATCAAACTGAAAGAAACAAAGTCCTAGCCTGTAATGAGTCATAGTTTTCTGCGTTTGTTTTCCAGCAGACTATGTCAGACTGGATTATATTAAGGAGTGGTGGATTAAGCGCACGTACACCATCTAGGTCCTTCAGTGAGTTTACTGAGCTAGAATGTTTTAAAGCTCTGTGCAAATTTGAAGGGTAGGAGTGGCTTTATTATAGCAGTGTGGAGAGGAAATTATTTTCAAAGATTCTTGTGTTTTTGAAGCCTAAGGGCAGAGAGAGAGAGAGAGAGTCTTGAATTTGTTTTTAAGCCAGTTTATACGGAATAATGCAAACCTAATGGCATAAAGATTTGTGAAACCTTTCTAACAATGTTTCAGTATTTTGGATCACAGCATTCCAGAGCAACATTAAATCGACCCGAAAAACCTTATAACCAGATGAACTGAGACAGCTCGAATGAACAAAACTGTATGAGGCCAGACTGCATGGTGCAGTTGACTTCCAATTCCTTCCGAAATTTTGCTTTAAAAATCAGCCATCGCGATAGTTTCACAAGGGGTCTCGGCGGATGTTCGGGCTAAAGCTTGTGTCATCAGCATATTGCCTTTAGCCAAGCACCAACGTGTAAATATTTACAGCTGGTAGACTACATTTGTACTAAACGGTCTTTCGACCTTTGAATCATAAGATAGAGTATTTATGGTTTGCCTTTGATATGTCTAACGTTGTGTACATATGGAACTAAAGGCGACTAAGAAATTAAGAGACAACAAGAAGGAATTCATCAATATGGTGGCGAAGGTCGCCTAAACTGCGTCATAGTCCTGAATTCGGGGAGGAACAATTAATTAGAATAAAAGTACAATACACACATGGCATAACCTGAAAACCTACACAATAAGATTAAACCGAAATGTCTTAAGCTTGGACACACCTCAATGAGGAATACATGAACTCACGATAACATAAAAGAAAGGGAACTCCTTCTAAGCATCACGAGCGACGGCCCATGCTTTCTTTCAGCCACATTCATAAATTCTAGTGATTCCTTGTACTTGTATCGCAAAAGATAAATAACACCTGGCTCCAATCAATACAAAATCCAACTGACTTCAAACCGCTCGTGACTTGGTCGCAACAATTCATTCTCGCAAGCGCCTCCACACGATCGTTTTCTTGACGCTCTCGGGACGGCATGGATGACCAGAACCGCCATATATGTCAAACCTGATTGTCGCCCGTATCTGCATTCGCTTTTGGACAGACAAACCATAAGACAACATGCCGGGCGATCTGTGCGTGCCACAGAATGGAAAGTCCATTGCATAAGACTCTGTCATTAGCTCTGCGCGAAAATTGGTCAAAACTCCTTCCATTCACCTCTGCTCTGGACGGATGCCAATGAAAACCATCTGAAAATAGAATCAACTCTATCTCCGCATGGAGGAAGCACAATGCCCTCCCGACTTCATTAAAATTCAACTCTTGATGACGCGCTACTGCGCCCGAGTTAGCAGCGCTCATATGGTCGGCCCGATGCAATGCCCTTTGAGCGGCCACGGCAACGGCGGCAGCGGCGTGCGCAATGCAATCGCATCAGCGGCTAATTGAAAAGTATCTCCTCCGCGCTGTCTTGCATGTGCTTGAAGGAATGAAATCAAACAGAATGTCGATTCCCTTGATGAGCGTTTAATTCAGTCCAATTGAAAGTGAACTCAAGACATCGCGACCACCAACCACCGACCGCCACCTCCCGATCCCGATGATTCAAATGACAATTAATCAATTGAGGCAATTTTCTGCGTCGCGCGAGAGCAGCCGTCCCCGGAGCAAAGACTGAAAGTGAAAACTCCGCTGCGGCGGAAAAATTTATGTGGGATCCAGGAGCGTTTCCTCAAGCATTTGTTAGCCTGCTCGGCGAAAAAGGTTCCCTTCACCTTCGATTGTCTCGCGCAATTGTCGCACTCGGTGGGAGACTGCGGTACGGTGACACTGTGTATCTGCGGCGACGGCGGAGACAAGAAATTAATTAAAGAGATTAATTAAATCTTTCGTTTTCATTTTTCATTGCTGCTGCTGGTGAGCGTGCGGCTGCGGCGGCGGCAGTGGCACGCTATACTCTGTCACCTGGCGTGCAATTAGGACAAATCATTCCTATTCCGACTTATGGCGGCGTTTTGAGAATTAATTTTAGTTCTGCCCTTGGGCGGGTGACTATGACAGCGCCGCCCAAGGTTGTCGGGTCTCATGGTTTCGGCAGGGGTCTGCCATTGATCCAACAACGGTGCTGTGGGGATGACAACTGTATGAAGAGTGCTTGTTTTGCCTCTGTCAACAAAGCTGAAGGGAGTCTCAGTTGGTGGGTGGGTGGCAATAAACTTTGTTCTGATGAGGAAGAAGAAGAAGAAGAAGAAGACGGAGTGGGATTTGTGTGTGCGGTGCAGTTTGTGAAAAGTGAGCTCATTTCGGCTTATCAAAAGGATACACCCGCCAAGCGGCACGAAACATTGGAGCTAGACTCTGTGACCTTTCCCATGATGTGAAAGACCATTAAATTGTTATTTTTGTGACGATGGGGTATGAACAACGGCGGCAGTTACATACATACATAAAGGCGTAACTGGATGACATGGCGTTGTGTGCTTACAACAAAATCCATGAACGCAGTTGATGACATGTTTGGAAGGGCTTGGGATGGTGGGAAAAACTGGTGTCGAAATAGAAATGATCATGATCTCAAGTGAGTGGCGTGTAAGTTAGGTGAGGTTTAATTGTCAATGGGCAACTGCACTAAGGCCGCCACTGTGGACATAGTGACGCCATGCCAATAGCTCCATTAGTATTATTTAAGACCATTGTGAGCCAGCTATATGGGTTCTGAGGTGGTCTGGTCACCTAGGTTATAAAAGAACTTCTTACCTATGTATGTGTTTCTTTCTTCCTTTGACAAGTCCCTGCTAGTCCCAGAGGAAGTGAGAGATGAATTCTACCCCTTAATCGTTCCTGCAGCTTTAGCAGATGACATTGGGAGAAATGCCGTGCCTTCAGACATGTGCTTAAATGGCGCAGTAACCTGTAATGATGCTTCTTATGGTGCAATGACGCATTTTGTCGGACCTAGAAAGACATAAATAGCGTTAGTCTTGAACTGTGGCCAAAAAGCTTTGGTTGGAAGTCAAGTGGGGCACCCAGTGGTCAATGTTCGTGTTTTGAGTAGTTGTTGTGAATGGAAGAATGTCACCTATGGACTAGGTCAAGAATTTGGTACCATGCCTGGCGAGCTTCCCTGGATTTCACTGTGTCCCGGCACCCATACCAGATGGATATTGATGTACTTGACCATCTCATTAACAGATAGGCGGCACTAGGAGGGTGTGTTGCTGCTTCCAAGGGATTTGGTTGCAGCCTAGGTGACAGGGCGGAGGTTTATGTTCCTTTTGGATTTAGCATTATTCATCAGGCGTGGCAGGGCCTCTCTGTTTGCCCTAATCTCTGCCTGAAAGACACTATGGTTTGAACGCAGATTGATCACGAGGCAAAGTTAAGGTCGCTTATTCATCTTTAGCCACCAAAATACAGTCTGTGAGTGTTGAAGATGACCACTAAAATGCCCCGAACAAGCAAAAGCTGACAGTTTCCAAACGTATCAATCTAACAACAAACCATCCCTTCACTCTTAATGTAATAAAAAGAAATTGAATGAAGCTACAGTCCACAATGGACTGTTCTCAGACGAAAGCAGGTTTGCCGTCAAAGAAGCTTGTCGTAGACCATTAACAGTCCTTCTTGGATGCAATTCCTTTGACCTTCTGCTGTGTAAATCGACGCACTGTACCACGGCGGTCTTTCCCAACACTTATTAATTCTCAATCAACACCAAAGCCAAACTCCACTGCCTAATCCCACGGCACAAATTATGTGCCAAACAATTTCTGTTACTTTCTCAAGGTTCCAGTCAGTCAGTTTCTTTTTTTTTTACATTTAACGCAACGACTGTTCGTTGAATGTGTCTGACTTTGCAAAAATCATGGGATCCATGTTAATTAGGGAGACAAGGAACGCGTTCCATAATTCAAAAATTGGGTAATGTCTGCTGCCGGCCGCCGGTTTTATGTGCGGCGACAAGTCACACTCAAACCGAGGTGCCAGTGTCGGGCGTCTGGGAATTGGAACTGCTTCACGTCGCCCATATAAATCTTGGTGAAGTGGAACATTTTGTTTTATAGGTCAAGTTTCTTATGACAGTTATAATTTCAGTCAGCAGGACAATTCTCTCAAAGTGTTATCCGATCTAGGTGATGATTGTTTGTCTTGGAAGTCTTTTTATATTCTCTAGAGTGTGCTTATGCGAGAAAAATTTGCTTTTGGAATGGTAATATATAACGGGATGAGTACGAGCAGAATTGAGGTTAAGAAACATAACTACCAGATTTTCACACTGCAAAGGGAGTTATAGTTTTGTTAGATATTGTGAAGGTTTTGTGCTTTAATTATATAGCATTTGGCAACAGAAATGTGAGAAGACAAACTCTGAAAGCGTGAGTGCAGATTTCAAGCGCCACAAACAGAAAACTACAAACAAAGACAGTACAACACCAAAACGGCAATCAAGACGAAGTTACTTTCGCTGATCAATTCCAATTTTAGAGAAATGCTCCTCTTCATATTTAGATGTCTCCACTGGGCGCCATTTGATACACAAGTTAGTTCACAAACTGCAGCTCGATGAGAAGACACCATTTATTTATTGAGTTATTGAGTGGAAACATAATAGACAAGTTTTGAATGAGTACGAGATTTGTTCAAGAAAAATAGAATTAGTTTTCAAATTTTGCGGGCTACGTACATTCAATTATCGATTGTTTTTTTTTATTTTGTTATGTTGGTACACTCGTCTCGAATGTACGTTTACAGTTTCAGCTGTATACCACCTGTCTCGAATATACGTTTACAGTTTCAGCTATATAGCATACTTATTTTGTTAGTGAGCGGCATAAAAGTTAGACGTGTTTTGCCTGATCGGCGATATCCTGCTGTCGAAAAACGGATTGGCATTAAATTTTGTATGAAAAATGGAATTGACTCTTTAAAACACTTAAAATGTTGACGGTTTACGGATATGGTTTGTTTTCCTTGAGTCAAGAAAATGTTTGAAAATGTAAAAGTAGTACAAGCTTTTCAAAGAAGGTCGAGAAGATGTGAATGACGACGCTTGCCCTGGGCGCCCCAGTTTTTTTTTTAGAGTGATCTGTTAAGTTAGGCACACAAATTTTTTGTCGTACCTTAACGATGAAGGAAGAATTATGATTTATGAGAGTGATGGTGGTTACAAGGTACAAGGTACAAGGTTTTTAATTTTTCTATTTCTAAGTAAGTCTTAAGAAAACACGGACAACGATACATTTTTGATAAAGATCTCAATTCTTTATAAAGTTTAAGCCTTGCCATAAGGCGTTTCAAACAATATCCATCAAATGGATATCCCTGGAAGATTCGATACATGGAATTCCTTTGCGGTAATTTTTAAACACTTTTTTGCATATTTTTTGATGTTTTTTTTTAATGCGTTCGAGGATTATTCGAGAAAGAACGGTTTTTTTGTGTGGCCCTCCGGAATTAAATTTTACGGTGTCAAGTGGCATGATATTGGCGGTGGTTTCCGGGGCCTTCAATCGCAGCTCCAAGGCGATCAATTGGCTCCGTCAAAACGTTTTAAAACAGAATTTTGAAAAATTTGGTGCATATGAGATCAGTTGGGCCGTATGACCTCGTACCGGCGTGACCTGTGTGGCATGGTACGCCATCCCGCACAGATCCGAGGTCGTTCAGATATAGGTTTTCAATTAAAAAATATGATAGTTGATCGACACGTTGATCCCAGCCTCAGCTTAGATGAAAAAACTCCACAATCCGCACCGAATTTTCCTTCAATTGCCGATTCTATTGGCATTCTATTGTGAGAAAAAAATTCAAGGGCTTTGTGTAGAATTTCCTCCAGACTAGTGCGTGAAACGTTGAGCTTTGATACCGATTCCTAGTCGATGTTCGTAAAGTGAAAGTCCAACTCAAGCTACAGTAGCTCAAGCCCCACATACTTTTTTCGAAAACGTAAATTTTTTTGTTTGAGGTTGCGAAACACTGCCCTGGAGCGCTCAGATTCAAAAACTGACAAGCAGGCGCTTCTGTGATAAGGAACTTAAGCTTTCAAACTGCCGACACCTGATACGAGCTAATGCGAGACATTGACAGAGAAAGTGCTCTGTAGTGTCTTCAACTTCTCCACAGGCGTCGCAAAGGGTGTCTTCGCTAAGCCCAAGTAGACTTAGGTGCTTAGCGAAGCAGAATTGTCCCGTTTGTACGCCGACAAGTTTTCTGCACTTTTCTGTCTAGAGATAACAGAAAAGCCGCGGATTTCTTGCTGACGTTCGGGAGCATGCACTTGGCCAGCCTGCATCCTGGAGAGTCATGCCATCTCTGGTTGTGCTATTGGGAGACCCAACCGTCGACGGAAGCCCTAACCAAGGAAGCGGGTAGTCCCAAGGTGGATTCACCTCCCAACTTCTCCTCAAAAAGCTCCTGGTTTGGGCTACACAGCACTCACTTTGAAAGTAAGTTTTCAATATTTCTCTGCACTCTGGTATTGCATGTACGGCTTTCAGTCAAGATTTTGAGCGGCAACAGCTGTCAATGTCAAAATACCCTATGATTTAGAATAAAAAACACTCAATACCACATGACCCACCCTAAAAACATCCCTTGATTCTTTTTAATGTCGAACTGAAGAACATGATGGCTTTTAAAAGTAACCGACAATTTCAAAATCCTTACCTAGAATGTATATTTTGCGTCATTAACGTCTTGGGTGTGAGAAACCCTCCCTGACAAATCTCCACTCAACTGTGCACCTCATTTGGTACACCAAATACATCTTCAATAGTCTCCACAAATTTGTGTCATAAAGTGCATTCAAATCGATTTCAATTTCCTGCAGCACAACCGCATTAACCCAAAGGAATAGCTTCCGCACATGCAAAGCACTTTACAAAACAGATGTTTCATTTATTCCCACTCAACTGGCACGATTTCGGCCACATTTACTTTGAACCCGGCCTGACATCTCAGCCAATTGCGGTAAACCCAAGCAAGGAGTCCCACATATAGCTCGTTCCCTGTTCAAGGCCCACACTGTTGTGCAACCCGGTAAGCATTTTAAAATTCCAGACCGCCATCAAACCAAACTGCTGAAGAGTTATCATCATTCATACAGTCATGCTACGCTACGCTTGCTGCTGCCTACTCCGCTTCAGATTTGCATGCAAAAACCCCCAACCATCGCCTCATTATCAGCTGAGCTGCACAGAGTTTCCCGCCGCCATCGTTGACGCTCCACATTCACACCACGACCGTGCACATCATCAGCTGGTTGGCGCAGCGCACACAAGCAAAACGCCAAGAAGCAGCCGCAGCTACATACCCACTTGCGCCAGAGTTGTCGTGAAGAAGCGACAACAACCGAACCGACACCGAACGGCCACAGTACGTCGCGTAGAATCGAGCACGGTGTTGCTGCCCGTCGCTGTTCGCCGCCACCCTTGCACAATGTACGCTCGTTCCGACGAAGTCAGTCTTCTGCCAAAACGTCTGCCGTTCGGTTCTCCGACGACGATGAAGTGAACTTCATCTCGTACTCTGAGTATCTGGAATCCTTTCCTTTGGGTATCTCTCTCTCTCGTTCTCGTAGTTCTGGAACTACAAGCGACGCGACGATAGTGTCTCGCGCGGAAAGTTATAAAAAGTTTCAAAGCATATCTCTCAGTTTGTGAGTGCGCGCTATTTTTGTAGCACCTTTTCCTAAGAAATGTGACGAAGTTAGTGCAGTGAAGGAGTGCGTGTTGTGTCCCATATTTTTTTCACGAAAGAAAAATAGCATTCAGCGATGAGTAAGAAGATGTGGAATCGGATCTTCAAAACGAAGTCGACCAACAAAACGCCTGGAATCTCGAAAAAGTCATCGATACCCGTGCCGCCCATCATCACCAGCTCGGCAGCGGAGAATCGCCTCAGCTACTATGAGGAGTTCCACAACTGCTGCCAACAGCAGCCTCCAGCAAAGGCGAAGGCTTCGGATGGTGTGGTCAAGACGCCGTCGAAGTTCTCGAAGGTGGTCAATACGTTCACACTCAAGCGGAGTTCCAAAGAGAATCAAAGTAGTCAACTGAACACAAACACCATCAGCAGTACGACGATTACGACGACAAACCAAACAGATGTCAAGAGTCCGGCTGCTGCTGGTGATCACCAGAGTGAGAAGAGCTATTCGGAGAATGACGGGAATGCTGGTGGTCCTAATATGGACAAGATCGAAACACCCACGACTGTCCTATCAGCTCAAGCAGGTAATGAATCGCGTCCGCGGGCGTTTGTGTTTACGAGTGTAATCTGAAAGAAATCTAGAATGATCCGCGCTGATGATTGATTGTGTTGTGTACTCATATTGGGGAGTGTTTACCGGCGATTAGGATTGTCATTTTTTATCTGAGGGATTTCTTTCAAGTTTCAAGTGAGTAGAATGTGTCTCGGTTTTAAATCTGTCCTTGAAGCGGTCGTGGCGGGGATCATCGGCGCTGACTTGGGTGGCTGTGTGTTCAACGACCCGATCGGTTCGGAAACATGTGTTTCTTCTTGGGTTTTCGTGAGTTGTACAAAGTTTGACTGAATGCAGTTCAGTGATGAGGGGAAAAGATAATCAAATAAATAATCTGTTTTAACACCAGAAGCGTTCTGTTTCAAGGTTTAATCGCTTGGCAGAGCGCCTCAGAACTTTGGCCAGAGACGGAGCTTAAAACAAAATTTTCCAAAAACTGATTTTTTTAATAAATTCTCGAAAAATTGACATTTAATTCAATTTAACAACAATCACAAGAATAAGACAATTTATTTACAATGGGATCTCTGACGTGCCAAAATATTGCGTGTTCGAAAAATTGCGGTACCAAATTGTCGCTGGATGGCTCTGAAATGTAATAGCTCCGATAATATTAATTGCATCTGACAATGCTATATCTTGTGTGAAAGGTGACATCCTAAGCGTGATTTGATTGGCGGGCATCACTGAAATCGCAATTTCCTTACACTAGTGATTTACATTTAGAAAGCAGTAGAAACTCAAAATTTTCTTTAATTCTGCTTTTCTACCTGCGTTCCTTCTTCTTCTTGTTCTTGTGGCGCTACAGTCCGGGATGGACCTGGGCCTCAACCAAAATGCCTCTCGTTTGCTGGGGTTGTCATCATCCGTCCACATCCGAGGCATGTTGCTGTCTCTGAACTATTTTTATGTGATGAGGGAGTTAGCCTCACACACAACCTACAAACTGGTGGGCCAGGCCCATTATTTAACCCTTGGGCAGAGGGCTTCGCTGCATACATTGGTTCACCATACAACGGATGTTGTGATGGCTATTCAGGGGGCGCCACAAGGAGACTGTATGTCAACTTGACCTGTGCACGGATGAGGATTGCGTTAACAGCTCGCCATGTTGAGTGCGCTCAACGACGTTATCTGTGCACAGGTCTATGCCCTCCATCTGCGTGCCTACCTTTTCTTTTTTCGCATATTATTGTCGTATGTGATCCAGTTTCATTTGCCCGTAAACATTCGCCTTTGAAAAGGGTTCGATTTTGTTCCGTTTTCGCAGTGAATCGTAAATTGAAATTCTGTCCCCTTGATTTTTTATACTTAACTCATCTGGCACCCAAACATCAATCTTTAATTTTTTAAATGGTAACTGTTTGGTATTGAATGCCTGACCCAATAGCAATACGCTGCTGAAGTACCAGCTTTTTTATCGGAGGTCTTGAGGCACAACACTGCAGTATTCAGACTCAAAAACTTGTCGCATTGCTAAGTCAAAGTACACTTAGGTTATTGGCAAATATGTAGTGAGGGGCCAATTTGTACGCCGTTTATTCGTTTGCAGACTTTTGTGTTAAAAGATATCGAGAATGCCACGGATTTCCTATAGATTCTAGAAAGCATGCACTTGGTTTGCCTACATCCTGTACAGTTATGCCACCGTGCTTTCTAGGGGCCCAGCCACTGATGGGATCCCTTACGGACAGCCACATCGGAAATTTTCATTCTGAGAGTATTCCTCTATGATCCTTGAGTGGCAACTTCATATGCGATCTCATTTTCCTTAATCCGGTGGTCTTAGAGAAAACCTTCTGAATAAGTCTCCCCAAAAACTTTTTTGGTAATTTCTTGTTTGGAGTATGCTCTAAAACTCCAAGAAGACTTGCACTTTTCAACTATTATAAGATCGGTCAGAAGTTGAACCAAGGTCTTAAGCACAGTCGTCAGCTCGTTCCACCTGTTCTTCAAAATATGCATAGATCGTGGCCATTAGGGGTGCAGACATCTCCGCTTGGAAAAACGCTATTGAATTGAAGACACTGGAGATTGAACTGGTTTACCTAACGATGCTTACAGTCTGATAGTTTTATCCTCCACGAGCGCGACATTGGAGTCATTCGTGAAGACTCGAAAACAATCGTTTTCTGTATCAGATTCTTTTGAGAGTCAGTGCCGTCGGTGGAGAACTTCTGTGATTTATTAAGGAAAAAACTTGACCAAGTGCTTATCAGCTGCTCTTCGATCATCAAGAGAGTTTTGTAGAGATCAAGACAAATGGCAATCAGAGGGCGAATTGTCAGGACTACACAGGGGATGCACAGTGGAAGCTATAGACAAGCTACGATTCGCAAGAACGTTGATTTTTCTCCACAAAGTACCGACCTCCTGATAGATTATCGTTGGAAAATCTACGGCACATCTTCCGGGTCCCACTGTGTGGGTTAATTTCCAGTTCTTGGTTGCTGTCCTGAGTTTTTCAACGGACGTGTCAAACTGTTGATTCAGTCGGTCTAGGTCACACTTGTATTTGGAGAATTTAAATGTTAGGCGTAAAGCATTACTTTCTTCCGGTTTAGAAATTGTAATTCGTCTCGTCTGTCAATGGTTTAAGGACCTACTAAGAAATGTCCTAAGTTCAGTGAAATCGATTTTTCAACCAGACGGCTAAGTGCAGCAACAATCGCCTCCATGGGATTCCGCGACATCCAAGCTGGTTGGGAGACAAAAGTATTGGCCAAGGAGACCACGGCCTTCATTCCTACCACGAGAGGGTTATGATTGACACAACCAAACAAGTTCTCTACAGGCACTTGATTCTCCAAGCAGGTAGTAGTTACGATGAGCAGAAGTTTATGATCAAAGCCATTTTTGACTCAATCTAAAACGATCGTTTGATCTTAGCAAAGTCCCACAGTCCAACCATTGATATGACCTTTTAGACATCGATTATTGGAGCAGCCGATTAGACGAAAATGAAGTCCACTCCTGCCTATATCCTATATTCCTATCTACAGCTATGTCTATGTCAAACATAAGTTCTAGCAAATGAGAGAGAACATTTCAGATCTACGAGGAACTCTTAATACATTCCTTAACTTGAAAAAGAAATTTACATTTCATATCTTCCTGCTGACCTGTTTCCACTTTCTTTCGCACATCTGTTTTATTTATTTTTGTTTTGATCCAAAAATGGAGTCCCAAGAGTGGCGGAGTCCCATTTTGGCACAACAATGTCTTTACCACCATCATCTTTGATAGTCGTTCTCCCAGATCGGGCGAAATTAGTCACTTCGCACTGAATTTGAATTGAAATCGGTCGACTCTGGTGAATCAAATTATCCCAAAAATTTATGTGTTTACGTGGGCAGTTGGAAATAGCTGCTTCCATAGAGAGAACTTAATCGTTCCAGGTGCATGTTTCTTACTATGTCTTTGCTTGGTCACTATTAAGATGTTTGTTAACAACAAAAAGCGTTCCTTTAGCCGTATCAACTCGACTTCACATTCCGACATCTGTGGAAGATGTTTAATAAATGAACAGTGTTCCAAAAAATACCGCAGTTGACAATTTTTTTGAAAATCTAGTACGTGTAAAATGTCCAACAGAAAAATCACAAATGTTCTTCGAAAACTCATATTTATGTGAAAAGTATAAATTCTATAAAAAAAATCAATTCCGAATGTGGGCTAAAATTTGTTTTCGATTTTTTGGGGTACTTAGTGTCAAGAAATGCTTACATCGCTGACATGCTTCTGTCTCTTTTAAGAAGAATACTGTTTCTTGTTGTTTGGTCTTTTCTTTCTTTCTCCCCAAACACTGTAGCATACCTTGGCTTAAATAATGGCACTGGCTTGGCTAAGGTGAAATGTGTCATCGGAGGATATCTTTATCTTCACTGATAGTCAAGCAGCACTTAAAGCCTTAAAACCCCACACAGTCTTAGATTTTGGCGGTGCTGGGTGCCAAGCCTTAGAGACATTCCACGTAACTCTATAGTTGATGAATTAGCCAGGTACGCGACCCTTAGTTCAGGAACCCTTGCCACATGTAAGCTGAAACTAGATATATTGTACATATGAATCCCCTTGATCAACCAAAAATAGTCCAAACACGTCCTTTGTTGCATTTTAAATGAAGTATCAATGTCCGTTCCTTGATGCTCTAGTTTGCTGTTATCGCGCAAAAGATTGGATATACTCGTAAACCTATTTTTGTGAGAAGACTAGTAGACCAGGTGTTCCCACGAATAATTTCTGTAGATGCTGTATGGATGAAGAGGAACCAGAATCAGGGCTATACATGCCGGCTTTGATTTGCCTTATAAACAAAACAAAGTAACCATTTTCTAAACGCTCGGAGTACCTTCACTCCCAAAGAATTGCCGAACGTCTTCATTGGCTCCAAATAGCTTGTGGGTTCATTTCAGCCAACATTTTACGCCCTTTAAATGGTTGCACAGGGAGTGGACATCATCCTTTTATGTGAGGTCGTACTCTACCATTCGAGTGCGGCTTTTACGACTTGTACATCATGCGGCCGTTTTCAGTCGAAAGGTCCTTTTAAGTGGTGTAGTTGGGCTTAGGAATGCTCCCTATAGACCGTGGTAGTCCCTTCGAGGATCGAAATGTTTTTCATAGAATGTTGAAGGTTTCCCTTCGAGAGCGTGCCATCGATGTCACAATCGCCATTTTTGAACTTTAAAACACTTATCTTTTGAAGCATATAACATCTTCGCTGTATATTCTGCTAAAGTCCCGCCAGTTTTCGCAGCTTTTCTTCGTCGATGAAATTTGAAGAAAAAAAGGTGATTTTGAATTATTTTCTCCCAGATACTAGTACTCCGTTTCTAAATGTCAAACGAATTTATAAACCGATGTTAATAAGATGACTAGCCAAGCCAAGGCGCTTTCGATTAACACCTTGCTCGTCCCTGTTCTTCCCAATGGCGCTTGGTCGTTCTTAACCGCGGTTGAAGGAATTCGTGTTCTTAAAAGGAAAGTTCTACAAGCGCCTTTTGGTCCTGTTTGCGTTGATGACATCTGAAGGAGAAGATTCAACGAAGAACTCTACAGGCTATACGGTGGCATACGCCTAGCCAAACGTCTACGGATACAACGCTTGAGATTGCCTTTGCTCCAGCCAAAAGATCCTTTGAATTCGTGCCATTGGTAAAACGCAACAGAGGACGATCTGGTCTGAGAAGTCTGAGAGAGCACATAAGTGAAGAAGGGCCTTAGTCAAACTGGTGTGCGACACTAAGGGCAGCTGAAGAGAGGCCGTGCTAACTCGAGGGGTATGTTGGTTGAGGCCCAGAAATATAATGTCACTTAAAGAAGATCTCACATATGGCGCAAATTTTTAGGGCTAAAACAGAATTTGTCCACTTTAATAGCATTCCTAACCGTTACATCTGGCAAGCCTGCTAAAATTTTTCCTTTGCGTGAACCAGATCAAAGAACTTTATAACACATCACTCAATAAGTCCCGGGACATATGTATAATGGGCGCTACTAAAATTCTATGTATATTCCGGGACTTATTGTTATCTTAGAGTAATCTGTTACAAAGCCCTTCGAATTTCTTCTTGTGGTTCTGCTTAAAAAAAGTTGGCTTAGAAGACATGCGATATGGTCTGCCCAAGTTTATAAACTGCACCAAGGTTGTATTAGGGGAGGTTCCAAATTAAAAGCATTCGTTGACAAGTAACTTCACCTGACACCGAGCCCAGACATGATATGAGAAAGTTTTTCTTCTGAGAAAAATGCCATCACTGCACAATACACAACCTAACGCGGCTGTCTATGTACACGCCTTGCAAGAGTCAAAGACAATTGCAAATAAATGCAAGTGAGAATTCAGTGACTACGCCTAAAGACTTTATCTTCTCAGACAATGTCTCCGTGGGCGTTGGAAATGAATAAACGCCTCAAACTGCCTTCCGCAATAGACATCCTCTAGTAAATTAATCAGAGCGCGTCCAAAGAAGATGAATGACTTTGCAGAAAGCTGTCAATCAAACCCACCGCCAAAAGATCCGCATTCGGTAACCACTGTCATAATTGCTGTCATGAGTACTACATCACCATTCGATTCCCCAGCTCTAGTCAACGATTCATGACCGAGCCGCGCCGGCAAAAAAAGACTCAACTCCAAATTGGTGCCATTTACCGAATCATCAAAAAAGAAGAAAGGAAAACATAATTTCGCAACAGTTTCGCTTTCATTTCGGCATCGACAAACCTTAGCGCCAGACAAAGCACTCTGATGATGTGAGAAGGAAGATAGCGTAAGCCCCCAAATTACTTCTAATCTGCGTCTCGGATTCATTCAAATAGACACCAGCATCGTCATCGCCTTAAGCTTTCCTCCGGAGCGTTTAATTGTTTGACACAGTCGTCGAAAGTAAGTCCACGGAAGCGAACTGATAAGACACTTGTTGGTAAATGGCAAATTATTTGCCTGGACTATCGCTGCTCGCTAACCTCGATTGCTGGGCTTGGCGAGAGAGCCTTTGAATGCGTAGCATATAGACTGTACATAGGTGGGAATAGCCATGAGCTTCTTATCGGAACACTTTTGTTTACTTCAGCTGATAATGATGCGTAAACAGTTGCTACACGAGAAGCCTCTTAGAAGCAATTCGATTTTTCTTTGAACTTTCTTTGCAAGTGAGCGATAACGGAAGCAGAAGGAACACTGCGGTTGGTGTTATTGTCACGGAAGGCTTAAAGGTTTGTTTAAAAGAAGCGCTAATGTGGAGGGAGGCTATTATGGTGTTAACTCTTCAAAGGGTGTTACGCTTTGTTATCGGAAATTTTCTGAGCGGGCTGTTCATGGACAGCATTTTCGACACTTCAACGTTGTGTTCGTTCGAGACCATTTTGGGGCTGGATTAAGAGAAATTCCTTTTCTTTCCAAAGGAAAGAGTCAGGGTAGTCATTGCCTTGCCCAAAGCGGTGACTTGGACAGAACATTACAAATTGCAATTTCCAAAACACAGGGACAGGGATGGATAAACAAAATCTCGAAAACTGCATACATCCAAAATTTGGAGCTGTCACTCGTTGTTTGTAGCACACGTTCAAATATACACAGCATGTTCCCGTATTCCAGGCCTTTCCAGCTGGCATTGCCTCTTCCCAGCTATCATCGGTTGCGACCACCTACTTGGTTGAGGGTCCTCTTCACTTGTGTGCGTCATCGTAAAAGTCCCCTATTGCGTCATGTCAAAGGCTCAAATTGCAAGACTCTTTTTTCTAAAGTTATATTGTTCAACCGCTCTATATGGTCTAGCCATCCTAACTATTGTATCCGTGGATGCTTGACTCAACGCATGCCGCCATAAAGTTCATCGTTGAATATTTTCATTAAGATCACATCAATGAAAACAGGAAAATCACATGCAGAACTTTCTTTTTCACACCCTTTGATCACGGATTCAATAGTTCTCACAGAGCACCCCACAGAGGGGAGCTTGGATGATCAAGGTTTTGTACGAAGCCAGCTTGTTTTTTTCATAGAGTGCTATATTATGCAACTGCCCCTTAAGCTCAAAAACGTAGGGATTCGTACAAGAGGTATTCAACGCTTAACTACCTGTTGTTGACCGATGACAGACGAAGTCCTTGACTATTTCAAAGTTTTTGCTTCCCACTGTGACGCTCTGTCCAAAACGTCTATGTTGTGCGTCTTCCCTTGATGATAGCCTATTTTTTTTATTTCGTTTACCGCTGGACCGATCTTACCAGCTTCTGTTTCAATGCCAGCAAACGCCTCATTGACAGCTGTATTAGGCCCGTCACATAAATGTCAACCGCATAAGTTGACTGACGGAGATTTGAAGACTCTTGGAAGATTGTTTTTCTAGAATTGATGCTCATACATCGTCATGACGCTCAGAAAGGCGTTCTGTTCACGAACTTTTTAATCACATGACACCCGACGGGGCTTGTTTAAAACCTGTTTCGATATGGAAGTGCGTAACAGAGCTTGACAAAGCAGCGAGTGTTGTCCATCGTCATCCTTCACGATCTGAGGAGTATGGTAGGAATGTCAAAATTAAACATAAAATAGTATGGCTTGTTATCAAGGCGTCATATACGCCACTAAAATCGACAAATAGGTGTCTGGTACGCAAAACGGCAGATAGAATATGTTATGCAATTTTAAAAAGACTGATTCGTTGATAGTAGGCTCAGTTAAAGGGGCCACTTCCATCAGGCAAAATTTCTTACGAATACGGAACTGATGAGCTGATCCAGTTGCCTTGAAGAATACTTGTATTGAATAAAACATAAAATTGAAAATAAGACTATAACAGTGGTCATTTCGGGATTTTGATCCCCTTTTTTTTCTTTGGGAAATGCGTGCCTTAAGTCTTTATGCAGATCATATAACATTGGCAGCTACAACTTTATTCATTGGTGGGTGCTTAAACTACGTTTCTAATGACACTTGAAGAATCTTCTTGTCATTGAATCTTAAAGCAATTAGCCATCCCACTCCTTCTATTATGGATACCAAGATCTTTTCATGTACAATCAAATTTCAGTTTTTGAACATGATTTTTGAAACTATAATTGTAAGTTGCCTTGGAGCAACAGTCCACAGGGAACCTTATCTTACGCGTAATAGGGACCTACAGTTTATAATTGACTCCCAGTGGCGAAATTTAAAAAGCTTTTTATTCACAATCAGTGGTCTTTAAACCTTGTAAGGAACTTGGAAGTGGTGGTGAAAATGGTTGTCGTGAAATACGAAACGGGAATCAAGCCCAGAAATGGAATCTAGATCTACGGCGTGTCAGTCGACGCCCTTGCCCACTACACCATGACCGCCACTTGTCTTATGTGGAATTAATGCTTTCAGTCTTGCAGAGGTCGCATATGGCAAAGAGCTATTTGGCGGGATCACAAATCCCAAGCCTGGCTTCGAATACCTCTTTCGAGAAAGCCGCAATCTGATGTGATGTGTTGTTGTATTTTAAGAACTTGAACCCCGGCTTAGCTGTGGTGTGGGAAGGTTGGTGTTTAGGGTGTCATGTACAGTGTTTACATGTAACTTGCGGAAGGCGTTATATCCCCCCCAGATGGTATTCAAAGTCCCCTTTACTTTTAATAATATTAATTGAGTGGCACTACAGCCCACAAGGGACCAGGGTCTAGCTTCTACAAAAACTACTCGTGTTGCACGTGCTACTGTTCTGTTACGAGAAGAAGGGATCTACAGTTTTTTACCTCTGAACGGCGAGATTTTGAGAAGCTTTTCGTAGACAATTGATACTCTTTGAGCGTTGTCAGAAACTCGAAAGAGGCTTTTTTAGGGTTATCCAACTTTAAGTCGGCAACAGTCATCATGGTTTGGAAATTCAACATGATTGACCGACACTTGAACAACGCTTCCAAATTGTGCAAATTTGGACCAGGACATATTTGCCGTTGATCCCAATTTTCAAAAACGATTTTTTTTACTTCACTTTTGGTTGAACGTCAACAAAACAAAATTGCCATATTTGGAGTGATGATAATCCTCAAGTGTAGGTTGAGACATCGTTACATCCACCGTAACTTTCTGTTGGTGGTATCTTATTAGTCCGCACTTCTTTAAAAACGATACTGTCAATGATGACCGCTATAGAGCCATGATTACTGACCTTTTCGTTCATGTATTGAACAACCATAATGTACAGGAGCTGTGGTTTCAATAAGACGGCGCATCATATCACACAACTCGTGCTACAATTGATTTACTAGAGAAAGCGTTTGGTAACCACATAGTTTCAGGTTACGGACCCATGAATTGTCCTCCAAGATCATGCCTTTTAACGCCACTTAACTATTTTCTGTGGGGATATGTGAAGTCACTAGTCTACGCCGATGAGGACAACATTTGCTGCGTCATTACCAAAAAATTCAAAAAAATCCGAACATTCGTAAGTTCAAAAAAATCAAAATGTCGAACAGCCAAAAATTCTTGAAAATTAAAAAATCTAAACTTACACTTGTACTGGTCCATCAGTGAATCCCATCAAGAGGGAAATACCATGCTTTCATACTCGACATTATATTTGATTTTGATGTCGTGCTAGGCAAAATGTCAAACTCAAAGTTAGTGGTCGTTCAGCTCCCGTTCGTTAATCGTCTATCGACTCCAGATCATATTTCAAATAAACGTTTTCACAAGGCCATCGCAACGCAGAAGTTTACTTTGTTGCTTTATCCATTTCACGTACCACAGATTTTAATCGTTCACACTTGATTAGGCGCATGTCCCTCACGCTCGAGACCAATTAGCCGTGTAAACGAATGCAGATACAAGTCTCATAATTCAAAGTCCTCAAACCGAGCGTTTCTGATTTACAGTTCACGCTAGCCGCTCCCTGTCGCTGACGAACGTTTGTAAACCGTTTACTCTTTCATTCAGTCTTGCCACAGACTCGTCGGCAGCACGTTCAAAATCTGGCACGGCCCGCAGCTAAGTGGGACTGCAACAGCAGCACCTCCTGATCGCTGATTAGCTATCTGTCGAAATTAATTTGTATACGTTTTCACCATTTCACATTGTTCTTCATTCTCAGCAATTAACAGCACCAGCAGCGAAGCCAGCCGGAGCTGTGTTTGGAGCAGCCGGAGTTGCGAGACGGCGGCATTGCATGATGAATGCATAAACATCGGAACAGTTTCAATTGCCCAATGGGAGTGTTCTCGGTGTCGATGGCACGGAATTTCTGCTGCTCCCATGCCGTCTTCGCTCCGACTGCGCCGATTCTAAGACATCTAAATTTGCATTGGCCATGCCAGACAGCTGCCCGAGGCAAACTCATTAACAGCGAATACGAACCGTGACAATACGCGTGACAAACTCCTACAACTTTTTCCTGCGCGATGGTTACACGGTTCTTCGTTCAAGTTTATGGTGTTCGTTTTGTGAGCCCGGCGCAACTTACTGAAGTGCATTCGCAGTGCACTCAATGAATTGCACTTGAGGTGCTGGTGGATTCTACACGATGACGACGGGGTCCATGGTCGACTGTGTTTCGTGGAAGAAGGGTGACAGCACTGAGGCATGAAATGTCAGGGTTTCCGACGCTAATTAAAGGGCAATACGAGCTTATGGTAAATGTTATCTGGAATGGGCGACTCGAATTTTCGATGATCCGTCGCAACATTGTTTCTTCTTTCTAATTTCATTCAGAAAAAAGTTTGGACTGGAGACGGGAGCTGAAATGAGGGAAGGGACTTGGGGCTGAGATGCAGACTTCCTTTTTAACGTGGGAAGGTTTCGGTATATTGGTAATAACAGATATTTGCCATTTTAAACCAGATCTTGAAGAATTCCTTCGGCCGGATTTTAGAAGAAGGAGACTGAAACTGAGACTAAGACTGAGACTGAGACTGAGACTGAGACTGAGACTGAGACTGAGACTGAGACTGAGACTGAGACTGAGACTGAGACTGAGACTGAGACTGAGACTGAGACTGAGACTGAGACTGAGACTGAGACTGAGACTGAGACTGAGACTGAGACTGAGACTGAGACTGAGACTGAGACTGAGACTGAGACTGAGACTGAGACTGAGACTGAGACTGAGACTGAGACCGAGACTGAGACTGAGACTGAGACTGAGACTGAGACTGAGACTGAGACTGAGACCGAGACCGAGACTGAGACTGAGACTGAGACTGAGACTGCAACTGAGACTGAGACTGCAACTGAGACTGAGACTGAGACTGAGACTGAGACTGAGACTGAGACTGAGACTGAGACTGAGACTGAGACTTAGACTGAGACTGAGACTGAGACTGAGACCGAGACTGAGACTGAGACTGAGACTGAGACTGAGACTGAGACTGAGACTGAGACTGAGACTGAGACTGAGACTGAGACTGAGACTGAGACTGAGACTGAGACTGAGACTGAGACTGAGACTGAGACTGAGACTGAGACTGAGACTGAGACTGAGACTGAGACTGAGACTGAGACTGAGACTGAGACTGAGACTGAGACTGAGACTGAGACTGAGACTGAGACTGAGACTGAGACTGAGACTGAGACTGAGACTGAGACTGAGACTGAGACTGAGACTGAGACTGAGACTGAGACTGAGACTGAGACTGAGACTGCAACTGAGACTGCAACTGAGACTGAGACTGAGACTGAGACTGAGACTGAGACCGAGACTGAGACTGAGACTGAGACTGAGACTGAGACTGAGACTGAGACTGAGACTGAGACTGAGACTGAGACTGAGACTGAGACTGAGACTGAGACTGAGACTGAGACTGAGACTGAGACTGAGACTGAGACTGGGACTGAGACTGAGACTGAGACTGAGACTGAGACTGAGACTGAGACTGAGACTGAGACTGAGACTGAGACTGAGACTGCAACTGAGACTGAGACTGAGACTGAGACTGAGACTGAGACTGAGACTGAGACTGCAACTGAGACTGCAACTGAGACTGAGACTGAGACTGAGACTGAGACTGAGACTGAGACCGAGACTGAGACTGAGACTGAGACTGAGACTGAGACTGAGACTGAGACTGAGACTGAGACTGAGACTGAGACTGAGACTGAGACTGAGACTGAGACTGAGACTGAGTTTTTGATGCATCAATTATGCGATGTTAGTATTGTTTTTTATGGTTACTCTCCGCTTCGAGCTTTAGGAATTGGAAGAATTTATGCCGAAAACGTACATACCGGACCAATCATGCGTCACATATGTAAGTGAGTTTGTTAAATTCAAAACGCTCCAAGCTACATCATACATAGTGCTTGGTAAGTCACAGTTGTTATCCAGAACGCGTATTTAGGACGAATGCGAGAAGACAACACCTCTATTCCATTTCTCTGAATTGCATCCCTTTAGCCAATTGTCCCATCGAACAATGCCTCTCCTAAACTGCCTGACATCTGACACAACATCAGTCAGAACCAGGAAGTATCTATTCTCGACCATCAACGCACACTCCCGTCACCAGATACAAATGCAAAACCAATCAACCCACAGTGTGTACATCGTCTCCTCTGTTCAGCCCATCTACCACAACAAACACGGTCCACAGCACAAACCGCCAGCCCGACCGCAACAATCTCTAAACAGTTTATCGCCAGCGATCCGTAAGATATCGACCAGAGTTCTTCTCGATTTAGAATATCTATTACTCATCAGCCCGCCAAATAAAGTACTTTGACTTGGCACGGCTCAGCACCAGGGCACGAGGAAAAGCAGACTCACGTTTCCAAGGAGTTCTGCGGTTGCATTACGCACATCAATTTGCGGATTAAATGTTGCGCCGACACAGCCGACACCATCGGCCAGACGCGCCCTGGAGCCCGAAGGCACACGGCCAACAAACGTTCTCTCTAAGTCAAACGTTCTAAATTAAGAGCCGAGCGAAGCGGGTTGACTCTCGCACCGGCACGCCGAAGACAATCAAAATGTTTGTAGCTTGTACAAACAAACAGGCGTCGTCGTCGTCGCCGAGGTCTGGTTGCAGGGTTGCAGATACAAACTCTCCGCGGACGAAGTGCGATTGCCACTGAGATTACGTCAATGGGGTTCATACTCAAGTGACTTCGGAGATTCGCTTAATTAATGGCAACGCATGTTGAAGGAGAGTACACAGGGCACTGTAGTCAGGCCTAGTTCCAGAATAAAATTAATTAGCCTCGAGGCGATGGAAAACTGTTGCGGGTAGTGGGACTGCAGTGCTTGCTTGTAAGTCGCCAATCTGGACAGTTCAAGTGTCCCGAACTACTCATGCTGGGCAATTAGTTCTGGCAGAGAGTTACCAGGAAAAGGTCGTGTTGGGTACTGGGCACTTTTTGAAAGAAACTGGTTGTGCTACGGACAAGTTTCTGAAGAATTTTAAGAGGAGGCAATTTTTATTGCCACGCCGTCTGGCTGCGGTAGGGCACATTGGGATAATTGTTTGTCATGTTTCATTTGTCCGAAACTAGTTCAGATTCTCAGAATGGGAAGGGGTGCTGAAGGCGAAGTTTCTTTTGATGATGGTATCGTGCAATGCACTTACTTACATTTTGTTGCTATGGCTTTGCCGGTGGGGTAATTAAACATCCCAATGGAAGTTCAACGGGGATAATCTGACATTGTAATGGCTGCTTATGATTTTTTTGGACTTGGCGTAATGGAGAAGGTCGTCAACTCACACCCTTAAGGTCTCGTTTTCGATTCCAAAACTGAGCATGCATTTTTTTTTAAAGTGCAATGGTGCTAAACAACATTCGAAGAGTACTTATTGTTAGTGAAAAGCCGTAGGCCCCGAAATTCGTGGAAGGATGCACAACACAAGTGGTTGCCGAAGAAGCTAGGCCTCTTGGGTCCTTCAGTGTCACCAATTTACTTCTTATATTCAGGATTTCATTTTTAGAAGACGAAATCTTAAGACTTTTGTTTATCCGTCCATCCGTCATGTTTGCACACACTCTCATACCTCCCGAACTAATGAAGAGATCCTTACAGAATTTCTTATATAGACAGTTTTGACATAACGAATATGATCCATGCATAAATTTCTAGGAAATAATAGAGACGACTGTCGAAGACATGAAGTTGGTGTAAAATTATCATATTTTTGGCGGATTTTCTTCGTGTCTCCGGTCTGCTCCGGTCAACTGACTAATATAGGATGATTTACAGTGAGGTTTCTTTTGAGCTGTAAAGTAAAACACATCAAGTTGAAAGCGAACTCAAAATTTGTATAAATGATTGAAAGAATAATTTATGGCATTTACTTTTTAAATATTTTTTTCTGCTTATTGTGGCGCTACAGTCCGAGGTGGACCTGGGCCTCAACCAACATGCCTCTCAAGTCAGCACGATCTTTCGCCATCTGCCGACAGTTGCGCACTCCACGTTGATTGAGGTCCTTCTCCACTTGTGTGTGCCACCTTAGCCCAGGCCGATCGCTGTTGCGTTGTCCTAATGGCTCAGATTCGAAGTCTTTTCGGGTCGGATCAGTGGTGTCCATACGCTCTACATGGCCTAGCCATCTTAAGCGTTGTATCTGACGCCTGTCGTCGACGTTTCCTCCAGATGCCATCAACGCAAACAGGATCATAACTGGCACGTAAAACTTTTCTCTCGAAAATACTAAGGGCTTCCTCATCCGCTTTTAGTAACTTCTTCTTTGACATTCAAGGTCTCGGTGAGTTCGTTACCGACCTTGACAGAGCAGCGAGAGTTCTCCATCGTCATCCTACACAATCTGACGAGTTTGATAGGACTGCCAAAACTAGACACGGCACCGTATAGCTCGTCTCTATGCACGCTATCATATGCCTCCTTAAAATCGACGAATAGGTGGTGAGTGTCGATTTGCACTTCTTTGGTCTGCGGACAGTCCATCCGCTCCAACAGCTTTTTTCGACTTCAATCTCGATATTGCTATCTTGACATCGTGTATAGTCCCCTTGACGGAACGGAATTCTTAACTATCATCGTCAAAATTGAGAGGAACATTCTGCCTAACAGCGGGATTTGGGCCACCATCGCCGTTTAAAAGTCTGCAAAATTGATTTTTCCAGATTCTCAGCATCGTATCGTGTAAATGTTGGCCACGTCTATGTCCGAGGTGCTCCATTCGGTAGGTCTAATTTTGACATACTCACTCGATCATAGTGACGAGTAAATGGCGGATAACACAATTCTTTCACACACTGTATGACTCGTAGCGGCTTCTTATTAAGACAAGAGCCCACCGAGACCTTGTTCAGAGCAAGAAATAATGTAACATAGTCCGTTAACTTGGCCAAGCTGCTGAGAACGAAAACGAATAGTGACGAATTCACGATTTTACACTTTTAGCTGTAAATGCTATAGAGTCTTCAATACACACTGAATTTAGTCTAATTGGTCGAGTATCATGCACTAATGTAAATTGTGACTCAAATTTTTGAATGGTATCGTCAATTGTTATTTCTGTAGGTCACATAAGCGCACCGTAAATTCCTCGAATCGCCGGAAAAAACATTTCTCGCAGAAGGCTGATTTTCATAATACAGCTTCAAAATTTGGAGACGCTATTGTAGTGTGAGTCTGTTCTTGATGACTTGCCACATAATACTGAACAAAAATAATAAAGCAGTTTGAAAGGAATCATGCCTGATCCTTAAAAATAGCCTATTGAATATTAAACCTCACGATGAATCACTCCATATATGTAGGTGGTTTTAGTTTCTACGGTTGCATGTTTTGAAAATCGTTGATTCGTGTGATATCGGAATGAGCGTATTTAGTCATATTTGGGCGGATATTTCTTAATTTGACAATTCTAACTTTTATATGATTTTTTTAAGAGAAATAGTTTACATACCTAGGGTCCATATTTTGGATACTTTGTTGATCTAAATCTAATGTAGTGAAACACTTCTTAAGCCTAAGCCGATAGTGAAGTTATGCCATAAGAACCTACTTCATGGCCATTTTGATAATTCGAGAGAGTTGGTGGCGTAATCCAGCATGGGATTTGAATTTGGAAACTTTTAGGATATTCTTCATTGGAGATGACTTTGCCTTTTTTCTATTACGAGACAGAAGCTATCTTCTTCAGAAAGGCAACCAAAGTACCCCAGAGCTGTGGCACTTGACATTCACTTGGAATATCCAAAATTTGTATCATTAAATAAACGGGCTTGTCTTTCGAGGATATTTAAGGTGACGAATAAATTTGACTCACAACACGCTTCGACGATAAAGTGATGTAAGCAAGACTTGCTAAGTGTACTCGTAAATGAAGTGGGACTACAACCTACAAAGGAACAGGAACTAGCTTCTTCATTATCTACCCGCGTTGTAGTGCATTCGTTATTTCAGAAATTAATAGGGGTTTGAGTACTGTCGGCAACACGAAACATGTGGCCCCGGTAGATAAGTAGGAATCAAACCTAAAAACTGTAGCGTGTAACTTGACTTATTGTCTCATTGGGCCGCGGCATCTTACCGAGTAAAGCATGGTGCTTTAAAGTTCCTCAAGAATCTAATGCATGGACAGGATGCAGATGAGTAGATGGGTATATGTAATCCTTAGTAAAAAAAACAAGAATACTTCACGAAACAGTACTGCTTAAACGTAAAATTCTGAACTCTAAAAATGGAAACATTGCTCGTGGCTTTGAATGTTGTCCTATTCTGCCAAAGAAATTCTAAACTTAAAGAAATCTTTATGCCTCGAGGCCTTCCAGGTCTTTTTTTCTGTGGATTCCTATGTTACAGACTCTGAAGTACTTTAAAACGCCCTCACATCCCTATAGCCAAGCCAAAGTTGCCAAACCTTAAAAACAATTTATTTTATTTTCTAGCCTACAAATCAATCATATTTTTATAAGAGTTTTCTTTTCTCAATTTCCTGTTTCCAGTCAACACGATTGAAGCCAGCGAAGAGCCCGTCAGCCTTGAGCTGATACCATGTCCAACATGCAGTCGCACTTTTGTGCCGAAAACCCTCGAAAAACACATGCGAATCTGCGAAAAAATGACCGTGAAGAAACGAAAGATTTTCGATTCGTCACGTCAACGACGCGAGGGTACCGAACTGGCCGCGTATCCATTGCCAAAGAACTTTGGATTACCACCAACTAAAACTGAGAAGAGTCTATCGCCCAAACCCCATCAGGTAAGTGGAGTGCACTTGAATGGAAGTCCCGTAAGCAATGTTCCTCCTTTAGGCGCCACCACCGGTCCTCTCACCTCGGAGGCCTTCCGAGGAGGCCATAAAGCCGCCGGTCTCGGTAAAAACCGCTGCTCCTGCAGCCACGAAAAAGGCTATTAGTCCTATGCCAACATCGACCAATCTACTGACTTCTTCAGCGGGCCATTCAACCTCCGCTCCGAAGGAAAGAACTCGTGCTGCGGTGATGCCCAAGCGAAACCAGCCACCGCCAGCCGAGCCATGCCCCTATTGCGAGAGGTGCTTCGGCGTTAAGGCCTACGACCGCCACGTTGAGTGGTGCAAGGAAAAGGCTCTCATCGCCTCCATCAAGCAGAACAGCACAAACTCACAAGTTGCTGCCAAGGAGCGCCTTGAGGCCAGAATCAAGTACAGAGCGCCTTGCCTAAAGTGAGTATGCCTACAGAAGACCCCATTGTCAAACTTAATGGCGGTGCTTTTGCATTTCAGAACAAAGCGCTCTGTCAACAGAGACAAATATTCTTGTCTGAATGATGAGAACGGAGAACCAATGCACGGCTCCACAGAGGATGCCCATCCGAAAGTCTCGGCCATGACGTCATCGATGACTTCATCATTCATGAGTGATGGGTAAGTATCGCACCATTTGGAGACGATCCTCCCTGCACCTAAAGTAAAACAGATACTGTCAGGATATTCATTCATTCCTCATCTTCTGCTAAGCTCAAGGGCTTCCAAGAGGCTGAACCCACTTAAGAAAGTTCCAGTGCCGCCTGCAGTTACAACAAAACATCATCCCACATCAACGTCATCCCTATCGGAGTCGACAAGCAAACGGCGAAACATTTGCCCGCCAAAAACTGCAGCCATGCCCACAAGCATGTCGAGGTTACACTCTGTAAAGAGTCTGTCTACAAATACTCTTAGCAGTGAAGACAACTCCGTTCCGATGAATGATAGCGACTTGGAGGTACTGTTCCGGAGGGGTTTCAAGAGTGACATGCCTGCGGGCAGAGTGAATGCTGACATGCAAGGTATCTATTGTGCGTAGAAACGAAACGATTGCGCCGCCGCCGAGCCGCTGATGCCTGACGGACAGTGTATCCTAGTAACATTGTTTCTGTGTTGTTTTTTTTTTTTTGTTCTTTTTTGTGATTCACTTTGTGTTTGTTTACGTGTGGGCTTTTTTGTACATTGTGTGGGCTTTCAGTAGGTTTCTTTTTTAGATGAGAACTTGCATTTTGTTTCGAATTTGTTCACTTCTCTGCGGTCGAATGAGGATGTATTTGAAGGTTGAAGATGGATGGAAAATTGAACGTCTTTGTGTTTATTTCTACGCCTGTCCCAAATATATTTTCCAACAACGTCCGTCTGAATGATTGATACCGCTTCATATCTGAAACTAAACAACAACACTGCCCCGTCATCTGTATCCTATTTCAGACAAATCATAACATGAAGCCATTGTGACTGAAATTCTATCCAAGAATATTGTTCTTAATTGTTTTGTTTATTTTAAGCAGTCGCCTAAACCGCGTCGTTGCTTTTCAACCCGAATGCACGTCTTCTGACACACACTTGTTATTCCAAGAACTTGGCGACTTCTCATACGGGTTCGTCGCATATCGCATGTGGCAGCGTATTTTAAGCACGGATTTTTTAAATTCTCAAATGTAGTTACGTGACTACTGATGCTATGTCGCAGTTCAATTTGGAAACTTAATAATAATAATTGAGTGGCACTACAGCCCATAATGGACCAGGGCCTAGCTTCTACAACACCTACTCGGGTTGTGCATGCTATTGTTCTTCACGAGTAGAAGGGACCTACAGTTTTTTGCCGATTCCGAACGGCGAGATTTGAGAAGCTTTCCATAGACAATTAATACTCTTTGAGTGTTGTCAGCAACACGAAAGAGGTGGTGCCGTGAAAAAATGCTAGGTGTCCCGTCCGGGAATGGAACCTAGACCTTCTGCGTGTAGGTCAACGCACTTAACCACTACGCTACGGATACCAAAAATCTCCATAAACCTAGTTTGAAATCTGTATTTTATAATTTGAATTTTAACAAAAAAAAAAATGTTGAAAATTGCCTTAATTTTCAAATTGTATCAGTAGTTGTCGATATGCGTACTAATGGCATCGCGCGCTGGGCGCAAGTGGCTCTGCGGTATTTTAGCCCTTTAAAGTGCATGTTTGAAGTGATCCAAACTTTGGCATTTTGTAGTCTCAACCTTCGCCTTCGAAATATCTTAAACAGAGGAATCCAACGGATTTGCATCCGTACAACTTGCAATCTGTTGTGTCGAAGAAATTAAGTGTGGAACATAGTTTTTTAACCAGTCCTGGTTGACGCGCGCTTTGTTAGACGGTACCGAGTCTTGTTGAAATGTCCACGGTCTCCGGCCAAAATGTTTGTTTGCCCAAGGGCCCAGTATTGCCTCGTAGACATTTTCACGGTATACCGCATTAATTTTGACGCCACCTAGGAAAAAATGAATGTCACTTCACCCTACAAGGGACCCAAACCTAACTCCTTTAGCAACCACTCTTGTTGTGCGTGCTTATCCGTCACAAATATTTAGAGGTGACCTACAGTCGTTTGCCGACTCTCAGCGGCGAAATTTAAGAAGCTTTTCATAGACAATTCAGACAATTCCTTGACTGTTGTTAGCAACTCGAAGGAGGTGGTGTTGTGAAAAAAAATACCGATGTGTTCCGGAATCTGAGCTGATTGTCAATGTTACCCACTTCGCCACGATGGCCATAAACTCTCTCGCTTGCCTCCATCTCTATAATCTCGTGTTCATGTTTGAAGATCATGTGGAAATTGTCCCGCACTTACATAGCAATCATTCATTTTCCCTGCCGACACTGAACGACATCATCCTGGACCCTCAAAGTTTCATACGAAACTTGACTAAAAATTTTCTGACGTCCATTTTCTGTCAAAACCTGTGCATTGGATGGGAACAAATTTCTTTATATTCGTAAGCCACTTTATTCTCTCTCTTGCAAAAGAACTTGTCCTCGACTTGATCCCCCAGACAGGATAAAATTACATGAATCTTACACTGAACCACGAACAAAAAAAACAACTGTTGTTCAAACTTATTCACTTAAGCGTAAGCAACAAATCTTACAAGTTGACACATTCTCGTTGTCTCGAAATAATCTATGAGACCACAGGTTAACCTCGTAGATACTTCAAATTGATTACCTCTAGTCCCCATACTTCCCTTCCAAGGTCAAGCATCCAAGGAGTACTCCCAATTAATCACTTGCCAAGCCCCCAATAAGATGCTGCAAGATTTCTGAAAGTCCCACACAAGAGTAGATCTTCTAATCAAAAATTAAAGTAGAATCGTTGTACAATTAATTGCATGTTCTTGTGCCCTCTGACGGCAGTGTGCTTCCTTATGCTTCCACATTCAAAACCAAACAAACAGCAAACACACACAGCCCCATACACATAGACTCTCACTCTCCCCCACTCAATACGCCACAAATAAATTCCTCCATCTCGATACACGAGTATCCAATTTATCTCATTCCTGTCACGAAAATTCTATTTCTGCTACAGCACCCAAATCAGATCCAAAAATAATGTCAAAGAGGAAGAAAATGGAGCCACCCCGAATGCAGCCAGAAACTTTACCGAAGCTCGAAGCGTCGTCGTCGTCGTCGGGTTCTAACAATCTTCGTCGCCTTGTCAAAGAACGCATTGAATTCTTTGATAGCCCGCCGTCGTCATCGAACTCTAGCGTATCGTGCAAGACAGAAACAGTGGCATCAACTCGGCAAGTTCCGACCTGCTTACCCAATCATAAATCATTCATCCTGAGGTTTGTAGTGCGCCTTAACGAGTCCTCAGTGTCACATATGGCGGTGTCGATTGCCGCGTCACGAATGGTGCTGTGTTCTGTCGACAAGCTGTCGACACGTCTGTGTGACACTGCGACGCATTGTCATTTCCGGTTTTCTTTCCTGACAGTATCCCATGTAGTCTAAGACAATCCAGAAATGTATTTATGTCTAATGACACCTTCTACACATTTCAGTGGACTTTCGGATAAGTACGACCCGTTCCTCTCGGCCAAACGGCAACTAGAGGAGCTCTGCTCCCCGTCATCACCCACAGACAGCATGTTCTCTCCACCAAACTTAACACCAGTCTCCAAAACAGCAGCCAAACCAGGAACACCAGTCACACCAAACAAAATGACCACGTCTCTGACATCGACTTCCTCCCTGACCAATCCTCGTCGAGCCTTGACCACTGTCAAGTCGAATTTCCGTCGAACGTCCTCGTTGCGGGCTCCACGCCGGTCACCGCTCCCAATGCCCTCGCGCTCGATCTTCTTTCCGTCATCGCAGAAGCAGCGACCGACAATTCAACGCGGCCTCTCAGATGAAGGCCCAATCTCGTCCAACTTTCTCAAGCCTGAGGAGTACGACGAAATGCCGGTGCGATCCGTGTGCGTCAATGACTTCGCAATCACGAACACTCCACGTGTAATCCGCCGCGACTCTAATGCGGCCTCAAATCGAAGGAACCTTCGCCTCCAGCTGCCCACAACGGGTCAGAGTAGCAAGGAGAACACTCCAACACCGCCTGTCGGAACTGGCAACAACAATCTTCTGAAAACTGACTCACTAGCGGTGTTCCTGAAGTATGAGAACGAAGCGAAGGCAGTGGAGAGTCCGGTGATTAACACGAAGGAACTAAAGGACAAAAGCAACACTCTAAGCAAACAAAACTCCGCCAAGAGTGTCACAGCCGCAGACGAGCAGTCGCGACCCACAGAGACGCCCTCTAAGGTTGACAACTCGAACTTGAACACCATCAAACTGGATCCCATAGTCAAACCGGCGTCTGCCAAACAAGTTGCTTCGCCGCAGCCAATGAAAAGACCATCGCCGCCAACCACTGCGTCCCCACTAGCAACAAAGCCAGTCAACCTGAACCTGATCTTCAACACTCGAGATCGATTGACTGACGGTGACAGAGACTACATCGATCCAAAGCTAATCAACTGCTGCGACAACCTGCCCATGGAGCTCGGCAATGACCTGCCACTCTCGTCCAATTCTTCGTCGTCCACATCTTCATCGGGGGACGGCGAACGCAACGATCGCGAGACAGAAAAGATCGATCACGCAGAAAACAGTCCGAATCTCTCGTCGTCGACGAATTCTAGTCCCAGTCCGCAGACCTTCAAGAGGGCATCATCTCCAGCGCCACAGCCTAAGGTCACGCCGCCTGTCAATATCTGTTCCAACAGCAACCGCAACTCCAGTGGCGACAGTCGTAATCTTAAACGCAAAATGCGTCTGGGTCGCAACCAGTTCCTCTACGACGCCTCCCCAGAAAACGAAGCGCTTGGCAACGATGCCGACGACGAGCGCAACAATCGCTCATCCTGTGAACCAGACATACATCAACTTCACAACAGGTCCCTCTTCTCGACAACAACCACAACAACAATGCCAACATCATCCACACCACACATACCACCATTCTCTCCGTCCACATTCGACGAGTTCGACTTTGAGGAGTTCCTCTCCTCCTTCGAGAACGACGACGAACAGTTTCCGTTGTTCAAGGACTGTCGGGACTTCCTCCTAAACCGCACCACACTTAGCAGCCGCTCTAACAACAACCAAACTGATCACATCTCATCCTACAGATCAACCAACGGCAACTCCACGCGCAAGTATGAGCAGGACGTGGAGCAGAATCTGAACTGCGTCGAGAACAAGAAGCGCGGCGAGATCTTCATCAGCATTGAAACCGACCAGAACGAGAACGATCCTCACCCAAAGAACGATCCCCTGGTGGCTGCTAACCCGACGGCGCAGATCGAGGAGGTCGACGCGAACGACAACAAATTCCGTAAGATCGAGGACACCGATATCGATGTCGACAACGAGGACGACGGTCGCGATGGTCATGAGCAAGAGCGTGGCAATGGCGACGAAAGTGAAGATCACCTGCGAAGGAGACGCATCGATTTGCTGAACGATTTTCCAAATGTTAGACTGAACAATGCGAAGAATCTGGTTCAGCAAATGCACGAGGACTTCCGGGAGCTGTACACGCACTCAGCGGCCAACGCCGAAGACCAGTTGAACGGTAACAGTGTAATACAGGTAACCGGAAGCTCACTCTATCCCGTTGATTCAGATGAGATCAGCAGCATTGAGTGTTATCCAGTGCGCAGAGGTGGCAGTGGCAGCTGTGCCGTCGTCCAACCAAAGCACAGCGCAGATTCAGCTTATGGAAGGTAAGTTTGTTGCTCCATCATGCTCCCGCTCCTATAAATAGCACCCCACTTCCTCGGCGCAGCTTTGCGCTGAGGGATGGCCGAACAGATTATGATCTGTCGTGTGGGGGGAATTGTGTGAAAGAAGTTTTCCATATTTAGAAACGCATTCACGAGAAGTTTTTATGTCCCCACTGACGTAAAGGGGTACTTGTTTATGTCGGCACTTGGTTCGCTTGTTGGCATGCAGGATGCGAGTGGGAAAGAGTTCGCCCTGTGATGAGTCTTAATCAAGATTTATGGAATTGATTGTTGATGGGAGTCGTTTTTTTAACGTTTAAGTGCTTTGAGAAACTAATTTCGGTTGCCATCAGCAAGCGGGCCTGCCGATGCCGACGAGGGCTATTATTTTTAATTGATTCATATTGGTGACATATTTGTTTGGAAGCTAGTCGTGTGTCTTGGGCTACTAACAAATTTTGGAATCAAAGACGGAGCTATTTTCTATATATCCCAGAAATATTCCTTTTCTTAAAAAACGTTTATTGGGTTTCAAAACCGCCGTACCGCAACTGTTAGGGTTTGTTTTAAGGAGTTTCCGTGTGGTCCGTACGTTGCCTTGAAAACGGATGCTACGGAGTAGTATTTTACAAGAATCCATGATGTCGTATCGGTTGACCGCCGATTGAAAGTAGGCGATAAAACTGAGGGAGCGAGCTAGGGGGTTACATCCTGCATGAGATATTAAGTGTGAGAAGGCTGTTTACCCAATGGGTCCCTAGATCATTCTCTCCGGACAACAAACGTAACCATGCGACCACTTCTGAGAAGTCTTTGACGCTGCTTAAGCATATTTTCGAAGAGCGTCTGCACCGTTTCGTGGCCTCCGATGAAAAAAAACGGAATACTTCACCCGACGTACGTGGTCAGAAGAAGACGATCAACCGCATAGGTGATGGCCACCTTTTGCTGAGTTTCAGAAAGTGTGATCTACTGCGACTATCGGTCACTGGGCTCTACTTTCCTCAATTATTGGGCAGTTTTGACGTAAAAACAGCCCGATTTGTGAGGGGAAAAGAGTTCTTTCACCCTGACTGCACACAGACTCCGACCTCAGACGTTGCCACGGCCATAAATTGCTAACCTATCCTTTTTATTCTGAGGACATGGCCCTGTGTGACTTCATTTTAAGGCGATCATCGTCGCCACCTAGTGTCGAGCAAGCGTGTCGACCCACACCCGAAGGGGTAGGTTTAATTCCCGGACTGAACATCTCACATTTTTCACTGCATTTCTTCTTTCGAGTTGATGACAACATTCAAAGAATGCTAATTGCCTGTGAAAAACTTCTCAAATCTCGCCGTTCGGAGTTGTCAAGCAATTGTAGGTCCCTTCTACTCGTCAGAAAACAATAGCACGCACAATACCAGCGGTTCATGCAGAAGCTAGGCCTCGGTCCCCTGTGGGCGGTAGTGTCATTCATATTATCATCGCCATCGATCACCAACCTCAACGGCCTTATATCGCGGGGACCATTTGCTCAAGATTCGTAAGTAACCCAAGACTAGACGCCTCAGTTACTCGTGTTCCAAATGTGATCATGTTTACGGAACAATCCACCTTGCTATGGTGTGAGGTCCTTCTAACTGTTTTATGGGTTACAACATCCGGTTGCAATGCAATTCCACAGCCGGGAAAGTCTCCGTATCTGCCTGATCTGAGTAAGTTGTGTAGGCAATCTGAGTCCGGCTAGTCAGCACAGTGCACTTACCTCGGCTCTGTTGGCGATTTTTAGGTATTAAATCACAGCTGCCATGACACCTTTATAAGAGGGCCTACCTCTTGTAGGAGGAACCTGAGGCTGCCACAAAGTTTCAGGGGTTCCTGACCTCACGTGGCACCAGCCACTAGTTAAGTTGTCATTACCAGTCAAGTTATCTCAACACCTGGGTCTGGTATCCGTCATCGCACTAAATGGTCTTTCTGTTCCTCAGTGGTTCTGTTGGCACAAATTTTAGTGTAAGAGATGTGATTCATAAATCCAGACACATCATATGAGCTCAATGTATACAGTTGTGTCCCACCTCAAGAGAAAATTATAGCCACTCTGCTTTTTTCAAGCATCAGGGTCGACTTAGTGCTTTTGCTATCCTTTGTACAGTGGCTACACCAACATGCTCGGTGAACCTAAGATGGTCACAGCTCGGTTTTCAACAAGCAATCAATAGACTATTTTCTGTGTGTGAGTGTAAGAAGGCGGCTAGGCCATGTAGAGCGTATAGACACCACTGCTCCGGCCTGAAAAGTCTTCGAATCCGAGCCATTGGGACAACGCAACAGAGGACGGCCTAGGCTAAGGTGGCGCACACAAGTGGCGAAGGACCTCAACCAACTTGGAGTGCGCAACTGGCGGCAGCTGATGAAAGGTCGTGCTGGCTGGAGAGGCATATTGTTGAGCCAAGTTCCACTCCGGAGTGTAGCGCCACAAGAAGAAGAAGGAGAAGAGTGTAAGAAAGGGAAACAACTAAAGTAGAGAATCCAGAGAGAGAGAGAGAGAGAGAGAGAATGCAGAAGGTCAACGCATTTATGGATCGTACCTAATAGACAAACAGTGTATGTAGGCCATTTACTCATTATGCCGAAAAAATCCCTAATCTCCTCGTGATATCCAAATTACAAGTTTTACAGGTTTTGCATTCATATTCAAGAGATTGGAAAAAAATGCCTTCCCTTAATTCTGTCCCAAGCTATAATCTAATTTGAAGGACAGTTATTCTGAAAAGAGCACATAGCGAAAGAAGAGGATAAAAATCAAAGAATTCATTTTTTATTGACCGCCCTCTGGCTTGATGTCTCTTTTGACATTGAATTGACTAATTCCCTAATGAATTCCCTTTTTGTTCAGAAGTGTGTTGAAATTTTGTTCATTTGAGATTTCCACTAATTAGAAAATTGGAAAGTACAGTAGACGCTCATAAATAAGTGCGTATCAATGCCAAATATTCGATTCGTTTCATTCTAAAAATATTTTTATTATATGATTTGTCGCGCCATTGTGGTTGTATTTTCTTTTTATCCCATCGATGCCAAAGTTATCGAAATACATTTTTACTTTGTCTCTGTTTTGAAATATTTGCAATTTGGCTGACGTAACAACAAAGGTCTATCCTTTCCAGCAGCTACCTGTGCTGTGCATTTGATTGTTTTATAAGGGGTAGAGGAGACCTACGGTTTATTGCCCACTCCGGGTGGCTAGGTTTAAGAATCTTTTCATAAACAATTAGTTCTCTTTGAGAGTTGGCACTAACTAAACTTGCGTGTGAATTGCCCCACTTTCCATTGCTACAGGCCCCTCCTCTTTTATCTGCTCACAGGGAGTTTATCTGCCTTGCTTTGAAAAAGGACTTATTGAATAGAACTTAAGAAAAACGACTCATATCTTGATATATGTTAGGCCCTTACGTATACTCTTAGACCTGTCTAACAATGTACCATTAACATAACACTGTCATCGAAGTTTTAGTTTATCTGAAAGCTAAATGTGTTTTCCAACTCCTCAGGCGCTGGACTTAACGTGCTCCTCTAGAAATATTAAGAGACCAGATCTGCTTCTACTTTTACTGTCGCGACAGTACGGGGTAGACCTTGGCCTCAACCAACATGTCTCTCCAGCTAGCATGATCTCTCACCAGCTGCCTCCCATTAAGCACTCCAAGTTGGTTGAAGTCCTTTTCCATTTCTGTGCGCCATCTCGGCCTAGGTCGTCCTTTATTGCGTTGTCCAGTGGGCCGGAGCAGTGGTGTTCATACGCTCTACATGGCCTAGCCATCTTAAGCGTTGTATCCGTGGATGCTTGACTAGGTGCATGCCTTCGTAAAGCCTATTAAACTCGTCGTTGAATCTTCTCTTTCAGACGCTATCAACGCAAACAGGACCAAAATCGCACGCAGAACTTTTCTCTTTAAAAAAGACTAAGGGCTTCCTCATCCGTTTTTAATAACGTCCAAATTTCTGCACCATAAAGAAGGACTACAATGATCAAGCTGTTGTGCAAAACCAGTTTTGTCCTTCGAGAAAGGGCTCTATTACGCAAATGCCTCTTGAGCCCAAAGAAACAGCGGTTGGCAAGAGTGATTCTGCGTTTGATTTCGGTAGTGGAGGCCTGAATATCGGCAGGAGTTAAGTCACTTTATTTGGAGACGGATACCTCATTCCGCAATTCAACTCTCGGCACTAATCTCACTTTACGTGATCTCATCTCAAAAAAAAATTCGATACCTCTAGGACAGACTGAGAATCAGGATCGTAGTCGCTGTCCCATCAACTGCATATTCTTACAATTACATAAAAGACGAAAGAGGATATTTGGACTTGTATCCACTCTGGGGCCTCAATTTAGACCGATCATTTGATATTCCTACCCACTGGCTGAGGTAATGGCAATGAAAGACGCTGTCTTCTGCCAAAAGAATAACTTGTTATTCAAAAGGGATCTCTTGACAAATTGACTATTGACCCAAGAACTGTTAAAGGCGCCTGATGCAAGTAGCCAAAAATATCCTTGGAAATCACCGTCACACTCTGTATTCAATTTACATGAGTGGCGCTTGCAATCAAAATGAAGTTCTCCTTTGTCAGGAATGAATTCAAACCTCAGACAGCCGCAGTCGATGCTAAAAATTTGAAAAAAAATCATTTAAACAGACTGTTAAACTCTGTTCGAAAGACGGTGGACAAAACTTCCGTCTCTCTGACTAAGACGAGGTTACGACAGCAGTACTGAGACAAAATTGGAATAGGACTGCAGGAGCAGTCGGACTGCCCGCAGAAAACTTTAAAACTGCCGGGGATAAACCGATTGGGCTCAGCTCGGAGTTATTATCAGACTATAAGATGCCCGACGAGTGTGACGTCTTTGTGTCGTTTGCCTGGTCCACAATACAGGAGACACTTTGCGATAAGTACCGATGGACCAGCCTCCTTAATATCGCAAATTAGCCCCCTCCGCCGTTTAGTGAGTAAGCTTGAAATCTTTCGTGAATAATATGGTAGGCGTGCTTTTGGCCAAGGAAATGCCAGGATAGACCATATTTGTCCATTTGATTTGTACATTGCTCCAACAAATGAAGTCAATGAACTTGCGAGAGGGAGTACTAACTCTCAGTTCACTGTTCGAGAAGTTACGCATTTTAAGCCGTAGGCCTCCATCAAACATCTCCAACTGAGAACGATAGCTAACACAAATCTCTGGGTGGTCCAAGAGTACAACACCGCACAGCTTACATGGGCCGAACTAAAATCTGGCCCTTTACATAGCTTAATTAGAATAGGGAGTTCAGGGATAATAACCCTCGTTCGTATTATTGCCCCGCACTGTCATCAACATATGTACATGCCAGCAGGCGAGGTCTTAAGTAGTCGCTGGAATGAGGAGGGAAATAGCTATATAGAAGGAGGGCTCATTTCAATGACCTTGGAGAACAACATGACATCGGGATAAACTTACTTACTTAAGGTGGCACTACAGTCCGGGGTGGACCTGGTCCTCAACCAACAAACGTCTCCAGCCAGCTCGATCTTTAGCTAGCTGTCTCCAGTTTCGCACGCGTAGTTGGTTGAGGTCCCTTTCCACTTGCGTGCGCCACCTGAGTCGCCGGCTTCCTCTGCTGCGCTGTCCCTGGGGGGTAGATTAAAAGACTTTTCGGGCCGCAGCATTGGTTTCCATTCGCTCTACATGACCTAGCCATCCGAATCGTTGGATCTTTACTCATCTGGCTAAGTCGATGTCTCTCAACAGTCCGTATAGTTCATCATTATATCTCTACCTCGAATCACCAACTATGCAGACGTGACCGAAAATCACAAGAAGAATTTTCTCTCGTCAACTTTTTAAACAGCTCTAGATTTCAAGAGCTTTAGGAGGCTTTTGATTGTGTGGCAACGCAATGAGCCTAATCTTCCCTTCTTTCTGTCTAGTATTCCGAATTTCTCATCCATCCACTTCATATCTCCGCCAATAACTCCAACCGATTCTTTCCTTTATTTTCAGTCTCTCCCGACAGAGTCCAACAACAGACATAGCACCACGCTATCACAGTGGTTCATCAAATCGGGCGAGGACCCCAGCAACACCGCACGAACAAATCACACAACAGTATCAGTTCCAGTATCCAACCTCAAGTCCCACGCAGTACAAGTATTCCAATTTAAATAAAACTGAAACCCAAAAATATCGTTGTCGTGACTTTAGCATTGGCAGCTCGAGCAGTGGTTCCGACAACTCTCTACCGCCAATCAAATCCAGCAAGAACCTCTCCAGTCTGCAGGATCATCAGTTGCACGTGAACGAAGTGAAACGGACGGCTTTCCATCGTAACCCCGAGAACAAAATGAGTCACACTTCCCAAATGAGCGGCATTGGCAGCAGCGGCAGCAGCACCAACAATCTAGATCCATCCTCTACATGCCCGTCGCCCGGTGCAAGGCCATCCAAGTTCTGCCATGAGTGCGGAACACGATTCCTTCTGGAACAAGCAAAGTTCTGCATGGACTGTGGGGTTAGACGAATAATTTTAAAATGATCAATAACCCTCTTCTCTTCATATTTTTTCCATTCAATTGTACACTAACATTGTATGCGTGTATGTGTGAATAGTGTAGAAAATAAACAATTTATATATTTGTGTATGCGCACTCATAATATATACATAATACAGCAACAACAATTAAATAAAAATCATCACTCAAAAGCAGTTGTGTAGCCGTCCCCCGAACGCGTTGCAGTTCGGGGAAGATCAAAAATTAAGTTTAACCTTGTAGAGCTGACAAGTAAACCCAAATTACCGTGAAATTCGAGCAGTGTTTCATTGTTTGTTTTAATGCGTTGTAATTATTTAATTATTAACAAGACTGAGCATAGAACTTACTAATAACAAGCAAACTGCGCTATTGAGTAGAACAAACGTAAACATTTCGTTTTTTTTTCTTGGTTTAGAATTCGTTTAATCTTAGAAAGCTTTTTTGAGTAATACATATTTTTGAATTAATCTCCTAGTTTAATCTCGTGAAGTTGTTCATTAATCTTTCTCAACACAGAAAACAAATGCAATACAATTTAAAATTTTGTTTTTCCATTCATGTTTCGATATCAACCAACAGACGGCGCTGATTACAAAGTATAACGTTTAATGCTAGATGGCTAGAGAGCGAACAATAAGTGCTAGTTGACGGACGGGAAGTGTAGATCATAAGTGAAATTTGAAAGATACATAAGCATATATATATTTTTAACTTCAACAAGCAAAAGATACACTTATACACTTACTAATGATCACAAACTGTTTGCAGCTTCAGTGCTACACCAAACTCATAAATACGCATTAACCTAAAAAAAAACAAATATAAGAATAGAGAATAGAGAAAAAAAAATGTTTGCAAACACAAGTTACTTTGTAAAAATATATTTTTTAATTTAAATAAACATTTTTTCAATTCAAATAAACAGCAATGTGTTTTGGTATGTACGAGGATATCGTTTGTTGAATGAAGGATTCTTTGGTAAGTTAGGGTGTCCATATTGCGAGCCAGAAAAAAGAGGACAGTTTTTGCTAAACACCATAAATGTCATAAAAAGTATTGCAGTTTAGGTCCCTTAAGTTTTACGCCATAATCAAGATAGATTTCTTTCTTTTGTTAAATATGAACCAACGAGCGAAAAACGCGCTCAACATTGGCATTTTGGTCCGGAATGCAAAAGAAAAATTTAAACAATCGAAGAAGCTCTGAATTGTATTCACCATTTTCGGAAGCTCCAAAATAATGGACCCATTTGTCAACAGAAATACTATCTTTAAGTAAGTCATCATTTAATTTGTTGGTTAGAAAATTTTGCAATTTACAAATCTGGTCAAAAAGTTTAGAATTGTCGAATTTAAATCCTTTTGAAGTTAGGTAGTTGACCGTTATTTCAACATCAGACCAAATCGGAACCTTGTTTAAATCGATTCAATCAAATGCATTGAACTCTTCAAATTGGACTGTCCATTTATCATTTAAAGCAGGCATATCGAAAAGACTCCACTTCGCATTGAAAGCCACGCCGATGTGCATTCGACAGAATGAATTTTGTGGTAGGGGGTAAAACCTGTTGGTCCAATCTACTTTTAATTTTAATGGATTGCAGCGTACGTGATACTTCTAGAAGTGATTTTTCCATTTCCATTTCTTTCGTTTTTTCAAAAGAAAAAAGAAATAAATGCTAAAGAATGAGCAAAAAAGGAAGCTTCTGATGAAATTTGAATCAAAAAAGGTTCACAAAAGAACTGGACAGTTTTCGTTGGACAAAAAAAAATCTTTAAGTGCCGGAAATACTTGTAACAATCTGCTAATAGCAGGGTATAATGACAACCAACGAGATGTGCAATGCCGAAGCAAATCCCTAAACTCCAAATCCAATGTTATGCAAAAATCTTTCAACTTCTCAGTTCTCACAGTATACATAGAAAAGAAGTATATTTTTATAACAATGATTTCGATATCTGTTGGAAACGAATCAAAACCGAATTTGGCTGCAGTTCTCAACCCGTACTCGATTTGAGTCTATGGAAAACGTTATTAAGCCCTGTTCTATTTAAGATTAAGCTTTGCTTTGCTTAGAGTTCTAGAAATCAGTTATTTTTGCATACGAAAGCAAATAAAGGGTGATTTTTTAAAAGCTATAGGAAAGTTAAAAAAACACATAAAATTCAGAAAAACGCATGAAATCTTTATTTGAATCGATAGTACGGTCGCATCATCTTTGAAGAAGTACGGTCCAATGAAGCCACCAGTTCATAAACCGCACCAAACTGTGACTTTTTCTGAATGCATTGGTAGCTCTTGCAATGCTTCTGGCTGATATTCACTCCAAAATCGACAAATCTGCTTATTTACGTACCTATTGAGTCCAAAATGAATTGACCATAAAAAGGAAAAAGGGCGCGATGAACTTTCTTAACAGAGCACGCATTTCAATAATAAAATTCAATAATTTGCAAGCGTTGTTCGTTTGTAAGACGATTCATGGTTAAATTATATTTCCAAAAATGAAAACTTATTTAAATACATTCCGAAATCCTCTGAACATTGCAGTTGCATTTCAACATTTGTTGTGCAAATTAATAGAGTTCACGATGACAAGTTTAGTATTCGAATACAAAATTCTGATCTTATTTTTTTGAAGTTAATATTTTCAAGTTTGGTGAATTTTAATCAAATTGTTATAGAAAATTAACACTTTGCCAAATAAATCAAATAGTTTTAGAAGTGAAACAAATGTTTTTACCACATTTTAATTCGCGATATAAGATTGTGTGTCGGATAAAGCAAAAGTATTTAGCAAAAGTATATTTGGAATGGATAAAAGAACATTTTTCAGTAAATTTTGAAAAAGTTCGAGAATGGATTGCCGACTGATAAAATAAGAAGGCCAACTAAAAACTTTGAAAATTGTTATATCCCATCAAATCACCAGTGGACCTGTTGCTGCGGAAGCCATACTGCCTTAAACTAACGGTTTATCAGCGTTTCAATGACCTTTAAAAGTAGGGACGTAAGTGCTACGGGCCAATAAGGCTTATGATGCTGCCTGAAAGATGGCAAACGTTTATTGCTTAAAATGGGCAATACATTACAGAATAAATTTATTTCGTTCAATGAAAAAATGTTCTTTTATTTTCTAAGAAAGATTAGCAATTACTTAGTTTCCGGCCCTATATGTTTTGTAAAATAAAATTAAAACAACAAAGAGAATACTGAATGAGAGGCTTCCTACAGCATTTCTAGTGGACGAGACCCTTCATCATATGTTAGAACACATCAATATAGATTTCATGAAAAATATGACTGTAAACATGGGTAACAGAGATGCCAGATGCACGTGAATTTTCCAGTGAAGCTCCAATCTCCTTTTCTCAGTTATTTTTCTGAGTAAATTTTCCTCAACTATAGCCTTACTAAGTGAAGCAGCTGTAGCTGTGAATGTTCGTTGATATATCGTCGTCCTTGCCAGCTTGGCTTGGCTTATTCGACAACTATGCGTAATTTACATTAGGCTCTTAACACAAAAGCGTATAAGTTTCAATTGAAATCATCTTTTGCTAGAATTGAAGTCAGGCGAATTGAATTTGCGTCTTAGTTTCAGTGAATGGGCTAATTTTGCTATGATGAAGCCCATTTCTGGCATAACGGCTACAGTACATTAGTAAATAAAATTGTCATATTTGAGTTGACGGGAACCAAGAGCTTCCACTAAAACCATTTAAAATAAGGTAATGATGTGACTTATGGGGTTGTGGAATCATTGATCCTCATTTCTTCGAAAATTACGCAAATCAGAATGTCACCATCAATAGCATCCTTTATCATGCCATACCAATGGGCTATGTGCATCTTGAAATTGAAGCAAATCGTCTCAGTGAGCTCTGGCTGCAACAAGATGGCGCTCATACAGCGCGTGAAACAATGGACTTGAGGAAAAATTATTTTAGTGACCACTAAGTTTCATGTTTTGTAAATTGACGCCTAATTCGTGGGATATCACATCATTGGACTATTTTCTCTGCGAATGTGTAAAGTCTTAGGTCTTCAGAAATAAGCCAGCTACGATTGACGCATTGGAAGCTAATATTGTCTGCTAGATAAATTGAATGCTCATCAGATTTGCTGTGTTGTACAAAAGCTCGTTAGGAAAGAGTTTCTAGTCGAGTGTAAGATACAGGTTCGAAAACGTTGCCTCTTGAACATTTTTATCTCCTTTATCTGGTAAGGGCTTTAGTTGCACAAACCCGGATCATCCATATACCATGAAGGCCTAATGAGGGTTTTGTAGTAGATAATCTTCAAGTTGGCTGCCGTACAATAACTTGCTTGCCACAGGAACGGGGTGCTTAGCATCCGGTCGAAGCTGTAGCTGATGACATTATTGACGTGAGAGAATGATCACACGGCACTGCTAAGGAGGTCCCTGATGGTATTGAAACGAAAGGAGCTAAGAGTGTTAATGTCATTTATTTAGCTACACAAAAGGAGTCACAACAATGTGGACTTAGACAGAACAAATTGACACACAAAGCCCATCAAGGTAGTCATAGGCGGCAAAATCTTGGAGATGGGCGGGAACTTTGTCTACTTCGGCTCCGTAGTTCACACATCTCCAAAAACGGCAATAATCCTACATAACGCTCTAATCCTCTGATCCCAGACCTAGAATACATGAGGAAGCTCCTTGGCATTTTATAGAAAAGAGTTAGATTTCTGATGATGGAGAAGATGAAGTACCAATGTTCTGTGTGCATGTGTATCAGGCCTGAGCTATAGCTACCTTCCATTCCTGACGGTCCCGGGCACGCACGTCAAGACCAAGCTCTCTAAGGTCCTCAATCACTTAACCTCCGGTATAGAGACCAAGTGATTGCGGACCCTGGGGCTGGAATTCGAAGACCCTCTTAGCTGGAGCGTTGTTGTCCACTCACTCGATGTGGCCGAGCCACTGTAGTCGAGGTAGTTTTGCCTTTCGAACTACATACATCTACATCTTGGTACAGCACATAGAGTTAGCAGTTGTGTCTTCTCCTCCATTCGATTTCCTCGCAGACAGGAGCGTCGTCGCAGAATTTTTCTTTTAAAGGAACCAATAATCTGCTCTGCCGTTTTGCTTATCGTGGGGCACTTGGATGTGCGTACAGTATAAACGCTAGAGTCTTGTAATCGGATACATTAAAAGATCGAAAAAGAAAAAGTTCTCGCTGACAAGTGTAGGAGTGTTTCTTCTCTATTACAGTACAGAGGCATTTAAGACTACTGTGCAACGGTACTTCCTCTCCTTTTCGTTCTCTATACCAACGGCTCGTGCTGTGACCTGAATCTGATCCCTCGAAGTCTCTTAAGCACGCGCAAATTATATAAAAAAAGGTGTCCTAACCGAGGGAGGCAGTTGTGAAGCTCATTATTCGAGACCTTGATTTACCACAGACTGAACCGCCACGCAAAGAAAGGAATCAACTTCACTAAGCGTGATCCTTGTTGGACCCAGCGATAAAGTTACCGTAAAAAAACTGAAAGATTGACTTTGTATAATCATAGATTCCAAAAAATCAGCTTTTGAAGGGTAGGGCAATCCAAGAAGGAGAGTAAAACTCACGCACTGTCATAAAACCAAAATTTGAGATAAGCAAGCCATCCAGTACTACTATGCCTCGAAAATTCTTCAAATTTTATTTATTCGAATTCTCGTTTTATCGTTTTGTACGTTTGGTTGTGGAAATTTTCATATTTTTTAACAATGCTCCAAGCGAAGCCAACCGCTAGTAAGCTGCCCACGGAATCAAACCAAAATCCAACGTCAAAAGTAAACGCCAAAGCACGCAGCGCAACAAAAAAATCAATCCTTGGTGTCTCAAATATCTCCGTGTCGATAAGGAGTTCGAAAAAAACAACAGACAGCACACACAAAAAGCCTGCTTCGCCTGTTCTGGCTGACTCTGAATCAAACAGATCTGAAAAGGGCGTTCAAGTGGATGAATTGGAAATAACTGCGGCTGTCAATGAGATTGGTGATGGTCCAAATATTGTTTTGCCATCTGCTAAGGTCCTCCGGGAAATTGAAAGAAACAAGCAACTGGTGAAGCAGGAACAACTAAAGGCCCGATTAAGTGAAACTAGGAAATTTGAAGGGCACTCCGCTAGGCAGGGTGTCCATCTGACAAATTTGAAGGAATTCATGGAAAAGGGCTCTATCACTCGCAAAAGGTTTGTGTAAGGTATTTGCAACATTGTGCGGTAATTTGGGGAAACATTTATCCGCAGGGAACCCATTGCTGAGAACAGAGAACAGCTTGCAAGCGCACTGAAACCTGCATCGGAGAGGACTAAATCTGCTCTCGAAGCATATGACCGCATAAAGCAGAAGGAAGAGGAGCTCATAAAAATGTTTAGCAGCATCTAGTTGCGTCTAACTGTCATTGATGTTCTGCACTGATGCGTCAAAAGTCTTTGTCAAAATAAAAAATAAATCTAAGTGTTCAGAACTCTTCGTATCGTTTGGGAGAGTTTTCGTTTACTGAGTCTTACAATTTCCCTTCTTCATCAATTTATTTAATCTTCTGCTAACGTCCGTGGTGGACAAGGGTTTTAATCAATATACCTCTCCAATGGGAACTGTCTCCCGGCAGCTATCTTTGGTTGGTCGGTTGGATGTTCTTCTTCAACTGTATGCGGCATCAAAGACGAGAACGTCATCTTTTTGTGTTGCCTAATGGCTTGAGTTTGAGGGCTCTTCGGTCTGGAGCTGTGTTGTCCATACGTTTAACATGTCTTTCCATATTAAGCATTCAATCCACCGCCATACATCCAATAAAGTTCTTCGTTGAGTCTTCTTTCCCAGATGCCATCAACTTTCCTATCAAAGAGACCATTCAACCGCCAGCAGGGGGATGGTCATTGCTATAAATCTTCAAATAGGAGAAAGTTCATACTCAAGAGAAGTGCAGCCCACCTTCTGTGAATTTATAATTCGAAGTGAGCCTTGTCCATAAGTAACAAGGTTCTCCACAACTAGAGTGATCTTTTCAACTCTCCTTCTCCAGTCAAGTGGATCTTTTCGATTGAAGGCGTCTTCCTTCGCATTGACTTTGTCAAGAACACTCCGAGTACTCTCCAGCAAAACTCTGCAGTTCGTATATTCCGCATGGTCAAGCCGCCTTTTGTGTTGTTGGCTCAACAACTGACTTCTAAACCGAAAGTAAAACAAAACATTTTCCTTCTATGATATAAAACTTTATTGATCCAACAGACTTACTGAGTAAAAAAAATATATAAATACATATACTCTCTAGTACCCACCATGGGGTCCCTGTGGTGCAGGTGGAGGTGGCTGATGTGTCGGTGGCGGGAACAGCGGTTGCTGCATCAGATGCGGAGGTGGAAAGACAGCGTACGGATTCACAACCATGCCAGGATGGGCAGGAGGCCGAACTGGCATATCGTGAGTCGGCGGCATTGAGTGTGCAGGTGGACGTACCGGCATTCCATGAGCGGGTGGTCTGTAGAAACGCGGAGGTGGCCGGTATTGGTTGAACTGCTGCTGTGGGTTGTTGTAATTCGAGGGGTAATTTGAATGCCAACTGCTGCCAGCAATCCTATAACTGTCGGGGAAATGCTGCATTCTTGGGGCACCGTGGTGGTTTCCACGGTAAGGCCGCGGACCAGAGTGGGGAGATGCGTCGGCAGGACGATGTCGTTTCGGTCCCTCTACACCCGCTTCCACGGGACGATTTTTGTTCCTAATTGAACGCCTTGCCGAGCGTTCCTCTTCATCGTCCGAATAGTCCAGATATCTCTGTGGAGGCTCGATGTCGTATTCCCAACTTGCATCGGATCCTCGCTCCTTCATGAGGTTCGCTAATATCACAAACTGTGTGTGCTGGGTTCGCGGAGCGACGTACACTATTTGGCCCACTTCTATACCCTTATTTTTGATATCCTTGTTGGAGTTGAAGCGGACGCAGTAGAGGGGATCGGAGACCTGTCCGAGTACATCGAAGACTTCTCCCAACACTTTCTTTCCCTTGTCGAGGAAGAGAACTGTGTCCAAGTCCAAGGGGACTGTTCCAGGCAGAGAGTTGACTATCACCAACTGCTCAACAATTGATTGAACCTTTCCAAGTTCAGTGCACTCCTCCTCGGGCACGGTTATTTGCAGTTCATGGATGGGAGGTAGGTCATCCAAGTGGAACTCGCCTTTTACCCTGGGCGAGCGTGAACTCCGAACCGCCTCTTCCTCATCGTCATCTGCAATCGCCGCGTTGAGTGCGTCCACATCTATTGGTTCGTTATCTTCCACATCACTGTCGGAGGATGAGGACGACTCGGTATCTGAGTCGATTTCAACAACTCGGTTCTGGTAGTTTTGCATTGAGGGAACCTCGCAAACGTCTGAGTCGTTTCCTGAATCATACATTTCAGCCAAGAGTGACAGGCTGCCTGGGTTGCCTGAAGCGACAGTTGTAGCGGACTCATTTTGAGTTTCTGGCGATGGCTCTGAGACATCAATTATTTCAGTTTCTGCATTGCTCTCTGCTTCAACTGGCACTGTGGTTGGTTGTTGGGAGACCTGTGGAATAGGTTCACCGGCAGTGCTTTGTGGGTCTTCCATATCAACTTCCTTGGATACACTATCGACAACTTCTGTAGCTAACTGAATGGTATTTTCGGTTTCCATGATTTCTGGTGTGTTCTCCTGAACTACATCTGTCTCAGATGGGCTTTTCACTTGCACTGGAGCACTGTTGTCGGGGCTCACCAGTGGTTCAGCTGAAGACATAGGTTTCTCCTCAGTCTTTAGAGAATCATTGTCACTGTTCACTGCTGGAACATTAACTTCTGAAGTGTCAGCAGGCTGGTGAACAGTCTCTTCCATGGAAACGTCTGATTTTTCGATACTTTTTTCCGCTGGCACATTACCACGGTCAGGAAGATCATTGGGTTGCGTGCTGTCCACTATGGAGAAAATCTAACAGTTTAAAAACACACAGCTATGCCAATTAGTTGGCCTTACCGTTTGAGTCGCATGTAGAAAGCGTGTCGGCACATTTTACAGCATTGTCTTCATCTTGAACATTGGTTGCTGGCGTAACCGCCTTTTCACCTCCTGGTGTCGGTGATGAAGTTTCCATGTAGCAGAAATCTCTTTTAAAAATATAACAAAACCTAACAACTTGTTAAAACTGTTTTGAGGAACAGACGAGTCTTTTCTCGTGTTTTTAAAATCAAACACATGAGATTGACAACACGTGCTTTGGTTGTCAAGTTTATCCGACATTTCATTATCCGAGGGAACAAAAGAGATGTGTTCTGTGTTGTGCATGTCAAATCATACGTGACGTCATCTCGTTCGTAAGTCAAGAAATTTTCTATTTGAGGTAGAACAGCAAGCGGTTCAGTTTAAATGGAAAATTGTTTAAATTCAAGAAAAATTGTTTTCTTACATCTAGTTGGAGAATTTCAGTGGAATACTATCTAAAGTTAGCGAAATGAGACTGTTTGCTGTAAAAGTTTGGTGGACTAGTTACTACAAAAGGAACAATAAATTCTTTTCGACAAGAAATTCTTGCAGAAGAAAGAGTTTTTTTTGATAGAGTTAGCAGTTTTCTTAACTCAATCTTGCAGCTTGTGTGTTAACTACACTTGAAGTGTGTTTCTTTACCGGCCGTCAATACTGTCAGTGTGTTTTGTTTGGTTCTGACCAGAAACCAATAAGGAAGGAGATGGTCGACTGAACAGCTGATTAAACAGCTGATTTCCTATCCATCAACCTCTGGTTCTGACGCGGAAGTGTACATGATTTTTGAAATCACTGTTCGTCAAAAATTGCCGTAAAAAAGAGGAGTACTCCGCTAGACTTGATAAGTTAAGGGTTTCCAATAACGAATCGACAACTTTTTTATCGCCCTAGAGATCAATTAAATGATTTATAAATGGATCCCGACTTCATTGAACCCAATTTTCAACGACTCAGTCACACATTTCGACCGAAACGGTTGACAACATTGTTTCGAGTAGAATCTCAGCGCAGCTTATAGGACCCAAAAAAAAGGAGAGCAATTCAACTGCGCCAACAATCGATGGGACAGTCTCCACAACCGTTCATCAACAAACTGACAGGTTCTTATCAGTGTGGTTTCAGGCCAGGAAAGTCAATAATACAACAGATTTTAAGACAAATTCGGGAAACGACAAAAGAAGCGCAGATCAACCCGCCCCACCTATTCGTCGATTTTAAGTCGCATATGGCAGCATGCCTAGAGACGACATATACAGTGCCATGTCTAGTTTTGACCGTCCTACCAAACTCGTCAGATTGTGTAGGATGACGATGGAAAACTCTTGCTACTTCGTCAAGGACGGTATCGAATTCACCGAAATTTTGAATATCCTAAAATGCTCTGGGCAAGAACCCGCTGTCTTGTGACTTTTTCAACATCATTCTTGAGAAGATCGTGCAAAATATCACAAATCAACACTAGAGGCAAAAGTCAAGTCTGTTGAACTTCTAGCTTACGCGGACGGCATTGACGTGATTGTGCAGACGCAGCTGGATATCAATAAGGCGTTTGCTGGCAATGAAGCGGAAGGGACTTAAATTTGTCTCGCGATAGACAAAACTACGTGTATGCTGTCATAAAGGAAAGTCACACAAAATAGACGTCTTGGACATAGCGTACCACAGGACAGCAAAAACTTTTGAAAAATCTTGGACTTCTGGCAGACAGTTCTTTCCCTATCAGCTGTCTGCTTATCGTAGATGTTGTCGCGAGTAGATTTAATTTCGCTTTTAACCAACATGTCTCTCCAGCCAGCACGATCTTTCGCCAGCTGCCGCTAGTTGCGCACTTTTTTTGTTTTTTTTATTAAAATTTGATTTTATTTAATTCAGTGTTATTTTTATATTCTAGACAAATTTTCTTAAAACTAGCTTAATAATTCATTAATTACATCTATTTATTACCTTTCATCTAACTTACTGACCCCGTGCGGGTATTCTAAGTTAACCATATTAAAAGAAAAACAATTTGTATTTAACTGCCTTTCGGCCTCTTTGCTATTTTTCTTTCAAACTTATAAAGGCAAGTTAACGGCCGAAGGGGCCGAATTAACACAACCGGTGCAGGTGACTTTCATTCCCAGACTCCCTCCTGTCTTGGACGGAGATCGCTCTACTCCGAAGCAGATCATCACGGCTGCGAGCGACATACGGTTCGTACAGGAGTCGCTGGTTCACTGTTCGGCGTGCTACGTGGAAGAATATAGGCCATCCCTCCCCGTCCTGAACGAAACCCATCATACCTCAATATAGGAATTCCTCGGTTGGAATAAAGCCGTTCCGCCGTACCTTCTCAAAATACAAAATATTGGGATAATAAGTTCCGAAAATCAGTCTGTTGGTAGAAGTTAACGCCCGTGCAACGTGCCTTCGAATCAATTTTTGTTATGAAATTCCTTACCTGGTTTGCCTTGTTGTACAAAACCTCGTTGGGATAGAATTTCTTGTACTCTGATTCGGTAGTTCGATACAACCTGAGACAGGTCCGAAGACACTGTCTCTCGAACAGTCTCATCTTTTCTATTAAACCACACAGGACAATCGAACGCCATGATCGGAAGGATGAGTGCCAGCATATAGCATATTACCTTCTCCCTGGTATCAAGTTGGCTGCTGTAAAATAACCTCCTTGCAATAGTAAAGGCTTTAGTCAGACCAGCATCTGTATGCTTATCAAAGTATAGATACTGGTCCAACCAAACGCTTAAGTAACCTTAAGTAACCTTAACCTCACAGCTAACGGTTCTCCCCATGGGTCAACAATGCGGAACTCACGCCAGTTTCTTCTTCGTGTACCTTAAGGCCCTGGACAGCGGGGTCCTGAAAAGGATGGTCTTGCACTTATTGAAATTATTTTTAAATTCCCAGCTATCACAGTATGTTTGAATCTTTTGGAAGTCATGTTGCAACAAGATGTTGATGACTTCGAACTTCGGTGCTGATCTGTACGCTACCAGATCACCGGCGTACGCTATAATGTGCGGCATGGAGTACAAAAGATAGAAGAGATGGTAGACTACATGTTGCTATGTTTTACAACGAACTTCCTACCTTTTATCATGTCATTGATCATGAACAGCGATGGTTTACTTAAGTCCTTCTAACCAAACGGTGTCGAACGCCTTTTCCAAGTCGATCAGACATGCATCCGTGCTAGGGTCTTGAATTTATTCCATTGTATGTCGGAGACCAGTTTTGACGCGGCATGTATGGTATCATGCCCCGCTCTGAACCCGAACTGGTTGTCCGGGATTATATTATGATCCTTAACCCGCTTTTTCAGAGCTGATATGACAATTTTTTCGAAGAACTTGCTTATACAAGGAATAAGACTGATCGAACGGAGATTTGTTGGGTTGGATCTATCCTTGTCCCGTTTACGGATCGGTTGCACCACGGCTGTCTTCCAATGCGTCAGCGCTTACTTCGGTTGAACAGATTCGTGCAAATCTCCACCGCCATTGTGGGTTGATGGCGTAGCACAATGTTGGGTATACCATCGATACCTGTTGATTTCGTTTTCTTCAAAGAATTAAAGATGCCCTGCAGATCTTCTTTTGAGATTTGAATGGTATTGATTCCATCTATGGCGACGGCATTATTAGCCATATTCTCGTCATTGAATCTAATAAAACCAGGGTTCTCAGATCACCACTGTCTTATCTCTTCCCGAAGGTAGAAGTGATTCAACAGGGCTCTATTCTCCAGATCGTGGTCTGGCCTACGGGACTAGTTGGCCATATACACATTCCAAAAAAAAGCACCCAATGTCGTAACCTTCTCCTGAGGATCTTCAACTACGAAGAAGTTGTCATCAAGCACTGCCCTTTCCGGATTGATGCCCACAGATGTCAGTATGTCCGAATTTTCTGTCGTCCTATCCACCCGTACGTCCTGAATGTTCTTCTGATCTGATCCTTCTGAATATTTTATTTATTTGCGGGAACATACCCGGGTTGCTGGATTTTAAAGCCCGAATTTGATTGCCCCAGTGCAGACTTACAGCCAGGCTGTAATTAGTTTTGATTAGCTGTTGGAGGTTTTTGATTATCGCTTTTAACGAACGTACTTCAGCATTCTGCGGATCTATGAACCGTCTGTGCAAGAATTTAAGTCTTGACAGAAGTCTGTGTTTATGTGCACGTCGAGTGCAACGATGGTAGCATTTCGATAGACATCGTTGTTATCCATACGAGATACCTTCGGAATGCTTTTGTCCATAGTTCGCCGGATTGGGTCGTCCGTTTGTACGAGGTACCTGTCAACCACTTCGTTCGTCAGGTTTCTGTTAGTTGGCGGATTGATCCCACGCGAAAGTAGTTCTCTGGATAAGGCCCTAGAGAAGCGCGATCAGCGAGCCTTATCGCTGTTGCGCACTATAAGTTGGTTGAGGTTCTTCTCCACTTGCGTGCGCCACCTTAGCTTAGGCCGTCCTCTGTTGCGTTGTCCTAATGGCTGAGAATCGAAGACTTTTCGGGCCGGAGCAGTGGTGTCCATACGCTCTACATGGCCTATCCATCTTAAGCATTGTATCCGTGGATGCTTGAATAGGCGCATGTCGCTGTACAGCACATAGAGTTCGTCGTTGAATCTTCTTCTCCAGATGCCATCAACGCATACAGGACAAAAAATCGCACGCAGAACTTTTCTCTCGAAGAGACCAAAGGCTTCTTCATCCGCTTTTAGTAATGTCTGGTGTTTGCTTACTGTTGCTATATTCGTTTTTCCGGGAACAACTCAGAAAGAAGGGGCGTCTTCCCAAATCCCAAATATTTCGAAATTAAACACCAGCGACACATGTATTTTTTATTACATATTATTTGACTTTTATTTGTTTTATATTCCATATAGTATATGCATTTCAATACTAAATTAATATTACATGTAATAAATCTAATGTAACCACAATAATTGTTACTTCCTGTTGAATTAATATAATACACTTCAATTAAGAATTACCTCGTTAAAACATATAACCTAAAAATATTCCATTGAGTTGATGCGCGTCGGCCGGCTAACTGCCCAGTGGATCGAAAATGCATCCCGTCGCCATCGCGCACAACTTTGGGGAGTAAACGTAAAAGTTACACATTCTTGTGTTTCTTAGTTAAACTCTAACAGATACTCATTATATTCTACTACTCAATTGTCTAGTTTCTCTTTCGCCATTTTGTTTTGCAATTAATCCTCTTTTGTATGCGGTCATCATTAGCACACGCATATGCGATACATCTAAATAAGGGTTTAGGTTAAACATATACTTTCTTATAAATTTGTTAATATCATTTAAATGTTTTTTTTTCATTTCTTTTTCTGCTGTGAATTTTTTTTCTGTTTTTTTTTTTGTTTCTCTTGGGTGTTGTAAATAAATTATAAATGTTTTAGTTTTTTTTTTGTTGTTTTAGTACAGTTATAATACTTTATTCATATCGCGTCTATCTATATGTATGTTAGAGTATATATTTTTATGTTGTATGTTTGTATGTGGAATTAGCACATACACTTGTTAAATATTGAAATTCTGTGCGTTCATATAATTTGCCATCGATTTGCGTTGAAAGTATGCCTAAGTTTTAATTTGTTTCTAAGTGATTGGTGATGAGTATGATATTGAAGAAGTCCTTGTGTCAGGATCAAGTTGAACAATGTTTTACTCAAAATTTTGTTTTTCTCTTTTCTTTACCTTTGAATTGTGTATAAATCTGTGCAAAATGTGTTTTTAAGTTTCTAGTAAATTTTCTTTAAGTTTTCCTAGTTGATAATTTTTTTTTCTTTCTAAGATCATGCATTCTTTGCTGCCTAAGGAAGCGTATGGACGTGTGTGTAATTGAAAGGAGAGTTTCTTATGAGAGACTCTTTAAAAAAGTGTTTGTTGGTTCTTTGGATGCGTGTGGAAGAGTGATTCTTTTCATTTTGGTTGAGATTTTAAACTTGCTTTGCTTGAAATGTGGTCTAGAATTGTGCCAACTTCTAACATTGCTCTACCTGCAGAGTGTGCACTAAATTTATTTTATTGCTGATGGAAGTGTTTTTCGAAGAGGAGTTTGTTTTTGAAGACCAAATTATTGAGGAATGCGCTCTTCGAAGAGGAGTCTTTTGTGGAGACCAAAAATGACGTGAAGTTTTGAGGAGATTCCGTTTCGAAGAGAAGTTAATTGGGGACCAGAAACTACGAGCTTTGAATGGACACTAGAGTTCTTCAGCCATGTGTTCCGTTATAAAGACTATACAACCAGCGCCGTCCTAAATTTTACATATTCGCTTATGAGGCTAAACAGATTTGAAGCTACTGTGTGACTGCTTAACCGGCTACTTTTTGCTATCCTCAAGTTAGAATTAACTGGAGATAACTTGAAATTGATTCCAAAATTTCCAAACAGATGGACAGGACCTAGATCCTTCAACAATGAGTCATGCTGTGCGAACTATTGTTTTCTCACGAGTGAAGGAGAATGCCAGTTTAATGCCGATGCTGGACAGTGAAATTTGAGAAGTTCTTCATAAACAATTCGTACATTTGGAGTGTTGCCTGCCTAACTTTAGAGTGTTGCACTCTTAAAGTAACTGGAGAGAGGTGGAGGCGTGATGGGAGTTGAACCAAAGTCAAAACGAAGATATCAATATTGACCTTCGATCTTGACGTCAACGTACATATTTACCTCTTGCCTTGATACATTCAGTGAAAAGTTATGTATCATTATGTTTCCGAAATGTAAGAGTTTACTTTCAATTTGAAATGTTAAGGAAGTTCCGCGTTGTCAAATCATCTTGAGAATCGATGTGACGCGCTCCTGTAAGCCTGTAAGAGCTTGAATTATGAATTGGCCCTAATATTACATTCTTCCTTGGAAGTTTAATCATGGCCCAGATTGATGAGAAAGTAAGACTAAGAATGCATGTTGGTCCTTTATATAAGGATTGCCCAAGCTTAAAGAACATTGACTAACAATACCCAGTTATCCATTGGGTTACCCAAACTTAAGTTCAACTGCATTTAAACTCGACTTAAAAGACAAAGTTTTAAGCGTCCACTTTCACAGTGTAATCCTATACTCAGTTCAAGTAAACAAATTTAACAATTTTTCCGTAACATACATATCTTGGTATTTATTAAGTGCCACTACAGCCCAAAGGGGACCGAAGCCTAGCTTCTTCACCAAGTACTCGTATTGTGCGAGACTGTATGTCCTCCGGCACCCATGAGTAGAGGGAACCAACGGTTTTTTGCCGACTTTGAACGGCGATGTTCGAGAAGCTTTTCATTGACAAAACTTCTTTGAGTGTCTTCAGCAACTCGAAAGGGGTGGTCTCGTGTAAAATTGGAGAAGTTTAGTCCAAGAATCGAACCTGGGACCTTTGGCGTGTGACTGGAAGCACTTACCATCTACTCCGCGATGACAGCTTAAGTTGGTCTTAACTCTGAATGTTTGCCATTCTCGAATTCATGAAGGCCAACCATCTCTGGGTCTTCCAGAAATGAATCATGACTGAGCTATCTTGCAGAATTCACCAAGCCATCTCAATTTTGGAACAGCTGACGAATTTTGAAACACCCGACGAATTTTGGAACAACCGGCGAATTTTGGAACAGTCGGCGAATTTCGGAACAGGACGATCAAACTTCGTGTCAATGCTGAGTAAGAGTTTTCTAGCCTAGTATTTGTCTCAAGTCTCATCCATGGTCGCGGAATTTAGATAATGATCAAAAACCTAAACCAAAGAGACGATGTTTCTTGTGCTATGTTGTAGGATTTACTACCCGGAATAGGCGAAGAAAGCCAAACCGCAGGAAACTCAATGTTGAGCAGCTGCTTCTTTCATTCCTTCAAATGGATGGATGCGAATGTCTCCATTAACACATATCCTCGCAGTGTGTCGTGAATTCGATTTAATCGGGAAGATGACTGCTTGGGGGACCTAGGGGTAAGTGGATTTCCCAATATCAACACCTTGCCTGGTCTCGCTTGGACAAAGCGATGGAGGAGGATCTGAAGAGCTAGACACCTCATCTGCATTGTTTCGACGAACCTTTCAGTGGTTCGTGGCACTTGCACAACGTTGGGCGTTAATGGGCTAAGAAACAATTTTGGTGGAACATCAGCTTGTCAAACTTTGAGCCTTAAAATCGCACGTTTTCTATTACTCTGGTCGAAGCTTAGGTAGAAGTCTAGAAAAACACAAATTTTCACATTATGTCCAGTTAGATGATGCCAAAGTTACCAAAAATGTTGTTAGTAACCCTTTCTCCAAAACAGAAGCAAACTGAAAAGAAGTTGCTCTTCACGTCTTCCACCCACGGCTGACCCCTTGCTGACGCGCTTCCAGTCAGGTGCGGTCACATAATGAACTCTGTTCTCAGATTTGAATGTGTGCATGGACAAGATGCAAAATTTTGGTACTTTCTTGAAGTTTCATCAAGAAGTTTATGACCACAATCAAGAGCAAATCACAACCACATCGACAACTCACTCTCTCTTCCTCGCCGTCCTCCCTTCACATAATCAGTTCCCCCACACACGACTCCTTAGAAAAACTTCCCAAAACTACATCCACCTCCAAGTTCAGTTGAGTTCAGAAAAAAGTTTCGATGTTCAATTGAGAAAAAAAAGAAAAACTTGCGGTGCTTTATTTGTAACAGAGTTGTGTTTGTTTTCCATCATCGTTTGCATTCAAAATTTCTATTCACGCGCTGGAATCAGTTTACGGTTTCCAATATATAAAAAAGTTCTGCGCTCCTTTCAGTTCCTCTTCGGATGCGTACTACTGGTAGCGGGTTTAGTTTGCATTTAAATATTTCTTCTCGCCTTCGGTGCGGCTGTTGCCTGGCGGCTGGCGGTTGGAGCGTGGTAGCAACCTCCAGCCAGTCGAACATATGCATATTTGTATTGTTTCCCTATCACTAATTAACTTAAGACGTATGTATATGGGGGGAGGCGGGGGACCTTTTGGGATCCCCTCCTCAACTATTTGTTTGTATTCTCTAAAAGTGGTTTATTCTCTATTGACTATGTAAGCGATTTGCTTTTGGCACTGCCCCGACAATGCGCACGCGATTCCCAGTTGCGCTGACGGCTGCTCCGGCTGTGACAACTCCACTGGTGGCACTTTTCGTGTGCTTGACATCGTTGCAGTCGCAGAATTGCGGCGGTGGAGCGAGTACAATGTTCTCGGGGCATGATGCATTTCCCATGGCTCCGGTGGCGCCGTTCGATGTCGCCATCAGCTCTGTATCACTGTCCGCCTCGATGGGCGGCGGTAATTGCACTAAGGACACTGCGGCGCGAGTTGCGCGGGCCATTGCGATGCTGGCTGCTTGCTTGCGCGTCAGGGAGTTATGACGTTGGAATGCCTTTGCCGGTGGACTGGGGCTTAATTCGCCGTCGTCCTCACTGCGTTGCTCCTCTTCAGTATCGTGGTCATTATTGTTGTTGTTGTTGGTACTGCTGATATTTAGCTTGGTGCTGCCGACAGTAGTGATCGGTTCCTCGTGCTTGCGCAGCGAGGGACCCGTCATTTTGCATGCCATCGCTGGGGATAGGGTGGATGTTAACTGCTTGCTCGTAATGAGTAAAGTCTTGACTTTGGTTGATGCTACTGTCGATGGGTTTGTCGGTTGGGATTGCTGCGATTGCTGCTTCGTGAGAGGGGCATGTTTTGGTGTGGCTGCGCCGACGGAAAGTGTTGAGGGCTTCTTCTTTATGGTGTCCTGATTCATTGTTGTTTGGCCGGCGTTTGTGGGGATCTCCTGGTCGCTGCTAACGCCCGATGATGAATTGTCGCCCTCTTCGTTGTGTTCGCCTGCGTTTGGTGGTGAACGCGAGTTGTTGTTGTTGTTGGTTTGATTGGCGTTGTCGCTGCCATTCTGCTCGTCCGGTTTCAGCAAGTCGTTGGGATAGGATTTGGATGTCTTCAAGTTGGTGCGAATTCGTTGGATCTCATCCACGGAGAAGGAGTGAGAGATAGATCCTCCCGAGCTGCTGCCACTGAAAAACGATAAAGATGGCGTGTTAGCTGTGGGATCATTTTAGAGAGGCCCTCTAGTGATGCTTACCTTGTGTGACTGTTTCCGCTGGTTTCAGGCATGTCGAGTAACGCGATTTTCTCGTTGAGTTTTGTGTTCCTTGCGACCAGAATGGAGTTCTCGTCCTCGCCGTCAGATTCACTGAGACTGTAGTCCGGTTCTGGAATTGGTGGTGCTGGACCAGTTGGGAGAGGAGCTCCGTTCTGTGGGTGCGAATACTGCTGCTGAAGTTGGTGGTGAGCAGCGTGCTGGCCCACAAACTGTCTTGTCGGCTGCGCATATTGGCACTTCTGAGCGGTAGTAGTAGTTGGTTGCTTCTGTTGTTGCTGCGGTTGCTGCTGCTGCTGCTGTTGAACTTGCTGCTGGTGAGCAAGCTGGGTTGTGGGTTGTGGTGGTGCTGGTGGGGGTTGTTGCAGAGCAGGTTGAGCGGCATTATTTGACGATTGACCTAGAAGTTGACTGTGGCGATTCTGCAAAGAGGGGGGAACAGGATAAGAAATACATCGTAACAGGCTTAAACCTGAGATTTACCTCCTGAGACGCTGTTCGTCGTAGTTTCCATCCGACCACGTTTCTGAGATCCTGTGGCGAAGCGTACAGTTTGGCATTAGCCGATGGGTTGAAACTGGATGCAACGCCGTCTGCAGATCCACAGCTGTCGGTGACATCGCCTCGCTTTTGCAACTTTTGTTGAAGTGTGATGGTGCTCTCGTACTCAGATGAGCATCGCGAAACGTCGACCTTGACCACCTGACCCACAGGTGGTGGTGGAGGTGGATGCGTTGGTGGTGGCAGATTCAGCCTCTGCATTGAGGCGTGCAATGTGGCCACGTCGTCCTGCGAATGATGTCCCTTACCGACGGCATTCCAAATGGAAGAAGCCGAGTTGTTGAGATGCGAGTTCAAGTCGGGAGTCGAGTGGAATCGCTTCAAGTCTCCACCGCCTGCGCCAACCGTTGGAATTGGGCATGGCTTGCCGCGAAGCGTTCCGTTCTTAGTCTTCTTTCGCTTCATGTCAGCCACACTGGCGTAAACCAGAGGACCCTTCATGGGAGAGCCACTGCTGGGCGGCGTAGCCGCTCCGCTGTCTGTACCCGACTGGAATCTGGATGTGGTCATCATTGTGGAATAGCGATTCATGCCGTCGGCAGCTTCACCCTGCTGCCGTTGGAAAAGTTCCTCCAGCTCAGCGGCCGTGATTCGACTCGAAGTGGGGCGGGCTTTGATGCTCGCGGTGCGCAGCTGCACTGGTGTGCTGGGGTTTTGTGTCGGCGTCGTGGATATGGACTCAATTGAACTAGATTTCGCTGGAATGTCTTCATCATCCTTCTCGCCGCCGTTTTCTAGGCCGGCAACCATTGATTTGGCACGAGCTCTGCCCACGCTCAGCGTAGTCTTCGGATCGCGTCGTGGCGGCATCGGAGCTGGCATGCGTCCGCTTCCACCCATGCCCGGCTGACCGAGGGACATTTTCCGCGGAAGCGTGGAGCATTGTCGTGCGGCCTGTGGCGTGCTTGGACCTTGGTAATGTTGTACTTGGAATTGCTGGTGTTGCTGTTGGGCGGCAGCAGCGGCTGCGGCGGCTGCTGATTGCATTTGATGTGGATATTGTGGCGATATAACTGTCATGGAGACCAAAGCTCCGGAAGAGCGAATCATGTCAACGACTTTCTCATGTGACGCTGCTCGGACGTCCTCCCCACCGATGGCAAGCAGGAAATCGCCCGGTCGCAGGCCAGCCATATCGGCAACACCACCCGGATCCACGTCATCCAGATATTGCAGTGCTGGGAATCTGTCGGACGGCTTCAGCTGCATCAGCGGCGACGAAGCCTTGGCGCCGCGAAGAATAAAACCGAAGCCGCGTTTGGCGCGATGAAGAATTACAGTGCGTGGCTCGCCCATGGATCTGCAAAGGAATGTCGCGGTGATTAGAATTTATTGGTTTTCTGATTTGCGAACTTACGGTTTCTTCATCCTTGGCGCTGTCGCACTGTTGTAGTGTCCGCCCCCACCGTTGGTGGTCGGTGCTAGTGGACGTTGCATACCCGGTGATCCCTGGTACTGCTGCTGCTGCTGCTGATTTGACTGTTGCTGCTGCTGCGGCTGCTGTTGGTGATGCGAATGCGAAACACTGGTCGCTGTTGATACATTCGTAATATTCTTTTGGCGAATATTCACCTCTTGTACACACTCGACCGGAAAGAATCCTGAGGCGTTTGTGCCACGCACATAGCCCTCCAGCAGGCCGCAATCCGTCGACCCAACCACTTCAATGACGTCGCCCGGCTGCAGTCGAATGTGCCCGACCGAGTTGCCAGCATACGGCTCCATACAAACCACCGTTGTACTGGGATGTCCAATCGAGCATGCTGCACTATCAGAGTTCGTCCCAACTCCAGAGGAATCGCTGATTATGTCACTGGTGTCACCGAGACTTTTATCTGTGCAGAGAAAGAGAGATAAAGGAAATGGGTGAGTTCAGAGGATGTGCTTGGTTGGGGTGCGCTCGGTTTTCTTCGTCGTACTTCTGCCCCGGATGTCGTGCCAACTTTGTGTGCTGGCACATGTCCAAGGGCGTTTTCTGGGATGAAATTACATGCAATCTCTGAATGGAAAGGCACAAAAAAAAGAAGAAAATATTGACATGGAAGCTATTAAATGAATTCATTTCACATTGCAGCAGCATGCATGATGGAGTGAGAGGCTAACGATCAATAGACGAGATTGTAAATACCTTTGTGCACATATATGCGGAGAGTTATGAGAGTACTGGTTCCAAATCTAGATAATGACCCCACTACTCCGTGCCAGCAGTTGTGTTTACATAAATGATTTTTCATTTAGTCCGATTTACTTTGAGGATCTCAAGGCATTGCGGAAGGTATGTTCACGGTAGTTGCATGTAAGCATTTGAAAAACGTGTTCACTGGCTTTGATGAGCTGTTTGTTTTGTGATTTGTTTGTTGGAAGAATTTTGAAGGTGAAAAACGAACGCGAGTGATTGACTTCATGGTCTTGTTGTAGGCAGAGAGTCCCAAGAATTTTTTTCAAGCAATATTTCGACAGGCGGAAGTGTAAGAGGGCAGAGGGTTGTAGAATATAGCGAAATATCGGTTGCATTGAATCCTGCTGAGCATTTTTCACGGCTTTTTAAATGATGAATGGTGTAACTTGGGGCTTTAACAACGACGCATGAATAATAATGATAAATATGGCCATCGATCAGGACCCGTAGGACGCATAAAGTAAATTTGTATATTTATCTGTGGTTGTTGTGCACAAGAGTCAATTTGACTGATAAGAGTAATTCGTTAGTTATGAAACAATCAGGGCATTGCAGTACGGAAACATATCTTCTTATTGAAACTCTTAGTATGGTAACAGAAAATGAATTGCTAAGGAGACTCCCTCCCTTTCTCAAAATAATGTAAAGATAACACAGATAGATTGCGTTTCAGTTATTCCACACGGATTCATTGCACTAAAACAACGAGAAGTTTCTATTCGTTTCCAAGAAGAGGAACTCTCTATGACATCATCGACAATTAGCAAGAAGTTGAATCAAATCAAGTTCTGTACGAACTTCCAATGAATCCAAAGAAAAACACTGAACTTCTCTTCATTTATGCAATCTTTTGATGAAACTGTAACTTTCGTGTAATTAAGGAGAAGAAGAACTTTATAAAATAGAATAGGACTAAGTTTTATGTCAGTTGAACTTGAGAATAGTGAGAATCGTGGGCAGTTTCGAAGAAAATCTTTCACATGCGTCAAGTGTGAAAGGAAGAGGTAAATGAATATTATTTGGCTTTGACATCAACTAAGTAAGACTTGATAGGTGGTTGGAATGTAGGCGGACACATCACCGGCTTGGGTCTCAGTAACGGGGAGAGCAGTCAATAAGCCACCACCCATGGCTGGGGACATCTTGGCAGCACGTTCCAATAGACGTGAATGCAAGTAGAACACATCAACAGCTGTTTCGAAAAAAGACACTGACTAGTTTTCTCAAACTAGAGAGTGGGAGTGGAATACTCTTGGAAAGCCGGTGAAAGAATGAGACAAGAAACAGCAATCATTAGGCGCCTGGTCCAGAAATCGATTCAAATTCACTTCTCCATTTCAAATATCACAGTTTGGGGTTAAAGTTAATTTCTAATTACTATATTTCCAGTTATCACCAATCAGATTAAAAAACTGACGAGACTTGAAAATCAAACAAAATAAATGCAAAATGCAAGAATACGAGTTCTGTTCAAAAAATTAGGTGGATTTTAATTTTTCTTAAAAATTATTCATTTCTTCATCAATTTGGGTGCCCCCCCTCAAAGTACACCCCATCAAATATAGTACACTTGTGACAGCGTTTTCTCCAATCTGATATGCCCTTTTTGGCATGCCATTGAGCTCTCTCAGCGATTCGGTTTGTGTCTCCTCAGTCGTCGCGAAACGCCGTCCTTTAATAGGTCTCTTCAATCTTGGGAACAGGAAAAAAACGCAGGGCGCCAAATCTTATGAACACGTTGAATGAGACATGATTACGGTGTAGTTCGGACAAAAAATTACGTCAAAATTCAAAAATTTTGGAAAGAACTTCACTGCCACACTCTTCATGCCTAAAAATTTCCGAAAAATTGCATGGCATGAGTAAACTTCCATCCCGTCTGCTTAGACGGTGAGTGAAGGAGAAGATTCAACAATGAACTTCTAGAAAGTTCAGAACATCAAACGATTGAGATGGCTAGGCTATATATACGAGTAGCAGTTGGACAAACATGATCCGGTGAAGAAAGACTGTATTTCCATCCCCAATGGACGTCGCGGGAGAAAAAATCGCGGTCAACTATGTGCAAAGAGACCTCAACCAACGATGCGTGCAAAACTGGAGGTCGCTAGCAAAAGATCGGCCCAGCTGGAGACGTGTGTTGGCTGAGGCCACCCCCGTCTGTACCACCAAACTACAAACTGTTAAAAATTACCTCAGTTTTCCATGCATCATGCAAGACTCGTTTGACAGTGGGATGAAAATGAGTTGTGACGGCGATTGGAGTTCATGGTGCAGGATGACACTGATTTTTGCGTTGCTTTGGTCATATACATACTCGTAGGTATTCAGTAAGAAATAATGACATATGTTACGCAGTCTTGATTTCTTCTTTAACCACCGAGGAATAGTGGATTGTTGCTGATTGGGAGCAAAACGATTCCGCTAGGGGGCCAAGAGCTCAACGTTGCGCTGCATCTACATTTCTGACCATAGGCTTTAAATTTTGCATTAAAAATGGTTTTCACTCAATTGAAGTTGTAAAGGGCAAATGCACAAAATACAACAATTGTCGTTCATTCAAGGCACAGCCAACGACTACAAGGGAACACAAATAAAGCACCAATGTGTTTTCTCTCTCTCATCGCTGTCAGCTGAACTGTTGCTAGTTGCCACTGACAATTTTTTTCTCCTCTCTAGTTAAGTATGTGTATCATTGAGCAGCTCGTGTAAAACAAATTTCAGACGAAACAAAGGTGGAATAGATACGACCATGTGGAGGGCACCACGGTGCCTTAACAACAAAACAAACAAGACAACATTTGTTCACGAGCATAGACCGAGTGTCATAGCAAACAGAGATCACTTAAATTCGAAGATCAAGTTGAAGGGGGCACTTCTGTTCCAAAATGCGAGTTTGAAATTCCAAGCCACGGATGTTCATGTTGGACAAATGCTTCCATTTGTCTGACTGACGGCGGCTTCTTGACCACATTCCATGGATGCTTGGTGGTAAATAAATGAAGGTTTGGGATGAAACTTTATCTGAAAGATCAATTTCATACACAGATGGATAGGAATAATTACAAGAGTGAATTTGGTTTAATTTTGTTTGGCGATTGAAGTGGGATGTGCAGCGACATGAACCTTATACAGGGTGCATGAAAATTTCGATTGAGATGACTCCGTCATGTAAAGCTTATTGCCGTGAATCTGAGTGGTTTGAACAACCCGAGAGGGCTCAAAAATGGAAAAGGACCTAAACCAACTTGATGTGCGGAAAAAGGCCAGTTGACGAGGGATTCTAAATGGAAAGGCTTGTTGGTTGACAGAGACTAAGGCGTGCCCAAACCATTAAGATTTTAAACAGGGGTTCATTCATTGTTTTCTTTTTAATTTATTACACTTGAGAAGCAGAAGGCATGACGCTTGTCAAATGTCTTAAGGACTCCTACCTTGCTTCACAAATGCAAGGCAAACCATGACGACTTGCTTGTTACGTCAGAATAAGTTTCTTTTTCATAGCCTGAGACACATTGTTACGATTGAGAAAGATAACATTTTAAATTCTGTAAACATTTAAAATACCGAAACGAATTCCACCACCACCACCACCAACAAAAAACCGTTTCACCTCCAGTACGTGGAAATGGAACACACTCCAAGACTACAAAACATTATTTGCAACCAATAAATTAAAAACAAATGCGCGCACAAAAGGAAAAAATTCATTAAAACAAAAAAATGAAAAACAAAAACAAAGAAAAAAAAAACAAAATTTAAATCAAAAAAAGGTACCTGTGACAATGCTGATGTCATCCTCATGTGATCGATGACCCGATGATCCTTCAGATAAACTCGAGCTAGCCGAACTATACGGCATATGTTCGGACGGGCACGGAGATGGTGGACCACATGAGCTGTTACGCGTAAGTGTGCCCATAAGGCTACCGCCACCACATAGACTGCCATTGCCTGTCATCCATCCAACTCCGGAGCGTCGTTTTGGATTATAACGCGGCGGACCACGGAAGGGTACTGTGAATTTGAATTGGGTTGGATAATAAGAGACAGATAAGCACACGCAAAACGAAAAAAAAAATACACACACACAGACTGACAGACTTTCTTATACTGTTGCTCCGAAGAAAGTTGTTTTTTTTTCCTCTTCTTTAAGCCGCGTTATTACCAGGAATTGCTTGTCGTTTTGATTAGCTAATTGTTTTCGTTTCTGTGGTTTTAAATTAATGAACACAAATCAAAGCTACTTAACGCAAGATAAGACAGAGGGAGGGGAGAAGAGGAACGCAGAAACAAAACAAACAAGAATCAACGAGAGACTGGACGGAAATTAATAGTCACACTCCACAGACGCGATCGGATTGCATGCCGCTGAGTCGGCGTCGAGCGTTTTGCTTGGTCGCAGCTCTACTGCAAGGCGCGTCGAACTGAATTTGTTTATCGATAAATCGCTGCCAAGTGCACAGTAGTGGCGATAAGTCATGAGATGAGTGTGAGTAGCTCGGAATGAAAAGATCGCCAGTTTTCAGATGAACGATAGAGATGGCAAGCGGGGGGTTTGCAGGGGAGCGAGGAAGGATTTTGGTAAAGAAACGGATCTGGTTTAGGAAGGAAATTCCTTTGTTCGGTGAGCAGTGTGAATTCATTCGAACTGGTGCACATGGAAGTGAGACGTTTATGGAGAAGCAGGTAACAAAGTTCAAATTTCGAAACAAATAACGGCTTGGTCACGTTCGGGGTTAGATTTTATTGTCTGAAGAGCTGACGAGGCACAAATAAAGGCGGAATCAGACAAAAATGTGACAATTTTAATATTCAGGGTCGTTCAGAGCTGTAAGTGTTCACGGCGTTTGTTCTTGATTTATTCACGGTCATAAGTCATAACCGCCTCAGTCGGCTTTTTTACTTTTTCAGGAGAGGAGTTCAAAGTTTTAAAATGCTATGTCTTACCGCCGCGTTGACTGTGCTGAATGTCAAACTGGTCAACCTAAACATAACACACTGAGATTTTTGGCTTAGACGGCGAATGCAAAGGATTGCTCAGAGATTGAAATACAGACAGCCCAAAATTCTGCACTCCACTAAGCCGTTTGAGGAGGAATGTAGAAAGCGAGGCCATAACAGAAATGGAAAATTGATAGAGGTCCCTCTATGGAGACAGCAGCCACAAAGCGCCGGTAGAGAATATGAAGATAACCGATATCTATCACTATATTAGAGTGAAGTAAGAATTCTAGTGAGTCTGATTATGGGGCATTCTGCTATTGGCACTGATGCACAACAATTGGCTATGCCCCACAATAAGCCGAAGTGAAGAAGTGTGAGTAGAATCCTTCAGAGTTTTGCTCTGCATCCTGCACTGGCATTGGAAAGACTGAAACTTCAAGGTAATGCCTTCTTCGCCGATCTAGAGAATCTGATTAAAATCGAGCTGAGAGGTATCCTGAAATTCGTACAAACGTCGGGAGGGTTTGAAACGGTACAAGAAAAAGAGGAGGTTTCAAGTTTATTCCAAATTTAGGCTACAGTGGACGAAATTGACTGGTCTAAGGGAAATGCGGCGTTAGCAGCTTGAAGCACTACTTCTGTCTTCCTACAACTATACCTTATGCAAGGTTGCCTTCCGAACTCCTGTTTAAATCAGCGTACAGTCATGAAAAATTTAGTGAAAACGTGCAGAAAAAATGGTACTCGGAACTCATTTTTATTCCATCTCAGTTATGGTTGCGTGGTTGTATAGATGTGATCCACTAACGTAGCAATTTAAAATGTTGCCAACGAAACGGTAGGCTGCAGTTCCACTCAATTGCGGCAAGTTGAAAGTGGTGAACTATTTTTTAGTCAAGTCTTGATCTAAACTGAAATTAGTAAAGTCTGTGAAATCTCTTCTAGACAATTCGACACCTTAAATGAATCGTCTGTATAAATCACGTTAAGACTTTGGTTTAGTTCAAACTACTCAACGAGTGATTTGAAGGCCTTCACATATCACTTGGATACATACATGGTTCTCATAAGCATGTCTATGAGATTAGATTGGGGCAGAGTCATGGGAGATTGAAAATAACCGATACGCACCATCCAAAAAAGGAGTTTTTCACTTTAAAATTAATAAAAAATGTATTCCATTTTTAAAAATCCAAAAGGAGGTCTCATATAGAAACAAGGACGAACCGAGATGTATGAAGAGGAGTACAAATTGAAAACAGAAAAACTTGAATTTAAAAAAAAAGCAGCTATACAGGGTAATTTGTTTCGTGGTTTCAAGTTGGTAGCATCAATAAAAAGTGTCGTACACCTCGCGTTTATTGCATTCTAATTTCTATCTTCGTCTTTATAAAGGTCAACTCACGCAATAATTCAAGCCTTTTGACCATTCACACTAGATAGGCTTCAGTGAAGGGGCACAATTCTAACTCGTTTGGGTATTCGATATTGCCCCATATGGGACTCAGTAAAACCCAGAAGTGATACACTGTTGCATTCAGTCAAAGTGAATGTTGGGTGTGCTCTCTTGTCGAAAGGTGAGTTTATCTTCAACGATGTCAATGAGCGAACGGGACGCTGCAGTCAATCCGAAGCGCAATGGTTAGGTGATAACCGATTTTTTCTGGCGCGCTATGACTTGAACAATATGTGGTCTTTACTAAATCATGTCTGGCAGCAAGCCACAAGTATGACTTCATTGCGTTGGAAGTTTTGAGGACGTTAACAGGCCCACCAAGATCACACTGTTAGATTTTCGTCCAAGGGGTACCCAAAGACCACATTTACGCGAATATCTGACCTTAGAAGCGTTAGACCCAACGTTACGCAGATTATAGCCAAAATATGTTAACAAATTTTTTAAAAATACCTCGAAAGAATTGCATGCTCTGAATCTTCCCTAGGCGGTAATTTGAATGACATCATTTTACATTTAATGACAAAGTCAAAGCTTTATAAGAAATTAACATTTTTTATAAGATTTTCATGTATGTGACTTACATTCCAACATCGTTGTTGAGAAGGTTGTGCAGAACTCACTCACTAACACCACCACGGTCTTCCAAGAATGCGTATGATTGCTAGAATAGGAGGATATTGATGTGAATGGTCGAAGAAAGCGAGCCATGAATGAAGCGTTTGCTGGTATCTAGACGGCCGAAATGGGTTTAACTGTGAAAGAGGGCCGGTAGCGGACCCGGTAGCACAAGTGAAAAATGACCTCAACCAACTTGGAGTGCGAAAATGGACGCAGCTGGTTAAATACCGTGGCAGCTGGAGAGGCTTGTTGGTTGAAGCCCAGGTTCATCCTGGACTGTAGCACCATGTAAAGAAGAAGTGGGTAAGTGCGTTTACTCACAGGTTGAACGTCTCAGATTCAATTCCTTAACTGACATCTCACATAATTTTTACAGCGCCATCTCTTTTGAGTTACTGACAAAACTCAACGATTTAACCTATGATTTTCTAGCTCCTCCACATCTTGCTGTCCGAAGGAGTCTATAATAGTTTCGCTTTGCTCACGAGAGACCAAATGCACGCACAACACAAGTAGTTACTGAAAAAGCAAGGACTAACCTGGTGAATTTTAGGTTAAATGCTACGAAAATCATCTAAGTAGGTTCTTCAGTATAACAAAAGGTTGCTATATATGGTGATGAGGTCACTTATTAGCTATAACTGTTTAAAAAATCGCAAGTAGCAAGATGTGACTAATCAATGACATTATATGCACAGGTTGTGATGACGACATGAAACTGGAGGTAATGCCATTGTCCTAACCGCTTCCACTGGAGAAGTGAAACGTTTGAAAGCAATTTCGTTCATGACCTATGTAATATTTAAAACAAACTTTTCTCTCATTTTTGCAGGTTTAAAGTACTCGCCGGATGGCTAGACGACATTTAATGAAGTAGGTTTCACGTTTTTCTATTACTCTCTAGACCTACATATGTACGTAAGAAAGGGGTATACCCTGCCAACACTTCAAAGTAAGCTAAGGTTAGATTTCTCTCTTTATCATTTAACTTTTCGAACAACTGAACATTGCATAGTAATGCCTATTCGCTAACCATACCCACAGTTTTAATAACCTCATCTGGATAAATTTAAGGGTTTACCAAAATTGAAATCACATGACTTCAGAAAGTTTATCACTTCTAAAAAAATATTAACATAAATAAAATTTGATATAAAAAAATATGCAATGCCCGCCCGTTTTTTTCGGAAAGGAAACGTAACCTTCGGAACGCGAGTACGACTCACACCTGATAGCCTTTATTTTTATATCGCTCCTTTTGAACATTACGTACTTTTAAGTCTGTGAATATGCAAACAAACAGCAACTGTTGAAACGCAGTATGATCCAGTTATCAGTGCCCAAACGCCTTAAAATCATTGTCGCACAAATTTCCCTTGAAATTCCCTTCATAACAGTGAACATCACAAAAACTACTGTTCCGTAAAAAATGACATTTAAATATTTTACTTACGTTTGGATTCAACTGAACTGGGTTAGCCTTGCATCTTAAGGACGTATGTATGATTTTATGAAAATTTAACTTTAAGATCGAATAGCTAAGGAACTTTAGCATACACTACGAAATGAACAGAGCATTAACAACAATCGAACAATTAACGAACATCTAACATTTATGCATAAAGAAAATTAACATAAACATTACACGAGCATACGGATAGGATGAAATACAGAAATGGTCGGGACCCGATCATGGCATAACAAGCGTTCTATGGAAGACGGATGTGGATACATTGAATGAGTATGTATGGTGAATGAAGAATGGGAATAAACTAATAAACAAAAACGTCAGCAAATTCAGGACATGCCCGATGGCCACGCGAGTAGAGTGGGGGATGATTACTGTGAAGGGTTATTAAATAAGAAATGCATTTTTGGATTCAAATTAAAACAAAAGCACAATTATGCGAAAAGGACTTTCGAACTGGTTTCGATGAACATGATTGATGCCGATGATATGCAAATGATAAACAAGAAAAACCAACAAACGAGATAACCGGCGGATGTCGGGTATTCCACAAAAAATCGATAAATGAATATGCTCTCAGCATGATTGGTTTATTGAACTGAAATTCTGCGGGATGTGGATGAAAGGTTCATTTGACGGTAGGAGGTTGAAATAATTAACCTTTACCCGTTGACTAGTGTTGTGGACAAGATACTCTCTAAAGGGAATGTGATGAAATTTAATAATTGAATATTTGATGCAAATTACGAGGATTCTTAGAACGAACAGATTTTTTACAGGGTAGGTTTTGTGGAATCGTACTGGATTTATGTATAGAATGCGGCAGTCTTTTTGTGATGGGTTAGCAATTGATACAAGTTCAAGAATGTCTGTTTCCGACACTCAAAACATAAAGTTTTTATACTTTCTTGGGAATCTTGGATTTAGCACTTTGCCTGTCTTTCACAAGTTGTACAATTGAGAAGCATGCACTTTGTTAAAGACAAGTTTCGTCGGTTCTATTCGATGATCCGTTCAGACTTCCAAGAGGGTGCCACAAAATCAACGTCTTCATAAGAATATGCAAGGTCTTTTGGTTATTTTGACACTGACAGATGTTTTACGCTCGAAATCTTGTCAGAAAGTCAGTATCATACATTTACGGAAGGAAATGAGTCAGTTTGTGCTTGAAAATAAATAAAAACTTATTTAAAAAGTGAGTGCTGTACGGCCCAAAGAATTGATTTTTTGAAAAGATGTTTTGGCCGAAAAAAAAACACACACAGCGACTGCTGTACGCAAGTTTTTCCAAAAAGTTCGTAAGAACTGGATTCTAGTGGACAACACTCATGGTCTCCGTCATCGAACAATGCGCATAAATGAGAAAGTGGCTGATGTGGCTGAGAGTGTGAGAGTCAATTCAGGTACATCAGATCGCCATCAATCTCAACAAGTCAATAGCTTGAGGAGAATTTGGCACAGAGATCTAGGATTTGGATTCGTATACAAGATCCAACTGACTCAGTACTTAAGATGACTGACTATCCGCTTCGCTAACACTACGCAGTTTGGGCATTAGAGCTTGAATTAGACAAAGGTCATCTTCTCTTAAGGTCTCGGCGGCTAGGTAAACAAACAAATTTGCAGCATCTGGGAATCAGAAGACCCAGACGTTAGTGTTAAGAATCCGATGCATCAACAGAAACCGACGCATCTGGGAATCCGAAAAGCCAGACGTTAGTGTCGAGAATTCGATGCATCAACACAGAGCGACGGTGCTGCATGCGGAGTGGTGACAATTTTCGAGGCTGGGAACAACGACAGTAGGACTTACAATGTTTACCAACTTTTTTCAACAGACATTAAAGACATGACCACTTATGGTTAAAAGAGAATGGCCCATAAGCCCCAGCACCCATTCCAGAAGCAAACATTCGCCCACCAAAGTCTTTAACCTTGTTATCAGCCGCCTTGACGATGACAATTGGTCGCTCCAAAGCTGCAATTTGCTTCCTTTGGCCGACCAATAGTCCATAAATGCTTTAAGCACTTATTACCAATATTGTACAAGTAATCCATGAGCTACAGCTCGAAACAATCAACAATGTTTTTGAAAATTTGGATGACAGAATGTGCAACTGCGACGCCAGCCGAGTCAGAAACTTGAACGACGAATATTTAAATTTTTTTATTGTGATCCACTTTTAAAACGAACTTGCATATTGTCTGTTAAAAAGTTAAAATTTCAGAACAACAAGTAGAGTACCTTCCCAAACCTTACTTTATTATTTAAGAATATTATAATAATAGTTCTAGCAGAGCTCTAAATGAAATAATCCCACTTATGGCGGGGGTCTAGAGTGTAATGCCAACTCTAATTGGCGAGAAGTACGAAGCTCACGTATGGCGGGGGTCTAGAGTGTAATAATAATAATAATTGAGTGGGACTACAGCCCATAACGGACCAGAGCCTAGCTTCTACAACAACTACTCGTGTTGTGCATGCTATTGTTCTTCACGATTAGAAGGGACCTACAGTTTTTTGCCGATTCCGAACGGCGAGATTTGAGAAGCTTTCCATAGACAATTAATACTCTTTGAGTGTTGTCAGCAACTCGAAAGAGGTGGTGCCGTGAAAAATTGCGAGTTGTCCCGTCCGGGAATCGAACCCAGACTTTCTGCGCCGCAGTCGATTCACTTACCACTGCGCCACGGCGACCACTAGAGTGTCTAGAGTGTAATGCCAACTCTAAATAGCGAGAAGTAAGAAGCTTTCTCACGAGAGTTAATACTCTCTGAGCGTTATCAGCAAAGCGTGAAATTTTAGAATGAATGAAAGTTAAGGGACTTACACTTTAGGGACTTCTGATGCTTGGAAATTCTAACTCGCGCTTGACCGGCCAGGCTTTGCAAGACTTTTTCCCTTTTTTTTGCTGATTTTATGAGAAAGGTTTTTAGCGCATTTAAAGATTTTGGTGTCATCTGGAAGCACTATTACCAAAGTCCCTACTAAAAATCAAAGTCCAAAGACGTAGGCGCCTGAATTTACCAAAGAAGTTCAAACTCGCGAGTTAGTAATAAAAGAACAATATCTTTGAAAAAACATTCGTCTGAATAGAGAGTAGCCTTGTTAAGTCGGGTTTCAGAAATGTCCTGTTCCGATTTAAAACATAATGAAATACGTATATTTTCAACAGAAATTGACAAGGACAAAGAACGCGTCCTAAAGTTTTTGCGATTTGGGTTCAACTCTTAACCAATGGATCCGAAATTAAAGATAAAATTGGAAGAAACATGAATCAGCAATCTATGTACATGTGTCTATCGCAAGATTTCCTTGTATGGTACAATTTAAATTCTGCCCGCAAAATAATGTTCAAACACAAATTTTCAAAAAATCAATGGAGGATGAGAAATATATGCGAAACGACCCCTAAACGATTTGAAAGTTGCATTTTTTTGCACCAAGGACACAAGAAACAATAATTTTGAAAATAAAAAATGTATGTATTTGACAAGAGAAAAAGGTTGATGATTCATTTGTACAATCAAATAAATAAAAAAAACTGACAAGAGAATATTAACAATAAATGAAAGATTATGATTGAAATGAAAAAAAAAACTATCTATCGTTGAAACTTATTATCTAACAAAACGACAAACAATCCAAAAAAGATTTTATTCCAAAAAAAAAAAACAATCAATTAATTATATATTTATATTTATATAACGTAATGCAAGTATATAATAGATAATTGCAACAATCAACATTCAATCAATTAAATGCATATATCTATGTATATAGTAATGAATATGGACTATTTAAAAAAAATGTTAAGTATATATCTTCGTACAGGAGTATAAGAGAGTTCCGAAAGAGATCAATAGTGACACTTACCAATTTCTTCGGTTTTGTAATTTTGAATTACTTCAGCCAGTTCTAGGTTACCCGCAATAACAGCAACCTGGTTTTGAAAATTGGAAATACAAGAGAGAAACGTGAGTCGATTTTTAAAATACGGATTTGATACACAAATCTCTGACGAAAACACAAAAAAAAAAAAAAAAAAAACAAAAAATACAACAACGATCAAATATTATTTAAAAAAACACATTTACAGTAAACATTAAAAAAAAGTACAAAATTTACATTGCAATGCTTAATTTTACAGGCACTTTGATTTGAACTTTGATTTTTGAACTTTGTATGTCGGTGGACTACTTGGAGTTTTCATCCATATCAACCTAAAGCTATTGCCCACAGCAATATACAGGACCAGTGCGTCACCTACTGTTCTGTTACAGAATTTAGAATTGTCCAAACTAATATTTCATAGTCCAAGGTGACAGTCAACCCTTATTCAAAATTGTCAAAAGTGATCGAAAACAAATAAGCATCACATTCCACTCTTTGCCCCTGCACTTTGCCGTATTTGCTCGCTTCTAAGCAGCATTTGTGTGGCTTTTGATGGACTCCCAGTAAATGGAGGACTTAACTCATTAAGGAACATCGTTGAATTAACTCAGAAAGTCAAAATCAAAGGTAAATATTGAAAATTTTATTTGTTAGACAAAACTAGTTTACATGTTCAAAAAAAAGATTTTAAATTCGTCTGAGATTGAACATGTGAAAAAATTCTCTTGGGACCTTAATTTAAAAATCTGCATAAAGTATTTGTTTTTCGAATAGGCAATAAGAGGCGGTTTCCCATAACATTTATGATCAACAAAGAGCTTAATTGCGGCTAAAAGGACGACAATTGTGAAAACAAAAATATTCCAAAAAGTAGGTATGATTTTTACAACAGATTGTGTAGCTTGTCTTATATTCCAGTGAATCACCTTCCCAGGTATTTATTGGAAAGCTACTGTCATGTAGTATGACTTAGCTTCGACATATTCAACTTTCTAGAGCTTTTCCGATTGTTAATACTCTTGTTCCATTCTCGAAACATTCTATAAACAATCACCTGCCAAATTGATGATTTTTATGCTCTATGATGGTCGCACAAGACCAGCATTGAAATCAGCTGTTAATTAATTGAGTGGCACGACAGCCCCCAAGGGAACAGAGCCTAGCTTCCAACACAACAGTTTTTTGCCGACTCCGAATGGCGAGATTTAAGAAGCTTTTCATAGACAATGGATACCCTTTAAGTGCTGTCAGCAACTCGAAAGAGGGTCGACGCACTTACCCACTACGCCACGGCGACCACTAACTTGTCTTATATTCCAGTGAATGATCTTTTAAAGTGAATTATTGAATAGTTTATTGGATATTTCTGACTAGTTGGTGATCAGTATGTGGAAGTGTAATCTACTGAGCATATCGCCAAAGAAAGTATTGAAGAGAAAAATAGCTGAAGGTCCTCCTTTTTTTTCAAATTCATGGTTCGTTTCGTTTCAGAAGGAGTTTGTACGGCTTAAAAGCGGTAGAATTCACTTGGAAGATAAATAACCTCTCAGACAGCCAAACATATTTAAAAAGATTGAAGGCTTTGATCGATAAAGATCTACAGCAAACGCGTGAAGAGTTTGTAAATACCGCATAAATTTGGATACCCCATGAATGGAAGCCAAGAGCTGTTGAAATGTAATTTTACATGTCTGAAATGCAGCTTTGCCTCGGATTGTGACTGGTGATGATAAGTGGCTTCATTACGATATTCCAAAAAGTCAGACATCGGAAGGACCGCTGTCATGACTCATCGTCGTCGACCACGCTGACTATTCACGGACAGAAAATTTTGTTATGTATTGTTATTTGATGGAACAAGCTGAGTGAAGTGTGTTATGATTTTCTGCAGCCGAATGATCATTGCAACATGGTCTGTCTGACCAGACCAATTGTGATGAAGTCGAAAATTGGTTCAATTCATGGACAGTCCAAAAGTCGACCGACTTTTTTGACATGGAATTCATGCCTTGCAAGAAATAATTCTGTCAAATCAAGGCCAATATTTTAGACATATAATTTGTTATAGTTTTTTTTTCGAAATAAAGCAGTGATGTTGAAGCTGATTTGTACATACATGAGTTAGGGATCTTTTAAAATGAGTTTTGAACATGTGTACTTCATAAAGTTAGACATAGAAAGTATGGAAAGGTTTAAAACGTGGTCTTTTTTTTGAGGTTGGGAAACACTGCACTGGAGCGCTCAGACTCAAACACTAGTCCATTGTACTACCAGGCAGTAACCTTCATTTACTGTCGTTTTCTAGTTTTCCGAATCCCAGCAAGCACTTCTGTGATAAAGAACTTAGGTTTTCAGCTCCCACCACATCAGCGCCAAACAGCCGCCACCTGATACGAGCAAAGGCGGGACCTTGACGGAGAAAGTGCTCTGAAGTGTCTTCACCTTCTCCACAGGCGTCGTAAAGGGTGCTATCACTAAGCTAAAGCAGACTTAGGTGCTTAGCAAAGGTGAAGTGTCCCGTTTGTATGCCGACAAGTTTTCGCACGCTTCCTTATTGCGTTATGAAACAGGTCTAAGCGTTGGATAAGCGCTTACATCGTCCTGTTCTCGTTGATAATTAAGTGTTAAGTGCGTCTATTTTTTTTATGACGTAACATATAACACTATTGTAAATGAACTTCTTCAGTTGACTATATGTTTTGACAGGAGTTGAAGACGACGACAAGTGTTCGATTTACTTTAAAAAAAAAAATCGGTTGCAATATTGTTATTAAGGAGTAATCGATTTTTGACATTCGTTATGTGTCCAAAACGTACAGTGAACCGTTAACTTCAACTTGAGATAGCTCCGCCATTTTTAAATATATTGAAACGAGTTGACTGTGGGTACAATATAAAGGAGGGACTAATTAGTTCTTAAGAGACGATCTTTATTCGAAAACCAAATCGCCAGTAAACTGCAATGAAATTTGAAGAAAAATTCGTTTTCCGAAGTAGGTGGCAGCACATTGGACAACTTTTCATCTTTATATACAGCTTTTGTGTTCGTGAGGTGTATATCCTTCTAAAGTGTGTCACATATGTATGTACTTGTAGGCGGACAGTACTTTTCGCTGATTTCAAAGTGTGAGCAAAGGGCGATTTCTACATTTTCAAAAAAAAGAAAGTTGGAGTATCAAAAACGTGTTAGACAACACATATATTTTTTTCGAATCAGTGCATCACATACGTAGCTCGTAATCCAGTAGCAAAAAAAAAAAATTAAAAACAACCGACGCCTGTCCACGTAATCGCTAGAACTTAAACACACTTTCAAAAATGAGAAAAAAATATTATTTGTGGAATATTTACAAATTAAAACAAAAGCCACAACAAAATACCCAAAAACAAACTCAATGTAAATTACAAAATAGCAAAACGAAACCAATTAGGAACGAAAAAAATGTACAAGATATAAGGACAGAGTTACAACTACACTAGAGACTAAGATAAAAGTTAAACAAAACAAAGGAACAGCAAAATAAAATAAATTGTTATTAAAAGTAAATTTTATATAGAATAGAAATAAATACCTGATAGGGAGTTTGATTTGCATAATTAAGTGCCTCACGTTGGGCACCCCGAAAAAGAAGCATTCTAGCACAAGCCTCTTGGTTGTTAACAGCGCATACATGCAATGGTGTATTACCGGAAGCGTTACGGCCATCCATGTCCGCACCATAAAACAATAAATGTTCCAAATGGTGGACTAGACCATGTCGGCATGCCTAATATTATAATTATATAGAAATTATACTTTTTGTCTTAAAGAAATACATAAGTTTTGTTTTTTTTGTTTTTAGGGGGAAACAAAGTTGTTTTTAGGTGGACAGTAAAGATTTTCAATTTTTTGATTGTTGAAGTTTTGAAGTTAGAAGAAGTTAGGAGGTCGTTTTAAGAACCAGAAAATTTAACATAAAACCGACAAATAGAAGAGAGGAGAACTACTTTGAGGAATATTTGCTTGTCTTTAATATTTCCATCACCTTAAGGTATTAATTCTGTAAATAATCTACTGTGAAATGTTGCCCTCTAAATACAAATGCTTATGGTCTTCAGAAGATTACTTCAGGTATTGCATAGTCATGATTTGAGTGACGTGGCGATTGAGTTGGTATCTCTAACCAAAACAAGGTTTAGATCTGTCTAACGGTATACAAATAAACAATTTGGAACCTACAACAACTCCCAGAAATTCTAGATGGTCCAACAAAATTTTGATTTGACTGATAAATGCCCGAAATTCTTTGAAATATGATTGCTTTCCTTTTATTTCTCTTTGTGCCAAAAGTCTAATCTGGCAGGGGCGGATCTACGAAAAAATCCCGAAATGCCCAAAAATCGGATAAGAAATTCAAAAATGAACAATGCCTGTTAAGCCAACAATCCTGAAGAGAACAATCCCGGAGACCACCAGACGGTGGTTTGAGCCCTTAGCAAGCCCCCTTCTAGTTGTCTTTCTGGCATTTTGAGTATGTGCAGGATTCGGATAAAATAATACCAATATTTTAATTATTCAAAGAATTATCATGTTTAAGGATTTCGGGACTTTGGGCGTCTCGGTACTTGGACCTTTGGAATTTTGGACCTTTGGAATTTTAGACCCTTGAAATTTTGGGTTTTTTGTCATTTTGGGCATATCGGGATTTTTTCCCCATTCCTGATATTGGACAATTCAAGATTTTGGCCCAATGGAATTTTGGCTTTTGGAATTTTCGACTTTCAGAATTGTTGTCTTTTTGATGTTTCGACCTTTCAGAATTTTTGCGATTTATGGATTTTGCCCTTTTAAGATTTCTGTCATTTCGGGATTTTTGGAATGGAAAAATTTTGGAATTTTGGCCTCTGGAGAGTTTGGTTATTTTGGGATTTTAGTCTTTTCCGAATTTTAGTCTTTTTCCGGAGTGCCTTCGACTAGCACTGCAGTGTTTTTCGAACTGAAATAATGTTAAATTAGCAAGGCTTGTCTTAGCTTGGGCAGATCGCGATATACGTCTGAGATGTCTACATATGCGTGGATATCCAGGCTGTTAGTAAATTTTAACATCAGCCAGGCTGCTAGTAACTTTCTAACATCACAGTAGAAATTGACATTGATTGAATTGACTGCACACAGCTTAATCAGATGTCCGAACAAGAAAACATTCACCTGTGGTCTGTTCTAGTCTTAAGAGGCATCGCTGGGGACTATAAAGTTTTGGATCTCGTAAAACGCGACACTAGACTGTGAGTTGATGAAATCTAACGTACGACCGTACCTACCTTACAAAAACCTTAACAATGGATGACAGCCATCATACAAATCAGAGTTTTCACCGATCCAAAAAAGATAGAGATCACGCGGCCTAAATTTCCTAACAAGATACAAAATTAATACTACGGCAGGAATAGATGCTGAACACAACTTCTCCTCTTAGGTCTTTATGAAGAGTGAGAGAGAGAGAGAGACCTTAGGCTTATTTTACACTGTCGTCTATTGGAGCTGCCTAGTCGAGGAATAGGAGGAAATCGAACACCTCTTCTGTATCTGCTTACACTTGCTTCAATGAGGAAAGCCACAGGCAGCACCTCCTTCTTCAACAATCCAAGTGATCTTTGTGAGAGATTGTACAATGCACTGTTTAAAGTTGTTGAAAAATTTGGCTGACTTTGACTTAAAAAGTATTCATTTTGTCTTGTAAGTCACTTCCTATTTACCTAACCATCTATTGTTGTTAACTCTAAAGAACAGACAACGCACTAGGTACGTCGGGTTAGACGACAATATCGCTGTAAGATTTTACGTCATTCGCCTAGAGCATAGCTTGTTATCTAGCTTGGAACACGCAGCAATCAGTCATTTGGGAGACAGAGCGATAAAGCCGATCCCAACACCCTCGTGAAAAGACGTTGTGGACCATCAAGCGACAGCGAATCCGATTGCTAGTCAGCTCAAGAGAAAATACTGGTGAAGGATGAACTATTTAGAGTCAGTGTGGAAAGAAACTCGTCGTAGCCTGGTCCCCAAGTTGAAAATCGCTTAGCAGACGATGTAATTTAAGTCGAACCGTATAAAAGAAATACAAAATCATGAGATTGCAACACCTTTTCATTTCCTTCCAGCCCAACGATGTGTCCCTCTGCATTTCAAAGGCAACATTTCACACAACCATTCGCAATAGTCTTCCAGTGATGTCTAAAAATAAATATTTTACCTTATTTGTGCTAAGTTAGAGTGGTCAACAAAAAAATAATCTATCGTAAACCTTTATCACGTATATCCTTCAAAACAACCGTGAATCGTCCACCATGTCCATCTTCGTAACCGCTCACCACCAACACTTACCTGATGCACCTCCTGCCAGCCCTGATTATCCTGAATGCCGAGCGTTGCATGATCGTGCAGCAGGCTCTCGGTTATCTTAGGATCACATTTTTTCGTCACGGAGATGTACAGTGGAGTGATGCCGCGGCCATCCTTGTAGTTGGGCGATGCACCGAGCTCCAGCAGTGTGCTGCAAAACAGATAAATGCCACAACAATCAGTCTAAATCCATTTCCATCAGTTGCCAACTATGCTAAGACTTCTTATTGAACCACACACAAAAACTGATCCTTATTCGCGCTGATTAAACTGTTCGCTTTGCCCAAAAGGGGCTTAGCGTCGCATACCCGCCAGTGTCGCAGAAGTAACTCGAAACATTCGAAAGGTATCCGAAGCACGCATATATGGCCAACACTTTTTGGAATTGCGGCAATAAAAAGCCGCCTTTTGGCGTGGCACTTGTCGACTCGTTTCCTTCGCACTCTCTCGAGTGGCGCGCGTACGCTCTGAATTGAGTCAAAATTAACTTCCATCAAGTTGGCGATTAATTAGGCGATAAGTGCTGTATGGCCCAATAAAAAGAAAAGTGGTCGACAAGTGATTCGCCCATAAATTCACGGGGACGTGGATTATGCGTGCAATGAGCGCGTAATACAAACAAAAATGAGATAAGAGCGTTAACACTTACGTCACGGCTTCCAGAGAGTCCTTCTCGACGGCCTTGTGCAGAGCGGTTGCTCCGTCCTTCGTTCGGTAGTCCAGCAGAGCACCGCCATTCACCAGGGCGATGAGTAGTTTATTTGGTTTCTTAGCTCCGGTGGCCACGGTCAGCGGGGTCTCACCACTTTCCGGGCAGTGGAAATTCGGGTCCAGCCCTTTGGCGCACATTTTTGCGATTTTCTCCACGTGGCCGCCGTTGATGCATTCGAGGAATCGGCGCAGATTCGCTCGTGTGTGCAGTGCCTTTAGCTGGCGTTCATCCAGGTTCAGCATCTTGTAGACGCGCCGCTTGTATTTCAACTGAAAGTGAACGGCAACCGTGATTAGTCAAAGGTGAGGAATTTTGAAAAAATTTATGATAAAGTTATCTATGTTGATCTTGCGGGTGAGGCAGTGTTGCGTGTGCGTGAGATGTTGGCAGGGTACATGTTGTGGGAGGGGGAGAACAAACAGATCTTCAGAATTTCACCGAGGTTTGCATAATTCTGAGATAAACTCGGCGTTGTTGCGATTTGAAGGCGTGTGGCGAAAGTAAGTGGAACGGTTTGGGCTTTCTGTGGTAGGAGCGGGTGGGTTACATAATGTATGAAGCCTGAGAAGAAATCTGATCAAAGAGCAATCGTGACGAATACTGTGACTTCGAAAAGAGTGTCAACTGATACGCCCATCACTTAGGACAATCCAGAGAGGGGTGTCAAAAGGGGGAGGCAGGATAGGGTTTCATCATGGCGGAGAAGCAAAACAATTTCCTGACAAGAATTGCTCACGTTGACTTCGATGTGATAAGAGGTATTTCGCACATAAAATGTTTCGTTTTTCATTTTTCATTCATCAATTCAATTATGTGCTATGTTTTGATTTGCTTAATAAATATGTGCGTGTGTAACTGGAAAATGTACAATTTTTCTGGCCAAATATAAGCTCACAAATCTATGTCACGATCTGCGATCTCTTACTCTGTTTCATCATTCGAATATTATCCACCGCATCATACCTTCACACAGATGCACGCAACATAGAGTCGATAGACTGAATGTACCAAAGTACATAAAGGACCAGAAGCTACTTTAGGTTGCTCCTTTACGACTCCGACTACGGGATAACATTCTATAAAGGTGCAGGGGGCGTCCCCCAGGGATCAGTGACAGGTCCTTTACTATTGAATGTGATGTGCGCTGACATTTTGCGACTCCCAGTACCCAAGGAAGTCTCGACTTTTGGTTTCGCGGACGATTTTTCTGGCTAAGAAATAATGGTTTGTATTGCAACGAAGATATGGAAGTGTTAAAGAACTGGTTGCACTAAGACCTCGCGAAATAGCAGCAGATGTGCGCTGGAGACGATAATGAAAAAATTCAGGGAACACAATAATACAATAAATGCCTTATAAAATATCTGTGAGTTATGACTGGTGCTCGACTGTACTCATGTAAGAAGTCAACATCAACAAAATGTACTTTAGAGACTTATGTTGATTATCGGAGAGGCATGGTTGGGAGAGTTCAGATAGTTCAACGGGGCACAAATATGGCCTGACGTCGCAAGTAAAAATACTGTGACTGACGCGAACTGCAACCAACTTCAAACTGCTATAATTTCTTAACCGTTACTGACATTGAGCTCAAATACTGATATTTGACAGATAATTTTGTAGACTACAAGACTTTTAAACGCGTTTCAGTTGTGTTGAAAAACGACTGATTGCTTTGTATTTGAATGAAAAACCACAAGTAGCTACTCGTATTGCTTATATATATCAGCTCCTCAACGTGAATAAATCATTTGTGGGTCGAACCATAGCACGCTACCGTGATACTGGCAACGCCGCAAAACGCCATGTAGGTGTTCATAAAAACAACAACATCGGTAGGAATGGTTTGGAAAGTGAAGGAAGAAAGGAAATCCGCAACGAAGTGGAAGAAAAATGGCTCGTGAGCTCATTGGAACGAATGCAACATGTACCGAAAAATTAGTTTAGGCTTAAGCCATTGAAGTTTCAGAAAGCACACGGTCTTATACTGCAACAGAAAAAGGTTCAAGTCGAAACAGCGAAGGAGTTGCTACCCTTGCACGAAAGTGGTGAGTTGCCGAATTTGTTTTTTTTCCGATGAGTTGCCATTTGTTATCGAGCAATATGTCAAAAAACAAAATAACCGAATTTAGTTCCCAGAGAGGTTCTTCGAAAACTTACACCTTCGAATGACCATCAGAAAGCAGGTAGCACCGATGGTGATGGGTCGGGTCGCTATAACCACCGATGCTCGCTCTCCACTCGCAAATATTTAAGCCTTAGCGTCAAAATTCATTTGACCTTACGCCGAGAAACTGTCATAAAGGCAGTATTGACGCCTTGGGCAAAGAAGACTTAGCATATAGCTCTAATATATAGCTCTAATAAAGAGCGCGTAAACCAAGATTTGTTGAAAAACAATGTTCTGACATTTTTTTGTCATTGATTTTGAAAATTGATATATATTTTGCTTTCGCACAATAACATTTATCAAAAATACAAATTTATGACATTTTAAAAAGCTGGAGTTCGAGTCATTCATCGATATCCCAGCTACAAGAGTAGTGCGCAAATCGCAAACCTAAAATCGAACCTAGACCTTCTGCATGTGGGTCGACGCACTTACCCATGAGCCACGGCGACCACTATCTGAATTGAATGCCAGAAAAACTTTGAACTAAATTAATACTTTACGCCGTTATTTCCAGGAAAATCTGTACAAATCCGTCTTGCCCTCGGTGCGATACGATATGAAAAGGAAAGCTCCAGAAAAAAACGTTCAATGTAATGATGAAATCCACTGTTAACGATGTAGCAGTAGAACTAATGTGGGCCCTGTGGAATTTGGAACGACAACGAAATACTTATTCCCTTAAAACACCCCGCGTCGCGACTAAAGGCTTGAGTACGTCCCTAGCGAAGTAATGCTTAGTGGCAGTTTCACGGAGGAATGAACGATAAGATTCCCTGGGAAGTGGCTTTAGTCAGTCGGAATCTAGCACTTTCGAGTTACATCGATTTTTAAAGTGTTTAACAAGAATGCTTGAAACACAAAATTTTGTGATTTTCTCAGATTTTTGGGCACATCGGTGTAAAAATTTTAATAATGGAGACGCGACTATTCCTTGCAATTGCAAAAAGTGAACCTCAACTTAATATCAAAAGATATCAGGTTCACATATAACGAATGTCATTAAGTTCTCAAGAATAATAATAGCCGAAAACACTTCAAATCATTATTTACCTCTCAGGTTGGCAACCCATGTAAGGTCAATGTTAGCTTTCATCCCTGACGGTCCTAGGAGTTCTGTTTCCAGTCATCCAACCCAAGTTCCCTTTTCGCTTGGGGTTTATATAGGAGGTTCAGTTTTCGTCTTCTCCGCCAACCAGGAAGGCTGGGATTTGAAGACTCTCTTAGCTGAAACGTTGTTTTCCAATGTAGGATGACGGTATTTTGCCTGTCAGGCTACATCCACATCTTTGCGTCTTCACTTCCATTTGCCCTCAGACAGGACCGTATAGTCGTCGTACAATTTTTCTCTCAAAGGTCCCAAAAATTTGCTCAGTCTTATTGCTTATCTACCAGGTTTCGTGTAATAAGATTGGCAGCGTCTTGTAAAGCATTATCTTGGTTCTTTGTGTCAGGAGTTTTAACCGTAGCCATTAAGGCAACTCGAAATTGGTTGCAAAGTATGATCCTTAAATGAACAACTTTCACGAAGGTTGTCGTTTGCAGCGTTAACGTTAGTCCTGAGGTAGATTAACTCTATGAGCTTGCGTACACAGGTGATCACTCTCAACCTTAAAATCATTCAGATTGGTCAAATTGCTGGTTCCTCAAGGGGTCAGTCCTGATAAATTATCATCAAGACTTTGGGTCCATATATCAGAAGAAATTTATAGATGAACAGTTTCAGAAGAAACTAGCGCCGAACAACAGCGTCCCTCTTTTTGAACATTGTCAAACATTTTTAATTTCATTTGGGTACATTGTATTTTTACTCTTTCTACAGTAAGCAAGCTCCTCTGGCCTTAAATTGATTTTCTACATCTAGTGATAAATCAAATGATTCAATCAAGGACCCTGGCCACATAAAAAGTCTCTCCCAACTATCGTACAGAACAAAAAAGTCCCCCAATCACATTCACGGCTTCGACTTTCTTATGAAATAAATTAAATTCACCTCCACACAAAGTTTTAAGCACCTTTCAAGAAAACCCCGCTTTTATTGGCAAAAAACTTCCATCTCGCACCCATGTGCGCCTCTGCAAGCAAACACTTGTGCGTCTGAAACCATTGACTTACCTCTAAATATCCGACGGGGCCATTAAACGGATAATCTCCCAAGCGTCGTTCCTCGTCCAGAAACTTTCCGGCTTTTCCATTCGAAGGCGGACAGAAGAGGCCATAGTTGAAACTTTCCTTAAGTTCCTGAAACGAGAAAGGGGTGAAATATTTGGTTAGACTCTTCACTTTTCCAAAAGAAAATTCGATCAAGAAATGCAAATTTTGGTCATCAATTCGGCGAAAGTTTTACGCTGACAATACGCCCGCCCCTTCGGTAAGCCACCCATTTCAACTGTGCATTGTGTCACAGCCACACCCCCACTCGCATCCACTCGTAGCAGTTGGTGCATTCAACTGCCGACCGGGGCGTAGCTTGGCAGGCGGAGGGAGATGCATTTGAAGTGTCATTATATTCCGGACTCTGATATCTCAGAACGGAGGACACTTCATGAGTCCCCCTCCTCGCTCTGCTCCAAACACCATAGGCGTTGTCTTAATACACTTGACCCACAAAGTTTTGAAGTTTTTCTTGTTTTATTTTTCTGTGGATTCTGCCCACGTCTTTGGGGCACTTTAACAACAAACGGGCGTGAAGTGGTGGTTGGGGCGATGCAGGGAGCTTCTGCCTCTTTGATGGTTTTATTTAAGTTTAAAAGGCTCCATATGTTCGGATGAGCGATGAGGGATGTAATTACATCCTTGGCGTGTAATGATAATGGAAGCAGACATGATGGATGAAAGTGCCTGCTGAGTGGCTTCCAGTGAGAATATGTGTGTCGATTGTTTAGAGGGATTAAGGGACTGGCATGGTGTAATAGAAGCTTTATGATCATATCAAGGAGCGATGGGCGACGTCTGAAATTGCAAACTTGCATGAGGATGAAATAAGCGAAACAAAAAGGATTTCCACTCTTCCTGATTTAATATTAACTTTGTGTAAAATTTTTCACAATTTCACTTTAGCATGAGAAAAAATTTGCCTCAGGGGTGCTTTTTTTCTTGGAAGTTGGAGAACACTGTCCTGGAGCACTCAGACTCGAAAACTGGCCTACATTTAATTTAATTCATTTGTCTTCCGAAGGAATTCCAGCAAGCGCTTCTGTGATAAAGAGCCTAAGTTTTCAGTTTCAACCACGTCAGCATCTAGATGATTCGAGCACAGACTGCACATTGACAAAGGCAGTGCCTTGCAGTGTCTTCACCTTCTCTGCAAGTATAGCAGAAAGTTTCATCACTAAGACCAGGCACGCTTAAGTGCTTGGCGAAGGTGAAGTGTCCCCTTAGTACGCCAACAAGCCGTCTGCAGTCTTTCCTGCCTAGAGATGACAGAAATGATGCGGATTTCTTGCTAACATTTGGGAGCATGCCTGTATCCCAGAAAGTCAAGCCAACTTCGATTGTGCTATCGAGAGACCCAACCGTCGACGGAAGCCCTTAAAAAAGTCGCGGGCGAGCCCAAGGTGGCTTAGGGCCCTATGAGTGCCCCATAAGTTCATCGGCAATCTTGATCAAGTGGTGTCCCGAGATTTAGCCAAGTCTTAGCGAATTCGGTCTACCGACCAAAACCAGGGAAAACTTGTATTGCTTTACTACCTCGGAAGGGGTTAGAGGGTTGAGGCCTTAAGCAAGGCTTGGCTGTCACTACAGATGTAGATACTTGGCGCCTTCCACCTTTTCTTCACAATATAGTACGTGGCCATTAGGATCGTTCCAGGTTCGGTTTTGGCCAGAGCCAGTCCTTAACACACGGGAAGTTGACTTTCTCTGTGTTCAGGAGCGGACGGTATGTCTGTGAGAGTAGTGTCATAGGAGATGAGGTGCGCGACGTCATCAAAGCTGCATACGAGTTGAACCAAAGACCACTTATTTTTAGTCAGAAGGCCCTGATTGTGCATCTCATGTTGAGAACATCAAGGTGAAGGAAGGAAAGGGAGATTCAGCAAGAGCAGAGCTATTTGTGCTAGGTCAGGGGTCTTACTTGGAGGGTGTTAAAACCACAGTTTGGTTGATGACTCACAAACGTTGACCGAATGCTCCTTTATATCTTGCCGGGAGATAAAGTTCGATGAGGACTATACAGATTAGGATTCCCCGAGTTCTGATACGGCAGCGAAAATAAAAATAAGGACACGGATCAAACTATGAGCCAGCCTGTACTTAGAAATTTAAATTAGAAAGTTTTGTCTTCGAAATGCAGGTTAGGATATATTTGCTCCAAACTCGTTGTTGTAACACTCGAATACAAGACGCAATCTACCAATAGGGCCAATAGGAAATAAAAAAATGTCCTGAAGGCAAATTCAGCTTTTTGACTTAACTAAGAAACTACAGAACTTTAAATTGGCGACAATATTTCGACTGGCGGTCATTTTGTTAGCTGTTGCGTGTTAAACACTTCAACACGAATGTACTACCGCCTAAACAACACTTCCAAATTGTGCAAATTTGGCCCAAAATAAACTTGCCGTTGATTCAAATTTTTATAAGCGAAGTTTGTTGTTTGCCGGATGACAACCTTCACCGCCTTATTGCCGAAAAGATTGACTGGAGGAGAGGAGGACTGACGATATTACCCGATAAGATCTGGTGAATATCAGCAATATTAAGAGCTTTGGCGAGACAGTGCATATTCAGTAGCATTAAGCGACCTTTATAAGGAGGAAAATAAACTGGACACGCCATTATAAGCCACGTACGGCGAATCGAATAAATCTGTGTTGAACAGCCTCAATACGTAAGGAATGTAATATGTGAGAAGGGGAGGCAATTTTGTTAGCATATTTGAGCATTGAGAGCACAAAAGTTACAGAAAGGACAAATGAGAGGCATATTAGCTCTGCTAATGGTATCATCAATGTGAGAGCAAAAGTTCAACTCTCTGTCACAGATAACGCCAAGATCCCGCAGTGACGAGACAGAGAGAACAGTTTTGTTGCCGATTTTATAGATTCGCGGTGATAAGTGATGAAAGTGATGGCTTGACACTAAGTAGGAATATTGTTTAAGTCACGTTGCAGCAGTGTTGCATAAGCCGGTTGTGAAATAAGCTTCATGTCATCGGCGGAGATGGACATTTTACAACCTTTTATTATGTTACGAAGGCAACGTTGTTAATGGACAAGATGAAAATTAGCGGCACAAGGCTCCAGAGGGGGCAGTGAACGGTTTCGATGAGGTACCTCTAAACAATACTTCATATTTACCGTTTTTGAGGTACGATTCGCATCATGCTATGCGAAATATCTAAGCACTTTCAATTTAAAATGGATCCATTTGGCTGAAATTTTGTCGAAGGCCTTGCCAAAGTTGTTCATTGCCATTCTCTATGCTTCTAAGAAAATACCTTTTGTAAACACCCGCAATGACCAGTAATGACTGCTTGGCTATCAACGAGCATAGATATTCTGTGTATTGAGTCTGTTTGTTTCATGAAACATGTTAGGTGACACTCTTCTTTTATGGCGAAGATAACTACCTGAAAGTGTCGTTCAACGGTCTCATGACTTTTCTGTAGATTCTCTGTAGATCTTCAGATCCCCTAAAAATAAGTCCGCTGGACTTCGCAATTTATATTTGTGAAGATGCTGATTATGGCTATGGTTAGGCCATGTAGAGCATATGAACACCCCTGCTCCGGCCCGAAGAGTCTTCGTATCTGAGCCATTGGGACAACGCAACAGAGGACGGCCTAAGCTAAGGTGGCGCACACAAGGACCTCAACCAACTTGGAGTGCGCAATTGGCGGCAGCTGGCGAAAGATCGTGATCCCGAAAGATCCGGGATAAAATAAATCCGCTCTCTATCACAGACCTTTCTTGTTTAAAAGACTTCGTTAACATGGTTTTTGAGTACATAACAAGCTGGCTTGTAGCCTGTCTGAACCCTTGGAATCAAGTGGCAGTCCAAGCTACTCGCTTGGGACACTTTTGCTGCACACAGAATATCCGTTAATGGTTTTCGTTTATTTGGTGACTGAAATACAATTACAGACGCCTCTGCTGAAAGCTCAAAATAATAGATTTCGCCTGATACAGTGTGCCTTTTTCGCAGAGCAAAGAAAAGATCTCGTCTGATTTCACCGACACCGCAGCCTTAAGTCCAATGACACCATCGGCAAATCAAATACGCTCTAAAATTCTTCAATGAATTTCAAACTAATTGTCGCACACGTTCGCGACCCACTCGCTCAACATTCCGCACCGATTGAGGAGCCTATTACTCACCAAAACTATGCATAATTACCTCGAGATACTTTCAATGAAATCCAGCAATTACCTCTGCGAACGGAGCCGCCAATCTGACTGTCAGACACAAGCATTGCCTTCCAACTGTACTCTGAATTCTGGCTCACTCTCTCGGGCTTGTTCGTGTGCTATTATTACCAATTATTCCACTGGCATCTGCAACCCGTCCTAAGGCTACCATATTTGTATCAGAATCAATCCATCTTACTGTTGCTGGTTCTAGTAGTTTGTGATGCTGAATGTTTTCTTCGTTCACTGTTTTTTTTTGTCTATACCCCTTTGTGCCGATACGATATCTGATGCCCGAGTTGGCTTTGATTGTTTTGCCGTCTCTCCTTTCTGTGCGGAGACAAACAAATCGAATCGGTTAATTCTGGCATCGTCGATTGGAGATGGTTGCGTGGCTGCGTGGTGGTGTGGTCTAGTCCCATAGCCAGCAACTGGACTTGAACTATAAGGAATTGCGCCTACAAAGTGGGTCGAGAGACTACTACGTCCAACGCCGCCGCCGTCGCCATCATCATCATCATCATCATCGTCGTCGTCATAGTCTTTGTTGGTGCTATCTATGGCGGGGTAATCGTACTGTCAATTCCCAGAACTGACGAACAAAAACTCTAATTGCTTCAACGCTGACGAGATATTGTATCGATGACTTCTGTTACTCTCGTTTGATGGCGAACAACGGTAAACCGGCCGTCACTGTTCACAGAGATTGTTCTGAAGACAGAGATCGATTGGGGGACGAGTAATTTGTTTCGATCCAGTCGGCGCAGGCTTGTCGCAGACGCTACCGTGGTTGACAACAATTCAAGGCGTCAACTGAATTTTATCTCGTGGTCGGAGACGCTCGAATGTGAGGGAGCGAGAAGAATGCATCTGCATCCGCAGTTGGCCAACTTGATTGTTAGTTTCATTTCATAGACCCTAGCTGCAACCAGTTCCGCCAGGCAGAACATCGTGAAATCTATCCATCTATGGGCTGTGAGCCGACTAGCTGCATTTCAATGGAATGCTGCACGGAGTATCTGTGAAAGAGATTCTACCTGTAAGTATCTGTTAAATGCAGAATCTCGCAGTTATGGTCACTCGCCGGGGAATAAAAGAGTGCGAGATACCATGGCGCGGTAGCATACCAAGGAGGAAAAGATCTATCAGCTGAGGGGAAGTTGAGATCCAGGAAAGGCGCACATTGCAGAACACAACATCGCAACGCCATGGGCTCCGGGAAGGCGACTGACTGTGCAGTGAGAAGAACTCGATGCCGATGACGCGACACACGGAGGAGGAGCACGACAACGAAGATAAGGTCAATGACTAGGTGCTGTGTGTGCGGACCGTTCTCCTATTGTGATTTTTCTTCTGTCCCCTCACTCGTTCGCGGAGGTTTTATAAACGATTTATTTTTTCCTTTCATATATTTTCATCACTCGTCTGTGTGTGTGCACCCAAGTCGGCGAAAAATATTTCAGAAATATTTCAATCGAGTGCACTAAGCTCAGAAGTATTTCTGGAATCTGCTGATGAGTGATGGAAAAATTCGTACCTGAGAAGGGCTTGAGTTTGTCATGAAAGCTCGTCTTTGAGGACTTTTTCATTGTCTGTGATGGCACAATGGAACTGAAAGACTTCAGAGTTATAGGTGAAACATGTAAACTGGCAGCGTTCTCAACTAGTTCTGCGAATAATTGATGTGAACAGTTGGATTGAAGTCCTTGAATTTTGCAGTTCCATGGAAGTTTGTGCTTTTTGAAGCTTAAGGCACAAATCTGCATGCAATTCACCACTTGCCTACGCAACCGTGTTTCAATGCAAACATAGATATGGAAGCGTATGTTTCCTGGAAGCAGACATTTTATGAGTAACGTGGAAAAGGCACGCTACGGTGCTCTCAATAAACTTTGGAGCCAGCTATTTGTTTAATACTGTTAACTACTTAACAACTTCCAGGAATATTGAAAGGGCAGAGCAAAAAAAAATGTCTTTGGTGAATGGGGAGATACACAAAGTCCTTTTACATGATGTCACCGATGAGTGAAGAGTATTATGTAGGTTCTCATCATTCGGAAATTTTTAAGAACTTTTTTCTGATGATGCCTGTTTAATTAATGAGCTCCTGGTAAAGGAAACACATGGTACAGACCCAATTAGGCCAAGTTAAGCCCATTTCAATGCTACGCGGTTCAAGGATCACTGTTCCTTTTACCTTGAGGCAAATTTCACTTTCTTTGACTTTGCCTCGTCTGAGTTTCACATGAACAGAGGAGATGGGAAACGCTTTCCTTCCTCCTCCTATCTCTGCGACAGACAGAAGGCGTTAATATAAAGTCTAGTGATCACACCGGTGAGTGATCTGATCGCTGATACTCTAATATGATCGAGCTAAACGAGCGCTCCCAAGGTTTGATTTGTGCAAGATTAGCACGGTATTTCGTCGATCTTAAGGTTGATATGATAGCGTGCCATGTCTACCTTCAGCATTCCTACCAAGCTCATCAGACTGTGTAGGATGACAATTAACAATTCTCGTTGCTCCGTCAAGGTCGGTAATGAACCCACCGAGATCTTCAATGTCAAAAAGGTTTTAGACAAGGCGACGCACTGTCATGTGACTTCTTTAACATCATCCTTGAGAAGATCGTGCGTAACTCACAAGTCAACACCAGAGGCACGATCTTCCAAAAGTCCGTTCAACTGCTAGCTTACGCTGACGACATTGACTTGATTGGACGAACACAACGAGCCGTCAATGACGCGTTTGCTGGCATTGAAGCAGAAGCGGCTAAAATGGGTCTGGTGGTTAATGAGGGCAAAACGAAGTACATGCTGTCATCAAGGAAGGACGCACGGACAGAGCGTCACACTACGCAGCAGAAATTTCGAGGTAGTCAAGGACTTCGTCTACTTCCACTCCTCGGTAAATAGGGCCAAAAGCATCAGTACCGAAAACAAACGCAGAATCACTCTTGCCAATCGCTGTTTCTTTGGGCTCAAGAGGCAATTGCGTAATAAAGCCCTCTCTCGAAGGACTAATCTGGCTTTGTATAACAGCTTGATCATCCCAGTCCTCCTTTGGACGTTCCTAAAAGCGGATGAGGAAGGAATCTTTTCGAGAGAAACTGCGCGATTTTTGATCCTGTTGGCGATGACGGCGTCTGGAGGAGAAGATTCAATGGCGAACTTTATAGGTTGTACGGGGGCATGCGACTGGTCAAGCGTCTTCGGATACAACGCTTAAGGTGGCTATGGATACCACTGCTCCGGCCCAAAGTCTCGGAATCCGATCCATTGGAACAACGCAACAGACGACGGCCTAGTTTAAGATGGCACAGAAGTGAAGAAGGACCTCAACCAAATTGAAGTGCGCAATTAGAGGAAGTTGGCGAAAGTTCGTGCTAGCTGGAGAGGCATGTTGGTTAAGGCTCAGGTCCCCCCCGGACTGAAGCGCTAGTAAAAGAAGAAGAAGAAGTCATGTTTTTTGAGATTGGCGGCACATTATGGATTTTTACCCGTTATGGATGACAGGACCCAGGGATTTGATAGGTGCCTGAATGTGACGTCTAGTCCCTTCCCTTAAACAAAATACTCTACAATGCATTGGCAAACTGAAAGAAAGCTTCAAATTGAGATCCCTGCAGTAGAAACCGATCCTCTCTTGTTCGTCTTCGATCCGTCCGTAAAAATTTTCAGAGAAACTTTTATGTAAGCCAGGCTGACAGTAAGCTTGTTAAAGAATTCCTCGTCGTTCGTTTGGACAATGGTTGAATTGCCGTGATTTCCACTATTGCCTTGGTGGCGGAGATCCCTGCAAGTTCCCTTCTATAGGCGGGACATTTCCTCTTTCGAGATGCTGACAAACCTTAATCTCCTTTTCGTATTATGTATTCTGTTGAGTTCTGTTTGTGCTTTTGGGACAAGCTTAATTTGAACAAAAAGTCCTTTGTTCAAATGTTCAAAGGATGTTTATTAAAGTAATTACAAAATAATAATGATTTTTTCATTTTAGAGCTCATTTAAGCAAAACCAATGAAACTTTTTTCAATTCAGTCCCGGTCCCAGAGTCAGCCACAAGCATAGCCCAGTTCTTGCTGTGTATTTGACATTGAGCGAGAACTCGAAAGTCAGTAGTGAAATTTACACATTGCTGGGTTTACAGCACTAGAACGTAAATAGGCCCTAGTGCTGTAGTATAAATACTATTACTGAACTTGGGACCTGGTTAAGCCACCACAGCCTATTTACCTACCTGGGAAGATGCAAACGTTTACTATCAGTGAACCCTGAGATCGGAGAAAAGGAATGCGCCTGTGTGTTCTATGTTTCTATTTCCACCTACTGTGTGACTGGTTTTCTAGCCTACCTCCACCTTTAATGTACACTTCATGTTTTCCTCTACTTCTGGAAGAACTTTCTTCCATGTTCTATAAGTTCTGGCTTATTCTTGATTTCCACTTGCAACAATTGCATTTATAAACGTACAAGTTCAATATCAAAAGAAAACAGGAATCAATTCGAAACATTCTCCCTGGTTGTCTGTAAGGGTCTACTGTCTACAAGAGTCCTCCACTGCTGATCCCCTAGTTTATATTTCATTTCGTATCTGTCTACTATCAAACATTGCAAACGAACTCAATGATAATCGCATCATCATCACCAAAGACACAACCTTCCTCCAGTTGCTTGTGTGGTCTGACTTTCCTTCGCAATATCCCCGTTTCTCCTTTCCCCCTGAAGATACCTCTGTTTAACTGACAAAAATTCATTCGCAAGACAAAGCACTTTATAAGATTTATGCGCATTGATTCACTTTGAAATTTATTTTCAGCCCGTCACCCTTTTCATTCAAAAACACACTACGGTCGCCGTATCCCCGGCACGCACACCCTAATTAGAAACATTCATCCTGCTGCAGTCAAACCGACAGCACCACCCCAAAACTTTCGTTTGCATAAGGGAGAGATGTGTGTGTGTGTGTTGTGCGCACAACACCAGTGGGGATGTGCGGGGTATCGACCAGAGACCAGGCACTCCAACCCACCACAAGGCGAGCGTGAACACAAACGCATCCCCTTTTGATGACAATTCTTGAGCGAGGGTGACACGGCGAACTGTAATTTGTCACGATTCGTCTGTGCTAAGATTTTCCCCTTCGCCCAACTGCCACCCCCCCGGGCTGTTGTTAATTTATGCACTTTTCTATTTATACATTCGCGCTTAGAGTACAACGTCCCTGTGGAGGAGGAAGATGCTTCATTTGAATGAACGATTGGGCTGGTCTGGCGAGCTTGATAGTGACCACGGTCTTGAATGCGGCATCTTTCCGATCTACCACCGTCAGTGGCGTAGTTCTGACGGTTTCTTTCCGTTGGGCCTTAACTTCACTCAGAGGTCATTGGCTGGGTGTTCCTCTCCGGTGTGACCTCAGTGCGCGTGTTTAAGTAATTATTCGCCGTTTTGGTGTCCTCAGGCGAGGAGTTGTGCCAGTTGTGGCCACTATCTGCTTCCGACAGGGTGGGTTAGTTGCAGCGAAAATATTTCATTACGAGCGACTGTTGGTGGCAGATCTCGTTTTTGGTGGCAGTGGTGGTGGTGGTAGTGGGGGTGGGGCCCCTTTTAGTGGGCGCGTGCCCAAGTCATTATCACCCTCTCGGAAAGCAGCAGTCGCACAGCTTCTGCTTGTGTTAGCATCTGCAGATAGCAAGCGCTAAGGTGTTTCGATTATTGATAGTGTCTTGTTGGAAGTCGGTAATGATGTACATTTTCTAGATAATTACAGCAACACACTGAGGTAGGGTTTGCGTGTTATTTGCTATGTTCTTGATAAGGGGAGAATTTTACGGAATCGCTTTTACCTTTTTATCTGCACATGTTTAAAATTTTAAATGAATGGTGCAGAGGACTAGGGGCGAGGGAAAGAAGTTGAAAAGCATTTAATTCGACGCGGATAAGAGGACTGAGTTTTGAATCATGAGAAATGCCTCAAAAGAGACAAACTTGAATAATTATAAAGAAAACGACGTTTCAGTTAAGTGTGTGTTGTTCAATCTGGGAAAAAAAATTCAACGAAAGTCGTGTAAAGTAGGTCTTGGCACAAATATGTAAAAAGCAGCCGCTTAAGCCGAGTCTGTGCTGATGCCCTGCCCTGGAATATTCGCGGAACAGACTTTCGATGACACCACATTTTTAATAGACTACCAGATTTGCTCGAAATGGGGCGCCGTAGTAGTCAGTATTGGAGATAAAGTTCAAATCTCATTTGAGAAGTGATTGGATGAGCTGGATATGCGCTGACAAAGAGGTTAAAGACTACAGGCAAATGGGAATGCTGTGAGCAAGCTATCTCGTCACTGGATGTGTTAATAGAAGATCAGAGTTGTTGTTCTAAAACCGCTAATCATTTCACAGATTTTTTGAAAATAAAAAAAAACATTAAAACCATTAGATGGTCAAAGGCATATTGTAAACTCCAAACGGTACACATTGATAGTTTCCCAATGAAAAGTGCCAACCGCTGCAGCAGATTGTTTGCTTTAAGGAGAAGAGGAAATATTCTAACAGACACTTTGCAAATATCCAAAAAAATAAAAATTTTTATAGCTTGTGAAAAATTTAAACAAGAACTGATGGAGTGAGCACAAAACAAAGTACACGCTGTCAGCAAAGAAGGATGCACATCATCGATGTCCCGGACAGAGGGTTTTGCAACTGGTGAAGTAACGCCGCCAGGAAAACTTCAAGCACATAGCTGAGATACAAAACATCAGCCATATGACAGATTAGGATTAATTGATTGGCACTACAGCCCACAAGGGACCAGGGCCTAACTTCTACAACAACTACTCGTGTTGTGCATGCTGCTGTTCTCTCACGAGTAGAAGGGACCTACAGTTTTTTGCCGACTCCGAACGGCGAGATTTGAGAAGCTTTTCATGGACAATTGACTCTTTGTTGTCAGCTACTCGAAAGAGGTGGTGCCGTGAAAAATGCGTGGTGTCCCGTCCGGGATCGAACCTAGACCTTCTGCGTGTGGGTCGACGCACTTACCCACTGCGCCACAGCGACCACTTAGATTAGATTTATCTAGACTACCCAAAAAAAGTCACTTTTTTGAATCCCACATGAATTAACGCAAACTGACCGAACTACCATCGGTGAAACGCTGCAGAAAACTAATAAACTGGAACAATCTTTGAAGTGATTCAGTACGTGCGATGAAGAAACAATTAAATACTAGAGTGTCCTACGCAACGGACCATAGACGAAGGCAGGTTTTTGACCAAAAACGACTTAAAGGCCTGGAGTATGGCAGGGAAGTTTGTGGTGGGACTGCAACGTGGCCGTATTTTCAATTGGATTCCCTATCGTGCACAGTTCGACTTTTTTAAGGAACCAAAACAGAGTGACAAGAAAAATGGAAGTACCAATGTTAGGCCGCACAAATATTTAGTAGCAAGGAACGAAAAGACGACGCTTGGTTGGGAAGTTCTGATGAGTCCACCGCATAGCCCAGAACTTGTACCCTCCGATAAGCATTTTGTTTGTTTCTCGCAGTTTCACACGTCTCTAGATGGTAAAAATTTGATCGACTGAGGGGCCGCTGAAAACCTAAGTCTTTCGTTGAGTATCTGTATCAGTCCCTTATTTCAGCTGACTTTAAAGTTCCTTGGCATACGGTGAGTGTACTTTGAGTCAAAAAAATTTTTACAAGTGGTACAAGTGGCTTTTCAAAGAAGGTCGCCCTCGACGGCCCAGCACATCAACATACACTAATAATGTTGAGAAAGTGAAAATTGAAATTGTTGGAAAATTGTCGAATCACTACTAGAGAAGTCGGAATATCGGTTGGATCATGCCATGAAATTTTTCGGAAATTTGGGGCATGAAGCGTGTGGCAGCGAAGTTCGTTCGTTAGCTGACGTTAAGGAGCATGCACATGACCAGCCTGCTAGAGTCTTGCCATTTCTTGTTGTGCTGACAAGAAAACCAACTTTCGATGGAAGCTCTGGGCAAGGACGCGGTCAGTCCCAAGGTGAGTTTGGGCCCTATGAGTGCTTCTTTTGACTTTTTTGCACTCTGATGCACACGCCTTTTTTAACTTCAAACACTTTACTTGTGCCATATCTAAGCATCTGTTTCCACCACAACCCAATTCAATTTCTTTAAATATTCATTTTCCTCATGGTCACTCTCCACCCGAAGGGCACTGTCATGTCATAATGTCAAACAAAAAAAACACAGACCAACACACTCATGCGCATGACACCCCTCTCAACAAGCCCTTCAGCAACGCGGTCCCAATTTAATAACAAAACAAACACACAAGCACTCCAACATCCCACTAGCTGCAGGCCAAAAATTACAACCTGTCAAAAGAGATTACGCACAAGAAAAATCATCTAAAAGTTCACATCCTGCAGGTTGCCCATGCAAGGCTGTATCCGGCTGCAGCGAGAGGGCGGTTGCACTGGTGTATCGCTAGCAGTCATTTGGTGCCAACGCGGCAATTTGTTTCGCTCGTCATCCCAGCTCCAGAAAGACGGTCCAAGTTCGCTCCCTTAATCTATTCGAATTAACACAGTCCTGCGTCGGCCGGTCGGCTCCCTGCCGCCGAACACACACTGTAATGGATTGCATTCGTGCGTCAAATAGCGCTTCATTTGTTACACATGCGCGCCAAGTCGGTTTAGATATAAATAACCTCCTAAACTCGGAGCGGAATGGAGCCACGTTGCTGGGGTGGCGGCACGAGTACACTGCACTCGCCGATGATTGAGATTCCGGGAAAGAGCTCGATTGGAGAGCAGAGCTGTAGCAGCAGCACCACCACCACCTCAAGGTGAAATTCCACCCGTCGTTGAATCTATTTCATGTTTCCTTGTTCTTTTTGCATTTTATTGCTGGGTTGCTGCTCGTCATTGTTCTAGGCCGGAGTTGGTGTGTCGTGTGTGTGACTCAACGTGTGGCAACGACTCTGACCCGAGGCGCTGCTTGTTGATCTATTCGATGAGGAGACCGAATGAGGCAAAGGGTTCAGTTGAGGTCGTGCTCGGCAGATGACGGCCCAACCCTGCGGCGCAGTGTACACTGCACGCCTGCTGCACCAGAAGCTGAGGCATGGGGTGAGTTGAGAATATCTTTTTATTCTGCGCGCTCGTGTTAATCTCTGTAGGCCATTAATTCTGTGAAAAAGACACTCGTTAGAGGATGCAGATGCCTGGATGCCTGCGTATGTGTCATGTGCTAGGATTGCATGGAACTGGTACAGACAAGCGGCGTCGAGGTTAAGTCTATGGGTGGTCACTAACAAGCGAAGCTGTCTGCTATGATATGTGCCTTTACAGAATGAAAACGGGAGAGAGTTGGAGCTGAGGTGGGTCACGACTGGAATAAGAGCGGTCGATAGCCCTGTGTCGGAATAGCCTGAGGATAGATTGGTTTCTTTGGAAGAGTGTTTGAAGCCTGTAAAGGGATAATTTTAGATCCGCTTGGATTTCAGTTCGTCCCTAAGGAACGAACTGACTTAAGAATCTCGTGAGGAATGTAATGGAATCAAGGTAGAGGGGAAGTAAGCCCGTCTAAGGCGCTGCCTGTGTTCTTCGTGAGGTGATACAAGTTGTCCTGTGTCAAAGCGGGCCTGTTTGAAACTGAAAAAAGAGGAATAGCGGTCTGTGATTCGAATCCAAGTTTTTTGGTGGGGAAATCGCGCAGCAAAAGAGCTTGGATGCGGTGTATTCGGACCCTACTTCTTTGATGGCGTCCGTCAAAAATTGGTGTAATGGGGTTCAATACGATCTTACGTCGGGTTTGGTGAATCTAGGATACGTGCCCCGAAAACGTCTGCAATGAGCGATACTAATAATAAAAATTAAGCAGCACTGCAGCCCACGAGGAACCAGGGCCTAGCTTTTTTAGAAACTACTCGTGTTGTGCGTGCTATTGCTCTCTCACGAGTGGATGGAACCTACAGTTTTTTGCCGATTCCGAGAGGCAATATCTTTTCATTGGCAATTAGAATTCTTTAAGTATTGTCAGCAACTCAAAAGAGGTGGTGTCGTGAATTCAGTCCGGGAATCGAACCTGGGACCTTGGGCGTGTGAGTCGACGCACTTTCCAAAAATCCATAATGTCGCGTTGGCAGACTGCGGGTAGCTGCAGCAGGGTGAGTCATATCCTACATGAAATATTAGGCGTATGGGAAAGGTGTCCGCGTGCGTCCGGATAAGAAGCTGAACCAAGAGACCACTTCAGAGGAGTCATTGACGATAGTAAAGCGAAAGAAGTTTTTGCACCGTTTCTTGACTGATACACACTTCAGAACAAGAACTGTCAGAACAGTGCGTTCCAACCAGCGAACAGGCTCTGAAGAAGGCGAAGACTGTGTTATCAGCCTGAAGGCCACCGTGTTTTGGGATTTATATCTATACGGGTATCTGGAGAAGGACAAAACGGACTCAGGGTTCTTTTATACCGAATTATTTTGCTGACCCTACTCCGATTTGCAGAAAAGACGGCCGTATCTGCCCGTGATCTTAAACCCCAAGACAATGAACTGGCTCCCACTATCACCGTTGCCACGGTCGAATTATTCGAATTGAGCGACCAACTCCTGCCCCATCCACTGTGTTCTCCAGACTTGATCCCGTTCGACTTTCGTTTGTGTGCAAACTTGGGGTTATTGAGCATTACATCCAACTTTGCAGACCATCAGAGAACAATTTTTTGGAGGAGTTGGTCCATTGCTGTGTCCAATGTACTTGAAACTTGAAACACTTTTTGAAAATAATCGTTTTTCTCTTTAAGACTCAATATTTATCGAACCGCCTTAGATCGATAAGAACCAGTTTTGTCTACAGTTCCTACCTGCCAACATGTTCTTCACCGAGGATTAGCCATCTCCTTGTATCTCCAAGTGGCCCCCAATTAAACTTCACTGCTAATGACTTCAATGTATCCCCAATCATTAGCGGACCATCTATCCTTCGCTCTATAAACACCACTCATGCTCGGTCATAATTTCAAACCGCCTCCGCCCGTCTCTCAAGGGCAACAATAAAGTCCTGACATTAATATCTATCACCGTCAACGACCCTTCGGTGATTCGCTGAAAAGATGATCCGTCGCGCACAAGCCCACAATTGCCATCTCGTTGGCGCTGTAAATAAAATGAAACCGCTTTTACGAGGCGCACTCCAGTTGTAACAATTACTGCGCGTCCCAATCTTAAGAGGTTCACCCAATGGCCGATATTTCTCCCCCTGCAATTATCCATCCATACAGGCGGAGCGGATACCAGCGCGACGCGGTCCATTCATTGGGCCGCGCTTAATGCATCACGGAATCCAGTCATTTGTGCTGTGCGCTGCCCAGCTGCTCTCTCGTCAGCGTGTGGCATTGCAAAACCTCGAAGATCTATGACCATCTCTAGCCGCCATCCCACTCCGCATGTTCCGAAACGATTTCAAGTGCAGAGCACAGAGTTGTGTGTGCATCGGACCCACCGTCCGTTGTGTGCTGCAGGACGCTCGGATTATGGATCATGCGACTGTCTGTTGATGGGGCGTGTGTGTGTGTGTATGCGGTTTTTTTGCCGCCTGTCATCGGTCGTTTGGTCGGTATCGTCTGGATGCACGATGACAGTACGTAAGTCCATCCATCGCTGGCATTAATGTCGATTCATTTGCAGTACTCGCCGAAGTGGCGGCTTTCTGCGGGTCGGTATCTCTGGCCTGCGTGGCGTGCTTATTGTTTGTTTGACTGGTTCGGGTTACAAATGGCGGAGCGCACACTCGATTGACAGTTGTTTTGTGGCCCAGAAATCGGATTCAATTTCCTGCACTTGGACGTCGCGTCTGTCGAGGGGATTAATGGCGAACGGCTGCCCTGGATGTGGGTTTCTGTTGTGCCGTGGATTTATGCACTTCGAGTCTGTTGGTTAACGATAGCTATCGTTGCCAGGTCTTGGGCAACGAAGAGGGATGCGACGGCGGTTGATGGGGTGCACCATTAGCGAGATTGACGGGTTCGCTGAGGCCAGAAAGTAATAAACGGTTATGCTGGGCATAAACGTTGGCCAGGATGAAGGGTGTTCGAGTTATTTTTAATGCGAGAGCTTTTGGGCTTTGAAGATAATGAACCGGTCTAAGAGAGGATTCCAGGGTCACCGTTAAATGGGGCGTTCTCTTAGTTGCCGTGATTCAGTGTACCTCTCCCAAGTGAACCTTAAAGACCGTATCGCAGCTACGAGTACAAGGGACCTTCACATCCCAAAGCAGAGAGGCTGCAAGTCTATTTAATCATTCCAAGTGCTGAGGGATGTTTGCAGGAAACCTCACCACTAGCATCTGCAAACACTGCCACCAACCTCATCAAACAAACAGATCCCGAGAGACATTGAAAAAATTGAGAAAACAGTCGAGCACTGTATGCACCACACGACGAAACCGATGAGTTGGACCACCACCCCGGGCTGACGACGACAACGACGTGTCTCGTCAATGGCAATTTGTAAATTCCTTCAATTTCCTGTCTCCTCTGCGACATCGCCGAGGGCTATGCAAATGTACACACATTCGTGCATCAGCCGTTCGAGACGTCACAAGGATCCACAGCGCCCAATGTGTGCATAAGTCTGGGATGCTTTGGACTCGGCTCACCTCGAGCGAAGGGGATGGTTGGCACTTACAGGTTTGCGCTGTGGACAATGAGATCCATCAGGCGACGTTCCATTATGTTTATTTCTGGAATATCCTTTCCTGCTGCACCCTCGCTCCTGATGCAAGATTACACTGCCTCCGGGGTAGTGGGGGCGGTGGTTGGCTGATGCCAGCCTCTAACGGCAGCCTGATGTTGAACGGAAATTGAAATAAAAATGGCATCTGAAAGATGATGTGGCCTCTGCTTGTCTTCCTTCCGCACAGAGAGGGTTGACGCATTCAATTCTCTGCTGCACGCCTTCACTTTTCATCAGTCGAGCACATTCATCGTGGTCGTTAACACCGACACCGTCCCCATCAGAGCACACCCCGTCCGTGTTCCCCAGCAGTGTCTGTCATTAGGTTGGCCTGCGAGTCGAACTGCTCGCCCGTGGCATAAACACTCATTTAGCCGAAAATTTTCATGAACCTCATTGCCAACCCCTGACTGAGTCGTAATTAAAGGCCCTTCTCCTCGTCATCCCTGCCCTTGTTCTTCCTAATTGACAGTTTGCTCCAAGGACTGAAGGGACGACAGCAGTTGTGATTGGATTTCAAATTAGCGCAACAAGGGATGACGACCAAGCTGATTGTGTTTGTGTCGTCTCGCCGCTGGTTCGCTTCCTATTTGCATGTCCCCTTATCACTGGCCCAGTGAAGATGTGCAAACATTGGGCGTTGTCGCTGCCGTGTGATGGCGCGGCAGCATGTTCACGTTTCCGGAAGTGAGGTGTTAATGAATACACGCCAGGAAGCTGGGCAAATATTGACTTATCCTTAACAATGGAAATCGCATTCGTTTCGCTTTTGAGGAAGGGTGGGCTACTTGCGCCACCACTCGTGGAAGTGTGGACACGCTGGGACGTTATATTTTTATGTTTTAATGATCTGAATTGTGCGCGCCGTTGGGGGTGGCGAGCAAAGAGTACGTTCGTTTGGTAGCATAATTTCTCATTGAGCGGCAATGGCCATTTTGGATATGGATCAGGACTGCGGAGGGCTTCCTTGGATAAAGGGAAAATAATTGGCAACTACTTGAAAACGGTGTGAGTTCAATATCAAACATTAAGGCAGACAATGAGTAACAAATATTTTCCGTTGGGCTATGTTCCGCGGTACAAGTATGCATGAGTAAGCAAACTTGAGATGCAGAAGGTGTCATTGCGAATGGGACGCTGGCACGTTGTAGTTTTCAGGTTGACTAGGCGGCATTTGTCAATTGTGTCAGATGTCATACAACAAATCACACTCTTAAGCGATACTCCCAAATGACAAAATTGGTGAAATAAGTGTTCGATTGGTTGCACATTTTCGCCTGCAGCTACATAACTCGTCATCGATTTGTGACTTAAGTAAACTGCGCATAAACAGTGATGTATGGAGGAAATAGGGAACATGATGGCGTAGGGGACATATTGGTTTCTGGACCATTTTGATATTCTGTAACCGCCTCTGATTTTTGATTCTATCAAACGATCAGTTATTTGAAAAGTGACACGTCACACTACATTTTTTGTGAAGACGGCTTTGTAAAACTTCGGTAGTGTTAAAAGTCTTATTGATTCGAATATGGGTGAAATATCCGCAGAAATACGCTATACAATGCCTTCACTTTAAAAACGGGAAAACGGCAAAAAAATTGTTGAAGTACTCGGGCAACTTACGTTGAGAATGCTGTAAGCCGACGCCGAACCCAGGAGTGGCTTGTTCGATTACATTCCGCAAATTTCGATGCACAAGATGCAGCTGAATTTCGCGACTGCTGGATCGATATCGACTTTTAGGTGATAGCGGAGCCACCAAACGTCAACAGTATGACAGTTTGGAATCATTTAAAACAAGCTGGCTACTCAAAAAAGGTGTTTGTGTGCCACATGAATTTACGGCAGTGGCAGATAAACCATCAGTGAAGTTCTTCCGGAACGTAACGAAAAGGAATCATTTTTGAAGTAATTCATTTATGGGCGTTAAAAAATGGATTAAATAGGAGAATATCCTACGCAAGTGAACATGGTCATAGGTCAGTGTATAACCAGACACGAATTCAATACCTGGACTGAAGGCAAACAAAATTGTGTTGAATCTTTGGTGGAGGACTATAAGGAAATTGTTTATTTTGAGCATCTAGTACGCGGCGAAACGATCAATTCGATACTCTACTGTTCACACCCACACCTCGACAGTAATAAAAAAAATCTGAATAGGGAACTCAGAGATGTCTATCAATGCAAGGCCGCACACACACCTTTGATGACCCGTAAAAAATTGACGCAGCTTGGTTGGGAAGCTCTGATGCACCCAACTTTTAATATATGACTTGCACTCTCTGATTACCATTTGTTTTGGTCTCTCCAGATCTCTGTTGGTAGTAAAGAAAAGTGGACGTCCTTTGAGACGCTAAGTCACTTGGTCGGGTTTCTTACTGATCAATCGAATGGAATTAAGTCCCTGAAAAAGTGCTGATTCCGAAATTTTTTGTATTTTGGTAGAAGTTTAAAGTGAACATGCGCTAGCTGAGCGAACGTGTCAAAAGTGGTTTGCGCTATTTAAAAGTGGTAATTTTGGTTTGGCAGAGGATGAACGTCCTGAGCAGTCAAGAAAGTGTGAAGATGAAGAACTGGAAAACAATTAATCCGTTTGAAGAGAGTAGTAGTCAAAAAACGTCCGGAATATGCGATCAGACGCAAGCCAAAAATTTTTCATCATGACAACGTTCGGCCCCACGTTGCTATTCCGGTTAAGAACTATTTGAAAAACAGTATATGTGAAGTTTTATCCCACCAGCCTTATAGCCCAGACCTTGCCCCTTCTGACTACCATTTGTTCCAGTCGATGCAGAACACCCTCACTGAAATGCGATTCACATCACAGCAGACTATCAAATATTGATTTGATTTATTCTTTGCTGTCAAGCCGGCGCAGTTCATTTGGGACGGGATCCATTAATTTCCAGAAAGATGGGAAAAAGTCATAGCTTCAGATGGGCAATACTTTGAATAATACTATTGAAGATGCTTTTCTTAAATAAACTTTTTGATTTTGATTTTGAAAAAAGAAGCCGCACGAATTAAGTTATAGACCCAATACGTATGTATGTTTGCAGTTTCACTTTCATTAATTCATAAATTCAATTTTAATGAAACCTGCATAGACTCTAAAGGCAAACTGAAAGTGCTGACATTCATTTGCAGTGATAGCGCTATTTTGTCCATGGAATTATTGTCATGTTCCATCTCTGAAAATATTCATTGGACTGTGTTAAGTTAAAAGTCATATAGTGGCATAATATAGTGGAGGGTGTCTTGCAACCCAATTTATTGCCTGGTATCGATTTTTCAAGCATAAGTCAGTGGGAATGGTATTCGTCAACGTCCAAGACAAGTTGTTATGCGCTGGTTGAAGTGGAAGCCGTTTGGTATTTGATTCCGAGCCCCATTTAAATTTTTTTCTCTCAAATTGCAAGACGACATATCCTGTACTGTCATGACTGGTTTAATGAATTCAATTTCGTTGACTAGCTATCACCACATGATATAAGGTAAGATGCGCTAACTTTCCAGATGGTTCTGGTTCTCATTCGACATACCTCATCTGGCATAATCTGGACTAAGCTCCTCACATTGTACCTCACTAGTATGTTTTCCTCCAGTCTGGACTCGAAATCTTGTGGAATCGGAGCACTGGTGTTTATTCTATATGACGTTGCCTTATAGGCCGCGATATTCGGATTTGTTCGACCAAAACGTTGCCATTCTCCTGGAAGGACCAAGGCATTTTTAATAACCTTGGGCATTTTTAAATTTGCCTACATCTCGGAGATTACCTGAGGATCAAGTTCGTCTTAGGAGATATACTGTGGTATAGTGAGTAAGTGCACCACCTCCTGTGTGGGTTGTCTGCACTATCAATTCTCATTTTCGATAGGTTCACTGAAAAGTTTCCCATACTTCGCCGTTTGTCGGTCTTAAATTGTTGGCCGCTTGTGAGAATCACAACAGGAGTGTTTACTAAAGAATCTCATACTTGGTTCAGGAAAGATCAGCTTTGCAGATCTTGTTGGAAGTGTGAACGAGCAGTATTGCCGTTGCATAATTTCAAGGACGTATACAATTTCAAGGACATACACAGTTTGAAGAAGTTTTTAATTCAAAGGCTTCCTAAGTTATGTGCGTTGTACAGTTTCTTTAGCAACGTTTGAGTTTCGCTGTTAAACGTTAAGTTATAGACTCCTGAACACACTCCTCAGGTCCCTTTGAAAACCAGATAGGAAGGTTTTCAAAGGGACCTGAGGAGTCCCCGATAAATGCGCTCTAAATTTAGTCGTTAACCTTTTGTTTTTTAATTTTGGAACAATAAAGTTTTCCACTAGCCTCAAATGTTCGGCCAAAAAAATTTCCTTCAATCACCAAAATTCCATCTCTGCTCAGAGTCAAACGATTAATTAAATTCAATTCAAATGACCAAGTCTCACTGGACATCGCTCAAGTATCGGCTTATCTCTGAGCTTAAGTTTCCATCACTAATCCGCATCAAATGTCACCTCTGGCTATGCCGGATATGCGATTCAGACGCCGATAGACGCACGCGAACTGCTGATGATGAGCACTGAAACTGGATCGGTCATCTGAAATTGAGATCTAATTACCGCTACTGTATGCCTGAGTGAGCGAGCGGTGGCATGTGAGACTGCAGATATTTGTTTAAATTAAGATACAAATTTATCAAAGTGCTGTGTGTTTGCTGTTTGAAATTGGATACAAATTTGCACTCACGAATCGCGCCGAAACTCCAGTTTGCCATTCCAAACCACTCTCCCCGTCCTCCACCCCGCTGTAACATGGGGTGGATGTGACATTCTAGGCAGATATGTGTTGAGAACCGAAAGAAAATGAACACTGATGTAATTTTGCGAACGCATGTCAGTCGCAGATACACGCCGCTTCGGGTACAGTTGGAAGTGCGTGATTTTTTTTTACACGTGAATCATGTTGAAGTTCTGTGGCGTCTTGTTTTGGAGTGCAGTGCATACCTGACAACGTCGACTTGTGTACCGCCGCAACACGAGTGCACGCTGTATCTGCACACAGATGGTATAACCGCGTATGTTGCGTAAGCATCGTGTCGGCAGCGCAGTTGACGGTAATTACTTTGGATCTGCGCTCCTTTATGCTGTTTTCGCACATGCAAGTGTTCGAAGTAAAGTCATCATCGGCGGAATTGAAGGCGGACAAGTTCATTTAAGCACAACTGCAGCTTTGTTTGTAGCCGTGTTTGCGGCAAGCGTGCATGGTGCAATGGAATGCTTCGAAAACAACTATATTCCGAGTCAATCGACGATTTGACGAATATGAAGTGAATAAGTTGCTAATGCTGCCTAATTGAGCCGATGTTTGGATTTTGTTTTCACAGGGAAGGCGTGTACTTTGATTAGACGAGTTTTAAGAGGAGTAGGGGTGAAGAGTGGGTTGATTCATGAGGAATTCTTTTGTGGGGAGTTTTGCAATGTTTGGGGGAGAGATGTCGATCTCGAAGGGGTGAAGTTCGGTGTGTCTCTAAACAGTGAGATAGGAATGTTGCCCATGCTGGGAGAATTGATTATCATCTGCCTTGATCAAATTTTACTTGGGGCTCATACGAAAGCTGGAAAAAATTCACAAATGTGTCCATTTCCAGGTGAACTTCATGTTTTTCTCTTCACACTGGGAAAGAAAACTTTCAGTTTCAGATCTCATGTCTGCTGACAATCATATGCATTGACAAAATTGTTTTCGAAACGCAAGTGTAACAGGAACTTAAGGGAAGAATAATGGACAAAGTGCTTAAGGCCCAAAATTGTGAAAAATTAAAATTTCGAAAATCTAGAAATCATAAAATTTGACAAAACCGCAGACACTTCTGTTCATATACCAAATCCCGCTGCGACTCTAAGCAGCGTGAAGGGCGGTCAAAAGTGGCAGTAAACATTTAAAGGTGTTCGCTGGGATTTTGAATTTGTTTATTTTTTCTTGTGGTCGCCGTGGCGCAGTGGTAAGTGCATCGATTGCGGCGCAGAAAGTCTGGGTTCGATTCCCGGACGGGACACCTAGCATTTTTTCACGGCACCACCTCTTTCGAGTTGTTGACAACACTCAAAGAGTATTAATTGTCTATGGAAAGCTTCTCAAATCTCGCCGTTCGGAATCGGCAAAAAACTGTAGGTCCCTTCTACTTGTGAAGAACAATAGCATGCACAACACGAGTAGTTGTTGTAGAAGCTAGGCCCTGGTCCGTTATGGGCTGTAGTGCCACTCAATTATTATTATTATTATTATTTTTTCTTAGATCTTGTGATTTTTGAATTTTGGACTTTTGGAATTTTTGATATTCTAGGTCGCCAACTACTGGGAGAAATGTCTATTCTCTGAACGCCTGGGTCCTTATCAGTGAGGTTTAAGACTGACAAATTCCACCATTGGAAAAATTTTCACACGACAGAAGATCCTAGAAAAACCTCAAGCGATGCAAATTGACAACTAGTACCTCTTCATCGATTTCATGGCCGCATATGACAGAGTGCATTGTGACAAGCTGTACAACGCCTCGCATGTTCAGCTTTGATATTTCCGTCAAACTCATCAGATTCTGTAGAATGACGATGTGAAATTCTCGCTGCTCCGTCAAGGTCGGGAACGAGCTCACCAAGAACTTTAATGGCAAAAGCATTTTAGACAAGGGGACGCCGTGTCATGTGACTTTCTTAACATCATCCTTGAGAAGTTCTGTTAAAAACTCACTCGTCAACCCAAGAGTCACAAACTTCCTTTGTACAGTTTCTAGCATACGCAGACAACATTGATGTGACAGGGAGACGACATTGTACACAGGAAGCCGTCAATAAAACATTTGCTACTACCAGTTCTTGCTACCAAAGGCGGAGAGAAAACGAAACAAACCCTGTCATGGAGAATGGACACACAACATCGATGACTAGGCCAAAATGAGAACATAAACAGCTATAACCTCGATGTCGTGAAGGACTTCGTCTACCTCGGCCAAGTATACAATACAAACCACAACTGTACTAGAGCCTTCTGTCTGATCAGAACGGGGCTGAGAAAGCCTTTGAACTTTTCGAGAGAAAATTTCTATGTTCAATGTTTGATCCGATTTACGTTGATGGCTTCTGGAGGAGTAGATTCAACAATGAAATCTTTAGGCTGTACGGCGACATAGGCCTAGTCAATAATCTACGAATAGGTCTTGAGAGCATGGCTTCAGCAAGAAGAGTCTTCCAATCCGATCCAGTGGGACAACCCAATAGAGAATGCCCTTAACACTGATGGCGGGCACACATGGAGAAGGATCTCAACCATCCTGGTGAGCCCAAAGGAGGGTACTGGCTAAAGACCATGCCAGCGGTAAAGACTTGTTGATTGAGGCCCAGATCCATCAGGACTGTAGCGGCACAAGAAGAAGAAGAAGAGTAGCAATATGGGTAAATAAGGTGCTCATATGGCTAGAGTCGCGTGTCACTTTTTTCAATAGATGACGTCCATGGAGCCATAGTTTAGAGTTTCCTGAGAAGCAAGGACCACCCCGATAATTCCATCTCAGGATAATGCAATTCCATCCGGTGAGTGACCGCTCACAGTCCCAGGGCGAGGTGGTTGATCAAGTCCATAAACTCGCCTAGTTGCGCTTAGGAATAGCTCCTAATGAGTAAGCGTCGATGGAGGAGGATCGAGCGGCCTGGAGGTCTCACATGTGTGTCCCCGCGACCCCTTTAATGGAACAGGCGGGTTAAATTAGATGATGATGATGAAGGTGATGAATCTCAGGATGTTCTCCAGCTCCATGGGAATCAGAAACATTACTTAAAACTTTCAGCCTAACCTAGAGAGAGTTCTGTGCAACAGCATAGCAGGTGCGTGATGGATTATATTTACTTTTCGATCTTGCAGCTTCAACAGCAGTTGCTGTGTGGTATGAATGAACGACACTGTGCCAATGGCACAGTGAAGAATTTTTCCTTCTCTCGGGCTCAGCGGGAACTTAGTTTATGATCAATACCGGCCAGATAGGTCTTTGCTATGGTGCTGTTGTCTCAATTCCTCCTCAGATGGTTTAAAAGCAAAGCTACTAAAAGATGCCATCGAAGGTGGTAATCATAGATTGAGTGGATGTATGAAGACAAACAGGCAATCATCACCAAAAATTAATCAAACACGGACAGAAGATCTCATCAGGCCAACAAAAGTGATGTTCATCTGATTACAAGTGCACTTACTTTGAATTGTTTCATAGACAACTTTACAAGAGGTTAGGAAGTTCACTTTTGTAGAAGTTACCGACACGAGGATGAGAAGGAGACCGCTCTTCAGTACCTTCGTCTCTTGCAGCAGTGAAGAAAATAGCAATCAAGTACTCTTTCTACGATAGTCTAGCCGAACTAGATGATGTGAGAGAGTAGGAAGGATCCAAAAACAAACTTACTAAGCCAAAATGAATGATAGGAACGTTATTTTTGTTTAGGACTTAAAAGGACCAGCAAAATGTCAACCCCTGTGATCATGTGGGTTGTTGGATTGAGTGTGCTTCAGCTTCTCTGGTCAAGTAGCCACATTAAGCTACCCAAATCTACAATTTATATGGTTAAGTGGAGCGTGTGCACATTAAAACACATCTGACCCTTCCTCAGTGAGTGCATCCACTCTCTCGTTGCCAGGGATCCTATTGTATTGTTCCTTGATGGAGATTGCTGCCACATTCATTCATTATCACCACCTTCAACTGAAAGACGTTGCGACCTCGAGCAGTTACAACAAATATATTTGAGTGGCACAACAGCCCTTAAGGGACCAGGGCCTAGCTTCCACATATATTTTACAGGGAATACGAAGGACTCCTTATATTGGAAATCTCCACTTCGTCCTACTGTCTATAAGAATTCTGGTTCAATTCCGGTGCTCTGTAGCATGTAAAGCCTCACAAGCCCCGACAATCGCACCAGTCCTTTCAAATCAAAAAAATGTCTCTTCGACGAACTTCACAGAGGCACTCCCAACTTGTTGCACAGACTGTATACACACCGCAAGAATGTACTAGAGATTCTTTCATCCAGGAATTCACGATACAGAACAAAACCGTTAAGCAACAAACTTAAATTGCCTCCATCATGACATGAGTTAGTTAGCATCGAGTTATCCATTTCGCCTTCACCCCCTTATCCCCTTACCACCCCGCAACTTGTAGACTGCATCAATTGTGCCATATATCGACACGTAGAACTTGTTGTTACTCCATTTGTTATCTAATGGCGGACACTGTGCGGCTATCGAAATGGACGCTGTCCACCTCCAGTGAATCCCATTAGTGCGACGCGATTGTGTGGTGGCGCGAAAGAAATTCCGCAAACTGCATGTAAGCCACCATCACAATCATTATCATAACCATGTTGTTCTATGTTGCGAACGGTGCTGGTCCATGGTGGAAAATCGATCGTTCACGGATCATCATCGAACGACAACACGATCGAGACCGCAATGGCTTTGGCGACGTGGCGAGAGGCGTTCAACTGTGACGGTGGTGGATGGCCTGTCGAGGGGGGTGGGAGGGATTTCTGAATCCACCTAGATTCTTGCGTGAGGCGATCTCAAAATGGCTGAGGTCTTGGCCGTGACGGGATACCTTTGTGTCTTCCTTGAAGCGGCGATGGTTACGTGGATGGGTGGAGGAGAAGTAGACAGGCACTAGGGGCGTTCTGCGTTCTTGCATTTTCTCATTCTCTTCGTTCCCATCTTGCGGGAGTTGTTCGGGGAGCAATGTGGTGATGCAACTCCTGCTGTCTGTTGGGTAAGTTGTTTTATGCGATGTGATGCGAGGCAGATGAACGAGAACTTTGAGAGATCGCTTAGATCGAGGTAGAAAGGTCATAAAGAAAGGCAAATTTTGAATCATTTCGATTGGACATTCGTGCTTAGTGCACAGCAGTCTTTCAACTAAGGACACACGCAGCGCCAAACTGCATGGTGCAAATTGGGAATTCGCTGCTGCTGGGGTTTGGCAATGACCAATGAATCACAGGGAGTGGCGCACCGCCAATGCACATCGAAACATCGAAAATTTTCAAAAAAACGAAAAAAAACAAACATTCCTGCGACACAGACTGTTTCCCGAAGTGGTAACCATTACGACCATCAGCACTTATTATATCTTGTATTCACATCCTCCCTCTTCCCATGCCCCGCTGATGCACATCCGTGATCTCCTCGAAATGGCACACATTCACATCTCTCACACACGAGTTCCATTAGAACAAAACCATCTCTCTGGCACTTGTGCGCTTTGAAAGTGGGTTAAGACTTATTAGTGTTTGGCAAACACGTACACAGTGTGCAGCAATTTGCGGTGCAGTCGACTCACAAAAACAACACAAGAGTGCAAGAGTGCTGATAGGGGGTGGGGGGACTAAAGGCTTTTAAACGCCCTGTGAGGTCTATTCACATGCGCGCCGTCCAAATTCAGTGCCACTGTCACACCCCAAATTCGGTGTGCAAACAAGCGCTCTCATGGAGCCTGGAATGTCAGTCAAATCCGAAGTAAAAATAAAAAAAGAAAAACCCTCCAAAAACGGTTCATAAATTCAAAAACCGGTCCCTTTATCATGCGCACATCGATTGCCTTGCGCTCGACAATCACTTTTTTTCGGCGGTTTGCCTGGGTCTAGGATGGCTTTCCACCACAGGGGAACTCCCGCTGACCGCCTTGAAATAAATAGACGTAAGTTTCTTGCTCTCCTCTCCCTCTGCCCCTCCCAGGGTGTTGGGGTTTTTGGCAAAGGCATGTTTGCAAGTCTGAGTGCAACTGCAACATTTTTAGATTGCGGCTCCTCTCAATGGACCGAGACGAAGTGCACGGAGCGCAAGAAAGCAAAACCAATCAGCAGCAGCGGGGCACGTTGCCTTGCCCGCTGTTGCCTGAGACTTTTGTCCACTTGGCGCAAACATCTGGAATGTTTTCTCAAGCGCGCGGATTTTGTTTTCTTGTTTTTTTTGCGTTGAAAATTACAAAGAGAACCATCGCTGCAGCTGTGTGGCTTGCGAGTGGTATGCGTGTTGACGACGCGGTGTCCCCGAGGGTGGTGATGGCGTGGTCCTTTGATTTAGTTCTCTGGTGCTGGCACTGGAATTGAATGCTTGAGTGCATGTTAAGGAATTGACAAGTGAATTTTTTTGGATGCGCCGAAAACGGAGAAGTGGGTCAAAGTGGATCAAGGCTGATGAGAAATGTTTTCATTCCGTGACTCCATGAACAGTCAGGCGATATGAACCATCGATTTCGGTTGCATGTGCGGTAGTCCTGCACTTGATTTATGGCTAACGCGCTAGTGGTCGGTTTAATGAAAACCAATTTTTCTGCAAACATGATTGATGAAATAGCGATTTTTTGATTAATAGTCTTGTCGGTGGGCATTTGATTGTAAGGGGGGGTTTAAAGTGTCTCTACCAAAACGGAGGAGCTGAAATTCCTTGAAATGACAACATGGTGTCGCTATTGTGCACTAGGGACATGTGTCTTGAATCTTTAGCAAATTGGTCACAAGTGCGGGTTACAGACTTGTAGGGCGTTACAGACCATAAGCGACCAGTGTTTGGCTTATTCAGAAACTACTCGTGGGCAGAGAGGACTTGAATTACCGTCTCCGAATTTAAGACATTGACAACAAGCACCCTATTAGCGACGTCAGCATCGCAATGGGGAGAAGAGTCCAGGATTTCAGGATCTCTGGAATGTAAATCGACACACACGCTATTCTCGCGACATTGACATGGCAAGCCGTAGGTGACATGAACTGGCTAAACGCAGCATATCAAGGTAATTTTGGCCTGAAATCAGTTTACACCCCAGACCAAGAGCGTTATAAAACTAGGCAAAAATGAAGTAAGTCGGATAATAGGTGCAATTAGGGGGCACTGTCTGATGGGCAGGAAGGAAAGACGTCCTTTGCCATGACTATTATAGGGCCTACCGAAACAAGTAGAATGAAGAATTCGTTCTTTGGTACCTAGGAAGCTTCTCATTTCTCTCTACTCTCTCTCTCTCTCTCTCTCTCTCTCTCTCTCTCTCTCTCTCTCTCTCTCTCTCTCTCTTTACTCTTGCATTGACGGATAACTACTTCCACAACAGTCTAAATGAAGTAGATCAAAAGGAAAGATCAGAAATGCTTTAAAAAATTTACTAAGAGCGTGGAAAGGTAGGCATTCATTTTGCTAGAATACTAGTGGGTCAAAAATTGTCAATTCATCGCACACGTGTCTTTGCCAAGGTACTATTAGAAGTCTAAGTCGACTCCAGCGGATCTCAAACTAATACCCCATCGTGGCCACCTTTAGCCAATTATGTGAAAATTAATCAGAAAGACAGGAAGAGTTCCAAAATTCACAAAATTACAAAATCATAAAAGTTGACAATTAGGCGACAAATTAATAAGGAGGAAGTTTCCTCTTTACCCAGGATAGACCTGCTCCTCAACCAACGTCCCTTCAGCTAGCACGGTCCTTTTGTCAGTTGTCTTTAGTTTCGCACCACCAGGTGGCTCTTCTTTTTCCTTCCTTGTGTGCATCATCTCAGACAAGGGCGTCCTGGGTTGGGTTGTAATATCCGAATTTTTAGCCCACTCCAAGTACTACTTTGACTCCAAGCAGCGAATTTAAACGCGTCATGTGTCTCCTCCCCCAACTAAAGTTAGGCAACTAAGGCTAAAAGCGACTGAATCACACTTAGGCCCATTGTGACGCCATGCGGTATTTTCCTTGATGAAGACAATTCTGATCTCTATGAAGCTATTGTAGTGTTCCACGCTAATGTCGCTAAGTTTACCTAAGTTTTTCAATGAATTACCTGCCTGGGTATGTCTTTCATCTTTTTGCAGGAGCTTTTGCAGTCCCATCGGATCTGCGAAATGACTTCAACCTCTTCCTCATTCCATCTAGCTACCGTAGAAGCCATGCCCTGAGACGCCGAGGCTGGAGACATGTGCTGCAACAGCACAGTGGCCTGTTAAAGGATCCATTATGGTCTGTAGGCGCTCTTTGTCTAATCTGACGAGGCAGACAGAGAGTGCGTCTATCATCTTATGATTGGTTAGCTTAAAATGTATTTTTAGTAGAAGTCACCTTCCAAGAAGATTAAGGATTCGGTACTGGGCTTGGCAAGGTCATCGGCTTAGCAACTATCCTGAATTTTATTATGTCGTCGCATCCATATAAGATGGATATTGAAGTACTTGGCCACCGCATTAAGACATAGTTGCAACCAGAAGGAAGTTGTAGGCTTTAAGGGGTTTTGTTGCAGTCTGGTCTTGTTAACAGATGATTGCATTCTTTTTGGATGCAGGCTTGTTTCTCTGCAATAAATGTGACACTACCGTATGAAGATAAATTGATAAAGAGATAATGGTATAGGTCTAGAGACTCTAGAGAGTTGACCCATCAGTAAATGTACAGAGTGGGTTCATCAGCGACGTGAGTACCCAGTTCCAGTTCGACCTTTTCGATAGACTGGTTGAGTATTTTTTCACAACGATGATTTGCAGAAGGGCGACATCGGTATATCGAGGAAGTAAAATTGTCTCAGGTTCCTGGAATGGCCCTAGTATAATACACTACGGGCTGTAATTTCCCATCTTAGAAGATCTAAAACTAAAACGGAGTATATCTAGTGCCACAGAGGGTGTAATTCTCGCGGCTCCACATATATATACATAGGCACACCTATGGTGCTGCGAAATGAACAGCATCTATGTATGCGATTACACTGCATCCGCAAGCCTTCATGGTCACTAGTTCATCTACTGCTAGGCGCTATAAAACCGGACAGAAAACACTTTCTTGTGGGGTGCCCCCGTGCTCTATGGATTGTTCTAGTGTTTAGGAGGTAGTGAATGAAGTTTATCAGTGACTTCTCGAATCCAAGTCAATTAGATGCTGTCGTTGTCGCATCTGATTCTTTGTTACTGAAAGAACCCCTTAAAATCTAGGAATGCGCCAGGCTTGAATTCTTTGTGATTTTCGATGGTTCTGATGAGAGAGCTGATTCTTCCGACCTGTTGACTTACAGTGGAGATGGGAGATGAGCTGCCGATATCTTAGAGTAAGGGATTAGTAGCCTGATGTGTTGGTCGACAACCTTCTGCAGTGTTTTAAGAAGAAAGGAAATCAGAATTATGGAAAATCGCCATACTCAATTCCATTAAATGCTTTGAAATTTCAGGATATTTTTTTGGCCATTGTGGCACTTCGGGATTCTTTCCTCCTCTCCCATGTTTCTTCTAGACCATTCATGCCGACAAGTCAGCAATCAATTAAGTAGGAAATGCACTATTCAACCGCCAAGCAAAACAGTCAGTCATCAGGACAGCTTGAAGATCCCTTCAACGTCTAACATCATGTACTCCTTGAAAACTGTGTTCGCTTTTTCATGAACTGAAGTAAAAAACCCCAGCTGGTTTAGCTTACAATACGTCAATGTCCACATTCAGCTTTGCTTCGCAGAAGAATGTCGATACGGACCTGCGTTCAATCAATTCCCTGTCGGTTCGAGCAAGGCAAATAAACAGTGAATCTTGCAAACTCTCATGAACAGACGCAGTTAGAACTAGACTACACACTTAGACGCCCATCATCCCCTTCAAGAAGGAATGTAATGAATCTTTCCCCAAATGACTGCCTGCTATGATAACTTCCCCTTCTCACCCTCTCAGAGAACGCACATCGACTTCAGTAAATCTTACATGAAATTTATCTCTAGTCCCCTGGTGGATGTGTTTACGGTGTACATGCAAATGCTTCACAATTCCCCGGCGCATCCTGTGGTCCCATGAAACGTGAAGCATCGCTTATACTTTTCACCGATCACCCAGAAGAAAAACTCGAAATTCTGCCGTATTTTCACTTAATTGGAATTCTCCAGGGGAATCAGGGATGGAACAAGTTTTCCGTTTCTGAGGGCGTACGGAAAGAATGAAAATTAATTGAAAAAGGGTTTTGCAGGCGGATTCGGCAATCCCATGGGAACCAGAAATCATAACAAACGAGAAAGAGGTTTGTCCTGCGAAGGAAAAAAAATGCCCTGCGCTGTAATTCTTTCTCGAAGGAGCACAAATGGTCACCACGAGCTGGGAAATACAATAAAATTCTTCGTATTGCTTGTGCGCGTGTCATTAATGATGACGCTAACGGGGGGTGAGGTAATTCAAGAGATCATCGTGTCGAGAAATCCGATGTGAAGAGGAGAACATGGTGCTCTGGACGGGACAAAAGATTTTAACGCCTTCACAGACCGCTGACGATGGCATAAAGGAAGCGAATTTTATTGCTAGACAGTGGAATTGTGATGAATGGGATGATGCAGGAAGCCGCACACGCAAAGAACTGACCCCTGCAGAGGTCTCACAAGGCAAGGCCATATCAGTACTTGCAGACTGCTGCCTTTCGAATTTGCACACAGGCAGGTGTTTGAAGTACAATAGATTGCCACCCGATACACCCCCGCTGCCCCAACAATCTCCCGAGCAGCACACAATTGCAACCAACAATTCGTGTGATTTATTACAAGGAAATTGTCTACAGAAAACTATTTTACAATCGACCTATCCAGATGCCAGGCATTTACACAATTGCAGCAGCCAACCACAACGACCAAGTGCCAAGGCTGCTGTCCCGGCCGCACACGGCTGAATAGGCGCACATAACTTCACGATAAATTATCCTCATAAAGTGGCGGCACTGGCAGGCGGCGGCAACGAACGATTTTCACACCTGAAGGAGCATTTTTCGAGATACATTTGAATTTTAAATTTTCCACACCCCTTCCACCGCGTGGACGTTGTCTGAAATCCGGTTGAATGCGATACAAGTCAATTTCGTGGCAGGAGAATTCACATCTGGTCACTGGACATTATCGAGGCTTGTCATTGAGACTTAAACGTGTTTGAGGCGAAAGTTGGCAGGGACAGTGTGATTGGTGGACTGCAGGAAGGCGAAGGGCGAAGGTCTCCGAAATCAGCATTCAGTGGCATCTGATTTTGTTTCACTGGGACGCCAAAGTGTGCGTCTGGTCACGTCTAAGGACAGTCATTAACCACGCATCGCATTAAGTTCCCCAACCTCCCAGGATGGAGAAGCTAATCAATTTGTAAGAAAAACACATAACCACCGTGTGTACACATGTCGCAAGTGGTAATCTGATGCAAAAGACCGTCGTCGAGTTACAGCCCCCCAACCTGTCTTCACGATCCCCGCAGCAAAGAAGACCACTAATCGATTATCAAAGATTGTGTGCAGCCACTACTACGCGTTTGCCACACACATGTGCGCGTCGACGCGCATTTCAGGATTTCCAGGAATCTTAGCCACTTCCTAGATAGTTCAATGCACTCTTTCCTCCTCCTTCTCTACGTCGAATGCAAAACTGGACGCACAGCCAGATCAATAGCAATCATCATAATCACAGCCAACCGAACATCAGCGCCGCCGCCGCCGGCAGCCGACACTATCATCATCTCCGACGATATCATCCTCCACCCACAGTGATTACGGCAGGCAAAGTGCCTACAAGCACTAAGTGGATGCCGTTCGAATCGTAAGTGAGGCCCATCTCTTGAATCTCCTGCTGCGCGACGACGCACGGGGGAACGGACGACGGTGATAAGTGTCTTCTGCAGCTCTTCCAGTCGTGTGTCGTCGCCAACGTCGTTATGGAAGTGATCCATCCCAAGGGTGTAGCGCGTTTTTAGCAGATCATCACTAAAGCAATTCAGATCAAGTCTGCATCCTCCGCACATCCACGCGGTGAGCAAATGATTAAGGATCACTCGCCCCTGCCATGGGCCGTAGTTTTTGCTCAATTTAACGCTCATGCGAAGCAGGGCTTCATGATTATAGAGCGCAACTGACCGATGATGGCGGTGGCTGGCAAATTCAATTGCAGGCAACAAGATGTTTAATTAAATGTTCCCAGGAGCTGGGGCAGCGATGCGGTGGCACCCTTGCGGTTGTGTTTGCCTTCTGCCTCCCATTTGGGTTACACACGAGGGGTGGCAATTGAATTAAGGTTAGTTAGAGTGGAGAATTGGTTGGCGGTGGCCGTAGAACTCATGTGTGGCGACTGTTGGGCCCCTTGTTTACAAGCAATAAATTCGTTTAAATAATTGAGTCGCCAGATGGGGGGCATGTTGTGAGCAGAGCCAATCAAAGATGGACGGCGCTGTGGGATAACCATATAGGCGCTGTGTTGAGACTTACCTGAAATGAAAGAAATAACGAAATAGCACATTAGTCTGGGAGGAGGCAATGTGTGTAAGGATATTGTGTTGAAAATAGAGTGATTCAGGGGGAGGTTGCAAATTTTATCAGGCATAAGTTTAATTCTGCTGGAGTGTTGAAGATGATTTTTGAGACTGAAGGAAAGAAGAAACTTGCATTTTTATATGGGCAGACAAAATTTGAAAAAATTAACTTAAAGACACTTTCTGCCCCATCCCAAAAATTCTGGGGCTGACAGAGCTTTGCTTCTACCGAACTTTTAAGAGCATATAGCCGTGCATGTTTTTGGAAAAAGTACCAACATTTTAAAACCCGTAAGCTCAATATTTGTAAAATTTCAAACTTCTGAAAATCCCAAAACTCCCAAGTCTAAAATTCCAAAAATGACCACATCCCGTCCCTAGTTTTGCATTATTCAGTACTTACTCCATATGTAGGATTCTAAGATTTAAAGTAGGAAACTTAGGACTTGTTGTAGGTGCCGAGTTTTTCAGAAATTTATGAATTTTGATCATTTCAGGATTTTGAGTTTTTGAGACATCAGTTTTTCAAAATTTTGGTCATTCGGAGATCTTGGCTTTCTAGGATTTCAGGCATCTTTTTAATTTTAAGGCGCTATGGTGCTGGTGTTTCGGAACTTAGAGCATTTTGAAGTTTTGGCTGTTAGCGACTTCAGGTTTTCGCAATCATAGCTTTTCGGAATTTTAAGCATTTCGAGATTTTAAGGGCTGCCTCTTCAGAACTTTGACTTTTTTGGGATATGTGGCATTTTGGGATTCAGTGGATTTCGAGGTTTTGACATTCCAAGACTGGCTTTTGGGAACTTCGGTTTTTGGGATTCTCAAATTTTCGGGATATTATCTTTTTGTGACTTTAATTTACCAAAACTATTCCTTTTCGATATTTGGGCGTTTCGAGAGTTAGGCTTTTTGGAAGTGTCTCTTTGAGACATTGTGTCTATGGATCTATGGATTTTGAACATTTTCAAATTTGTAGGTTTAAGGTTTTCGGGACTTTGTTTCATTCGACGTTTTCAATTATCGTGACTTAAGATTTCGGGACCTAAGCTCTTCTGGATTTTAACAATTTGATAAATAAAGCTTATCTGGCTAGAATTTCGGGATTTGAAGCGTTTCGGGGATTTGCGCATTTTTAGGCTTTGGCTTTCCACAACTTACTCTTTCTAATTTTAAACCTTTCGAGAGAGAGCTGGCTTTTTCATTTTTAAATATCTCAAGATTTAAGCTTTTTTAAATGTTGAACACCCAAATGTAGAGAAAGGTCTGATTTTCGGGAATCTCTCCGTCGCCCGATTGAAAAATCACCAACTGTTCCATTGCACAGTGAGAATGATCGACGGGTGCTACCTTGTGGGCTTCTCAACGAAGGAAATATTCCATCAAGGATAGACTTTGTTTAACCGTAGGAGGGCTTTGATATTGGCTACGTAACGAAATTCATAAACAACGAGTAATGGGGCAGCGATTTAGCTAGAAATTCTACGGGATCAGAAATAGAGAAGGGTGCAGGGATACTGCATCAACTGGGCTGAATAGAATGGGAATGCTTGATTCTACAACAAATTCCTCCCTGTTAACCTACCCAGCTCATTGCATAAAGGTGTAAAGATGTGATGATAAAGACTAAAGTTCAATCTTTATATCTCTCCGTGTGCCGTCAAGTGGGATCGAGTTCCAAGACCACGTAGAGAACTTCTTCTTCTATAACAAATGTGTTTAACAAATGACATGCTTCTGTGCTCAATGGCTACTCCTCCATTCCAATCCTTTTATATGATGCTTGTCGTCAGGTCGAGAAACGTCCTCACTTCCGGCCATTTCCGGGAGACATTACTCTGATGTCCTCCAATTGAAAAACCCTATTCCCGAGACCACAAAGAAATCGAATTTCAAATCGAATTCCTTCCAGACTTGGCCTGCAGCAGAGAGTTGGCAGGCACTCCCAACCTCGGTGAATTTCTATTACAGGCACTCCATTCACTTGAGTTGAAAAAATCTCTCTCTCCCCGGACCCACTCCTTCAGCCACATTAGACATTGGGAACGGTTCGGCGACATCTGTCAGCAGCCACATGCGCCCCCACACATCACCTTCAGAGATGCTCATCCGAAGGATAATAATCTCTCGCCCTCAGACTGGCCCCCTATCCCGTTTTTCTATTACGATTGAAGCAAAAGTTCACGGATGCCGTCTGCGAGGAAGCGCATAAACTTCGACGACGAGACGTGACCCAGCACCCATTGCGATCTCCCGCTACGTGGGCACATCCCCGGAAGAAGCGCCAAGACCGCGCTCGCGGTGCCGGCTGGAAACGAGTCATGAACTAGTGAATCACGATTTTAATTTCGAATTTAAATTCTTTTCGTATTTACTTTGAACGCCGCCGTTTAATCGATTTTGCGATGAAGTCTTGTTATTTTTCGGATTGGATTGGATTGGAATTGATTGGGTGGGTGCTCTGCCGTGCAGTGGCATTCGTGGGGGATATGTCATGTTCAGGCGACTAATAGACGTGTCATCGTCCATCAGCTGGAAGGGAAGAGCGGTCAGGCTAATTAAAGTTTCATTGGATCGTGATGTTTGCCTTCGACGTTTGCGCTACTTTCCCCGTAGAAGGAGGGAACGAACAGCTTTGTCTTGCCTTTCCTTAAGTTCGTCAGTGGAGTTACAAGGTCGTAAGGAGCAATGCGTTCTGAAACGTGAAGAACGTTAAAAAAGCAGTCATCACCTGACGTGATTTACGATTCCCACACGAGGCCCTGAACCACGCAAGACCTTGAACTCGACCGCACACAATTCTCACGGCAATCAATCACGACAACATTCTCTCGCACTTGGTGGTGGGGCGCATCCCCCCTGAATGTGGACAAATGTGCGCATTTGGAGAGAACATTAGGTCACCGCCAGCTTGGTCAGAATCTCACCGCTGGGCCCACTGACATTCCCAGCATCTGCATACTTCCCACAGAAAAATCGATTATCTCACCGACGCGGCACGCCACTGGGATTCGAGCGCTTTAAACGAGCCGCAGTTTAGCTAATTAGGCCTCAATTCAGTCCCAGGCGGCTCGCCCTTATCCCGCAACCGACGTCGTGCACAACCGCGACTAGTCTGACTTCACGCTCCGTCACTGGCCAGACTGATCCACTCCCTCCCCGGCTGTTATGATTTATGCGCATCGCCCCTGCCCCCTGGACACTTGTCGACTTTGCGGTTCGTGTTCGGCGGCCATTCGAATGGGAATCCGCAGCCCGGATGTAGGGGCAGCATTTATTTTAATTGCAACTAATTATGGTGAATTTTTCATTGAGTCGCAGGTTCGATTTCTGCTCTCGTTCCGTCGGTCGGTCGGTGCCTGAAGTTAATGGTCTGAGCGGCATGCCGTGAGTTATGGCAGAGTGTGAACTTAATGGCGACTGCTCCTTTGTCTCGCCTATGTGGGTCATGGGGTGAGGTCTCCTAGCGTGCTTATAATCCATCTTGCCTGGATGATCCTTGAATGTGCTCTGGAACTTTATTGAAATCAGGACTCTGACTGTCACATCCCGATGGGTATTCAGGTCAACAGACCCTTTATTGCCCGATGAATGATGGTCCTGTTTTTGTGACATGACTTATTGTCTTTGGGGCACAGAGTGGTGTCGTGTGAGCAGCTTGTTTACAATCTGTTTGCCTGACGTTTTTCGTGAATAATTAATTGTCTCACAGCTCCAGTGTGTGTTGACATAAATGAGGTCCTTAATGTGAGTTCTTCGGAGTGGGACATATTTTTAGTTGACTAGAATATCCTTAAATAGGTAATTTTGGGTTTTTTTTCTGGGGTGACATTTCTTGCCTACGCATTTATTTCGAACGTCCATCTGGTATGGGCACACAAAGATTGGCTTACGCTACCCCACTGTGTCGAAGTAGGAGAAAATCTCGCAGTAAATTGTAAAGGGTAATCGCTGATAGCAGCACCAGCTTTGCGATGTCTCAATTTATGTCAAAGTTGTCAGTGACATCATCAAAAAATGCTTCCGCGCTGAAGCCTGTTTCGCTCTGTTTTCTTTAGATCGACGAAAGATTATGCTTCCAGATGTCTTCCTACTCGCAAACCCCTTAAGAATCATAAAATCAGTTCCAATCAAAATGTCAGTTTAACTAGCATTTGGAAAATAAACTTAAACTTTAAAGGAACTGCCCGTTCTTTTCAATATTCGGCCAAAATTGTGCCACACTCCGACTTAGTCCACTTCACCTCCCATATCAATGAATGCCGCTTATGAAAAATGTCCTTCCCACCCCATCCTTTCCAAAAGAAAAAAACAGAATCATCCCTTCTTCAGATTGTCATAGAAACCAATTCAATGCAAACGACAAAAAAAAAAAAAACTCGCCACACCAAAAAAGTTTGTTTACTCAACAACTCTGGTCACAAAGTGTCCCTCAGTTTGAGTCAATTATAATTTCGAAACACAATTCAAACTTTAAACCGATTTGAGTGCCTGCCAACCATTCAAGGACCCCGATCGAACATCCCCATCGTCCACCATTCCCGCATCTCATCACTTCTCAATCCAGAATTGAATTTCGTGCGATTGAACGGATGAAAATTATTCAAACAAATCTCCAAGTAAAGCTATTACGCCTTCCCCAGCCGCCAGAGGCGTCTCATAATCATTTCAAGAGGACGCGCATCTCCCAGAGCGACCGAATAAAAAAAAAACACAAGCCACCCATCACCAACCACCGACTGAACGTTTCAATTATTCATGTCACCGTGTTTGACAGTTTGGTCTTTTTGTGTCTCAATTTTTGTTTTTTTTTTTTGCTTCGACGGAATGAGATAATTGGGTTCAGGGAGAGCTCCGCCCACGCCAAACGAGTCGACTGACATCAGAGGATGTTGCTTAAGGATTCAACGCCTCCGGTTGTCATTATAGAAATAGGACACACCTCGACACGTGTTAACCAAACAAGGAGAACCATCTCGGGGAGTCCTTGAGTTGTTGCAGAGACAAGTGTGAGGCGTTTAAGCACATGCGGCGCGTGCAAACGAGCCTCTGACGTTGCCCTTCGCATTTGTAATCTGTTTGGATTTATTGGGATACCTTCTAAGCCGGCTGCTGCTTCTTAATTTGGCACCTCAAGAGGTTGTAAAGCAATTCAACTTATCACATGACGGACGGAAGCGATATGAGTTGTAAATTGCGTTCTAATAAAATTCCTATCCCCTTACCTTGTCTGAGGGATGCGGTAGTCTGTCAACGGGTCACCCTCAATTTGGAGAAGGGCACCCAGCTTTATCTGGCGGGCCAGTGACCTCTGCGGAAGCTCAGTTGCCCATGGCGGCCAATTTGGAGCGTAAATGAATTTTCCAAAAATTTGTCTTTCACATTCGCGTGCACAATTTATCTTTCGCCGTTGTATTCGAACGGAAGGCGCAAATTGTTCGCGTTTTAAGCTCACAGGGTAAATTAGGCGGTGATTAATGGAGTCCGATGCAGGCGAGCGGGAACGACGACTTTTGAATGAACTCTAGGAAATCTTTAGAAATGAGGTCTCGAAGCTTCCATCGCATGGCAAATGAGAGAGAGAGAAGCGAAATAAATTTCGTGATAGATGGTGTGAACTTTGTTTTTGAAATTTGGACACGTGAATTATTTGCTTCGTTTTCAAGGCTCGAGGATTATTTATGAAGGCGGATTCAAGTGTCAAGACGTCATGGAAGTGTTGTTCCAAGTGAATGAATTGTTTCTGCAGAAACAATGCTCTTATTTGAGGTGTCTACAAATTGTTTGCTGAGTTCAAATGCCATTGCCTATTCAAACTTGCTTCAACATACAAAAATTAGACAAGGTCATTCAGACTGTGGTTTCAAGTTGGCGGTGTTGGCATGTGACATCTCTCAAAGTCATCTGTCATTTGAAGTGTCACAATACTGGTCGGATGTTTGCCATTTAAGGAAATCAATCGCTTAATAATCAATCAATGCGTTAAAGTTATGAAAACTTACTACAGAGGTGATGAAACGTAGTCACTTTTCGCGCATAATTGTGATCATCATAATCGATCGAATACGTAAGAAATCGGTAAAATTGTGAAGAAATTTGAAGAAGCATCACACAAGTTGTACGGCCTGTTCCTCATCGTTATGCAAGGTCAGTCAAAAATGTTGCTGCTGTAAGTACAAATGTTGCTGGTGATGCGAATTGATTGGTTTCTCAAAATCGCAGCAATTGAATGAGTCGTACACTTCAGTATGGCGTTTTTGGGATTTTAAATTTCCATCCTTCTGCAGCTTAATCGACGCCACAATTGAAACCTGCCGACCATTCACACCGCCGTCAATACGTTTCCTTGGTGTTGGAACAACCGCCAATGATCGCAGATTTTTGAAGAAAATTTCCTTCAGTGATATGACACACATCTCACTGACAAGAAAACCCACAAGTGACGCCGTCGCATTCAGACACACAGATTGTTTGGTGTGCTTTATGGTCGAAAGTTGTCATTGGTCCGAATTTCTTTTAAGTGGCCAATGGGCGGACAGTTACAGCCAATTCCGAGTGACATGCCCACTTGACAACCGATTTTTTTTCCCGGGAATTGAAGATTGAGCTTTGAGTAATAAGTGGTACCAATAAGACAGAGCACCAAGCCACACAATTTGACCAATAATGGCCTTATTGCGTTAGAAATTTCCCGGTCTCCGAGTAATTTGATGTTTCAGTGACATGAATTGGCTCAAATTTAGAACACCGTTAGATATTTTTCTGTGGGCCATGTGTGTTTTATTATGCTTTATTTTCGAAACCGAGAAATGAATGACTCTGTATAATCGATAGTTGTGGATATGTTTGGGATCGTCTGGTTTACAGAAGTTGGTCATCGATTTGAATATGTTTCAGTGAAGTCCACACAACGTCTTAAGGCAGTATGCAGGCGAAAGACGTTTTCTGGTTCTTGGTCGCCGAAGCAGGTTCCGCAGAGTTCCTTCAAGGGAACTGCATACCGTTTCCCGTGCTCATCAGTTACGCAATGACTGCTTTCTGCTCCGACAACCACGATGATTCGTAATCCCATGAGCGAGGGGGAGTTAAAAATTATCCTGAAATCCAGCATGAGAACTTGTTGTCGAACTAATCCAACTAACGATTGTGTCTTCGTACATTTCTATCTTGTTCATGGCGAGAGGTCTTGCAGAAAGGGTTTCTTGGCTAATTCCTGAAGTTTTCCATCGCGTCTATGGACATGGGACAATTTATTACAGAATAAGATTTGAATGAAGTCAACTCGAGGCTATCAGTACGGATGGTATCTTCCACTACAGCTAAAACAGTGCTTCCCATATGGCCATTATTTCAGCTTGAAACACGGAAAGTCTGTTCGATATTCTTCGGTAGAGGTCTTGGAGTAAATTCCGTAAGTTCAACCTTCTTAAGTCTTGATGACGAAACTCTGGCCATACATTCCCCCTGATTTGAAAATATAGTATTTGACAGCTCGATAACGTGCCTTCCTCTTCTGATGCATTTTAAGCCAAGCATCATTGTTGAACAGCGGCAGTTCTGTGAGGAAGTTAGAGGAAGCTGCTTGCTTGCCGTCACATCTGACTGACTGGAATAGTTTGTCGGATTTCTGTTTGCATGGTTGTCAGTTTACGTTGGGTAAGTTTTTTGACAAATTATTTCATGCGACCTCGGTTGAAGGTGAATTCAATTGAAACTTTAACAACAAATCGTTTAAGCCACACGTAGAGTAAAATCTGTACATTCATACTAAGGCTACCATAGAGTCATTGTTCCGGCACGCGTTGTATAAGGGGAAATGAAAGATTAGCTTAAATACATGAAGCTATGATGATTGCACATCGAGGTCGTCTATGATAATGCTGCAGCTTAACATGCCACCTTTCACAGAAGCTATAGTATTGCCAGATTTTTAACAGAGGTGTCACATCATCTTCTGCCAATTTGTTACCAAAGGTCTTCGAACACCCAAATTTTTCCTTCGCTCCTGCAAATTATGCGAAAGTCGTTGCTAAGGAGATGGATTGTTGAAGCATGGATACGAAAGGTTCCATGGCTTGTGACGATGCTGACTAGCAACCCAAGGTGGCAGCCTTTCAGTTTTGACCGTGGCGGACACACTGCTTCTAGCCACGAACACCAAGCTGGCGGTTTGGACTGACTATTTTCATTTGCTTCCCAAATGGCAATAAATTCAATTTGACAAATGCTTCAATCATTGGGAAGATTCAGAGAAATTTCATTCAAATAGGCGCCTAGTCCTACACTACCTATCCGTCTTAGATCCGTTTGTGAAAATAAACAGCTGTTCAACCACCGACTCGGATTTCGTTCCTCCTTGACACACCTGTGGGATGTGCTGAAGAAGAAGTTATTCTCAAAGACCACCTCGATTTAGAAGCAGATCGGTGTTATTTTGATGAGATCCGAATTTCTTGAGAAATGAGATGTGAGGTCTGTCAAAAAGTCTACACTTCTCTACTGCCAACCAGATGATGTGGATAGGATAAATTTGTGAATAACCTCTTCAGAAAGCAGTCCCCTTGAGAAAAAAATCAAACTAGACATTATTTCAGTCAGACGCCAAAATCATCTAACTTCGACAAAGTTCACCCCATCCCACCTCATTTCCCACCACTCTCATTGTGATGTGTCAGAAATCATGATCCTAATGCGATTAACGCACGTGTGTATAAATCGAAATCCATGCCATCAGACATCTGCAAACACCTTCGATCCGCTTACAATGAGACAACAGGAGACTCTTCCCAAATCCCTCAGAAATCCTCTCACCCCCATCCCACGTTCACGCATTCACTGACCACTTAATCCCTGATAATGACATCGACATTTACATAGAAACTACAAGCCATCACCCCGTAATCCTCTCTGCCGTCCTTTATTAGCCAGCCAGACAGCCTCAATGATGACCTGAAACGCACACGGTATGTCCAGGGCAGCAGGGAATGAACAGACAACAGTTCTGCCTCATCATTGCCGTCGTCAGTTTCATTGTCAAATCAAATTGTGCCCGGCCAATATAACTTGCGCCCTTGCTCCGCGCTTTAATCCCCCCCCCCCCCCTTTACGGCGGTGTGGCCCAAGCCGTTCATTAACTAATTTTCTCAATTATCTGGTTGCTGCTTGTGATAATTTCCGCCAACGGAAACGTTCCATTGTGTCGGTTGAAGAAAGCAAAAAAAAAAACAAACGCTTCAGGTGAGCAGAGCACATGCGACGTAATTACCTCCACCTATGTGTATCCGTATCTGTGCCTGGCAGAGCTCAAGGTTGCCGTTCAGCCGCCGATACCTCTGCTACAGTTTAGGTTCGGATTTGTTTTGTACACTTTTTTCTGTGGGGTGTTCGTTTCGTTTGTTCGTCGCTTTTCATTCTGCTTCGGCTCGCGTCCGTTTGCGGAAAAATTACAATTAGCATGCAACGGGGCAATTTGGCGCGTAGCTTATGTGTGAAAACGCCCGCGTTGCGAGCTTGAAAAAGTTTTAAAATATTTGCACAGCCTTTTGGGGGTGATGGAGTTGAGTGGGGATGGTGGAGTAGCGGCGGCGGCGTGTAGTGAGCAAATAACAATCAGCGAGCGGAAGAAAGGTTAAAGTGCTTCGAAAAGATTTATCGCACTGGTTTTTTGTTGCTGCTGCTTGGCGTATCGTTTGAAGTTTTTGATGAATTTATTTGAAATGTGGTCTATCGAAGGCGAAGGCGATGGGGGACGAAGACTCCTTTGTGTGTGTCGAAGGTTTCTGGGTCAGTAGACTAAGGCCTTGCATGTTCGTTCATTTTGCGATAACGATCTGCTTGTGGGCGTGCGTTGTGAAGACATACTTGGAACGCAGACGAGACGAATCGAAGGCTGTTTTGTGAGTTCATTTGAAGACCTCAGTGGGGTGTCAAGAGGATTTTAGATGTTGTGACCTTGAATATCTACGGTACCATCTTCCCACCTTCCTGAGTGTTGGATTTGTATGTTCGTTTTAAAATGTTCACGACTAAAGTCATAGGGCAAGGCTGGGACCGTTTATTAGGAGGTGGTGTTTCAGAGTGCGTGCAGTGATTTTTGCTGAAATGGCAATTAGATGCAAACTGTCCTCTGCTCTGGGTCGCTGTATGATTTGGAGGAGGTAATATGTTCGGATAGTGCAAACTTCCAAAATATAAATTTTTCGCAGAATTGTTAATTATAGTTATAATTTCCGGATTTTGCTATTTTAGCAGAAGGTGCGGGTATACAATCGAAACACCTCCAAATAAGCCTATCTCTCTGACTTCTACATCATTGTAGGTGTTTCCAAGCGCTAATGACGGCTATTCGAGAGGCCACTATACGACTTTCGATGGGTAGAATATCTTGTGGCACTCGACAAACCATTCATAAGATCGAAGTTGTAAGGACCCTGTTTCTAAGCGATAAATCAAGACTGTGGTCTTCTGTAGCAGAGATATTCCAGGAAATTGTGAAGTAAGCAAACTGCGATTAACGCCGTTTCAACCAACGTTTCTTAAGCAATGGAAACCTTGAAGTCACAAAACCTCAAAGTTCATGATCTACAAAACTTGTGAGAGGTGTACAAGTCTACGAAGCCACTGAGCCATATATAGAAAATTCAGCACCTGCCGATATGCAAGGCAGAGGTAGTCCGAAAAACCACAGATACTTACATCCCGATTAGAAATAAATCAGGAAGTCTATCAGGACACGCCTCAAGACTAGGTCTTCCTTTCAATGACTACTGCAGCAGGTGTTGCACTTCTACATCCTCGACGGTTGTCGTAAAAAGAATAAAAAACCGCTGTGGGTCTTCTACATCGAAGGATGAACTAGCATATCAAGGGCTGACGTCTACAAAATATCATCAAATTCAAAGAAAAAAAAAATTAGCTACTGTGGTGGATGTGGAATTTGGTTTTACGTGATCACCTGTCTTTACGATCTTATGGTCCTGGTCTCAAGAATCGCAATTAATGCAAGAGCAGACGCCTCAGTTACCCAGGTTCCAACTGAGATCATGAAGGACAATCATTCCACATTTCTGGGTGATCGATGCCTTTCTAACATCTCAGTCTTTCTATGGGACACAGCACCCGGTTGTAATGCGGGGAAAGTCCCTAGAACCAGTGCCTGAGTAAGAAGTGTGAATATGCAGTTGTAACACATGCAGCACTCCCATAAGGGGGCCTGCCGCACGGTCAGGGTGAACCAAAGTTCCAGAAGCTCCTGACCCCCTGTTGCATCCGAGTATAGCCTCTTGTAAGGCTATCTCTATCAGTCCGGTTCCCTTCATATCTGAGTTTAGTAGGCGCCATCGCATTAAGTGGTTTACAGTCCATCACTGTTTCCGTTGATACTTAGTGATTCAGTCTCATCACCTACTCGGAACTGAACATGATTCTTTTTTCACGTCACCAATTCTATTGAGTTGCTGACGATACTTAAAGAGTTTTAATTGTCGGCGGAAAGCTTCTTAATGCTTTTCGTATGGAGTAGTAGTAAAACTTGTAGGTTCCTTCTACTTGTGATAGAACTGTAGTATGCGCAACACGAGTATTGAGTGAAGAAGTTAGGCACGTTAGTCCCTTGTTGGCTGTAGTGACACCCTTTATGTACATTGTTAGTGTCTTCAATAAAAGTTATAGTTTCAGCGAAACCTATGGCTGTTCAGTCAGTCAACATAGAGGTCATCAACAAGATTTGACCAAAGAAGCAGGGGTAGCACACCCTCCCCCCTGGGGACTAAATGCTTTAATGAACACCTCTGAATTAACAATAGAGTGATTCAAAATAAGACACATAAATTTGAAGGTGAACCTACATTTCTTTTCAGCGTTTAATAGAACAGTTCATGGAATTCACTTCGTGGAAGTGATAACAGGTAAATTTTGGCCCTGACAATGTTTAAGGTGGTCATTTCGAAAGGACTCGTTTGAGTATAGCGAATGGTATCTCGTAAATAACACGAGAAATGATGACTCCACAGAGAAAATAGTCCGAAGGTGCGATATCGCACGATCTATTCGCCCAATTTACAGTAGCACGTCGAGAATTTGAGAGTTCTCCAAAATGATTGCTCAACAAGTCGATTGTTTCACGCGCTACATGGCTCGTATTACCGTCTTGTTAAAGCCAGAGCTCATCGAGACCATGTGCTTCGAATCGAATCGAATTTCAAGAAACACATAGTCCGTTAGCACAGCGAAACTTGATTCGAACCGCTCTTCGCGGACACCCTCTGCTAAAGCTGCTATGTTCTGGATGTGGTCTAACTAGTCGGGTACCATTCACTAATCTAAACTGGAACCCAGATTTGCGAATGATATTGGTAGTAGTGGTTTCAGTAGGTTGCACCATAAATTCCTCGAATCGCACGAAAAACATAACTTACAGCACGCGTTTTTTTGTGAGTAGCTGAATAATTCAGAGATGCTCTTATGGTGTAAGTCTTCCGATGATGACTTGCCAAGCGATGTTGAAGAAAAATGACATAGTAGTTTTGTAGGGGTCGCGCATGATCTGTCAAAGAAGCCTATTGAAAATTTAACCTTACGATGAATCAACCGAAAAAAACACTTCTTTTAGCATGAAGTTCATCGACTGGATGATTTAAGTGCTTTTGACTGTGAAACCTAAAATGTCTTAGATGTACATCGTTTGTTTCACTTTTCATAGAGACAAGGTGGTCCTTAAAAAGTCTAAGACACTTGGATTCTTCAGAGAGACGGGGGAAATGGTTTTCTAGATTCAAATTATGGCAAATTTTGAAGTCGCCATCACTTCTCAAATGTGTTTTAAAGCACTGGGAAATGTCTGAAAGAAATAAAACGGAGAAGGAAGATGCTATTCTGTAAATTGATCCAAAGAACAAGACCCAACCACACTCTGTCACGATAATGCTAGGCACTGTGAAATTGCCCAGTCAGACTCTATCGGCGGTTGCCATCTTCCGATCTCTTTGGATTTCAAACACCCTGTCAAATCATCTGATGAAACTTTGACAATGAAGAGGAATTTGAAAATAAATTACTCAACAGAAAGTCCCTGAGATCTTTGGCAAAAGGACATTGTCAAGTTGGCCAAGATGTGGCTGGAGGCGAATAAATGGTTGATTTAGCTTTCTTTTAAATAAATCTTTTGTTTAAAACGTAGCAGAAGGTAGTCTTGAAAAAAAAAACATCAAAGACGGATATCCAGGCAACTGTGAAGGTGCTTCGAAACACAATACTCATCTTACTTGAGTTAGGAATCAAGAAAGGGAAGTAAAAAGAAAAGGTAAACAGACGATTGATTCAAATTTTTTCAAACTCCATCTACTATACAACACCACATGCACATACACTTAGAACTACAAAGAAAATTTAAATTTACATCTAAGAAAAGAACAAATAAAAATAAAACCATCACCAACCTTAAACCAAAAAGCCACCTGCATCCGTAGTTCGTTCCAAATATCATCATCATCACCATCATCATCGTCGTCGTCGTCGTCGTTATGGATATGAGCGCACAGACACGTCACACAGTCCAAGTCCATCCCAGAGTAAGTGAGGGCGTCCAGGATCAGGTGGCGTGATGGAAACAACGTTTCGTGTATGAATGTGCAGGACACAACAACAAAAGCGATAAAAGTGTGATACATTGATTTAGTTTTTTTTTCATAAGCAACAACAACACACAAAAAAGCACAGAAGAGCCCGGAAAAAGAGAACAAAAAGAAAGAAAAGAAAAGAGAAAAAATAGAAAAACAGTGATAAAGGAAAATAAAATTCTTGTACAATAAAATTCAACAGAAAAAGAAATGAGAAAAATAAAATTCCAATGCTGCGAACAAAAGAATTCAAAAACAAAACAAAAAAAAAAAAAAATTAAGCGTGTTACTTTTCAACTCGTCGCTGCTGACAAACAGGCTAGCAACCAAAAACAGGACACAAACGTACGTATCTACAGATGAGTGTGAGTATGGTGGCTGCGCGGGGCGTGCGATGAGAATGAAGACAAAACTGCAGAACTAGGTTCCGCTGCCGCCGCTGCTGTTGCTGGCTCTCGGGTAAATTAATAATGCATCCGAGACGTGCACGCTACAGTTTCGTTCGGAGGCTGGTGGGCGTGGGTGGGCAAAGGCATGCTATTAGTCACAAAAGATGGAGCTATGTGCATCGAGTGTGCGAATGTGTTGTGCGTGCTTAACGACTGATTTGAGCGCCCTAAGACAACGATTAGGTGTGTGTAATCTGAGACTGCGGAAAGTGTGTTAAGTGTCATGCGGTGCCTGTGTGGTAACGAACAGTGTGCAATCCCACTCAAACACAGACATCAAAGTACAAGAAACGACCGGGCGGACATTTTTAGGGCGAGGATTATGGTTATGAGTTGGGGGGAGGTGCTGGGAGATGGGTCAATTGTGTAGACGATTTGGTTATCGATTGGTTTTGTGTGAACACTGAGCGTGGTGGGGAGCGGTGTCGTCGCCGTCGCCTCGTAATGAATTCATTTCTGGTTTGTGTGTGTCTCCTGTGGTTTGAGGTTAAAAACTCAAACCGAAGGCGATTCTGGGGTGGTGGTGCTCACTTGAGAGGCAGCCAACTGGAAGTGGAATTGAGGTTTGCTTTGTCTTGGCCGCGGTGACGAGTACTTTGCGACACGACATGATTTAAAGTGCTGCTGTGGCCGGCTAGTGGTTGCGGTCTTTAACGAGATTCGAGTTGACATCTGTCCGAAGACAATTTGGAGCAGAGCTTAGAGGGACGTCTTCCACTTGAAGTTGTCGCATTAGCACTTCCCCCCCAGATTGAATGATGGACACACGCTTGACATCAAAGGCGTTACGGTAGCATTTGAAGTGCGACACAAATGGGACGATGGCTTGCCTGTGAATGTAATGTCAGCTGTTGGGTGTCAGTTGGTGCCAGCTTAAGTCATTTGTGTCGAGTGGCAATTTTTTTTCGAATTCCTCGGACCGACTTGAAGGAGAGGAGCTGTGGAGTAGGCGCGGTCACTTGAAAGAGAACAGAACTTCGAATGGTGTCAAGTCTCCAGGGGCAAAGATCTGCGTGGGAACACCTGTAAGTCACTTGTTGGAGCCAGCTGTTGACGAGGAGCAGGCTTGCAAGAATGTGATGACAAATTTTTTGCAGCGATTGGAATTGTATTGCTGTTTGAGGACTTTTTAAATTCACTTTGACTTCAAAAACAGTTAAAAATGCAAAAAAAACTGTCAACAGCACAAAATGTCATGCTAAGCTATCTACAAGCTATCTACAGTTCTACAGTGGGCTGGGATCGTCGTCGTTTTTAATCGGTTAAGACTCACCCTAGGCGAGGGATCCCAGCCAAGACATCCCAGGCAAGGCATCCCAGGGAAGGTATCCCAGGCAAGGCATCCCAGGCAAGCCATCCCAGAGAAGGCGTCACAGGCGAGGCATCTCAGGCAAAGCATCCCAGACAAGGCATCACAGTAAAGGCTTCTCAGGCAAGGCATCCCAGGCAAGGCATATCAGGCAAAATGTTCAAGGTAAAGCGTCTCAGGGATGACGTCGCAGGGAAGGTATAAAAGGCAAGGCACCCGAAACAAGGCACTCAAGCCAATTTTTTGTAAGCAATGCATCCGAGACAAGGCCTACCAAGCAAGGCGTCCCAGGCAAGATATCCAAGCTGAGCTAGTCAGGAAATATAATAATTTGGTGTCAGTTAAGGGCGAATTTTGGCTCACATTTCTTTTTCAAAACGAAGCGCTGGTGAGGGCAACCTCCTTGTAAGCAGGAGATCGGGATCAAAGATTGCAACTAGGCAACGTGCTTCATTTTTAGACGACGACGTCACAATGGCCTCAAAGTGTTTCATACCGTTCACAACCTCTGTACAAACTCTTCGTGAGTTCCTAGTAAGAACTGCGTGATGAATGTCTCAGCATTCTACGAGCGAAAGGAGAAGATGGAACAGTGAACTCTACAAACTGCATAATAGCTTCGACCTAGCCAAACGAATTCGAATGTCTCGACTCTTTGATGTCTACGTCATGCTGGACGCTTACACTCCATCTCGAAGAGGCTTCGACTCCATCTCCAAGAGAAGAACGTTGTAGATGGAAACCTCGCCTGTGATGGTGTGCCCAGCTTAAAACGAACTTGAAGCACCGAAGGGTCAAGTTGGCTGAAACTCACATCCATCCTGAACTCTTGCGCCATCCATAGTATGGGTTTAGTCAATATCCGAGACTTTCAGTTTCCAGGTCCCGAAATGTAGTCATTTGTCGAATCATATTTTTATCTCGATCGTGTACCGATCAATGTTGTTAATGCCACCATCCATCCACACACACACACACTCTCAACACACCATTCGGTCATTCACCACTGACTGAAAGAAAGCAAGCACATAAACTGCCTTCAGAGAAACCACCAAGCGATCTGAAAGCTTTGATAAACGATCTCAAGAGTCCCCGGAAGAAATTTCTTGCGATTTATTTAAGGGATATCCGCCGTCGGTGTCAGTGAAAAGCATCTTTGTCAACATTAATTCACAGCAGTCGTTGACCCAATGCGAAGCGATTGCAGATCTTAAAAAAAAATAAAATTAATGACATGCTCGAGTCTCACCTCTGCCGTATCAGTGATGCGTCACGAGGCCATAAACTTCTGGCACTTCGGCGGAGCACACTGCTGCTCCAATATCAGTGAAATCGGTGACATTGTGTGAAAGCGAATTGAGAAGTTGTCGTTTATCTACGCAACGGAGGGTGAAGAGTAGGTGCTCTCTTGTTTGGAATGGGTGCAACAAGAAAGTTTGCAAATTAAGCGAGGATGAGGAATTCAATAGGGAAATGTGATTTTTTTGAGGAAAGCCATAACGTCCGATGTAGCTTAGGATGCGTGTCAAAAGCAATTTTATTGACTTATGAAGCCTGTCAGCCATGTCTGAGAAGGAAATTGATTTTCAAGGTGGACGGGTTACAAAAGGGCGATAGGGACTCAGAGGCAATGTCCGCATAGTAACCCAGAGCCAACTGAAGGGCCGACACTTTAAGCTACCATAAGTACCAAACGAGACCAAGAGCTCACGACTCCTTTGTAGGAAGCACCACTGCCATTCTTTGGGTTACGTCACTAGGATGTAGGACAACTCCTTCATACTGAAAGAGGAGACAAATTGTCATAACCATATGATCTGACGCAATACTGTGTCGGAGCAGATGATGCGGAATAGTTTACTCAAATTCCTGCTACGAGTTGGGTTGACAAGGGACCCAACGCAGGGTAAGGCAGACACGTATGTTTTAGGGGCTCTTGAGCGCCTGTGGCACCAGAAGAGTCACGTTCCTTAACAGCTGGTGGTTTGCCAGTGTATCATATTGTCTAACAGTCATACCTATCACAGCCTCGGATGTGATTCCAATCACGGAGATTCATGGGTCGCATCATTTGGAGAATCAGATTTTTTCAGAAACAAACATTGTCTTGAGAGCATCTAGGGAAGAAGATTCAACGACGAACTCTATAAACTGCACGGTGGCATGCCACTAGTCAAGCGTCTGCAGAAACACTGCCTAAGATGGAAAAGCCCACTAGAGTGAATGGATAAGACAACTCTACCCCGACAAATCCTCATATCCGGGCTGGAAACCCAACAGAGTTTGCTCTCATCTCAGATGCACACACAAGTGGAGAAAGACCTCAACCAACTTGGGGTAAAAAATTTGCGACAGCTGGCAACAGAAATTGTGCTTCAGGTCCGGACTTTAGTGTAAGCCTAAGAAAAGGACGATATTCAGTGTAAATGGACAAAGAACTTCGATCAAAATGCCTGAAGCAATCAACCTGCTTCTTTGACTTCTTCGAAGCTTGAGAAACTTGGCTCCATGAGGCTTAACACTTTATCTCTCTCCATGCCACAATCTCAAGGACTGTCAAATGCAGAAATTTAAAATTACATGACGCCAAACTGAAATCCTTTCAAAGGCCTCGCAATTGAAGACTGACGTCATTCCCTCAAACGCAATGCGAAATCATTGAAATTTTCAATCGATTACCACTTGACCGCCTCATTCGCTAACGACACAGCATGTCTCAGGGAAAAGCTTCATCCCAACATGATCACACATTAGACACACACACAAGCACATACGTGTGCGTCTATCTGCGTTGATTGTTCGAATCGTTATGAATCGCGGCAAGAGGGCGGTCAAGTGCCACTTGGATATCTGCGGGACGCAGCAGGCGGCCGTGCAAATAAAAATGAATACTCGTCCAGAAAAAAGAAAAAATTACTGCAACAGCCATGCGTGTGTGTAGGCAGCTACATAATTGCATTTGAATCGAATATCAATTGAATTTCAATTGCAATTGTTATGTCAACGCGGGGATGTATGGGAAGCACTGGTGGTCCCAGTGGCACTGACAATGTCAGTCGTGTTTGGTAGCGAGAGTGTGGCGGTGGAGTACGATGTTGGTTCAGGAAGTAGGCGCTTGTATCTAGTTCTATGGTGTCTTGTTTAACAAATAATTTTATTGTTTGTTGAAATTTTATTCGTTGTATTTGATGATCGTTGACACGAGCTGTCATGCATGCAAAGTTAATGGGAATTTCGAGGGTGGATGGAGCTCTAATGGACGTTGAGGGTCATTTGGGAGCGCGGTTAATGACTGAGCTTACAACGATATGTGTACTGATAGGTATGTTGTTAGTGATGCTGTTAGCGATGAGGATGTACGTGGATATAAGTATGTGACATCGAGCCTTCGTGGGAGTTTGTACAACGTCAGCAATTGTTAATTTTGCCACCTTTTGAATTCCCTACGCTTTTTTTGATTTCGATGGTATGAGGGAGGCATGTATGACATTTGCTGTTATGAGCTTAAAACAAAAATTGGCTAGATGCTGGAAAGGTTAGAGAAATTATCGTCCTTTGTCCTTTGCAGGTCTAGACAAATCAAGGCTTGCAGCTTTAATCTTCCGCCCTAAACTTTAATTTTATTCTACTTTGTGTGCCTAAGAAGATCTGATTTAATTCCCTTACTCACGTCTCCCAGAAATAAACGATTTTTGACCATTTTTTCCGCTACCAAATGACACACTCTGGTAGCACCAGATGCAAGTGTCGTTTGGTTCATTGAATTTTGGCGAAAAATTTCTTCAATATGGAGCGAAAACGAACTTTTAAGCTACTGCCATTTGCATTCACTTATCCTTTGTGACAGACGCCTTTTGCCACAGAACTCTAAGTGGCATCTCTTTTAGATTTCGAAGATCTGCTGCGTTCAATTGCTCTAAGTCCCTCTAATTCCACTCAGGCAGCCACTAACGTCTGAAGTGGACCTGTGCCTCAACCAAAATGTCTCTCGGCAACTACAGCAAATTTTGTAACACTCGTTGGTTAAGTTGGTTCTACACTTATCTGCGCTTCCTTAAGTCGGCTGATGCGTTGTCCAAATGGCTTGGATTCTGAGACTTTTCGAACAGGAGATATGTTGCCCATACGCTCTACATAGCCTAGCCACCTCAAGCATTCTATTCGTAGACGCTCGACTAGGTGCAACCGAAATTGAACCCACCCACTGGATCTACACGTCTATAGTAAGGCTTATCTTACTGTATCGGGTAGGGGTAATATGGTGGAAAGCCAAGGCAAAAAGTCAGTTCTGTCAAAATTTGAAAGAGTCCAACAACTCTATTCTGAGGCTCTCACAACCACATCGACAGTGTCACAAAGTACGATCTTGCCCCCACCTTCCTGTCACCTATTGCCTTGGATTGCAGTTTAAGGGGCGATACTCAGTCTATCTTTTACAACGGCTTTAAATGAAGCCACTACAGCTTTAAAAATCACACAAGAGATGATGATCGACATCCGTCATAACGGGCTACAGAAACTTTGGGGTGTTCTAGGATTTCGTCTACCTCGGCTTTGGAATAAACAGGGACAATGACACAACTCAAGATATCAAGCGTAGAATTTCTTGTGACAATTGACAAACAGAACTAGCTCTCATAACACCTGATTTTATGTTACACTCTGATCATCCCTATCCTGTTCTAAGACGCAGGGACATGGTCTCTATTGAAAGTGGACAAACTTGAGGCACTGTTTGTTCTTCGATTTCGAACTATTGAGAACGTCCTCGAACGAAATGGCGCACTCAAGTGAAGAAAGACCTCAACAAACTCACGGGAGGGAGCTGCTGTAGACTTGCTTATTGAGGCCCAGGACAACCCCGGAGAAAGAGCTGCGATGTCCATTCGCTTTACATAACCAAGCCATCTGAAGCGTTGAATCCGAAATCGCCCAACTAGGTGCATGTTGCTGTAATGACCAACAAAACAACTCCACAGTTAAATGGTCCTTTAGATCACAACTTACACAGAGAGTCGATATTTGGCACGGTTTTTATTGAGTAGGCCCCCCAGCGACAAGGATCGGTGCATAGCTTCTTCAGCAACTACTCCGTTTGTGCGTGCACCCTTACTAGTGGAAGGAGAGACTTACAGTTTATTGCTGACAGTGAGACTTAAGAACCTTTTCATTGCCAATTAGTTATCAGTTGTCAGCGACTGAAAAGAGGAAGTTCCATTGTTCAGTCGAAAAATCTCTCATCAGTAGCGGAGTCTACAAGTTTAATGTCGGCTCCAAACGGCGAAATTTGAGGAGGCTTGCCTTCTTTAAGTGTTTTCTCAAACTCGACGCTCTTACCCAACGGGAGCGCCACAATTCGTTGGATCTCTTTGTGCGGTATCCACTTCTATAGACATTATTTTTTTAGGTATGAAGGCAGCTGTAAGGACTCATTCAAAGAGCTTCGTGGGAAGTGGCCACATGAAACATGTTTTAGAAAAAAATTCAGCTCGGGGCATAATCGGCCCCGGGAATCGACGCCCACTAATCCACAGCAAACCACAAATATGAAGAATTTCAAAACTGGGTTCCTTCTTTGTGAGTCTACTGCCAACAAAATACAACCCCACATTTGACAAGGGTTACCATCACCCACTTATGAGAAATCCATGAAAGACTCCTCTCATCTCACTTTACCATTTATTTTCAGCGCGTAGGTTCAACCCTCAGAGAATGCTTAGTCGTCAAACTTACATAAATCCATTCGTTTTACTGATTTCAATAGAACACCCACAACATCGGTTAAAATAATCGTCTGCCTATACACCCACATAAGGGTTGCGTGCAAATTTGTATTCCTCAGCTCATCGTATCGACCAGCAATCGGAAGGGCAACCCAATTGGTCGACGACTTACGGGGTAACGATGTTTTGATTCTATTTTCAAAATCGCTATTGGATCCTTTGGCAGTCTAGCCACCACGTCCTTTGTTTTAATTGGCTGCATGGGTGGGGTGTGCAGTGTTTGGTGGTGAGTCTCGGCTTTGTGGTGAGTCAAAAATCGATATGTCCTTGGTTTCGGTTAGGGCTGGTAGGCTCATTAACGAGTGGATGTGGTTTTGAAGGGACTAAAGATAGACTGCGGATTTTACGTGCCCACGTAAATAACATATGTGAACGAAATTTAGTCTTGCCGTTTGTAATTGGATTTAAGGATTAGGTGTAGTAGGGGAATTCCCACAGTTGACCTGAGCCAGGCACACACACAAGAATGTGGCAGAGCCACAGACAAAGCTAAAGCATTCTATTTGTTTTGGCAAGTTATGTGTGAGTCTCTCTTGCATTTCCATTAACTTTTAATGAACCTTCGGACTTAACGATCTCGGGTTCAAAATCCACCTGATGACTCGGAATAGACACACACTAGCCATAAAGCAACCAAAAATCAATTAACTTCTTAACACCGCGTGAGCAAATTACAATTAATCACCCTTGGGCCCCTCACCTCAGCGACTGACAGTGGAAACCATTAAAAGCCCCATTCGAGTGATTCCATCCTCCAATTACGACCTTTCCAATCCCCGAAAGACAGGTTCGCACTTAACGATCCGTCAACGGTCGTAACACCAGGCACGTGGCCCTTTGATGGCACACACCACTGGCATCCGAGGCGGGGGCAAAGTCGCGAATCCCCAGACAAGGGCAAGAGCCCTCCGCCCCTCTCCACCACAGGCGAGGTGAAGTCGTGACCGAAAATCCGATCGGATCCGAGATAGCTGCGCTACGAGTGACGTGGAATATCTGCAAAATGTGCCGTGGTCTGCGCTGTCGAAGAATGCTGACGATTATGTGGCGAGATTGTTAAACAAATCAATGGAAATCGTGTTTGTCTGTTTTTTGTGCCGATTTTGCAGAGCAACCCCAGTGGGCTTGCCTTTGAGACAAATTCAAGTTCACGGCGGCAGAGTGGGCAAATTGGTTTCCTATTTGGAGCACAATTTTGTGTACAAATCACTTGGTCACGCATTGGAAATGTCTACCGCTAGTGATTGCATTTGTGATTTATTCATCACGCCAATTGACGGATCAATGTTGGCCGTATCTGGGGAATTCGAGAATGGACCGATGTCGTGACTTTTTTCGCAAATTGGAATGGAATCGAATATAGGTGTGGCTCTGATGCAAATGTTGATTGGAGATGGACCAGATGGGGTATCTCTTCGATGACGAAAATCGAAGGACACGCGTGTTGGGCGAATCCTTCAAATGTTAGTGAGAGAAATTTTTGCGAATTTTAGACTTTCAAACGACCTTTTCCCAAGTAAATGAATGGAATAGAAGGGAAAATTTAATTTTTTAGGAAAAGTTATGAAATATATCTCCGTTCTAACTTCATTAAAGCGTCTGAAAAAAAATTATTTTTTTAGAGAGATCTACAAAGTAGGCTTCCCTGTCGGTTATAATCCACATTCCACAAAAATTTGTGGCCGGCTAGTCAATTTTTCAAGCTTGGGAAAAAAACATGTCAGACAGAAACAAACGGTGGATAGGGCATCAGTCTGCATTCCAATTTTACCGATTTGACAGTGGCGACAGCAAAGGTAGAGCGCCGTCATAGTGGAAGAGAGCTTTTTTTTCTTTCCCAAACGGGGCCGTTTTTTCTGCAATTTTACGTCGAATCGGTCTGATATTTGAACATATGTTAAAAGTGGCTTGTGACCGTTTTATTCTCCTCCTGAAGATCACTTCTTTTGAATTCTAGAAATCGGAGGCCATTAAATCAACGGCCGATAGGCCAGTCTCCGCCTTCTTTGTTCGCCGAAAGATGTCCACTTTTAGCGACTAGTCCTTGATCTCTAGTGTGTATCAGTGGATTCAGGTTTCGGGTACGAAATGAGGAAGAAACACCTCCGAATTGCATTAAGACAGCTTCAAACACACCTTGAAAGTGGTCTCCCGGTTGCGGAGTCAGACATGGCCGTGCAGACATCTTTTTTATGCCCCATACTTCACGAAGGATACGACCCAGCCTGTTGAGTTCTTGAGGTTCCTTCTATCTAGTACAAATTCAGTCAGTGGACTGCGAATATGAGATAGTAAATTTTTGTCACGTTTACCCCCGTGATAGTCGTTTCGGGTCGACTGAGTGTTATGGTAAGCAGAATTTTATGCGAAGGCGTTGAAACCAACTTAACTAATTTTTGACGGTTCCCACCGAAGGAGAAGCAAGCGGTCTCTGCTTCATTTCCCTTACAAAATCTTCTTGTTCTTCTTCTTGTGGCGCTACAGTCCGGGGTGGGCCTCAACCAACATGCATCTCCAGCCAGCACGATCTTTCGCCAGATTCTGGCAGTTGCGCACTCCAAGTTGGTTGAGGTCCGCATGTCGCTGTATAGCCCATAGAGTTCGTCGTTAAATCTTCTCCTCCAAATGCCATCAACGCAAACTGGACCAAAAATCGCACGCAAAACTTTTCTCTCGAAAAGACTAAGGGCTCCATCCGCTTTTAGTACCGTCCAGGTTTCCGCGCCATAGAGTAGGACCTTACAAAATCCAGTCTTTCAATATTTTCCGGTTTTATGAGTTCGGAGGTGTTCCAACACCTAAATAACTAGAGCGACAGGGCCTAGTTTGTCTTTAACGACACATGTCATTCATTTAAATGAAGCGACAAAGAGTTCAATTCCTACTCTAACCGACGAAGTTTGTAAACTCCATAAGTATCTGTGGAGAAATGGAGTCATGAGAGGCATAAAAAGTGTTCTTCAGCACTGCTGTCTGGGTTCCTTTTAAGAAGATGACAACGCAACGTTCGCACTCTTGTTATCCTCAAACAAAAAACTCACAAGAATGCCGTCTCCGTTCTACAGAAAATATCATTACCCCGGCTTCACGTCTCGTAAGCGATCGAAGCACACTCTTAATTGATTGACAACTCTGCACCCCCATTGAGCGTTCAACTCAAACCATTCAGTAATGAACCGGCCAAATGACTTACACTATTAGGTAATTTGGAATGTGGGATTAGGATGAACCAGCGATTCACAGTTCAATTGCCCCGCACTCTCACATGCGACGTTCAGCCGTTCAATCAAAATAATTTTCATTCAATTTGCCGGATAATTGACACAAGTGTGTACACAAATATCTCAACAACAATGCCCGGCTTTGATACCATCAAATATTTGCTATTGTTGGACAATACCGTCGTCGCCGGATGTCCGGTGAATTAGTCTAATCCGCTGTTGTGTCACATGGTGATACAAATTTGATGTGTTTCTGTTTCTCTGTGCGCGATTCGAGAAAATTGTGTGCTGCTTTACTGTGATGTGCGCTTTATTTTGTTTTGACAGCTTACACCCTAATGGGGCCACACGTGTCACCCGGTTTGCCGGATGATATTCGTTTGGCCATCGGTTTGTGCTTGGTGGAGCTTAAGGATCTAGATGAAAATTAATAGTTCAACATTCACACGTTTGTACCCCTTGTGGAGTGACATTCTCTACAGAAAGTGCATCATGAACCTCTGGGCTGGCTTCAGAATAAGCCCCACTTGTAAGTGACATCATCCAATTCAGTCAGGAAAATCATCAAACGCGCCAGATGTCGGCAGATAGAACCCCAACCGCACCGCTTCAAGGTAATTGACTTTACTCATTCGATGACAAGTCATGGTCCGGTGAACAAATGAGATTTTTATGAGATGACTAGCAATCAGATATCGAACCGCACACACACGCACACACCTTTCCACTCAGTATTCCGTGCGCTGTCTCACAGGCACGACTTCATTTTGAATATCCTTCGGGTATGTACACGACGCATGGCACTTGTTAGTAAACCACATGCAAGGGGGCATCATATACCTGTATGTACATCTTTTGTTCACTTTGACAGTTACTCACCTTAGGTAACGAAGCCAGCACTTGCTGTTTGACGTCCCAGACAAGCCGGTCGGCCGGAAACTGCAGGCATTTGTATACATTCAGCTCGGGGACGTGAATCCGGACCAGAAGCCAGCCGTCCCGCGGCTCCGGTGGCGGATCATCATCGAATCCTGGCGCATTGGTGTCCATCATTGCAATCTACACACGCGCGTAAGAGATTTTTGGAATTGTTCGCACTTTTCTTTCGAAACGTTCGTCAGTCGTTTGTTGCTGTTATGTTATGTGAATTTAAAAAAAATATTTATTTCTTCTGTTTTGCGATTTTATCGTTCTTTTCTTCTGGATTTTTGTTGTTGCTGTGTGGGTTTGTTGGATTTTTGTTTTTGATTAATTTATGGGAAGTCGTTGACGTCGGGATGGAACTGCAACTGCAGCCTTGGGCACATTTCAAGCTCTCGAATTGATTTCACCGTAGTGTTGGGGAACATATTTGTGGTGCTTCACTGAGGAGAATCCACGTGGAACTGAAAAAAAAAAGAAAACAATTGTTATTTATGTATTTCAAAATATGCGGTGTTTTTTTTCAGTCAGTGAAAACTAGGGTGGAAGAGGGGAATCTTGAAAACATTTAGTCCGAAAACGAATGGGGAGTCAAATCGCTTCACTGGAGGACTTGGTTGGGTGTCCAAAATTTGATGAACAACACTTTATACTGTTTTGGACTACATTGGCTTTTTTGGAATACGATGTGACGGAATATTGAATTTTATTATTTGTGGATTTTCCTTCTTCTGTAAAGATTGACTTTTTGGAAGTTTGGATTTCAAGAAATTTTGGGAATTTACGTTTAATGAGACCGGGGTTTTGGAGTTTTCAACTTTCCGGATCTTGGACTTTCGAAATGTTGGATACTCAGAATTCGTTCCTGTGTCGATTTTGAATACTGGAAATTCTACATTTTCCACGATTTAAAATTTTAAGACATTCCAAGTCTTGGAACTTGCTTTTTAAACTTGGGGCATTTAGAATTTTGTCATCTTGGATGTTCGGAATTTTCGATTTTGAGACTTTGACAATATTGAACATTGAAATGAGAAAGAAGACATCCGTAGGAAGTGGTCAAACTATCGAAATAGAGCCCCTTCCGGCAGGAGAAAAAGCAGCTCAACATTGAGTTCCGCCCGCGTTTCCCGCATTTCCGTCGCGTTTCTCAGCCTATCCCGGCAAGTGACTCTTGCAACGGCACGGAGAACTCTCATCTCAGCAGTCTGTATTCGCGATCCTGTTCCTTCGGTCATTACACAAGTTTTTGGAATACAAACGGATGAAAAATGGACAGTGAAACTGGAGATGACGTTTTTGGACCCAACTCAAGGGTCTTTTTGTGCAAGGATCAGCTTTATAAGTGTTTCAAGCTGAAAACCATGCCATTGAGGTATGCGCTTCTTCAAAGGTATCAGCAGAACTAATATTTAAATTTCCAATCTAATGGACTCAAAAACGGGTAATTGCTACTTTGATAGTTTCCAATCTTGGCTGGGTCCCTGAAAATAAAGGAATTGTAGGCAATGAACAAACAGATGAGCTCGCTAGCACTGAGTCGCAAGTCTCCATCAATTGTTCTGAACTTTTCTGTAGCGTTAACCGGACCACTAGGCTACAACTTTGATTGATAATTGGGAGCATGGAGCAATGGTCCAAGCGGCAAGGTCTAAAGTAAACGAGATTCTTAATCCGGCTCTACTCCTGTGGGGAAAATCTTCGCCAAAGTAAGGAAAATTAACTGATTTCATTACTGGCTTGATATAAAACCTAAGAAGAACGAAACTGGTTCAAGACTATGTCTATGTCAGAAGGATAATAGGACTTTTTTGGACGTTTTGTGTAATTGTCTTACACTCCATTGGCTGAGAAGACGTATTTTCTTCAAAGAAACACTCACTCTCGCTACTCGCTTTTATGAAGGAAGCGGCTCTAAGCTTTTTGATGCAAAAGATCTACTTAACTTGCGACCTCATGCATTTATGGCAATTATATAAAACGAATACTTGTGGGGATCCCATCGCGATCACAGCAGTAAGTACATTTTGAGTACCACACGATCCTTTATGTATTAAGGGATGATTCATCCTCAGGTTTGATTTATAAGGTACAATAAAATCCATAGATGTGAAAATGGACGTTAAAAGTTTAATACTGCTTAAAACAATAATTATCATTTTCTGAAAATGATATCAAGTAAATGTTGACCGCAACTACGTCTAATGTGGTCCATTCGAAAGGTCTTACTTTGGGTGACTCTCATAGCGACTGGTGCCTCGAAGATAGCACAAGTAATGCGGGCTTTAAAAGTGTCAATCGTAACTGGCTTATTCCTGAGAGCTGAGACGTGAGACTAGACTTTACATATCCCCGAAGAAAATACTCAGTCGGCCAATTTTTTGTAGCAAGACGTAAAATTAAAAGCTCACCAAAATTATTTCTTAACAAGTCTGTTGTTTTAAGCGCTGTATGGCTCTTAGCGTAGTCTTATTGAAACCATAGCTCACCGAGGCTATTTGCTTTAATTTTAGCACATAGCCCACTAGTATGGCGCGATAAAGGATGCCATTGACGTTAACATTCTGATTTGCCTAATTTTTGAGGAAATATGGACCAATGATTCACAACCCCATATATGAGACAATATCAATATTTTAAATGTTTGCAGTGGAACTTCTTGGTTCCTCATCAGCCCCAAAAATGACAATTTCGTTTACTTATGGTCCGTTTACATTGCCAATCTTGTGAGAACGATGACGAATCGATTCATCAAGGTATTTGTGTACACTCTCACATACAGCTACTGTAAACTCTTCACTACGTGCAGGATATGGCCTACCCAGTCGGGTATCATCCACCAAATAAACTGGGACTAGAATTTGGAAATGGCATTGGCAATGATTTCAGGAGATTGATTAACGAACCTAGAGCTTCTGCGTGTGAGTCCACGCACTTGCCCGATACGCCACGGTGACCACGCACAATGGACTTACACTTCACATATTTTTAAGAAGCAAAATATGTTCCAAATTTTCACTCAATTCTAGGCGTAAATAACTTTTCATCGAAATATAGGATATTAATAATTTCTTCCGACAAAATGAAACCGAAATTGTCATCTTTCATTCAATTTAAAGTATTGGCAGGCACAATTTAATTTTACCAAGTGTGTGAGATTTCAGAGCCATCTGAGAGAATATGTTACCAAAATCTTTAGAAGACCCAATATCATGCGAAGAAGCTAGAGTGGTTTCTTATGTGATGGTTTAGGTCAAGCAACCACCGTTTTCTCCAGGAACCTATTGGCAAATATGAAGACAAAAGGATACGAATGGAGAGTTTGTGTGTAAACGGTATTTATAAAGAATGTCCATGTGCCGTACATATTTTGGGAGCATCTGTCACTGTTCTTCCATCACAATTATTGTCCGGAAAACCTGCTTTACGACCAATGACGCAGAGTGGAAATGTCATTTGATTAATTCATTATACAATCTCCCTCCCACCCTTAGAATAAACGTTTCAACATCACTTTGTTGAATCTTTAATTTCCCTCCCCATCCCAAACTGCACAGTTTTCTGATTTATCACTGTGTCCACTTCCCCCTGTCTCGCGCTTATCAAGAACAAAATAAATAATCAATGAATACCCAAGAGGATAGAAGATGTGAGCGATTAAATCACTGGAGAGCCCATCAAATTCCTTCGAATAAATTGTCGTTTGCCTTGTAATTAGATGCTTGAGTCATTCAATATTCACCTCGTGTGGGTGTCGAGACAAGCGGGTACGCGGCGACCGATGAACTCATCAGACATCACACGCAACCTACGCCTTTTCATACAAAGAGAACCATCGAGGATACAATGCGGATTATGCTGGGGTCTAATGCTATCAATACTGCTTATCAGGCTTACGTTCTCCTCTTACAAATCCTATCCGTTACTTTTTTTTTTCTTCGCATACGATTGAACGTGAAAAGGAAACAAAGATGTGACAGAAGTTACCTTGGTGAGAAACACCGTGCGAGTGGTAGGAGTAAGGAAGAAGAGGAATCTGAATTTTTTTTTGTGTTTTTTTGAATTCAAGAATTATAATTTGAGGGTTCATGAAGGGAAGACCAAGTTCGACGTGGATAGCAATCAACTCTGAAGGACATACGGAAACCCACTTTTCTTTGTTTCATTTACACACAGAAAGTGTGCATCTACGCAAAAAGTGCTTCTGGTAGCTTTTCTTTCAGTTTTGACATAAGATTATAAAGTGCGCCTTAAGCACTGTTAAATTCAATTAAAGCAACGAAGAAGAAGAGTCGTCGAATAAACATCTTTACTTTTTATATCTACAAATTGTCTTAAAAGTGTGATTCGCTCTGTTAAGAAAAGGGTCAACTCACGAGTTTTATCACAATTCAAGTTTTTCTCTGCGCAGAAAAGAGAAAGTCAAAAAACAACGAAAATCTAACGAAAGTCAGAACCGAAGGGTGTTATTCGGCTAAGCACGCAGAATGAAGCGGTTGTGTATTAACAGACTGCTATCCTGTCGCCCCATTATGCACTATAGAAGACTAAATTCGGTTGACCTGAAAATGATAATCGTTTCTGATTACTTTGTTACAGCAGCCGTCACCAATGACATAAAGCTTGGCAAGAAATTGAATCATTTCTTGTTTACTTGATAATTTATCGTTACATGTACCATTTCTTTAGGCACGTTGCACGATCCATAAATTCAAGAAAAGGGTTTCATTTGGAGCAATCTACCCCAGCGATGCAAACCACGAGAGTGGGCGCCGAAGTGCATTCATTATGCCGGAATTGTTCTTGTACCCTTGGCCAGATTAGCTTAATCTAGAGTGAGGTGAAATGCCTTAGCTTCAGGGCCCAAGCGAATTTTTAACAACACTAGGGAAAGGAAGTCTATGGGCAGCTTCCTGAACAAACAAAGATTTTCTGACAGACCCCGATAAATGATTTTTTTATTCGAAATTAACTTCATTTCCTAATTTTTAGAAATTCCAAGAAAATTTAACGGTAAGAATTTTTTTTTATAATTGGCGCGCGCTAAAGCGATCATTTAGTACCCTTAAGGACCGGAATTAAGTCACAGCACGGACCGAAGGTATAGAGGAAGAGAAGGAATGGAGGTACCAGTGCACATTGGTTTTAAATGTATGTGGCGAAAACGTCAAGCTGGGAAGAGCATTCTACATTCGTGTGGTGCGGCTGAAGAACGAGTCTCTAAACTTAACTGTACGTCCGAAGGTGGACTTAAGGGTGAACGGGTGGGCATTCCTAGGGGGGCGAGTATTGCGGGTGAATTCTGGAAGGAGAGGAATGCAACTGGCTAACTCATTAGAGCATGCTTTGTTATAATAGCGATAAAATAGTGATGAAGATGCAACATTTCGTCGATGTTCTAGCAAGTCGATTGACTTCGCAGCATTCGTATTACCAAGTTATATCGCTCGCTGTTCAATTCTATCTAGTAGGTGCAGGGAGGTCTTAGGAACTCCAGACCAGATAGGGGCGTTATACTCAAGTTTTGGGCGGATGTAAGTCTTATATATTGTTCCCAGATCAAGAGGGGTGATATATTTCTTGCATCGCTTTAAGAAACCTAGACATTTGGCTGCATTTTGGCGATTCCGAATATGTGATCGCTCCAACTAAGTGTTGAGTAGATGCATATGCCGAGGATGGAAAGTCGTTCGGTATTAGCAACGCATGGATACTGGCTGATTATTTTGGGAACTCTTGAGAGACAGTAGACAGCACTGGGTCTTGGAAGCATTTAATTCCACTCTGTTCTTCTTACCCCAATCAATGCTGTCAAGATCAGAATTTAATGAGTTTAACATACGTTGCCGTTCCAAGGCTATGGTCGAAAAGAATGGTGGAGAGCCAGGGAACGGATATGAAAAACTGAGGGTACTGTCATCAGCGAAGGAGCGGATTGGATGAGAAATGACAGACAAGAGATCATTTACAAAAATGAGGAAGAGTGTCGGAGATAAAACGGAGCCCTGGAGTATACACGAACGGTTAGAAATTATGTGTCCATTTGACGAAATGACGAATCTTTGGAAATCTTTTTTTTTTGTAATTTGCGCAAACTAATTAATAATGGGGCTAATGGATAGTCTCTAAACGTAACCATATCCCCGAAAGAGCGCCTAAGGGTGAACTGATGAGTATTCTAAGCTGTACTTGTTTATAGGGCACAGGATATCAGGAAAACTAGCTCGGAGTACGTAATATGGAGAAAACATATATTGGAATCACTACTGTGGTAAAATATACACCAGGTACGAATACATTTATTTATGAAGCTATACAAATAATTGACTAAAATAATGCCAATCCAGCTAAAGGAGTACATTTTTTAGGAGACGAAACCTTCGACGCGCAAGCATAAAAAAGAACAGCTCTGCATTGCATTTTCTATAAGTCTAAAAACTGTTTTGATGTAAAGAACTTCGTTTGGACTACCGTCATACGCACATCTTATAAAGTGGAATTTCAAGTTACATCAGATTTAATATTTGTTACTGTACCGCAGGTTGTTGTTAAAAAAAAAATAAAGAATAAAATGGACTTGATATGAACATTTGTAAAGTTTGAAAAGTTCTTCTTCTTCTTCTTCCCATTGCGCTACAGTCCGAGGTGCACCTGGGCCTCAAAAAATATTCCTGTCCAGCCAGCACGATCCCTTACCAGCTGCCTCCAGTTGCGCACTCCAAGTTGGATAAGGTCCTTCTCCACGTGTGCACTACCTTAGCCTAGGCCGTCCTCTGATGAGTTGTCCCAATGGTTCGAATTCGAAGACCAAAATCACACGTAGAACTTTTCTCTCGAAAAGACTAAGGGCTTCCTCAACTGCTAGTCTGAAAAGTTAGTAGTTTCCATTTCAACGCCCTACTTCTCTATCAGATCTAAGCCTGGGAATAATTATAACAGCAAGTGTTTGGCTGAACGAATGGGATGCCTTTGTGCGTCGCAGAAAGAGATAGCTTATCAACCTTTATCAAAAGTCCCGGATACGATTTTCGTTAGATTAAGTCGTTCTTCGTCGGCAGTCACCTTACAAATGTTTAAAGATCACCCCTTAACACACTTTGAAGACTGCCTTTCAAACACCGTCTAAGTAGAAATATTGTTGCGGAGTGCTCAATGTTGTTGAGACAGTATTTCTTACACACCCTTGTCCTTTGGATTTGCTCCACATCTTGGTGTATCTTGTAGATCTCGCAGTTGCCTCAATTCATTCATCGTCTTCAAAAAAAGTAATCATTCGCTTGAAGGACTTTTTATAGACGGCGCTTAAAATTAGTAAAGTACCGAACTTTCTAAGACAGATTTCGGGTTTCTTAGAATTCATCCATAGATCACTCATCATCAATCGAGGGAACATTTCAAAAATAGGCAAAAAAAATCATCTTCGAGGAACAAATCTGATTAAATGTCACGACAACGAACAAAGTTTGCCATTTATTTAATTGGCATCCACAGAAGTTCACAACTTACTCCCCTCCCCCATCCCCCCCTGATTAACGATAATCCACACAAGCGTGACGTGTTTTTTTTTTTGTCATTGAATAAACCCTCACAAAGTCATGGGTGCACTCATGTCCCAACTACTGAAGGTTACATGACATGGATCGGGCAGGAAATCACTTAGTCACAAATCTTCAGTTGACCCACAGTCAGAGGCACGCAATCGATTTTCGATTTCATTAAGCCGTCGTTGTCCTCATCGCATCAAAGATCCACCCCCCTCCGGATTCCAATCCCATTCACTTTGAGTGCTTTACGACTCCAGCGGACTGTGTGATGGGTGATGGCTCGATTTGTGAGTGACCTTCAAAAGGCCGCACTAGCTGACCGAATTCATGTGACACATGCCGTCTTAATTATCCAAATTAGGTTGTCACCGTGGCAGGTAGGCGCTCGGGTACTGCGGCCGTCCGCCCTTTCTAAAGTGCACAACACGAAGGCAGCTACTAAGGCATGCCACGGCACCGTGAACATAAAAGGTAGGAGAAATTTACCACGGCTTTTATTGCCCATCAAGTGGACTATGGCATTCTGGTTAGTTGTCGTTAGTTTTGAGGAGAAAAAAATAAACCAAACCGAGAGATATGTTTCAGCGGGGAGTTTCGCCACAGAGTGCAGGAAGATAGCATCAACAGTTTGCCATGTTACGACGACGGTCTTATGGCTGTTGACGGGTGATTCGGTTCAGTGTTTCGAAGGTTTATATTCTGATTGGTGGTGAGAGGGGCTCTTAACGTCGTACAGTCTCCGTATTCATGGAATTTCGGACACAAAGATAAAACTCTTTGCGAGCGAATGGGGAAATGCGGGTTGATGAGACCACTTTATACGAGGAACGATGCTTTTACAATTGAAATGATGCGTGGGCGATTTGGGGGTGATCGATAGTGAGTCAGTTTTTTGAGTCAAGTTAGCTCAAGTAGCTTATGTGAAAGGGGAACTACAGGGATTGGTCCTTCAATGTCAAACAGGTGAAGCAGAAATTGACGGTGTTTGGAGAGCAATTCAATGCAGCAGAAATCTAAATAAGGCAAAGAATTCACAATTGGAGTTCATTTGTGATGGTGTTGGACACATTTTACCCAAATTGCAATCAGGAGCAGTTGAGTATCGATTTCTAAGACTAGCAGCTACAAGATATACAGCAATGAAAGCAAGGATGAATAGATTAATCGAGAAGTCAATGTAAAACTTCCTCCTGTCGTGACTCCAAAATTGGTATCAAGTCTTAGTTGTGCGCCCGTGCACAATCAACCTTCCTTAGAGGTTCAAAATCAATGCTTCAAGACAACGTCCTTTGTTCGCTGATTGGGCTTCCGGGTAACCCATTAAGTTATCGTGGGGTGAATGATCCTAAGCCAGAAGGTTATTCATCCCTTGCCATGACTTCCGAAGGGGTTGTCAAGATGAGGACGAAGACGAGAGTAAGAAACTGTTCCCCACTAACTACAAACCTCTTCGTCTTATGAGACTGTTAGCGGGATAACGCTAGGCAGCTATATCTTCAACAGCTTAGAAAAAACATGCTGATGCAAGAGTGGAAAGATCAGAAAATTTTACAAGGAAAAAAACTGACTTTGCCAGTAAGAGTGTGAATAAATGGCGACTCGTTTTGTCTGGATTGTAGAGGACAGAATGATATCGTCAATTCTCTACGATCAAATAAGACAACCAGGTGGGCTCCAAACAGCCCCCATAACCTATGCCAGAGGGAACCTCGGACGACACGATTGGTTCCAACTTCATCGAAAATATGCTAGGTGACACTTTCGTCGTCAAACACAAGTATGGATATAGATGACATGTGCTTTCGTCACGAAGGGGCGGCGCTACGTGTCACGCAACAAATGCTGCCCTTAAAATGAGGTAAGCTTAGATTGGGCTGGCTGCTAGAGCAAGGTTTCTGAAGCCCACCAGGTCCTTGGGTGGGACCATTGTGAGTTTCTTCCTCATCTTTGTCTGGGCAACCCAGTCACTGTATGGGGATCCTTACCTTTTTGCACATTTTCCCATCAGACACTGCCCAGTATATCCGCCTACAATTAAACGTACTTCACTTTTGCCTAGACTGATCGGGTCCTTTGTCCATGGAAAATTTTTGGTTTAAACTGTCGTGGTATATGTATATCTAGTTCAAAGTTCGGACTTTCGATGACTTCTGCAACTGATTTCGTGTGTACTACTTAATTAGCCGCCAGTGGCAAACGTATCCTCTTCCTAGTTAATTTTATGCCTATTTCATTGCCCAGGAAACGTTTGTGTACGGACATCCAACTAACCACTGGAGAATCTATTTCATAGAAATCCCTTCAAGTGGCTGGTGCGCCACAACAAACTGTCTCATTCCACTTGAAATCATATCAACGTCCGAATGACGCCGAACTCAACACTTCTCCGAAGCGTAATTCCAGTTAAAAAATGTGTGTCACTGCGCAAATCCACTTCTTGTCGCGTCTACTTCCCTGTCACCGCACTAAATGTTACTCCCACCCGGTCATGCAAAAAGTGTTTATCGCGTTATCACAACAAAAACAGTCCAGTCAGCCTTGAGTCGAGTTCCAAGACCTTCCATTATCTCCACCTATCTGCAGCAAGGCACTTTAAGAGTTAGATAATTCCTTGGCGTTTGTTTGCGCTCAGTCAATCACACTTGCCACGCATCGGTTCACTCCCAAGGTGATCTCGCAAACCGGCACACATCGAGTGAATTGTTCCGAGACAAATATTTGCATTCCAATCAAGTGTATCGTACAAGCCGATCGACACAAACCAGCTGGGCAAACCGAAGAAACAGAGCGTCGCATGACGGTGCTGAAGTCAAGCCGAAAACGTGTCAAAGCCATCACCCGACACCTACTCGATTGAGTGATCATTCGAGGGTGTGCGCGACTGTCGCACAGCGTCTTGAACTCTATTCCGCGTCGAGTCACACCCACCAGCTTAACGCACCTCTTCCGTCTTCCCCGGCAGGTCCGGTGCGCCACAAATGAATGTTAAGCCGCCAGTTAGGGCTAGGCCTGCGGCGGTAATTGCCACCGTCTGACAGTGAGGAGAAAGTGTGTGCGCCACGGATAATGTATCTGTATCTCGACGTGCAAGTTGCGGCCGCCATAACTTAATTGGCGAGGTAATCACATCTTGATGCGTATGCGCGCACCCATAGGATGCAAAGAATGCCTCGCTCACCGCGGCAACGAGCTGCAGCGGCCACGTGCATTTGAATTTCGCAATGCGTGGTAAGAGTGTCTGGCCTGCCACAACGATACGAATTGAATTTGAGATGCCGGCCTAGATGCAAGCCCGTACAGCTGCAAGATACCTGGCCAACACTCACACTCACGTGAACGGTGAACGCGTTCGGTGTGAAGGCGTGGACACGTTCGACGGCGGTGGCGGCTGCGTCGGCTTGTGCGGCCGATTCCCCGAGCTGCACCGCCATTTGAATGTAATCAGACAAATATGGATAATTTGCTGGATCGGCATCTGATGGAGATAAATGAGCTTGGAGTTGCGCGCATGATTTGCGTGAATTAAGTCGAGAGTAGGAAGCTCGACCATTGTTCGAGTCCGCGACATTACATCGTGTCTGTGTATGGGTGTGTGTGTGTCTCTATCGTGTGATGCAATTGGGATGCGGCTTTGAGGAACCAGTTTGAAAATTGAATTTTGATTGCACGAGGGAATTTAATGCTGCTGGGCTGAGAGCAGCAATCACTCCACGTGGGTGAGTAGCTTTAAGCGGAGTGGCTGCTGGAAAAGATGTGAAGTGCGTTCCGAAAGTAGGTAGTTGGTCAACCTCACGCGGTGTATCGGCTACTTTTTTCAGTCAAAGTGGAACTTTTTTGGAAGAAAAGGGTTAGAAATGCGAGGGGTACATGGATAGGTGCCATCACAGTGTTCCAATGGGTGGATTCTCTACGGAATAAGACAAGTGAGTCTATTACGACGAATTGCTCCACCTTCAGACAAATATCCAAAATTAGGTAAACAGTTCAAAATTAAAGACTTAACCCAGTAAACACCCTCCCCACAGTCATGGGCAAAGGACATAAGACGTCTGACCCGATGGCTCAAAGCACCCATTTAGCAGACTTCGGACGACGCAAAAAAAATAAAATGTAACTCCATCTCAGCCAGTCGCAGCAATCAAGTCATTTTGGGCAATTCCCTCTCGAGGAAGTGTGGGTAATTGAAAAAAATATTTCATCCCACGGCCTGATACGCGTCTCTCCTACAAAAAAAAAATCAATAAGACATTTTTTTTGCTTTACACACGCGAGGCCCGGTTAGATGAAGGCTACGCGGCATCAGAAAACGCCACCACCACCCCACAGACTCCCCAGAGAATGAGGCGTTTTTAATCCAAACAAGTGCACAGTCGTGTTATCCAAATTTGAGCGTTAATTTTATTGCCAGCCGTATCGCATGCGAACGCGGCCGTAATGAGCTGAAATTGAGTCGACCTTCATTGTCAGCCAGCCTCCTCTCCACACAGAAGTTCTCTGTCACTTCCAGCTATTACCGCGATTTCTACACCTCGCACCGGAGCGTCCCGCGAATACATACACTCGCTGTGATTCGTTTGACTTCATTATCAAATCAAGGCCCCATCAGTCGACGCAACCGCATCCATGCTAGCCGTCAATCAGATTGAGGGTGACACACACAGTGGCAAAAAAAAAAAAAAAACGGGAGACAAGCATTCAGGTCCGTTAAGTGACTTATAGGGAGGGTGGGCGCCCCACACCGCATCATCCACATGAGGGACTGCGGATAACGCTGACGGCAATGACGTTAGCGGCACAGCCTCAGCTCGAGCTCGATTCCGTCAGAGATTAGTTCGACACGAGGGATACGCGATGAGGCGGCGGCGGGGCGGCGCGCCTGCAGTGGCATCCCTGTCAGCAATCGCCGGCACTGATTCTCATACGCTCCGCTCGCTCTCCCATCCGGATATCCGCTTTCCGGCCGAGCTAACAATTTTAGGACAAATTAAGAGAAAATTACTCAGTGTGTGTACACATGTGACGGTTGACGTTTGAGCGGGTGGGTGGGCGACAAATTCATCCGTTTGCCTGTGAAGGGTGGAGGTTTACTCATCATTTGTCACGGCAATTGTCTCGCTCTCATTCCACTTGTGTTGTGTATCAGGCTGCCTACTGACACTGGGTCACCGTACAGCGGCAGTGACTCAAAAACAAGCCAATAAAAGAGGAAAATCATTAAAAATTTCCACAGCGCAAATAAATTTGCGGAGAGTGGGAAAAGTTTGCGCAACGGAAGGCGATATGGGAGCTGCGACGGACTGGGAGATACAATGAAAATTTGAAAAGCATGGGAAATGGGTGGGGTGGGGATGAAAAGTTGGTTTTTATTTTGCAGAACAAAAGTTGCCGTCAGTTACTATGATAATTCGATTACTTTACGGTCGGGGTCTGCCTGGTGGAAATGTGTATGCAGATGGCCCACAAGGGAGTCTCGCCTGTGCGATGGCACGAGACTCCGCCTGCAGGACTGGACGATTTAGATGGCGACAGATTGTCGTTATCATTCATTCGACCTTCCCATTCTCTACTTCCTCTTGCGAAATTCTTTAAAGTTCTACGGTTTTCAGTTTTTTTTTTTTGGATGAGGATGAAAGTTATGAGGGGGATAACAAAGGCAACGGGGGGATGCCGATATTTATCAAATTTAGGTCAATGGGAGATTGCTCCTTGTTCGCTCTAACTTATGGATGAAACTTGCTACAAAGAGCTATTCATGGGCGTTCCCTGTTATAATTTAAAATTCACAATGCATACCTCGACAAGGCAGCCTCGCGTTATCCTTAGATTCAAAAACTGCGTGTGAGATGAAAGAGAGAGAGAGAGAGAGATCTGTTTGCATTCTTTCGAAAAGCATGACTTGTGTCTGTAAATATGACGGTGATCTCATAATTTAAAAGGTTTCTTGAGCAAAGCAGTCCCCCACCATCGCAATCTAAGAAGTGCTTTTCTTCCAAAGGAAAAACAAAAATTTTGGAAAATAGCTTAGGCCGATAAAGTAATAGATGCTCTGACATCTTTCATTCTTTCCTTGAATTCTGCTATGTACCAGTGGACCCATGTTTCGTTGATAGTCACGAAACGACGGCTGACTCTCCTAGAAGCGTCAAACACTCCTCTAAAGTGGAGTCACTGTAGCGCTTGTTGTCTGGAGTGAGCGACTGCGACTGAAAAACGACGTTTGACAGTTCCAGAAGTGTCAAACAACCCTCTGAAATGGCGCATGGTTTCGCTTGTTGTCCGGGATGAGTGACTGCGGAACCCATTGCGCAGACAGTTTTTTTTTTTTGGCCACCACTTCATGCAGGATGTGACCCACCCTTCTGTGTTGTTGAGGTGCCTACAGTCTGACATGACTTCAACCGGAGATCATAAATTCTTGTCTCTTGTCGTGGTAGCCCTTTGCACGACACTTGGATGTTGCTTGCCAGAAGCCAACGTGTGACTACGTCCAAACTCAATAAACCAATTTTTGATACTAGCCATTGACGGAAAAGAGTCACTGTACACAACGTCTAAAAGCTCTTTGATTTCCCCGCGCCATTTCACTTACAAAATCGAATCGAATCACCGACTGAATTTGTCTGCAAAAAATCAAAAATTTGCGGACACACCCACCTCCACATGGGTTCAAAACAAAATTACGATTCCTATACGATGGACAGTGGCCGTCTACAAGAACACACTACACAGGCGCAAATTTCTTCTGCGGTGGTGATCCCATCAGGCTATGAGGGTGCAGGACTACCCCATCATGTTAGACAACAATTAAATAATCAAACATCAAAGAAAGTGCCTGAAAGTCAAAAAATGAATTCTGCCACAATTCCCCTCTGTTGAACAACGAACATTAAAGAACCAAGAATCGGCAAAATCCCTCTTTATCTACGTCATGCATGATTCAGAAAGAACCCCTCAGCAGCCGACTGTCTCAATAAATTGCCGAAACTGAACACACAGAAGGCAGATACACTTCAGCAACAGAGACATAGTCGAACGCTGTCTCCGCGTCAGTGTTGGGCACAATTTAAGCCCTCAAAGGCACCCCTTACAGACGTTTTTGTCAGCCACCTCCGTTTAGGAAACTTCACTTCCTAGCTCCGACATGAATGTCACTCCAGCGGAAACTTCTCTAAACATTCCCGTGGTGCCTGACAAATTGTCACCTTCTGCGTTCCACTCCATCCATGCAACTTTTCCAGTCGGGATATTTCAAATTTGTCACTATCACTCAAAAAGTTTCCAAACTCGTCCCGCTCCACCGCAGCCCTCCATCGCCGCCATGGTCGTCACCATCACTCTGTCCCAGTGTCCCAAAACAATTTCTTTAATTTCGTCGAAAACAAAAAAAAACGATTCAGTGTGTCGCCATAGCGTCGCCGACGTCATGGTCTCGCCCATCGTCGGCGGCGACACCCCGTACGTCAATGGGGTGCCGTAGAGTGCAAACTATGTCCTTGCAGTTCCATACTTAGATCCCATCACCATGTACGGCGGCCACAGTCGGTGCGGCACTCGGCTTGGGGACGCACTGCCGGTGCAAGAGGTGCCGTTCGCAGCGACTAACTTCCATTAAGTGCAGATTTTATTGTCGTGCACTGCCATAAGCGTTGCAGTAATTAAATACTGCGCTCTTGCATTACACTTCGCCTGCCGCCCAGTCCTGGCGATGTCGAGGGAAAATATTATTTCAAGGCAACGCTGCTGGAGGATGTGCATGGCGGCGTGGAGGCGACGACGCTAGTGTTCTCGTTCCAAGTGCGATGAAGTTTTGCCGCTGCACTTGTGCACATTCATTTCCTTCCTGTGTGCCTGTTCATAACTAATAACATTTGCTTCCCGGAGTTGGTTCAGGCATCAGTACTGTGGAATGCTTATTATTTCAACGTACTGCTTTACTTAGCGCTAATGAGGTCCAGCTAAGCACACTCAAGTGGTGGAGATTTCTTGGGAGAGGAGGATGGTCTCAAAATTGGCAGCAATCTAAAGCAGCCGTGATGTGTGAGTGCATTGGCACGTCCAGGAAGGCGCTTCTTGTTGCTTTCTCTTGTTTGCTTTATCCTTACCCTAGTTTGTTTGACCATGCTGCATCAACAAGGAATGAGGCAGCAGTGGCTTTGATTCATCTACCAGCGATGTGCGTCCACCCGAATATTGGGCAGATGAAAATTTATCTGCTGTGTGATGATGATGACGACGGAGGAGGTCATGCAACTTTGTCGCTCAAGGAAGCTGTCCATTCAGTTGACTGTCATCGCTTTAAAATTAATGCGACCTAAAAGAAGGAGACAAAGCTTAAGTGAAGAGGAAGATGGCAGATGAAGTTTGGCATCTGGAATCGAAGATTAAACGACGACGACACGTCAGTCGTCGAACACTGCTCCAGCTCAAAGAGTCTAGGAATCGGAGCCAATGAGGACGTCCTCATCTAAAATGGACACCACAAGATGCAAAGGACCTCAATCAAGGCGAGAAAAGTAAACGTTCTCATCTAACATGGAGAGCACCAGAGGAACACAAAGGATCTTTTGGTCTTGCGCGGAGTTGCATATCAACGGGCTTGGTGTGCTCCACCGACCAGCAGAGATTTTAGAAAGCCCTCGCTCCTTCCCAAGGAGGAGAGACTGCCCCTGAAGGCAGAATCTGAAACTCAGGGCGTTTTTCTGACACTGTCAGGTGTCAATCATAAAACGATGAAAAACCAAGGTCTGTCAAAATGTGACACATGTCACACGACACGGAGAAAATGCCGAATCTTCCCAATCCCCTTACCATACAATACTCAATCGACGCTATTGGGTGTACTCCCACTTCCTGATCAATGCCAACGCTTAACCACTTCAGTCCATCGATGAGTCAACGAAAGCACTGCACGCCACCCAGGTCGTCCTTGAGTTGCTGTTCATTCATCAATTTGTCGATCGCCCCTCCCCCCACCCCCTGCTGAGTTAGTTCACTGAAGTTACCCGGCACAGACTGAATGCAAATCTCTCGTAACCCGCGTACAACACCCCTTACATGGTCATGCCAGTGCTGAGTAGCGGCGCGGTAATAAGCCCACGCACACGCGCACAGACCGCACCATATTTGTGTCCGTACAAGAGAACATGTGTTCGAATTAGTTCACAAGCCAGTCGGGTAGCGGTTCCACTAATTAAATCATACCGCGACGCGGACTGTATAATTACGCAAATTGATCCCGTCAAGCATGAGACCTAGATACCTCAGCTGCCAAACGGCCGTCCAGATAAGATTCAGTCTCACAGGTGCAGGGGCTGCTGCTGCCACAGCTCTCGGTGATGTCATAAACGTGTATTTGGAGATGATTAGGCCGTCCGGTGAGAAAGCTTCCCCAACAACCTGTTCTGGAACGTGGAATGAAGTGCCTGACTTATCGCTTGAAATCGTGCCGAGCATGGAGAGCAGAACGCAACGCAGTAGATAAGAATTGATCGGTTATCGGTGTGCTGGTGTGTTTATTGTTGTTTACGGCGACAATAGGGAAATGGGCGTACAACGTGATGTTATGTGACGACGTTTGGTAATTGATTGAAAATTGCCTAGGGAGTGGTGAATTGCTTTGAGTACAGAGTGCGCAGTTTGAGGGATTGCGTGGGGAGGGGCACTATACCCCAGGCCCAAGGTTAGGCAACTATGATATGAAGTGGGACAGACAAATAAGTTTCCCTTTCGAATTAGGTTAAGACAAGTTTTGAGAAACCCTGCTAAAAATTTTTAAAACTTCCCAATGAGAATTCGTCACTCAGTTCAATCGTCAAACTTCTCGAAACGCCACAAACTACAATATTCTCCCACCTAACAAAGGTGGGAGAATATTGTAATTTCATTCATATTTAATTTTCATTCCTCAGTGTGGGACCAACGATCCATTTAAGAGTGCAATGCTTGCCTTTAAAGAGTCAGCTTCCATCCAATACCAAAAATAGGCAACTAACCAAGAAAGGCTCCTCTTTTGAATGTAAACCTGAAACAGTTATAATCTTGGCGCCATAGAAAATTAACACCAACCCGTAAGTAAAGTAAAAGTTGTCTGGTTAATAAGATCTGTCAGAAATCCTTTGTCGGCATCTAGCCAAACTTATCACCTTTCTTCACTAGGCCCCAGCAAAATTTCTCTGTTGGATCTGTCACGAGTTGGTGATAATTTTCGCAATCTTGGTCGGCGAAAATCTTTGAACAATTTTTTAATTAAACTTCGATTAAAAGGGGAGATCTTTTTGGCGCTTAATTAATTCGTGACATGCGTCGGTGAGATGTGGCTTTCAATGTGAATTCCCATTCGATTATGAATCCGTCTGAAGAATTGTATTTCTTCCGTTATCGGTCTTGATGTAATCCAAGACTGCTCCTCGAGTGAAGGTGAATTTCCCACGGATGATAAGGTGGCACGGACTCCGATAATGAGTCTGCCATTGAAATGAGCTGATAGCCGGTGACTTTCAGTGACACGAATGTGGGTAATTATTGTCACGATAAACGTGTCACAAATATTTGCTTATGACACGTGAAGGGTAAGCAATATGGTCGATTAATGCAAAGTCCAAGAAAAGTTCAAGACAGTTGAAGTTATTCTTTGGAAGACACAACTATACTTGAAACTTCCCCCCTCCCAATCGGTACAAATTCAAGCAGGGGAGTAACAGGGAATCGGTGAGGCCTTCGAGAACAAGGTAAAGGTTTACTCGCAAATTGGGGATAAATATTTGAAGAATGCGGATATTTTGTAAGCAGAATTTTAATTTCGGAACTTGTGTACCTAACCCGATTTTCTCTTAAGGGGGCACACAAAAACAATCTTATCTGAGTCACTTGATACATCTTCAGAGTTCAAGCTCAAGACTAGACAATGAGCTGGGTATGTGACTGTTTCTGAAGGGGGACGTTTCCATAAAGTGGAGTAAATGATAGTGAGTTTCTACTGATCGGGCATCTTTATCTTCATCCTGAACTGACATTGTCTCATCAAATCAGAGAGAAAAGCATCCAAATGAAATGGATTTTATGTGAATTAGAGTTTTTCACAAAAAGTCTTCAGTTTCCTTCTAAGCACTCCACATGACTGTGACATGTTCTGCGTTTTTAAGGTTTCGTTCCCACAAAACGAAACCCTTGTTGTTTCGGTGTGTCCGTCCTTATGAAGCCATTTTCAGGAAATTTCGGAAGTAGATGCACTTCGTCTAGTCATCAGTATATGACATTTTTAGAACTTACTACAAATGTGGTGATGATTTGGTAGCCACTTTGCACAGAACTGTCGATGCACGTATAACCAACATTTCTTACAATGTGGGTAAGGTTAGGCCAAAATCGGTAAAAAAAATTCTTCAAGGGAGTAGCATGCTGCGTATCTTTCCAGTAGCGTTATTTAAATTATGTTTTTGCATATAATGGCCATGTTCAAACGTTATAAAGAATTCAAACTTGTATCTCAAGTGTATCGTAGTGTCTGTTTTGTTAGGCCTCACTTTCGAAACCAAAGATTGAATTACCAGAAATAACATGATAATGCTTAGGCAGATGTAAAAATATCTTTATGACACAGCGCACATTAATTTCATTTGCATCTACTTAAGGAACTAAGTGTGGTCGCCGTGGCGTAGTGGGTAAGTGCGTCGACCCACACGCAGATGATCTAGGTTCGATTCCCGGACGGGACACCTCGCATTTTTTCACGGCAGTCACAAGACTCAAATAGTATCAATTGTCAATGAAAAGCTTCTTAAATTTCGTCGCTCGGAGTCGGCAAAAAACTGAAGGTACCTTCTACTTCTGAGAAGAAGAGGAGCACGCACAATACGAGTAGTTGTTGTAGAAGCTAGGCCCTACTCCCCTATGGACTGTAGTGCCACTCAATTATTTTTCCGCATTCGGACCATACACGATGTATGATGAATACAAGCTGAAGAAGAGCTTATTGGTTGAGGTATATGGAATGAAATGTAAAACTCCTCGAGGTGCAATTCCCCGGAACCGTCATATAATGAGTGTTGCAGAACTTAGCCATCTCGGTCAAATTATGACTGTTGGAAAAAGTGATACTTTCGATATCACGTTGTTCTTTTACCAAGACAGATTAAAAAAAATTGTTGTCTCAAGAGGGAATGTCAATCTTAAGTCACCCGTTTGTCTACGATCCCAAACAACAGTTCGGAGACTTTCAGTTTTGCGATTTCAGCGCAGAAATAAACAGAAATAATCCGTGGGGGTGGTTTTAGTCAGTAAGAATTTGAGCAAAGGGCGTCGTCCCATTGGTGCCAATGCCAGGTTTTCAGGTCCCCACAGAAAAAAAAAACCGATGTGAGTTATGGTCCCTTGACCCAACACACTATGTTGGTCGAGAGATTCTTCGCGAGGCCCTGTTCGGGCAGAGTGAGATCAGTATCCATAGAGAGGAAATTCATTTGTTGCGTAAATTGGTCAAAATTAAGAGATCGTACACATATGAAATCATTTAAGCCAAACAGCTGCTCAGGCAGTCATACATCTGCCTACAAGACCTAGAGGGGGCAGGCGAAAATGTCCATAGTACAAGTGCATTCGTCGGTGTACTTCTCACTTACCAATCTTTGCTGAGCATGAATAACATCAAATTGTACGAGAAGCGCAATGCTGCCATCTCAAGCCGCTGACCCATTCTACTAACATTTCCGCCGACATAAGACAACAATCTATGAACATGCCTTCAGCATGACACATTCGATCAAATTGTTGAGAAAATGCTTATGACGTGACTTGGCGCGAAAAACAGTCAAGCAGTCACTTCCGTTCCTTGATCCCCCAGACACGAGCGAGCAAGCCTTTGAACATACCTATCACCAATCATCATCTCGACTATTTAAAGGCGCCAAGCATTATACATCATGACCATGTCGTCGCGTCCAACGTCTCTCGAATGCACTCCAAAGGAGTTCGCAAATCACTGCACGACTTGTCTGCGGCAAATTGTGGGTAAAATCAAACATCAAGTGGCAGAGTAAAATTTCCAGACTCCCCTCACCCGGAAATTGTTTTAGGATCTAAGAGGCCGTCCTGAAGAAGTGAACATTTACCTAAAAAAAATAAAAAAAACCTGTTCTAGAGGAAAAGACGGACGCGACAGAGTGATGATTAATTTTGTGGCGATGAAATCGATCGTTCACGTGATCGCGCGTTCTTTGTCGTGACTCGATTGTAAACTTTTATAGGGGGAGGGCTATGTGGCGATGGAGTTCTGCGTTTCGATCGAAGCCTCAAGGCCACGTAAGGCATTCATTCTGCGGCCTCACTTGTTTCATTATCGCTGTTGTACGTTTGGTGTTTGAAGTTCGAAGTGAATTTGGCTGTGGTGTGAATATCCACCAGTGTCTGCGGAATTTCAACAAATTAGTGGGATTCTGCGTTTGAATGAAATAATAGATGTAGAAAATAGATGTACCACCCCGTCGCCAACTGTGTCACGTCTCACGACCACCCACTTGGTAAACCCAAGTGCACAGCACTAAATTTCAATCAAGACCCTTAGGTATGTTGCAAAAATCTTTCAAAACCTATTCATTACCCCTGCGTGACTGTCACATCATTGATGTATGCCCCGGGCCGCCTTCATCGTCGTGCGGTTAATCTATGAGACATTCCCATTACCCACGCACCCACGTAGCCGCCATCGCCACCGCAAGCAGCATGAACGCAGTAGCATCTGTCGCAGCAGAAACTTTCCGCGGCAGGATACGTTTTTCATTTCGCTAAAAATCCAAACTTCCGATGACGCTGCCAACGCCTCAGCGGTATAAATTACTTTCGAACTGAAAGGCTACCCCCACCCCAGCCAGAGCAGACAGACACTCCCGCCCATCCATATACATTTGCATGGAAGGAACGTAAATCACATTTTATTATGTCACGGAGTTGAAACATGCATTTTACATGACATGATCCTGGATGTACTTTGGCAATCACTTGCGAAATAAATCAATTTGCAGGAGACCCCCAGTGCGTGTGTCTGTGTCCTGGATGGGTGTACACAGTCAGAGGGCATCAGCTTTGGATGCGATGCACACGGGGTGTTAGTTGCAGTTGACTTCACTTAAGCTTGGCTCGCACAGCAACTGGAGTGAACGCTGAATTTGATAACTGGAGTTGAATGATTTGGCTTTCAGGGGTGGCTGGTGGCGAGAAGCACTTGTGGGAAAAAAAGCTTTGCTTGTGAATGCAGACGGGTTACACCAGATGACTAATTGGAAGTGAAAGATACTTCAGTTAAGTACCAACGATTTATGAACTGTGCGAGAGTGCATTGACTTCTTTCAGTGAATTGTTCGCTTGAATGGGTGCACGTATCGCCCCCGGGTGGAAAGGATGCATTGCAATGAATATGTATGGGCTTGTGTTTGAGTAAGAGACATGTTTGTTGTTGAAGTCACATGCCAAGGGAGTGTCTCATTTTTGATTGTAGCGAATTTTCTTTCGTATGGATTGGCTTTAGACTAACTTTTTGAATTGAAAATTATGTCAAGGAAATGCCAAAAGACTGAACTTCTTCTTCGGACACATTTCTTCTTGGTGAGGATTTACAGGGCTTTAACCAAGATGCCTCTTGAAGTAGAGGGGTCTCATGCCAGCAACCCCCAGTCGCACACATCAAATTCATTGCGGTCCGTCTCAAAGACGTACTTTAACGTAAATAGAAAATAAAATAGGCAACAATTCAGTCCGGGGCTAAGCTTCTTCAGCAACTATTCATTTTGCGATTCTAGTGTTCTCTCACGAGAAGGGAGGCCCCACAGTTTATTGCCGACTCCGAACTTCGAGATTTGAGAAGATTTTTCATTTTTACCAAGTCTTCAAGTGGAAGAAGAAGAGATGCCATGTTAAAATGAATAGTGAACGTACAGTCCAGGAATCAAACCTGGGACCTATGGCGACGAACATACCCACTACACTACTTCGGTGGTTGGATCAAATCCATAAACTTGCCTTGGGAATAGTTCCTGATGAGTTAGAATCGATGGCGGAGTGGAACATGCGGGTTAAGGAGGAAGGAAGTTTTTTTTTCTTTCATTATTTCCGACTCTTTATAGACGCCTGTCACATATAGGAAACAGTTTTTCGGCGTCTTTACATCACATCACTCAACTGACATATTAAACCCTCCATTTCGTTTAAGACGTCACACAATATGTAGCATGTCCAAGAAGATTAAAAAAACTCATTAACTCAGTCCATTGTTCTCGGCCAAATCCTTCTAGATCTTTCACCATCGACTGCACAAGCACAAACTGCATACATGCATCGTCCATTCCAAAGCTCAATTCAATTCGTTTGTAAAATTCTCATTCGCAAATCCGCCAATCGTGGCAGAACATCATAACGCACAATCGCATCTATTCACTGAACAAATCCTCATCGAATTCCTTTCAAAAGTTAATCAAATTTGCAACGAACCACCATCCACCCTGCATATGCCCACACGTCCTACGTATATGCCACTGTCAGCAACGCCACAGAGCTCTGATTTCTTCCAATTCACTTCGTTTCAAGGAAATAATGGAGCCGGCAATCCAGCGACGAGCCATGTTTACTTCTTCGTTACAAAACCCCCGTCGAGGTGATTACCCTTTGCTCAGCAAAACGCTATTAGCCTAAGCAAACTTCATCAAGTGCAAATTGTGTGTCTTTTGTACGCACCATACACTGAAGAGCGCACATACCATAAGCCACCCAGACATCATGTGGTTGTGGTCGTCGTCATCGTCAAGGAACTCACTCTCCACTCACTCTTTACTCACTCCCGCCAGGCGCACAGCACAAGTGCAGTGGTGAAAACCTTCCTCCCCCAACCCCGCGTCCACATATCGAATGACGACGGAAAAACTGAAATCTATTCTCAAGTTTTCTAGTCACGTTCGGTTTCAATCAGCGTGGTCTTGGTCAATTCCTAGAATGAACATCGTGTGCCGCGTCCTCCTGCGCCAAGGGAGACACACACCAGGTACCCCCTATCGGATCGTGGCTACTGACCAGAGATAGAATTCCAATTCGGTATGATTATCGAATGGATACGGCCAGCGGCCAGCGTGCAAGAAGGCCCTCGAAGGGAGGCAACGAGGGACTGTCGCTGCCGCCTTGCTTGGGTGGGAAGTGCGCAAACACGCCAACAACCACACCGACACACGGGGACGTGCCTTGCAGTGACTCGAGCCCATGTGGTTAATATTCAAGGAAGGACTCGCCGTGTTGTGATAAAGTACGGAGGAGACTAACCAGAAATATTGATTAACAATAGATTGGTACCTACTATGCCTGCTGCTGGGCTCGGACACTATTTCTGGAAAGAGTGTCAACACTTAGCTGGCCAGAGGGGTGTTCGTTCTCCTGCTAAAAGAATGCGGACTGGAGTAGGCTGAAATCGGCTTGGCTACATGTTGATTCTGTGGTGCCTCGAAATGGATTGCACGCGGGCATGATCCTTACAAATCGAAAGAGGAGAGAAAAAATGTTTAATCTGATAAAAGGTTGTTTGGGGTGTACACGGATTGTGATAAGATCCTCAGTGGGATACGATGAAGTACACAGAAAGGGTGTTTCGTGTGCAGTTGCTTTGCAAAGTTGAAGGGAGGAGGTGCATCCTGTTGAGAAGTTGACTCACAGGCTGTTATGTTCGATCAAGTTTTTGGTCCAGCGGGCAATTCGTCAAAACAAAGGTGAATTGAAGCGAGTTGAAGGGCAAGGGGAGTGTAACCTTCGAGTTTCTTTCTTCATGTGGCTTTTTTGTGTTGCTTTCATAACTTGGACTACTTTCCTTTATTTGAGGTTTCTGAAGTTTCTTCCCTGCTATGTTGTTCGTTCTCTTCTGGTTAATGATTAAGAGATGTTCCATCGTGATCACAGTGGCTGCAGATCTCTAAGTTATTTATATAATTTTTGGTTGTTATGGTTGCCACAGGACCGCCTGTGTGTTTAGTTGGCTTAGCAGTGAACGAGGGTAAAGTGAAGTATATGCTTGCCAACCAACCAACGTCATCGTAGAGAGTCAAAACTTCGGGGGCTTGAAGAGCTTTGGCTCCCAAGTACCGACATCAAACGAAGAATAATTCTTGCCAACCGCTAAATGTAAAAAATAGAATCCTCTGTCGCAGATCCAACAGGGATGGTGCATATTGTCCCGCTGTATGGCGCGGAAGCGTAAACATTATCAAAATCAAGAGAAAAGTTCTCCGTTCAATTAATCCCGTTTATGTTGATGGCATCTGAAAGGACAAATTCAACTCTATAGACTGAACGGCAGCATGCACCTATTCAAGCATCTACGAAGAGAACGATTAAAAAGATCAGATCATGCAGGGCAGCTCCAGTCCTCAGAGTCTTCGACTCGGAACCGTTGGAATCGATTGCCCACACAAGTCGAGAAGGACCTCCAACGAAATTGGAGATTGCTGACTATAGATCGTGTCAATTAAAGAAACTTGTTAATTGGAGGCTCAGGGTGACCCCGGACTGTGGCGCCACAAAAAAATCTTTAACGCCTATCATTTGGTCAGCTTGTTTTCATCATAACTCAGCACCATATAACATATATACCCATAAACGCATCTTGGAATATAAACCAACCGTTTCTTCTGCCAGTTACTTCAGGGTTCAAATTGCTTTACTGGCGTTTGTATAGATTTTGTCAATATAATCATTTCAGTAAAGTTTATGAAAATATATTAGGTGGGACTACAGCCCACATGGAACCAAGCAGTAACTTCTTCAGCAACCACTTGTGGTGTGCTTCGAATCTCTCTCTCATAATTAGAGCGGACCTAAAGTTTATTGCCAACTCGGAAGGGCGAGATTTTCGGGGTTTCTTATTGACAATTTGTTGTCCTTGAGTCAGAAAGTCGAAAGAGTTGGTGCACTGAAAAAAAGGCAACTTGTTCGCTATCAAGATCGATCCTGGGACCTTCAGCGTGTGTTTCGCCGACGACGCATTTGCGCACTACTCCACAGAGGCCACGGGAGCAAGCAGTTTACATGTGATTTTAAGTCCTTTAAATGAGGAAGCTTCTTTATGTTTTTTCTTAAATAGGTTACTTTTAAGAGTTTCATGCTATACCGACTAAGCGTCATCAGCGTAACAAATGGATGGTGATTTAGAGTCAAGAGACATTTAACTACGAGGATTGAGTATATAGGGTGGTCACCGTGGCGTAGTGGGTAAGTGCGTTGACCCCCACGCAGAAGATTCGATTCACAGAGGGGACACCTCGCATTTTTTCACGGCACCTCCTTCAAGTACCTGACAACACTCAGAGAGCACAAATTGTCCATGAAAAGCTTCTCAAATCTCGCCGTTCGGAGCCGACAAAAAACAGTAGGTCCCTTCTACTTGTGAGAGAAGAGCAGCACGCACAACACGAGTAGTTGTTGTGGAAGCTATACCCTGGTCCCTTGTGGGCTGTAGTGCCACTCAATTATTATTATTATTATTTATAACAAAAAATGCTAATGAGTTAGCCAGTTTGCCTGAAGCCCACCTTCGGATGTACAGTCAATTTTAGGTACTCGTTCTCCAGTCGCACCACATGAATGTAGAATGCTCTTCCCAGCTTGACGTTTCCCCTTATTACAATCCACATGCATTTAAAACCAATGTGCACCGGTTCCTCCTTTTCATCTCTTCCTCTATACCTTCGGCCCGTGCTGTGACTTAATTCCGGGCACTTAAAGGTACTAAACAACCCCTTTTAGCGCGCCAATTATAAAAAAAAATAAAACCCAAGACAAACTGCCTGAACTTGGTTAAGATGGTTTGATGTATCCACAGTATAACCCGGTTCGTCTGATTTCCATTTGTTTTGGTATCTTTAAAATGCCCTCGATGGTACGAAATATTGGCGAACCAAAGAGGCGATCAAAATCAATTGGTCAAGTTTTTCGCTTAAGTTTACACGGAAGTCTCACACCGTTGGAATTATGAAGCTACCCGGAAAAGAGTTAAGAGTTCATAGATGGAAATGGCTAATATGTATGTTACTTGATTGAATGTGATTTTAAGGAGTCAATCCGTTTCTTAAAAAGTGTGTTTATCAAAGAGGTAAGGCGCCAACTGCGATTTCTTTACTTTTAGGGACTTTTGCTCAACATCCGTTTCGTTTTTACTTGTGCTGACATTTTTAGTCATCTTCAAAACGAACGAGACAGATTGGTCAGTCCATAGGATGGCCAGGTGGCTTGTTACTCTCTTTGATTGTTGACATTACCCTTACCAGTCTTCAAGCTTTTGAAACATATTTGGTTGGTGTAGGAGGCAACAGAGCAATGCAATGTGTGTTACACGCTGTTATATATAGTGGAGTAACCGGGAGAATTTCACGAACAGGATTCAAGAACCTTAGTAGCCGAATCAACGACTTCTTATTTACTTTAAAAATACAGAAGGTGCATTTATTAAAAGCAGTCGTAAAGCAAGTACCACTTTTTTGTAAATCGCTTACACTTAGATGCTGGTTGGTGGCAAAGTTAAGCGCATCTATCTTGAAATTGTATGACGTACAATACTAGTGATTGCTGAAGAGACTAGACTTTCGGGCCACCGAATTTATTAAGTCATTGGTTAGGAGCGCTGGAAAGCTTTAAACAGCGAGAATAGACTACCAAGTTCCGAAGATCTTTTGGTCCGTTTGATTCTCAGGATATTCCTGTCCTGGGAAACCAACACAGGATTCAGTGTTTCATTTTGTCGTTAAGGAAAACATGGCGCAGAGTATAAGCTGTTAGATGCGGTCATTCGAGACTTTCAGTCTAGATGACCACAGCATTCTTTCAAAAGCCCATTCAACGGTCTTATGAAAAGGTAAACAGAATGTTTAGAATTTGTTCCACAACTACTCCTCCAAACCTCTTCAAACCCGTCAGCTGGGCGAAACATTCCCCCCTTCAAAGCATAACTCGATTTCATTGCAAAGAGTGCATCTAACCCACCACCAAAAACCTGACAATCGTTTTGCCGTTGCCATAAAAATAACATAATTTTACGACTTCTGACATAAAAGCCCATCACAGAGGTCGTGCCCCACTAATGCCACCTTCTCCAGTATTTGCGAAGAGAGACAGAGAGAAACGAATTCCTCCTTGTACACCTTCCCACCGGAGAAGAGGTCAAACAACAGCTACATCATCCATTTTGGCATTAAATAAAACGCGGCAATAAATAATTTTACGACAACTTGAAGCCACGTACACGATTCGGTGTAGCAGCATCAGGCAGTGCCTACGTGCGGTGACGTAAGCCCCAAACCCCACAACGCATGCATTGGTCAAGGTTTGCCTTTTTGTCGTCGTCCAAAAAACGAAGTGCTAAAATCGCGAACAAACAGCACGAACAAAACGCCAAAAATCGCCACGCTCAGACTAATTTATTTGCATTCGTTTCCGAAGCCGTTTGCTGAGGAAAAGCGGCCGTCCGGGGTGGCGGCGAATCGATCGATGGACGCGGAAGCGGCGGCGCTCGTCTCACGGATGTTTCGGAGAATTCCAAGATTTCGTGGCGAAATTCAATGCTTACCTCGAATGTTTTACGCCTGACTCAAGTCACACTTGATTTATCGCCTCTGCCTGCAAAGAATCCAAAAAAAGTGGGAATCACATTAAAATTCGGGAATTATTAGCGATGACATGTAATAACTACCCCAACAGGGCGGCTACAGGTAGTCAGACGTGATGTTGTACAAGAAAAGGTTGCTGAAATGGGATTCGGTGAAATGTGGTGAAGATCAGCTACACCGACCGGTTTGATTTAATGAATAGAGCGTCTATGTGGCCTTGAAAATTGCAAATGGAGCTTGCGCATGCATAGAGATTGAAGCGAGTTTGTCTAGACAGAAAGGTGTTTTTGGCACATCTGTTGGAAGCAAAAAAAAAAATTAGAACGACTCTGAGACTTTTCTCGCAGAAGATAAAAGAAGTCACGCAACCATGCAAGCGTCTTCCGAAATCCGGAGCAGTTTAGCAACTCGGTGGATGTACGGTAAATCGCGTGCAGTTCGTTGTAGATGCGGATTTTTTTCTAAAGTTTTGAATTAGTATTGGACCGGAACACACGCTCTGTGCTTGAGAAAGAGTGTGTGCAGTCTGTCTTCGCAATGCTAGAATGAGTTGCATCCACTCTGACAACTATCTTGAAATCAATGCAAGGAGGGCCAACCTTGCAGATGTTTTGTTACTTCTGAAGATTTGCTATTCACATGCGGATGTATCGCTTTTATCGGTGACAAACACCAAATCGTGTGAATACGAGTGGTTGTGGTTAGACTTCGGTTGCCTGCGGTAGAAGTCGCCTGAAGGCTTAAGAATGAGGGAACCACCACTTTGGCTTGTGTGAGGGTTGTCACTCTAAAAAACCACAAAAAAAAATCCTTCGATCCCACACTTTGCCTTCATCGACTTTAAAATCAATTGCGGAATACAGACTTCTGAGAAATTCGATCGCGTCCCAACGGAGGTCATCACTCTGTTGCCAGCTATCATGTGGGCTGATCACGGCCGAATTGTTTAATTATATAGCCATCATCGTTTACCGTGAATTTCCTGTAATGTGATCACTTGATAGACACTCGACGGCATGGGTGTTTCATTGTGGGAACGAGTTGATCGGTCATATAATTTGGTTCCATGAAGTGACGAGATTTGATCAATTGACTGTGTGATTTGACAGATTTTTTGTTTTATTGCAAATAAAGTTGAAGACTATTCCGGCAGACTTCAGACATGTTCGAAGGCTGAGAAATACCTCAACAATTTGAATTGTAGTGGAGGCGTTATGATTGATTGAAGACGGCGTGGTGTGAAAATATGTTTCATTCCACAAGCGGACTGATCTTTGTAGTAGACAAAATATGAATATAACATTAAAAAGTATGGGGTTGTTTGTCTGTACTCGACCGGAAAGGATCTTCTTCTTTGTTGGGCGCTGCAGTCCGAGCCTTCAACCAACAAGCCTCTCCAGCTCCAATTGCGGACACCAAGTTGGTTTTCCACTTCTGTGCGCCATTTCGCTCGAGAGCATCGTTGTTGTTACGTTGCCCCAGTGGTATGGAATAAAAAAGCTGATACGGTCCCTAACTCTAATAAGCATCCGACAGTTTGGGTATCATGAACACATAAAACGGAGCACCATACTGTGGATTCACAATTTAAACAGAAGTCTACGGGATGCTAGGCAGAAACAGATAAAGAAGATGATCAACTACAATCCATTTCCAATTATGCGACCAGCCTTCCGGACAATGGAAATTATGTCTCTGAGGATGATGAAAACGATGTCATTCTTGCCTTCGCAGAAAAGTCGGATGCACGAACAAGAAATCTGCTCTATCTGAACGCCAGTTTTGTAAGACCGCACTACTGAAATTTATCCAGGAACAGGGCTGTGTGCCGTACAGGGATTATCGATAGTGTGTGTCATCGCATTTTTCTCCTTTCCCCAGATTTTTTTTTTACCTAAACTCTGTTTCTGTCCTCAACGCACGATAAACAAAGAGCGTACAAGAATGTTGCGCTTCGATGTGCCGACGACTGCCGTTGTCGAGCCTCAAAAAGTTCATGAGCCTCAGAACGTTTCAGATCCACAGACCATTGATGAGCCTGTAACATACAGGAATGTAGTTGAGGTCACAACTTCAGGCAAACCGCTTAAAAGCGCGAAGAGAAAACGAAAACGTCCACACAACATTGACAAAATCCTGTAAGAGCACGCTTTGTTTTTTATTTTTTTCATAATTCTATCAAACACAGAGATATGTATATATTTCTCAGGTTGTGTCTCTTCTCATAGGTAGGTTTTTGTTTACTGTTTTTCCTCTAACTGTATTTTTCGAAGCCTACACTTAATTCATTAAATTTGATTGTCAGTAGAAAGGTGTTCTCTTCCAACCATATCTTTGTGTAAATTTAAGAAAATTCCACAGAGCATTGAATATGAACTGCATCCGTCAAAAATCCTTCTCCGTTCGGTATTACCTGTGCAATGAGAACAGAAGAATGATAGATGTCGAGAAAGGGAATATCTGGGGAACGGAGGTAAATGCGATTATACATTATTTCTGCATTGCATACACTCCTCTTCATAAGAAAAGGTTTCAGACTGGCAAACTGTACAAAAGTAAAGTTCAGTGCTTTGATCTTGTCCTGTGTCCATGAACATGTGCAGGTAGTTCAAGCACACCAACAACGTGCTACGAAGAAACGTCTAGCTTCGTCCCTTGAATAGCCAGCGCAGTATCTGTTTAATGGTGCATCAATGTATGCAGCTTTTGCTCTCTGTTCGTGCTCTGCTCTTATCTACGTTTGTAGCGACAGCCAACTTGTGCTTAAGGCCTTACCCTGACCTCTTCCCAGATAGTATAGGAATGAACGTCTCCCCTTAATTTGGTCGGCAGACTAAATTCGCTAAGACTGGTCTGGGTCCCAAGACACCTCGAGATCATGGGAAACGAAATTGCCGATGAAATCCCGAGGCACTCATAGGGACTGAACCCACCTTGGGACTACCCCTGTCCTTGGTCAGGGTCACCATCCACAGTCGGGTCTCTCAACGGCACAGCCAGAGATGGCACGACTCTCCAGGATGCAGGCTGAACATATGCATGATCCCAAACGTCAGCAAGGAATCCCCGACATTTCTGTTATTTCTAGACAGAAAAGACTACAGACGACTTGTTGGTTTACTATCGGGACACTTCACTCACTAGACACTGGGAAGTGTCTTATTGTCTTATTGATGAAATTCTCTGCGATGCCTGTAGACAAGGTGAAGACACTATAGAGCACTTCCATCGTCAATGTCTCGCCTTTACTCGGATCAGTTGGCGGATGTTTGGTGCTTATGTAGCTGATGTGAGCTGAAAACCTATAGTCTTTAACACAGAAACGCTTGCTGGTATTCCTCCGGAAGATGAAGAAGTTAAATTAAATGTAGGTCAGTGCTGGTAGTCTGAGCGCTCCAGTGCAGAGTTTTCCAACCTCGAACAAGAAAAAAATCTGCCTCAATTATGTCGACGATCCCAGCAAGTGACCTTTTGCGACCGATGAAATTACAGAGGCACTGTGACGCTACAAAGATAATATATTTTATATCCTGAAAGTGCTGTGAGACGAACCGGGCGGAAAGGACCTACAGAAAGATAAAAATTTGTGGCTTCCACTACAGCGAGTGCTCCAAACAACAATTTGCATATTTTTTAAGAAGCGGGCTGAGCAACAAGTCTTAAGCTTTCACTGGGCAAGCGCACATCCCAAAATAAGGCTTACTTTGAAAGATAAGCTTGACATGCGCCCACACCACGCCTGATTCGAGAGTGAAATGTAGAGGTGTTTGAGTACTCTTATGATAGAGTATATCACAAGATCCAATCATCCTGCGATGCACCCTTACAATGCTCGGGAAAACTGGTTGGAATGGCCGATCTGATTTTTATCGGAAGCTTTGTTGTTTTATTTTTAATTTTGTGGACATAATTTGTTAAATATTGTATCTAATTACATCTCTAACAGTAATTCAAATCGAACAACTGAAAGAGACAGCTCATTTATTTTCCTATCAAGCAGTTTCTTATCAAGCAGACTTATTCGATGGTCCTACGACTTTTTTTCGATTGTCAAAACGAACCCTTTTTTATGGTTTCGTTTTGACAACACACGGTAAAGCCCAAATCAAGTCCAGCAGAACTTAAATGAGAGGAGCGTGAAATATTTATAGAATAGTCAGAATTGCGCTCACCTCCGAAAATATTGTTTGGCTAAGTTGTGTTGCTGTAGCTTCTTACAGTCGCCTGGGTCGCGTGTGATTACGTTGTCTTAAGGAAGCTAACTTAATAGTCAAACGACAATATTTCAAAGCATAGCTATTACCCCACTCTCAGGTGACCAACATGGCAACATCTTGCAAGAAAACTTTACCCACAAAAATCTGTTCCCGCCTACCCGCGGCAAAATTACACAACTTCCCACACTTCTTTCTCTAGCATCGACGACGTTTGGGCAATCGCTTGGATTCAATCATTTCGATCAATCCCAGCTTACGACAGATCAATCCGCACCGAAGGTGCTGCTCACTTTCAAGCGTTCCCCCCACACAAACCTCGACCACATGCGAGTCCGAAAATCATCCTCACAAAGTGCCTGTGCCTGCCAGGCAGCGCAAGTGTCTCAAGGCAACTTGAAACACACACAAAATCTCATATTTACGGCTGTAATCTGCTCGGTAGGCCGCACATCGTACATTTTCTCGAACAAAGTCAACGACCTCCAAATGGGATGCATATTGTAGCCAAGCCGCTACAATGGCGACCGCGTTCCAAGCAAGCGATCGAAGTCAATTTGTACGGCGAGTTGCCACCTTTCAAAATTTGAATTTTGCAATTTCTCCTCACTCAGTGAGTCAGTCAGCCGCTCACTCAGTCAGTCGCTCGGCTGGTCGCGGAATGATTGCGTGGGAAGCTTGAAGCCCTATTGTAAGCCAGCCGAGAGAGAGGCCACCATGTTCGAGCACCTTTTGTGCGGCTAATAGACTTGTGGCGATCATATATCACTTGTGAGCTTTATGGCAAGTTGCTGCTGATGTGGCTGCGGATCGAAGCGAAAACAAACACAGAATGTCAGCGCGACAGCGAGTGACATGACGGTGGCGTTGCGATGTCGTTGGGTTGGCGTTGTCAGCCAATTCTCGTCTGTCGCTTGTCTCGAACTGTGATCGCGCGGAAGTGAGGGAGAAGGGGGATTTTGAAACGTAATCCACTTATTTGCGGACAAAAAAAACAGAAATTGGAAGTGCCAATTCGCAAGCTGGTCACATGAGAATTGTGGGAATCAGTTCGGAAGGGAGCCTCATGTGGATTATGCGCTTCTCCGGGCTTTGCACTCTCAAGAGGCAATCGATGGGATGTGGTGTAGGAAAGAGCTGTCACTCAGATCGCTAATCAGGATGTCAAGTAGCGTTGAAGGCCCCTTGACTTGATTAACTGTTGAGCGAGCGAGAGACTTGCATCACACCCCATCGTCGTCGTTACCGCACCCCATCGGTGCTGCGTCAATAGAGCTGATTTGCATTTGATTAACGACTTCGATAGCATGCCCACTACCTGTCGCCTTCTTATCGCAGCAACAGCTCCACCAGTTGACACCCGTAGTGGTGCACCATAGCTGAGCGGAGCTGAGCAGCAGTGCTAAACATTTAATTAAAGCAGTAACAATCCCATTACCGCCTCACGTGTGCAGTGTGCCTGTCACAGGGAGATAAACAACGACCTTGTCCCCATCGTAGGTTCCCCCTGACAAATGCACTGCGCCATCACCGTCCTGTTCATTATCACAGAAAACGTATCCCGTAATTAACCTTTAAGTATCGCAAAATGAAGACAAAGCGAGGAAGTTGGCGGCAGGAACTTGCCAAGGAAGCGACAGGAACTGAGGTTGGTGGCGGCAGGTAGCACACCCAATCGACTTGTTAAACTCCGACTCGCCCACATCCTTGACGGCAGCGGGCTCCGCTGAGAAGCTCAGGTCTCATTAATCATTCTCAAGTTTTCCTCTGGTTTCGAAGAAGCAAGCAAATGGCCTGAGCAGGAGGGGCTGCTTCTGTTCTGATTTATCGAGGGAAATTTATCTGCTGAAGCAAGGCCTCGGCTTATGCTGGCGATGATCAAATCCAATTTGCGAGTTCCCTGGCCTCGTTGTGAGTGAGTTTTATTGGTTTTCCCTTTGTTGCCTATTGTTTCGCCTGGTCTACGGCTCCTTTTGATTGTGTTGGCACAGCGCTACAGCACCACCCCTTGGTTGGCACTCACTCAAACATGAAAGTACATTTGCATCGTTAATTTCATTTGCTACCGTCTCTCTGTTCAGTCCTGGAGTGAAAGAGGTGACACCGCAGTAGCAGTGGGGTGAATCAGCCCAATTGAGGACATCCAACTTAAGACAATGTCGATGAGGTCATGACACAGACAGACAGCCTTGGGAGTTTTTGAAATTTTTTTTTTTGATTCGTCCTCATCGTTGCGGGTGGTTTCCATTCAACTGAAGTTTGCAATGAACTTTGTGAAGCCGGCCTGCCGGTGGGTGACGGGGTGTCAGTGGGATTAGGAATGGTTCGGACTTGTTAAGTGTCCTGAGTGAGTCAGAAGTTTTCTCCTGAAGACGGTCGCTGAGGAGCGTACGTTCCGAGCTCTGACAGCAGAAATTTTGCTTTTGTTCGCTGTTTATGTTCACACACATGGCAAACTTTCTGATTTTTCGTGAACGTAACTCTGGAAGACTTGGAGTGTGCTTATGAACTTGATTTTGACGCAGGCAAGGGTGCTAGACTACACAATCGAGGGCAATGCAAGGTTATTTGTGGGGCGGGGTGTGTTTTCGAGGAGAGCAAAGTCTCCTTGTTGGTTCTCATAAACATCAACAATGGAATTTAGAGCTGGCATGGGGTGAGATTTGGTCCATTTGGTGCAATTATATGGCTCACACTTTAATGAGAACCCGGTAAGGAGAGACAATGAAATGAGAAACGTCTCGAATGGATTTCAAATAAGGATGTTTTATCAAGGATATATTCATTTAATTCACCAATTCAAGAACAGATAAAGAAAAAAGAGATTATTAATTTCATTCATTTAAACGCGTTAAAATTTTAAAACTTACTCCAAAATGGATGATTGAAAAGAAGTCACTTATCGCGCATTACGGGATGGTTATGGTCTTCATCGACCGACTACGCGTGGAATTGGTTAAATTGTGAAGAAGAATGATGAGATGGGAGCGCTACTGATGTCGCAAGGCCTATGGATCATGGTCGAAAATATTGCTGCTGTAAGTGCAAGTGTTGCTAACGATCCGAATTTATCGCTTTCCCGGCATTCGCAGAAATTGAAAGTATCGTACACCCCACTAGGGCTTATTTTGGATTTGCATCTTCATCCTTATAAAATTCAGCCTTCGCTACAATTGAAAACTTCTGATCATCCACAACGCCGTAGATCTACCTCTTGGGTGTGGGACATCAGACAATATAAACCGCCCTTTCGAAAAACATATCCTTCAGTAACAGGTCAAATTTTTCAGTCGGTGGGTATGTAAACAAACAAAAGTGCCACATATGGGGCTCAGAGTATCCACAAGTGATCAAGAGGTGTCATTGTACCCAGACGGTTATTAGTGTCGAAATGTGTCATTGGTTCGTATTTCTTGGAAATGAGCCGAGCAACCGCAAGCGTGCCGCCGACCTCCTCCTCCTCATCGTAGCTGCCCCTGTAGCTAACCCAACCTGCAACAAAATTGCATTACCAATTAATTTTGGTCGACTATTAAAAATTATGACTGATTCTAACAAGCCATTCAAGACATAGCTTTACTGCGTACGAAATGTCTAGGTCTGGTAAAATTACATTTTTTCGATGTCAGTTTCGCGCAAAGATCATGCGATGTGACATCATTCGATTTTATTCAGTGAAGCTACGCAAACGGTAGTGATAATGTGAATAATCCCCGATCTCTGGGCACATCAAACGCCAACATTACCCATGTTATGGCCGAGATACCGCCCGACATGAAATGTGTGAAAATGTGGTTAAGAACTACCTCAAAAGAAGCGAATTGTGTGAAGCTTTCCGGGCGATTATTTTAATGGCATTGTTTTTCACCCTTAATGGCAAAATTCAGCCCTTATAATAATAATAATAATTGAGTGGCACTACAGCCCATAACGGACCAGGGCCTAGCTTCTACAACAACTACTCGTATTGTGCATGCTATTGTTCTTCACGAGTAGAAGGGACCTACAGTTTTTTGCCGATTCCGAACGGCGAGATTTGAGAAGCTTTCCATAGACAATTAATACTCTTTGAGTGTTGTCAGCAACTCGAAAGAGGTGGTGCCGTGAAAAAAATGCTAGGTGTCCCGTCCGGGGATCGAACCCAGACTTTCTGTGCCGCAGTCGATGCACTTACCACTGCGCCACGGCAACCACAGCCTCATTCAGCCCTTATAAGGAAATAACATTTTTATCAAAAATATACCGCTGCATGGGTTTAATTAAGTTTTATTTTCGAAACCGAAAAATGAATGACCCTTTACAAATAATACAAATACTTGACTCGAGAGAGGGCTTTATCATGAAATCTTTATCAATTCAAGTTTTTTCTATGCGTTGCATTACGGTGCGAGACAAGCCACCAACTTCCGTCGTAAGCTGTTGTTACCAGGCTGGTACAACTTTGTCAAAGTTGAAAATCAAATCTGAGGAGACTTTTAATAAGTGTTAACATAAGGGATTCAATGCCAAATTCAAATCAAATTGAGGCACATGTGAAAAAAAGAATAGAATGAACACTGAACATCTTGGAACGTTCCTCGTAAGAATTATTGCCTTCTCCCATTACGCCAAGCAAGTTTTAACCAGCGGGAGAAGTTCTTTAAAGCACTGCTGCATTTCAAGACAGCTTTGGCCAAAGATTAGTGGTACACGAACAAAACTGTCTGATTAGGGGGCTACTCACAAGTAATTGCTTGATGGGATACCACGCGAGAAGGGCATTCCCTACAATGACTTTTGCAGGAACTGTCGACACAAGGTAGAGGGGGAGAATTTCCTCAGAAACCCTTCCATTGTCCTTTCCTTACCTTTCCCTTGCCCGTCCCTTGCCCTTTCTTTGCCATTCCATTGCCCTCCCCTTGTCCTTCCCTTACGCTTTCCTTACCCTTCCCTTGCCCTTCCCTTGACTTCGCCTTGCAACACTTACAAAGAGAACGATCGGCGGAAACTTTTACAGATGAACTAGCTTACGTGGAAGTGGAAAGAAATTCCTAATGGAGACTAACTGGCTCAACCAATAACTTGAAGAGTTATTACAGAACTCTACTGGACTTGGGAACGGCATATGGCATTAGTCGTCTAAGTATGCTTTAGCAATGCACTTTGTAGCATTCTTGTTCTAAGCGAACTTACTTACGTCAATGTAACCCCTTTTCACAAGTACCAGGGATAAATTTCCGGGCGGGCGGATCTGTGCAGGTAAAGATCTTTGAGAACAATTGCAACTGTAGGTGACTGAAAATTGAACTAAATACCTTATACTTTACTAAGTGATGTCTAGAAATCCATATAACGAACCACCTGATGACCTTCCCAAGAACAGAGCAATTTGGAGAAGAGATGAAGTAATACTGACATGGTTGTGAAGTTAGCATATCATAGTGAGCACTCCAATTTCTTGCAGTCGTAAACTTGCTTGAAATATGATACCAACAAATGCCAGTCGCTAGTTTCAGGAACTCTACAGACCCTCATAAAATTAATTAGAGAAATGCGTTTTCGAAAGTATCAAAAAATGAAGGACTATCATCCATTCCATCATCTTACCTAAAATCATTTGGATTACCTTCGTCACAACTCACTTCAGCTCGCTAACTCACTCGCAACTCACTCGTACCGCTAATAATAATAATTATGTGGCACTGCTGCCCGCAAGGGATGCCTAGCTTCTACAACAACTTGTAGCGTTGTGCGTGCTACTGTTCTCTCATGAATAGAAGGTACCTACAGTTTTTTGCCGACTCCGATGAGTCGGTGAGATTTGAGAAGTCTCTGATAGACAATTGATTCTCTTTGAGTGTTGTCAGCAACTCGAAAGAGATGGTGCCGTGAAAAATGCGAGATGTCCCGCCCGGAAATTGAAGCTGCACCTTTTGCGTGTGGGGATCGAAGCACTTACCCACTACGTCACGGTAACAACTCGTACCGCTAATCCGACCATATAACCACCCTTTAGCTGCTTGATGCTTTATTCACTTTGCTTATTAAACTACCCACCTGAGTATTTAGAGTTCTCAACCCAACACACATTTACAACGCGTATGAGATCCTTGCTCATGATATCCCCACATTGTCTTGGTCGTGTTCGCAGCTCAACGAATTTCAATTAAAACTGCCCCACAACCCACCAAATGAACATCTCACCATTAAATGAACCTCAAACTGAGGGGGAAGCTGAAGTCATTAAACCATCTTTCACGTCTCCGCCTTTGAATCAAATCCACCTCGATGTGCATCATTCGCTTTGCCCATAAATTAGTCGAAGCCCTAAGCCCTCATTCGTTCGGCGATTAATTTAATTTCCTCCACCCACTCCAGCGCCAGCACTTTAAGTTGAAATTAAATTTGAAAATCCACTTCGCAAGGATAACACTTTGTTCCCGCATTCATCTCGTTTCCGTCGTCGTCGCCGTTTCTCGGATCATTAAAAGGACATAAAATTTTATTTACATGGCTTTCCTTTCAAGCACTCATTCGCCGCCACCACCAACGCGGCCGCCACGGTGAGCGAGAAGTCAGGCGCGCCATAGCCTGTATCCATAGCCACCCCCCAAGTCGAATCATTAACGATACACAAATGAGCACTCACGTCCGCCGTGTTTGGCTTTAAAGTGCAGGCTTTTGTCCTTTTTTTTTTTGCGGCAACAGGGACGTCTTCGTGCCATCAATGCCAGTGTCATATGGTGTCTATGAAACCGCCCAACCCGCACAAACTAGGAATGATGGGCTTCCAGCCAATCAGAACAGTCACCAAAAGAGGCATATGCTTGTTGTCAGGAGGGTGGCTTAATTAATGTACACACAGGTCTACGGTCGAAACGCGCAGAGACCGAGACCAGAACTCACTTCCTCCCCCCAGTGGGTCTTCTCGCCCTGATGCATATTGAATGTGGATATTAATTAATTTTGTTTCCTATTAAATGTGTAATAAATCTCTGGACGGTGACGGGCGTGTGCTGCCGGGGGGAGGCCTCGCGGGTGGTATCATCTTTCGTATCGAAGTGAATGAGAGAATCATCTCTGCACGGGAATCAATAACTGGGGGGGATGAAGAGTTATTTTGATTACAGCTGTACCGCCCTTGATGGATACGATTTGTTCTTTTTATCTTCTACCTTGAAACAGAGTGAAGAAGTGATGTACGCGATCTTTCCCACTCCATGCCATCGAGAGCACGATTCATCCGCGCTTCCCTTTTGCACAGTCACGCAGCACGGATCGGGTTCCCACAGCCGGAAACGCATCCAATCACTGATTGCATTCATGAATCAGTTTACTTCTCGTTCATTTCAAGTCCCTCGCCAGTAGAACAAAACGTGCTAACCACCGCATGGATATCATAATTCCAGTAATGCATCGCTAATTAATTCCGAACGCCGCCGGTGAGGAGAACTCACCTGCCCCAGCCGCGACCAGTCTAAGTAATTGTTTGTCCTAACGGTGCAAAATTGCGATGGTATCCATGGCGCGTTAAACAATGCTCTATCTCTCTCTCTCTCCCCTCCTGCCTCACTCCGTTAAGTGCCAAACATAACAATCGCAGCTTCAGCGAGATTTTCTCATGCATTCCCCGGCGAACCGTGTACAGCCGCAGCGCCTGACTAAGGATTTGCATTCCACACCCGACAACGACGGTGGACTACAATTTATCCATTACATCACTTTATCACACCGAAACCGTAAAGCCTCATGCTCACCTGCTAACACGAGAGCGCGCGCTCACACCGGGGAAGAAGAACGCGAATCCGCAATTTCCGATTCACAAACGGACCACGGGAGCACACATGTCCAGCCAGATAGAGCGGATGGATGGTAATCATACACCAGGCTTTGAGGCTAATTAGCGACTGCATGTGCTCTCGAAAGCGCGCGCATCTCATGTGTGTGCAGCACTCCGTCTCGCGAATCCGTGGCCGGGGATGCGCAGCAAGATTTATTTGAGCATTGTATCTAGGCTGACGTACGAACTCCGCCACTCGTCGACTCGGCAACAATAATGGGAAACCTGGTTCTCGGATAGTTTATTAGCGTGCTCTGCGGATTGATGGGTTACTGCGAGCTGAGCTTTGGCTCCGCGATAATTAGGCCGCCTCAGCATTCCCGATCTTGGTGGGGTGCTGCTGGAGCCAGGTTCCGAACCACTTAGCAATAATTTTCCATTTCCTATGTTCTATGTTTTGATCAAATTAGCGGGAAAGTCATTGACGGTGATGGCGGTGCGAGGAAATGAACACCGATGCGAGTATGGTACGAGGCGAATGATTAACCCAGTGCTCTAGAATTCTAATTAATGCAGCACGCACGGACTGGGTTGATGATGATGACGATGATTGGACCCCGGGGTGGCACATATCTGCAAATGAGGAATCAGTCTTCGTTCTGTGGGCCAGAAGGCAGTGGCATCGAAGTCAGATGACTGCAACTTCAAATTGAAATTCATCCGGATTGCGAATTATGCGGAATTAACAACTTGCCAGGGATGGACAGGTGACAGAGGGGTTGTTGTCGAGGAGCCATGTTTCGGTTGGTAGGAATGTGTGTGGCTATTCATTTGTGTATTTGTAAGTTAGTTTGGGACTTTCAGATGACTACACTGGCTTCATCGAAACGAATAGTGAATGAATCGGAGTTGTTCGATTGAGGGGGAGTAAGGCCACGGCTGCCTAGATCGGAGGCGTTAGCCTTTAAAATATTTCTGGTGTGTAAGATATCTGGCACTTTTTTCTTCGGCGCCCCATAATTTGTTGTTGTCGAGGAGCCATGTTTCGGTTGGTAGGAATGTGTGTGGCTATTCATTTGTGTATTTGTAAGTTAGTTTGGGACTTTCAGATGACTACACTGGCTTCATCGAAACGAATAGTGAATGAATCGGAGTTGTTCGATTGAGGGGGAGTAAGGCCACGGCTGCCTAGATCGGAGGCGTTAGCCTTTAAAATATTTCTGGTGTGTAAGATATCTGGCACTTTTTTCTTCGGCGCCCCATAATTCGGCAGAGTACAGGCCTGTGACTATTTTGCTCATAGTTTATGAAGGCCAGAAAATGGTGGCCATCACCTTACCGAAAGAGTTGATTTCACCTAGAGGACATTAGTTGGGTGAAATCCAATCTTTCGACTGTTTCGGTCTTGGTCTGTTTCATCGGAGTCTATGAAACGACGCAGTACCTAGTCAAACATTGCTTTGAAGTGGTCGTATGCTTGAGCTTGTAGTCTGGAGTGAGCAAACGCGCCATCCATCGTGCAAACAGCTTTCTCATGCCCGCATGTAAATAAATTAAATGTATCAAAATGCCGCTCAACGTCTCAGAACTTATCGTGGCTGTCCACGATAACTTTGAGACAACCCTCAGGCTCAAGGCCAATCCTCTCTACAAGGGGATGAGTTTCTCCTCTGGTTCGAAGCTCATCGCCTTCGATTCAGAATAGCCAGTCCGTCCGATTAGAATCCCTCTTAATACATGCTTCAAAATTGTATCCCCTCTTTAGTGTTCAAAGCCGTCAAAGTTTCTTTGTCTGAGCATAAACTGAAGGCGGCTGTCCAATTTTTAGGCTTCGGCCAGAAGATCCCGTGAGGTAGCCGGAGGTTTATGGGAAGTCAATGAACGGAGCGGGTGGATAGACCGACCCCTGCTGCCCGAGATTCAAGGGGTTTCAAAACCCAATTCATAGTGAGGCGTGGTCACCAAGTCTAGAAGCTCAGCTCGTGCAGGAGCGGTCAACACCTACATTTCGCTTAGCTTTTAGAACGGTCGAGACTGTTCAAAGTTGTGGCAGGGGTATTGGGGTTAGTCACGGTTGTTAGAAACGCTCACCAGTCTGGGTAATGCACCCAGGAATGGCACTGAATAACCAACCCCTACATCCACACACACAAAGTCAGTCCCGCACTCGCGGGTTCTTAACGAACTTTTATCACGAAACGACGCTGGAAGGCTTTGTCTCGTAGTAGGGTGAAGCTAGGTAGTCTTATGTTAGTATAGGAGTAGAGTAGGCTTAGTTTTAAGAAAAGTTGATTAGTTTAGGTTTAAGACAGGATAGTCAGCTTAGCTTCGCGAACAACCTTCCGGCCTTGTTTAGTGGTAAGGGCATAGGCCTAGGACACCCTTCTTATGTATCCGTACCCCCATTTTTCTTTCCTACGTAGGATGTACGTCCGATATCAGGTTAGGGTATTACGATTTCTTATTTTTCACAACCTTTTCTTCCTCTTCCCTTCTATCTTTCTTTAGCTAGTTTAGGCACGATTTTTTTTGTGTGCAATAGGTGATATGAGAGTGAGGTGGACAAGGGGGACTAGCCCGTTCGACGAGATGATCAAAGCAACCGCAAGCGTGCCGCCGTCCTTCCCCACCTCATCGAAGCTGCCCCGGAGTTAGCCTACCTGCAACAAAATGGCCCCCATTCATGCAGGATGTGACCCCTGTGGACTTTTCAAATGGCTGCTGTCTCAGTTATCTCGGTCCGTCGGGTTTTTTCACGTTACCCGTTTACGGGGCACGTGCACATCGCTCATCAAACAACGACGTGCGACCTCTTCGAAAATCGTGAAACCATTTTTTGACAGTAGCCATTGAGCTGTCGACATCAAAGACCTTTAAGCGGTCTTTGATGTCGATGGGCAAATGTCGATGACCGACATTAACAATATGAGCATAAAGTTAAACTTGGATGGCGATCGCGGCGGAGCATGTTCGTCAACTCCTACGCCCACTGTCTGACCTGCACATTCATTCATCCTTTACTTTTCAAGGGTACATCCCTCAAGTTGCCAATAAATTTCAAAAATTTAAATCTTCCTAAGCTCACCGTTTGACATTAAACTGCCCCCACTCCCCACTCCATCCTTGAGGAAACAAAGCGTTTGTTGACACCAGGAAACAAAACTATGTCACAGACAGCCAACCAACTCAATCTTTCAGCCTATGCCTCCAAATAGCTGCCACAACTCGACTGGTTGTTGAAGAATTTAGCTGCGGTTGATGAAGACGATTCATTCCTGACTGTAGCGCAACTCAATCTAATCAATTTATTTCCCAAGCAACTTAACGTACACATCGTCTTCCTCTCAGGTTAGTGTTACAGGCCACCTTAGACCTGGGTCTTAAACATCAGGGCTCTCCAGCAGTAACGCCTCAGTTTTACACATCGAGTTTGTTGATGTATTCCTCACCTTGTGTGCTCCATCTTAGATGAGGTCCTCTGTCCTCTGTCGCCTTGTGCCGATGGCTCGGATTCGTTCACTCTTCAGACTGGAGTTGTATTGTACAGCCTATGCAATTTGTAACCGAAGACATTTGACAAGGCACATGTCCGCATACAGCGTATAGACTCCGTCTGTGAATCGTTACCCCCAAACGCCATCAAGGCAAAGAGGACCAAAAATTGGTTGCAGAAGTTTTCTTTTGAAAAGACCAAGGATTTCTTCATCCGTCCTAAACTACTTTCTGGTTTCTACACCCATAGAGCAAGACAGTGATAATCAGTGTGCTGGAGAAAGCCAGCTTGGTCTTTCGGAAGATGTTTTCAATTACCTCTTGGGATAAAAAAAACAGCGGTACTGATGCTGTCCCTATGATGTTGTCCATATTTTACTGAGGAGTCGAAAATAGACGATAGACGTCCTCGAATAAGTCGAAGTTTTTGCTGCCCAATGTGATGCTCTGTGGAAGGCTTCGGTTTTGCGTGTCCTTGTCTAGCCCTCGCTCACCTCTAGACCCATTTTAGTCGCTTCTGTCTCAATGCTAGCAACCACCTCAGTAAGAGCTGGTTGTGTTCCTACAATAATATCAATGCCATCCATGTAAGGCAGTAACAGTACCTCCATCGCCCGTTATAACAAAAAGCGTTCATTATGCATGACCAGTCAAAAACTCCGCCATCCATTCATAATCAAATTGCACTGCATGACCCTCACAGAATCCCACAATCACTCCACACCAACACCCACCCACCGCATCACCGCTCATGTGCAGCTGCCAAAATTGCAACGGTGTCTTATTTATCGGTTCACATTTCTGCAATTTATCAGCATTTTACGAATTGATATCCGCAATAATCCGCCGCTGCCTATAAATCACAAATTCCAGCGAGAGCACAATTTGGAATGTCGCCACTTTGTCGCCTGTTTGTCTGAAGCCTACCCCGTTGGCGCCCAATTTCCCCATCACCCACCCCACTGGGCGAATGTTCGATCGAGCTCTTCAACAGAATCAATATTCGACATCAATTTAAGTGCTCTACAACGTTACCTCATGACAATGGATAAAAACGGAGGGGCGTGGGGAGAGAAATCAAATTTAGACAACGGCAGTGACATCAATTTCTTTATCAAAGCAGGTCGAGCACACACACCCACACAGCGTTGCCACCGGAGATAAATTGAAAGGACAACAGGTCCTTTTATGGGACAATGGAGGGGAGTGTCCCCAATCCAGGTGGGGGGTACCTACACGAGCGAACAATGGCCCAAGGATACCTCTAGGACGCAATCAATACAGCGCGTGTACTTCACCGAATTCTCCAAAAACCTGGTTACAGCCGGACGCCAGAGATAATGACAACGGGCGACGTTAGTGCTGGTGGTGGCTGGCACTCAGACAAATGCGACTCGACCATAAGCTCTGCACACGGGATATTTATTGTTGAGGCTCTCGGAGACAATGATAGCGGGCACTCGAGGGTTAACTTGTTGACTGGACCTAAGCAGCCCACATTCACTTTAGCCGGGGCCGGGCAGCCGTAGCGACGACGGTGGCGGAGGCGCAGGAAACAGATAACAGTTTGTAACATAAATTCAAAATAGTATCCCAAAGGTGTTGTGCTGCTGCGATCCAATATGAGTTTGGGGCAATTTATCTCGTCGGACAGCGGTGAAGGGGCCACCACTCTCTGTCGCGTAACAAACCACACACGTGCCTTCGATGCACTGCTTAGTTGCTGCTTTTACTTTTAACTGCTGTTGGAGGGGTTGCGTTTGAATTTGTGACTGCAAAGGATTCTATGCGGTGCATGCGTGGTTGGGGGGTTTCTGTGTGTGATTGTGGACGTTATGTTAATCATCGACACTCTTGAGAAATTTTTTAGTTTGTTTCAGCGCAAGGCAGAAGGATTCCTTTCTGAATGGCGGTAGACAATTATTATTTCACTGCAAGACATTGTTATCCGGGAGCTTTTCCATTTCCTTCTGGCCGAGTTTTTTTAAGGGGCCACCGAAGCCTCTCATGTGCAATCGCATAAAACAGTGTTCTTGGCTAGTGTGACGTCATGCCTGATCGATCCCTCTGTCCGTCAGACTCTCTTAGTTCCCTGAAGTTATGAAGAACCTAGCCTACACTAAGCAGACACGAATATTTTCAATTGGAGGACATTTGAGGGTGGATCCCGCGTGCATCAAGTGACGTTAAGAAACAAATTTCTAGCTTTAACGTTTTTGGCATAACACAGAAACACGTGAATTTCAAAATTCTCAAAACGAAAATAAGCAGTCAGCGTGGGCCTTCTGGTGGCGTTTTTTAAACCATCGAATGGCAGAACTTTACATCTGCGAAACGAAATGAATTTCTTTACGCTCGAACAAAGTTGGGAGTACGTGACCCAAACAGTGCGTTTTTGGAAAAGAAGTTTTGCCCGAAATGAAGCGCACCAATTGCCTGCTATTTGTGCAAGTTTATGCCGACATTTCGCTTGCAAACAAGACTCATAGTTCCCTGCGTCGTAAAGCTCGCACAGATGAGAATATGACTGCAATTCATGAACTTGAAGTCGTCATCTATCTCAGAATCCAAACATTTCACGCACTAGCCTTAGAAAAATTCGGCACAAGGGGACCTCAGACTTTACGTCTACAGAGTCAAAATGACTTAGAATTTGGAGGCGCGTGAGCATTCGCTTTATAATCGCTTCGCACACTGAGAAACTTGATATGGACTTGAGATGGATTTTGGGCGAAGAATCATAATTACTCGCAAGTCACATTTTCATCCTGGGAGCTACTTTAAGAAACAAATTTGCAGCACTTGGAGCTTGGAAGACTCGGACATCATTGTCAGGGGAAAGTCAAAGCATCCACAGGGAGTCAGTTTGGTGGGGATTGTGGGGTGGTGGCATTATTGGACCATTTTTCTTCGAGTATGAGACTGAAAACAACGTTTTGGCCACCGCAGTGTTGTTAACCAACTTGTTCCTGTTTTTGAAATTGAAGCAATGAATTTAGTCGATCGCCGCTTCAGGCAGGATAGTGCGCCATGCCACACGGTCCATGTCACAGTCGATCTCTTGCACACAAAGTTCCCAAATTGTGTTATGAGACATTTTTGCGATGCCAGAGCTTCATATCGACCCTTTTGAACTTTTCTTTTTGAGAATATCGGTGAAGGATCGTGAGGAACAATTCAGAAAACGATTCCACAATCGACAGCCCGAAACTATAAGCAAAGTCCTCGGAAGTTTCTTTTTTGGTTCAGCGTTTCCAAGCCAAAATCATCACTCTTAAATTGTGCAAATTACTTTTGGCACGTTCGCTCAGCTACCGTATGTTCACCATAAAGTTCCACCAAAATACGATGACTCTTCACATTATTGTAATAAAGAAGAACTCCCCGCAAAAACACCTTTTCAGGCACAAAGTTCGACATATTTGAGTGAAAAAAAAATTATTATTGGCCAGGACAGCCGAAATAATTTAAAAACATTTACAGAATGTTCAAAGTGCACTTATTCACGCGTCTTCTGTGTTTTTCCTAGTTCTTCGAAATCTAATGTCACTGACGCGTCAAAGTTCACCTCATCGTTACATCTCTTCTTTCATAATTTGCAACAAAATGACACTTGTGCGCACTGCTCCAAGGCTTACAATTTGCGCCGTAACACTGCGATCTCGCTGCAAGGTGTTAGTCAAAACACCGATTGTTCTCCGGTCCTTATTTCTGAGATTAGAATAAGTGTTCCAAGCAGTCATCGAACGAAGTAGTAAACTTTCTTGACGAACATTCTATGGACAGGACCATGTGCAACTTCAGATTGATTTCATCTCTGAACAACACCTTCCAAAGGTCACAGCTTAAATTGCTTCCTTTCCCTGAATCAAGGATTCATAGCAAGAGCTCCCCCAAAAAAACCCTCCCCTCTCTAATGTCACATTCGCTCCCCCTACAACAGCACACACCATTCCCATCACATTGCCATGGGCAAGAACAATTTTTCAAATGAAGGAACGAATACAAAATTGCAAAAACTGTTCATACTTCCCATGTGTCCCACAGCATATGAGTGTGTGTATGTGGGTTCGTTGAAATACTTTAGTAACCCACATTTCGTGTCGAAGCTAATAACCACCAACGCCACCACCGATTGCTCCACAGCTTCACCATGTACTCGCACGTAGCTTGGTGTCGTTGCTGCCAAACGCGAAAAACAAAAGCAATCAGACAACAGCCAGCAGATACAAGAAGCACAAGAAACCAGGTCACTTCGAATTAAAACCAAACATAACACAAATCCACTTCCCATACCCCGTTGCGCGAAATGCAATTAATGACGTCAGTGCGGCAACATTAGCGGGCGCGCTGCAGCATACTTTCGCTGCAATTGATCGCCGACAGCAACCGCTGCATTCATATTTATTGTGATTCAATCTAGATACGCTGTCCGTCGACGGAGACAATGGTACACAATGCGGCCCGAAGTTGGCACGCAAATTAAACTTAATTGCAGATACACTCGAATCTAGATGCGTCCGAGAGCGTCCCAATGGAGGAGTGACTTCCTTGTCACTTGCCCCAAATCGAATCGCGTTCGCCCAATAAACTGCTACGGGATGCGGAACTGTGTGGAAAAAAAAACAAACCAACAACCCAGACCTGGAATTCGAACGAACTGCTCTGTGCATAGAAATAACTTTGAATACTCTCATGTGTGAACAAATTGTTTGCCAGCCAATTGGCTTCGTTTTGGTAAACACGGACGCATTGCTGCTGGACAAGCGAATATTGCTTCACTTTTGGCATTCGGTCGAAAGGCAAACCATCGCGTCGCCGCCGGTCCCAGGTGCTGGGGAAGTGCTTGTAAATTTAATTGAACACGAGAAGGGGAGTTTTACTCGCCGGCCAGTTGTTTACAGAGATATAAATTAATCAGAGATCGGTATCTGCATCTTGATTGCGACGACGGCTCTTGCACTTATTTGGGCCTCGCTTTGATGTGCTCTTGTGAAATGCGAGCTTAATGACTTCATCGGTGAGTCGATTTGACGTTGTGTATCGGAATCGAGTCGATTTTCTGAATAGTTTCTCTTGTAAATGGGTACAGTTGTCAAATTGGGGGATGTGTATTTTGAAAGAATATTTATTGTATTTGCCCCGTTTCCAGGGAGGTGAAATGTATTTCGAGAGTGTGTATAAAAATTGGAATGTGCCTTCATTTACGACGGATGGATGTTGATGGACCAACAACCAGCATTGAATATTGCACCAACAAGAGCAAGTAGTGATGCGAAATCATCGAGTTTAGTTATACGTGCAAACAGGACGAGGACGTAAAAGTGAAAAATTCTTAAACTGAGTTTTCGATAGGGAAAGTGTTACTCACGTCGTAAGCCTTCGATTGCCGTTTTGTGTTCAAATCTTTGAGACAAAAATTGTGCAAGTCAGTCAGTCAACATTTGGTCGAAAAAAAAGAAGAAAAACTCCACATGAACACGTTGTTGCTGTAAGTGTAATCAGGCTTTGTTGTTATTACAAATAACGTTTGCCGAACTTTGGAAAGGTTCAGTCATATTGCCCGATCACAAAACAAAGAGTACAAAATTAGATCCAATTACCCACTGATTTGGGACTTTCCTTCCATCCCTAAACTATACGAGAAAATCGTCTGTGATTCAGTGTCCTTCCGTTAAAGAGAAATCTCTCTAAGCATGATTCCGGATGGAACAACTTCTACCAACCATCCCGAATCGGTCTCCAACTGATTGTGTGCCTTCGCATTGCAGTGGCAGCAAAGCATTAGCAGAGCATTCGACAATTTTACCCACAAACTAACTTTCTTGAAATTAAAAATTACTTTCTCCAAAATTCCTAGAAGCCACAAAAGTGGCGTTACAGTTGTTCCCTCTGTCACGTACTTGCTGAATTTGGGAACCGTCTGTGAAATGCATTTTCGCCATCACTTTGATGAAATCATCAGGGCTGTAGTGTCACGCATTTATGCTCAGAGAGTCAAACGAGTGGAATTGCAGACCGTAGGCACATTGTGACATCCTAAAGACACTACCACTGACAACCTTGCCTCAAGATCAAATTTCAATAGAATCTACAGAACAGAATGCAAAAGCGACAGAGCCAGCCAAGCCCTTGATATAGCCATCTTCACACAAAGATCGAAGATCGAAGATTGGCGTTGTTCCCAGAATTTTCTTAGAAGTCTTCAAAATATCCAAGTTACTTAAGCTTGTCCAAATATAAAGAACAGAAACAAAAGAGCGGATAGTATTTTTTTCAGATAGTGGAACTGCTCTCAAGGCTGTAATATCTATGCAAACGACACGAAGCTAGTAAATAGTTGCTGCAAGATTATAGAAGGTTAAATGTGAACGGAGCTCTCTTTGTCCTAGGTTTAAGAGCCCATTGCCAGAAGTGGAAACGAGGCAGAAGATGAGCTCGTTCTCCTTTATCTGGGTTTCCAAGACCATAACTAGAAGTGGAAACAGGAATCCAAATTCGACAGCCTCACTGTAAAACAAGGCCGCGCTCACCTTGTGAAAAAACACATCAACTTGCTTCATATCGCCCATGAAGAAGAGATCAAGCTGGAATTCTATCTCCTATTTTTAAGCTTAATGCCCAACTACAATCAAAAGTGAACCAAAGACCTGCTTAACAATATCAAATGAAGCATGTCGCGGACGGTGTAGCAATGGTATTGGATATTGGACAGTTGGTAGGAATGCTGAAGAGACACTTATTTTGATGACATTCTTAGTGGAACTGATACTTGACTTCGTTAAATGCTGGTCCAGAGAATTCCAGAGAATACCACAAGTAGTTGTTGCAGAAGCTAGGACCTTCTGTGAGCTGTAGTGCCACTCAATTATTATAATTATACTTTATTTAGTCATCAGATTCTTTCTGGGGCTATGGCTTAAACGGATCTATCAAAAATGTAGACTTTTACGACTTCAGTCACTCCAAGTCAATCCCTCGTGGATTCCTTTCTAATTTCTCCCTCCATCTTAATTACTCCCTCCCCTTCCTTGCTCTTCTTTATCCTCTTTTTATAGTTCAAGTACAGTTTTTAAGTTCTGGATTTGGGAATGTAAGCCAAATGTTTCTAAAGTTTTTTCAGTGCTAACTTCTTCAGAATACCGACGCAAAGTCTTCCCTTGAAACTCATTTAAGTCTATTTCAATAGAAGATGCCTTTATGATTTAGCTTGGCGTATTCCTCTATTTCAAGTATTCGCACGCAATATGTGACTGGAGTTGGAGGGAAACCCTTCAGTTCACTTTTAAGCACTCTTTCGGACTTGAAACTTGTTCTTTAGCCGCACTACACAGGTATAGAGTTCTCATCCTAACTCAATTCTTCTTCTTTTACTGGCGCTACAGTCCGGTGTGGACATGGGTCTCAACCAAGATGTCCCTCCAGCCAGCACGATATCTCGTCAGCTGCCTCCAACTGTGCGCTCCAAGTTGGTTGAGGTCCTTCTCCACTTGTGTGAGCCATCTCATCATTGGCCGTCTTCTGTTGCGTTGTCACAATGGCTTAGATACGAAAAGTTTTCGGGCCGGAGCAGTTGTGTCCTAATCGCACCCAGAACTTATCGCTCGAAAAGACTAAGCGCTTTCTCGCTTCGCTTTTAGTAACGTCCAAGTATCCGCGCCGTATAGGAGGACTTGGATGATCAAGCTGTATAGTCCTTCGACAGAGACATAGCACTGTATAGCTCAACTCTATGTACGCTGTCATATGCGGCCTTAAAATCTGCAAGTAGGTGGTACGTGTCGGTCTGCACTTCTTGGCGAAATTACATCTGTACCTCCTCTCCCTCTCTTCCTCTATACCTTCGACCCGTGATTAACTGGATATCAAACCCTTGAGGAGACTCGCCATCGCATGTGCCACGAAGGGCCAATCATTGTGAATGTCAATACTTCCGAAAGTCTACAATTCAACCAACCAGTCGCGTTTATTCCCCTCCAAATTTCTGGAAAATTTAAATTTTTCCCCGACGGAATATGACTTTATGGTAGTCTTAGACTCAGACTCTCTGTAGGTCGTTGTCTTTATCGCCTTATGTGGCACATTCATATGAAATCGAAAAATACACTTTTCACCGACTTGCCTTAAATCATCAAAGAACTAATATGACAGCAAAAAGCAGTGAACTCCAAGTATAATCTTAGCGTTTGACTTTCAAATCAAAACAAACATTGCCCTCAATCCAGCGTGAAGATCCATAACTTGAACGATAGTCTGCCAATGCACACAATGCCACAGGGCTGAGAACGTTCCTCGTGACATAAGTCATCGATTCGCTTCGCTAATCCGTATGGTATTCAAGTGCTTTACAAATCCGGATGCTGTTCAGCATCATTGATGATGCCCGCATTCTACCTCTGTCTTCTATAGATGCTGGTTGGCACTGTAATTTGATTCGGTAGACAGTGAACCTGGATAACATGAAATTAGGTTACTTAACAGACCTTGAGTCAGCATGTGAGCCAATATGAGTGGGTCAGTGGTGACAGGGAATCAAGCAGCTTTTAAAGTTCATGTTAGGGTACATGAGAGTCCCAATGACTGTCGAGAGATGGCTGGGATTTCAGCTTAAGACGGCTGGAAGGGTTTGGCGGCTGCGGAAAAAAATACGAAACAGCGTTGAAAATGCTGTATGATAAAGAGGAGGGCACCAGTCGTTGTTGGGAGATGGTTGGGACTTGAGTCGGAATAGTTTGAGGTACAGTGCTTCATTTTGTTGCAGTTGGTCGAGCCATATGGGTAGTTTTTCTGCGAAGGGTTAAGCATGGTCAAGCTCTTGTTCCAGTCACCTTAAAACAACCCGGAGGCACGCAGTAACTCTTGCCTTACATAAGTAAATAAATTAAGTGGCACTACAAGTCACAAAGGATCACAAAGGAGTCTTATTTCTTCAGCAGTGTCATTCATTAATTTTGCGGTTTTCGGCGTAGACTTATCCACACAGAAAATAGTTAAGCGGTGTTAAAACGCATTGCTGACCGATTCACGGGTCCTTGCAACGAATAAGATTACCAAAAGATTCCTTCCATAGATCAATTGTGGCACGAGCTGTATAGCATGTTGTGCTATCTTGTTGAAACAACCGCTCCTGTACATGATGGTAGTTCAATTGATCAAAGAAAGGGTCGGTAATGTAGTAACGTTCTGCCCAGTATCCCTTTTTAGTAAGAAAGGACCAATTGCTCCATCAACCCATTGCGCACACCTAACCGACAGTTTTGTGAAAACAACGGTCTCAACCTATTTTTTTTTCCTTTTTTTTACTGGCGCTACAGTCCAGGTTAGACCTGGGTCTCAACCACCATGCCTCTCCAGCTAGCACGATCTCTCGCTAACTGCCTCCAGTTGCGCACTTCAAGTTCCTCGACCTCCAAGTCCTCGACTTTCTGGTGCCTAGTGGAACGCTCTGTCCGAGACGTCAGTGTTGTGCGTCCTTCCTTGATGACAGCATATACCACTAGACGCATTTTAGCAGCTTTCGCTTTAATGCCAGCAAACGCCTCATTGACGGCTCGCTATGTTCGTCCAATCACGTCAATGTTTTCGGCGCAAGCTAGAAATTGAACTGACTTTTGGAAGATCGTGTCTGTGGTGTTGACTTGTGAGTTACGAACGATCTTCTCAAGGGCGATGTTAAAGAAGTCACATGACAGTGCGTCGCCTTGTCTAAAACCTTTTTTGACATTGAAGGTCTCGGTAAGTTCGTTACGGATGTTGACTAAGCAACGAGAGTTCTCCATCGTCATCCTACAGAATCTGGCGAGTTTGGTAGGAATGCCAAAACTAGACATGGCACTGTATAGCTCGTCTCTATGCACACTGTCATATGCGGCCTTAAAATTGACGAGTAGGTGGTGAGTGTCGATTTGCACTTCTTGGGTCTTTTCCAGGATCTGCCGTAGAGTGAAGATTTGGTCGATGGTGGACTTCATTGGTCTGAAGCCAGACTGGCACAGGCCTATCAGGTTTTTGACAAACGGTTTCAGGCGTTCATAATACGGCTGAGAGGATCTTGTACGCGACGATAAGGAGACTGATCCCTCGATAGTTGGCGCAGTCGAAGGGGTCTCCTTCCTTGTGGACTGGACAGACGACGCTGAGATTCCACTTTTCGCCCTGGCTGGATGGATCTTCTGTTACAGTAAGCCACGAAATTGCAGTGAATACTAACTTCTTGTTGAAAGATCTTCTTGTTGCCACAATGTTCTTTAATGATTTACATAGAAAAAATGACAAATAAATTTCGAAGGATTTAAGAATAATTAAGTCAGAGTTCAACAAAGTCGTACAACAGTATCCGACAGACTTATCTACCTTCCATACCGCACAGTCTATGAATTTCCCGGAATCACAAGCACGGCATCATATAAATCAAATAATCCTTAAAAACGACACAGATATCTACTTTAAAATGCAACAAGGTTATTCGAAAGCTCTAGAATAAACTACCCACACGCATACACGCGCGCTCCTCTCCTCTGCTCCAGAACACGGAACTTCCTTTCTTCCAATTGTCCGCCCATCCAGACAGAGCAGCTCGTTACAGTCGCCCCATTACTAGACGAAAATAAACCACACCCGGCCAACAGCGACATCCAATTACATTCAAATTTATTCATACGCCCGTTCCCAGCCAGCAGGGAACGAGCGTATTCGCCAAATCAGAAGTAATGATGAGTCCTAAATATAGATTCGACCTAATAACAGGCATTTCACAGTGACACACATCCCGCCCGTGCCATCCATATCGAGTCGCAAACATAACAAAAGATATTTCATTTCGTGTCGCATTTGCATGCAAATCACTTGCCAATACCTTAAGTCGCGTCGACAAGCGTACAACTCGCACCGGGCGCGTCTGCGAGTGGAAATGTGCCAAAACGGTCCTAAATTCGAATCCATTACTGTACACGTGAGCGTATGAGTGGCTTTTTGGTGAATTGGTGATTTCCTCAAGATGAGCATTGCGCGGTGATGAGGCGCCCATGTTGTTGATGACGCTGACGCGGGTGGGAGTGTGAATCAACTCTCGCTTAAATGGATTGGATACGGTTTTGAGCTTGAGTGGCGCGTGGGCGGATGGTATGCGTGACTGTGGGCGGGGAGGTAATGGGACACGTCTACCAGGAGATGACCTTAAATCATTTCAAGTTACTTTCACTATTCAGATGGCGGAGATGAGACCTGGAGGCAGGGTTGATGCTCCGATTTTAAGAGATTGTTACACGCGTGTGACATGGGAATTGAAAGTGAAGCGGGAGAGAATGTTAATCAAGTAGGTCGAGCTTTAAACTGAAGCGGCAATGCTAAAGATTGTTTGGATGGAGATTCCCGACTCACTTGAGAGGCTCTAATTGTGCACGTAAGCGACTTCAGTAAGCAGAATTTTCAAGGACCGGGTACTCTGAGTAAATGCTAATTTTCAAAACTAGGAGTTTCAAAAGGAGAGTATTGAAAGTAGACTATCCTTTTGGAGAAGAATGTTCTACGTATGAGCTATGGTCGCTGATGTTCTGGTCATCTGTTGTTAACGATTCATTAAGAAAGTGGGTGGCTGTACGATGACATGAGCCTAACCAGGCACCTATGAGTTCAAAATCGTTCAGTAGAAGACACAGATAAGATCACCCCTGTTCAAGAATTGGATTGAATTGTATTGAAGATACTGGGGAGTGACTTTAAAATCACTAAGCACTGTGACCATAATTGATATTTTGTGCTCCTTTCCTTTACCTCGGACTTCAGAGCTATCTTGAGAAAGTTTACAGTCTCTAAAGATGGAATGGTTGTTTTGTAACAGCTGCTCAGATCTGTTTAGGTATAGAGCCTCCTCGCTTCTGAATAAGGCTTCATTATTTTCTTGGAGTGTGTAGGTCTCTCCAGGACACTTATTGTGCAGCAGCAGTTTTGAGTCCGAAAGCTTCCTCATCTTATTCACGCGATTACCCGCAGTACTAAGGTGAACATGGAGAGGAATAAAAAGGAACAATCGTCCATCTTTGGTTTGAAGGAAAAACGGAAGTGTTTAGATATGATATAAGGTTCCAAAAAAAACTGCCGTGACGTTGAGTCACACTTCGAAGGTCCCAGGATCGATTCCGGGTCTGAGCACAACCTCTTTACAGTTGATGACAACACTCAAAAGAGTATTAGGTTATTTTCTATGAAAAGCCTCTCACATTCCGCCGTTTGGAGTCAGCAAAAAAGGTCTCTTTATCTTGTGATACAAATCAAATTACGCTTAACACCAGTAATTGATGCGGTAGCTAGCTTTTGGAGCCTTTTAGACGGTAGTGCCATCGATTTTATTTGGTTATGGCACTCCACGGCGACATGAAGATGTGAGGTAAACGACAGAAAATCCCAAAACATCCCCTTCATGTCAAACTTGGATTACAATTATCCTCGAAAAGGCAACAAATCCTATCAATGGCCAAGCTGAGGACTTGGAGACATGTAATAGCATTCCTGCTATACATACTTGGGCGTTTAAGCAAAGTTTAAGGGATGCTTCGAAGTTTCGATATTGAAACTTGTGAGCCCGCGATGCATACCCTACACCCTAGGCTCCTCTTAACATCCTGCAATTATTGTTTGATTTACGAACAAAACTTTAAGCTCACCTAGAGACGTCTTTTTCTTTTTGTTTTAAAATTTGACTTAACCAGACACGTGCTCAAACTCCTAGCACTTAGTGCATCATTTTTCCAATTGCTGACTTACCCTGGAAAGATAAAAAAAAAAACAGATTTTAACGTCTTCATCGAAACTAAATTGTATTTTGAAAAATTGAACTGTGGGCTAAATACAAGTTTAAGAAGTTTGAAAAATGCAGAATTTTTTTAAAAACGAAAATTTCCATAAATGTTTAAATTAGTGTCTTTCATCGTAAAAGCTACGGATTCTCTAACCCCTCAACCTCCAGAAGGCTTAATTTTTTCGAGCCGAAGCTCATGAATTGCTTGGATGATATTGGAATCAAGTGCTTGAATTGATCCCAAAACATTGGCATAACATCGGCCCCCTAAGGCACAGGACTCATTTGGAAATAAGTTTTTAACATTTTCCAAAATTGTTGAATCATAAAGGGACTTATTTCATCCCACGGACACCTGGTACTGTCATTTTGGCAAGATTTCAAGCGGGAAACAGAAGTCACTGTCAAGGTATCCTATAATTTCAAATAAAACCATGAAATGATCCATCCTCCACGCAAATACTTCAAAAGGCTTCTTAGACGTCTGCTTGGTCTCGGAACACCTTTTGCGAAGAAAATGACGCCAGACTGCTGAAAAGATGATTATCCTCTGGAGAAATATCAGGAGAGCACAGAGTCATGGAACACACTTCAGTTACGAGTTTTTAGAAATTGGAGGGACCAACTTAATTTAAGCCCTTCTACTGTCAACACCTTACTCTGTCGTAGTGCCATCTGCATGGGCTCACATTATGCCCCTAGATAGTTCCAAAACCTTTCTGCAACTCGTTAGTGTTGTTGCCCAAATGTTTAAATATTTCCATAAGTTGCAATTCTAAAGTATCATATCAATAGTTCGTAATGACTGAGAAAAACACCCTCGTGTGCCCTGAATGCCCCTGAAACAATTCCAATCAAACCAGACCACCCTGTATTCGATTCTCAGATTGACATAATCATCGCCATGACGAACGTAATCAATTCAATTCACTGATCATCTGATTCAACCGCAACGACATTTGTATCTTTCAAGGTCTCCTCCATCACCCTCTGCTCATGCAACTTTTTGAATTTCAATTCGCGCGATCACCCAGCACACCGCCCATCCACATCTGACGAGCTCTCCGGCACTGTACACACGTGTGGGCAGACAAAGTCGATTCGAATTACCCCGCGCACACGAACCGGTATCGCATCCATTATTCAAGCCCACTCCGCGAGTCACCTCCCATGCATATCTAACAGCCAGCCGGAGGAATTTGCGCCTTTTCCTCCGATTCCAGCACTCTGCCGAACATCATCCCGCAACCGTCAGATTGAATTACCGCGATTGTCAAGTGCGAACGCGGACCGAAGGCACGACAAAGACCGCAACGCAAATGCCGATCCGATGATCTATGACCACACGCAGATAAAGCGCACTGCGCAACGGTATTTAGGGCTTTTAGTATGACACAGGCAAAGCCCATAATTTTGCATCGCCGCCGCGTCGCGTGGAATGAAAATCGTTGCGCTCCAGATACAACCCTGAACTTGACATCGGTGTGAGGTTCCCCGGCGTTTTATTACGTAAACGTGGCTAACAAACCGTGAAACTATTGTGTCCCGTCTCTGCGACTGCCTGTGTATTTGCGTGTGTTTGCTGTTCTTCTCTTCATTGCCGCTCTGACGTTTACTGTTGACAGGATCAGTATCTCAGCGTATCTGAGTGTTAAATCCCGCGGCAGACGGCAAATAAATCACTCAATTTTTGTATTAACGTCAATTAGTCGGTTCAAGCTGAGGGCACAAGTCGTTTAAGCCAACTTGCAGTCGGTGGGCAGGTGGTGTGGTCTGTGAGGTGCACGTCACGAAGACGAGGCGTAGAACGATGACGGTTAACCCCCCCTCTTCTGCTCCATCAAATTGCAGTCAAGAGGTTGTTTGACTGCTGCTACGGCCTCACTGTGGTGGCTGAAAGCTTTTTCGTGGCAGCCACAGCAAAGACATGATTGTTATCGCCACACCGATGCACGTTTCTTCTGCGCCAGTACACTGTGCCTTCGTTCGGCATGAACTTGGAATTCCCACGTGAGCTAAACAGTGCACGGCGACATGTCGACGACGGCGGTGAAAGATTGGAAACGAAAATAAAGCGGAAAAGAAGATGACAAAATCGATGGAAGACGGTGGCGGCGCTTGGAAGTGGTTAGCTTCGGCAATGGGTCGGGCGTGCGGTTAAGTGGTGAGAGTCGTGGTGAACGGAAATGAATTCATTAGGCAAAGACAGAGGGAAGTTGTGGTTGGCTGAGGCTTGGGAGATTGTTTGTCTAAAGGTCAGCGGAGCACATACGCAAGAGATGTGGGTTTTTGGACAAAGTTTTCACTAGGAGTTGGAAGTGAGAGGTGGTTCAATGAAAGGAACTCTTAGGTTCGTAAACTTTTTCGAGGATAAACTGAGGATACTGCGGTGAGCGAAATATGCGGTGGATTCAAATGGATCAGTGAATGGAAGTTCGGTAAGGACTCAAGGCATGAGAAACCAAAAAATGCCAAGAATAAGTTCATCAAAAATGCACTGTTGCTCACGAAAATATGGCATTCACGGAATTCTCATTCAATCTCGTTGCTAGAGCGGGTTGAAATAAGGCAGAAAACAAGCAGACACGAACCAGGAAAGCAATCTGCTCAATGAAGCGCTAAAGTGCCCGAGGTTATACTGGGCCCGAAAACTGAAACTTAAGCAAGCAGGAGGCAGTTTTGAGAAAGAAACCGTCATTCGAGAAAACGGACTTGGTGCACGGTGAAGATGAACTTTCGGCAGGATTTCAATTTTGTGCAATGTGAACATAATTTCAAACAGGCAGGTAATTGCGGGAAAAAATCCTTAAGGAAGTGAAACGAAAACAATTTTTATGGACTGCCGCAGTATTTCCTTGAAGTCTGCATTTTACTCTGACAAGGATAGCATTGAAAACATCCACATCTTGCTGATTGGATGCAATGACTACACACCTTCTGTGAAGCGGATGAGTTTTATGAAATCCAGAACTGTATGAACTTTGATAAACATTTGTTTAAAAATTTGCATGAACATATGTATGTATGTCTGTCTGTTGGTGACGGAAGGGATGAACGATATTCCGGTCACATGATCCTAGAGAAATTTCACACGCATTTAAAGAAATGCCAAGAAAATATGATAAGAGTGCTGCTACACTTCCGCAATCCAATTATCCACGAAGCAACAATACGAGCAGACTGCTCAACACTCTGTTGGCCGTTGGCCAAGAGCACATGCACTCCACAGCGCACATACATACATCCATATAAGAAGCAAAATGCATGGAAATCATCAGGCAACCAGAGAGAGCATATTTTAACAGGATACGACCAAAGGAGGGAAACGACGTTTTTGGGGAAGTGAATTTTTTCATCTCAATTGCGAAATTTGAATTTAATTTAATAATAGGTAAGAAAATTAGAATGTTTAGAAATTTAAAGTAGTCCCTAGCACATAACCCACGGATAGAGGAGACGTATGTGACTATTAACAGGTACAACTTTGAGACACCCAACTTAAGAAGTTTGTCTACTTCGGGGCTAATGTGAACTCCACCAGCGACACATTAGTGGAAATTCGGCGCAGAGAGTCACCCTCGGCAACCGGTGTTATTTCGGTTTGTCCAAACAGCTAGGGTCCAAATTCCTGACTCGAAGGACTAAGCTTATGCCCTAGAAGACGTTAATCCTACGCGTATTTTTATACGAAGTCGAGTGCTGGACGATAAGCAAAACAGCAGAGTAGATTCTTGGTTCCTTTCAAAGAAAAATTCTGCGACGGATATATGGTCCTGTCTACGATGAAGGCGAAGACACAACCACGAACTCTGTGTGGTGTTCCAAGATGCGGATGTCGTTCGAAAGGCAAAAATACGTCGACTACAGTGGCTCGGCCACATCGAGCGAACGGACAACAACGCTCCAGCTAAGAGGGTCTTAGAATCCCAGCTACCGGTCTCGAAAAGGAGAGGAAGGCCGAACCTCCGGTATAGAGGGCAAATGATTGCGGACGCTAGAGAGCTTGGTCTTGACAACTGGAAGCAGCGTGCCCCGGACTGTCAAGAATGGAAGGCGGCTATAGCTCAGGCTCAGACCAGATAAACACACAAACAGAGAAGACGTTTGTTGTCGACTACAAACGGCGAAGTTTGAGAAGCTTTTCAGTGACAATTAGAGTTCTTTGGGGTGATTCCATAAAAAGAATGCGAGATGAACAATCTAGGAATCGAACTTGGGCTTTCGGCTTTGAACTCGACGCACTTGTCCACTACGCCATGCTAACAACACACCCGTAATAGTAAAAAGCAGTTAAGGGCAAAAGACCTTATTCAGACCTTAGTTCCTTCAGGCACACATCACAGCAAACATACATATGTATACCAAGCTCCGTATATTAACAACACGAGTATAGATTTAAGTCATTCTGCTCTGCTTAAATTTGAACAAAGTTTCTGAATGTTTTCGAATTTTTTACTCACTTTGGACTTAAGTAACTTTTCAAGGAAAAGTGCGATTTTAATAATGTCCTTATGCAACATAATACTGATGATGTCAGCTTTCACATAGATCATAGTGTTGCCAGGTGCAATTTTATTACCAGATGTGTTAAAGACAATATGTCTTGGACCTCCTTTGAGTAGGAGACGAAAAATTAATACTAAATGAATATTTTTTGCTAGTGGCGCCCCCTTGTATGTCCCAGGACTTATCGAGTGATTTGTAACATACATATATGGCCGGTTAAAATGATACGCCATGATGAACAGAAGATTGACTTTGTTTTTTAATGGTTTCGTTTCAAAGTTCGGAAACATAATTTCCATTTGTCGTGTGGCTGTCAAACTATGCATAGCTCCTAGGTTTGTGATGCCAATTGAAAGAAATTTTCAAATTGGGAACACTTCACCTAGGATTGTATATCTGTGGATGAGAGTCAAATGAGGGTGGAGTGGGAGTGATTCTCGTATGCGAAGTCTGGTTAAAAAAATAAGGTGACTTTTAAAATTTCGCGGGCATTTCGCGACATACATTTGATTATCGATTTTTTTTTTGTTATGATGGTACATAACGTATGTTTACCCTCTTAGCTATATGCTACATATTTATTTCTTTATGAGAAGAATTGAAGTTAGACCTGTTCGACATTTTCCTGTTGAAATGTTGAGAAAGTGAAAGAAATTGTTATAGAGTATGATTGAATCACTATTAGAGAAGTTGCTGAAGTTGTCGGCATATCGGTTGGTTCATGTGATGCAATTTTTTCGAACATTTTGAGCATGAAACTATTGGCAACGATCTTCGCTCCAAAATTGCTGAAATTTGACAAGCTTATTTACCGGATACATGCAGTAAGGCAACTGCACTGTGTTGGTTTGGTGGCCAGCATTAGGCAACAAGCAAAATCTTCTAAGTCGATCAACGGGCATCTTCAGAGGCATTTAGACTGATATAGGAGCCGGACTAGCAAACAGCGTATATACTACACTTCACTAAAGACTTCTTAATGAAGGAGAGTCACTTGTGACAGAATGAAATGTCAGTGTTCAGCTTGGTAGGCGCATATACACATGTATGTATGACGGAATGCGCAGCAACAAGACTGGATTGTGTGAAACATATTTATCAAGTTTGCATGGGTATGTTTGATTCTCGTTGATTTTTTTTATTGCGAAGACAATGAATCCCTGATGTTGAACTTTGATTTGCGTGTTCACTTGTCTTCGCGAACCTATACCACGGGAGCAAATTTTCCCAAGAGTCGTAAGACTGGACGTCTTAGTTCCCAAATACCAAATTGAATTCATTCTACATTCTGAAGACCCCCACAGTTCTATGGGTTGAAGCACGCGATAGCAATGCAACTTAATACTAAGATGGAAAAAGTCCCTATAGCTGCCTGATCGCGGTCTCTAGATTCAAGAATCTGCTTCAAACCGGCCAGGACGGTGAACTTACATCGGTCCTGTCCGCTATTTTGTGTATTGAACCACAGATATCACGACAATTCCAAAAGAGGGCTACAGCATGGTCGGACTGAAAGAAAGTTTCAGTGGTTCCAGACTTTCCTTGGCGCAGGTAAAGCTGTCTCCACCAGACATATTCCATCAACATCTTGATCTGGAAGCCGTCATCGGATTAAAGGGTCTTTGAGTCCAGCAGTGACACTGTATATAATGCAAGGGAAGTGCTTTTCAATCATATGACTCATGGACTCAGTCATACCATCTTGAAGCCCATTATGATACACTGCCTGAGACATGTTTGTGCATTTTTTCCCGATAACAGACCTTCTTTTGCCCTTGTTTACCATCGGATTTGTTCTTGTCACCTCAGTTTCTATCGCCGCGTTTAATCAATCACAGAAATTTTAACTTAACCAAATTACGGATGATCAAGCTTCTAAGGTTGAGGAGTGAGTTGAAAGGTTCGGTGAGTTCCCTATCCAAATTGACCGCGATTTCCATTGTCATCCTATATCAAAAAATTCTCAATTTGACAACTTTGACAGAAATGGCAAAATCTATAAATGCCAGCATGTCCACAAATGTTGTCATATCCGACCTAGAAGTGTAAATAGTGAGTGTCAATCTATACTTTCTGGGTCTTGAACAAACTCTGGCGCAGAGTGGATTCGATCTTTAATTGGCTTTCCTGGCCTAAAACCACACGGATAAGGATTGTTGATGTGAACAGTCCAAGACGTTCGCAGAATAACATCTGGAAGCAGTTGGCACCAGACCAACGATACTTAAGCGTCTCGAACATCTGGAAGCAGTTGGCACCAGACCAACGATACTTAAGCGTCTCGATCATCCCCGGCTGTTTTAAGCATTACATGAGCTCCAGAAACTTTATTCGACTTCATTCTAAAGATTGCAAGGATACAATTGTTAGACACATTTAAATGAAGCTAGTCATCTGAATAGTGTTCTTCTTGACTAAGAAGAAGTCTTCCGCGTCCAAAAACTAGAACATGTCAATTAAGAACGCATTTCAGACAACAAAAGCGCCTCAGAACATTGTTCATTTCCAGCTCATTACGCTCATGTTAAGTGGACGGCTGTGCATTTATCACGCAGATTTGTTTCCTTCTCATACACTCCACTGACTGCAGTGATTCTGGAACAATTGAATGCAGCTCCTTGGAAGCGTCGTTGCCATCGTCATCTTAGTCGTAAAGTGATCGCAGAAATATGCACAAGACAACAGCAATCCAATTAGAAACTCATCCCACACACTCACATCACCCACCGCAGCGCATAGAGCGCGATTCTCCAACTGGATGTGGCAGAGGGAAACTGTAATGCAATTATGACTCCGTACAAATTACTCCAATTACCCAGTTCCAAGTTTTGGGTTTCCTCGTCAGAGACGTCAGCGCCTTCGGGACGGGGGCGGGCGACTATGAGCACGAATTATTTCATCTAAAACCATAATTACATTATTAGTGCATGTTTCAAGCCAACAAGTGCGCTGCGGCCTTGCGACAAGAAAACGACTTCATCACACCCCGCTTGGCATGGCCTTGAGCGACACAGAATCCCTCAACCACACGCAATCTGGAATCATGTCAAGTAGATGTTCGCCGGCGCCCTCTCTCTCTCTCTCTTCCCCTCTCTTTCATTCCTCCCTCTGGCACTGTGCGGTACGCGGTTCATATCAATGACAAGCACCTCAAGGCAACTGCGTCGGTGAGGCTCCTTCTTTGCCCGCCTCAGCAACTGACATCTTCAGGTGGTGATGATTTGAAATTGAAATCAAATCCCAATCGTGGTCACAGCGTCGCGCTTCAGTTGCCACTCCGCGGGGGGGTGGTGGCATCTTGTAGACGGGACAGCTCAGTGGAGCGGTGATGCTGATTACCGCGAATGTAAACCAAGTCGTGGAGTGTGAATTGCAGCGCCTACATATCGAGACAATCATTTATTATTCGCGAGCAGATGCAAAGCGGTTATTGGCTGAGCAAGTGCGGGGACAAGACTTTCCCGCTGCACTTGACTGTGACTTAAGGTGGCGCATTGATTGTGGTTTGCTATCTTGAAATGTTAATCGCAGACGCCAACTTGATTTGCGAGCCCGATGCACTGGGATCAAAGGATTTGTAGCGGCAACGAGACGAATGCCTCCTAATTGACTTCAACCACAGAAGGTTGGATCTGGTGAACTCTGTTGGGTGGGTGTCTTGAGACTTGTTTCTGATTGTGTTCATTAGGGAGGGGGGATGTGTGTTAAAAATAGTGACACCCACCGTGTCGTAGGTGACTGCCTGATTTCAGTAGGAGGGACCAGATAAGACAATTGGTGCTTTTTCCAACAACGGCTAGAATGAGATGAACGCTCGCATGAGTCTAGTTAACCGTCCTCGACTATGGTTCCTATGGGATGTGAGCGTCAGCTCAACTCGTGCCAGAGCAATACAATGACCAAATCATGTCTTTGACAAGAAAACTAGGTCTAAATCCAAATTCAACTCTGTGAATGAAATTCCCAACGACAAGTAAAGACAGACGCGAGGGATTAAGTCGAGTGCCCAAAGTCACGATCTTTTAATTTACACAAGACCGGGGAGTAGCAATCAACTGTTGGAAGCCGATGTGCTCTTCACTCACAGTTTTCGGGGTTATTGGCCCGCAAACAACCTTGATCAGATTTCTTGAACATTTTTGGATTGGAGAACATGACTAGCTGCCGAACAGAACTTTCAGATAGACATCAAGGATAAGCGCCGAAAAAGAACAGAAATTCGCAGTGCGATACCGATCAGCTCTGCAACATTCGTGATCGGGTTTTAAGTAGTCTATGAAGGCCTCGACCAGGATGTGACAACAGTCACTCATAATCTGCAAGTCCCCTGCCTTTCTTCAGCCATAAAGCGGTGACTCTATGCACGCCTTGTAATCTTGGTTAAGTTTAAAAATGCTAGTGAAACTCGGCCCATAAAACTTTCGAACTCAATGTCGAACGTGTTATGGGCAGTCTCTTCCGTTGGCCACCGTGGGTCACAAATGCTTCCCAAGCTCTGCATCGATACCAGAATTAGTTGAAACAAAACGAAGCCAGTTAGTCTACACCGATGACGATGACACAAATTCATGAGTAAGACCCGCCAGACAACTCACTTCAACCTGCCCAACCACTCATTCAAAATTAAACCCGCTCTTGAGCGTCTCGAATTCAAGTTCCAGCACATCCCCGCCCGGCCCGCGACTCGATTCAAGCCAAGTACGAGATCTTCTCACAACAACCAATCAATCAGCATTCGCTCCCGCCAAAGTCACACAGCCGCGCTGAAAGTTCATAAAAATCAAATCAGCTCTAATTTATTCAAGATAAATCCGCTGACAGTCCTAGTGGGTCGATAGACGCACTTGAAAGCCACAGCCACAGCCATTTGACCTTCAGATCAAACGGGAGATGGAATTGAAGCTGGCTACACATGCCGCCGCGCCGCCGCCCTCTCAGCACAGCCGCACTCGCTAATTGACAATCAATTAATTTGAATTTTAATTCAGAACAGACTGAAGGGGAGGCGGGGTAAATGAACCATTTGTACGGTCACTGGACGGAACCAAAATTACCGCCTTCGTTGTCTTGTCGTAAAATTAAACGGCTTTCTGTGGGTTCTGCCACGGCGGTAACACTCCATTTGGGTGTCGCTGTGACGACGTAAATCACAGTGGTGCTGTCGACCAGAAGCTGAACACAAGCTGCTGTTCCCTGTGGATGGGGAAGCGCAGAAAATTAGGCCAATCAAAGCGGGAAGGCACTTAAGTGTCTCATTACGCGGAGCTACATGATTTCGTCAAGTGTGCCGATTATATGCGTCACTCATAGCCCGGCGAGTTGAATGGCTCGCGTGGGCATCCCTCCGTTAGAGTTTCCAGTTGGTGTTGGCTCGTTGTTTGGCCAAAAGCTCTATTTTTTTATGAGAGGTGAATGCAAACACATGTCTTACTCGAGGCGACAGGGAGATCTTCCGGGTTGGTGGTGAGGGTTTCTGCTGCTCACCTACCTGCAAAGAGAAAAGAAAACAAAGGTTCGTTAGGCGCTTGCGTTATAAATGAAGCAATTTTTGAGTGGAAAGGATCTCGTTTTGGGGGGCACTGCCTTTGGTAAACACAAGTAACATGTTCGCGGGGTGGTCGTAAAAGTCAAGCGCAACGATGGTGATTGATACAACTTGTGAAGTAATGGCTGTTGTAGAAGGGAGGACCTGAGTTGGTGAACGTAGGTCTTTGCTTTCTGTGCTCATATGGTGCTGTGTTGACAAGTTCATTGCATGGGACATGGTGTTGACTTGTGGTGGGACGTGTTCATTTGGAAATTTCGAGAAACTCCAAAGACATTGCACAGACTTACAAACTAAGCATATTGAGGACGTTTTTGAGTGGAATTGTGAAGGAGCAATATCGATGCTGGGAAAATGTTGGGCAGAACAATCAAATACTCTGTAATGTGGCCAAAAACTGAAAAAAAAGTCCTTGGCTTTAGTTAGATGTTGCTCTGAACACCATATTGAACCAGACAGACTCAAAAAGTGGTCAGTAACCAGTAACAACTGTGGTGTCTCGTTCTTCCCGACATATGCTAGCAGACGCTTCTCTTACTACATTATTAGCTGCTACCAAATCAGAGACAAAAGTCTGACAACTAATCTGAGCAAAGACGAAACAGTAGCAAAGGAAGCACTCTTTAGTGTAGTTGTCATCTCCTCCGGCGCCGAAGAGAGTTTCAGGGGCAGGTAGAACACTTGGATTTTTAGCCACGCTCACTAGTCATCAATCTATCAAAAGAAACATTAAGGAATTGGCTTTTGCCTCATTCATGGCGGTCGTGCCATATCTAACCCAAACCCGTCCTGGGACCACCCGCGTGCTTAGTTAGGGCTTCTATCGATTGTTGGGCTTGGGAGACCACAACTGGAGAAGTTTTTGAAATTAGAAATGGAGAAGTTGTGGTTTCAAAAAGCACAACGATAGATAAAAGCTAGCGGGAGGTCCCAGGGTGGGTTTGGGTCAGCTACGGAACCAACCACAATCTAGCCTAGCAAATTCATCGGAGGTAGGACGCTAACAACACCTCCTTGATCCCTGTCAAGTTTATCGGTGCTCGAGTACTAAGAGTTCCTTTTCTGATTCTTGTCAGGCACGTTTATCGGCGTTCTCATGCCCCGTGACACCGCTGTGACGAGGAGCCTAAACAAGAATACCGAAGATGTTAGATAAAGTCTGCTTTTAAGAAGCGATCACGGAGGGAAGTGGTCGCTTCCCATGTGGCATCAGCTTTATAACCGCTTCCTAATCTCTGCGTCTTTGAAATTCAGAAGAATGATAAAGCGACAAAACACTACATTCATACTACAATCATTGTTTTTAAGACTGAAAAAGACTTTAAAGGATAGAAGAATTCTGACAAGTCTTCAGTAAGCCTGCAAACTAAATATTTCCTTATGACAGAAGGGAACTTAGTAATAGCGGTAACTAGACGACGATCTCAGCTCTGATCAATGATTGGGAGCATAAACTTCGACCATAACAATGGCCTAAGTGGAAAGGCCTAAAGCAGTCCAAATTATTAACCATATCCTATTTCTATATGAAACTCATTCGACTTGAGAAATGAAACTTAAGTAAGCTAACGCGATCCCTCAATGGCCACTGGCCACCTTTGGCTTCAGCAAAATTAAACTCTGCCAAGACAAAACTTGTTGTCTATGCCTGGAGGTGGATGAAACTTCCTATAACTGTCCAGCACTCTTCTTCCTCTTCTTGTGGCGATACTGTCCGGGGTGGACCTGGGCCTCAATCAACATGCCTCTCCAGCCAGTACGATCTTTCACCATCTACGGCCAGTTGCGCACTCCAAGTTGGTTGATGTTCTTCTCGACTTGTGTGCGCCACCTTAGTCTAGGTCGTACTTTGTTGCGTTGTCCCAATGGCTCAGATTCAAAGACTTTTCGGACCGGAACAGTGGTCTCCATACGCTCTACATGGCCTAGCCATCGTAAGCGTTGTATCCGAAGACGCTTCACTAGGCGCATGTCGCTCTACTGCCCATAGAGTTTGCCGTTAAAACTTCTCCTCCAGATGCCATCAACACAAACAGGACCAAAAATCGCAGGCAAAAGTTTTCTGTCGAAAAGACTAAGGGCTTCCTCATTCGCTCCAGATTTCCGCGTCATAGAGTCCAGCACTCCATTAGCTAAGAAAACGTTTCTTCTCAAAAGCGGTACTCCCTTCAGTGGAACTAAAAATTCCACTTCCAAGGACCAAGGACTCGCAAAAATATATATTATATTTGGAAGATATGTTTTCAGAAAGACTGAGCTTTGAAATGTCGAAATGTCGGTCTGATAAGTTCTTAGTGTCATCGTTTAATGCCGCCACTGTCGCAAGAAAGTCGCAGTCTCGGTGTCTCGAAAATTGCTACCATGGAGGATAACGTGACAAAAGTCCCCATATTTACCCTGCAGACCGTCGATTGAAGCTGCACGAGACTGCGGAGACAGTGGGCATCTCAGTCGTTCACAGACCCTCGCGGAGTTCAGACGTGTTTCGGCTTCGCAAGTTAAAGATAGTGTGTTATAGTGCAAAATAAATCCAAAGAATCTAAGAGCATTGGTAGCTTAGGTGTAGAGCACGCGGTAGTGACTCGAGGGAACCCGGGTTCAAATCCCGAGTGCTAAAATCAGTTTTTAATTTTTTTTCTAATTAAAAAAAAAAGACACTTAGTGTGAGAGAAATGGAGAGTGACGAACGGCCTGAAGCCAGCAAATCGGGTGATTTTAAAACACCGGTGGCTGGGATGTCAGGCCACTTTACGAGTGATGGTAGCATCCGCGTGGCTAGCCCCACGAGCCGGACTACAGAAACAAACAAGAGGAGGAAGAGGTTGCAGCCACAGCCTAAACTAACAAAACGTCGGACGACAACCATGACGTCAGACGAGGAAGCAGTCGCACCGAACAGGGGCGGATCGGTGTCGACGAAAAAAAACACGCCAACAAAGGCGCCTTCAACGGCCGCAGACATCGACATCGAAGCCCTCCAATGCGAATCGGAGGGCAACGAATGTCGTTATTCGTATAGAGGGAGCGACAACTCGTTCCAGGTTCTCGCCACATCAGACGCCGATGATGAGGCGGAACAAATAAAAGAGGAGGAGAAGAAACTCCAAGATCTAGATAAAGAAAGGGCAAAGCTCGACGCCCACATTAAGTTCCTGTACGAGCAATCCACGGCGAGGAAAGCTGCAGAAATAGCAGCAAAGCAAAAACAACAGGAGGAGGAACTTCTGAAGCTGAAACAAAAAAGGCAGCAACAAAAAGAAAGGCAACAAGAAAAACATGAAATGCTGCCTTCAACATCAAAGGCAGCGCAGCGGTTGCAAAAAGCTCAGCAAGAGTTAAGACTGAGACAACAACACCAGCAGCAAAAACAACAAGTGCAACCAAAGCAGACACGGTCTGCCACATCAAAGGCAGCCCAACAACAACTATCTCAGCAACAACACCATAAACAACAAACGCAGCAGAACCAACAGCAACAAAAACAACAACAACCACAGCAGCAGCGACAGCAGCAACAGCAACAACAGCAACAGAAGCCTAAAGTACGATGCCCACCTATCAACGTCTTCGGCATGGGGACCGACGAACTGGAGACCCTATGTGAGTTGGCCTTAGAAAGTAAGACTTTTTACATTAGGTATAAGACTCCCCAAATCCACACCGTCCATTGTCTAACAATGGACGGGTTTAGATTCTTAAAAGAGAAGTTAGCGGCATCGAACGCTGACTTCTACACGTACACCCCCAGAGGAGAAAGGCCACAGACCTTGCTCCTCAAGGGTATAAATCCCTCGACTGAACCGAAGGTCCTCCTCAACAAGCTACGCCAAGTTGAGAGCGACGAGGTCCACTTCGTAGGGGTTAAGCCTTTCATTACTGCGGCAGCGAAGGCGAAGAATAAGGCACTTCCCTTCTTCTTAATACAGGTATCCCATGACACCAAAATCGACAACCTACGGAAAATCCGTTTCGTAGGTGGTCTGAGTGTTAAATGGGAGAAATTGAATAAGACTGGCCACGTACTTCAATGTGCGAGGTGCAGAAGGCTGGGGCACGTCGCGGAGAACTGCAACATGGAGTTCCGCTGCGCACGATGCACTTTCAGCCACAATAAAGGGGAATGCCCTTTAGGCACGGATGAAGTCGAGGATAAGGCGCTCCTCAAATGTGTACTCTGCGGAGGAAATGGACACCCTGCAACCTATTTGGGGTGTCCACGAATCAAAGAACTCCGGCAGAGAGTAAAGGAAGTAAGGAACGATAAAAAGGTAGCTGCCAGGCCAGTGGCACGAGCTATAGCTACCGCTGTTACGCCGACAATCTCCTACGCCCAAATGGTGTCTGGCAGAGAACCGGCACAACGTACAGTGCCGAAGGTTGTCCCGGCTCCAATGGCCAGGCAACCCGAGGCAGAGCCCTCCATAAGGGACGTAATGTCCTCCATCCAGTCGATGCAAGCGCAGATGATTGCCTTGCAGAAACAGATGGTCGAATTACAGACCAGTTTCTTAACACAGACGGCTAGAGTAGATTTCCTCTTCTCTCAGCTGCCTGTGAACCAACGCTCGCAGATATAATGGGCTCACGCGAGGTAAGAACCCTTAAGATCCTAGCAGTAAATGTAAATTCGCTGATAAGGATCGAACGAAAATTAACGCTCTCAAACTTGTTGCAAACTCACAATCCTGACGTGCTGATGGCTAGCGAAACTAAGCTAAACCAGACGCGCATTCTCAGGTACAAAAATTACCACATAATCAGAAGAGACCGACCCCAATCCACTCGAGGGGGCGGGGTCGCATCCATCGCACGCATCTCTCTCCAAGGTGGAAAGAAGCTGTTTGTGATCGCTGCCTATGCATCAGAACCTCAAAACCCTAACTTTCTTTCGGAGCTTGAGGCTATTTTCACTAGCCTGCGCTTAAATTCGGAAGAAAATTATTATATTCTAGCCGGAGATTTGAACGCCAAACACGGTGAATGGGGTAATAATGTTCCAAATGAGAGAGGAAACGCCCTCTTAGAGTGGATGGAACAGAACAATATCGAGTTCAGGTTAGATTTGCTTGCAACCGATAGACCATCCTTTCCTCGAAGCGGGTCTTATTTGGATGTGATGCTAATCGACAGACGACTGACGATACTTAACGTGGGGCGACGCACGAGGAACTGTTTAACTACGGTCGAGTATGACAGTGATCACTGTGGTCTCGCCGCGGTAATACAGCTCCCGAACGAGCTGGAGGAACTGGAAGAATATGTCCAAACGCATCCTTATAATTATAATAAGGTGCGCTGGCCACGTTTTTCTAGAGCCTTATCCAGAGAAATAAGTTCGAGTGTGATCAATCCTCCTACAAACAGAAACCTTACGAACGAAGAGGTTGACAGGTACCTCACACAAATGGACGAGGTCATTAAACGTACAATGGACAGGACGATTCCGAAGGTGTCACAAACCGACTATGGCGACATCTATCGGAACTCTGAAATCGACGCACTTCACGTGCAAAAAAGTAGACTCCTGTCAAGGCTAAAACTCTTGTACAGGCGGTTTACAGATCCACAGAGTACAGAGATTCGCTCTCTGAAGTCACAGATCAAAGTACTCCAACAGTTAATACGACAAAATTACAGTCTAGCTGTAAGCTTGCATTGGGGCAATAAGATTCGGGCTGTAAGATCTAACAACCCGAGCATGTTCCCGCAAGTAAAAAAAATCTTCCGGAGGAGAGATCATAATGACATTCAGTGCGTTCGACTTGACAGAACAACAGACAACGCCAACTTACTTACGTCAGTTGGCATCGATCCAGATGGGGCAGTGCTTGACAACGACTTCTTCGTAGTGGAAGATCCCCAGGAGAAGGTTAATGCAATTGGTGCTGTTTTCCAGAAGGTGTACACGGTCAACGAGACTCGTAGTCCGAACCACGGTTTGGAGAACAGAGCCTTGCTGAACCATTTCTATCTTCGGAACGAAATAAGTCAATGGCGATCCGAGAATCCTGGTTTTACCAGATTCAGTGACGATCTTCTGGCAAATAATGCCGTCGCCGACGATGGAAACAACTCCATCCTTATTTCGAAAGATGAACTCCAGGGTATCTTCAACTCACTGAAGAATAAGAAGTCAGTGGGAATCGATGGGATACCAAATATTGTTCTGCGCCATCTACCCTCTGAGGCGGTGGATGTATGCACAACACTGTTTAACAATGCGTTGAGTAATGCATATTACCCGAAGCATTGGAAAACAGCTGTGGTACAGCCAATTCCGAAACGGGACAAAGATACTTCCATCCCGACAAATCTCCGGTCTATAAGTCTTCTTCCGTGCATAAGCAAGGTATTCGAGAAGATAGTCATTAGAGCTCTCAAAGAATGGGTTGAGGTAAAACAAATAATACCGGAAAATCAATTTGGCTTCAGGGCGGGGCATGACACCATTCATGCCGCGTCTAAATTGGTTTCCGACATACAGTGGAATAGAAACAAGACCCAGTGTACAGGCGCCTGCCTGATCGACATGGAGAAGGCGTTCGACACCGTATGGTTAGAAGGTCTCTTCCTTAAGTTGGTCAGGCTCGGAATCAATAAAACATTGCTTTATATGATCTATGACATGGTCACAGGTAGGAAGTTTGTTGTGAAAAATGGCAACGAAATTTCAACTACAGTGTTCCATATAAAAAATGGGCTGCAACAAGGAGCTGTTGGTTCGCCGATCTTGTTCAGTATATTCACTAGCGATCTCATAGGTTCTATGCCTAACATCATAGCGTTTGCCGATGATCTAATCGCGTACAGATCAGGTCCGAAGGTAGAGGTAATAAATGTCTTGTTGCAACGCGACTTCGATACAATTCAACGATTTTGCGACGACTGGAAGTTGAAAATCAACTACCAGAAGTGTGAAACTATCCTTTTTAGAACCCCGTTGTCCAGGGCCTCAAGGGACACGAAAATGAACTGGCGCAAGTTCGGCATAGTTGATCCACAAGGACGACCATTAACTGTAAAAAGTGTAGTCAGATATCTAGGCATCTGGTTGGACCAGTATCTGTATGGTGGTATCCACATAGATACAGCTCTGACTAGGGCTAAGAAGGCCTTCGCTATGGCAAGAGGGCTGTTTTACAGCAGTCAACTTGACACCAGAGTGAAGGTCATCTGCTACATGGCCCTCATCCGGCCAATTATGGTGTATGGTTGTCCTGTGTGGTTCAACGTGAGTCCTTCCCAGATGGAAAAGATGAGGGTGTTCGAGAGGCAGTGTCTTCGGGCCTGCCTCCGTTTATATCGAACACCAGAATCCCAGTACAAGAAATTCTACCCCAACGAGGTTTTGTACAACGAGGCAAACCTTATAAGGATAGATAATTTTATTATCAAGTTGATACGAAGTCACACTGCTCGAGGCATGGCTTCAACCAACAGCCTGATCTTTGGGGCTTACTACCCAAATGAAATGTACCATGAACGGGTACGTCTTAACGGCTTCATTCCACCTGAAGCTTTCGTCTATCTAGACGCTAAAGGCCTGATACAAGATAGGGAAGGCTGCCCTATCATCTTCCACGTCGCACGCCGAACAGTCGAGAGGCAACTTCAATACGAGCCGGACGTCGCTCGCAGCCATGAGGAGCTCCTACGGTTCAGTAGGGCGATTTCTGCCCGCGACAGAGCAGTATCTGCCAAAGAACGGTTTTTCTACTGGTGGTTACACCAGAACCAGCGTTCGATGCCGCTAACTTCACAAACAAATAGACGGGATAGTTGAGTCTACAGGGCCAACTCACATAGGTTAAGGTAGTTCTTAAGCTCTTATTATAAAAAAAAATAAAAAAAAAAAAAAATAAAAATAAAAAAAAATAAAAAAAAAAATATACAAAAAAAATACAAAAAATTAAAAAGCAAAAAAAAAAATAATAAAAAATATAAAAACATACAAAAAAAACAACAAAAAATAAAAATGAAAAAAAAGGTGCATCACGGCGTATTAGATATATATGTAAAGCATATAAATAACATATACGCCCTGGTGCACGCGTCCGTATATTTTTACGGACATAGTTAAGCTCAATGTAAATAGTTAAGTAGAGTTAAGATTTAGGTTAATTTAATTGTATATAGTTATAAGTTTAAGGTGGTAGGTAGATTTTAGATTTATTTTAAGTTAGGTTAAGAAGAAAGAGAACCAGGAATTCCAAGTTTTTCCAAATTTTCTTGGAGGAATTATAAACAAAAAAATGTAATTAGTTAAATTTTAAAATTGCAAAATATAAGAGGCCGAAAGGCGTAATAAATAAAAAATCCTAGATTAGCTTAGAGTACTCGTAAAGAGTCAGTAAGTTAGAATTAAGATCACCAGATTGTATGTGTAAGCTAGTATTAAGTATTTTTGTCTAGCATGTAAGTAAACTTGACTGAATCAATAAAAATGCATTTTAATCTAACAGTGGGCATCTCAAAAGAACGTGTGCATGTCATTATCCTCCATGCAGTATTGGGCTTGAGAAATCTGTTTGCATAACCATGGGACCACTTCAAAGCCATTTTTGACGCTGTTAGGCGTCATGCAGAGCAGTTTCTGCATCGTTTCGTAGCCGTACATAAATCATGGATTGACTGGTTCATACATGAGACCAAGAAGCAGTCGAAGTAGTGGACTCCGCCCGCCAAGCGTGTTTGAAGAATGCGAAGAAGACTGACCTAAGAAGATTTATCCAACCACCAGGAGTGACGGCCACCGTTTTCTGTGATGGCAAAACGGCAAAAAAGCACTCATATACACCTCCACCATCCCCATGGCCAAATTACTCCAATTGGATACGAACTGCTGCCTAATCTACTTCTCCATGTTTTGGCGATTTCTTTTTGGTTTCTTGAAAAAGTTATACGCCAGTCGGAAAATTTGAGTCAAATGAAGGCAGCCACGGAACCCTACTTCACAAACCTCCAGAAAGTTATATTTTTCAGATAAGTTGAGGAAGTTTAAGCATTGCTGGGCCATGTGTCCTTTGTGGATTCCGTACTTATCGTTTCGCCAATTAGAGTCTATTTTTTCAAGAGAAGCAATTTTTCTTCAGTAATGCAGTGTCCCAGTTTCGTAGGTTGTATGGTTTCGAGGAGAGGCTCCCACAAGCTTCATTTATGGATGCAAATGCCGGTAAGTCACTCTTGCAGTTTAAACAAGTTAGACGGGAGACTGATCAGCGTTTGCTAGTCTTTGGCGATCATATGAACTGGAGTGCTCTGCCTGCAGATGGGTACTATCCTGATCTGTGAAACATCATAAGCAATCTTGAAACTTTCGGGTTCCAAGAGGATTACACTGTTGCAGATGAGTCAAAATTTAAACAAAACTAAGTCGCAAACCTCACAAAGCCCCCCTCTCTCAGCTCTCACCAGGAAACACACTTAATTTTCAAGCCCCATAAAAAACAAATGCCCATTTAGGCGAACAAAACGTTCATTTTCCAGACGATTAACGCTTCCAATAGTAAACTCTTATCGCGAGTTGTGTTAATTTGCTTTTCATTCGTTTTCAAATCAAGATTCTCTAGCGCAAAGTCTCACGTCTTGTCAACGGCCTAAAATCCATAAATTCCAGTTGTTAGCCATGATTGCTTTATAGCGGTGGTATTTTACTGAAATCTAATCACTTGTCAATCGGGTAAATGAGCGGATGTGCGCGACTTATAAATAAAAGATTCGCTTGGCCCAGTGTGCGTGTCATAAAATGAACGAAACCTGCATTTTAACAACTCCCCTACGCCATGAGTCTGTGAATGATCGTTGGCTAATGAGTAGCCGCTTGGTTGTGGACAAAGGAGCGTTACGCTCACAAGGCGAGAGATTTGCAAATTAACGTCGTAAAATGGTATCAACGTCATCTCGGGGGCTGGCGAACTTCAACGAACACGCAACGTTACAGAACGAAGAAGTGTCACAATTTTCTGAAGGCTCTGAATGCAAAGTAACACGTAACCTCGCGATTAAATATACACCACGACGCCCGGCCAATGACCTGTTGTCGCAGTGGTATCCAACGGATCTCTCCTTGCTGCGAAAGATATGAATCACGCTGAGCTTTCGCGACATGCAACCTGTCTGTTGAAACCTCAGTCCATGGCTAATTACGAGACGCTGCGCTCCTCAAACAGTCTTCAATTAGGTGACACAATGGCTAGGGGCATCATTTTTCTTCGGAGCTCATCAAGAAGGCGACAAAAACCAAAACACACGTTGCGTCGATGAAGCAACTTAGATGTTACGTTACGTTGCCTCACGTTCCCATACACTCACACACACACGCGCAACTTATTAGTTAAACGCAGTTCGATGCGATTAATCGATGCCGCGAATTAGATAACGCTTGATTGCGAGCAAGACTCATCAATTTCAATCGTCGTTCATCATCGCCTTGCACAATATCTTCACGCGCGACGGCTCTTAACTTGACCTCATCTGCTGCAGCCCGCAGCCATATCCAAATGGCTCCCCATCTCTACGGCCAGAAAGCAATTGAAACCGTGGCGCGACCAACGAACTTACTCGCATTTGTTGATCTTCCACCTGAAGCCGTACGAGATTCCGGGGAAAAACCGACCGACACCGCATTAAGGCAGTGCAGCAAGCGAGGTGTCATAAATCTCCCCAATCTGCACGGGGAACAGAAATAGATTCATGGCCGAAGATGCACCGTGAAGAAGAACCTTTGGCTGGAGATTACTGCCGCCGCCGCCGGGGCGGCTACCCTCTGGCACTTGCACTCAGATAAAACGTTTATCTTCTTGCCGAGTCATGTGAACTTGAAAAATCATGTACCGCAGGGCGGTACCGTACGTGCAGCAAGTACTTGCACAGCAGATATGAACGAGACGAAGGAATGCATCGCTCCCGCTCCGCGCCGCGCCGCGCTGGCGAGTTAATGACTTCTAAATGGGCGGTGGATGAGGCGAACAGTGCATTCTTCATCCGCTTCGGTCTCGGGCTCGGTGAGATAATTAAAAAGTACCCGCATCCATGGGGTTCTAGTATCCGTCCGCAATTACCGCATGATTCAATAGGGTTATGGAAGCGACTCTGCAGAGTCATCGTTACTGATGAGAACACCGGCTGGGGTCAGTTGCAATTCATCGGAAGAGATCACCGGCCTTTTAACTAGAAAACGCTCTTATCGGGTCCCATTGAACCGGCCAGTTGGGCGCGCATTGTGCCATAACCGCTCGGATGGGGTTCCACGGTCACACGCGCAGCCACTGCAGCACATTTCGAAGATCTTACGTAAGGCTCTTCGGTAGGTTGAAACTGGATTGAAGATTGTGTAATTGACACCGAACATCGCACGTACATCGAGATGTCTTTTGTCCATGCATTGATGCACGACACGATTGTAATGGAATGCGATTGCCACGGGAGGAGTGGGAAGGGGGGCGCATTGTATAATTTGTGGCAGTCACAGTCGAAGGTTGTCGGGGGATTAATTAAGTCAAACATGAACTGTGCATTTGATGGCTGGCAGTGTTATTATCGATCCTTGGCAGTGGAGATTTCAATTAGCGTCTGCCTCGTTATCGGGAATCATTCGGCGGGAATCCGGTGTGAATTGCATTTGCATATGCCGGTAGTATCGATTAGATTGCTGATACCGCCTGATAGCCAATATTGAAAATCCAATTTGGCTGATAGCCTTTAGAGCTGAACGATGATGGTTATGGCTGATTTGTGCTTTCGCTGCCATTGAATGCTCTAATTGAACTGATGGTGTGTTTATTTCTGCCATGAATGTACTTAATCGGTATCAGAGTGCGAGGAGGGATCCAATATGCGATTGATAGATATTTTTGCCTCGAGTTCAAATTAGAATAAGGAGGCAGACGTCATCTGACGCATATGGCTCTTTGTAGGACTCTTTGGAGGGAAATATTAGGCAGAGTGCGTTACTGCTCAAATTCCACTCAATTTGGACGATGTTAGACAAGAATTTCCTAACCCCGACTTAGACGAGGTCATAATAGCAATATCGAGACTGAATAAAGCTGCTGGAGCGGGCGGATTGTCCGCAGTACTGTTTAAAGCAGCTGGGGATGGACTGGTTGGGAGCATGCACCAGCTCATCATTACGATATGGTCGGAGGAAGGCAAGCCCGATAAGTGAAATTTCAGCGTCGTTTGTTTGGTCCACAAGAAAGGATACCCCTTCGACTGCGCCAACTATCGAGGAATCAGTCTCTCTAACGTCGCGTACAAGACCCTCTCTGCCGTATTGTGTGAACGTCTGAAACCGTTCGTCAACAATCTGATAGGTCCTTACCAGTGGGGCTTCAGGCCAAGGAAGTCTACCATCAACCAAATCTTCACACTACGGCAGATCCTGGAAAAAACCCAAGAAGTGCAGATAGACACTCACCACCTAATCGTCGATATTAAAGCCGCATATGACAGTGTGCATAGAGACGAGCTATACAGTGCTTTGTCTAGTTTTGTCATTCCTACCAAACTCGTCAGATTGTGTACGATGGAAAACTCTCGCTGCTCCGTCAAGGTCGGGACCGAACTTACCGAGACCTTCAATGCCAAAAAATGGTTTTAGAAAAAAATAATACGCTGTGATCTGACTATTCATCCTGAAAAGATTATAACTCACAAGTCAACACCAGAGACACGATCGTCCAAAAGTCCGTTCAACTCCTAGCTTACGCTGACGACATTGACGTGATTGGACGAACACAGCGAGCCGTCAATGAGACGTTTGCTGGTATTGAAGTGGAAGCACCATGAATCGATATCGATGTCTTAAAACAGAGCGTAGCACTAGGCAGTAGACACTTCAAAGTAGTCAAGGACTTCGTCCACCTCGGCTTCGCTGTAAATAGGAACAATAACATCAGTACCAAAATCAAACGTAGAATCACTTTTGCCAATCGCTGCTTCTTTGGGCTCAAGATGAGCAATTGAGTAATAAAGCCCTCTCTCGAAGGACTAAGCTTACTTTATATTACAGCTTGATTATCCCAATCCTCTATCGAGCGGAAACCTAGACGTTACTAGAAGCGGATGAGGAAGCTCTTAGTCTTTTCGAGAGAAAAGTTTTGCGTGCGATTTTTTGTCGTGTTTACGTTGATAGCATTTGGAGGAGAAGATTTAACGACGAACCCTATGGGCTGTACAGCGACATGCGCCTGGTCAAGCGTCTTCGGATAAACCGCTTAAGGTGGCTAGGCCATATAGAACGTATGGGCATCACTGCTCCGGACCCGAAAAGTCTTCGAATCTGAGCCCAGGATAAGGTGGCGCACACAAGTGGAGAAGGACTTCAACCAACTTGGAGTCCGCAACTGGAGGCAGCTGGTTAGAGATCGTGCTAGCTGGAGAGGCATGTTGGTTGAGGCCCAGGTCCGCCCCGGACCGCCACAAGAAGAAGAAGAAGAGGAGTAAATAAAACATATGCTGTCGTCAACTAAGTTTACACAACATAACCGTTTCAAAGAGAACCACACAAGGGGTAGTAACAGCTTTGAGGTAGTCAAGGACTTTGCGTACTGTAAATAAGGACAACGCCATCGGTACCGGAATCAAACGCAGAATTACTCTTCCCAACCGGTGTTCGTTTGGCTCAGGAGACAATTGAGGAACAGAGCCCTAACTCGAGAGACAACAACTTTTTTATCCCTGTCCTACTCTATAGAAACCTGGATGAGAGGTCTTTACAAGAGAAAATTTCTCCATGCAAAGATTGGTTTATCATCCGTTGAGGGCATCAAAGCAGAAAATCCATCGAACTCTATAGGGTATACGGCGACGTGTGCTTAGTCAGGCGTCTATGGATACAACGCATTGAATGGCAAGGCCATGTAGAGCGGAGGAATAACACCGCCCCTGCCCGAAGAGTGTTTGAGTCAAAACAATTGGGACAATGCATCAGAGGACGTCCTCGTCAGAGATAGGACAAACAAGTGGAGGGTCACCAAAAATTGTGGCAGTTTGCGAAAGACCAAGACAACTGCATGTAGGCTGAGGTACAGATCCATCTTGGACTATCCTAGCACCTGAAAAAGAAAAAAGACTCTAGCGAACGATAGGTTCGTAGTACTTGTCTGTAGTCAGGTGAAGGCTAGTCAAGTTTGATTATGACTAGAAGATCTGAAATTCAGTCGTTCTTGATTGTGCTTCTTTCACACTCAAGCTCTGAAAATTTATTTTCAATGAAGTTCTTTCGGCTCTCAAAACCTTGGAATTGTTTGGAATAAAGAAAGCTTCACCTGTTTTCAAATATATCATATGATACCTACACACACACATACCATCTTCTCCCGCACATGCCATGACTTCCGACAAATTGTTCACTTTGCCGTGCATCTGTTTCCAAATTTCAACTACAGCCCACCACCCAAGTCCCCATAACTGGGGCACCCAATCGAATCGCAGCCACATGATCCCACCTCATCATCAAACTCAATCGCTTTGACAATGAAAATTCAGACAAAAATATTCCCCGCCTCATTACACCGTCCGTCTGGATCGAAAATATTTCCAAACGATCGCGCAGACCAGATCATCTGACACCGAACTCGCAACGTGTGCACACAAAAGATGAATGTGTTGGTAAAAGCCGCCCGAGAAACGGGTTCGAAATCAAATCCCAAGCATTCGGTAGCACATCATCATCATCATCGTTTGCTTCGTCTTCGTCGTCATGATCATCAGAAAACCCGTTTCGTCCAACCTGACATGCATCTCTTCGCATCGAACCGACTCTCAAGTGGAACGTGCGAAGAAGCGGGACAGAACAATCCCAAGATCTGGAATCAATTCCAATCTGGACGCCTCGCATCATACACAGGGAGAGGGGCGAACAAAAAAAAATTCCAAATAATGGTTAATAACGTCATTTAATGGTGGTTTCTTCGAATCGTGATTTTCCAATTAAAACCCAGATACCGATACAGATACAGACACTTGCGGCTGGGCCGCTTCATTGATCTCCGCTCTTCGAAGATGGCAATGAGATGCACAGCTCGGTGTGGGCACACATGGGTTCAACTCTCAAAACAGCACTCGCACTTGTCGTTTTAACGACCTCTTGGAGGACGTGCCTCGCATGACCCAGCGCGTCATCCCATTAATGGGCGTCCATTGGATGATGTGTGCAAATGCCTTCGGGCCGGAAAAAATAAGCAGAAGAAAACTCCCATAGAGACACTTCACAGACACAAGGGCCGAGAGTGCAGTGTGGGACTGCCTTAATGGATACACATCATCTATGATCTCCCATAGACGAGGATTCCGTGGCAACAGTCTGCAGTGCTGCGGTAGACTGGAGATTTGTTCGTTCACTTGCTGAGAGATGTTTTCACAGAGCTGCTGCTGCAGATTTGGTGTGGTTGCCGCGTCTCTGCAGAGTTGGGCATTTGGCACTGGGCACTGGGCGCTGGTCGCTCTACGGCTACGATGGGTGTTAATGACCCTTGAGAAGGGCTGTTTTCCTCTGCCTTTCTGTGTAAATGAATTTTTTTTCTCCTCCTCATTCTTCTTCTCCCTCCCTACGTACTGCCCTTTGGGTTGACGCCGTGCGTTTGAGAAGACTGCTGCGCGTCTCTTCACAGAGCCGGGGGATTTATTGTTATTACTTTTGCTGTAGTTGTTGTTGGAAGTTAAATTCGTTGCCTGTGTGCTGTCGGGGAACATTATGTTCGCCTTTTCATCGCTGTCGTCGTCGTTGTCGCCACAGCCGCTGGTCAGATAGTAGAGCAGTGGAACATAATTGAAATTGATTTTTCATTTGAACCTGTTCGTGTGGAATCAGATGGTGAAAACTCGCAGATGCCGGGCTGTTCCATTATCGGCAGTCCCCTTCCACTGTGCAGTGCGGTAATTAAATTATGAATATGACAAAAGGCGATAGTTGGCCTGTAACTGGATTTCGAAGAGCTGGTGGGATGTGTTGCACGAAGAAAAAATCTGCAGGATTGGCATTTCGGGGAAGTGTTGATGTAGTATGTCACACGAGAGTGCGAGCAAATTTGCTTTGAATGAAATTAATGTTGTGCCACACCGATAAAGCTTACAATGGAAGCGAGATTGAAGTATTGTAGTTTAAGCTTCCAAAAATGTTGAGCCAGCTGGATGAAGAGGAATTGCATGCCTGGTAGGATAATAAGTATGGAGACTTATTGTCAGGGTGTGTTGCGAAACGAGCTCTAGGTCGATTGTTAGCTTGTTGGCTTATACGTTGTTCTTATACACCATTCAGTTTAGAGTTGTCTTGAAGAACTGGATTCGTGTGGGATCAAGAAAATATGTGCTAGAGTATATTCTCTTAAACAGTTTCTTCAAAAAATCTAAAGGTGAGAGAAAATTTGTTGAGCTTATATTTGGTACTTGCCGAAATATCTGCGTATGTCCCACTATGTGTTCGGGGATTTCATTTAATTGACTACAGAGTCCTCCTTCTCCTTTTTCTCTCTATCCAGATGATGTGACTTGATTTAGGAATCGCAATCAAAACCACGAGCAGCCTTTTTGCCCTTCTGACTCAGATCATGCGGTTTATTTTATGATTCTCGAAAATTGACCCCATGATACACTCCTTACTACGTAAAGGCAGGTGATCTTCTTCGGTGCGTAGACCTGGGCCTTAACCAACAAGCCACTCCAGCTGGCACGATTTTTAACCAGCCGCCTACGATGTCGCACTGTAAGTTGGTTGAGGTCCTTCCCCACTTTTGCTCATGGGCATCATTCATTCCGTTGTCCCACTGGTTCAGAGTTGAAAACTCTTAGGGCTGAAGCAGTATCGCCCGTGTACCCTACATGAACTTGCCAAAAGGCATGTTATCTTATCAAGTAAGTTCAAATCCCACATCTGCCTCGTTCCTCTTTTTGTTGCCAGTTAGCCGCCATACTGTGTCTACGGATGCACTGTCAGTCGTCTTGGAAGAAGTGCCTTAGAACTCGAGGAAAACAATAGAAAGAGAGGCCTTCCACTAGCAAGTAATGGGAGCAGCTCAGACGGTCTTGCTCTTAATGACGAAAAGGATTTCCTTTATCGGCTACTCCTCCAAAAGTGGATACATATATCAAAGTTATATTGAGTTTTCTTCGTTTCCTCCATTTCCTCCTCCAAGACGAGTCAATCATGCAATCAATGACCAGCCTTAACATGTATCTGAGCTCCTTGTCCACTTGAAGTGCTTCCGGGAACTCCTTTCGATCCTTCGCAAGCGTACTCGATCTAATACAGATCGTAGAATTGGTTGCACGAACCAAGTGTAAACGTCCGCTGATGATCTGATGGAATCGTCTTTGCCTAACCTTATTCCATTCAGTTGAAAGCATTCGAAATTCCTCTAGCACACCCAAATTTGTGAAAAATAATTGCACTTACACTGTTTTTGAGTGCATCCCTTCTATACACCAAGTTAGTTTCGATTTGTGCATAGACTACCTAAGTTTGTCTGCCTTATTGAGACCTTAGTAAGACATAAGAAAGTCAAGAATATTGGTTGACAATCATGAAGGCTTTCATTCTCACAAGAAATAATGATTGGAAGTGAAAATAGCGTCGAAAGTCCAGCGTTACAAACTTTTCTTGATTCTTAGGGACAATTCCACTTGTTTTCTTTCTCAACATCCTCGCCTCGAAACCAAATCAGGTGACTCCTATCACCTGTCCAACACTCAGCCAGGTGATGGGAGTTGCACTTGAATCAATCAGGTTTCAATGAACAGACCACTGAATCATCGAATCGCGAAAGACATCCCAACTGCCATCAGGTAAACGTTGATGTCGCGTTTGAAGGATCGCATTCCAGTTCGGTGCTGCTTGCATCATCATAATTCTCATCATCATCTTCGTTAACCCGCATCTTTCACTGAAGGAAACGCAGGGGCAATGCACACACAAGAGACGTCTAGGCCGCTCAATCCTCCGCCATCGACTCTACCTCATCAGGAGCTATTTCCAAGCGCAACAAGTCGTGTTTATGGACTCGTGCGAAAAATTCAAACATTTCGAACAACTTGTCGCAATTGCTGTTCACGAGAGTCACTGAGCTTAAGCGTTCGCAACTAAATTGCATGTAATTGAAAGATTGACACCAGTAGACCACGTACGTCTCCGCACTTTCAGTGATTGTGTGCGAGCCTGTTGACCGAGATTGGTCAATGAGCCTGCTGATTACAATAAACCTCAATTTCTGCCTGTCCTGCCACGCTTTGTTAGTTGAACAAAAAATGCTTGCACTATCGATTTCATAAGATTGGGACTTCAACTCATCGTCTTGGTTGTACAACTAAATGACTTCAGACTATTTTCCTTCTTCGATGATGTGAATTGCGGCTGCAAATGCGCGAAAGACTTAAAAGTCAAAATGAAAGATGGAACAGAATCATCAAATCAAACTATTTATGGACAAAAACTTAGACACGCAACAAATATTTCAGAAAAGTAACAAAAGCGACAAATAAAGTTAAATAAATTATAAGGCCGTGTTTACAATCTTTTACACATTATCCCATGATGAGGTGTCAGACAATACTCATACCATCTATTTTGTTCTTTAAAATTGAAACAAGATGTAACAATTGACGGAGACTTAAAAAGTCTCTCCACATAGAGACAAACGTGAACATCACAAAGGACACATTAGCGGCGATCCAACGTTAAATCGCCACCGGCAACATATGCTTCTTCTGTGACTCAAAACTGCTAGGTGGAGTGACCAAAATTATGCACTTAAAGGCCATAGACGGCACAGAATTGCTTTACGAAGCCGAATATTTGCCGAAAAGCAGGACGACGGTTGGTGTCTTCGAAAGAAAAAATTTGTGTCAGATATGTATGCTTAGAGGATGGAATAACACAGAACTCTATGAGCTGTACCACAATGTGGATTTACTTAGCCGAGAAAGAGAGAATCCATCCAATGCATTGGCTCACTGACATCGAAAGAATTCACAAACGCAACTTTAAATCCCAGCCTTCGTGTTGGAGCTAATTGGTAAGACCGACTTTCCGATATAGAGACAATGCCATCACTGATTCAAATGTTGGGTGAGGAAGGTAAAGGAGGCATTGCGAAGAAATAGAAACAACCACCAATGAAGGATACGAAAGAGAAGTTTGTAATTACCGTGTGTTGTCATTTCATACGGAAAAGGGGTATTATGCCAAGTCAACTTGGTTTGGTGTTGAAACAGACAGAGAGGAAAAGAGCAAGGCTGTCAATATTTGCCGATAAGATCAGTGTGGTTTCAGGCAAGGGAAGTTCACCATTGAGCAAATCTTCATACTACGGCAGATCTTGGAAAAGACCCAAGAAGTGCAAGTCGACACTCAACACCTATTCGTCGATTTCAAGGCCGCATATGACAGTGTGCATAGAGACGAGCTATACAGTGCCATGTCTGATTTTGGCGTTTCTACCAAACTCGTCAGATTGTGTAGGCGACGCACTGTCACGTGATTTTCTAAACATCATTCTTAAGAAGATCGTACTTCACTCACGAGTCAACACCAGAGGCACGATCTTCTAAAAGTCCTCAGTGCGTAAGAACACGTGATAAGAAGACCAAATTTTGCTAGCATATTCGAGGACTGAGCGCACAATAACTACGAAAAAAGATGTTATGACGAAGATATTGCAAGGTTCTCTTGAACAGCGTTTCACTAAACACAGTATTAGCTCTGATATTATCAAAGTGAAAGCGAAAATTCAATTCCCTGTCATAGATAATGCTTAAGTCCCCGAGTAACATGACAGGGAGAACAGTCCTCTTGCGTTGGTGAACGTTTGTGCGTTGACTTAACAATTAGTCGGTAATTGGAAATGTCATAAATGCAAAGTTTTTTTTTTGTAAGGAAGCAAGGTGTATGAGTTTTTCAAAAGTGAGGGAAGTGTGCTTTTCGATAACCAGAGACGAAATAAAAACCCGAAGGGTTGAGCTTACAGACTTTTTCACAATTTTGGACGGAATACGAATAGCTTGCCCGTGGCTATCAAGAATAAAAGAGCACCCTACCTGTTGCTTTCAGGATCGCTGGCATGACATATCTAATAATTATGTTTTTTGGGATAAAAAGACATTCCTATCAAATTATTTCGATTTGATTTGTTTTTTCAAATAAGGACATCCGAACATTGCTGGTTGAAAGCAGCCATTTTACTTGAGATCTGAATGATCATGATTTGGGAAGTAAGGTCCTGCTCGTTTAACTCATTTTATGGTTGCGATGTCAGGAGGGGAGGCGGAAATAATCCAGAAACGCCGACAATCCCGCAAAGCTCAAAAGGGGACTAAGGACGATATTCCAGAAATATCCAAAATTCCGAAAAGCCGATAACCCAAAAGGACCCCAAAAATAACCCCGCAGTTCTTCAAAAAACCAAATATCATTTAAAGGTCACCGACTCAGAATTATGTGGTCTCCGTGGGGTATAAGAAAATTGGATCGACTCACATGCCGAAGATCCCAGTTTCGATCCATGCACTGTTCATATCATACTTGTTCAAGGGACCATCGCTTTAAGTTGCTGAAAATCCTTTTCAGAGTCCGTCATACAAGATCTCAAGACAAGTTCGGAATATTTTACAGGGACCATAGTCATAGGTGGTCTCCCTGGTGTAGTGGGTAAGTGCGTCGACTCTCAGTCCGAAGGTTCAGGCTCGATTCCCGGACTGAACACCTCGAATTTTTTAGGGCACCAACTCCATCAAGTTCCTGACAACATTCAAAGAGTACAAATTGTCTATGAAATGCTTCTCAAATCTCACCGTTCTGAATCGGCAAGTGGTTGTGGCAAGTTGTTTCTTACACAGCAGATAACCTGATTCCTGAACATGCTACATGGTCCTTATCCGACCAATCATGGTCTATGACTGTGTGGGTGGTCCAAGGACTTACCACCTACGCCATTGAGGACACTTTTTAAGTTAGCACTACATAAATGCTCGCTGCCCAATCACACGCGATTTGCCTTTTAAATGGGAAGTGTTCTCGTTTCAATTTGGTCCTATCAATTTAATGATGAATGAATGTTAACCTGAAACAACACACCCTCCAACTTCATCTTCAATCTAAAATGTTTCCCAAAAGAGTCCCTTATAAAATTGTAAACTCAAGTCAGTTACTCCACTCCATCAGAAGTATCATCAGCGTACATTACAGTGCCTGTGCCTCTCCGCGGATGTACACACACGCCTGAAAGGACATGGTAACAGTGTGGGTGGCATTATCACTTCAAATTGCTTCTCTCCCCCCTCCACCCACCAGAAGCATGCGAGTAAACTTTAAATTTATCTCAATTCTCAGGACACTCCCCTCAGAGCTTTGCCGTTCGTGTGAATCTCCCAATTCTCCCAGCAAGCACGTGTAGACAACTTCTTCTTCGTGTCAAACTTTTGATGGCAGCGAGAGAGAAGAGAAAACTAGAAAAAAAGAATACGCCAACTCATGGATATTTCATAACGCGCCACTTCGTGGTGTCTTAGGCCGATTTTTTTTTTCTCTTTTTTGTTTTTGCTTTTTAATTTTGACATTCCTCCAGTCGTCAGCAATTATTTGGACTTTTCTGTCTTTATCTGCTGCTTGACAGTGGCAGTGGCGGTGCGGCGCAGAGGAACTTTAAGTGATTTTGAATTCACCGCCGCTCCGCTTTGGCAAAGTGTGTCAAACGAACGCACAACCCTGACAAATCTGTCGTCGAGCAGCGACGACAATGTTGCCGTCGGGCAATTTTCCTATTCACTTCGACAGATATTTCAATTTAAATTGATTGCTGTCAACAATCAACGACAACGACGACAACGACGACGTCGGCGATGACAGCGGTGTGTTGCGTGGATTCCTCTGCGCAAGAAAATATTTAATGACAACTGTAATTACACATTTCAACGGGTTGCGCTACGCATCTGTGATTCGTTTTAATTCAATAATCGCTGGAGTCGACTAGAGATCGGCTGGGGTGGTACAGACAAGCAGACACATTGACAGATGGGTGGATAATCGAATTCGAAAGGGGCCACTGCCGTGTGGTTGGTGACGTTTTTCGTAGAATTAGTGCCCGCTGCCGTGCGGTTTTCTAAGAAATCACAACTCGATCTGCTTCGGCAATCGAATTAGCGGCGGCAATTGGTTCACTGTGTGAGTCATTCTTGTGCATTTTTTTGCGCCTTCTCACTTTCATGGAAATCGCCGTTTATTGGAATTTATTCCAATTGCTGTGCGGGTGGGATTTTCTTCGAAGACTGGACTTGTCTAGGTGACAGCGCCCAGAGAGGTGAGAGGTCAGGGACCTGGCTAATCGATCATATGACAAGGTAGCAGACAGTTGAATTTTACATTCATTTTGCATCTAGGTCAGGAGGGTGACACGGCGTCTGTTACACTTGTGGCCTTCTCACGTCTCGTGGGACAAGAAAAACGTCGATTAGTCTGACGGAGTGCATTGTTCTGGTGGTTAAGTTGTTTATCTACACGGAATATGGAGGAATGCCGGGGAATGGGTGCAGGAAGGTGATACTGGCGGCAGTGAATTTAAAGAGGCAAATTGTTCACAGATTTCAATGACATCGTTACGCTGCTTCCATTAAGGTTCTTAATTGACTAAAAATTGTGTGTTTTGAAGCAGTTTTTAAAGACAATCGGTACATTTTTTCTAGGTAAGATTTAGATACACTAATGAAGTCATTAAATGTTTGTACACAAAAACAAAATCTTAATAGACGTATGAGGTGCAACTCTGATGACTTGTTCTTGGGATGGAATTTATAAGTAACCCAAATGACATGAAATGGACAGCCTTCATCCATCGGGCCCTTCAGATATCATCGACAAACACATCGTGATAGATTTCACGACTCTTAGGGGGTTTTCCAGGAAGGGGTGGTCGATGTTCAAGTGAAGCAAACCAACTTTATTACATCGGGGGACAAAGGAGACATGAAAGTCATCTACTTTGCCCCCCGATGACGTGAAAGTCATCTACTTTACCCCTCGATAGGAAGTCCCATTAATACACACGCGACCACTCTTTGGTGACCAAAAACACTTCAGCAACCAGCAATGACAAATAAACTGAAAAAGTTATATGCGTCCTTGCCACTCAACAAAGCTATTGGTGGTGTATCACCCTTCCTAGTCTTAATTAGGGAGGTAGAAGCTTGGCAGGACATAAGTCTGCAACTGACATTCAAGTTCAAGCAACCCGATTCAGTGGGTCATCCTAGGTTATTCAGCAAACTACCTAAAACCGACATGTTTTTTATAACGCAATAGGTTTTGTATAGCGTTTAGACAAGTTTGAATCGTCAGGTTATTTAACATTGAAATATTCGATCGTAAGGGCTGCTGTTTTAGTGTTTAAAAACAGAATGAATAGGTGCCAGAGTTGGAGGTAGAGTCTCTGTACGTCTCAAGTTTTACAGTTTGTGAACCTAAAATCTACCGGCGCTGGTATTGAGATCTTGGCGAGACAACGCCTCCAAGGAGTCTAGAATGCAAACATTTGCAAAAGAGTGAGGCAGCACTGTGCTTAATCGTCAAATCTAATGACACTCAAAACTGTCAAATTTTTTGATGTACGTTGTACATTGCAATCCCTTTTTCAGCACAGGACACTAAAGCGAACCTAGTTTCAGGGCTACAAATCTACAGACGAGCTTTCTATTTTTCTGGGGACGACTCTATAAGAAGAAAAAGAGCAGCGAAGTGGGTTGCTCCTTCTCGATCCTTTAAGCTTAATGTAAGTTTTCTTAACACTCTCTCGTTTTGTCAGGTTGAAGGCGTGTGTTCCAGTAGCATAGTGGCATCATAAAAGGCCGCACGTCTCCTCACGGCATCCCTTACAATGTCTTTTGTTGGAGCTGCAGAGGCGAGGGTGAGGTAGAATTCATCTTTTATCCCCTAAGAGACTGTTAAGCTCTTGAAGGAAGACGAAACCAAGCACTAGAAAGATATTTTTTTGACAACTTTGGTGAACTCAGCGACTTTCGCGAAGGACACCTCAACAGCTACATAGGTATCTCACAAAGGTTTCAAGGGACAATAAGGGAACTATTCGCGTCACAATTGTGACCTTAGTGTGACTGTCCACTGATAATAGGCCGCTCTAACCTAAACTAATGTTAGTGGCCCCTGTGGCATAGTGCGTCAACCCACACGCTGTAGTTACCAGATTAGTTTCGTAGTAGGCAATAAACTGTAAATCCCCTCTACTCGCGAGAGAACAATATTAAGCGCAACGCAAGTAGTTGCTACAGAAGCTAGGCCATGCTCCATTGATGTAATGCACATCGCTCCGACAGACCATTCAATGCAAGATTCAATTAAATTAGGAAAAAAAAAACGAGCACATATGCCATGTCGATAGTGATGACTCATCATGGCGTATGCGTTCGTTTTTTTCATCACTGATGTCAACTGGTCAGTTTAAATTTCTGAAATTCAATTGCAACTACTTACCACATAAATATCTCAAAATTCAAAACTTGTGTGAACAGAGGCACGTTCCAGTGATCGGGTTGAGGTTTTCGATTCATCCTAGAAAGCTAAACTGATTCAGCAATTACGATTGAGCACAGCTCAACACAAAAGTAATCAATCCTGGCAAATAGAATTCAATCTTCAGGCGAAAGTATGAATTACGATTTAATTGCAACAAAAACGATACAAACTTGGTGCTACTGCGGCCTTGAAACAAGTGCAGATATTCAATTGCTTGTGGTTAGAGGAGGTCTTAATGAAGCAGAATGACAGTATACTGTAACTAGACTTTTTTTTTTGCTTCCAGCTTGTGTTCGCCGTGGCGTAGTGGTAAGTGCGTCGACCGCCACGCAGTAAGTCTAGGTTCTAGGTACGTGTTTGCTTTCTAACACCAAAAATTTATCTTTAGGCTCGGGTTACAGTGCTACAGTTCCCTGCTTCCAATTTCGCATGTCAAGTAAGTTGAAAAACGTTTCCACTAGTGTGTGCATCTAAGACGAGGACGTTTTCGGTTGCATTAACTCGAGTCTCTTTGGAAGATGTGTGGTCAACGCGCTTTACATATCCTAGGGTTGTCAAACATTTCTTATTTCCCTTATTACATGCAAGACGTCCGATAAATTTCTACTGTAACCGATCAACAGCGTCCCATTCAGAAGAAAACTAACGCATAGTAGATTCTTGAAGAGGGTTACGTCAAAATTTCAGTCAAATTTTCAAGAAGACTGCTGCTGTCAAAAATTCGGCCAGATTTAAGCTGTACTTTTGTTTTAATCGCGTGTTGATTTAAGAAAGACGGAGTAGAAGAAATATCAGTCGATGATTCGACTCGTGCAAGAGCTGAGGTGAGGCTTACGGTGACTCCTTAGATGGGGACCGTCAGAAAGTGGTGTAACGAGATCCATATCGGTTGTTGATGATCCCTTCCCAGGAGACCCAAAAACAGATGACATGACAAAAATAAAAAATCGGGTATCATCAGAAGATGGACGGGATAGCTGAGATGAAAAGACCTCGATAGTCATAGCCTGCATGAAAAAGTGTGCATGAGGAAATTGTCTGCCTGATGGGTGTCGCGTTTGCTCACTTCTAACAACAAGTGCAACCATGAGACCACCTCACAGAAGAGTAAAACGCTCTTTTAACCACAATCGACAAGAGTTGCGGTCCCGGCGTCAATTAACGGTTTTAAACGATACATGGATCCACAGGTTTACACTAAGGACCAAAAAAACAGTCGAAGCAACGGACTTCAACCGTCGAAGGCAAATACTGCCCTATCTGCCGGGAAGGGATGGGATCGAAGGCGACTAAGTCGAAAAACAAATCGCTAAGTTTTCAAAATGCTCGTACATATATCCTCTGTAAGCGAGGTACTTATCAGACCGCCCTCGAATTCCAATTTGACGAAGGCATTCGCCATTACACAACACCAACATAAACCTCGTTGTAGCTTCATTGTTTGAGTGTTCAACTTTGTGGCAACTTAGGATTTTTTTTTATCACCAAGCATGCCACCAATATCCAGCTGAATAACCGTGTAATCAAATATATGTAAATTGACGTTCGCCATTCACAAACTAAGATTAGAGAACGCTTCTAAGGCATTTCAATGCCAACGCTTACCGAATTGTTCTTGACATAAATTGCAGGAAATGCGCTTTTGCTCAGATGATTACAAAAAGAGGAAATAGTGCGATCAAGGGCACAATTCAGCAAAAACAAATTTGCAAAACCTTCCGAAAATTTCTGTATTACGTAAGGACACCTAGATCCAAGAAATTCATAACCGCCGAATGAATCATCAAGTAGGAACTGTCACAAACAAAAGCGATGGCAAACTAAAGTGTCAAAACTATTCCCCCCATCGATTTGACAAATGACATGCGACGACAACATCACACCGCACAGCCAGTCTCCAAGCAGGTGCCCGGCCATTAGGTGCTCCTAATTCACGCGCAAATTACCACCAATTTCTAGAATTACAGTTCATTACTGAGTCACAGCAATGAAGTCAACATTCATTTCCCCATCCACTCCCCCCAATGTTCGGGCGAACAAACGGCCCGTGGGTTTGTAGAGAATTATCGACTAAGTGTGAAACTAGAGCCCCACCAGAACATCATCTCCTGACACACACACGGATACACCGCACACGGCCCCCGGAGGCTTCTCATCTGAGTGACCATACATGGTCCCGTCACTGTGACGCGACATGTATCCCTCGAGCGCTGGCACATGTCGACCGTGTCATTGGGTAGGTAGATGCCTTCCAACACGAGCACCGTTTCTTTGTCAATTTCGAGCAACATGTTGACATTGCCTCAAATCGAAAAATTTACAGTCCACCCACCCAGCACTCAGACCCACAAACGCGACGCGGTTTCCTAAGTCCGACAAGCACGGCAAGAATATACTCGTTTGTTGGTTTGTCCTGCTTAAGCCAAGGCAGGAACCGCAATGCAAATTAATTCCTAGGCCCCCCTTCTATCCGCAAGTGGGTGGGTGGTGAAGGCACAGATGATCAACTTACAGCACAGAGTGTCCCCGCGGGCCAAAGCCCATGCTGAATGCGCATTCAAAGAGATGCCGTTCAGCGGCTACAGCTGCTGGAGGAGGTATTGCTCGTATGTAGGCGAACAAGTCGCCAATAAGAGTTGTACCGCCACCATACCGCCGCAGGCTGTGCGCAACAAACTGGATTAATACCGCGAATTTTTCTTCCCTCAATTCGCCCCCCCTCTCACCACGGCAGGAGGCAATCGCCCGTGTCGGTGTGTTCACATGCACGTGTGGTGGTTATGTATGGCTTGCGGTTATTGCCGCTGTCACCGCGGCATCATCGACGGCCAATCGACAGACCACCCGACCGTATTTTCCGGTTTTGCTGCCTCAATAAATACAGTCTTCAGACATAAACGCGTTCACTTGACTGGCTGGTTGAATTGCGTCGAAACAAAAGAAAAACTTCAACTGACTCTAGCTCGTCGTCTCGTCGAAGAGGTTCAGCTTCACCGTAACGAAGTGGACACTATTTCATTCATTAAAAGCGATGCCGCCTCGGATTCGACGCGCCAAGGAGTGGGGAGCACTTTGCAGCAACGCAGCCAGTGTGGGGTAACAATAAATTATTTAACAGCGGATTGTTGGATTTATTCAATTTTATTGGTGAATTTGTCGAATTATTGCGCCGATTACGTAATTGTTGTGGTAGCGCGTGTATGCGAAAAGCGAAAGGATATGTCCCAGACTCACTGGCAGCGCATTTGGAGAGGGGGGTGTTCAAATGGCTTTTCTATTGATTTTCCGGTCGATAAATTTAATGCTTCTTGTACATTTTTTGCCCTGAAGTCGACAGTTTCATGACACACAGTGGGCAGGCGCTTCCTTTGCGACGAAATATTTTTTCGGGATATCCTGTGGAGTATGATTTAGAGGCTGCTGATGGAATTTCTGTTCTGTCATCTGCAAGATTTCTTTTTCGGAAAAATTAACTTTTCGAAAATCGTTTTAGTCAAAATTTGAATGTAAATGACAGAAAGAAAGAAATTCCATTTCATTTCTGCGTAATTTCACGGTTTCGTGACGTCATTTGGTAACCGAGATCATGCGATTTGACCAGTTTTTCGGGGGACTACGCAACAGGGCGTGTTTACGCAAGTAATCTAAGACGCATAGAAAATCAACATTATTCAAGCTATGGCCGAGATACTGGGTAAAAAAATTGGTTTAAAGCTACCACAGTTTTGGCTACCTCAAAAAAATCGAATAGAGCGAATCTTCCCAAGGATGAATTAGGATGATTTTTCTCCACATTCAATGGCAAACTCCCGTCTGTATAAAAGCTCCAAATTTTAATCAAAATTGTATCGCAGTGTGCCTTTTGTTAAGCTTTACTTCCGAAATTGAAAATTGAATAACCCTTTATTATACCTTTTGGGTTAAATAAATACAATTTTAAACTTTTCGGAGTGCCACATGGAAGCAGACTTACGAGAAAAACAAAATAGCTTAAGGCAACGACTCATCTTTTCCCCTAAGAAATTAATCAACTCAGAAAAGCACGGAAAAGTCGATAACATCCCTATACGCCTTATTCAAATTGAAGTCAAAAAGGCCATAAGATATCTTAAGGCCTAATACTCTGGAAAACCATGTAAAACGTTTAGAAGCCTCAGGTTGCACTAAGTCAAAAACAAATTAAGCCAAGAGTACAAAGGATCATCATTTAAGCGATGTATCGACGGACTGTATGATGGCAAGGCAAGGACTGTCAGCCTTAAATTGAAAACATGTGTCGCCAGGAAGGCCATTTACAATACACAGATATGTTAATGCTCTTGGCTGCGATTCAATAAGCAGACCTCAAAAAGTTGCCACAATGGCTCTTCTTGAACTACTTCTTTTTCATGTATACCACTGTGTGCCAACAAATACCCAGAAATTTGCAAACATTTCCCCTGTTCTTATTTTGTTGTTAAGTTGGCCCAACTTTCACTGCTTTATGTGTCAAATTTCACGTCAAAATATTCAAAAGTGTTCGAAATAGGTTCCTTTTGTGAACGGCCAAAGCTGAATGTGTTTTTTTTTAAATGTCGTAAGTAATACAACAACGCAGTTCCATTAAACTTTGTCTTCGAAATGATTGTTTTTTCTTTATTTCCAAAATAATGGGAATGTTGAAGAAGCCTTAACGCGCCCAAGCTCTATTAAAAACAAGAGCTTATGACTTTTCGAAGAGTTTCAAGAAAGAAATGAAGACGAAGCTCAGGCTGATCAAAACGACCATAAAAATAAACATGTAGGGGGCGCCACTAACAAACAAAAAATTAATATTTAATAAATAATTTTTGTTAGTGGCGCCGCCTATATGAGTGATCTGTCGAGATCTCACTGATTTTCTAACCTTCTTGTTGGAAAAACTAAAGGATTCATTTATGCCTCAGAAAAGGAAAACATCGATTGTTGAGGAAAGGTCTTAAATTTATGGAAGTATGTGAAAGCTAGGACGGGACACCTAGCATTTTTTCACGGCACCACCTCTTTCGAGTTGCTGACAACACTCAAAGAGTATTAATAGTCTATGGAAAGATTCTCAAATCTCGCCGTTCGGAATCGGCAAAAAACTGTAGGTCCCTTTTACTTGTGAAGAACAATAGCATGCACAACACGAGTAGTTGTTGTAGAAGCTAGGCCCTGGTCCGTTATGGGCTGTAGTGCCACTCAATTATTATTATTATTATGTGAAGCAATGCTTTTGTGTCTTTCAGTACACTCCAAGACATGGATCTCCATCTAATACAGACTCTCACCCGCTACCTTAAATTTCGCACCCCACTCAATTGAGGTCCTTCTCAACTAGTGCACGTCATCTCAGGCTTCCTCAGTTGCATTGTCCCAATGGCTCGGAATAAATTGCCCTTCGGACCGGAATGGTGTTATCCATCTGCTCTAAATGACCTACACATCTTAGGCGTTGTATCCGAAGACCTTTAATTGGGCACACGCCGCCGTGTTGAATTTTCTCCTTCAAACGACATCTTCCAAAACAGGACCAAAAATCGCACGAAATTGTAAGTCTTAAGAGAAAAAGTTCCTTTGAAAAGCATCCAATGCTTTCTGACTAACAAGTCAAATGCATAACAATCGTGACATGGATCAATTATGGCTCGGAGATAGCTGATCGATCGGGAGAATACAGTGCCCAGGGTGAGCCGAGAACCACTTTTACATGTGAAAACATGTCAAAAATTAAGTTTATGTTAACAGGTTTCTACTGCTATCGTGGTGTGCTGCAGCAGCCGGTAAACCTGTAAACAGGGAATGCTCCTTGGGCTTTATGCGTCGTTTGCATAGTGGTTTGTGAAGAGACACATGAAGTTCTTCGTTTTTGCATTACCATTTCACGCTGTTCACGTAATTCGTGGTCATTTTGCTTAAAAAAAACCTCAACACATCGCTCCAGAATTATATTTGCCGTTAAAAGCCCCATATTTGGAGAACTGAATAGACTGCTGGTTGTTGCAGTTGCCGTGGCGTATTAGGTAAGTGCGTCGACCCACACACCAAAAGTCTAGGTTCGATTCCCGGTCTATACACCTCGCATTTTACACGGCACCACCTCTTTTAAGTTGTTGACAACACTCAAAGAGCACTAATCACTATGAAAAGCTTCTCGAATCTCGCAGTTCGAAGTCAGCAAGAAACTACGCGTAAGAGAAAAAACGCACTCACTACACGAGTAGTTGCTGAAGAAGCTAGGCCCTGGTCCATCGTGGCATGTAGTGTCACTCATTTATTACTCAGAGACCGTTACGTAAGCTCAGTTTTGATAGTTACAAAAAAAAAAATTTTCTGTGCTCTCAAGGGCGCAAGTCCTGCCTCCTACATTCAACCTACATGCACGCAAAAATATGTCAAATGCAGCCATGAATGTCAGACCTTCAATGAATATCGTCGTCATACAAAAATGGCCCCGATTCCATCTACGAACACACAATTTTCTTCCTTTTCCCTCACGTACTCTGCCAGGACTTAATTCAGGATGAGGTCTCATTGACTACTTGAAATCGATTACCCCGATCAACGCCATCAGATTAACACTAGTCGGGTTATCTCTGCCTCAATCAGACACTTTCTGGTAATCGGAGTAATCGGGTAACCCGAATAAACGACAGGACTCTTATACAAAATTGCAAACTGTACACACTTAAGAAATTTTTTGCACCGTCTTTAACAAGCGAACTGTGTCCCCGAAGCGTCATCGCGCATGTTGTTGCATCTCACAATTTCCGACGGCAATGCGTCACTGCATGACAAAAATCGCTCCTGAGCACTGAGCGTCGGTTAAAATCTGACAGCATAAACGTGTGTACAACGGTACAACGGTCTCAAAGTGTCTAATTGAAGGTGTACACCAAGTGGCGCAAAGTAAAATATTTTCCTCACCTTGGGACAGTTTTATAGCTCATATCTTGACGTTTCTTTATTCTATTAACTTGGACGAAACACGTCTAAGGACTCACTCCATGTCACTTTGCGATAAGACTGCATGCCTCTTAGCTTACTGTCGTTCCCAACAATTTTTACAGAAGTTGAAAGGACGAGAAAGATATTGAATCTTTTCCTCATCTCCTCTGAGGCTGTCAAGCTGCAAAGAGGACAAAGCATCTGGGGCACTTATTCTTTGTCAATCTGAGCGAACTCAGTGTAGAATGCCTGGACGCATTAGAGTTGGCAAACATTCGCTCTAGGTTACATGAAGGAATTGTAGACCCACAGCTTCACAATGTGCGTGAATGTGGTCTTAGTTCCCAATCGCTTCAACTCACTCTAACCTAGGTTAGACCTGTATTCATGAAATTACGAACCTTCCTGCAGCCATTTCGTAATATTAGCAACATATATGTTCCCCACATCCACATGGTGTTCCTTCTAAGAATGGCCAATGAATCAACAATTCTGGTTCAGAATCTGACACAAATTCCCCGTTTGAACGGGGCCAAATGCCAAATTCGAACGGCTCTAAGAAAATTTGGGTCAATTTGGCAAGAATGTAGAATTGCCGAAACATGTCTTTCGTCGTTTGTCGACTTGTCGGAATGCTACTGTTCAAGGCAGACTTTATTGCATTCACATCTGAACAGAATTTCAACGTTGCCGAGACACAATTGATTTGTATGCAGTACGAAACACGAAAGATTTGAGCCACAGCTTGCTGCTGATGGACGACCTTGAAGAAAGTGTTTGCGCTAAATGTTTACCTTTCCTCACGCTGAAGGATACTCCGACAGAGGCAACGTCAATATCGCGTCTTCATTAAAAGCGAAAGATTACGCAGAGCTCCTAGGAGGCAGTCCAATTGTTTAAATATTTATTCCTAGACCATTCGAATTGCAAATTCATTTTGGATTTGCTTTGACGGGATTAAAGCCACGTACACGTACTCCACTCATGAGTCCATTGCGCCGCGCTCACTCGCGTTTGTCGGTTGACGCGCGAAGAGTATGACTAATGTATGAACACATCCCATAAAATATTTATCTTAATTCAATTAAGACGGTAGAATGATAGGCGGTTTAGGAGTTTATTTTTCTCGTTCGCTCTTTCTTTGAGATCTCTTGAATGTTTAATGAATTTTGAGGAAAATGTTTTACGCCGTCATTCTGGGAGATCGATGTGAAAGCAATTGCCATTGAGGGTGGTCCTCGTCAGGCTTGCGTGTGACCTTCAAAGGTGGATTTTGTGTACCGCTGTGATGGATCAGAGGTCTCTATGTGAATTAAAAAACGAAAACGACTTTGTGGAACTGATGAGATATGACAAGTGATTCGTTTCGAACTCAAATGCATTGTTTCACGGGGTTCATGTGTGTGGCGTGCCAGCTGACAGTTAACAATGTATGACCGAAATTGAATGTCAAACTGTCAGTCGAAATAAATGTTCTCTGTAACCTTGAATGCAATGGATACATTCACCCCTTGGCTTTTCCCTTCTCCGCGCGGTGACCTTCCTCGTTGTAGAAGGCAACAAGCTTTGAGTGTGCGGAGTAAGAATCCTTTCGTTTTGTACTGCCCGTGGACCCCAATGGATGTCGACACCTCGGACACAGTCTATTCTAGTGTGCCGAAGCTCCATTTGGAGTCAAGCCTAAATAGTGGACCAACTGTGCCGCCGGCAGCTAGTCGGGTTAAACCCAAAAAATTCGCTAAATCCGCCAGTGGTCTTGTGAGATAGCATTAAATAGTGACCGATGGCTGGCCTATCCGTTCGGTAGTTGGTAGAGTTAAACACGAAAAAAATTCTAGGAATATGTCAGTGGCTTTGTGAGCCAGGCCTATATAGTGACAGTATGCGAGCCGCTGGTGACCGGCGTAACATTTTGACAATCAATTAAAAGCCGACAAAAATACGGATAAACCATCAGTGGTCTTGTGTGCTAGGTCAAAATAGTGACAGTATTAGAACGGGAGAGACAGAAATTCAAACACCACACTAACTAATGCAACGAAAGCCGAGGTCACACTCATCAGGCAGGCGACCGCTTGGCAAACCTAGATTCAAGGCGAGATGGTTAAGAACATGTTCAAGCTAGGTGCTTGGGTATAGCCCCTGCTGGCTTGGATTTGGTGTGAGAGACTAGGAAGGGTCGAAAATTTCGTATTCGTGCGGGGCCCAGATTTTTTCTTCTGGTGGAATATGTTCGCCATTGACGTCGATGATCATTCACGCCTAGTGCAAACAAATAATTTTCTTTAGTGTCGGTAAACCACAAATGGACTAAAGAAACAGAAGACCCATTCTCGGAGTCAATTGGTATACATGTACAGTGAGCTCAGACAGGTGTTGATAGAAGAATGGCAAAAGATTACATGCGAAACCACGAAAAATTTGGTACGTTCAAATCCAAAACGCTTGGAAGCCGTTATAAAACAAAAAGGGTTACCAACTAAATACTAAACTTGTACTTAACTTGTACCGTACTTAAAATGTGCCAATAATTTTGTGCGAAAAATTAAGGTGTTTTTTTACTTATTATTTTTTTTCTTTGATTTTACCAAAACGTTTTTTTAAAAATTTAATTGCATTTGAAACTAAATACATGCAGCTTATAGAAAAAAATATTAATTAATGAATCCAGGTTTTTACAAGGACTTACACTAGGAATAAACTTCAAAAAGCATGGTGTGTCAATAATTAAGTGCGGCACTGTATCAATCTGTTACCTGTCAAAATTCTCAAATGACTGTCCGAATTTTAAGACTAATTGGGGTAAGACAACTACTTACAATCCCACTGCTCTCTTTCTCTCTCTCTCTCTCTTTGGCTCAATTTAGTTCAAACTCAAAATACAAAACTTCCTCGATCCGACGACCACTTTCCACGTCCTAAAATCTTCAATACCACACAGTGGGTTACCCATTTCCCAAACAATCTCACATCCCACAATAGTTTTGATCTCAGTACAACTTCCAAGGCATCCCCTCCCCTGGAAAGTACTTATTTCATTTTAATCTTAAAGCAATTAATTTCTGTAATTAAATTCATTCACCAAATGACAGTCGATTAACTTTACTTTCACCACGTGCATGGATTTAGCGTGTGTGTCGTCATCAGCGGCGCTTACCTGACCGACCGACTGACTGATAACGATTTATCAAAAACTGTCTACGCTTAGCTGATGGACGTGATTGTATCATAACCGGCCTTCGACAATTAATTACCTGTAAAGATACAAAAAGATGTTCATTAGATGACTTGCCAAAGATGAAGGTAACGAAACAATGCAATCATAGTATGAGATCATAGGGAAACAAAGTCAAGAGGGGGAGAGGCAGAGAGACTGAAGAAAGTCGTCGTAATGAGGAAATTAACTTTTGTTGGACGTTTTAAAAGTGTGCTATATGTCATGAGGCGTATTGAGTCATACAACTTTAAAGCTGCCAAAGAGATGAATGTCTTGTGAAAGTCCACGGAGGAATGGTGATGATGATGATGAGACAAGCACAATTAGCGTCTTCCTTTGATACATTGTTCAGTTAAAATAAAACAGGAGACGATGCTTCTGGGAACACACTCATTAAGACGAATATTCCTTTTGAGCTTGTCATCAGCCCAAGGCCAAATTTTAAGGGCACTCTGTCACTCTGATGTGTTCTTCTGATGATGGCACAAATTTCACCAGACAACTTCAACCTGTTGAAGGATTAAAAAAGACGATCTGAATTTCCTAGGAACACGTTGTTACTTAAGGATGCTTAAACCGCATGTGTTCTGCGATGAAAGAAGTTTCTTAATGAATTACAAAGAGATCGGGAGACTGCACACTCAATACATCGAAAACCAAGCGTGGTTGAAGCTCGCAAATATTTTAATGGTCATATTGGTTGTCAATGTTTGTAAAGAGGGAATTACACATCTTTTTATAACCTATTGGGATTTCGAAAATTTTTAATTTCCCTCAGATGGACCCTTAATGTAATATCTATAATAATTGAGTGGCACTACTACAGTCCACAAGGGGCCAGGGCATAGCTTATAGCTGTTGCGCATGCTATTGTGGAAGGCCGCCTCATTCATGGACAAATAGTACTCTTAGAATGTTGTCAGCACCTCGACAGTGGTGGTGCCGTGAAAAATGCAGACATGTGGCGTGTGGGTCGACGCACTTACACACTAAGGCACAAGTGCAAATCGACACGCACCACCTATTCGTCGATTTTAAGGCCGCATATGACAGTGTGCATAGAGACGAGCTATACAGCTATTTTTGGCATTCCTACCAAACTCGTCGGATTTTGTTGATTGCCGATGGAGAACTCTGACCAAGACCTTCAACGTCGAAAAGGTTTAAAAATAAAATAACCGGTGAACCCGCACGGATTGGTTTCAGTTCAAGCGCTGAATCGGCTTCCACTAACTTCGTCAAAAGATTAATTAAGTAAGTGACCAGACCAGACCAGATCCAGATTGCTCCCATTGCATATGGCCTGAGTTCGACCTAAGCGGTACCCAAACTAAAAGGGGTTCATACTGGTCGCTGCACGATGGGTGTTCTGGCAAAGAGTAAGAGCTAAAGGGATGACAGCAATGAAAAGTAGGTTCTATTATGACCAGCTGCAGCTCAGCATACATCCTTACAGGGCATACCCAATGCGCCAGCATGGCCCAAGTGAATGTTACTGCTAATTTTTGAATTAAAAACCTTCTTACTTAACCCAACCTAACGCGATCAATACGTAATGATGCCACTCAAAAGTAGTGATCCTCTTTCAAGGCTGGAAAGGGATACTTTGTCACATTGAACATTTCTAAGACCTTAGAGTTTTCCTCGTAGGAAGTCACTGAAACTGGTGTCCCTCTGTACATTCGGTTCCTTCTCCAGATGGCATCCTTTTTAACTCGTAAGTGACATGTCTATAATTATATAAATCCCTCTCTACACAACAGCATCTCTTAATTGTTTTTGCGAATGTCAGATTTCTGAGAGAGACGTTTCTCGTGCGGTTCGAGGAACTTACTGTAAACTTAAACCAATATTGCCAGTAAGATTTATGAATTTGAGTCCCACTTTAGTGGATGATAAAAGACCGGTTAAACCATATTCAGCACGTATTTAAGAACTATAGAAGCTGAGAGTGTATGCAGAGACCAAAGTGAGAGAAATCAGAATGTTATCGAGCCAAGTTAACGAGGTAGTACCCTAAATCTGATCGTTCTTGGCATTTTGTCGGTTATATTGTAAATGATTGCAGCTGGGCTGAAGACCATCAGGTGTCCGGAGAAAAATTCGACGACATTTCTAATAGAAAACAAGCCTATTATCATCACCAACTGATCAACCCAGGGATTCAAAAATGTTCGATATGCATTGATTTTATTTTTCCACATCATCTAGTTTTTCGTGGATTTCAAATGATGGTAAGATTCTTACAACCAACATGTTGTAGAAATGAGCCACTGGGTATCCCTTCAAAACAGGCGACCCACGAAATCGACGCTAACTTTATGTTTGTTCACCATCATCATAATTTTCGTTGACCCGTATGTTCTATAAAAGGGGTAGCGGGAGCAATGCAAACACGAAAAACCTCCACGCTCCACGTAATCGAGAGAACATCCGTACCATATGGCCAAGCTATCGAAATATAGCCCTTTCCGTCCGAAGAAGTAGCTGCACAGCATTGAGTTCCTTCCGCCCTGTCGCTACGATTAACTCCGGCATCAGCACGGCAGCTTCTCTTCGCAATTTTATTCTGTATGTCTGTTGTCAATCGGAATTACTTGTGACTTTCTGCCTCTTCCAATCAATCCGTTGACTGCCTTAAGAGAGAGTGAGACAATGCTAAGATAACAAAATGTCCTGTCTACGTCAAAACACAAATTATTGCCCGGGGGTAGCTGCGCAATTTTGCAAAATATCGTAATAAAATATTTTGTTTATGTTTATTGGAATATCCCTCAATGTAGGAGAAGCTGCTTTGTTTTTCTCATGAAATTGAAAATAAAGACGTTTCAAGGCTTAGGCAGTCCTGTTACATTGACTCTAGGGGTTTGTTTTGTTGGTCATCTAATAATAATTGAGTGGCATTACAGCCCACGTGGGACCAGGGCTTAGCTTCTACAACAACTACTCGTATTGTGCGTGCCACTGTTCTCTCACGAGTAAAAGCGACCTACAATTTTTTGCCGACTCCGAATGGCGAGATTTGAGAAGCTTTTGCTAGACAATTGATACTCCTTGAGCGTTGTCATTAACTCGAAAGAACTGGTGCCGTGAAAAAATGCGATGTGTTCCGTCCGGGAATCGAACCTAGACTTTCTTCGTGGCGGTCGACGCACTTACCCCTACGCCACGGCGGTCATTTATCCATCACTAAAAAACTTAAAATGTGTACGCTGACAAAGTGAAGGATTTTGGAAAAGATGGCTGCACACTTAATTAGATGAAACCATTTTTGAAAATGCAAAAGACTTGGCTAAATATACTCCTCGACAGCAGGGTCAACAATGTGTCACATTCTTCAACAAAAAGGGTTGTGTGGGGGTTGTGGTGGCAAATAGTTTTACAGCGTTCAAAAGACGACCTCATCGATGTTTTATATGAACTTTTGTTTGTTTGTCTTTTTGAAAATCTTAATCACAACTGCGCCCTTTCAGTTACAGCGCAGTGTTCATCGAAAATGAAATGCCTTTCATAGTGTCACGCAATAAACTTTTGATTTGTAGCACGATATCATTATTTCTGACTTTCAAGGGCTTCCGTGCTTTAAATTCCATAGATTCCGTCAAGTTCTTTAAATTCCCATGAGATTCCATTAATGACGGATTTGCTCAGACATGTTTTTCTTCATTCTAAATTTGAAGACTTCAACTTGTGGAGACCTTGAAAGACTGCGACTGTTGCGGACAAAAAACTGCAACGTGACTGCTTTTTACTGTCCGTCAATGTCATCCGAGAGCACAACGCAACGATTACTTTGTTTATGGTAAACAAATGAGTGTTTGTCTGTTTAGTGGGCTTTTAGCAAGACATTTCCTCTGGTCATTGTTGACTGAAAGAATCAATTTAATGTTAAGTGTTAAGAGGTTGGAGGTAATCGTTGTACTGTTAAGAATTTATGACGAAATAGAAACATCGGTAAATGTGTGTGTCAATCAGATGTTGATGAGAATGAACCACATTCCATGAGAACGACTTATTTCTTCAAATTCAAACCGAAGATAGGTATCTTAAGCTCTCGAAGAATGGAAGAAGCATGTAAATCTTTCCAGTCTTTCTTATAAAGTTAAGTTCGGTCTTTGAAAATTCATACATCTAGTGGCAGCCGCCTAGTCGTTGGTAAATACGTCGACTCGCACGCTGGAGGCCTTAGGTTCGATTCCAAGACTGAACGTTTACCCCGAAGATTTTTCACAGCACAACCTCTTTCAAATTGCTGACAACGCTCAAAGCGTGCCTTGAAACATTTCTCATTCTTTGTCGCGTCTAACACCTCTTCCTGAGGGGACACAATGGGTGTTTACCCAATGACTTGTGTTACGACAGCACAACAAATCGTTTAGCAATTACTGCTCCTTAATGCATACTCACAAACGGTTTATGATCATAGAGTCAATTGTCTTAATGTAGCCTGCTTTTGATTGCACTGTTTTTCACTCTACACTATGAGCTCATTCAGGTACTCATCAATCAATCAGACTGCTTCTGCTCTTCACAAGCAACACGATTGAATTGTGTGAACCTCTTCCAAACGAACTTTGTCTAGGAATTTAAGTAGATGACGCTTAAGGGCACGGCTTTTGTAATAATTGGAGCAATTCAATCGTAGTGGCATCAGCGTTTCATCACAACTCACCTCTGGTCAGGGTCATGGGCTGGACAGAGTGGAACCCTTGTGGAAGGACTTGACACAGTCAGCAGTCAGCACCCGTTGAGATCGAGTAAGCGACAGAGTAAGGGTCATTCAGAGATGCAAGTTATGGTAATGCATGCCCCAACGCAACAGGTGCACATTTGTGTTGGGTATTACGAAACTCTGCTGTTTTCAGTGATGATTGCTTCGTGACTTGTATTCAGTTTTAATTGTTTGTATTTCGTGTGTTGCTGTGAAACATGAGTTAGAAGAATGTAAGGTACTCGGCTGTCCTTCCGTCAACCCTCCGACAGAACAAGGATTCAAACAATTCCTATTCTATTTCTGTTCATATTTCATTGCCCAAGCGCATTGTCAAACACCAAACAAACCACGGATCTTATCATCAAACGCTGCAACGCATGTACATGGACTGCCCCAGTTAAGAAATCGAAACCATTGCAGCTTATCTCATCGTTCCCTTACATTTCCGTATTTGTTCCCATTCCACCGCGCGCCGTCGCCGCTTCTAACCTAATCGTGTTCTTCCTCCTTATCGGTCACGATAAGCTCAAGCAAACATAAATCGTGTCCAGCTAAAGTCTCTTCTCTGTGTGACACAGAAGACCGCCACGCCGTCACTTATCACCACTAACCAGCAGGCAAAAACCGCATTCTGAGTGTCCTTGGCGACTGTTTACACAGCTCAGCCCAGCAGCGCACTCGGAAGCGTTATGCAAAGTGCTCGGCATTTACAAACGACTGCACGATACTTGCCACAGAGTCATTGTCTGATCTTGTTAATTGCAATCTCGGCTGTTTATTGTCGGTGAACATTGTTTGCTTGATTTCTAACCTTGCCGCCAGGCCACACACTGCATATTTGCGCGCGTACAGAAACGCTTGCAAATTAAATTTGGGTTTTATGGCGGAAAGAGAGACGCGAATGAGTGAGATATCTCCGAGTGTGGCCGTGCGAATTTCGGCATGGAATGTGCGACATAAAATGTTGTCTAGGCAAAGGCGGGTACTTGGCTTTTTGATGATTTTTGTGTTTTGTTTCTTTTTTTTTAATGCGTCGACTTTTCGTGGATTGGGCAAGTACGCACTCACGAGAAAGTTTTGCGGCTGTGTAACGATTTCAACAGGCTTGCTACTTTTCTTAAATTTGTAATGATTTCAGATGGAAATTGGGTTGAAAATCGCAACTCCTGGACCAGTTGAACAAAACGAGAGGTCTTCAAAGTGGAAATGGGTCAAAACCCTTACCATGCAGATTTAGGTGAACAGGTCTTTTTTGTTTCAGAACATTGTGTGGCCTTAGTTTTTTGAGAAAAAATACACCACGCACTCAATTTTTCTGAGTCTTGTCGTCATTTCTTTTCTGCCCCTGAAGTCTACATCAAATGAATGGACGATGGCCAATTTATTGGACGATTGCGTAAAATCCTTCAACATAACGGCGAGAGTTCCACAGGGATCAGCCCTTGGACCTCTACTGTGGAATACAATGTATGTTGGCGCTTCAAGATGGAATGGAAATATTCGACTTTGTTGACGATATCGCCATCGGCACTGTGGCAAAGCACATGGACGACGTGAAAGCTCAGCAGCGATCTCTCGAATGCAAAAGAGTGGCTTGAACTTGGAGTGGAACTAGTGGCACACAACACGTAGGCGGTGCTAATCACAAGGCGCAAGAAGGTGAAAAATACCATCTTCATAGTTGGAAGTCAGACAATTAGGTCCAAGGAGTGCACCAAGTACCTGGGTTTATGTAGGATAACTGGCTTTCCTTTAGGGACCACGTAAATTATGTCAGTAAGAGGACATCACTTCTACAATGATCACTCTCTTGAATCCTTCCAAACATTGGTGAAACCGGTTATGCACCCAGAATCCCACTCTCACGAGTAGTCAGTTCAGTTCTCCTGTATACAACTCCGATTTGGGTTAGAGCACTCACTTCAGGGCGATCGAAGCGGACTCTGTGCAATACGAACTAACTGTGGTTTCAGGACCATTTCTGATGAGGCGGCGTTCGCCATAGCGGGAATGCTACCCAGAGACATTCTTGCAGACACGCTTATGAGGGTGTACCACCGAAGAGGCCCGCACCGGCACCAAGTCAAACTTTTAAAAGGAGAAGAACGAACAACATCCTTAGCAATGTGCAAACCAGATGGGACGCCTCCAGAAAAACTAGATGGACTCAAATGCTCATCCCTTTCATCGACACCTATGGAACTACTAACTCTCATCGTTCCTTTCTGGACACGGTGGCTACCAAAAATGTCTTCACAAATTTGCGCACGACAACTCGCCACTGTGACCATAATGTTCAAACGTGGAAGAAGACGCAGAGCACGCAGTTTGTCGCGCAGGAGAGACACATGGTAAACCACTTAAGCGACTATGCGTGCCTAGAAAGTGATTTTGCCAACCACAACTGTCCTGCTACACAATTTCCAGGGCTTATCGTTTAAAACTTTCTGCAGGAGTGGGACCGTCAACAATAATTAAAGTTGGTTTCAGTTTCTAGGCTGCTTACATGAAGTGGGACATTTAAGAGAATTGATTTGCGGTTATAGCGCTGTATGCAAGTGCGAAACGATTGCTGACTCAAAATATCGAGCATATTTGTTTCTCTGACTCGCTTCGACGGGAGGACGTGCATATAAAAGCATATCGTCCGAACACTTGTCGTCTTCTAAATTCTCAATCAATACTAGGATGGAAAGGTGCAGCGGCTCCTGTGACAGTGACACGCGGATAATGTCCATAGTAACAAGTTTGTTAACCGGGAAGAATTTTCTAACGAACAAAATGACAAAATTCGATTCAAAATTCAACTAACGAAGCAAAAAAACTTGTTCCGAGGGTTCAAGGTGGCCATCATCTCCAGGGGGTTTCTCAACATGATGTCACAGACATTTTTTTCGTTTTTGTGATAAAGGTGCAAAAACCCAGTGCAAAGGTTTACCAAGCAAATGTGCTAGAGGGAGCTATACACTTTTATAATACACTTTTTAGTAGAAACAGATGGATCTTTCGTGGTCGCCATGGCGTAGTGGTAAGTGCGTCGATCACCTCGTAGAAAGTCTAGGTTCGATTCCCGGACGGGAAACCTCGCATTTTTTCACGACACCACCACTTTCGAGTTGCTGACAACACTCAAAGAGTATCAGTTGTCTACGAAAAGCTTCTCAAATCTCGCCGTTGGGAGTCGGCAAAAAACTGCAGGTCCCTTCTACTTGTGAGAGAACAGTAGCATGCACAACACGAGTAGTTGTTGAAGAAGCTAGGCGCTGGTCCCACGTGGACGGTAGTGCCACTCAATTATTATTATTATTCTTAGATGGATCTTTTAACAGAATTCAATTAAAGCCCAGCTTTATATGGCTTTACAATGGCAGAAAATTAGCCGTCAGTGTTTGCAAAGCTGAATCGTTTGTGGTCAGACGTGGAGTATATAACCTGCAAGACTGTACACAGAAAATTGCGAGTTCTTAAAGCATCAATAACCACTACAGCATCCACAATCTCAATGGAAACCACACATGTCGCCGCAACGTTTGAAGACTTGTCTTAAAGCAACATTCAATTATTTCGAATGAATCCGATTCTTTTTATATATATATATTTTGAAATTGGTTGTATATATGAAACAATTTTGTATACAATGTGTCACCAATTGCGCAGCCCATAGGCCACTCACTTGAAAAATACCCGTCGTCATGGTCAAACTATAGCACAACTACAGCACTTCTAGATTCGTGCAATAGGGACAAGGTTTAAGGATCCCACTCCAACACTAGAGTTGGATGTCCTTTAGAAACCAGTAAACAGTATTCCCCAGATCGACCACCGATGGATTACTTTTACGAGTGAATCCATTTTATGTCGACTCGGCGTTTATAGTTTCTTTTAAAAAAACAATTAATTTTGAAATGGAATTTAACAAAGATGATTTTTCAAATTGACATGATACTTACTTCATTCGAAAGATAAAATTCGGGCGATATAATTCAATACAACTACACGGCCAACTCGGAGGTAGTCTTATCCGTTTCAACATTTGTGGCCGTATACCGGCAATAACGCTGTTGGCCTCCAAGTGGTCAAACATTTCGGGTTTATCAGCGAAGACTAGCGACTTCATATAGGCCCCGTCTTGGAGGTCGTTTATTCGTATGTAAAGTAAAACTATGCGGTTACCAAACGTTTCATTTATTCATGGCACGAGCTGTGTAGCATGTTGTTTCATCTTCTTCAAATCACAGTTCCTGGAGATCATCGTTGTTTAATTGATGAACGAAAAAAGTCAGTAATCATCGTTCATAGCGATTACCATTGACTGTAATGTTCTGGTCATGTTTTTAAAGAATTACGGGCCAACAACTCCACCGACACGTTAAGCACACCAAATAGTCAGTTTTTGTAACGGTGTCTTACTCCAGTTTTGTTCAAAAAGTGAGCTTCAATAGAAGTAATGCTTACAAGTGCCCACTTACATATAACGATGCAGCAGGCAAAGCACTAGAGACTAAGTCTACAAGTCCAAGTTCACTTTAGGACTTGTAAACTGAAGACGCTGAGAAAAAGTCGCTTATGAAAATTTTGTTCAACGGCAATCGTGTTTTGGTTCAAATTTCGACAATTTGGAAACGTTGCTCAGACGTCAGTCTGTTCAAGTTAAAACACCTAACCAAACTAAAAATTGATTAGGGAACAGTTGAGCTCCAGTCACACACAGAGTTGTCAACCTCTTAAAATATCAGTTCCTCTAAAAATACTCGACTGAAAGGTCCCATTGGCAAATCTATGTTTCTGAACCAGAGTATTAGGTTTTTGCAAACAAATCTTTAAGCGCACACTCTAAGACTGGAATGTGAGGTCCTTCAGAATCCTCCGTATTCTCCGGATCGACAAGCGACAGATTACCTTCCGCTTTTTCGAACGAAGAAGACTGTGCATCAATGATTTGCTAGTGTGGCACAGATCATCGCCAACATCATCGTGATTTTCTTAGATGTGATGTCATCGGATAGGCCACTGCATTGAAAATCCAGGACAATGTGATTGAACCTCGTCTAAAAGTTCCTCTGCCTGCGCTTAGTAATAGCTCCTCATATGTAAGTTAGATCCGATGGCAGGGGATTACCTGGCCTGGAGATCTAGTGTGTTCCCCCGTCTACATGGGACATGGGGGCAAATTTTCACTGACAATGGCGATGATTATGTGCTTTCATAGAGTCCGAATATTCGTCTTGCACACAGTCTTCGACAAACGTTAGCCTCCTTCCACAAAACACAGTTAATTGAATTTCCAAAGTGAACTGTCATAATTGGCAAGGAATCAGGCTGCAATTTGTCGAACAATACGTAAATTGTTAGATTGAGCAGAGCCCTAACCACACAGACGCACTTAGACCAAATTTTGTACGTTACGATGCACATGTGTCATCAGAAGCATATTCCATTTATCCGCTTAATGGAATACATTCATATGAAGACCTTTAATAGAAAAATGCTTACAAGTGCCCACTAGTAACGATTCAGCAGACAAAACAGAGACTAGGTCTACCAATCTGAACGCCGCACAATAGAGACAGAATGATCTAGAGGTTGGCATTAACAACAAAACCGAATCTTCAATTTAAGCAAATCCCCCAAAAAAATTCAAAACGTGTTAAAAATACAAAGAAGTTGCCCAAGAAGCCGCTTAGGAGCTGAAGGATCCCATCCTACGAAACTCGATCTTTAAATCCGACGTTCGACTGGTGCGAGACATACTGAGTTGAAAGTGTCAAGTTTTGAAAAACCACCCCCTTTCCTCTTCTTTCAGCTTCTGCGATAATCCGAATCGAATATCCAATTCTGAATCTTAAATCTAAAAATCTTATTCGATTTTCCATCACATACACTTCACTTGGTAGGCACATCAAAACTTGACAACTCAGAATGCATCCGACGAAACGAATTCTAAGCATTCCACACACACACCCTCGAACATGTTTAAGTCATAAGCTCTCAGGAATGGGTTATGAAAAAAAAGTGAAATATGTTGGCGCATGTACTACCCTCCGTGGTGGAAACGGGAGCAACCCCAATTTGATGTCTCCTGCGGGCAGGATTTGCTGCTCTCTGTGATGTATTTTTCGTATTTTTTCTGCGCTCGACTTCAATTTCATTTCTCGTCTCGTCGTCGTATATCTCCCCCGCCGCCGCCGTGTCGTCGTCAGAGTCTATCTCATTACTGTTTACTTTATACCAGCGCCATCACCCCTCCCAGCAGTTCACATCTGTTATCCTCACTGCACAGTGCTTCGCGACGACGGTAGGGAGAGCACTTGTTTATTTTTTGTTCTCTTCCTTTTTCTCATGTTCCTCGCGTCGTCGTCCTTTTGTAATGAGAGAAACACAGTTATTAATATTTCATGTTGCAAAAATAATTCAGAGGATACACGTGTGTGTTTGTGTGCGTTGCTCTTCTCTTGGAGAAATAAATTTCATCTCTCATGTCTCCGTTAGGGTCCTTTCGCTGTGGCTCCCTTCGTCACTGCCGCCATCGTTCGCTGTATATTACCACCCAATCATCTGGCCATTTCTGCTGTAGACTCTAGCCAGATGTGTAACTGGCACCACCGCCACCACCACCACCACCATCGTCTTCTTCAATTGAGATACTTTTTCAAGGATAAAATGTAGGCGGCCAAGCGTGGGTGGAGCTGTCCTGCGAGAGCGACTCAACATTGACTTGACAGTACACGCTTCCCTTTGTCGCCATCTTCTTGAGTGCTCTTCTCTGGCGGTGTTTCTTTTTCATTCATTTTTGGTTTCTGATTTCGCAGCCCAGACGCAGCTAAGCAATACACACAAACGAACCCATTAAATTTATGAACACCGAACGAGTGGGTGGACAAGGAAAGGCAGTCCCCCTTCACTGCATTCGAACACAGGTGATTGCTCGATTGTAGTTTAGCCGTGAACAATTCTCTTGAGGAAACAAACGAAAGTACGTGTATTTACAGATGTATCTATGACATCATGGCGACGAGAGTTGTAGTCCTGGTTCTCCTGGTAATTGGAGCGTGACTACGAAATCATAAAAAAATGTCATCTCCGGTTGCTCTTCTTCTCGGATTCTTTGAGTCCTGCCCGCCTTTGTGGGTCGTCCATTTTTCTTCGAATTTAATAAGCCACTTCCAGGGGAGTGTACTTAGGAGGTTTTCCCTTTGGTTCTCCATCTGCGTTGGCACTTCGTGAGTGACAGGGAGACACAGTGTAGATGGAAAATTGAAATACTAGGAGTCTGTACGTGAGGTAAATGAAAATTAATTGAATCAAATTCATGAACAAAATGTTGAGGTTTTCTTTTTAGTTCTATATTCATATTAAGCTGCTGTATGGTGCTGGCTTTAGAAGTATTGGGGAGGGGAGATTGATATTTTTTTCCTGCTTAATTAAAGTTAGTTAAGTCAAAGATTTCGATGTGGTCTCAATATACTTTAAGGTCGGACAGACCGGGGGATCCGGGCTGTGGTCTGCTGCAGGCACCTAAGACTCCGTCTCTTCTTCAATTCTCCTTTATTCTGTAGCGTCTGTTAGGCTGTAAATATGCCAATTTAAGAGGAACTTTAAGAGCTAAGAACCAATGCTGTATCCACAAAGAAAATAATTATTAGCTCAGACAGCCGCCTTGGTGTAGTGGGTAAGGGCGTCGACCCCCACGCAGAAGGTCTAGGTTCGATTCCCGGACGGAACACATCGCATTTTTTCACAGCACCAACTCTTCCGAGTTGCTGGCAACACTTAAAGAGTACTAGCTATGAAACGCTTCTCAAATCTCGCCATTCTGAGTCGGCAAAACACTCTACTCATGAGAGAACAGTAGAACGCACAACACGAGTGGTTGTTGTAGAAGCCAGGCTCTAGCCCCTCGTGGGCTGTTGAACGCAATGACGCAATGAAAGCTCTTGGAAGCCACAACTTCCATTCCATCATCTCCCTTAACTGCCGCTTACCGTTCACCGAGATTGCCAAGTATTTCAGTATCCACAGATGAACTTGACAAGCTTCGCACTAACCCTCATTTAACCATGGGAAAGATTATATACAATGGAAGTTCGACAATCTATATCTATATGTGGTGATAAACCATCCATACCCTTCGCTGCAGTAAAGCACATACATTGACCAAACAAAACAAAATCTGGTCCAAACCTCCTTCTTGTCAATTAGACAACAGTCCACTCTAAATGCTCTCTCCGCCCAGTCAGCTAAGAAAAAGCGCAACTTAGCAACCACAATAGGTGGTCTGCGCTTCTACAGGCGCTACAGAGACGGGGAAGAGGATGAAACCACTTCTCACATCCTCTGCTACTACCAAGCAGAAAGAAACATCTAGGGAAGTACGTCTTTATTAATCTAGGTTAATGTTGTATTACGACACCTCAATGCCTAGGTAATGGAGGCCTATGTGTGGTTTCCCATTCACAACTAGCCGCTCTAATCTAACCTAACCTAAAGCCGATCCCACACTCTTAGAATAAAAGTCAATGAATACAATTTTGCTCCACTCTTAAGGAAATATTTACAATTTGGATATTTTTTAAACTTAAGGCTAAAAATGAAGACAAACGTCGGCTCTACAGCAGACTTCCAACAGAAGGGCCCCAACAGATGCTTGTCTTACATACGTATTGAATTTGTACAACCATTTCAACAACGTCTTGTCTTCACAGTGGGGTGATTACATTCGTTTATCGATGGCGTTCCCGAAGTTCCATATTTAAAACCGACAGCATGACAAAAACTATGTAAAAATTGATCCATCTGATCTCTAAGGTGACGTGTAGATCGACCGTCTTAGGGATGTATCCGACTTTGGGATGTGTCCTCCTTAGATATGTGCACGCTCACGAGGTGTAAAGGTATCATTCTATGGAAGTGAGTGCAAAGGCGATCCGTCTTAGGAGGTGTCAGTCTAAGATAACCTCGCTTAAGATGATTTAATTGCGGAAGAAGAAATCATCCGCAAAACATGTGACCTTAGTCGAACCGACCTAGAAGAGCCAGGCACAACGGTTGATGTACATATGAGTACATCTTGACGAACCGCACATCTACTGCACCGTCAATCTTTAAGAACCATCATGACTTATAGGCAGGCAGATCCTCGTACACGTTTTAGGAAATGACACTTACTTCACTAAGAGACTGGACCAAGTACCGTCTAGACAAATAATGGCCCTAAGCATTGTCTTAATGTGTGACTTAAATTTAAAATATTTTCCACCAGCGAGAAATTTATACAGAAATCTTTTACGTGGAGTACCCTCGCAGGAACACGAATTCTGACTGAATCCTCACAGCCGTCGTCATAAATGAAATAGACACTCAACATCGACTCCTCCAAAATGTGACTTCCTGCTTGTCCACTTGTGCACAAATTAAATCTACCCCACAATCTCTACAGAGGCAAAAAGAGACCGTGCCCATTACACAATAATTTTTCACTTTATTCCCACCAAAAGCCGATTCATTTTACACAATCCGCCCTGACATATCCAATTTCCCAGCAAATCTCCTCTTGTCTTATCTGTATAATTGTTTCCATCATCAGCAAGCAGCCACCACATGAAAGGAGCGATAAATCAAATTGCCACTGATAAAGCGCTGCCATACCGATTCTCAAGGAAACCATGTACCGTCGCGTCGGTTAGGGCGATCCCTTAACCTGACCTCAATATCAGCAGCCACTAGATCACAACTGATAACACTTGTATTGTCTGCAGCAGACGAGAGAGGTGTCCTACATTGGCGACAATTTTATCGTCTCGAGCAGACAAGATAGCAGGCGGATGCCAAAAGTCAGACGAAACAAAAAATAAACACCGAAAGGTTCCACCTGTCACTGGAATGAAGTGAAGTGTTATCCTTCCTTGGAGGGGAAAAAGTCTTCGGGCGTGTTTTTTGTTTTTTCTGTTTCTTCCATCAGCAAGGCCACACAAGAAGTGTCCTTTAGAAAGAAATTTGAACAGACGCCAAGTGTGCCTTGATGCAAAATGGGAGATGGGCGACGCTTTCAGCATTTCTTAATGGCAATTGCACCCGCTCGAATGTGGACTAGGAAATTACGGGCAATTGAGTTGACAGGTGCTCCGTTTGGTGATTGCTAGAGGTCAAAGATCACTTGTTTTGGAAGAAGATTTACAAAAAAAGGAAAGGGAAAAGAACGGTATATTCGAAACGGGAAATACAACGATGATGCTTGATTGGCTTCAATGTTCATTCAGGCAAAAAAGGAGTCCCAATTGACAGAAGCTTTGATTTTACCGGGTACAACAAAAAGGATTTGCTCCTTGAGGAGCAGCAGCTTAATTGGATTTATAGGAGGGTTACTAAAGGTAGAGGCTACTCAAAATTTGAAAACCTGACTGATCAGAGTCAAAAGTGTGTATCGCGTCATACATAGCTGTCCGCACTGGATTTTGTGACATTGACAAGCATGAGAGATGACGGAATGTTTGCTGTTAAAAAGTAGACAAGATTCCCGGCAATCGTTTGCTTGGATCTGCAATGCAACGTCTAAACCATAAGTCGACTCCTAGGGAGTTATAGACGTAAGCTTCTAGTCTTGTCTTTCAGTCGTTGAAAAGATTCAAAGATGCGTGTGAAAATTAAGAAATTAAAAAGAATTTGAAGCGGAAAATTAGCTTAAACAGCAATTATTTGAAAAAGGTGCACCAGAAAAAGGATAAAAACGGAACAGTTCTTTTTTTAAGTAGTTTCTCAATCTCTCACGATCAAAAATGGTAAAATTGATTGAAATGATCAAGTATCTTTAAATTTTCTGACTAAGGGACAAAGCTTTGGAAATCCAATATCACAGACTGTGGGAAGAAGGGCTTAACCATTCATACAGCACTTGGCTAAGAGGCATGTTGGCTGGGGACCGAGTCCGCGATGGACTGTAGCGCCAGTCAAAGAAGAAGAATGGGCACTAAGCTGGTAGGCAAATTCATATTTTTTTCTCTCGTATATCAGTTTATTCTATGCAAATCGACGAATTCACTGAGAATCAATTAGAGAAAAACTCAAAAACCTGCCAAGAGTGCAGAAGTACATCTTACAAAAATTGACAAGAAGGATGAGAAGAGAGCATGAACCATGAGTGAAGAAATAATCGAGTATTTGAAGGAGTAAGAGTATCTCACAGGCTGGTATATGAATAATCGACAGACCACATAAAACAAACTGGCGCCCAACGTGCGTCAAACATACTTGACTGTTCATTTAAAGCTGATGCCGGACATAAAGCTTAATGTCATTTGACTAGGGTAACTGGTTGTACTTGTTTAATTTGAGTGTTGTGAAAAACACGTGTACCTACGTATGCTTCTTGCTTGCAAAACTGGCGCCCAACGTCGGTCCCAATAAGCGGAGCCCAGGAAAATTATTTGTAAATTTTTCTCTTCTTCGGACCAGCAACTGAATCGACTGAATAAATAAATAATTGCTTTATTCGGTCTTTGCAGAACGGGTAGGTAGCTTACTGTGCTTGGTAAATTGATAGACAGGACTTGGAACCGCCAGAAGCGATTCTGAAACCAGCACCCAGCATGGGTGCAGGTGCAAAGACGTGATATAACTGCCTGCAAAAATATTAATCACCGGTGTGCTAGAAAGACCGACTGTTAAAATGGCGCCCAACGTGGGTGTTTAGGAGAAGTGGTTGCTGTAAGCACTTCCAAATCTGTGACCCAACACAGTCATTCATACAAGAGGGTACGCAAATCCTAAGAATGTTCCGTATAGCGGTGCTGAGAAAGAAACGCTTAAAAAAATTTAAGAAAAAACGGGCGCACAACATAGTGTAAAGGAAAAATCTGCAAAAAAAGCTGATTTGACAATAATGTGTGACAATAATGACCCACATGGCGTTGGACAAGACGCATCTTCGTCGACTGACTCCATTAACAAGGACGAAGTTAATTAATGACCCATTTTAGCCATTTGCTAAGGTAGTAGTATAGTGACGAAAACCTTCATTTCAAGCAATTTAAAATGCAACTCTGAAGCAATGGAAAGTAAGAACGCTTTAATTTTTCAATTAGAAACGCCGCAAACATTTCAAATGAAACTCCACCTAATATCACGAATCACGATGAAAGCCAAAACCACGATTTGACTAAAGCCGCAATGGTTTTACCAACTTGTCAGTACTCTCTCTCTCTCTTTATCTACGCGGCTAATGGATCTCCAGTTTCGACATCCAATTTCTTCGGTGCCACGTAATTGAACCAAGTGCATCAATCTTTTCGTGGTCAGCAAACATTTACACACCCGAATGAATCGAGATGACCTAAGACACAGCACGCGAGCTGCATGATAACCGACATTAGTCGCTGTCATCGCCAGAAAATTGGATTTCTTTGAAATCGCTTAAGCTCTCAATTTGCAGCAGGATCGGGTGCACACGACTTCATCTCAGCCCTTTAGCCACACGGCTTATAAATTCGTAGTACTTCATGCCCTTATATAAAACTCTTGAATTAGGTGTTGGGCGACAGGCAAAGCTCATTAGCGCGTGTCAGTTATATCACCAGCCTTTCCGTCGCACAAATAACAAATCACACGCCCTCCAGGTGCGGTGTATCAAAGCCACCGCCATTAAGCTCTAAAGTTTTATGAGAGACTTTCGTTCGACAAACTGCAATGGCAAACCATCACGCTTGCAGTTGCTTTGCCATCAAAGAAGCACGTCTTCTTTTATGACTCCGCACCATAGGTTTACGGCCGGCAGCAGTCTTAAGCACCCTCGCGTCAAACAAACTTTTTATGTCGCGGGGCGCTGTTTGTTGATAATGCACAGTGCGCAACTCTCACGGACGAGCAACAACTCTTTGCACCCACTTTGGCGCATGGCTCGTGAAATGTGAATCTTGGGGATTTGCAGATTGTCTCTCCGTCTGCTCCGCATGCAAATATTTATGACCCCAGTTTATGGGTTGGGAGGATTTGTATCTTTTATCAGTCCTGGCAAGGTTACATCACACACACGCAATAAAAATATCTTCTCTCACTCGCAACTTTGTCAAAGTGGCAGAGATGTTTAATGCCCGCCCGCGCACTTTGTTGGAGCGTTAATAACAGGGGGTCTCGCCTGTGGACTGCCGAAAGCCGCCAATTGTACGTCCATTGTCAAGTAATGGAACCGCTGTACACGATTGCATAAGAAATTCCGTATTTTCTTTGCAGACATTATGCAAGCCCCATTCGGCGAGCGCTAGGGACGTTTGATGGGAACAAATGCGCTGTTGTTGTTGTTTTTAATTTGAGTGTGCAAGCAGACAGTTTTTGAAGAGAAATTTTGTATTTTCAGCGATAATTAGTGTTCCGAGGGCTTATCTTGTGTTTGCACTCTCCGATTTAATGGCTGTTGGGCGCACATGGGGTTGACTGGGGTAGCTGGCTGCTGTTAGGACTTAAGCCCCCCCCCCCCCCGCGGGCATGCTGTTTAATTAATTGATACTGTCAGTGGGGGAAATTTGTTCAGATTTTCAGCATAACTTATCACAATTTAGACCGGGATGTGACGGAGGCGGAGACGAAGGCGAGGGCGAAATGTTGTGTTTTGTTTGGTTGCGTTTTAGTGGTTATATTCTAAATGGCGCTGTGAGTATAGAGACATCAACGCCAAGGCATGACGTAGATCGAGGCGCATATCGGACAGCTGTCTGACATAAGCAGGCTTGTGGTGACTTTGGTGGTAAATAACTAATGCATTCGGGACTAGAATGGGTGTACAGTTTTAAAAATATTTGAGTACATTGCATGGAAACGAATTGATAAATTTAAAACCACGTACATATACTAAAAATTCAAACATTTTATCCAGCTACTCAGAATTGCCCCTAATCATTTACAGTCGAAAACTGGGCACATTTTAATTTATGTAAGAAACCAATTCTCGCAAACGTTGCTGAGAATCTGGAACGAACATTTCTGTAGACTCCTTAAAGGCGATGACGGCCCAAATCCCGCTGTTAGGCAAAGTGTTATACTCAATTTGGATGAATTCCGTCCCTCCGACTTAGACGAGGTCAAGATGGCAATATCGACAATGAAGTCGAACAAAGCTGCTGGAGCGGATGGACTGTCCGCTGAACTGTTTAAAGCAGCTGGAGATGACCTGGTTGGGCACATGCACCAGCTCGTCTGTAAGATATGGTCGGAGGAAAGCATGCCTGATGAGTGAAATCTCAGCGTCGTCTGTCCGGTCCACAAAAAAGGAGACCACTTCGACTGCGCCAACTATCGAGGGATTAGTGTCCCTAACAACGCGTACAAGATCCTCTCTACCATACTGTGTGTGGGGCCCATGCCACCAACTCACCACCTATTCGTCAATTTTAAGGCCGCATAAGACGGTGTGCATAGAGGCGAACTATACAGCTATTTTTGGCATTCCTACCAAACTCGTCGGATTGTGTAGGATGACGATGGAGAACTCTGGCTGCTCCGTGATGGTCGGGAACGAACTCACCGAGGACTTCAATGTCAAAAAAGGTTTTAGACAAGGCGACGCACTGTCACGTGACTTTATAAACATCATTCTTAAGAAGATCGTACGTAACTCACAAGTCAACACCAGAGGCAATCTTCCAAAAGTCAGTTCAACTGCTAGCTAACGCCAACGACATTGAAGTGAATGATTGACGAACACAGCGAGCCGTCAATTAGGCGTTTGCTGGCATTGAAGCAGAAGCGGCTGAAATAGGTTTGGTGGTTAATGAAGGCAAAACGAAGTCATCAAAGAATGAAGCACAACATCGACGTCTCAGACAGAGCGTCACACCAGGCAGCAGAAACTTCGAGGTAGTCAAGAACTTCCTCTACTTCGGCTTCGCGGTAAATAGGGACAACACTCATTCCTGCCAATCGCTGTTTCTTTGGGCTCAAGAGGCAATTGAGTAATAAAGCCCTCTCTCGAAACCTTGATCATCCCTGTCTTACTTTGTGGCGCGGAAACCTGAACGTTACTAAAAGCGGGTGAGGAAGACCTTAGTTTTTTTTGGAAGAAAAGTTCAGCGTGCGATTTTTGGTCCTGTTTGCGTTGATGGCATCTGGAGGAGAAGATTTAACAACGAACTCTATGGGCTGTACAGCGACATACACCTGGTCAATCAATCTTCCGATACGACGCTTAAGATGGTCAGACCATGTATAATCTATGGACACCACTGCTCCTGACCGAAAAGTCTTCGAATCAGAGCCATTAGGACAACGCAACAGAGGACGCCCTTGACTAAAGTGACGTACACAAGTGGAGAAGGACCTCAACCAACTTGGAGTGCGCAGCTGGAGGCAGCTAGTGAAAGATCGTGCTGGCTGGAAAGGCATGTTGGTTGAAGCCCAGGTCCACCCCGGAATGTAGCGTCACAAGAAGAAGAAGAACGTAACTAGCTGTGATTGCAAAACTAGCGCCTACTGATGAACTAAGCGAGAAGTGATGCTCAAAACCGATGCAGCCAAAAAATACGTGCAGTTGTTCCTTACTTACTCGTGGCGAACTTGACATAAGAATTTCGTGTTAAAAGCACAAGTTTCTAAATCAAAACACAAAATCTACAAACGTACAGTCCCCTTGATTCGAAAATTTGTCACCAAACTGCGTAACGTTGGTTAAGTGGGCAATTTGCACGCTTGCCATCCCCTGCTTGAAAGATTTGAAATGTGGGCAAGATTGGGTGTATCAAACAATTTTTATCCATGTTTTGGATGGGAATTTGTGGAGATTTCTTATGCTTTCGTGTGCCTCCCCAAGTTGTCACCCCACAACGTACGTCAGCGATTGTGTATTAAACAACAAAATCAAGGACTCCAATTTAACACACTATCCATTAAAAATAGCTGCTTCATGTCGATTTTTGGAAACCTTTCAAAGCCACGAAATGACTGCGAGCACCAACCAATTTGTTTTGGTCTAACTTTGGAACTAAGCAACATGGACATTGGCATTTAACGACATGTAGTTCCAGCACGTTGTTTCAACGTGCTCCCCAATCAACGGAAGGAATGGACAATTCAGAGACGGGTTATTTCTGACACAACTGACGTGAGCTGATCTCAATCGTGCACTTCGACCCCAGCAGGCCTTTTTCTTTTGGGATTATCTAATGTTCGCAGTTTTTGCTGTATTTCGCGACAATGTTCTATTACCTTCATGGAGACGTATATAGCTCTACACCCCCATTTAATTTCGTCAAAAACCCGGTACATTCGCTGATGGAACAAAATTCATACACACCCATGGCCCCCCATCTATACATGCCAGTGGTAACTTACGTCCTTCACAACAAAGATAAAGATAAATTCCTTCAACCCACAACCGACAAGTCATCATCATCGCGTCAAAAAGTTCAAGTCAGTAGCAGATAGGGTGTTTCCGTAATTTAAGCCACTCTCGCCCATACAAAGCCGTAGCTATCAGTCCGGCCACTCTCAGAACCTCCCACAAAGAGATAAAAGCCTCATTCGCATTACCGCCGCGGAAAAAAAAAGGCAAAATCGATTCTGACCAAACCCGGGACCTGTCAGCCTGTCAAGCTGTCAATTTGTCAAAAATTCTGAAGAAAAGCCCCCGAAAAACGAGCAAAACACACTTTGACAGATTAAGCAGGTGAGCCAAAGGGGCGGCCCCCTCCACTTTGCTGTTTTACCAAAGTGCTGTATCTCACCTTAACATCACACCACCACTCCCCCAGAGACAGCATGCGCCGGCAAGGATGTGCCCGGGCTGCGTGTGTTGTTTGCCAAACACAATCGGATAAGGGTTGAAGTAAACATCGCCTAAGCATCCGGACTTAACGGATCCAATTAAGATTAGACAAATAGTCGATTATTTTTATGATGACGATTTCTCTCCTCTGCCTCGCCGGTACGTGCGTGCTGGCCACGTTACAGGCCTGAAATGTACACGTGCTGGGTTAGGATTTATCAGGCGGCCCCCTTAAATCTGCAGATTTGTCTTGTTTATCTGCGTGCCCGCTGAGGTTCGTTATCATGCTCATGTGCACCTCAGCGATGTTGTATGGCGGCGGCCGGGAAATATGGCAGGCCGATGGACATTCGGATGGAAAATCGATTTCGATACGAGATTCCACACGATAACGCAACCAACTAGCCGGTCGACCAGCCGGTCAGCACGAGGATTACGCCGATTGTGGTGATTAATTGCCGGCAGCGTGTGTGCGGAAAAGATTATTTAGATCACGGAAAATGCAAATGAATCAATGAAACATGTCCAGTCCACGACGAAGTTATGTCGGTGGGATGCTGCGTTGGTGCGGTGTGTTGGTGTAACCGGTTTGACGCAGATGACCGTTAACGGCTCGTTCCGAACGCATAATCGATTTGTTCTTTATTGCCAAAACTTGGAACAAAAAAAAAAACTCTGAAACTCTGAGAAAATGCAAATTTCCGTGACGGCAAATGAATTAATTACTCGTTTGTCAATGTTGACATTTCTGGCGATTCGCAAAGTGTCCCGAAATGGGAACGGGACCGTTCCATTAGCTGGATGGATACAGCAAAATACACAGGCGCCACCGCTGTTCTAATTTGAAGGAGAATTATTATGCGAGCGATGCGGAGCGGCAGATCGAAAGCAATTTGTTTCGTATTGTTGACGTGTGGATCCTAAGTGGATCGATAAACGCTGGATATTTACACAAATTCAAGGACACTCTATGGAATGGGCGTCAGCGGCTGGCGTTTAATGAGGATGTTGAATCTGCGACAGAGGCCGACTGGATGCCAAAATTCATATTACTGCAGTTGGGAGGGGAAGGAACTGTCTGCCAAGTGGGTTGGATTTAAATTTGACTTTTGCCGAGGGTAAAACGCAAAAGGACTTTCCGAAGGTCTTTTATGTGGATTTTAATGGGTGGAGAATTTCGGTTTATTATTCATTCACTGGATTTAGACATCTGGGTGATGTAGACAGCTAACGAGGCACTGTGCCCCAAGGACTTTAGCAAATTTACATAATTTTCGATACACCTTATGCAAGTGATTCTTGGACTTAAGGTACAGTCGAAAGGCGATGGGTTGGGCGTGACGGTTACTTAAGCTTCGATGTGCTGTTTGACCAATTTAAAATCTTGCAGGATATTAGATGACTGCAGAGTGTTTTTTTTATAGATTTCATGTCTTTGCAGTGTTCGACTCTCATACCTTTTTTGCAAGTGTTCGACAAGCAGAGGCATTTGGCATTCAGTTTCTATTGGCATACCAGTGAGAAAGCTGTACAAAAACTCGCAAATGTCCGATGAATTAGAGAAGGCAGTGGATTTGACTACTTGTCGAAATCAGCCCTTTTGCCTGTATCACGTGACCTATGTGTAAGATAGCAGTTATCCTTTCCGTTTACAATAAAAGGCGCAAGTCAAGAATATTTAAAATATTTAACAGGTGGAGAAAGATTGCTAGTTTTTTGAGTTGACCCTCAAACTGTGGCAAAATGTTCCGAAGTTAGACGACTTAAGCAAGATGCACGTACCAGTAAGCAAAAGGCATGTCCATACGGCCACGGTTCGATCCCTGAACTAGGGCCTTCATATCAAAATTGTTTCACCGCCAACGAAATTCAAGTCTGAAGAATTTTTTCAACTTTGAAATAGGTATTACTGGGACCCCGAAACAGTACACAAATTCAGAATGCTATTTGAACAGATTTTTACTCGTAGGATATATTATTGAGCGATAGGTGACCTTTTGCAATGCGCTGGTAAGCGCTGTTGGATCTAAATTCAGAGGACTTAAACAGTGTCCTTCAACTGGATTCCTGCTTCTCGTAAGCTTCCAAGAATTTCTGCTGATTCTGATTCTGTACATATGCAATCAATATTCCAATGAAGGCGTTATTTCAACACCAGACGAATTTCCAAAATTAGTCTCTTAGATAAAGTCAGCCTTTCAGCGAAGATAGTCTAGTCGTATTTAAATGTGTACTCTTAGTGGTGCACGGGGAATACTGCATCCTGTTGTGCCTGTGCAAAAATAATTTCAAAGTCTGCTCTGCCATTTAGTCTGTCTTGGACGAACGTCCTTCGCATCATCTGCATATTTTTTCACATCTCATCAAAAATGAAAAAAAAACGGAATTTAAATCCAGTTAATGTACAGAGTTTCAATGCCTTCGCACTGTTGCGTTTTGAGTTCGTGTTGGAAAATTAATTTCAGAACCGCCACAAATTCGACATAAGACATTAAATTGTCTTCGGCATCAAGTCATCAATATTGTGATTGAAAAAATTGGTTCATAAAGCTTCTTTGAGTCAAACAGCTACCCAAAGAAGTGGGCTTGCAGAAGAAGCTGTGTTTTTCAGAATTTTGTTTTTTCAGGATTGTTGATTTCTGGATTATGGATTTTGTCCTCCAACTGTGTCTGCATTTATTATACGAAATTACACGGTATACACAGGGTAAGTCAAATACAGGTTTTTTTTTTAAGAAACTAAATTAGTTAAACATTTTCCATGTATTTGGGTTAATTTGTAAAAACAAAAACTTCCATCAACATGCTGCTTCGGCTAACTTTGCAGTTGCTGTCACCTGCAGTGAACAATAATTAACCTGGGGCACCACCACCCCCGTTCTATTGAATGCAAAATATCTCAGCCGTTTTTCAAATAATTGAAAAGAAATAAATTCTTAATTTAACATTTTTTTGACATGTTTAAAATTGTAACAGGGAAACATAAATTTAAAATGTGTCCACGGATCAAACGCCCATAGTTAAGGATATCATTGAAGGGAATTTGGAAGTAGGAAGTAGGAAGAAGGAAGTATTATATCACCTTCAACTGTGATATTGTTGGAGGTGTTTCAAAAAACATAGCTGGTGTGTTTGGAACACAAAAGAGGTCACATCCTACCCAAAAACTGAGAGAGCTTAAGGGCATACTAAAAAGTACGTATCAGAACTGCTTTGAGGATTAGAAAAAAACACTGGCAGAGGGGTATTATATCTGTGATAGACTATTTTAATAGGGGACAAAATAAAAATGGATGAATAAGTAAATATTTTTTTTGAGAAAAATTAAAATTAATTTATTCATTCATTTATTATTTGAAAAAAAAACCGAAATCTGATTCTGCAGGTGTAAGTGGTACAAAATACATATATTTCAACTTAATATTTATTTTGTTTTTTAATATTTCAAAATGGTTGATGCAGTAGAACAGAATGTAAATGAATGTATGAAAATGCGTGCTCTGTTAAGAAAGTTCATCGCGCGCTTCTTGTATTTTATGGCCAGTTCATTTTTGGCTCAATGTGTAAGTAAATAAGCAGAAATATTGAATTTTGGAGTGAATATCAGCCAGAAGCATTGAGCTATTAATGCATCCAGAAAAAGTCACAATTTGGTTTATGGGCTGGTTGCATCATTGGACCGTACTTCTTTAAAGATGATGCGAATCGTAACGTAACTGTGAATTGTGAGCGCTACCGTGAGATGATATCCACCTTTGCACGACATGTGGTTTCAACAAGACGGTGCCACATGCCACACAGCACGCGCAACAATGGACTGATTGAGAGGCGAGTTCGGATGAGCATTTTATTTTACGTTCCGGTCAATTCGCCGCCTAGATCGTGCGATGTAACGCCTTTTGACTATTTTTTGTGGGGCTATGTTAAAGCTCATGTCTATACAGACAAGCCCGCTTCAATTGACTCATTGGAAGACAACATTAAAGCATTTATTCGTCAGATACCGGCCGAAATGTTGGAAAGAGTTGGACTAAGCGGATGGACCATTTGAGGCGCAGTCAAGGTCAAATAAAGATTTCATGCATTTTTCTGAATTTTGTGTTTTTTTTTGAAAAACTTTTAAAAAATCACCCTTTAGTATAATATAGAAGTGTCTAATATTGAAGCTAGAAAGTAGAAATTGCTGTTTTTTACCTATCGTAAGCACTTTCTTGACGAACAGTATGTGACAGAGATTTTCTTTTGGGCTCACTCTATATTTTTCAAGTCCTTGTTGATGGTTTCTGGTTATTATATAGCTCGAAAATGTTGCATTTTTCACGGCACCACCACTTTTGAGTTGCTGATACCACTCAAAGAGTACTAATTGTCCGTAAAAAGCTGTTAAATCTCTCCGTTCAGGGTCGGCAAGAAACTGTAGGTCCCCTCTAATCGGTAAAGAACTGCACGAACAACACGATTAGATGCTGAAGAAGCTTGCCCTAGTTCCTTGTATGATCTAGTGTCGATCAATTAATCAACTGCATGATGTCCAATTGACATCGCTAAGGCGATTGATAGCACGCCTTGGGAAATTGGCGCAACAAGGATTGATCTTGCATGGACTCCCATCAGAAATGAGGAAGTAAGTACAGCTGTAATCAAATAACACTCACTTTTGCCTAATGTCATGACGTCTTTTGTGGCTGAAGGACTAAATTTTGCACATAATCACCGCCTTTACTTAGTTCATTCCATCTGGAATCTTCAAGCAACCTTACTGAAGCCAAACCTTAGGAATGCTTTAAGCAACATCAAACATTCTTTATATTACAATCTTCTTTCAAGTTAATTGCAGTTCGTAACCTATCCATTCTAAGGCATGTGGCAGTCTGTTCATACATACATACAATAGGTATATGTACAAGAAGTTCAATCAAATCAATGTCAAATCAATATTAAAATGGAAGAAAATGACAGCTTTGTGGTCTAGAAAGATGGCATAAACCAAAATTATAATCCCATCAATAAAAATAGATCCCTATTTGTTTCGGAATCCAGAATCAACACAATTGCGCAGTACAATAAGAACTTAACGATATGAGAACAATTTCACACGCTCCACTGCCAGATGTCTGTCGTGGCAAGCATTTATCACTCAGACAAATGAAATCACCCGTTAATTGTGATCCTTTCCTTGTCCGTCTTTCCACCTGGACAACTTTAAAACGCACAAAAAACTACTAAATTGCTTGTATTTCTTGTTAAAAACAACTCGTCATGCGATGAATCATCTCATTGCATCCCGTAGAGGCTCCCTAGGATTTGTGAGTACCTGCCTTGAAACATACCCACACCCATATTTTCACAACTTCTCTCAAATAGACAACAAAAACAACTTCTACCCCCCAAAGAATCAAAGAACAAAAGGGAACCGAAAAACAACAAGAAACTAGGATACTGACCTTTTATGTGCTCCACAAAGCAGTTGTGGCTCTTTTCGGCTCTCTTCTGCTGCTGCGATAGATGTGTATCCTGTATCTGGTTCTGTTTTGAATATTTAATCAAGTTATTGCAGTAGCAGCTACACTGCACCGCACACTCACACATTAAAATGCACTGGAATCCTGTATATGGATTTATATTCTTTTTACTTGTGATTTCGCTTTGTACAGGATAATGAATGAATCATGCACTTGTCTCAGTGAAGAGAGTGAGATGGACGATTAATTACTTTTTTATTTTTTTCTTTCTTCAGAACACATCACACCGGGGATTGTACCGGTCCAGAGCGCTATCACAAATTCGCGCACACACACACTCTCGCACACGCATTCACTGTCAGGCGCGCACTTCTTGACGATGTACTTCTCCTTTCGACTGCTTATCTATTTTTTTTACGTTCTGGTTTATTCCTTGTTTTGTTTTTTTCTTATATCTCCGCGTATACAAACCGGAGAGGCAGGTTCTGAAAGAGGAGGCTGGAATTTTCTTGTTTCACTCTGTGCGATCCAACACGGCGACGGCGGCGGTCTTGTGGATTCTACTACGCTGCAGCATCCTTTTCCCAACTAGAGAAACTCGACACAAAAAGCAATAACCGATTGGATGACGACGACGACGACGACGACGTCCACGGGCGAGAAACGAAACGAAACGAACAAAGAATCCCCAGAGAGTACAGGATTTCCACTTGTCGTCGTGTCGTTCTGAATACACACACGCACACACTCACAGTGTAAGGACCAAAAGGCGAAGGCGACAGCGACGATGAATACACTACTTCACTTCACACACTGCGCAGGAAAAGTGAACACAAGCAAAGGGAAGAAAAAAAAACACAATTCGCGAAAAAGGATGTCCCCGTTGTGTTGAGAAGTGGGGGAGGGTGGCGAAAGATGATCCTAAAACACCAACAATCAATTTTAAACTTTTTCTTTTATCTCTGTTCGTCTTATTCTCCGGGGGAGAGCGGTGGTAAATCTTTGCACAGAAACCGAACGAAAAATGTGGCTGAGAGGATGGAAGCACCGCCAACAACAACAGAAAAACCGGTTTTGAGTATCACAAAATACAAATTCTTTCCTCTCCCTGGACGCGGTAGACGACAGCAGCACTTTCTCAGTATCTCAACACCAACACACTCTTGCCTTCCAGTGCTTATCGGTGGGACTCCGCTTTTTGATTTTTCTTCTTCTTTATTTTCCGAAAAGAAAAAAACAAATCAACCACACAGCACCGTCAAAAAGCAAACCAACAGCACTCCTCGTCGTCCCGCAGCGACTCTCAAGTGCGCCGCTCTCTTCTTCAAACCTCCGCCGCGAGTCCGGCCGGAGTCGAAGTCTCGGATTAAAACGGAGAATAAGCACAAAACGACACGAAAAAAAAATCTCCGTCGTCTCTCACTTGGGATTAAATTCAAACGAAGCCAGAATTACAAAAATCCCTAGCAATGGAATGTAACGCGAAATTTAATCGGTTTTTTATGTTTCGGTGTGTTTGTCGAGGCACTTTATGCGGAAAATTTCCTTCCTTAACACCGCACACTCAACCCTTATCCGAGGGTGGCTGGGCAACTGGTTCTTCCCACACTAGTCGGCGGTGGGGGGGTGGTAGGGTGGTTCGCCTTCCCACCAGTTTTCACTTGGATTTCAAAATGAGATTGAGCAAAAAAAAGAAACAAATGTGTACTTGCACAGCACTAGCGACTAAAACACCACACGCAACGACGTCTTGTACTCAACTGTGGGAACGAACCACCGACCAATTCGTGTCTACCTCCGGCAAGTGGTGTTCGTTTCGTTCCCCGTGCAGAGTGGGTGGCTTCGTTAAGAAGAGAAAATTTCCCGTCGCTCTTTGGCGATGTGGTGGACCACAACTTCGTTCCGTGCTGTGTGATTCCGATTAGATTAGCAGCACCTAGCGCGGGGAAATTCTTATCGGCTCTTTGCTAATCGGGCTTATCGGCGGATGATTCGAATAAAAATTCCGAAAATTCTGAACGAATCGCGATAAGATTTCTGGTCACGATTGGGGATACCTCTTGCCAGCATGGATGGTGGCTAAGGAAACGCAAAAAAAAATTCTTCGCACATGCGCTTGATATTTGCCGAATTCGCCGAACCCCAAAGTAACCACCGTTCGACGGAAGATGGATTGTTTATCTAAGGGACTGGCAAGCGTTCCAATCCGCGAATATTCCACTTGACCATTTCGTTGAGTTGTTATGTTGTTGCTTCTTGTAGGAGAAGCACTTGCTTGCGGGTACTTATCTGTAGGAAGCGAGAGAAGATAACAACAATCCGACTTTCTCTTTGGTGGCAGAGGCAATGATTTCTCTCAGTTGCATTGAAAGACTGAGAGAGCTAGAAAAGAGAGAGCGTTTGTCAAACGAACCTGCTCGATTTGATTGGGTGTAGACTGATAAAGTTAGTATGAGCGCATAGGGTGACGTTTGATTTGTTTTCAAAAATGAACTTTGGTGAGAAAAGTGAACGATTTTCGAAATTAGACATTTTATCTATTGTCTGAGAGAAGTTTCTACGTGCATTTAAAATATATATTTCGTTAAAATTCTAACAAGGCAAGCTAACAATATTACACATAACTTACAAACTGTAATGTGAAATTTTAAGGAAAATATTCATCCCCCTAATGGGAACATTCTCCAAGAAATATTTACTTCACCAATTTTCCTGGTAGACGCACTAGTATTCGCACACTAGTTCGTTTATCTACAGATATAGTTTCAAACACTTAATTACAATGTTATTTCTGTCAGCGGGGTATAGGCCGGAGCACGACGAGGTAACGTCGTTGATCGCACTCAACATGACTAGCTTCCAACACGATCCTAGCCCGTGCACAGGTCAAGTTGACAACAATATACACGGTTTTCATTAAATGTGAGGTCTGCTGTTAGAGTTACACGTAAGTTTGTGACTGAAGTCGGTAGAGGATTATGGTAAATTGTTTTTTGTGTAAATAAATGCGACGGTTCGCAAAATGTACATACTATTATAGAAATATATGTAACGGTTTCTTAGAGGTTTGGAACTTTGAGTTGGCAACACTATGTTAACTGGCTGTCATTTTGTCAGCTGTTCAGTGATTTGTTTTTTTTTTTTTTTTTGTCGTATTATTATTAAATTAATTTTAAAGTGATAGCTTAATTCTAGAAAAAAAATTAAAACTAGGTTCCTTAATCTTAACAATAGTTCTTAAATCTGACTTACTAACAGGTGGAGTTGCCTGTCCACTGTTCGGCGTACGAAATGGAAGATGATAGGCTATCCGTTCATATCCTGTATCAACCTTTTGGAGTCTAAATAGAAAAAAGCTTCAGGGACTATAAAGCCGTTTAGGCGCACCTTTTCATGGTAATGTTAGGGTAATAAGCCCCGAAGATCAGACTATTGCAATGTGCCTTCGATTCAGTTTAATAATAAAATTATCTATCCTGATTAGGTTTGCCTCGTTGTACAAGACCTCATTGGGATAAAATTTCTTGTGATTGGATTCAGGTGTACGATACAACCGGAGGCAGGCCCGAAGACAGACCTCTCGAACACCCTAATCTTTTCCACCTGGGAAGGACTAGAGTTGAACCCCACCGGACAACCGTAGGTCATAATTGGCCGGATAAGGGCCATGTATCAGTTCACCTTCATCCTGGCATCAAGTTGCCTACTGTAAAATAGCCAACTTGCCGCAGGAATGTCTTTCTGAGCTCTTGTCAGAGCTGTAGCTACATGCTTACCGCAGTACGTATACTGGTCCAACCAGATGCCAAAATATCTTACTACATTTTTCACAGCAAACGGCTGACCCTGTGGGTCAACTATGCCGAACTTGCTCCAGTTTTTTTGTTTGTCGTGTGCCTGAGGCCCTGGAGTTCTAAAGAGAATAGTTGCGCACTTCTGGAAGTTGATTTTCAACTTCCAGTCGTCGCAAAATCGCCGAATTTTGTCGAAGTCACGCTGCACTGTTCATTACTTCGACTTTCGGGCCTGATCTGTACGCTAGGAGATCATCGGCATACGCTATTAAGTGCGGCATGGAACCTATAAGATCACTAGTGAATATAGCGAACAAAATCGGCGAACCAACCGCTCCTTGTTGCAACCCATTTTTTATGTCAAATACTGTGGTTGAAGTTACATTGCCAATTTTAATAACAAACTTCCTACCTGTAATCATATCATAGATCATAAACAGCAGTGTTTTACCTGTACCGAGTCGGACTAACTTGAAAAAAAGATCTTCGAACCCGACGGTGTCAAACGCCTTTTCCATGTCTATTAGCCATGCGCCTGTGCATTGACTTTTATTCTTATTCCATTGAATGTCGGAGACCAGTTTGGCCGCGGCATGTGTGGCTTCATGCCCCGCCCTAAAGCCTAATTGGTTGTCCGGTATAATTTGTTTTTCCTCGACCCATTCTTTCAGGGCTCTAATGACTATCTTCCCAAAAACCTTGCTAATGCACGGAAGACGACTTATAGAACGGAGATTTGTCGGGATGGAGGTATCTTAGTCCCGTTTCGGAATGGGCTGTACCACTGTTTTCCAATGCTCCGGGTGAATTATTTTAAGTTTCGCTTGTCCTTTTAAAATTAACAGACTTTTTAAAATTATGCAAGTTTGGCCCAAACAGAATTGCTGTTGATCCGAATTTTCAAAAACGAATTTTGCTTATCGATGAAGCTCAATTTAACGCAAAAAACAAAAACTGTCGTATTTGGAGTGATGTAAATCCTCAAAAGCATGTTGATACACTGTTTTATCCACAAAAACTTACTGTTTGGTCTGCTTTAAGAGTTGTTGGAGTAATTGGTCCGTACTTCTTTAAAAACGCTGCTGACCAGTCTATGGTAAATCTATGGTCAACGCAGTTTCTGACTTTTTCTCATCCACAATGTGCAAGGGTTTTGGTTCTAACAAGACGGCGCAACATGTCACACAGCTCGTGCATTAATTGATTTATTGAATGTAACGCTTGGTAACCCTTAAGTTTCACGCTGCGAACCCGTGAATTGGCCTCAAAGACAGTGCGATTTTATGCCGCTTGACTGTCTTGTGGGAATATATGAAGTCGCTAGTCTGCGCCGATAAGACCGTCACGATTGACCATTTGAATGACAACATTTGCAGCGTCATCGCCCATATATTTACAGCCGGCCAGCCGTATTTCTGTGTCCTTGTCCAACTTCTTTTCCAAATCCTTCTCCAAGTCTTTGTCTAAGTCTTGCACAAAGTCCAAGATAAAGACTTTTACAAAGAATTGAAAAAAGGGTGAAGCTGCTCTTGGTTGCTTCGAGAGGAAAATTCTTCACGAGGTTTTCGATCCCGTCTGCATTGATGGAAAGTGGAGGAGAAGATATAATGACGAACTATTCGGGCAGTTCAGCGACATCGACCAGAAGAGTGAAGATTCAACGATAGAGATGTCTAAGTCATGTAGAGCGGATGGAAACCAATGCTTCGGCTGTTACGAAAACAGCGATCTCAAATATAAAAGAGTGCCTGGGAATTGCCGGTCTTAAACTTGCGACAATGCTTCAGCAAACACGTAAAGTATGTCAGTAAGAAGGCATCACTTTTACAAGAAGCACTCTCTCGACTGCTTTCAAATTTTGATTGACTCGGTAATGCACGCAGAATCGCGCTTTCACTAGTAGTCAGTTCAGCTCTCCTGTATACAGCTCCGATTTGAGCTAAAGCTTTCAGGACGACCGAAATGGACTCTGTGTAATACGAACTACCAGTGATTTTAGAACCATTTCTGATGAGGCGGCGTTCTTCATAGCGGGAATGCTATCCAGAGACATTCTTGCAGATGAGCTTAAGGACCGGCACCAAGTCAAACTTATAAAAGAAGAAGAACTAGCAGCATCCATAGCAATGTGGCAAACCAGATGGGACGCCTCCACAAAGGTCATCGTCATCCCTGTCATCGAAACCTGGATATGATGAGATCTCCAGGGGATTACAACTACCAACTCTTGCAGTTCCTGTCTGAATACGGCGGTTACCGAAAATATCTGCACAGGTTTGGGCACGACAACTTGCCGCTGTGCCCCCACAATGCACAAAATCGGAGGAGAACATAGAGCGTGCAGCCGCTTTCTCCAGGAGAGGCAGTTGATGATAAGATCTTTTCGAGCACATGCTCATTTATTGTGAAGCCTTATTTAAAACTAAGACAGGCTGAAGCAGAAAGGGTATCCCTTCAGGGCAGATCGTAAGTCGCTAACCAACCCCCCGAAGTTGATTGATCGATTATCTCGGGTTGCTAATCGTGCATGCTCGCAGCTCGGGTTGTTAGTATCTTCGGAAGATTACCACATCCATTAGGACATCAAAAACAAAACAGGAGCAGATAAAATTAACAGTTTCGCCATGTTCTAGTAGTTCATAATTAGCAATTACCATCCAACCCAAGCAGGTACTGAACAAAACCCTAATTGACGTCAGTTCAGGCTTTGAAGTCCTTTGTGATTGGTCACTGGCCTTAAACCGTGATCCATTGTGTTCTAAGTTCTTTTGCTGAATCCTTGCTCCCAATGAGCCGCTTTAAAAATCATTCTATTTCGGTGCAGCGGTTGTAGCAGCGACTCACTGACGTTTATTCGGTATTCTTTGAGTAACCTGCTTGTCTAAGATGATTTGAATCTGTCAAACAGAAGCATGTTTAGTGCCTTCGCTATCTCCTCACAGCGTTCCTGTCATCTTGTTCCATCAGTTGCAAATTTTCATAGATGTTTTCATTAACAGGCCTTTGAGTGCAAGGTGCATCGTTTTACACGCAATTTTCAGAAAGGAACATCTACTGAACTGGCTTACAGTATTCTCACCGTAAGCTGCAGACATTTTCAAGATGTTTCCGCAGCTTTTCTTACTTCCGCTCCGTAAAAAGCATAATCATTGCGCATTTCTTCAGATATTTCATTCATTTTTAAGTCGGTATAACTTTCAACACGAGCAACGAATTATACTGCTCCCTTCACAAAAAATGTAGGCTGACATACCACCTTCTAAGCATGTGGTCGTATAATACAATCAGAATAGAGTTTCCAGACATATGCACCCGAACACCGTCTAGTGTCAAAAAGCGGTGGACTCATTGAAAAACCGAACTTTTACATTTTCCTGAATTTAATTTGTTTCACTAGAAGAAACCTAATGAGTTCCCCACGGCGTCCTATTTACGAAGACTTTTGTCACCAAGTGTACATCAAATATCCCCCATATTGTTTCTTTGAACAGTAAGAAATTCCAAAATCATACGTTCCGAAAATTTTGGCGCACCCTGTAGCATTGTCATCACATCCGGCTTTCGCTTCATAATTACGGCGCTTCTTGCTCTTATTCCACAAAAGCCTTATGCACAAAAAATGAGTAGATCCTAAAATGAAAAGAAGAGTTATCAGGTCAAGGTTCTGGTCAAAGAAGCACGAAGAATAAATTTCACTCTGAGCAAACCTGGTCATACTCCGAAAAATGAATTAAGTAGCCCTCGTTCTGAGTTCTCCTGCGCCGTTAGCAAACAACCTCAACTCAGGAGCATAATGTAAACGTTGATTAACGACAAAGCGTCATTGTATCTGAAAGTTTTTCGCATGAATAGCAGTAAATGCATCAGAAGTACACGAACGTAGCTCAAAGGGCGATCTAAAAATCCATCCACACGGAAACTGTTTATTCAAGCAACCGATTCTCGCATCTGTGTGGAAGAGAAAAAAGGGGACCACCACCAAGAAGATGCTCTGCATTTGAAAATCACCTTATCCACCCACACTGCATCTGTGCACCATGCCAGTGGGGTTACAGCCGGGAAAACGAGTTTTCAGGGAATACGAAAAACTTTATGACCCAGAACTTGTTGTCCTCTATGCCGGTTGCATTTTATCCTCATACAAGCAGAAGCCTATGTGTGGTGCAGGCAATTTCGCACATGACCAGACCCAGCCAACAACACGCCCCGGAGTGCACTGACATCCTTAGCGACAGGAAAGTGGAGCGCACCACGAATCCCACTGCAGATACGGTATCAGCACATAAGTAACTTGCGAAAGATGCATCGAAGCCGGTAGTAGCTCTGCGTTCTTGTTCTTGGAGTCATCACATGCTGCTTAGGCGGGGATTATCCGAGTCCTTTTTTTGTACCCACTGCCTTCAATTCTGCAAATTATGCAGACTCAGGGACTCAGCAGTACGGTTGTTGTTGCTGCGAGATATGAGTGAAGCTATCCTCGTTTCTATTTAGAAGGAGGCACAGTCGACTGCATTCAGGGATGCTGCAGTGGGAGGTGCTTCAGTGAATGGTTATGGCTGAGTCTGCGGTCTACTGACCCCCTTTGAAAAGAGGGAAATAACAAAATCGTGTTCTGATGGTGGTCTGAGTGCACTACGCTCGATTAATCCCCACCCACGGGTCAGCGGGAACATGCCGGAAGTGTATCCTTTTCAGTGTGGCCGTCCCAAGGATATGGTCGTGTAATGTCTAGTTAGCATTCAAATGAGTGGAGTCCGTTTGGTGATAATGGTTCACTGTGGGAGGCGGTGGGGAGTGGACCTCGTGATAGCTCACCGTTGACCGATGGATTATGGAGTACCTGGGGTTGGGACTAGAGCCGCTTCAGTTTTCACGACCGAGTTATCCAGCGAAGTGGGTGGCAATTTTCAACCGAACACTCAACAAAGTGGGATGTGATGAAGACTAATGGACAGCGGAGTTTGTGGAACTCGAATTCGGATCTCATAATGAATTATTTGGATGAAGAGCACTTGGACGGCGTCGTTTTTCACTTGAAAGGGGATTTGTGAGAGAGAATTTTAATGACTCTCGAATGAGTCCGAAATGACAGATAATGAGCGGCCATCTGTCTGGATTATGGGACTCATAAGGATGGATCAGGGAATGTTTACTCATGACAAACGGGTTGTGGATGTTGATCTGTCCACAGAGATGAACTTTCCCATTCTAGCCGGAGGGTATGTGTTTCCCCTGCTGTAAATCAGAGGTGCTTACGCAAAATGCTGTGATTCCCATTTGCAACTGGATCACAAATCTGTCTGCATCTGCCAATCATAGCAATCTTCGGATGTGTATCTTCTTCTTCGTGCCACCTACCGGTAGCCAATTCAAATGCAAACAAACAGTTCATCCGAGAAGTGCTGCAGAGCCTCTGTTATCCGCGCCTTCTGGTCCATTGTTGTTTGTTGCAGTTGCGGGACTACTGCAGTACAGCGACCATAACGAAGGGAATAATTAATAATTTCCTCAACGACGATCCAGATTCGTATCTAAGCCTTTTCGCAACATGCCAGACTCCAGCCTAGAGGGACTTTCACTGTTCCCCACGAGCAGAGCATACCAGCACCAGCAGAGCAGCAGCAGCGACTCACGTGGATGATGGATTTAGCTTCGCGCAAAAACAAGCTTCAGCACCAGGCGCAGTAGCGTAACTCATTGTCTGGCAAATGCATGAGGTGCCGGGAGACGGATTGTTTATTGGAGAACAGCGGCTCATTAGGAGAGCATCGTGCCGAGCTGCCTCCTCGTCTCCGCCATGCGACACGGTCAATTGACTTGTATTCAAGGAAGACGAAGAGCCTAAGCGCTCGGATACATATCAGTGGTGTGCGGTGCGGTAAATTCTTCCCGTGGCATACAGCACTTTCGCTCGAAGTAAGGAAACTGCGGAGGCAACAAGCTTCATCAACATACTGCTGTGACGCCGTGCCGCAACCGTCACTGATGGTGGCTCGCATTCCTCACGTAACTCTCGCTACCGCCGCCAACGCCGTCTGTCACCTAGCCACTTGCGGATCCATTGAAACGAAATGGAAGGGAATTCGAAAAGAGTCAGACGGCCACTGATCCGACGACCTGTCCGATCCATAAGGGGTGCGAATTAATAATTCATAAGTGGACGTGCGATTTGGCTGTGATTGCGTTCCCGTTTTGGGAAATACGCGCAGTCTACGCGGCCGGTCTGCTTCTTTCACTCGGTGGATCTGAACGGGTTAAGTGGATTAATTGCGAGGGAGAGTGTGTCTTTGACGTGGATATCTGTGGCGATGCAAGCGCGCCAAATGACACCTATACACAGATGGATGGGGGATCATTTTTTTCTTTGGAGTGTACGTGCATCCAAATAGGATTTGTGACCATTTTTGCGCACGACCTGCTGAGCTTGATAAATGTCAGAAACGTTTAAGGAGATGTGACAGAGCGGATCATCGCCAAGTGGATGCCATGAATCATGATACCATTGCGTGTGTCGTTATGATTGATGTAACTGACAGCTAATCAGGGGGATGACGCTTTATTTGAAAAACAAATTGATTGTGAGGGTGCAGTTGTAAGATGCAAAGGTTTTGAAGGAAAAGGTTTGGTAACAAATTGTCAGCTGAAGGCTTTGAACTGTTATTCCTTTGGTAAAACGAAGCACATCTGACAATACAAGAGTTTGTGTGAAAGTTGACATCTTAAGCCTATTCTTTTATTAGATTTTCTTACAGAAAATTTAAAACATTCAATAACATCAGCACATATTACTTTTCTATTTTAGAAAAGCACCTCTTTCGAGGTGCTAACACTCAAAGATTATCAATTGTCTTTGAAAAGCTTGTCAAATCTCGCCGTTCGGAGTCAGCAAAAAACTGTAGGTTCCTTCTTCTCGTGAGAGAACAGTAGGCCCTGGTCCCTTGTGGGATGTAGTGCCACTCAATTATTGCTCATTATGAATCACCCAGCGCGACTACTTTATTCAAATTTATGGAAAGAGTTAGTAAAACTGATACATATGCGGCAAATAACTCTGGTCCTCGTCAGAATGTGACTACTGTTTCTGAGAGTGTAGGACTCAATTCAGTTCAACTCAGTTCATCATTGATCTCAACAGCTGAACAATGCTCGCACTAGCCTGAGGAGAATTTTGCACAATGATCTCTGGTTCCCTACAAGATTCAATTGCTGTGTCGAGTCATATTGGGTCTTCTTCACAAAGTTGTTTTAACAATATTGACTAAAGCTTTCACATTTTGGAATTGACCACAAAATAAAGCTGTGAAGGGCCTTGGAAGGTATGAAACTTTTTATGGAAGGGCGTAACCCAAGAGGAGGCAAATGAGCTCTACACTTAAATGAAGCTTACCTGAGAATATTGTTGGAAAAAATAACACGGGGATCTGCAGGCAATGAGGCCAGGATAAAGGACCAATGGAACATCTTCCAACAGTCTGTCCGAGCATTGTGTTAGCCAGACTCAAAGCAATGAATAAAATAACACAAAAAAAGTTTCTAGACATACCACCACAGTTCGTTGGAAGATACTAATCGAAGCAGCAACTAAGCTCTAGAAGGAGGTGCAAACGATATCCTTGATCGCAGTACTAGTAGTATTAAGTGATGCACCGCATGCCTGTATAACCTAATAACATAACTGTAGGAACGACATGAAGGTTAACTACCACTCCCTAGTTGTATATTTCAAGGATAAGAAAGATGAAGAGGAGAGAAGCACCTTCGCCTACCTAACGCTGTCAAGAAGCCATCAAAGAAGCTGCCGCTGATGTGCTGGGTTTCACGCCACCACCCAGAAGGAACCCATGGTTTGACGACGAGTGCAGGCAGACACATGCAGCTAAACAGGAGGCCTCCCAGGCAACGCTGCATCGAACAACGAGAGCTGTTCGTGAGCTCTACGAACAGAAGAGAAGGGAAGAGAATCGGCTTCTCAGAAGAAAAGAGAGAGCATGAGAAGCGCACGGTCGAAGAGATGGAGAGGTGTTATGGCAGGAATGAATTCCGAAAGTTTTACCGAAAGGTGAAACAGCTATCCGGTGGATATAGGGTTCGGACCGAAGCCTGTCGCGACCAAAACGGAGATCTAGTAGTATAGTCGCAATCGATGCTGAGAATCTGGAAAGATCATTTCTGCAGGCCTTTGAACGGCGATGAGGGCCCAAATCCCGCTGTAAGGCAGAATGTTCCTCTCAATTTGGACGATGATTGGCAAGAATTCCGTCCCCCCGACTTAGATGAGGTCAAGATAGCAATATCAACAATGAAGTCGAACAAAGCTGCTGGAACGGATGGACTATCCGCAGAACTGTTTAAAGCAGCTGGAGATGACCTCGTTGGGCGCATGCACCAACTCATCTGTAAGATATGGATCGAGACTCATCACCTATTCGTTGATTTTAACGCCGCATATGATAGTGTGCATAGAGACAGATAGTTTTGGCATTCCTACCAAACTCGTCATATTGTGTAGGATGACGATGGAGAACTCTGGCTGCTCTGTCAAGGTCGGGAACGAACTCAGCGAGACTGTGACTTCTTTAACATCATCCTTGAGAACTAAAACGAATCATAGCAATGGGCGTCGGCAATTTAAGAAGGATCATTAAACTTTCAGGCGACTTATTTATATCTAAGCCTCTCTCTTTTCTGACAAAATTGACACGATTTTGTTTATTCCTCTCCCTACTCAAATTTATCAATTCACAAATCCATACTCTTTAAAAAACAAACATTAAATCCCAACGCTTCATTGAGTTTATTATGCATTCAACCGTCTATGCATTTTGACGCTCAATTTGACTTTATATTGCTACCATTTCGCACTCGATACACTTTGCTAGATAAATCGTCCATCAAATAGGCAGAGGGTTATGTGCTCATAAGGAACGGCAATATTTCCATGGGCAACAATTGTCAATAAAAAAAGTCAGATTTCACCATTTGGCGGGGTACTTGCTCATACGTGATGTTACCACGATAATGACTAAATCTGACTCAAGACTGTTTCAGATTTAATTTCAATTTAGAATTCTTTATGGTGTTCTGCATGTTTGCATTGGGGGTGATAATGCTAGTGGTGCACTCACGATGATCTTTCGCACTTACCTTTGGGTTTCTCTGAGGTAACTTGGCTTATTGTCTCAATGCGAGAGGAGGGCGGCTAAGTATATATTTCGTTTCCATGGTGAATGGGTGAAATTTTCAATAAAATACTACATTCTACGCAGCTAGTGAGTCAATACCAAAATGTCTGCGTCTCCGTCAACCACAATCGACTAGTGGTTCACTCATTTGTCATTCAATTTAGTCACTTGCAAACGTTGTTCGCCTGGGTCATAGATTCTATTATGTTATCTCAGGACGTTGCCTCCAAGACTGTGGTCATTACTCAGTGCAAAATATCTGCAAGACATTTTTATCTCATTGCGCGCACTTTCGAGGGCACCAAGCAGAATCTACATAGGATTGTGCAACAAACCCCAGGAACTCACAAAGTCCCCTCTTTTCATGTACTGCTTCAATCTAAAAATAAATAAGTCAATCCCGCTGGCAAAACTAACGCACAACGTCAAGCCTTTAGATAAGCCGGGTATTTTTATTACAAGCTGACTTCACTGCATAGATGCAGACAGGCAGTCGGGAAATGCCATATTGGGCTGCGGATGTGACGGAGGGAGCATTGCGTGCACTTTTATATATTATTTTATATGAAAGCGAAGTAAGTTTATCCAGTGAATGCATAATTTCTCCATTTTCATATCTAGATAGAGTGGAAAAGGTATCCGTTGAGAATGCGAAGCACCGCCATGAAGAGAAGTCAGTAGTTGCTTGGATGGCTTTCAAATTGGTGCGTGAATTTCGCTTATTTATTTAAACTTATAACATTCAGCCACTCATTGTCAACGAAACTCAAAATATATTAAATTTCGCGTCGTTCCTTGGTGCCTTAAGTTATCTACAGCTACGAATGTTGCCACGATCGTCCTGCTTTTAGGGCTTCTGCTTCAACTAGTCGCCTCCACATGTTAGATGGTCTACCGCCTTTGCGAGTTGCTTGTGAATTCAAATCTAGAGCTCCTTTTGTAATGTCGTCATGGGGCTATACAGATTGAATGCCCATCGACCTCTATTTCTGCTTGCGGATTTCCAAGAAAACAGGTACCCGTTCTGTCGACTCCTACAAATCGGTGTTTAGGACGATGTGGGGCTAAAAAACGCACATAGTCTTTCGGAGATTGATGCAGAGTTTGTGTTCCACGCTTCGCAACCATACAGGCTACACTACTGACTTCACGTTCGATTCAAAGATTTGCAGCTTGGTGCGTTAGGATATGCGAAATGATCTCCACACTTCGTCTAGCATGCCACAGGTGACTCGATCCCTTGATATTTGGTTCCGCATATTAATTTCTAAGCCGCATCTGTAAGATCTTTTTCATTCGAGCAAAGGTTAGAGAAAGCAATGCCGAGGCAGCTTAGACAGTTGAACTTCATTTCACAGTGCAGTACTCACATACATTACATCATCATCAGGAATGTGCACCAACTTAACTGATACGCTTCTCGGAATCAATGCTATCAGCAACGATACGTCCATTGACGCTTCCAAGAAAGCTGAAGCTGAATAGGCAAATGATTTGGAACTAAAATACTTTTTAATGGAATGTAATATAAATTTTAAGCAGTTCTTAATTCTAACTAAGCCAAGCTGAAATACGTCACTCTTTTGTGACACCAATTCTTCTTCAGTCCCATCGGAACATCCTTGTAATTAGCCATTATTACCAAGCTACATGGCTTATCTCATTGCCAGGTCATAATAACGTGTGATCCATGCCAAAAAGCAAAACCCAATGTCTAAACCAAACGCAGGTTACATCGTTTTCTACAGGAACCTAGCGTTTCACATATGTCACGTCACCTTCATCGATAGATTTTCAGACACCTAGAAGCGTTTCCTATACCGGAAACTATACGTAACTAGATCATTACTATTTGAATGGATTGCATGGTGCGTGTACCACTAATAACTACAACAGATCTTAGAAGGCAGTTCGAACGCAACGTTTTCAGAGAGCTGACGCGTTGTCTGGTAAGAAAACATCTTCGAACTACGTCTTACCACCCGAAATGCGGTGCTATGGCATCGTGCGCGAAAGACAGTGATACGTTGTAACAGAACTGAGGACTGGCGTAGTGCTTTTGTTCCCCATCTTATTGGGATTAAGATCAACTTCTAAAGAGAACAGAGACAAATGCTATTCTTTTGGGTTCTTTGACAATTTTTTTAAAGTCAAACGGTGTGGCGTAGTGGATAAGTGCGTCGACCCACACGCAGAAGGTCTAGGTTCGATTCCCGGACGGGAAACCTCTCATTTTTTCACGGCACCACCACTTTCGAGTTGCTAACAACACTCAAAGAGTACTAATTGTTTGGAAAAGCTTCTCAAGTCTCGACGTTCAGAGTCGGAAAAAAACTGTAGGTCCCTTCTACTCGTGAGAGAACAGTAGCACGCACAACACGAGTAGTTGTTGTAGAAGCTAGGCCCTGGTACCTTGTGGGCTGTAGTGCTACTCAATTATAATTATTAAATGTTTCACGAGCAAAGAAATTTCGTCAAGGAGTTAAGGTGAGACAAAGTGAAAATGTCCAATACTAGAATCCGGAGAAACCAGACATTGTAATCAAGCTTAGCAACAGCATCTTAAGTTGTTATTCGGAACGATACTGCCGGAGGGTCATTAGTGCAACCGTATGATGAACCTTTTGATTTACTTGAGTGGACGGACAAATACTTCAAAGTAAAACTTTACCAACGGTTGGATTGTTTGAGGGCAATATTTTTACCAAAAGAGTGGGAAGCGAAACAGAGAACTGTGAAAGAATTTAGAAATGATGGTGTGACACAACAACGGCACACCTATACACCACGATCAGAAAGGAAAGTCACAATTTATGAGAAAGTATAACATGTTCTGTAGGAACGTAGTAACCGAATTATTTCACACGTAAAGCCCTATGGCGAGGGGGAAGGGGGTGTTGTTACCTCAAGGCACGACTTAAGGCAATAGTGTTCGAACTAATGGAAGAGAGTCCTGAAGTTGTCAGAGGAATGCTAGCAAAGGCGGATTTAGCCAAAAAGTGGGAAGCCATTTCAGTAAGTGGCAAAGAGTAAGTGCTACTTATATACTTTGACCGCATTCTATTCATTATCATTTTTAAAAATCGTTCTAGGTTTGGATTGACCAAAAAAACTAAAATGACGACTAAACTAACGGACAACAAGATTGAAATGAATTTGACTGGCGGAGCGCATGCAATAATGTAATCCAATTGACAGACACAGAAGAATTTTTCTACGAGTGTTGATCCTTCGGGGGTTGAACTTGGGTTGAAATTACCAATGGTATCTGCTGAAGGCCAGAATACCTAAGTAGGGGACGCGGTATATTTCAAAATAGTTCAGTCCTCGCAGCAGTTAAGTCAGCAAAAAAGTTCACAGAAAGAGAAAAACGAAATAAAAAGACTCACACATTCGAAATTCCACATTTTTTCAAAAAAGTATAGTTTTTGCCTACGTTCTTCTTCCTGGGAGTATTGAAATTTAATCTATTTTGGACAAATATGAGACTCCAATACCTCTAGTAATTTAGTTAAAACGACTAACACCATTGGTTGGGCCATGCCAATAATAAAGTCATTTCCAACGCCCAATTGGTAAATTCCTAGAGCAAAGAATTTTAAAACCGCTGCAAGTTTTAGTACATTTGGAACGGAATTCTGACATTTGATTGATATAAGATAATCCTCGATATTGTGCAATACCTCAACTAAGGCTTGTTTGGAAAGTCTAAAGTTCTGAATGAATCTGCAAACGTTTTTTACTAGCCAAAGATTCAAAATAAAAGGTGAATTTGTTATATGTGTTCTTCCAATTCCATTGGGCTTGAAGAAGCTCGTCGATTTGCTGATTTGCGGACTTGCTTTGGCTTCATCATAACTTCCTCCAAAAAAACAGTTCTATCGAAGTCACTATTTTGCTTTAAAAAAACCCGAATAAGTTTGTTTCAATCAAAAATTTGTGCTTGAAAATGAAAAAATGGATGTATATGTTTTTTGTTGATATACATACTACTGAGTCAATCAAAAAAAAAAAACCATTCACATAAATAATAAAATTTAATAAAATTCAATGTCGAAAAAAATAATACGAATTAATTGAATTTGTTGATATATATCAACTATCAAGTCGATAGTTGCTAGTCATAATAGGGTTGTTAATATCCGCAAGCTCTTTGAGGTAGCTAAGATGTACAAAATGTATTTACCAGTCCTACAGAAGAAACACAAACAAGAGGCCGAAATGCATACATTTTAGATTGGCTTAGATTACTCGAAAATAAAAATAAATTTTAAAATAAATATTTCCTTAAAATTAAAATAGTTATCTCCTATATTACAACTTTTTTGTTTACATGACTTCATTTCCATATTTTCGAAATACAGCATACGTGCTGCAAACTCCCACATTATATGCAAATCCGGTCTTTGCATACGATCCCACTGGAGTCGATCTAAGAGTCGCAGCATCTTATCGGCCTGAAGCCTCGGGATGCCAGATATGTGCCCCTGGGGAATTTTCATTTTCCAAGAAATTACCCGCAATGTGACAGATTGCATTTGTTTCGAATACCAAATGTGGTTGGCGGACCTATGATACACATCCAGCGACACGCTCGATTCAATCAACCGCACTGATCCACTCGATCGGTGATGACACGATGCGCAACCAGCTCCTTTTTCATCGTGGACTGGTTTCCTTGTTTGCCGCCCATCGCAAACGCCTCGCCATATCTACGGACATAAAATATTTCATTTTGTTACCTGCCGTAGCCGGCTACCATGGCTGGGTAGTAGTTAAAGCATGATTCATTGGAATATCAATTTTAAAATGATTTACCTGCGGATTTGTCCTTGCTCTGCGTGCTGGTGGATAGAGCGCTGCGTTGAGCGCTGGTTATCTTGTGACGATAAATTTGCATTTTCCATTCGACCAATGGCTGGGTGGGGGTTCAAGATACTTTATTGCTTCTTGCACTCACCTGGCCTGTACGTAAATAGACGTAAGAGTAATGTCCCGGTGATGGCTAGGACTTGGAATATCAATGAGAAAAGGAGAAGGACACAATAAATGGTGGATGTACGGTGCGATGACGGCGCTGTTTGATGTGGTGAACGTTAGGAATGTTCCACTACGTCACATCACATGAAATTTTAAAATTCATTGAATCACGTGACAGCGAGGTAGTGGCTTGTTCCCACGTCAAATTTTACAGCACGCCCTGCAATTGATATGGCGGTGCGAGCGTACCATATTGCACGCTTGTCTCGTAAAGCCTGCGAAAGAAATGAAAAAAGTATATTTTTATAAGGCTTATACATACGACTGGCGTCTGAAAGGGAATACGTTGTTTGGACAGAGGTTTCCGCTGATTTTTAATTTCACAACATCTGCACAATTGGCACTTCATGCGGTGGTTTAAATGAAGTCCTGTGGGAAGCCGTTCTTGTATCCCTCCTTTGTTCTAAGAGTCCAACAAAAATCAATAAAATGGCGAAGAGAAAACAACAGATACAATCTTCTACTCGATTAGGACGGAAGAGGACCGACAAAGACCAGGTCAAGACCAAGCAATTTTGAGACTAACACAAAGCTGCTGGACCTGACGGACCACCAACAGAACTTTAAAGAGTTCAGTAAAGAGCAGCTGGAGATGACGTAGTTGGACGCCTGCATTTCTAAGACGGAGGAAAGCATGCTTGATGAAGTCTCACTTGTTGGGTTCACAGGAAACGAAACCCTTCGACTGCACCAAGTATCGAAAGATCAACCTCGCGACCTCCTCTGTCTTCTTGTGTAAACGTCAGAATTGGTCCTTATCAGTGTGATTTCAAAAATTCCACGATTGATGAAACTTTCACTCTGCGGCAGAACCTGAAATGCAGATGGACAGCCAGCACCTATTCGATTTCCAGGTCGCATAAGCCGCGTACATAGAGACGAGCTAAACAGAGCCATGTCTAGTTTTCGCTTCCTTCCAAACCCTTCAGACTGTGTAGGATGATCACTGAGAACTTCCTCTGCTCCCTAACGTACGGCTACAAATTTGCCTACACCTTAAATGTGAAAAAAATGACGCGCTGTTATGTGATCGCACGGAACCCACAAGTCAATACCAGAGGCACGATCATTTAAACGTCTATTCAGCTGCAGAACTGAAGCGTCTGTAATCGGTCTGACGTTAACGACCGTTCGGCTCTCATCAAATCCAATTCTCAAGAAAATCCAATATTCTGCAAATAATCGCCTGCAATGATTCACTAAGCAACTGCAGCTCTCGAGTTCCATCTCAAAGGCTTCTCTAGAAAACGTTATTGATGCCGTCCAGCTATGAAAAAAAGTAGAGACTAGAAGGTGTTCATATCTAAAATTCATCAGTGACGAGCAAACAGTATCGGATATCATGAATTCCATCACGAGTCTGCGAGCGGCCTGACGAAAGACAATGAGCCACTCCTCAAAAACGTCATCCCACTTACACTGGCATTACGTCCGGTGGAATAAGGGGTAATCTTCGGAATTACCTTCCCTTCTGCTCATACTGCCTCAATCCCAATCAAATTGCTTTGATTTATGCGTCAATACATAGCAGATGCATGCGAGCTCCACTATCTAAGCGAAGACTTATGATTCATGGGACGTCTTCGAAAAGTGTGCCCACGTTCGTCGATTGGGTTTCCTTCCTACCACCACACCCGCTGCCTCCATCGCCATTGAAGGGAATATAAATTGAAATCATCTGCTTGAGGTAGACGTGAACATTCGATTGGGCTTCTACTGGAATTTAAGAGCTCTAGTCTACGCAGAAGTCACATTAGCAAGGCGTTGCATTGCATCGATTTCAGGTAGCACTCTGCTGGAGGTGTTTGTGTGTGTGTGGGCAAAAAGAATTTATATTCAAAATACTCACCAAGAAAGTAGCACTCTTCGTGAGGATTTCATTTCATTATTCGTTGAGCGGATGACGGCTTAATGGAAGGATATTTGAATTTCGGAGCGACAGAGGATTTGAGAGGAGGTGGATTTGCACAAGCCACTAGATTCATAGTGAACTCATTTATATTATGCAAAGCAGAGTTTCGAAACACACTTGAGTGGAGAATGGGATGCGATGAAGGTATTTCGGTCGTTCATTGAATCAATCTTTAATTTTGGCCGACCTTTTATTTCATCTTCACTTCAAGAGGCCAATTCCCTCCGTCCGTCGAAAATTGTAGCACTACCCAAATTCAAGGTCATGCAATAAGAGACTTAAAAGCGAAAACGTGAACGTAATTTCCGATCCATTTACTCCTACAGTAGGCCACTTTCCAAATGGTTTTATGCCCGATCTATTTGAAGCCTAACATTGTTGAAGAGCTCAAATGCAAGAAACAACCATTTCGAAACATTGATTACTGTCTCCTGAATTTCTTTTTCAGAACTCATAAAAGCATTCATAAAAGAAACAATCTCAACCGAACTTTGACACTTTACCACTCGCTACTTAAATTTTAGTATCTTAACAAAAGTCCATAAAAAATGAAAACAAAAAAAGGAAAAAACGCATGAAACCCCATTAAAACTCTGCAACCGCTTTAGGGTTTCGCGCACCCGCTCCATCAATAATTCCTCAATCCCACCTGAAAATGTCACAAGTCAACTCCTCCTCCCCCACTCCACCAGTATGATGAATTGACGAAAAAGGCTATAAATAATGCCAGACATGTGGGAAGTGGAAAATGATGAAATTCACCGCAGTTTTCATGATGAAAAAAAAATCCAATTTACTGAAGCGACAAGAACTCGGAAAATGAAATTATTATCACAAACCTACAGGAAATTCGAATGAAATTTCACATCAAGTCTGTGTTCCCCAAGATGCCACGGAAACTGCCCAGACATTCTAAATTACGAATGTCTGACGAGAAGCTTTGGTTGAACGTTTAAGGGGTCGCGTCAGATAACCATGGGCTTATTTTTTATTTGGTTAGACAGCATAATCTGATTTTGATTCAATTTTTCCCACTATCTGTGTCTACGTTTTATCGTCACAAGGAGAGGGTGAATCTAAGTAATTTGATGTAAAGCTGTGCCGAAGTGGAGATGTCAATAGAAGTATCTGTTGGTCTTATGTTGAAATGGATTTGTAAGCGTATATAATTTTAATTACATACATATGTTGCACATATATTGGTGGAAACGGAAAGATAGGCAAAATGTCTGCCTCAGAAATTTACCATTCTCGCTTTGCAGCAACGAATGTCCTGAGATCGAAACAAGAGTTGGAGATAAAACAATCAAATTAAGAAATCCCGAAACGAACAAAGTTCAGAACTAGCCAAAGTCTCGAAATGTCCAAAGTTCCGAAATGCCCAAAATCTCGGAATGCCCAATGTTCTGAAATGCTCAAAGTTCGGAAATGGTCAAAGTTCCAAAATGCCCAAAGTCCCGAAACGAACAAAGTTCAGAACTAGCCAAAGTCTCGAAATGTCCAAAGTTCCGAAATGCACAAAATCTGAAATGCCGAAATTTCGAACTGTCTAAAATGTCAAAACGCCTAAAATCGTAAAATGCCCAAAATCCCGGAATGCCCAATGTTCTGAAATGCTCGAAGTTCGGAAATGGTCAAAGTATCAAAATGCCCAAAATCCCGAAGTGCTAAAAATTCTTAAATGCCCAAAGTCTCGAAACGAACAAAGTTCAGAACTAGCCAGAGTCTCGAAATGTCCAAAGTTCCGAAATGCACAAAATCCGAAAATGCCGAAATTTCGAACTGTCTAAAATGTCAAAACGCCTAAAATCGTAAAATGTCCAAAATCCCAAAATGCACTATATTCTGAAATGCCTAAAGTCCCGACATGCCCAAAGTTGTGAAATGAACAAAGTTCCGAAATGCCCAAAATCCCGAAGTGACAAAAATTTCGAAATGCCTAAAATCCCGAAAAGCCCCAAAATCTCTAAATGCCCAAAGTTCCGAATTACTAAAAATCCAGAGATGTAAAAAGTTCCGAAATGCCCAAAATCCCGAAATGCCAAAATTATTCGAGAATGTGTCCAAAATCCTGACACAATCCCGAAAACGCAATTCCGCAAGAAACATTTCAGAGAAGTAGATTTGGGAGTAGATGCAGATATTGTAATTGTAAAATGTTTAGTATCTTCTTAAGAAGGACAATACCAGCATCCACCATTTCGCAGAAATTTCAAATTGAAGAATTCAGGATAAAACTCTTTTCACGCGTTTTGAGAACCTTGCTTTCCTGTGGGATTTTGGACCTTGGATTTTGGTTTTCTGTCCGTATCCATAAAAACAAGTAACAAACTTATCGGAGCTCAGGATATATTGAAAAATTGTTGAATGCCAAATGAAAGCACAGGAATCTTAAAAAAAAACTAGGCAAGTGCAAGCAACATTTGCACACCAATGGTTTCATTACGAATAGCCAAACCCGAATTTAAAATTCGTTCACACATAAAAGAAGAACGGCAATGAGACTACATTGCCTTCACTGTGTTTTCTTAGAGAGGCGGGAAGAGTTAGTTTTTAGGGAATACCTAAATGAATTGGACAGACACTACAACCAATACTCGATGAAATGCTCTTTGCGGCATAACCTCGAGTTGTACATCATACCAAAGCGTTTTCTGTCATTTGCCATCCGAATATCTTGGGCACGCAATAATCGCCAGCTGCTTCGATTAAGAATTAAACAATTTCATTACGTGATTAAATTGTTGAATACCCGTCTGCTGTGCGCGGCGAAAAGCCTCCGAAAGAAACTCCGTACAGCAATGCACAACCGGATCTGTAGACTCTACGGATTTCTGCTGGATTTTCAACGATTTTTGCACTTTTTTGCCATTCGACGCATTTTTATAGAATTGCCTGCTCTCGATATGGTGCCCGGTGCCCATTAATAATCGTCAAACGGCCGCAAGCTCTTAGTGCGAGCTGGCATCCACCAAAAACAAAATATCCGCCGATAGACTAGGCCATACGACGCATATAAGTGAGCAATCGCGGCGGTGGTCCAAGCCGAAGAAAGGTGAAGCCATCTTCATCGGGGCACACATCTATGGGTGGCGGGCTGTCTCCAGTGGTAAGTGGTGGTCGTGATACGAGTCTACAAATCCAATTGAGCACACGCATCGGTTGACGTTGCATCATTGGGGGCTGGTGCTGGCCGTCGGCCGTCAGTTACCAACGTTGGTCCGGGGAGTTATGTCGATGCGTGTTGTCGACCAAAGTCGGTGCAAAAATTCTTTTGAAATGCACACTCTGCAGATGCAGATAAAAAAAATTAAGCCGTCATTTATGTATGGGATTCGGCGAGGAGCGTCTTTAAAAGAGGAGGAGGCTGTGCCTGGCATTTTAATCAAATTATCTTGGACGGAGTCGATAAAGTAGAGTGCAAGAAGATTGAGAAGAAATGCTTTGAGGATTAATCTTTGTAACGAAACCGTAAAATCCCGACCAAAAGAACAAAGCGTAAAATTATGACGAAAAAATACCTAGGACTTTGATCACAAATATTCCAAATTCGACAAACACTCAAATCCTTTAAAAACATATTAATCTAATTATTTGAAAAATGCTCAAAAATAACTTACATTCCGATTCCAACCATGAACCTCTCCAATTCTGTTCAAACTTCAATCCTTCAATCCTTTGAAATCATTTAAGCACAGATTTGAAACTTTTCAAAAAATGTTCACCATTGTCACCGCGCAACAAAATTCAATTTGCAACTGCACCGACCGAATGCACTCGATGAACGTTTGCACTGCTACTGAATCTCTAAGCGCGGTTCTTTGGAAAATTTCGCGCTCCTAACCAAGCTCTGCAGTAACAGAATTCAAAATTTTGCTGATTCGGTATCTAAATGATACTTGCACTTGTAGATGTACGGATACTTAGTTTTTGTTCTTTCCTTTTTTGTTTGTGTTTTTTCTTTCTGATTGAAATAGCAGTTGAAGTGTATGTTGATCAGTTTTTAGGACAAGCGGGAGACAACAGCCAAGGGACTTGAAAAAATTTGACACTCAACGGTGTCGCTCAAGTTACCATTATATAAACAAATTTTCTCGCTAAAAGACGAGCTGAGGAAGTGAACGTGGACAGGAAGGCAGTGGGGGTCTTCTGCATTGGGTTTTCATTTAATTTGCCGGACCGGTGTGTATTGAGCGTTCTTGAAAAGGTGAATGAGGAGCGATGGCGTTCAACGTTGATTGTGTGAATATTTCATCCAAGCGGTGAAAATTGTCATAGGGTATAATATTCATTGTTAAGTCTTTTCGTTTGAAAATTAAACTTCCACCACTTACATTCGCTCAAATGCAGAACAGCCATCCCTCTGAGCCAGAAGTATATGTTTGTCTAAAAAAGGCTTCCATACTTCTGTCATTCGTAACTGTTAAGCTGCAGATTTATCCTTTTTGTCACGCACGCATAATCAAAAACATCAACGAGGGAGTCAATTAAACGACCTGATAACATTCGGTCTGTTAAATGACGGAAATTGTTGTCTCGTCTGTATAATCGTTTAATTTAGGCTCTCAATTGGTCGTCATAAGTCTCAGCTACCCGTCTCCTGCTATCCTCATGGTCAAGCGAATGGCTGCGAATGTTTTTAAGCCATCATTGCAATTTACCTGCAACTTATACTTCGAGCTTGATACTGCTGGTGGGCAGTACACCACAGATATCATTGACAAAGTGTTACATTATGCAGATACAGTTTTTAAGTTGTTAAGGACTTTGCTTCCATTTAGTCCGCGGTGGACCTAAGCCTCAGCCAATAAGCCTTGCTAGCTGGCACGATGCTGCTGTCTCCACTTTCGCACTTGTGTCCGTTCGTGGGTGTTAGCGTCCTATATTAAGTTGTCCCACTGGTTCAAACTTGACTACTCTTCGGGTGCTCTACATCGCCTTAGGCGTTGAATCCGTAAACACCTGGTTTAATTTATGTCGCTGTACAGTTCGTGGCTAAGAAAAAAGCACCAACGGAAACAGGGTCAAAGATTGAACAGAACTTTTCTCTTTCCATCTCCTCTTAAGATTGTAAGGGCTTCGTCACCATGTAGCAGAACAGTTGTCATACAGTATCAGCTTGGTCTGTCGAGAAAGGGCCCTAGTACTCAGTAGTCAAAGAAACAGCGATTGGTAAGACTTATTCTGCGTTTAATTTCTGCACTGACTTTGTTTGTATTGTTTACTTGGCAGCCGAGGTAGACGAAGAACTTCAAAACTCCGAGAATGACATCGCTGCTGAGAAAATGCGAAGGATAACCGCAGCCAGTTGCATGTCTTAGATTTTAGATGGCGATTGACAAATAAAGCCTCTTCTCGAAGAACAAAGCTATTTCTATATAAGTCCCAGCCCTGTAATAGAAAACAGTTTTGGTCGCTTTGAAAGGATTCAAATAATTCTAATTATATTTGGAATTGGAAGGAGAAGATTAAATTACGAATGGAGCAGTACGACGACATTAGCCTAGTAATTCGACATCGTTGTCCTAACTCTTCTATTTAAATCATACAGAGAAAATGTACACTAAAGCTGCATTAGTACGAGTGAAACCCCGCGGGAGAAAGATACACGCTTCTCATGGCGTATCCAGTTGAAGAGGGACATTAATCAGTACACGAAAGTGGAGGCGCCTTGCATTATGGAATGTTTGCTGTTAGTGTTGCACTGGAATTCAAATTGTATCTATTGTCATTTTTCGCACACTGGTTCTACTTGGAAGTGACAGAAAGAATTTTGTCTGTGTATTATGGCTCCGACGCCTGGTTGAGTTTTTTTTTTGCTATGATTTTACTGAAAAGCATTACCGCTGCGTTCGCCGAGATAAAGTCAGCAACCAATAATTTTGTTGAGAGCCTAGACGGTAATTTTGCTAGTAACTAGTGATCTTTTTGCAAGAGGCACGATCTTCCACAAGTCCGTTCAACTGCTTGCTTATACGGATGACATTGACGTGATCGGCAGAACTCAGCGAGCCGTCAATGCGGCGTTTGCTAGCATCGAAGCGGAAGCGGCTAAAGTGAGACTGGTGGTAAACGAGGGCAAAACAAAGTATATGCTGTCATCAAAGAAGGACGCAGAACACCGACGTTTCGGACAGAGCGTCACTATGGGCAGCAGACGTTTCAAGGTAGTCAAGGACTTCGCCTACCTCGGCTCCGCGGTGAATACGGACAACAACATCAGTACCGAAATCAAGCGCAAAATCACTCTTGCCAATCGCTGTTTCTTTGGGCTTAAGAGGCAATTGAGTAATAAAGCCCTCTCCCGAACGACCAAAGTGACTTTGTACAACACCTTGATCATCCCTGTCCTCCTTTACGGCGCAAAAACCTGGACGCTACTAAAAGCGGATGAGGAAGCCCTTGGTCTCTTCGAGAAAAAAGTTCTGCGTGCGATTTTTGGTCCTGTTTGCGGTGATGGCATCTGGAGGAGAAGATTCAACCACGAACTGTATGGGCTGTACAGCGGCATGAGCCTAGTCAAGCGTCTACGGATACAACGCTTAAGATGGCTAGGCCATGTAGAGCGGATGCACAACACTGCTCCGGCCCGAAGAGTCCTCGAATCCGAACCACAGGGACAACGCAACAGAGGACGTCCTAGACTGAGATGGCGCACACAAGTGGAAAAGGACCTCAACCAACTTGGAGTGCGCAATTAGAAGCACCTGGCAAAAGATCGTGCTAGCTGGAGAGGCATGCTGGTTGAGGCCCAGGTCCACCCCGGACTGTAGCGCCATAAGAAGAAGAAGAAGAATGCTTAAGCTTACCTTATAAAAACGTCGTCGCCGTGGCGTAGTGGGTAAGTGCGTCGATCCACACTCATAAGTTATAGCTTCGATTCCCGGACGGAACACCTCGCATTTTCTCACGGCACCACCTCTTTTGAGTTGCTGGCAACACTCAAATGGTATGAGTTGTCTATGAAAAGCTTCTCAAACTTCGCCGTTTGGAGTCGGCTAAAAAATGTAGATCCCTTCTACACGTGAGAGAGCAGTAGCACGCACAACACGAGTAGTTGCTGTAGAAGCTAGGCCCTGGTCCCATGTGGGCTGTAGTACCACTCAATTATAATTATTTTTATTAATCTGTTTAATATGCTGGAATTTTGAAAAGGCAGCAGAATATAGTAGGGAACAAAATTGCTAACTCTTTCGAAGACGTCTCTCTTCTGTGAGAAACTACCAACATCCAAATTTTTGGATAGTTTTGAAGTAAAATTAATTCGAAGTAAAAAGATTGCCCGAACAAAATTCATATCTTCTTTTTCTTCTTCTTGTGGCCCTACAGTCCGGGATGTACCTGGACCTCAACCAACATGCCTCTCCAGTCTTTCCTTTGTTCTAGTCAACTATAAAAATACATACGAGTACATAGATGTATCCTGTTCAATTTTCATTACCCAGTTGCACAAGCTGCTGCCATTTTAATTTGTGGCCCCACATAATTGTTGGCAACTTCGGTAAGGTTGTGGTAAGGTTGTAGATTCGTTGGTGGATACATTCCTGTTGTATGACATTAAATATGAATGTTATGACCCAGAGGGTGGATGAAATTGGTGTCAACATTTAACAATAGGAATCGTGTTACAAAGTTAATGCATTTAAATAATTACATGCATAAGTGACATCTTATGCGATATATCTTATCTCGGCAATACTTTTCAATACACACGCATGGTGTGGGCATTTATTAAGGTAAACTCAAGTCACAAAACACTAAAACCTAATTAACATGACCGTCTCAAATAATAGAAGGGCATTCATTGAAAGGAGGAATTCGAAAAGACACTACGAAGTGTAGACACAGAGTGAAAAAGGTCGAAACAACCACAAGTATTAAACGATCGGATATGATCAATTTTTTTACAGTAGAACTTGTTACCAATTCTGGGAAAATTTAATTTATTTATATATATAGAAAGTGATTACATAGTGATCCTATAGTCTATGTCACTAATTAAATTATTACTTTATTTATTCATTTTTTAACTTTTTTAACAATGTAAATTTACATTGCTTTTGCTTCCATAAGATTTGATACTTCGGGAGGTTTGATTTCTAATAGTTATTTTTTTTGACACGCGTGTCTCCTATCAAACTGCTTTGTAACCAATTTTGCCATTACCCTTATCCAGCTTACATTTCTTGACCGTTTAAGCCACATCCAGCAGGTAGTTTAAAGTGTACGCGAAGAGTGTGGCGAATCGAAGTTTCTCAGCAGATTGGCTTGACGTATTCGACAACTTGACATACGTGAGATTCTCGGCATATCTTGAATTTGCATCATACTTTCAGTGAATGCGGTACTTTGTCGTGAAATATTGTTCAGTGATGAAGCAAAATTGCCGTATTTGGGCTGATGGGCAACCCGAAGAGACCAAAGGCCAATCCACAGTATGGTGTAGTTTATGGGCTGATGAAATCATTGGTTCATATTTCTTCCAGTCAGAATGTTACTGTATGTTAACAGAATTTGTGCTTCTTGAAGTTTAAGCACATGGTCTCGGTAAGTTCTGGGGTCAAAAAGACCAAGCTATGAGCCAAACGGAGCGTGAAACAATGGACTTTGTGGGAAATCATTTTATTGAGCCTTGAATTTCCTGTCTTGTTGTGCTTAATTTGCTTCCTGAATCGGGTAATATCACACCTTTGGATTATTTTCTCTTGGGATTTGTAAAGTCTCAGGTTTGCAAAAATAAGGCAGCTAAGATTGACTCTCTGGAAGCCAGAAGGCATCGTGTTATCAACGATATATCAGTCGCTGTGTCCCAACGAGTCACCCGAAACCAGGCCTCCCGAATGAATCAACTCAGACGTAGTCATGGCCAATATTTACGTGATATCATTTTCAAAAGGTAAATGCCATAAATTGTTCTTTTAACCAATTAGAAACGTTTTAATTTTACTTTCAAATGTATGTCCTTTATTTTAAATTACAAGTCAAACCTTACGATTTATCAGTTCCAGATTTCATTAAGATCGGTCTATGGGGTGAAATGGTACCTTAGCGGCGGTCATTTACACGGAAAAAATATTCTCCAAATGCACAAATATAAAATTCACGTAAGTTGCGTAGGATGCACCACAAAACTGCCGACAACAAGTGCAGCGTCCCTTGTTAGTTTTTCTTTTTCAGTTTCTAACTTCAGTTTACGGCATTTTTCAGAAAATTCTTTTGCAAGACGAGCTTCTTGGCCAAAGGCACGTTTTGCTGTCGCGAGTGTGGGAATAAAGTGGAACAGTAAGTTCCTTTCTGAATTTTTGCTCCAGTCGAGAGGAAGTGTATCAAATTAATTGGGTTTGTGACGACGTCAGTGCATTTAGAAAGGTGCGAACGAAATGTGTTTTGTTTTGTTTTTATTTTAATTTTATGCATTGCAACTGTGTTAGACGGAGCAGCAGAGCTGAATACTTATCTCGTAGACAATCGTTAAACATTTTGTTGCGGAACGTCGAATGTGTTTCGACCATAAATGCGCTCCAATTTCATTGGTATCATGCTACATTTGAATCCAAAACGAATATCAGTGGAACGGAGTTTAAGTGATATAAGGTTCTTGAGACGGAGGGAGAGAATATGTATGTACAGAGCAAATGAATTCATTTGTCTATTGCATAAGGCTGTGGGTCGTTGTTGAGGAAAGGGACAACTTTTGTCAATTGCAACGAAGTATAACATTTAAAGACGTCCGTCAAAAATATCTTCCTACCACCATAGAGACTCCACAGTTTCAGTAACATTTTAGCCAATACTGGGACTTATCTCAAATTTAAGTTCACATTTACGAGCCTGAATGGCAAAGCATAAAAGCAAGCACTGTTTCGTCTGTTATTGATTTTTCAGACAAACTGAAAGAGTGCTCTTCCATTTGACATCGCCGCCATTGAATACCAGTGGCCATTGCAATAACAGCGGATAATCCTGACAGTTATCTATCATAGAAAATCCAAAGGGACCTCATTCATCCCGAAGATGCTGCAGTTGCGAATACCATTAAATTTGCCCACGAACGCTCCCTGTCAATCATAGCGTGCTACATTTTGCCAGCATGCTGCACACAGTGAATTGAGATTACTGCTAGAATTGCAAGTCCTCAGATATGAATTTATGTTGTTGCCATCAGCGTCTCCCTCTCGCAGCTTCAATTCAAATCAAACCAGCGAAGGTGCAAGGGTAAGCGCTGCTGAAAGTTTCCAGAAACAATCCCTCTTATACGTATTTTAACTTTTTTTTATGGCGTCGTCCCCCTGCCCCTTGCGGCTCTTTTCTGCTCCTTGTCGCCCCGAACAAAGTCAACTCCATTCAATAGTGCGGAAGTAAGTCGCAAGGAAACATAAAGATCACCATTAATCCACGGCCCAGACCAAAGCCAAAGCACACAGCCAGCTTCTTCAACACCCGGTCCGTTTCTTTTCAATTTTGTTTCAGCCTGCAACTGCTCCTGTTGCCTAGCACACTTCCCATATCCTTCCTCGGTGCACGATGCACTGATGATGCAATTGTACTCGTGCATGGATGAAAGACGATGACTCCTTGGCGCCAATGTTGATTCAAAGTGCAGTCTGATAGCGGCCATTGTGTGGCGTTGAATGAAGAGAACTTTCCTCGGTATCCCGGGACCATGTCTATGGATATGCGGCGCGGTGCGATGACACTGCTGGTGTGTCCTTTGAATGAAGAAAAAAAACAACATTGCTGGAGAATGCTTTCTGTGTGTGACTTCTGAAAGTGCTCTCAAGCAAGAGTGCCGCAGACAGAGAGGTTTGATAGTATCTATGGATTTGGTGCACAATTCCGCAGTCGAATGAAAGTTTATCCAGTGGAGATGCGAGTAGCTATGCAATTAACATAAAACCGAGGGGCGGGCGACGCGCAATAGTAATTATATGATGCATCGTTAAGTGTGTTTTTTCTTGGTTGGTCTCAGGGAGTCGGACAAGTTCAGCGACAACAAATCCCAGGCATTGACATTTGAAGAAAGGATCTCAACAAAATAGATGCAACTGCACTTGGAAAAAGAGCGGAATCGACTTTCCAAGCACAAGAGGACGTAGACGAACTTATCCTAACGACGACAATTTCGAAATTACCCTAAGATGTGTTCTTTAGTTGAGAAGTTTCCCAAGGATAATACTGTTGAAAGGATACTTAGTTACTGCTTAACTTCTTTCTACTTTGACAACGATTGTATTATTACTACAGACCAAGAACCACAAGGTCATAAAATTGTATGTAAGTACTTTTGACGTTTGGTTTTAATTTATTTCAAAGTTGTGCATGGATTTATTTTTCTTAAATTGACTTTTATCTAGTGCATGGTAACATTTTGTTACAGTTGTTAAATTTGAGCAAATTTCAACATTCTTCTTCTTCTTTTTGGGGCTCTACATTCTAAGGTGGATTTGGATCTAAACCAACAAGCCTCTCCAACAACTGGCATGATCTTAGGCAGTAGACTCCAATTCTGCACGCCATGCTGGATAAAGTCCTTCTCCACTTGTACGCGGCTTCGGTTCGTGGGAGTTCTCGTTGTTGAACTGGTTCCGATACGAAAACTCTTCAGACTGGAGCTATGTTTTCTATACGATCTACATGACCTGTAGATACCTGACTAGACACATGAAGCTCAATGGAATCATTATACCTAATTGCACTCTACACCATTACTCCTCCCTTTCGACTATGACAACGTTTCAGAAAGTGTTGTTCCTTTTGCATTTAGAAGCTATAAACATCAGACCCACATCAATACGTAAGTCATTATTCATATCATTCTGCTGTATGGTTCAGACCATGTGATCCATTCCATTGAATTGTGAAGCGTAGAGTGGGTTTTTCTCAGACACTTAGCCCCTTAGTATCGCTCTTCAAAGCAAAATTCACAAAATCTCGGAAATCTTTTTCACAAAAATGTGTTTAGAGCACATTCAGGGGTGGCTACCGTATACGTAAAATTTTCGGTAGAATTGTAATTTGTATCGAACCCCACCATGTACTTCAGTAATCAGCAGATCTTTTGAAATGTAGTTTAGATTCGTTTAATAACTTTTTGATTTCCCCCTTACGGCGATAGATGGCTCTTCCTAGAGCTTCGAGTCTTCGTAGTGTACATAGCCGACATAGCGAGATTACCAAATCCGGTGGATGTCATATGTATATATCGTCATGTAGTATATGAGATCCACCGGATTTGGTAATCTAGCTATGTTGACTGTGTACACTACGAAGACTCAAATCTAATACGAAGAGCCATTTAGGATTTGGTGAGGTCCCTATGTCTTCCGTGTGCTGATGGATCTTTTTAAGGGAAATGAAGGCAGCAGACGGTGGACGCATACAGGAACTCATCTACAAGATATGGGAAAGCATGCTTAACGTGTGGAATCTCAATATTATTTGCCCCATCCACAAGAAAAGATAACCCCTTGAGCTATACCAACTGCCGAGGGATAAATTTTCTAAGCATCGCCTATAAAATCTTTTCTGTCCGTTTTGTGTGAGCGCCTGAAACCACTCGCCAATAACATTATAGGCCCTTTTCTGTTGTGTATAAGGTCGGAAAAGTCCACCATTGATCAAATCTTCAGGCTATTGCAGATCCTGGAAAAATGTCATTTCATGAAAATCGACCCTCACGTCGTCGTCGATTTCAAGGTCACATATGAGAACGTGCATACAACGCCATGTTTAGTTTTGACGTTCCTGCCATACTTGTCAGGTTGCGCAGGATGACGATGGAGGATTCTTGCTACGCCGTGATGTCCAAATTTTAAAAAAGAGCTTAGACTAGACGACAAGCTTTCAAGTGCATTTTTCAACATCATCCTCGTGAGAGTCGTACAGAACTCATTCACCAACACAAATCTTTATAATTGCTAGCGTACGCAGATTTATCGAACCTCAAATTGGATGGCGCTATAGGCAATAAGGGCCCAAGGCCGCACTTCTTCTGGAACTACTCATCTTGTGCGTTCTATTGTTATATATATCACAAGAAGAAGGGACGTACAATTTTTGTCAAGGAATTCCATAAGCTTTTAATAGACAATTAATACTCTTTGATTATTGTTGGCATCTTGACAGGGGTGGTGACGTGAAAAAATGCGAGATGTTCTGTCCAGGAATTGACATTTTCCCGAATCTCCGATCAAATGGATCTAGAGGAGAAGGGAGCGGACATCGGTCTGTGCACAAAGGGCAACGTGATTGTGCTCAACCTGGCAAGATGTCAACACTATCCCTGCCAGCGCACAAGTCAAGTAGACATGCAGCTTCCACGTGGCGCCTCCCACGTACCTATCACAACAACCCTTGTGTGGTGGCTTGGCCTATCGGTTGTCAGTTAACCTCATGCACAACTGTCTCACCACATAAGAAATTGAGACAACACTATGCCTCGGATACCACGCAGAGGTCTCGATAATCTTAAGAGCGTTCAATCTTTGGCCTTGCTTGCGTTGATGACATTTGAAGAAGAAGATTCAACCACGGACTGTACAGCGACATGAGCCTATCAAAGCATCGCTCGTCGACACTTAAGATGGCTAAGTCATGTTGAGGGCATACAACAACAGCTCCAGCAAGAAGAGTCTTGGAACCTGGACTTAGTAACAGAGGACGCCTATGGACTCGGTAGCGCACACCAGTGGAGAAAGACCTTAACCAACTTGGATTGCGAAATTGGACGCAGCTGGGTAAGGAACGTGCCAGCTGTTAAAGCCCAGGTTCACCCAGACTGTAGTGTAAGGGAAGAAGAGAAACCATGCATTCATATTTTTAAGTGTCTTTGTTTCTTATTTTTTTTTTTTTTTAAACTTTGTACAGGGCTTATCCTGTTCTACTTATAGGAAAATCTGCTCATATCTAAACAGCTTCTGTCGCCCAGAAGCTTGTTTGTGGGTTAGAATAGTTCCTGGACACTGTTGGATTAGTGACATCAGGGGGACTAGGTGCCCGCTTAATTGACTTTTGCCGAAGCTGCAGACATTAGAAGATGACAAAGAAGCTGTACAACATCTGCTCTGCCCTTGTGATGCGCCAACGTGCTTAATATGTAAAGTCATTGACGAATACCTCTTAGACGGTCTATACGATATCATATCATTGTGGACTTATCATGGGTGGGTCATAAGTCCATTTATTTCTGTGGGAATATGTAGAAGACTGTGCTTACGCGAACTCAACTCAAGCAACGCCCAAAATACCATTCGAAATTTGCGGAAAAATGATGAAAAAGTAACTTAAAAGAACTGCATACTGCCAATCTTTCCGAGGCAGTCATTTAAATGATATTGTCTCTCACACCTCATGGCGAAGTCCAAAATATGAAAAAAGTTCAAGTATAAAATCTGAAAAAGTTTATCAAGAAAATATCCCTGTCTGTGTCTTATTAAGTTTTTCTTTCAATACCAAAAAATGAATTTCGTTTCATAGGTACACTCACTTCACACCAACTGGGTGGGCTTATCATTAGGTAAGTGCAGCTATAGACAAAGTCTTTTTCTGGCCAGGAATTTCAGTCCAAATTGCTTCACCAAATTGAACTGACATAGGTTGCCAAAGATGTTCTTGTCTCGGCTTTATTCTAAATCGCATTAGTCAATGGGTATCACATTTTCGCAAGCCTACACAATTTCTGCACAGTTTCCCCCTTTCCCATCGTCTATTACTGACCGAATCCAAAATCCCCCTACACTCACCACAATTATGTGTGCACGCAAATATCTCACCTCCACTACCTTCAAGTGGCCGAGTGAGACAGATGCTACCCGCATTTTCCCATTCTTTAAAGTTCTTTCACATCACGCCACTAAGCATGCACCGCGCCATGAACAAACAGAAGTCGCATGCCAGTTGTACCGTTTGTACTGAATGCCCATTTCCGCATCCCTAGCGGTGCGACTGGGTGGCAATCACAAATGGCAGACAATTGGGTCACAAATCAGCGACCTTCCAGGTGACAAAGCCATGGGAATGCCTCAACGATCACTAAGTGCAGCATCCACCATCCATACACTTCATAATGGCCTGCCTATAGCCGAACACATGGATCGCCGGCCAGCCATCCATCCCTAGGCAGCAGTAAACAAGAGTCCGAGCGGGAGATGCATTATCCGCAACCACGGTGCCATGTGCATGCTCTTGGGCGAAATGCAACTGCCGGTGGACTACGCGACACAGTCTGCAGCCAATAGATGGGACCATCTCAGCAGAATGATTCTCGCCGCTCAAACGGCCAGGAAATGCATGGGCTTGTGGTCTGGTTTGCCATTAGGCAAATCTGGTGACTGCTTTAGGTTGATCTTGGAACAAAGGGGAGATTAGAGTGTGCACTCAATATAAATATCTGCAATGGAAGTTGACTTACATTCGCTGTGGGTCAGCTAACCTCTTGCTATGCGCTACGTGCTGGCGTGGTCCGATTTGCGTTGCATGGGTGCACGGAGTCAATGCGAGAAGGGAGGCTGGCCTGCTCAAATGAAAAGTATTCAAGGCGGCCGGCGATAGTTTGTGTGAAATAGAGCGAAATGTCCACAGGAATTTTCAACCGGAAATCCGCTTGTATTAGAATAGAATGTACTTCGAATAAATGTGAATGCATGCATTTAAGATGGAATAAATGCGTTTGAAATCAGGAGATTGCTTACTAACTCTTATCTGGAAATGAAAAAAATAGAAAATCAACAAACAAAGGAATTGGTTAAGAGCTTGCGAGATCTTTTTTACGCTTTTTGCTTGCAACGAGAATAAAATAATTTCGAAGCAAAATTAACAATCGCAAGGACGACAGCGGAAAAAATAAATCAGGCAAATGTTTCTGCATTTGAATAGCTTCGTTGTTGATAAAGAAGGACAGAGATTTGGCCAGCAAAAATTGGGCTAATAATTATGATTTCTAGTTTAAGCAACTTCGTACAAGAATACAACAGGATCCAATGGAACATCAAGCTACTCGTAAGCAGCTGACTGAAAGGATAACAATACCGTGTCTTAAATTATTCAAGGGTTGAGAAACGTTTTATACTAAGTGGAATAATAAGTGTTTGGGTGGTTGCCGTGGCTTAGTGGGTAAGTGCGCCGGCCCACACGCCGAAGGTCCAGGTTCGATTTCCAGTCTGAGCAAGTCGAATTTTTCACGCCATTACCTCTTTGAGGTAGTTAAGGAGCTTGTCTACCACGGGGCAAACGTGAGCTCCACAAGCGATTCGGCGGTTCGGCGCAGAATCACCCTTGCCAACCGGTGTTATTTCGGTTAATCAAAACAACTAGAGTCGAAATTCTTGACTCGAGGCACTAAGATACTGCTCTACAAGACGCTAATCCTACCCGTAGTCTTATACGGAGGCGAGTGCTGAACGATAAGCAAAACAGCGAATCTGATTCTTGGTTCCTTTGAAAGAAAAATTCTGCGGCGGATATATGGTTCTGTCTGCGAGGAAGGCGAATGGAGGAGAAGACACAACCGCAAACTCAGTGTGCTGTACCAAGATGTGGATGTTGTTCGAAATGCAAACATCCGTCAACTACAGTGGCTCGGCCACATCGAGCGAATGGACAACAATGCTCCAGCTAAGAGGGTCTTCGAATCCGAGCCTCCGGGCTTGAAAAGGAGAAGGCCGAAACTCCGGTAAGCGATTGCGGATCCTAGAGAGCTTGGTCTTGGTAACTGGAAGCAGTGTGCATCAAGAATGGATGGCAGGTATACCTTTGTCTCAGACCCATCATGGGTTTGATACACACACACCACATCTTTCTAGTTGCTGACAACATTCAAAGAGTACTCTTTGTCAATGTCAAGCTTCTGAAATCTCGACATTCGAAATGAAATGAAATGAAGTTAGGTCCTGGTCCCTTGTGGGCTGTAGTGCCACTCAAATATTATTAGTGTTTAAATGACAAAGCATTGTTCATTACCGATCGTGATGCAGATTTTGATCGTGGTTTTCCTTTTGACTGTTTATAGTCATTTGCGTAAATATTGAGTTGTAGGGGTTGATAACGCAGTAATTCATAGAGAAAATATTCAAAGCAGCAGTGTGAGTTGACGCAATACGCCACAGCGACCACAATCCGATGCTCATAAAGTCTGGACTTACAGCTATTAACACCCTTAAGCCACAGTACAGGCCTGGACACTAATTTCTTGACGAACAGGTTTGTTGGAAGTAGGCTTTAGATCGTATTAAGTGACTCTCTTGATCAAACACATCAGTCAATAAGTCCCGGCGCCACAAACAAAAAATCCATATAATTTTAAATAAGCACATCATTCTAATGATACCTTTTAAGTTTTCATAACAATCTGAATATTGGGTTACAAAACACAGTGCTTCAAATGACGCTACTTTTGCGATTTTTAATACAATGGAAAAAGGAGAATTTTGTGTGTTGATTGAACACTGATTTTTGTTGGGCAAAAATACCGTGCTCAGCAATGGCTTAAAAAGACCTTCAGGGACTCTGCCCCATCAAAAACAAAAACTATTTGTCGGTTGTACGCTGACTTTCAACGCGGCCGCACAGACACCAACGGTGCTGACAGCTCTGGAAGCCCAATTGAAGTGGTAACACCTGAAAACGTCAAAAAAGTACACAAAATCGTTTTGGAAAACCGCAAAGTGTAATTGCGTGAGATGACACCTTGAGGATATCAGAAAGCAGTGTGTACACTATTTTGCATGAACATTTGTCCATGAGAAAGCCGTTTTCGAAATGGGTGCGCGTTTGATTGATTCCGACAGCTGTTTGGAGATGTTTCGCCAGAATAAACAGGACTTTTTGCGGCGATATGAAACATGGATCTACCACTACTCCAGAGTCAAATTGGCAGTCTGGCCCACAGCGACTTCTACCTCTTTTCAGACCTCAAAAAGATGCTCCCCCGAAAGAAATATGGTTCAAATGAGGAGGTGATCGCCGAAACTGAAGACTATTTTAAAGGTATCGAAATGTTAGAGCGGCGTTGGACTGATTGTGTCACTCTTGGAGAAAACCATGTTGATGAATAGAGTCCAATTTTGTCTAGGAAATGTATTTTTATTGGTAAGTCCCGGGATTTATTGAGCGATTTGTTAGTTTTGAACGTGAGTTTCATGAACGCATTACCACATATTCATATCATTCTTAATTTTGCTATGCAAACAGGACTCTGTCTATCGATCACTTTGTATCGTATTTCCATTTGAAAGCCATTTCACAGTCAATTCCCACTGAATTTGAGGAAAACATTTCTGAGACGTTAAGACCTATTTCTTCGAACTGTGCAAACCAAATGCTAATATTAGCATACCAACCTATTGATGAGATGAGAATGTTCCTCTCAATTTGGACGATGAAATGCGAGAATTCAGTCGGCCCAACTAAGACGAGGTCAAGATAGCAATATCGAGACTGAAGTCAAATAAAGCTGCTGGAGCGGATGGACTGTCCGCAGAACTGTTTAAAGCGGCTGGGGATGACCTGGTTGGGCGCATGCACCAGCTCATCTGTAAGATATGGTCGGAGGAAAGCATGCCCGATGAGTGGAATCTCAGCGTCGTCTGTCCGGTCCACAAGAAAGAAGACCCCCTCGACTGCGCCAACTATCGAGGGATAAGTCTCCTTAACATCGCATACAAGATCCTCTCTGCCGTATTGTGTGAACGCCTGAAACCGTTTGTCAACAACCTGATTGGTCCTTATCAGTGTGGTTTCAGGCCAGGGAAGTCCACCATCGACCAAATCTTCACACTAAGGCAGATCTTGGAAAACACCCAAGAAGTGCAAATCGACGCTCATCACCTATTCGTCGACTTCAAGGCCGCATATGACAGTGTGCATAGAGACGAACTACACAGTGCCATGTCTAGTTTTGGCATTCCTACCAAACTCGTCAGATTGTATAGGATGACGATGGAGAACTCTCGCTGCTCCATCAAGGTCGGGAACGAACTCACCGAGACCTTCAATGTCAAAAAAGGTTTTAGACAAGGCGACGCACTGTCATGTGACTTTTTCAACATCATTCTTGAGAAGATCGTGCGTAACTCACAAGTTAACACCAGAGGCACGATCTTCCAAAAGTCAGTTCAACTGCTAGCTTACACCGACGACATTGACGTGATTGGACGAACACAGCGAACCGCCAATAACGCGTTTGAAACGGAAGCGGCTAAAATGGGTCTGGTGGTTAATGAGGACGAAACGAAGTAACTTACTGTCATCGAGGAAGGACACACAACATCGTCGTCTCGGACAGAGCGTCACACTAGGCAGCAGAAACTTCGAGTTAGTCAAGAACTTCATATACCTCGGCTCCGTGGTAAATAGGGACTACAACATCAGTAAGGAAATCAAATGCAGAATCACTCTTGGCAATCCCTGTTTCTTTTGGCTCATGAGGCATCCAGTCCAGCTGAACTGCTATTGATTATGTCGGGAATATACGTTGCTGCCAACTGACTCATATTTTCGTGTTTTCAGTCTGAGAAATGTAACTTAAAGATGAAAAAATGGCCCATCCTTAACCAACGGAAGCTCTAGTCAAATTAAGGACTTTCGCGAAAATACGGAGACTAATTTGAGGAATTTCCGCTGAATACCATGTCGCTGAACTGCAAGGAGACATGCACCGAACTTGTATACCTCGTTAGCAGATTTAACGAGTTGAGCACAGTTTCAGTACAAGCATTGTAAAGCAGTCAAGAATACTCTCCACCGAGTTGACTGCGAACTTTATCGTTGTCTGCAAATCGTGCCCTCACACGGATACTCCCTTTCGTTTGCGATAAGGCCTCGCATCCCCGGTCATGCCCATGAACCGTTTTTTTTTTCTTTTTTTGACAAAATTACCTCGAAAAAGTCTCATTATCAACATCTGTGGTTAAGTTACGTTAGCTCTGTGCAATTGTGGTGGCGAGAGGCGGCCAAAAACAGGATCCCCAAGGGACGAGTGAATTACCAGGCGCAGCATGAAAATAAAAGTTTTTCACATCGTGCTCACCTAATGTACGTACTTCGCATATGCTACAGCCGTGAAGATGTGGTCCGCTCTGAAAGGATGGTGTAATCGGGATGTTACGAGCTGCACATCCACACTCTCGAGCACATGTGCAAGTTAAAAATGAGATAAGTGCGGATGGGGTGAGCGTTTAAAAAAGCAAAAAAAAAACAGGATGACGGGGAAGTGTGTAATTAAATTCTACAGGATTAACAGTAAAAGCCAACACAATAGCAAATTCAAAGGACATAACATTTCACAGCTAGCAGAGACCACTCCCTAACCCCGATTCGAACGTGTTATGTGCTTTCTATCAGTCCTGCCACTCCACACACTTTAATTGCAGGTCATCGACTAGCCCGTAATTAACACGAGCAATCGGAAGTAACCGTAAAATCATTGTTAATGCACACTCCGAATGGACATAGGCAGAAACCTGCAGTCACCCGAATAAAACGAAGGTCCGACTGACCTGACCCAATCACCAATAAACGAACTTGCTCGTCCCACCCCCACCCCCACCCAGGCCAGATCAATTCATTAAAGTCCTTCTTTCCCACCGCGAACACCACCCCAAACATCGGGGCGCACGCAAACGGATACATTTAACTTACACTTTGGAGGACTCCCCCTGAAAGAAAGAAAGAAAGACGAAAATTGGGGCAACCCACTTTCACTGCGGTGCCTTTTCCCGCATCCGGTTGAGGAATACCAAGGGTGTGTCTAGGACATATACTATTTCCGCTCGGGAACGAAGTGAAGGCAAGTTTTTACGGGCAAATCCTGGCAACCGGCGACCCATTTTCAGTCAATAGCAATTTTCTTAATTTAGCGAAAGTTTACTTATGCCCACCCCTCGAGACCACCCCCGCCCAACCCCTCGTAGGCTTGTTGACGACTGTGATTTAAAAAAAAATGAGAGTTGTTCTCTGTCTTGGTTGGAAAGTTTTCGGGTCGAAAAGACTTCGTATGTGCGCACGAAATTGTGACCGGATTAGAGGGGGGGATTATGTGATTCTCGCTCTGCCTCCCATAAAAGTAGCTTAGTCTGTAAACCTCTTTATTGCCACCGCCAAGGCACGGCAGATTGAATTCCCGTGAACGTGGATTACGTGCAGGGTTTGTGGTTAAATTGCGCGTTTAGAAACTCTGGCTTGAAAGTTTCTTGTTCACTTTTCTCGAGTAGTTTATCACGACATGCTTAGCCAAGGGGAGGGGGGGAAGATACATTGACCTCAGACGTTTTGATGACTACCCATCATTCTGGTCTAATATGTATCCAACAGGGACTCATGCCTTGTGTCTACCAGAGAACTATGTTTCCACTTACAAAACTTTCCTCCTACTTTTGGTTCAAATTAATTATGAGCCACATGGCCCAGGTTTGATTCAGTCTGGAGAATCGTAGATTTGACAGGGTTAAGGCAGTAATATGGAGACTAATGGCACACGACGCTACTGGGCTATCCGCGGGCCAGATGAAGATGATGTGTCCGTACATTTGAATTAGCACATCTGCGAGATAGGGTCGAGGGAAAGCATGCCTTGGGGAATCTCAATATCTCAAGAAAGGAGACCCCTACGTCAAACCTCCTAGAAATTAGTCTCTTTAACATCGGTTGTGCTAATTGAAGACGTTTCAGTCTTTTTAATATCCTATCAGTGTGGTTCCTGGGCAGGGATGGATCAAATTTTCAAGCTGCAACAGATCCGGGACAAGAACTACGAAGTACAGATCGACACCCACTCAAGGCGATATATGACAGCGTGAGTAGACACTTGGCACGTCTAGTCTTGGTCTAGTCGGCAGATTGTGTAGAATGACGACGGAAAACTTTCAGTGTACCGTTCAGGTCGATACTGAACTTACATCTCGAATGTTTAAGTCATGCGCTGTAGTGTCTCGCTGAGCTACTACGTCACGACCTTACTTTAAATACGTACGTTCACATGAAGACACTGACTGGTTATCTTATTTGGAGAGTGGGAACTAGTTGAAAAAATTTCACGGATACCGCAATTGTTTAGGGAGAAAAATGTCCACAACCAAACCCAAGCAACCTGGGAAGAATTATTAGGCTCTCACTCCCTCTCTTTCTTTTGTCAGAAAGTGCTACTTGCAGTTGTAAACGAAAAACTTTTAAATTATATCCAATGGTTTTGTGGGTTTTGGGTGCTCAAACAGAATTAATGTAGTTCACAACTCTCCTTCAGTGAGCATCCCTGGAAAAGCCGCTGTACAAATAAGAACTGACATTCCTTTTAACGTCAGTGAATTGTCACCTAAAACTGGCAATTGCTAAAATTCGTTTCACTAATCCAATTACTTAGTTCATTTGTTCACCTGCTTAAATCTTGCATTTGGTAATAATTTAAGTAGCAACATATTACTATTCTACAAAACGTTTGTAATCATAACTTCCATATTATCCGCTGAATAAACAAACTTGTTCCCACTTATGTAACGTGGAGGTTATCTTTGTCACAACAAAACAATGTTTGTCGCATTTCTGCTCCGTGTTGACCACTTTTCTCTCTTTTACAGAGTTCTTCATTATGGGTGGTCACGGACATGGACACGGTGATCCCTACAAAGTTCCCGACCCAAAAATTTACAAAATCGAAGCACCCCAACTGGTGGAAGTTCAGACAGCTTTGGCCAGGTTGGGCCTGAAGGATCCATGGCTAAGGTATACTAAATGCTCTCAGTCCTACATGCAATTGCTAATGTGATATTCGGAAACAGGAATGAAGCGTGGCGTTACGACCCAAAGCATGGCACACACGCCTACCGGGCTAGAGTATTTTTCTTGCGGGGTTTTGTGGTTGGACTCGCAGCCGCTGTAGTCACTGCCGGTCTTGAATACGCCTCCCACCAGAACAAGGGGCACGGTGAACACGAGGAACACCATTAGATTAGTAAAAGAAAAACATTCGTGATCCACAAGTCAGCGGAAACTACTGTTTAATGATAAAATATATGCAAATGGGATATTCAGTTGAAAGTATTTTCCTTAGTTGAGGCGGGGTTTCAGCTCCTCGTAGCACGGCCGGAGGAAGATAGAGGGCTTCTTCGCAGCGTTAAAGTACTCGTGCCCCTTCGACCAGTCGTAGCCCACAGCGTAGGCAAAGATCTGTCCGTTTGCGTTGAAGCCGCACTTGGTAATCGATTGATCCATCATCTCAGAGGACTTCAGTTTGGTGCGGGCGTCTTTGTCCCAGAAACTGAAGGTGCCATCAGATCCTACTGTGACGAGGGTACCGTGCACTGGGTGGAATGCAATGTCGTTAACCGCATAGATGTCTTGATATCCGGCTGTGCCCGTCATCCGATGGCACTTGAAAGTGAAGTTGTCCTTTGGGTTGAGTGTGTTCACATACTGAATAGCCACACGCCCTTCAATACTTCCGAGGGCGTATCCTGTGAATGAAAACTGTGAGCAAACAAAAGTAAGAGGGATCGGGTGTGGACCGACCTGTGGGAGCTTTCTTTTTGTCCCTGAAAATCGAGATGGTTCTGTGTTGGTACTTCAGGGGGCTCTCCTGCCGCTTGAACTCTGTGGGCTTCTGGTCCAGCGAGTAGACGATCAAATTGCGACCGGCGGTACCTACTACCGCCATGGGGTAATCAACATCGGCGCAGTAACAACGCTCCGGGAGGTTGATAACCATTAGGGGGTTCGGACTGCGGGTATCCCAAAACTGAAATCACAAGAAGTTATCTTTCAATTCATTTAAACTGATGACCAAGTTACCTTTAAGGTTTTGTCCCAGGACCCGGTCATCAGACACGTGTAGGCAGATCCCTTCACCCAATGACAGGTCTTTACTGGTGCGTCATGGGCTGCAACTTGTATCACCTGGTCTGAGCCCAAATCCCAACACTTGACTTGTTTGTCGCACGACGCCATGAACACTTTTGTCCCGTCGTCAGACCAACAAACATCCAAGGCCGGTCCACCCAGTGTCTTCATCGATTTTGGGACAGTTTTCCCTGTGTGTTCAACTTCCCAGCATCGTACCTGGAAATACACAATTCTCATGAGACCAAATGCCTGCAATTGGCATGCACTGCTACATACACTGCTGTCCCAGCTGCCGGCAATCAGAAAGTTTTGTTGCAATGTTGGAGGGCTGAATTCTAGCGCTGAAACTGAGTCTTCCGGCGGTGAGACAACTTCAAAGTCTTTCATTGGGTTTGGAGTTGATGTTGTGGTTGTGGCTCCGAATGTATTCCCACCACCTATAGTAGATGCTCCAAACATGATATTCACTGGATTGCGAGTGCTTCTATGAATTCGTTACAGAATTTTGCGAAATTCTTTTTTTGCCGCTCGAATGTTTGGCGGGTAAGAAATGATATTATCTCGGTCTGTGTAATTTTTAGATGGTCAGTGGGGGACTATAAATAAGAACGCTTTAATAAACTGTGAGTGTGAAAGTTTTCTTAATTATTTACAATCAGAATTTGCACAAATCATTAAATTTCGGATGTATATTATTTTTTCCTTCTGTATTGTTTGACATTTGTCGCAGCATGGGAGAAGCGAAATTTGTTGATGACCTATCATGACATCTGGCTGTGGAAAAAAGTTAAAATTATGCGAGTATACAGCGGATGTTTGAACTCATGATGGGGATAACATTTTTCTCTTGATATTCGAGTAACTAGGAATATTTTATTATAGTATTGCATATTTTTTAAACTAAAGATAACTGCTATTTTTTTTAATTTCTTTTTCTGAGGGAAAATTGTTTTATGAGGAAGAATTTTTTTTTGTTAAAGTGCATAAGCCACACGCTTTGGTTGTGGTCTATGATAGTAACGAATGCATTCCGACATTGTTCACTTGCACAGAAAATTTCCCTCATCAAAGACAACATCATGTGAAAGGACTTTACTGGCCGTATCTGTATATAAATTTGTGTGACTGGACTTTGGGATTTTAGGTGCATTTCTTTGCTATTCAGAGTCGTAGTTTAGCTGTGGTACAAAAATATTTAAATGTATGATCACAGCCCAAGCAAAGTTAATGATATTTTACAGGAAACACTGACATATGTATGTTTGTGTGACATTAAAAAAAACTGTATTTATATGTTGATTTATAATGCAGGAAAAAATGTTCTCTTACTGGGTCCTTGTACATTGCAGCTAATGGAAACAAGAAAACAGACTGAGAGAGTCTTGCTCAAGCACAGAATCAGCTAAAAATGACATCAACCCTCCCACAAGCTCAGCCAAAAGATTCATTGATTGGTAGTAGCAGTTTGGCTGCCTCTTATCGCATTTCCTTTGGTCTAAGTGCAACCTATGTTGCATGACCTTATTCTCTTACTACACAACGTCGAACTGAAAAGAGTTTCATGGCCTGAGTGATCTGTTGGGATTGTGGGCTTCAAACGTTAGATGGTGTTGGGATGTTTCAATAATTTCTCACTTTGACTAAAAGAAGCTATTGAAGTTTGCACCTCGGAATGTTCGGATGTCGAGAATTCTGAAGGAGTTGACGGTCGAAGATTGCAAGGAAGCTTTATAGATTGTGAGGCGCTTGAACCGCGTACGAGTAACAATCCACCAACCTGGTACAAGCAGTGTTTTCCGATGACTTCATTGCCCCGCTGTACACATTCTAGAAAGATCTTGGAGTCGTACTTGGAATAAATTCTTTCTAGAAGATCGCAAAAGTCATCCATGCTGTTCTTATTCTTCGCGTCATTCAACAGACTGATGTTCTTAGCCTTAAAACTTTTTGTCATTTTGTCCTGTCACCCCACTCTGTATCAGTCGTCATAGTAGATGTCACATATACTATGTGAACTTTCGCTTTTATATCTATTTTACTGACCCTTCGCGGGTGCTCTAAGTTAATCTACTTTACATTTAATTTGCCTTTCGGCAGGTGCGGTTGCTTGCGTATATTGGAAAGACAACATGTCACAATTTCTCATTTGTATGCCCTGCCCAGTCCATCGCACTTCACAGGTGGCAGTTATGTCCGCTTTATAGCAGTTCACGGGAGTTCATCGATTGCACGTGGTCTGTTAAGTGATCTTACATTCAATGCGCAGAACTAAGAATAGGTTTCCTTACGAGTAACTTGCTTGTTAAGGTCGTTAAAAGTAGCAGCGAGCACTACCTCCTGCCAAGTTAGTTGCGGCCCTTATTCACGCCTGTGCGCCTTCTTTATCCAGGGTGTTCTCTTTTCCGTTTCTCGATGGCTCGAATTTGTGGACTTTACGATCAGGACCAATGGTGGCTATGGGCTCTACATGGCCTAGCCATAAACCAGACGCAACCCTACTTCTTGTCCTTCAGATGTCATAAACTCAAACAGGACCAAAAATCGCACGCAGAACTTTTCTTTCAAAAAGACTAAGGTCTTCCTTATCCGCTTTTAGAAGCGTCCAAGTTTCCTCCCCGTGAATGAAGACTGGGATGATCAAGCTGTTGAACAAAGTCAGTTTAGACCTTCGACAGGGCTCTATTACTCAATTGTCTCTTGAGCCTAAAGAAGGGATTGGCAGGAGTGATTCTGCGTTTAGTTTCGGTACTGATGTTGTTGGTCCTATTTACCACGGAGTAGAGGTAGACTAAGTCCTTGACTACCTCGAAGTTTCTGCTGCCTAGTGTGACGCTCTGTCCGAGACGCCGATGTTGTGTGTCCTTCCTTGATGACAGCATGTACTTCGTTTTGCCCTCATTTTAGCCGCTTCCGTTTCAATGCCAGCAAACGCGTCATTGGCGGCTACGCTGTGTTCGTCCAATCACGTCAATGTCGTCGGTGTAAGCTAGCAGTTGAACTGACTTTTTGAAGATCGTGCCTCTGGTGTGGAACTGTGAGTTAGGCACGATCTTCTCAAGGATGATGTTAAAGAAGTCCCATGACAGTGCGTCGCCTTGTCTAAAACCTTTTTTGACATTGAAGGTCTCGGTGAGTTCGTTCCCGACCTTGCCGGAGCAGCAAGAGTTCTCCATTGTAATCCCACACAATCTGACGAGTTTGGTAGGAATGGCAAAACTAGACATGGCACTGTGTAGTTCGTCTCTATGCACACTGTCATATGCGGCCTTGAAGTCGACGAATAGGTGATGAGGGTCGATTTGCACTTCTTGGGTATTTTCCAAGATCTGCCTTATCAGGTTGTTGACGATTGGTTTCAGGCGTTCACACAATACGGTAAAGAGGATCTTGTACGCGATGTTAAGAAGAAGGGGTATCCTTTCTTGTGGACCGGACAGACGACGCTCATTGGGCATGCTTTCCTCCGACCATATCTTACAGATGAGTTGGTGCATGCGCCCAATCAGGTCATCTACAGCTGCTTTGGTTTGCGGACAGTCCTTCCGCTCCAGCAGCTTTGTTCGACTTCAGTCTCGATATTGCTATCTTAACCTTGTCTAAGACGGAGAGACGGAATTCTTGTCTATCATCGTCCAAATTGAGAGGATCTTTCCAGATTCTCAGCATCGATTGCGACTCTACTACTAGTTCTCAGTTTTGGTCCCTACAGGCTTCGGTCCGAACCCTATATCCAGCTATATAGCTGTTTCACCTTTAAAAAAGGTGAAAGGTAAAACTTTCGGACTTCATTCCTGCCATAACATCTCTCGATCTCTTCGATCGCGCGTACTTCTCATGCTCTCTCTTTTTCCTTTTGAGAAGCCGGTTCTTTTCCCTTCATCCCTGTTCGTAGATCAGCTCACGAACAGATCTCGTTGTCAGATGCAGCGTTGCCTTGTGGGCCTTCTGTGTGACGGCGCAAGCCCCGGCACATCAGTGGCAGCTTTGATGGCTTCTTGACAACGTATCCATTCTTCTTCTATTGTCAGTGCAGGCAGCGTCGAACTTTGGGAGAGTTTCCAGCGATCTGTTGCGATTGTAGCTTTCCGACGTCGGGCTTATCTCGACTCCAATGCTCTCTCGATATCCGGGTTCTAACTTTGGCTACAACAAGGACATGGTCCGAGTCGATGTTGGCGCCTCGGAATGTTCGGACATCGAGAATGTTGGAGGAATGTCTGACGTCGATTGGCGGTTAATTGAACAGGGGATGGGGGGATCGCTTCATCGGTTATCATGTCCAAAAATAACCTTCTAACAGTATTTTTTTTAAATCTTCCATTAATTTCACAACACTCTAGGACTCACGAGTGTGATGTAATTCAAACAAATGTGTACAACATTTCTGATTTGACATTTCATAAATGACACAATTTAGATGCGTTCTCGTACTTTGCCCCTCTCTGAGGGACTTTTACTCCCACTCCTTAACAAATGACAGACTTCAGAATTTGATACAGAAAGTACTACTAGTACACTCCTAGTGCGTTCACACATTTTAGTCAAAGCTGTAAAGTCGCTATTGGAAGAGCCGCTTTCGAAGCACGTCTCTGCTATGCAAGTTTTCCATTTTGTGAGAAAACCGCATGCTCAAGATACAACTGGCGGGTTAGGCTCAGGAGAGCGATCGCTGCATATTGCTTCAATACTGACCAGTTTGTGATGTCAATCCAGGGCATGCCATTTAAAGGCTTTATGTTAACTTGCTTGGTCACAAACAGGGATAACGTTGCGATCCGGCCAGGTTCAACCCAATCAACAATATTGCTCTGTGTGTGGAGAAACTCATGTCCCCGAAACAAGTAATTCCTTAACTTTTTCCATCGTTAAACAATTCTCGTTCAGTTCTGACGACGTCGCATCAAGGCACTTCAAATCAGAGACCGCTGAGGTGGGTAGTTTCAACAATTCTCTCAGTAATCACCGATTGGTGTCACAAGTTGTTTGATCATGACAAAGCTTTCTCATCTGGCAGTGCACTGTTTTTATTTTAACCGGGCACAAATTGAAATGTAAGGTGACTCATGTTCAAATGGCTTACAACACCAGATCCCGCTGTAATTGTTTTACACTTTGACTGAAGTAGTGATGTAAAGCTCAATTTGATATTACTTGCTGATACAATAAGTTATTCATCTTCCCAACACGTCCGTGCCCAAGCATGTCATTAAATATAAATTACACTGATTGGAGCTGTAAAGCGTTGTCTCCATATATTGAATATTCATCAAGCTCCAAATTGAATAAGAAATCCGTGTAGCCGACAGTCATGCAATGTTTGCCATACCACACCGCATAGCTGACATACTGAAAGGTGATTCCACATTTTCAGTCTGAGTCTTTGCCCTACTCTCAGAACGGAGCTCTGCAAGTGTTTCTTTTTTATTTTCAATGGTCGTCACTACACTGACCCCCAACCCATTCGCACACAGTCTCACTCACAGACTGCTGCGAAATGTTTTCCAACTGTTGCGACTCTTGCTCAAACGGCAGGTGAGGGCGATAAACCTACATAAATGTGGTTCACCCAATATTTTCTTGGAACTGCACTAACTCATGGTACACCACTTTTCATGGCAGAGTGTGCAAAGAAACCGGTGGAATGCTTGCAGGAAGACGAAATGAATGAATCACTTTATTGATGGCGGCCACTCAAACAAATATTCTGGTCTATTACACTGCCGGATGTAAACACTTTGCAGAGAAAACCCCTTGCTATTGTGGAGCTGTGCATGGAATGTCATCCGAAGGAGAGTCCAGCGAATCGGGTAAATCACACGGGAAGTTCACTTCAAAAGATCGATTCCGTTGCAACGTTTTTGTTTCTTTTGTTGGCTTAGGGTTTATTTATTTTCTTAATTGGCAGCCAGAGGTCATAGGAGGGGGTAGCATCTTTTTCATGCAATATCTTTAACCTTCTGACGGAGATTTAAAGCATTGGGAATTCTGACTATTTAAGCCATTTACCTTGAACCGCCTGATAAAATTATAGCATAGTGAGAGCTGAGAGTATCGAATGGTCGGTCGATTTTGATATATTTATTAATGCCTTCCCATTGGAAATTAACTTTTAAGTCGTCAAAACGTAAAAAAAATAATTCCAAACAGTTTCTTTATTCACATACAACATTCAAATTCCGAAATTTCCCACATTTTATGAAATTTTCACTGTGTGTGCGTTCAACACCCGTACTGGGACATATTTTTGACATTTATAAACGCCTGTCACTTATGTTGTTCTGGGTTCGAATTAAAGGCTTAACTCTCATAGCCCGCATCCTGCATTCTGTCAAGGACTGGCAGCTCCTAAAACGAGGGAAACGAAATTATGCTTCACTTGTGGAATGTGTTACGATAGATCTAAATTTAACTAACATTGAGACATCTTTTAGAAGATTGAGAATTCTTGAAATGTCCTTTTGAGTTGTTATTAGGTGGATATCGCCTATACAATACTTATCTAGTGGAGTGCCCTGATTTTGTTCATAGTTAATTTATCCACAATGTGTGCAGATACAGGGTGGGTCTTCTACTGTTCTTTTCCTGGGTCCCGCTTGAAATCCTGACAGAAAGTCAGTGTCATACCTTCGCGAAAAGAAATGAGTCGCTTCACGCTCGAACAACGTTTGAAGGAACTCGGAACTTATATTCAAAGTGAATATTGTGAATCGGCTCTGTCGTACGATTCAGTCGATGTTGCTTATTGCAGTATAATAATTGCGGCACTACAGCCCATAAGGGACCAGGGCCTAGCTTCTGCATAAACTACTCGTATGCATGCACAAACTGGGCAAACCGATGCACCCTGGAGCGTACAGATTTTTGCCGATTCCGAACGGCGAAATTTGAGAAGCATTTCATGAATGTTGCTAGCGGCTCGAAAGAGGTGGTGGGTGTGTATTAGACCTGCGACCCATGAAGGGTCTGAGCTTGACCGTCTATTCTTGACGGTCCCGTGCATGCTGTTTCCAGTTGTCAAGACCAAACTCTCTAGCGTTCGCAATCACTTGGTCTCCTCTCCTTCTCGAACCAGGAGGGCGGTATTCGAAGTCCCTCTTAGCTGGAGCGTTGTTGTCAATTCGTTCGATGTAGCCGAGCCACTGCAGGCGATGGATTTTTGGCTTTAGAACATCCAAAACATGGTACAGCACATAAAGTTTGCAGTTCGCCTCCATTCGCCCTCCTCGGCCCTTCTCCAGACAGGACCATATATTCGTCGCAGAAATTTTCTTTCAAAGGAACCAAGATCTGATCTGCCGTTTTGCTTATCGTCCAGAACTCGCTTCCGTATAGGAGTACGGGTAGGATAAGCGTCTCGTAGAGCATTATCTTAGTCGTACGAGTCAGGAATTTCGACTCTAGTTGTCTTAATAAACCGAAATAACACCGGTTGGCAAGGGTGTCGTTGTGGAGTTCACGTTTGAACAGAAGTAGACAAACTCCTTAACTACCTCAAAGAGCTGGTGCCGTGAAAAATTCGACGTGCTCAGTTCGGGATTCGATCCTGGATCTTCGATGTTTGAGTCGATGCACATCGGCCACTGACTGACTACAAGGCTGACAGTTTTTGCTTGTTCACATTTAATGAACGTGTATGTGACCCATTTTGTAACACATCACTCAATAAGTCCCGGGACTTACCAATAAAAACGCATTTTCTAGACAAAATTCGGCTTTATTCATCAACATAGTTCCCTCCCAGAGTGATACAATCAGTCCAACAACATTTCGGTACCCTTTTTATAGAACGATTTATCCTTGGCCTCGAAATAGGCTTTAGTCTCGGCGATCACCTCCTCATTCGAGCCATATTAATTTTCGGGAAGCAACTTTCTGAGGTCTGAAAAGAGCTAGAAGTGGCTGTGGGCCAGATCTGGAGAATACGGTGGGTGCGGAAGCAATTCAAAGTCCAATTCGGGCAATTTCAAATGCACCATTTAGTATTCGCTGTTGATCCTTTTGCCTCTCTCAAGATAGTCAACGAATAAAATTCCGTACGCATCCCAAAATACGGATACCATAACCTTCCCAGTCGACCTTTGTGTTGATGGACGCTTTGGGCATGGTTTACCGGCTGCTGTCCACTCCGCTGACTACCAATTTAACTCTGGAGTGTAGTGGTGGAACCATGCTTCATTCATTGTGACATACCAATGCAAAAAGTTATATTTCTAGCGTATACTAGCGAAACACCTTCAAACAGCTGTCGGAATCATCGATACGTCGTTGTTTTTGGTTCATTGTGAGCAAGCGCGGCACCCATTTCGAAAACAGCTTTTTCATGGACAAATGTTCATGCAAAATAGTATACACACAAGTGACAGACAGGAGATCATTTATAAAAATGATTTTCGGAGACAAAACGGAGCCCTGGGAAACATGGTGAATATCAGACTTGAACCCATCCATTGCGACTTGTATGGAACGGTTCGAAAGGTAATTTTTAATTCATTGAAGAAGAAGCCTGACAGAGTCTGCCTATGAAATTTAAGCGGTGAGATATGCCATCAAACCATTGCGTTCATCAATTAAACAACCACGAAGTGCAAGCGCTATGTTTTCAACAAGACGGCTCAACATGTCACACAGCTCGTGCCACAATTGTTCATGTTACGGACCCGTAAATTGTGCTACAAGATCAAGAACATCTCCTGTATCGATATGGAAATTCGGTAGTGCACGCCGATAATTCTGAAACGATTGACCACTTGGAGTGGCAACATTCGTGTCAGTACTGACGGTATGCGGTGGCGGTCATCATACCAGAAATTATATTGTCAGAAGATTATCTCTCGAATAAAGTTAGAATTCATACCAATTTTGAAAAATCACCTTTGCTTTACATTTTTTTTTAACTTCTATACCTGCAAAGGTTCTATATGTTTTAGAAGGTGAGTACTTTAAGGAACTGTAGCCAAAATGATAAATTGTGTAAATTATTAAAAAAGGGGGGACAGTGCAGGAAAGGAACTATATTCTACTTTAGATAGTCGAAAAACAATATCATTAATGGGAGGTAAAAGCTGAAGTCCTTAGTCTTTTCAAGAGAAATTTGCGATTTTTGGCACTGTTTGCGTTGATGGCATCTGGAGGAGAAGATTTAATGACGAACTCTATGGGCTGTACACCGACATGCGCCTTGTCAAGCGTCTTCGGATACAACGCTTAAGATGGCTAGGCCATGTAGAGCGTCTGAACACCACTGCTCCGGCCCGAAAAGTCTTTGAATCCGAGCCATTGGGATAACGCAACAGAGGACAGCCTAGGCTAAGGTGACGCACACAAGTGGAGAAGGACCTCAAGCAACTTGAAGTGCGTAACTGGCGGCAGCTGGCGAATGATCGTGCTAAATAGAGAGGCCTGTTGGTTGAGGCCCAGGTCCAAATCGGGCTGTAGTGCCACAAGAAGAAAAAGAAAAGATAGAGTCAATGCAGTCAATACATTACTGGGTGTTTTTGCGTGAATGTATATATGTATGTACGTATTTGTTACTTCTTTGAAAATTATTTTTTTAAACATATTTTACATAGTTATGTAACCCATAGTATATTCCTAGCCCTTTCCAAATTGTGGACTGTCTTTTTTCAAAGCCCTTTCCCAATTCCTTGTCTTATTTCAGTCTAGGTTTTGGACTAGATTTTTCTCCAAGTCCTTCTCCAAAACTTTGTTCAATTCCTTGACCAAGCTCTCTGTCACTGATGTGCTGTATTAAATTGCATCCCCTCCCCCACCAACGCATTATGACGATAAGTCAAACTCGGTAATAATTCATAATTTTGAATCATTGTACGTTCTTTAAAGTGCAATTACAGCGTCAAATAATTATGAAATAATGGCAATAAATAATTGAGTTCAAAAGTGATTGGTAGGTAATTTGAAATTACATTCATTCAAGTACCAAAACAAAATATACATATTTGAGTACCGTGCAGACCTATAGAAAAACATAAACAATTCTTTCATTCAAGTAAACAAATTCGTTTCATGCAAACAGAAACAAGACTAAAGTTCATTCGGCAAAAAAATTCACACTTTTCCGACACATGTGATTGAAAGAGCCTTCCACTCAGGAGGGGAAAATAAAATTGCAATCGCAGTATACACACGATAATTATACAAACACAATCCGGGGAGTTTTACTCGTTCTGTGTCTGGAATTGAATAAAATCGTATCTATGGGGAACGTACCGTTAGAATCAATTGATTACATTGAGACACTAGACACCGTGCATCGTACGTATGTAAAATGAAATATTTCTCTCGGTTTTAGGTTTGTCGAAAAAATAAAACCACAGACAGACAACATTTTCTTCGAACTTCAAAGTTCAGCAAAAAATACGATTTTTCTTAAGCAAACATGATGTTGCGCATTTTTTCTAAAATTAGAAAAATATTTTTGTTTTTGTTTTAAAGGACATCAATTTGGCTTTCAAACTGTATCAATAATTTTGCACATATTGACAATCAAGACCAGGCCGTTATTAAAAACTAAGTTTTGACAGTTTTAAACCGCTTCAACGGAAGATCAATTCCGGCGAAAGCCCATGATATTCTCTATAGAGGGCATGGAAGCAAAAGCGCACATTGTTTTGTATTTTCGGAGAACGAGGTCTTGAAGTGACTGAATGTCGGATAATCTTGTGCATTTTCGAACGATTTACTTTGCCACTCTCGAATTGTGCAAGTGCAAGGTCGAAGAAGGTTTTTTATTTCAAAAGACTGCAGTAGGTCATAAAATTGTTGTAATTGCAGTTAGAATTTGAGTTCTATTCTGGTGTCATAGATTGCATATCCGGTTTGTGGCGACAAGTATTTTAGTTGAATAAGTTATGATTATCGTAAAGTAAGGCCCTGGCCACGCAATGAGCGGCAAGTTTAAGCGGCAGCTGACCATTTAATGAGCGGCAATTCCTGAGCGGCTGAGCGGTTAGTTGTGAAAATTCCGTTCTCAAGTGCTGTTCCCAAAGCGTTTTAAGTAGAAGTCGCCTTCAACTTTAGGATAGTATTTTACATTTGAAAATAAGACTGGGTCTTTATCCAATTAACCGAAAAAGGAGGATGTTATGGTGAACTTCATCATTTATATAATAACCTGCGAAAATATATAATACCTACGAATGTCTAGAAAAGCTTTTGAAAGTTGCTAGAAAAATTACAAAACAAAAAGATTCTATTTCGGTAGAATTTCATTATTTATGATTTCCATGATTATGCCTTGTCGGTCAGTAATACACTAAAATAACAGAACAGATTTGAAAGCTGAGCGGCACCGCTCTGCCGCTTAGAAATGACGCTTGCTGCTCAACCCCTGCGTGGCCACCACCATATAGCTGCATGTGTTTTACTTTTGTTTTTGCCACTCACCATTTTGCCGTCTTGCCGCTTGCCGCTCATTGCGTGGCCATGGCCTAATACACAAATTGACCATTATTTTAAATTTGATTTCATTAAAATGAAAAATATTAACAAGCCATAATGATGACTTGCCAAATGATACTGAACAAAACTGATAAAACAGTATGATAGGAGTCACGCGCGATTTGTCAAATAGGGTCTATTAAAAATCAAAACTCAGGATAAATCACTTAATATTAGTATTTAAAGGGCACTGTGCTACAATCATATAGTCAAATATGATTATTGCTGACAAGCTGTCAGTTCTCTTCAAGTAAATGAGTTTCTATCAACAAAATTTTGCATATACCACAATGAAGTCTCAAAAAACGCAACAAATGCAATTAAACTCTGCCTATGTACAAATCAAGATATGGGATCTGAATTACTGTTGTTGAGAGGAGGTAAGGCACTAACATCATCCTCAGGGATGATGGTTGAGAATCACATAGCCTGCACAGTTTCATTGAAAAAATAACCTATAAGTAGTCGTTTGCGTTATTGTTGGAACAGAATGACTTAGTCTCATGCGAGCATGTGAGGTTGCGAATTTGTCACGTCCTTTAGGGGTGCTTAGTTCTGGCAAGCGACTGTCACTAGCAAAGAAGATGCTCAGTTATTGCACTTGCCTCATTGCAGTTCCTGCAGATATTGGTAGGGGTCGAGCCAAGTTTATAAGGGTGACTTCCAAATGGACAAATGCCACTGAAACTACTGTACCGCAATGTTTTTGGGTCAGTGAGAGAGTACGAACAGTCGGATTTAAACTTTTGCAAGAAAATCTTGCTTGATGTATATGTTGAAAACGCATTCCAAGCGACATTCGCTTTTCGAAAGATTCTGTGAAGAAAAGATTTTTCGGCACTATGGCACAAAGAATACAAGCGAAAGTCAGATATGTGCAGAAGGATACATTTAACAGAACAAAAGTATTTCGTTCGGAAACACATGAAGATGTTGTTCATTAAATTTTGGTATTATCTGATCAAAGGATTTATCTTAGGCCACGACCGACAACAAAAGAAGCGCAAGCCTTATTATACTAAATTTCTTAAAACTAAAATTTAGCTTAGTAGATTAAATGTGAACATTTTAAGACCTAACTTGTTGTCGTTCACAAAAATACAATAAAAAAAGTATTAGAAGTGTTATTTTTTAAAAGGTCGCTTCACAGTTTCAAACGATTTATTTTCAACTTTCGCATACAACCACTGTGCTATCTCTGTAGAAATGCAGGCGTCATCTTCCGCATCCTTGTGCTGGAGTATATTCTACCTATTTACCTTTGAAAAATTGTGGAAACTTCAGTAAAACACCAAATCTGAGGTAATAACCTACGTTGATGTCATAATCGGCACATCAATGAACTGATGCTATGGAGAAGATCTTCATACTGATAACCATTCAACCGGACAGACAAAGGAGAACCACATGTCTGTGGTTAACCGCTGACCAATTCTAAGAACTAACTATCATAACGAGACGAGAAAATAAAACGACGACAGTTTGCGTTTTGTTAGACAAATATTTCTTGTCCGCCAAGTGCGAAAGGTGGAGGAACTCGAATTGGGAAATATTGGTTCAGTTTTTTTGTTATACTGTCTGTGGAGAATTTTTTCTCCGTAAATTATGTACCGGAGTGGCTACCCGGTTATAGACCCGATATTCGTCATCTTTAAGGCTACCAACGACAGTTGAGGGATTTGCTTTTACGTGATCAAGGGCCTTTAAGGCCTTTTATAGATGTTTGTTAAAAGGCCTTCAAGGTCTTTTGTCACAGGGACAAATTTTCCAAGAGTCGTAAATAATACAAGGATAAACCTCTTAGTTACCCAAGTACCAAACTGTGCTTACGCTTGAGGGGCAACAGCTCCACGGCCTCTCTTAACACCTCTGCTGTCATATGGATAACAGCATCCGGTGGCAATGCAAATCCACACTGAGGCGATCTGTCAGTGCCACTACGACACTTTCTACAACCCCACAAGGGGGCCTATCGCACGGTCAGGCTTAAGAAAAGTTTCAGGGACTCCTGACCTACAATAGTTATAGACTATAGCCTCTAATCAAGCTGTCAGTCAGGACTCCTGGGTCTGGTAGCCGATGATGTGTTGATGATGTGCAGGAGATGTGCAACAGCTGTGGCTTCAACAAATCGGCGTAATATATCATCGCTCATGATTTATTGAAGGAAATGTTTGGCAACCGCATAGTATCACGTTACGGACTCGTGAATTGGCCTCCGAGATCGTGCGATTTAATGCCGCTTGGCTATTTTCTGTTAGGATATAGGAAGTCGTTAGTTTACGCCGATAAGGCCGAAACGATTAACCACTTGGAAGGCAATATTCAGAGCGTTATTGCCGGTATATAGCCACAAATGTTGGAAAAAGTCATCAAAACCTGAACCTGCAGATTAGACTACGTCCAATTCAGTCGTGACGGTCAAATGCCAGCAAACATATTTAAATTATAGTACCAGAAGATTCTCCTTTGAATAAAGTAAATTTTATGTTAATTTAGAAGAATTATCTTTGTTTTGTTCTATTTCACAATTATACACCTCTTAAAACACACCTTTTACAAGGCTTCGAAATATAAAAGAAATCCCTATGCCTCAGACAACGAAACTGTGGCTAGTAATGAAGTGGTAAGCAAAGACAACTGAATAATACGTCCTTCTTACAAACAGTTGCTTTAGATGGCATCTAGAATTATAATTAAATAATAATAATTGAGTGGCACTACAGCCCACAAGGGACCAAGGCCTAGCTTCTACAACAACTACTCGTGCTGTGCGTGCTATTCTTCTTTCACAAGTAGAGATTTGCGTCGACTCTGAACAGCGAGATTTGAGAAGGTTTTCATAGACAGTTGATACTCTTTGAGTGTTGGCAGCAACTCAAAATGGGTGATGCCTTGAGAAAATTCGAGTTGTCCTGTCCTTCTGCGTGTGGGTTGACGCATCATATTATAATTATTATAATGTTGTGGTCGCCGTGGCGTAGTGGTGCGCCATTTTATTCCGCGACATCTTTCGCAGAGAAAACCTTGTAAATCTCTTTTGTATTTTATATTTATTCTGATACAGACACGGACTTTAGAGTATAAGGATATTTTGAGAATTTCGAAGCAAGGCCAGGTCCATGCCTTTGAAACAATAAATCTTAGGTTTTGGGTGGGCATCTAAGTAATTGCGGATTTCACTCATAGATGGCCTTAGTTGAATTTTTAGGTTTGCTGACGTAATCAATGTCATACACATTTTGTTATTTGACAGTTAGTGCTTCAATTTTCAATAAGCAAACGAATTTTTTTGATCGGTTGTGAAGTTTTTGTTTGGAGTCTGTTCAAAAATGGAAACTGAAAACAAAAATTTTCCTGATATTTTACTCTTTTACTTCCGAAAAGGAAAAAACGCATCGCAAGCTCACAAAAAGCTATGTGCTGTCTATGGTGATGAGGCTTTAAAAGAATGGCAAAAATGATATTCGTCGATTAATGGAGTGAATATCAGCCAGAAGCATTGCAAGAGCTACCAATGCATCCAGAAAAAGTCACAGTTTGGTGCGGTTTATGGGCTGGTGGCATCATTGGACCGTACTTCTTCAAATGTGATGCGAATCGTAACGTAGCTGTGAATGGTGAGCGCTACCGTGAGATGATATCCAACTTTTTTTGCCCAAAATGCAAAAGCTTGACTTGCATGACATGTGGTTTCAACAAGACGGTGCCACATGCCACACAGCACGCGCAACAATGGACTGATTGAGAGGCGAGTTCGGATGAGCATTTTATTTCACGTCCCGGACCGATAAATTGGTCGCCTAGATCGTGCGATGTAACGCCTTTTGACTATTTTTTGTGGGGCTATGTTAAAGCTCATAACTATACTGTAGGAAATTATAGATTATTACTTTTGTGCACCACTGTGCAACGTTAACATTACTTGAATAACTGCGATAAACTTTTGTGTAAGTTCGATCATCTGGCCAGGTCATTAACCGAGAACTCTCCACTAACTGTCAAGAGAAATTGTATAAAAGGGCTCGGAAAATAAAGAACGACACATGAAAACAGATTCTGACGTTTCGGTTTCTCTTCTCTTTAAATTTCTCCTCTACAACTCTCAGAAGTGGGATTTGACAGACAGATCAGCTGTACTAAGTGCGAGCGCTAGTCAAAAGTTAATTTCTGAGTTAAGTGTTTAAAGTAATTTTTTTGCGAAGTATTAAAGCGAGTGATAGCGGATCTTAAAATTAAGTGCTTTAGACAATATAAATTATGAGTGAAGAGTGGAGCAAATTTGTTGAAAGTGCAACAGTGTCCAAACTCAAAAGTGCACTCAGAATATTAAAATGCCAATCGACGGGCACTAAAGCAGAATTAAAAGTCCGCCTTCAAGATGCTGTACAAGGCTTCACAACTGAAAATTTCTTAAGCTTGCTCCAAGAAGTTCCATCGACAAGCAAGGACCTTAGTGTGGATGATTCTTTCCCACGCGGTGATCCTGAACCAACCGATGATTCGAGCAGTGAAGATGAGGAGGAGTTGGATGCTGAAATAACGAAGCTGCGGAGACTATGCAAAAAGAAGGAGGAGATCAAAAGACTCAGGCTGCAACTTCGCGAGCTAGAACTTGATGAAGTGGATTCGAATATGCGATCGAATTCAAGTTGTGGATTTAAGGACATCGAAGAGTCGCTGTCATCATTTAGCGGAGATGACAACTTCCCGATCCAACGGTGGCTGGAACAGTTCGAGGAAAGTGCTGAGGTTTTGGGTCTCAGTGACCGTAACAAATTCATCTACGGGAAAAGACTTCTACAAGGTACCGCCAAGTTATTCGTTAGAACCGTTAAGATTCGAAGCTGGTCTGAATTGAAAGAAGCGTTGAAGAATGAGTTTCATAAGGCGGTCACTAAATCGGACATCTACAACGAACTCCGAGGAAGGAAAAAACTTCGCGACGAAACCATGCAGCAGTACGTGCTCCATATGCAGGAGATAGCTTAACACACTAACGTCGAAGAAGAGGATATCATTCAATTCATTATTAAAGGTATTCCCGACTCTGAGGTAAATAAAACCATTTTATATAGCGCTAACAATCTCGATGAACTAAAAGCACTTTTGCGGAAATACGCTAAGTTTAAAAGTAACCATCGTGATAATAATTTTAATAGAGCCTCAGTACATGTTTCTCAACCAAATCGTTTTTTTCCTTTGAGTAAACCAAAAACAACTCAACAAACTGATTCTAAGCCCGTGAAAAACCAGCCGCCAAAAAGTTCGGTTATTTGCTTTAAATGTGGACAGTCCGGACACATAGCGACGAAATGCGGAGCAGAAAACACAGTTCTGATGCTACAACAACACTCACGCACAAAGAGAAAAATCAACCTGCCTGATCATCCTCCAAGTGAAGTGAGAAACGGTGAAAATGATTTCGAGCGCAACGTCCTCTACAGATGGAAAAGTAATGACTTGGAAATGTCCATCAACTTGCTAACTCTCTTGGACTCGGGGAGTCCCATCAGCTTCATACAGGAAAGATTCTTGCCATCAGCTTTATTATCAACTGTAAAGAAAAGACAGCAGACCTACTGTGGAGTCAACGCTAGTCCCTTGGAAGTTATTGGAAGTATAGTTACGAATGTCGAATCCGAAAGTTCTGTAACATTTTGGAATATTTTTGTTGTTAAAAACTTTTCAATGACGTATCCTATTGTTTTAGGCAGAGACTACATAGGAAAAACAGGCTTGACTCTTCGTAAAGCAAATCTCGCAAGTGATAATCAGGATCCCCAGATTACGTGCAACTCCAAGGATCATCACGCGTCCGTTATGCATACATCACATACTGCCGAAATCGAGGAAACCCAACAAATTCTCAACATCGAAGTAATAGATGAGGGTGAGTTTGAATGGAACATTAATGATAATATATGTGATACAATTAAGGAAAATGTTAAAGATATAGTTAGACCGGCTTTTCTCAATTCCGCAAATAAGTTTTCACCAACGGACTTTTCCATGAAAATCGAATTGTCAAAAGACATTCCCTTTCGTTGTACCCCGCGAAGACTTCCGTACGCACATAAGGTAGAACTCCAAAATATTTTAGATGATCTTCTTAAAAAAGGTATTATACGCGAGTCGAATTCCCCGTACGTTTCTCCCATAGTTCTCGTTCAAAAGAAAAATAAAGAATTGAGGCTCTGCGTTGATTTTCGGGAACTCAACAAGATCACTCTACGTGATAATTATCCTCTACCTCTAATAGAAGATCATATAGATCGTCTAAGAAACAAAAAGTATTTCACTACGCTAGACCTCAAAAATGGATTTTACCACGTTAAGGTGGACGAGGAATCCATTAAATACACGTCATTTATTACCCCTATGGGGCAATATGAGTATACGCGAATGCCGTTTGGCTTACAAAATGCTCCATCGGTCTTTGAACGATTTATGAAGCGTGTCTTCGGCTGTCTGATCTCGAAAGGAAAAATTCTAACATATTTGGATGACCTCCTAATTGCTACAGTCACTCTGGAGGAACACTTAGAAATCCTAAAGTTAGTCATCCAAATAATCGTTGAGAATGGATTGGTCCTAAGATGCGATAAGTGCCAGTTTTTACAATCAGAAATTGTTTACTTAGGATATAAAGTTACAGAAGCAGGAATACGGCCGAATGAAAGCAATTTAAAAGCAATACAAGATTTTCCTACGCCGACATGTACTAAGGATGTACATAGCTTCCTAGGACTCTGTTCCTATTTTAGAAAATTCATAAAGAATTTCGCGTTGGTATCGAAGCCTCTCTACGATCTACTGAAAAGAAATGCCCCATTTGTATTCGGAATAACTGAAAGAGAGACTTTTAATATCCTAAAAGGCAAGCTTGTAGCTTCGCCTGTTTTGGCTATATACAGTCCACACAGTGTGACTGAACTTCATTGTGATGCCAGCACAATCGGGTTCGGATCAGTCCTGTTGCAAAAGCAATTAGATGGGAAATTTCAACCGAAAGCAGGTACCACAGTTACGAGCTTGAAACTCTTTCCATAATCTATGCGCTTCGAAGATTCCGAATTTATTTAACAGGATTGTCCTTCAAAATCGTTACTGATTGTCAAGCACTGGCCTTGACCCTCGGGAAAAAAATGTTGAATCCGCTAATATCTCGATGGGCTCTTGAGCTACAGAGTTTCGATTACGTTGTTGAACATCGAAAGAGTGAAAAAATGACTCACGTCGACGCATTGAGTCGATCTTTCAATGTGCTGCACGTTGTCGATGAATCATTCGAGTTTGTTTTAGCGGCCGCGCAAAAACAGGACCCTAAAATTATTTCAATAGTTGCCGACTTAGAAAAAAACCAAAGTAGTCTGTACGAAATGATAGATGGTCTATTTTACAGAAAAAAGAAAAACAAAGTCCTCTTTTTCGTTCCATCTCATATGGAAGAACAAGTCATACGCACACACCACGAGGCGTTGTGCCACCTAGGTGTGGAAAAATGTTTTCAATACCTATCCGAGAGCTACTGGTTCCCAGGAATGAAAAATAGGATTAAGATTTATATACAGAAATGCTTAAAGTGTATGTATTATTCGCCCAACTCCGGGAAGACCGAAGCAAGTTTGCATTCCATTCCAAAGGGCGATCTTCCCTTTCACACCTTGCATATCGATCACCTGGGCCCCTTGCCAAATTCAAATACGAGAAAAAGACATGTTTTGCTTGTTGTTGATGGCTTTACAAAGTTTGTTAAGCTGTATCCCGTCAAATCGACACAAAGCGAAGGGGCAATCAAGTGCTTAACTTACTTTTTCCAAAACTATTCGCGACCCGATCAAATCATATCAGACCGTGGAACTTGTTTCACGTCTAAAGAATTCAGTGACTTCATGGAAGAGAACAATATTAAGCACATTAAAGTTGCAACGTGTTCACCCCAGTCTAATGGACAGGTAGAACGCATGAACCGAGTTCTAGTACCTATGCTTGCCAAGGAATGCGAATCACATACGACCAGTGATTGGGATAAGCATTTGGTAAAGACTGAATTCGCTCTTAACAACACGGTAAATAGAAGTACTGGTTTTACACTAAGTGTCCTTTTATTCGGTGTACACCAAAAGGGCGATTTTTCTGACCGTGTCAAAGAGTTTCTCGCCGAAAAATTCACAAAAGAACGAGCTAGTTTGAATGAGGTAAGAGAAAGCGCTGTCAAGTGTATTGAAAGTACTCAAAGGTCGAATAAGATTTATTATGATAATCGGCATAAAAATCCTACGAAATACCGACTAGGCCAATATGTGATGGTAAATAATACATCGACGGTACCCGGGGTAAATAGGAAACTTTTGGCAAAATACCGCGGGCCATATGAAGTAAAAAAGATATTGCCGAATGATAGGTATTTAATTTCGGACATTGAAGGCTTGCAGTTTACCAGATTACCATACAAAGGCATAGTCTCTCCCGGTAACATGCGACCATATAATGTCAACATAGCACATCCGGAAAATGCAGATGACGTTGGAGTTGCCGAAGAGGATCTGGAGGATTCCGGTACGTGCGGAGAAGACTAACTACTGCATAATGTTTTATTTCAATTTCAAGCCTGCTTTTCCAATGTATCTCATTAATTTAAACATTTATTTTTGCCAATTGAATTATTAATGAAATCGTAGTTTGCTTAAACACACATTATTGTATAATTGTTTGTAAAATGAATTGTTGTTCTCTATATTACCTTAAATGAATTGTAATCGGGGCGATTACTTGGTCAGGATGGTCGAATTGTAGGAAATTACAGATTATTACTTTTGTGCACCACTGTGCAACGTTAACATTACTTGAATAACTGCGATAAACTTTTGTGTAAGTTCGATCATCTGGCCAGGTCATTAACCGAGAACTCTCCACTAACTGTCAAGAGAAATTGTATAAAAGGGCTCGGAAAATAAAGAACGACACATGAAAACAGATTCTGACGTTTCGGTTTCTCTTCTCTTTAAATTTCTCCTCTACAATACAGACAAGCCCGCTTCAATTGACGCATTGGAAGACAGCATTGAAGCATTTATTCGTGAGATACTGGCCGAAATGTTGGAAGGAGTATGCCAAAATTGGATTAAGCGGATGTACCATTTGGCGCAGTCAAAGTCAACATTTGCATGAAATAATCTTCAAACATTAAATTATATGGACCGTACTCTCGATTCAAATAAAGATTTCATGCATTTTTCTGAATTTTATGTGTTTTTTTTTTTGAAAAGCTTTCCTAAAGTTTTTAAAAAATTACCCTTTACAACACGTGAGATTACATAGAGGCTTTATGTATCACACACATGCATTGAAAAGCCCTTTAGACAAATTCGCTGTGCACGAAAACTCGACATATGGGTTCCTTATGAACTGAACCCAACTGTAACGTTCCTTTAACATCTGCGATTTGGTAAAGGAACGTAATGAAAATTACCTACATATTTTCAAAACGATTGATGACGATTGATGCTTACAACAATGTAAATCGGAAAAGATCGCGGAGCCAGCCAGGGGAACCTGCTCAAACAACATCAAAAACTGATATTCATCAAATGAAAGTTATGTTGGCAGTTTGGTGGGATTACAAAGGAATTGTGTACTTCGAACTTTTAACACCCGATTGAACGATCAATTCAGATATCTACATTGAATAACTAACAAAATTTAACAATGCAGTTGAAGAAAAGCGGTCCGAATGGACAAACCGAATCGGTGTCGTATTCTATCATGACAATGCGAGGTCATGCACATCTTGGGCCACACGGCAAAACTTATTGGAGCTATTTTGGGGTGTTTTGCCACATCCACCATATAGTCCTGACCTTGCACCATCTGATTACTTTTTATTTTGATTTTTGCAAAACTCTAAAAATTTCAATAATGATGATGATGTCAAATGGTACCTGGTTCAGTTTTTTTGCCGATAAAAACCAGAAGTTTTATGAACTTGGAATTATGATGCTGCCTGAAGGGTGGGAAAAGGTCATCGCTTTAAATGGACAATACATTACAGAATAAAGTTATTTCGGTCCATGAACAAATTTTCTTTTTTTCACAAAAAAATCCGCATCGCTCAGTTGCCAACCCTATATATAAAAAATGCCAGTTAACTGTGTTAGAATTGAGCATACACCAAATTGGTTACTCTATACTTTCCTGTATCTTAACTTATCTTAAACGTATGTAGGTCGCATTTTCTCTAATCGCAGCACAAAACAACCACAAGCATTGATGGCAACTGCGCTGAATTGTAAACGAATTGGGGCGTTTTCAAAGCGTCTGATTGAAAGGCTGTCGTATTTGCTTTTTCGTACTGTATTCTGTGGATGTCATTGTGACAATTGATAGCTTAGATGAATTTAACGCTACTTAAAAAAAGAAAAACAAACCCCTCAGAGAAAAAAAAAAACCATTTGCTGACTTATTCAAATGCGCCTATTTCGCGATGGCGCATTCATTTAAATCAAAAACAATTCCAGGAATTATTTCAACAGCGTCTTCCCCAATTACCGCGACACCCAATTTGTATGCGAAAACCTGTCGGATTAGTCAGTGAATATCCATAGCGAATTAATGAGGCGCAGACCTGAAATTCATTCAATCATTAATGTATTCGCGCGGAGTACTTTATCTGGCGGCAGTCAACACTTAAATTTCGGATATCCTCTTCATTCGAACTCAGACTCGAACTCAAGAAGATCGCCGACGTAATCAAATCTAAAAGAGGAACTTACAATGAGTAACTGTTAATTTATTTGATGTATTTCCTCCTGAACTTCCGTTCAAGGGGGAGTACACATTCAGTGGCTGAAGGTTTTATGTTCAAGCGACGAAAAGCATTTTCATTCGTCTCAGCTTTTGTCACGTCTTCTTATACACATTTTTTTTCCGATTCACTTCGTGCTTGAATAAATTTACTGACGGGAATACAGTGATAAAGAGACACGGCCTTTGTGTGGAGGGGAACAGGCGGAGTGGTTGGTAAACTGGCTGGAAGGTTTTCGGAAGGTGATAAATGTGAACTCGCTTAGTGGTCGCCGCTTTAATGTCAGACGCTTAATGTCCCATGTTTTTATGTATGGCTGGATTTGCTTTTGCTAACTTCTCTTTGCGCACTTCTACTTAAGCAGACTCTTGCAGTTGGGGCCTTTGAGTTACTTACCCAAATTATCAAGTTGTAAATGTTGAGAATGAATGAATATTAACCGACGACCTTCTTCATATTGTTCTTGAGTGAGTTAATTTAACGGTTGTCATTTAATGTACACAGCTCTGAAACGGCCGTGGCATTGGTCTTGAAGATTTTTAAATTATCTGAAATTGTGTGTACAATTCGAAGCAAGGACTTTTTCTTGTGGCCGAGAGATGAATTTAAACATTTTAAAATTATTGTCAGTAGCAAGAGTGTGAAAAGAAATAAATTTGCTGAGGATGCGTGTAAAGTTTCATTATCTGGGGTCTATCAAAGACCTTTTTATAAGAAACGACAATAAAATGATGCATGTGCAGGTGCTAAGAACACGTAACATGGATAATATTTAGTTGAAGCCCTGGGGGGTTGTATAATTTTTGTATAATTAAAAACCAAGTACTGAATTGTAATAATAAATCTTTCCCAAAAGAAAAAAATTAAAATTCAGTTCAAGTACACTTTCACGTCACGTTCAATCCATATAATAGAGTTAATTAAGATAAGAAATTTTGCCGGAAGCAGATGAATAAGAACTAGCGATAATTCTTTTAGGCATTCTGTTAAAAAGGTATTCAAAAGTATGAGTGGTACAAATTAATTCGGTTTCAAGACATTGCGCATTGTTGTTTTCTGCGTTTTCGAAAATATCCGGATTTGTCTTAAATATACAGCATTTGCCAGATGTTTTGATTTTTTTTTAATTAGAAGAAAAGTGCAGTCGAAGCTCGGTGATTGCTTGAAGAAGCTTATGATGAATCTGCTCCGACTGATAAATCCTACAGAGAGTCATTTTCACTCCTCAAAAGTAGTTATTTTGGCGTCTAAGACAAAGAGCATCTTGGCCAGCTCTAGAAGTTTGAAGATGAGGAATTGGAGGCTTTACTGGATCAAGATCCATGCCAAATGCAAAGTGAACTCGAAATATCGTTAGCAGTGGTTAGGCATACAATTTCCGTTTGGTTGAAGAGCTTTATCCAGGAGGCTTACTAGTTGAAACCGAGAGATCTCGAGGCACCCTTTGCTTCGGATCTGCTTTTTGAAAGTAAGGAAGCGGTCAAAAAATACCTAAAAACTCTAAAATTGAAGGTTTTACCCCACCCGCCGCATTCTCCAGACCTTGCTCTTTCCGACTACTAGAAGCTACGCCCTGGTCCTTTGTGGCCTGTAGTGCTACTCAATCAAAAGTTCGAGTTTGGTCTTTAAACATGTAGAAAAGGCCTTTCATATTATATGGCATGATGGTTTATTTTATTAACTCCTGAGCTTTATTTTCCCAAAATAATTTATCAAAATTGTCCAGTCGTTTTTAACAATTCGCAGCACTATAGTTTCGGTAATTAACTGCCTTTCTTCTCTATTGAGCCAGGTGTATACCAAGGTTCGGTACTGGGTCCATCACTGTACAGCACCTACACTCATCCCTTCCCATTATTAAAAATTCATGCAGACGACAACGAATGCTTTGGGTCGTTACATCGTAACCAAATTGCAATCTGCTGCAAATAGTCACGAAAATTAAATCAAATTCTTTAAAGACCCAGACTGTATTTTTTACAGAGCCTACCTGGTTTTTTCGAGAGAAAAGTTCTGCGTTCAATCTGTGACCCCTGTGTGTTGGTGGTTTTTTTGGAAGTAGATTCAACCGTGAAATGTACGAGCGGGATTTAACGCCTACCATGGGTAGGACATGTTGAGCGCATGTACAACACTGCACCAGTCCGATGAGTCTGTAACTACGAATCAGTTGACCCAGATTCAACCCGGACTGTAGAGCCGTATGAAGCAAAAAAATTATATGCTTTTCGATTCAATTATCGAATTAATGATATTTTTGATGAGTCAGATTGATGCAAAACAAATTTATTTTTTTTCAAGCTTTCACTTAGTCTTTTGGGGATTCTCTCCTAATCCCAATTCAACGTAGATATGATTGCCTTTAAGATTAACGGCTGTTCAAAATATAAATCAATTTTTTTAATATTAGCTTTGAAATATATGGCTTAGGTTTTAGAACAAGAAAAAACTTAACATCAACAGACAAGGAATCATGCCATTCTCTCATCCTTTTGAGAGAATCCACTTAAATCACTCACTCCTCGGTTTGTATTAAGAATTGTTTATTTCTTTTTCTTCTGTGATTAGATATCAAAGAAATACGCTCGGGAAGAAGTAAACAATAAATTATTGAAACAAAATGTCAGAGTACCCTCCGATACCGTGGGAATGTGTATTTTGGAGTGAGTGATTGTTTGACTTTTTTTTGGTTATATTTGTATAAATACCAGTTTGGTGAACCGCAACTTCTGTCTTATGTGTGATATTTATTTGACAGTTTTGGTGATTCCAAATGTCACTTCCAAGCAAATAAATTAGGGTATCCGTCTGCCGATTCTTAGATCAAATTTAATCAAAGCGTATCGATTAGGATTTATTTTCCCAAATGCTAACTTGATGCATATGACGACATTTATTACAGAAGGGGTTTTGTTTTGGATGAAATAATTTGCTCTACAAGTACGTTCCGACACTTCTGAGACATGCACAAGTACAAGATCTGTTCAAATATAATGTGAGTTTTCACTTTTCTCAAAAAATATTTATTTATTCATCAATTTTTATTTTATCCCCCTCAAAATAGTCCACCTCAGATAAATAGAGTAGCTATTGAGGTGCCCCTGCTTATGTGGCTGAGTTCGCCTAGATTGTCAATCAACACTACCCTAGGTGTTTTTTTCATTTCATTTTCAAGGGCTTGACAATTTTAGAGGGAGTGAGAAACGATTTCATTGCTATTTCGACCCATATTCCAAAAGACCTGATCCTAATTGCCACACAGGTGGAGAAAGACTATATCCGACGTCGAGGAGAGCTAACCTTTGCACTTGACAAAGTTGCTTGCAGTGTGTGCTTTCAGTTAAAAGCCATCCTTAAATAACGTCATCGTGCGAAGCTGTACACCCCATTCGAATTTGATCACAATTCGAAAATAATTACAAGTCGTCATCGTTATGTATAGATTTGTACATGTAATAAAAATCTAATATCAAAATATATTTTTCAAGCAAAATATAGAAATGACATAAGATATGATGACACAATTTGGATGGAAATTGTTTTATTGAGCGCCATGGTGTAGGTGGGTTCAGTGACTGTGCGAAGGAAAATAACGAATCATGATTGCCAATGACTAACGAAAAGATTTAAAACTTTTAATAAACTGGAAATTTAGTAAATTTGTTTGTGAGAGAGAGAGATTTGACTTGACTTTTATCTGACACACCTATCTCAGGTTATTAGCATTTTGCACGGCATACTAATTGTTTATAAAAGGGTCAGCAATAAATTGTAGGCCTTCTTGTTTGAGAACCCACAGAATACAAGTTACTAAGAAGCTGGGCCCTTATTCTTTCTGGACTATAGAGTATCGAAAATTCGGTACAAGCAACAAAAAGCAACAAAAAAAAAAATCGAAAAAAAGGCAAGTATAAGTTACACTCATTTATAGATGGTTTCGTTTTTTTTTAACAGCATTTGATACCAATAATCTACATTAGGTGTTAGGTTAGGAAGTGGTGGTTGAGTCTTGCATAGACCATATTGATCCATAGTGAAACACAGTGCAGACCGTTTTCAGTTCAGATTGTTCACGTTGTCCATTCGTGGTTTCATTCCATACATGATAAATACACTTAGACAGTTTTTGTGTGTTTTTTTCCTGCAGTACTTTTGGAACAGCTGCTTCGCTTTTCTGATTCAGAATAATGTGAATATTCCGTTGGATAAACTTCCCCCCATTCTATTGCATTATCAAACGTTTGTCAATTAATTTGCCACATGAGCAAGAATAAGCTGTGCTGTGTGCAATCTTAACATTAAAATGGATTTGGTGCATGAAAGTGAAATAGAGAGTCGCTAGTATGGTGTGTTATTCTCTGGCAATCAGGGATTCATGCTTCCCAGTCATTACTGTAGGAGTATCACGAAACACTGAGTAAGCCTAGGAAGGAGCACTAGAGCTACTATTGAGACACGGCAACCTAAACGTATTACGAAATTAGTAGAAGGCGTTGTAAATAGAGCTGACACGTTGCTTAAAAAACTGAAGAAATATCTAGCAAAAGTTAGGTACAATGTTCGACGTACTCGTAGCTTAAGGAGAACATTCCCAGAGTATGTGTTCTACTTCCCTACAGTTCCTACAGTTCCTACAGTTGTCAGTGGACATCAAAGAGTAAAGAGAGGTTTACTTTGAAGTCTTCAGAGAAAGATAATAGATAAGTATTTTATCACTTCATCCTCTTAGGATTCCATAGGGCACTAGCTTTTCAAGTGCTGATGCACCAATTCCTGCTAAAATTGCTTAATTTAAGACTGCAATGTGTAGCAGGCGACAGAAAGAAAGAAAGACCTCAGAAAGACCTTTATTGAGCAACACAATGTGTGTTTCACGCTGTTATATATAGTGGGGTAACCGGGAGAATTATCACGAGTAGGATTCAAGAACTTTAGTAACCGAATCAACGACTACTTCATTACTTTAAAAATACAGTAGGTTAATGAATTAAAATCAGGCATTAAGCAATTAGATCTGCCATGGTTGAGCTGTCAACTTCACCAATTATCGACTTTGTCACAGTCACCAATTATCGACTGTGTCAAAGTATGAATTACATTGAGTGGTTTATAAATCGAGAAATATGTTCGCCTGATGCAAATATAGCTAAGAAAGTCCAATGTTTATAGCATTATGCTGATTGTTTGGATTTTCACGCGATCTACTGAGTTCAGTGCGTGTAGAGTTGTGGGTTGCTGATCGCTATCTAAACTCAAACTGCTTGCGTTTTAGCCGGGTGTGTTAAAATGGTTTCAATCACATCTCACTCGGCTGGACTCTCAGGTATTTTTCAGAGGAACCACTTCTAATGCTTTATTGCCCACTTCAGGGTTCCTCAAGATAGTTACATCGGTCCTTTAATATCCAGTCTCTCAAACAATGATTTTGAGCTCTAAAATGCCTGTGTTTGGTGACGATATGAAACTGTTCACAAATATTTCATACTCGGTTCTATGAACGTATCTTCACCATGATCTCATTGCTTTTAAAAATTGGTGCAATAAAAACTTTGCCGTTCCAAACTTTAATAAATGTCAAGCCATTACTTTCTGTTCGAAATCCCTACATTCACACTAAAGTGTGATGAAAATCTGCATTTCCGAGGTCACTTTGATGCCATCATTGACAGAGCTAAGAAGGCAATAGGTTTCGTGTAGCATTGACCAAAAAATTCTCCACTCCTTAATCTTCAAAATAGTTTTTCATATCAAATTACTTAATATCCACTCCAGTGCATTCAGTCCTAAAGTTTAGAATATTTTGTAAGAGACCTCTCGATTTAATCTGAAAATATAGCCACACTAACCCCCGACATCTACAAAACGTACATCATTTATGTTTTAAACTCCAGAGAACTTACTCTTATTATTGAAGCGCTCTTTCGAATGCTTTGTTATGCCAACAGCTCTTGGTGTTTCGACCTCTGTTACTCCGAATATCCGATTCTTGTTGCAAACCTTGATTTGTCTGTCTAAAAGCAGAAGGCATAAAACTGATACAGAATGGAAGTGAGTTGCCCTATGAGTATCGTTTTGTAACCGTTGTTTGTTTTATCTTTTTTTTCTCTGTTGGATAAATTTGCTCGTAATTCCCGTAGAGCAATGCTCGACATTATAAAATACTTTTCCTTAGTTGTAACACATCACTCAATAAGTCCCTCGACTGACATACATGTGCATGGGTCGCCACTAACAAATTTATTTCAGGAAGTACAAGCTTTCAAATGATACCTGTCAAGTTTTCATGACAATCTGGTTGTTAGGTTACAAAACACAGTGCTTCAAGTGACGCTACTTTTGCGATTTTTAAAACAAGGGAAAAAACATAATTTCGCGTCTTGATCAAACACTGTTTTGTAATGGGCAAAAATACCGTGCCCAGCAATGGCTTGAAAAGTGTTACAGAGACTCTGCTCCATTAAAAACAACTATTTGTCGGTGTTATGGTGACTTTATCGTGGCGGTACAGACACCAACGGTGCTGAATGCTCTGGAAGACCAATTGAGGTGGTTCCACCTGAAAACGTCAAAATAGTACACAAAATCGTTTTGGAAAACCGTAAAGTGAAATTGAGTGGGATAGCTGACACTATGAAGATATCAGAAGGCCGCGTGTACACTATTTGGCATGAACATTTATCCATGAGAAAGCTGTTTTCGCAATGGGTGCTGCGTTTGCTCACAATGGACCATAAACAACAACGTATTGATAATTCTGACAGCTGTTTGGAGCTGTTTCGCGAGAATAAAGAAGATTTTTGGCATCGGTATGTCACAGTGAATGAAACGTGGATCCATCACTGCACTCCAGAGTTAAATCGGCAGTCAGCGGAGTGGACAGCAGACGGTGAACTACGCCCAAAGCGTCCATAAATACAAAGGACGACTTGCAAGGTTATGTCATCCGTATTTTGGAATGCACAAGGAATTTTATTCGTTGACTATCTTGAGAAAGGCAAACAAAAATTCTCTTCCACCAAGACAATGCACCGTGTCACAAGTCGTAGGCCGCCAAATTGCACGAATTGGGCTTTGAATTGCTTCTGCACCCACCGTATTCTCCAGATATGGCCCACAGCGACTTCTACCTCTTTTCAGACCTTGAAAAGATGCACCCCGGAAAAGAATATGACTCGAATGAGGAGGTGATCGCCGAGACTGACGACTATTTTGAGGCCAAAGATAAATCGTTCTATAGAGAAGGTATCGAAATGTTAGAGCGGCGTTAGACTGATTGTATCGTAGTCGAATTTTTTTTAAGAAATGTGTTTTTATTGGTTAGTCCCGGGCTTATTGAGTGATGTGTTGTCTCGCTTGAGCAATTTTTTAAGCAGACGAAGAAAAACAGAGTGATTTGTTTTATAACGAAAAACACTCATTGCCAAAGATACACCATACGATCAAAATAAATCATTAATGCCAGCGGCAAGATGAAAGACAGAATTTTTAAAACATAATGGAATGACACTTTGCCCAAACGAGAAAGTCATGATGTCCCATTTCTGAATTATGACGCATGGAGAACAAAATGGTTCCCAACTGATTTCGATTCAGCCCACAAGATGTCGCCCCAGGCATCTTTCGTTGCAACATTACTTTAGCCAAAAAACTTGCAAAAGTGAAAAACCGCTGTACTTAACAGCCAGATCATCACCCACACACAGGGGGATTAAATTTTACACATCAGAAAAATGTGCTTTTCCTCAGCCTAAGTCGGAGATTATTGATAATCGATTCTTAAGGAGTCGCTTCATTGTCGATAACTGAGTTGTTGAACACAAAAAAAATCACAGCCTCAATTTAATCAAAGAAAAAGAAAAAAACAAAAAAAATTCCCCCTGCCGTGGGTAACAAGTCAATCCCCTCAGCCGGGGGACACCGATTGACCTTTATCATCCTTCGATCGCATACACAAATTGAAATTGCAAAAACTCATTGTTTTCATTGAATTGAATAATGACGTCATCATTTGTTTTATTTTCTTTTCATTCACAGAATGATACAGGAGACTACGTCTTCACGAATAACTTAGGTTTCACTTAGTGGCTAGATTTATAAATTACAGGGGGGAGGGGAATACTTTTACGTTTACAAATGGGGAATGAGCGAAGTGAATTCAGGAACATTGGACACACACTTATGTAATTAGTTTTCTGTGGAATGGAGGCGCGATGAAGGGCAAGATGATGTCTAAGCAGTCTCACAAGGGCACGGCAGGCGCGCCGAAATGGAGTGGATGCTGGCAGGCATTCAGGCTGGCGGGCAGCACGCCTCAGATGGCAACGTTAATTGCGTTTTTTATGACGATGTTGCCGGTGCTGCTGTAGAAGTTGATGCAGTTGGTGATGTTGGCCGCCTTGCGGCAGCCAGTGTGCGTTAGGTTTGGCAGTGAAATGTTGTTCTTGATATTGAATCCGGAACACGATGACGTTGAACTTGTTGAGTGAGTGCTCTTCGACTTCCTTCCACTTTCGCTGTCGCTGTACGATGAGGATGAGTGCGTGGAGGAGGACGATTTGCATTTCTCTTGGCGGTCAGTGTGTTGACCAGGTCTCAGTTCCGTGGCGTTGACCACCTTCAGTACACCATTGCAGCCGATGTAGTTGACATCCTGTTCCGATGATTCGCTTCCCAGATAGATGCGACCACTGTTGCCTGTGTACTTGATGGTGCCGCTGTTGTTCGTGATTTTCACCCGAGTGCCATTTCCAACGATGTCCAGGTTTCCGGAGTTCTGGTTGATGCGGATCTTGTTGCCGTTGCCGATAATCCGAAGGTCGTTCTTGTTGCAATCCATCCGGAACTCCTTACAGTTGCCGATCAAGTCTTTCCTTGGCTTCGATTCGAACACCGTGAATTGATTCTGAGTTGGCGTGCTCTCCTCCTTCTTGGGCGTCACATTGTCTCTGTCCACAATTGGTACACCCATTTTTTGATAATTTGCTTTGTATTGAACGCGAATCTGCTTTGCTCGAGTTGATTGTCAGCCGAATGCGAATACACGAGACGCGGTGATTTACCCGAGCTTGTTTGCGAAAGTATCTCAAAGCAAAAAAGCTTTGTGCTTGTTTTTCTAAGCTCTCTTATTCCGAACGCGGCCACCTCCGGCGAGGTTCGCTGTGTGAATGAATGCCTGAGTGGAGGGCTTCAGTTGTTTTATAGACACTATCAGCTGAGAGGCGGCGTTGGAAAGCTTCGATTCGGGGGTTTTGGCAACAAATCTCTCAACCTATTGTACCGACACGATGTTTTTTTGGTGGTTTTGCTGGATTTTTTTTCTTGCTGTTGTTTTGGTTTGCTCTTGCGTATCCGAGGGCGGAATGTATTGACGGAGGGCTTTCGCAATTTATCTTTCGTTTTACGTTTTGTTTGCATTTTCAAAATAAAAGAACGATTTTTCTCACTTGCGTGCGGCGTGGTACATACCTAATGGGCGAATAGGGAAGTGTTATCGGCATGTTGATTATGCGTGTTGAATGATAAGCGGACTTTAGATAAATAACGCCGCGATGTTCGGATGTTTTGTGGAACGTTCGAACGACGCGAATCACGTGCGCGTGTGTGATAGACAGAATCTGTGCTGGCTTGTGTCATGTTCAGCAAGAGATGATGATTGATTTTAGCTGCTGGTCGAGGAAGTCACACGTTGCCCCGATTCAATTAGGGTTAGCGGGTTAATTATCTTCAGTTAATCACTGAAATTGACTGACAATTATTGTAGTTTCTGTTCCATGCTATGATTGCACATGTGTCTATACTTGTTTAAATGTTTTCAGCACATTTCTGGTTCGGCTGGAGATCATTAAAAGAGAAACTTAGTCAGCAGAATTGTTTTTCTCACCGTTCATTGAACTTGTGGTTGTCACTTTGTTCCGTCTTAAATTACAGAAGTGGGATTAGAATCATTTTCGTCTTCTTTTTGACTGCATTGAAATGTGTGATGAGACTTTTGTCGTTATGACTGTTTTGAGTCTGTTTATGTAAATGGGTCAGAATGATGATACTTTTTAATTTTATCGCAAGACGTGCAAAACATTGTGCATTTCTATCGGAATGAAAATTTGCAGATCTACGATCAATTCACCTATCTAGGCATTCATCGTTCGATGGCCCCTTAAACAATGTAAATATTTACCAGCAAATGTATATACATATGTATATATGTATGTAGGTACATGTGATAGAAAATTCGGGGAATTACATTTTAAAAATTTTCGATTGTGAATTATGAAACTGAATTGGAATGTTTTTGTTTTAACTTCAATCTGAATAGCTATTTTAAGCACTTTTGACTGAATACATACATATGTGGGAAAGTCTGTGTGTTTGGAAGTTGTAATCCAAACCAAAAAAATGGGATTCAAATCCATTGCCGTATGAGTACACATTTGTCGACATTTGCATTGTAAGATGAGGGGGAGAAGACAATTAGGGAGAGTGCAAAAGACCACCTAACATATATTATCTACTATGAAGTTGGGTAACTAATTCTGCTTATTATGTATACTGATATTATTTTGATTAATCCGGGGTTAATTGAAGTACAGCACTGTGCAAAATAATAGCACCATATTGGACTTTGCCACTATAAAGCTAAAGGCAGGCGCCTCATATTTATTGCACAACATCTCTATTACATCAGTCATAAAACCCATAAACAAGATGCATCTTGTCTTTAAAAAAGGTCTCGCTACCGGATATGCAAGCGCATTTAAATTGTGCAAAATAATAGAAACATGTCATTCTGAAGAGCGTTTTTTAAGTGTGAAACAGTGTTTCGAATTTTTTTTACCTTAAACTATTTCTACACATATCGTAGTTATTGAAAAATAATATTTCAAAAGTGCAGCATTGTAAGCAAAGTAAAATGCGTCGTAATGCGCATTGTACTCCCGAGAAACGTGCCTTAATAAAAAAAACCTGCTTTCTGAGGGTAAAACTTACAAATGTTGTTCAAATAAAAGGATCGCAAATGCTGTTCAAAAACCCCCGCCGATGAACGATAAATGGTATGATTAGTCAAACGTAACCCGTTTATGAACGCTAGGGAAATAAAAGAGGACTTGCAATTACCCGTTGCGACATCAACAATAAGAAGTCTGGTAAAGGAAAATCTACCTGCCAGAAGTCCCAGAAAAGTACCACAGCTGTCAAAAGTCTGTCGGCGTTCGTTTCAAGACAAGGAAAAAATGTTTTTATTCTACTTTCATTTAAAACTCAAACTCACACAATAAAACAGTACAATAAAATAATATTTGATGATGAGTCGTGATTGAGGTCCTTTCGCTCACTCACTGGCTTCGATTCTCCCAGCAAAGCAAAGTAAAATGCGTCGTAATGCGCATTGTACTCCCGAGAAACGTGCCTTAATAAAAAAAAACTGCTTTCTGAGGGTAAAACTTACAAATTTGTAAGTGAAGTAGTTGGATGTTCAAATAAAAGGATCGCAAATGCTGTTCAAAAGGAAAAAAAAGAGGAAGAAAACCAGAACTAACCCCCGCCGATGAACGACAAATAGTAAGATTAGTCAAACGTAACCCGTTTATGAACGCTAGGCAAATAAAAGAGGACTTGCAATTACCCGTTGCGACATCAACAATAAGAAGAAGTCTGGTAAAGAAAAATCTACCTGCCAGAAGTTCCAGAAAAGTACCACAGCTGTCAAAAGTCTGTCGGCGTTCGTTTCAAGACAAGGAAAAAATGTTTTTATTCTACTTTCATTTAAAACTCAAACTCACACAATAAAACAGTACAATAAAATAATATTTGATGATGAGTCGTGATCGAGGTCCTTTCGCTCACTCACTGGCTTCGATTCTCCCTTCTTCAGTTGATAATTCTGTCCGGGGGTGCGTTTCTGTACTTCCGCATTGTGGCAGAGTTCAGTTGACAAGTTAACCTACTAAAACGAACCAAATTTGCGAAAGAACACCTGAACTGGGAACCTTCTAAATGGCGCAATATATTATGGACGGACGAATCGAAAATAGTACTCCTGGGAGCAGAACATTTGTTCGCAGGCGAAAAAACCAAGAGTTTCAACCGGAGTGCACTATTAAGAGTGTAAACCACGGCGGAGCAAAAATTAAATTAATTTCCTCTTATGGTCTGGTACTGGTCGCATTTTTTTGGATAAAACAGATGATGACCGCCGGGGTTTACATCAGCATAATGAGAGAAACCATACCACTTTACGCAAAGTGGAATATGTCGCTTAGATGGATTTTACAGCAAGACAATGACCCCAAACATACAAGCAAACTGGACAAAGATTTTTTCCAAAGCAATGGAGTTGAAGTTATGGAGTGGCCGGCTCAGTCTCCGGACCTGAATCCCATTGGAAACCTTTGGACAGATGTAAAGAAAGGTGAATATGAAGCAAAACCCAAAAAACAGAACAGATATGAGATGTTGTGCAGGTTGCGTTGGAAAATATCCCTATTCAGCGAAGTCGGGCCTTAATCGAGGCCTTAATAAAGGTTATACGACCAAGTACTAACTCAATATCAAAAATAAAAACAAAAAACTTCCCTATTCCATTGACTTTTACTTCATATTTATGAGTTCTTGCACAATCCGAAATTCGGTGTCCTTCCGGATAACGGGCCTTTTCTAAATTCAGAATGCATTTTTTTCTTATCTTACTTTGCTCGACGGTAGGAAACAGTTATTAGCAAAATTGTGACAAAGTCGAACATTGTTCTATTATTTTGCACAGTGTCCTATCTCTCTGACAATTTTCGAGTACCATCTCTAAAAAATGAGTCCTCTCTGGCATCGATCCAATTCTTGAGCCATTCTTCGATTTCTTCAAAAGAACACCCGAACCGGTGGCAGCCAAATCGTTTTGCATCAGTCGGAAAAGCCAAAAGTCGGAAGGGGCAAGGCGGAATTCCCACACCCGAAGAGGAAATAAGAAACTTCGAACGAAACCTTAAGAACTGACTAACTGAATAAGAGCAATTAATTCTGCCGACTACAAAGAACTAATCCTTAAGACCTGGCGATGTAAAAATTCGGTCAAATCGGAGATATGTAGAAACTTTTACTGGAAAGTAATAAGAGATGGCGTAACTCGCATTCTTCCATTGATATTATTCCATAGGAACATGCATTGGAAAGCTACTGTCTTTGTACGTCATTTCAGTATATGTTATTCATTTTAAGCGTAAATGCTAATAATTTTTTTTCACTCAAATATGAAAAACTTTGTGCCTGAAAAAGTGTTTTTTTGCGGGGAGTTCTTCTTCATTACTTTGATATGAAGAAAATTGCTGCCGAAAGTCGTTGTATTTTGGTGGAAGCTTGTGGTGAACATGCGCTAGCTGAGTGAACCTGCCGAAAGTGGTTGGCATGATTTAAGTGGTGATTTTTGCTTGAAAGACGATAAACGTCCTGGGCAGCCAAAAAGGTTTGAAGATGAAACACTGGAAGTATTACTCTATGAAGATTGTTGCCAAGCACAAGAAGAGCTCTCAAAATCTTTGGGTGTCACTTAAGCAGTCATTTCAAAATGTTTAAAAGCAGCTCAAATAATACAAGTTACGCCATCTTTAAGCAAGCAGAACGAATAAAGTTATAGACCCAATACAATTTAAAAAAAAAAAATTATTATGCAAAGATTTCTTATGATGAGATGATTCACACAAAATATGATAACGTAAGCACACCGAAAAGGCAGAGTTAAATGTCAAACCTATTCCAAAAATACAAGACTAAAATTACTCATGATGCGGTCTGTTTGTTATGTCAATCAGAGATAAGAAAGAAAATATTCAACTTTACCCTCTCTTATGTTGTGTGTGTGTGTGCTACTTTCTGGGTCCATTGAAATACAGCATTTTTTTCAAGAATTTTTTTATATCATGTTGTCGACTGTTCAAGTTTAGGAGTTCAAAATGCAGCCTTTGCCTTTTTGGCAAGAAAAAGACATAAATGACGCCTTTAAGACTATAGCAGTGAGCAAACGCCCTATTCGGGGTCGGCTCTCGTTCGAGATAACTCGAAACAAAAAACGCAGGAATATTGAGGCACTGTGAGGCACTGCACACAACAAGTATGTTCAATGACAATAAATCGTCACCTGTCTCAAATAGGTGACTTGAAAGAAACTGGAGTAGTGGGTACCGCTTAAATTGAACGAAACCCAGACCAAAATAAGCCGTAGATACCATATCCCATACGTAACTGCTACAGTTACAGAACATAAAGGACGACGCTTCTGTAATTTGATAATTATGGGTGGTCGCCGTGGCGTAGTGGTGCATCGACTCACACGCCAAAATCCCAGGTTTGATTCTCGGATTGAACATCTCGCATTTTTCACGGCATCATCTTTTGAGTTGCTGACAACACTCAAAGAATATCAATTGTCTATGAAAGGCTTCTCACATCTTGCCGTTCGGAGTCGGCAAAAAACTGTAGGTCCCTTCTACTCGTGAGAGAACATTAGCACGCACGACACGAGTAGTTGTTGTAGAAGCTAGGCCCTGTTCCCTTGTGGGCTGTAGTGTCACTCAATTATTATTATTAAGTTCAAATTGTTTGAAAACTTTTCTGATTCACTGTATTTCACAAGTGTTAAATTATTTTTCTCATCTGGTCGGTTGTATGTGTCAACAACCTTGTATTCAGCCTTCGTTAAACGTAAGAAAACCTGAAAGGCTCTTACTCGTCTGCCAAATGTTCGCTCAAATGTCGTTGCCTTTGAAATATTTTGTTTCGAAATTCCAAAAGGAGGGAAAGTAACAGGAAGTCATTTTTGTTTCCTTTCAGATTTTTCAGTGATAACCGATGTGTTACTTAATTTGGACTTGAAACTTCTATTGTCTCAATTTGTTTTCAAATTCGCTAATTGATCATCAAGAAGAGTTAAAATCCGTCAGGCACTTTGTTGACATCTCGGGGTCGAAAGAGACGGGGGTTATGAGGAAAGGTGGTTTTGTTGTTAGCGCTTTCTTGAAAAAGGGAATATTGTCTTTCATGTGGCTTACGAAACTACTGAATGTGTTACATCATATGTAACCGGATTTTGGGTATGACATATTTTGTTGGAATTTGTGGCTGGGTTTTTACGCAAAAATTCAGAACAAGTGTTTCCCTTCAAACGAATTACTTTAAGTTTTCTAATCGCTTGCGCCACCACAAGGGAGGCGAGTCCTAATCTTTGCCAACAATAAAAACTTTGCTTTTTATGTAAGTCGCAAAAACCGATTCGAAAATAGGTGTTCGTGTTGACTGCCGCTTATGCTGATAAATATTGATATAACAACGATATTGCGATTATAAAGTAAGTCTTATCAGATGTGGTCTCTCTCCGGGTGTGCAAAGGTGTAGAATCGTTTTCGTGAAATTTCGTTATATTTCCACGAAAAGCATATTACGACTCGCGTGTCGCATTCATTGTATCTACAGATAAAGCTGTCGACGAAATTCGACCGTGGGCCAATTAGCACATGATGCGGTGGTGATATCAAAATGTTTGTTTACTTGTGCCGGGATGCTCAACTTAATTGTGTCTAAACGAAACGTAACAAACATTGTTGAGCATCAAATTAGGACATAAAGAGTGACGATTTCTAATGATAGTCCTTAGATATATTTTTTTCTTGTTACCCCCAAGTGAGAGACATTTTACATTCAATCTGCCTATTAAGCACTTATCAGGCCATAAAGACCCGACTGGGCATATGAGCAACACAGTCAAGTAAGAAACATTTAAGGAACTTTCCTTGGTGAGGCCAAATTGTGAGGTAAAGACCAGATTAAGTTGGTTTCTGGGATCACTTACTCATGGCGCCAAATCAAATTTCAGTTTTTTTTTCTTACAAACAAGGCGTTTTACATGTGAGCTATTTATTTGTTAAACGATTTTTGGATTTGCAGTTGTCAGACTAAAATTAAACTTCAAATACTTTTTTTGATCCTTTGCGTATAGCTGTGTCTTAAATTTGAAATAAAATAAAGGGTGGTCCAACAACACAGTCAATTATGCGTCACAGCTTAACGTCAAGTTTTTTTTTGCCAAACCTTGTTTGACATTTCTTTGTTTCAGTGTTTGACATATTCAACTACAGTGAGATTCGCAATTGATTAGCGCGTTAAGATTGCTGAAGCCGTTTACAGAAATGGGCGTTCAAATCAAAATGCACTTCGCGATATTTTTCGGTCAGCATAGTCAACCAAATGTTTTCGCAATCGGTACAATTGTTGCGCAAATTTCGCCAAACCGGGCTTGTAGGAAATGTGAATACACCGATGCATTCACAAAGAGTGACCGTTTGATGCGGTTTGACGGCTGTGATTATCATTGGGCCATAATTCTTCGAAAATGATGTCTGCCAAGTAATAAATGGTTACGCGAGATGATAACTGAGTTCTTGGCCGGAAATTGAGGATATGAAAAGACCGTGTTATCTCACTTATTGGCGATGCCGATTGGCCACGATCAAGCGACTTGATACCGTTGGACTTCCTTTTTTCAACTACTTAAAAAAAGTGGAAGCCAATAAGCTAAGAACAATTCAAGAAGTAGAGGATGAAATAATTCGGCACATTTACGACATTGAACTTCATGTATGTGTCAAAGTTATTAAAAATATGAACCACCGGATAGAGGTATCTATGCCATTTGGCCGATATTTTGCTTCTCAATATTCAATATTAATTTTCTGAAATCTCATCATATCAATCATATCATTGTGCGTTTTCTTGGGGTCATCCATTATAGCGATTCAGGCTTATTAAACATTTTTTATGACCATACATAACCGTGGCGTAGTGGTAAGTGTGTCGACCTACACGCAGAAGGTCTAGGTTCGATTCCCGGATGGGACACCTCGCCCTTTTTTCACGGCACCACCTCTTTCGAGTTGCTGACATCACTCAAAGAGTATCAATTGTCTATGAAAAGCTTCTCAGAAATTTCGCCATTTGGGGTCGGAAAAAGCTGTAGGTCCCTTCTACTCGTGAGAGAATAGTAGCATGCACAACCCGAGTAGTTTTTGTAGAAGCCCTTGTGTCCCTTGTGGGCTGTCCACTCAATTATTACTATTATTAATGACCGTGCTTCCTTCTAACAGAAATGTTTCTAGCATTTTAAAATCCCATCGTGCATTTTTTTCAGGATTGTTTTCGAAAACATCTTCGAAAAGCTTAATATCCATTTATTGGGAACTAAAATTCTTTTTTTTAATGATGGGGAAGAAACTTTTTTTTTTCTATCGGCTTGTCTGCTCACTGTTGTTTTTCAATATTATTATAATATTATCGTTGAGATAGAATTTCTTGTACTGGGATTCTGGTGTTTGATATAAACGAAGACAGGCCCGGAGGCACCGCCCCTCGAACATCCTCAACTTTTCCATCTGGGAAGGACTCACGTTGAACCACATAGGACAACCACATAACATGATTGGCCGGAGTTAGTTAGTTCAATTTTTTCATTGCATCAGATCCTGGTTAAGACAGAAGCAGATCGACCCTCACCAACTATTCCTCGATTATAAAGCTGCATATGACAGAATGTATAGAACGAGCTGTACAGTTTCCTGTCTTATTTTCGCTTTCATACAAACTTGTCATATTGTGTTGGATTACGATAGACAAATCCCGTCCCAGGTCGGACACAAGCCCACCAAGAGCTTTAATGTCAGCGAAACAAAAGTTAAGAAAACGTCACACTCAGGCTGTGTGTGACTTTTTCAACATCATTCTTAAGAAGATTGTGCGAAATTCACAAGTCAATACCAAAAGCAGAATCCCCCAAAAGTAAAAAAATCAGCTGCTGTCTTACGCGGATGACATTGACGCGAGTGAACGAACACACCGAGCCGTCAATAAGGCATTTAAATGAAATGGGGGCCTGGCAGTAACCGAGGGCGAACAAAATTATACGAGTACGTGGTCAACAAGGAAAGAGGCAAAATATCAACACAAAACTCAGTAAGAACTTTGAGGTAGCGAGGACTTCGCCTACCTCTAATTGAGTGGCACTAAAGCCGATAAGGGAGCAGGGCTTAGCTTCTACAGCAACAACTTGCGTTGAGCGTGGTACTGTTCTCTCACGAGTAGAAGGGACCAGCAGTTTTTTGCCGACTTCGAACGGCGAGATTTGAGAAGCTTTTCATAGATAATTGATACCCTTTGAGTGTTGGCAGGAACTTGAAAGAGGTGGTGCCGTGAAAAAATTCGAGGTGTTCTGACCGGGAATCGAACATAGACCTTCTGCGCGTGGGTCGACGCACTACGCTACGGCGACCACCGACCGTTTCGCCTACCTCTGCTCCTCAGTAAATAGGGACAACAATTAAGGTAGCGAAATCAAGAGAAGAATTACTCTTGTCAACAGTTGTTTCTGGAGCAAATACCTCTAACATCTTGTCCTGCTGAGATGAACATCTTGTTTTGCTTACGGCGCAGAGACTTGGACGTTCATAAAAGCGGATAGTGAATGTTCTTGGGATGAAACTACTAGGGGCTAGTTTTTGGTCCTTTCCGTTGATGGCATTTGGAGGAGAAGATTCAACCACGGAGCCTATAGGCTGTACTGAGGCATAATCAAGCTACGTCATGTAGAGCAGATGGATAATTATATACTTCCCTAAGCACCTTCGCATAAGTGCAGTTGGACCAATGCAATAGAGAATGGCGCTCACAAGTCAAGAACAATCTCATTCAACTTGGTATGCAAAACTAGAATCAGCTGGCAAGAGACCGCAACTGCTGTAGAGGCGTGATGATTGAGGCCAAAAGCCAACCGTGATTGTAACACCAAACTAAGAGAGAGAAAACTAAATATTTGATTCTTCTTCTTTCCATGGCGCTACAGTTTGGAGTGGACCTGGGCCTCAACAGGCATACCCTTCCAGTTAGCACGAACACCAAGTTGCTTAAGGACCATGTCCACTTGTGTGCGACATCTCAGCCCAGGCCGTCCTCGGTTACCTTGTCTCAATGACTCGGATTCGAAGGCTTTTATGGCCGGAGCGGTGGTAAACATCTGCTTAGTTTCCTCATCCGCTTAGTTCTGTCCAAGTTTCTGCGCCATAAAGGAGGACTCGGATGATCAAGCTGTTTTAAAAAGCCAGTTTAGTCATTCGAGAGAGGTCTTTCTTATTCAATTGTCTCGAGCCTAAAGAAGCGATTGGCAGGAGTGATTCTGCGTTTGGTCTCGGTACTGATATTGTTGTTCCTTATTAACCGCGGAGCCGAGGCAGATGAAGTCCTTGACTACCTCGAAGTTTCTGATGCCTAGTGGTACGCTCCGAGACGTAAGTGTTGTATATCCTTCCTTGATGACACCATGAACTTCGTTTTGCCTTCTTTAACCACCAGACAAATTTTAGCTGCTTCCGCTTCAATGCCAACAAACGTCTCATTGACGGCTCGCTGTGTCCGTCCAATCACATCAATGTCCTCGGCGTAAGCTAGCAATTGAACGGACTTTTGAAAGATCGTCCCTCTGGTGTTGTGAGTTACGCACGATCTTCTCAAGGATAATGTTCAAGAAATCACATGACAGCGTGTCGCCTTGTCCAAAACCCTTTTTGGACATTAAAGGTCTCAGTGAGTTCGTTCCCAACCTTGATGGAGCAGCAAGAGTTCTCCATCATCATTCTACACAATCTGACAAGTTCTATATCCTCAATGATCTTAATTTATTCCTTTTGCTTCTCAATGATGAAGTGATGACTGTCACACTCGGCGTGTGTGGTTTGAGATCACTTGGAGCTTTTGAATCGTTAAAACAATGAGCGAGCTGTTGCTTTCTGCCAATGTATGTCTGAAATTAGTTTGCCGCTGTGCCCTTTTTCTTTGATTGGGAAACTTCAACATCGAAATAACATTCATAATTTTTAACAGGAACACACCTCAGCATATAAATGTCAAAACCAACACTCCCTCATCGTATTAGCATATCTTCAACTCACTGTACAGGCTAAACTAATGTATTTCTGCCGCTGATGAACAACCCCCATAAACCAACAAACAATAAAATCAAAATGATGTGGAATCCGAAAAAAACTCCAAAACTAAAAGCCACTTGTACTTTTGTTGCGTCACCTCAAGAACCTGCTTTTAGGGTGCTTGTCTGAAACCATATCGGCTTGGGGTTCCGCAGTCTGGCTGTCTTGCTGACTTGCAAAATGGCTCAATTGTGACGTGTGCCCGGAATGCCAGCTCAGTCAGAACGGCAGCAAACACCTTATCTCCGTTACAAGCGTGCGAACCTCGTTCCATTACGAGCAGGGGTCTTACATGCATAGCGAATTAATGAATGATCAAACAAATGACACAAAACCTGTCGGCAGCCTGACAACAGAGCTTGAACTCGGCACTGACAAACCGTCCGTGGGTGAGTTAGTGTGCGTGTGTTCGAGAGACGTTTTTTTTTTAATAAAGCGTTAATGAGACTGACCCCGCCAGGGAAACCCCCAAAAAATTCGGTGTGGAATCTTTTTCTCTACTCTCGTCGCTTTGTAGTTTCGCTCAGTAATTCGGCCGTCTCGCTGTGGCGATTCGATAGACGAAACGGTATTTGTTTGTGTTTGGTTGCTGATAATTGATGGCGAGTGGGAACTGGAGGCGGCAGCGTACGATTTGAAAGAATCCAACGCACATGTGAAGCAGAAAATGAGATACTGTTAACTCGGAGCATATTTGTACAAAAATATATTTGTAAAGTGATGATGTATTTCGCTTTTTTTTTTAGAGAAGATACACACGTTACTGTGCAAACATACTCTGAGGTCACGCGGGCGTATGTGTTACCTTCTTGCGCTTAATTCGATTCTTAATCGCTTCATATCGGATTGTGCGACTGTCAAGTGCAAAGTCACACACACAGGCGCCGGTTTGAATATGTTTACGGCTGTCAAGGTCTTGATAAGCACTGCGTGACGGCCGGTCATATATTCGACGCATGTACTCAATCAAAAGCGAAGACACACATGAAGACATGTGTAAGTTTGTGAGTTGCAGAAAGTGAATCGGGCTGTAAACGGATATTTAGTCTTAACAGAGAGTGACAAGCTTTTTTTCAAGGGGGATTTTTGCTCGGCGTTGTTAGGGGGCAGCTTGTTGTAATTGATGTGAGAATTAATTACAAAGAAGTGAGATCAGAAGCAGGATACAAGAGAATTAAGTGGGTACTGTGGGTGCTTGAATTACACAGAGAATATCTCACAGCGTTCAGAACTTGTGATGCAATATCTTTGTTAACTTTCAGTCAACAGATCAACAACAAATCTGCATGCGGTAGTTTTCAGTAGTTTGCTCATTGCACGTTCACTGAATCTGTCTAACAATTGACACATGATAAGATGTCATCGTTACGTCCAGTCGGTAATTACGTTTTCATTTAGCATTAGGTAGATTCCATTTGTAATGAAAATGCATTTTGCTGTTGGCTTACTTAAGATGTTTTGAAGCAGTTATCTGCTGGGTAGTATGACTCAAGTCCTTAAATAAGCGACAGTGGGCTCCAGGAAAGCTACATATGTAGGTAATTTGGTATGTAGGAAAATGTGCTCATACGGCTAAAGATTTAAAAGAGTAATGATGGCTCTACTGATAAAATGCCTTGTATAGTGTCATTCATTTCTCCCTTTCGAGATTAAAGCTTAAAAAAACATACACATTGATACATTTCTGATGGAGATTTTAATTTTCTATTAAGATTAGACTCTGCCATTAAGCGTGGTGAATAATGTCATTCAAAACGGCTCGTAATGACAACGACAATGCAGTATGAGGTTTTTGACCACTTTTCCTTACATTTCGGACGGTATCTTGGCCATAACATGATTAAATTGGTTTTTGATGCACCTAGGCTTAAGGGATTATTCGCGTATACATAGTCTTTTATATTATCTAGAGAAAAAATCTTACGCTCCCAAATCACATGATCTTAGTGGCCAATTAAAGTGGCAAAAACTTAAAATTATGCAACTGGGAAAATTCTGACCAAATAGAGCCATAATTGGCCGTGTTGTGTGGCTTGCTGCCCGTCTTCTTGAAACTTTATATCGTCTTAGTCATAATCTTCAATCACCAGCGAAAAAAGAATCGGTTATCGATTCGTCGTTCAAAAAGTAAGTAAAAGAAAGCTTACTGGCCACTATGGCTTCACTATGGTCTAATCAGTGGCAGGTAAAGGACGGGATAGGATAAGGGAAAACCTTCCGAACACATTTTTAATATGGTCACTGCTGTTGCTTATTTGGAATCTTCCTTCCTGAAAGGCTTTATCTCAGCACTCGACTTTCATCAATGACCATTCTTTTCACAGCTCTATTATCTTGAGTCACTTAGACAATACAGTGTTCGGAGTCAGCGTTTAACTGTAAGTTCCTTATACGCTAGGAGAACGAACGCATACAAAATTATTCAAGTAGTTTCTGAACAAGTTATGACCTGCTTCCCATTGGATTGTAGCGCCAATTAATCTATGAATTTATAATAGGACGCTACACTAGTTAAGACGGGATACTTTAGTGCAGCTAAGGAGACCCATACTGTAAGGAGAGCAGAACCTTACTGCTTAAGTTAAAATTGAAACTCCGACTTGACTGTAATAGTTCGCCAGTTGGCATCTGCAAAAAATTACGGTTACAGAGCGCACCAAGTAGTCATTTTGTCGGGATACATTACACCTCTTTGATCACTTGTAGGTTTTCTGAACCTCATAAGCCGTAATTTCGATTGTGGGTATGTACCGAGTGCAAAATGTGCCTAATCACTGAAGTAAATTTTGTGGTGAAAAATTGAAGTGTATTGTCTGTTGTTGCAACAACCAATAAGCTTATCTACGGCATTGAGAATTGTGAGCAATTTTCAATCGTTGCTTAAAATAAACCTTATAAGGATGCAGATGCAAATCCTCCAAATTTCCGGGGTGGATCTGGGCCTCAACCAACATGCCTCTCCAGCCAGCACGATCATTCGCCAGCTGCCTCCGATTGCGCTCTCCAAGTTGGTTGAGGTCCTTCTCCACTTGTGTGCGACACCTCAATCTAGGCCTCTGTTGCGGTATCCCAATGGCTCGGATTCGAAGGCTTTCCTGGCCGGAGCGGTGGTAACCATACGCTCTACATGATCTAGCAATCTTAAGCCTTGTATCCGAAGATGCGCATGCCGCCGTACAGCCTGTAAAATTCGTCGTCGAACTCCAGACACCATCAACGCAAACAGGACCAAAAATTTGAAGCAGAACTCTCGAAAAGACAAAAGGCTTCCTCATCGGCATTTAGTAGCGTCAAAGTTTCTGTGCCGTTAAGGAGGACTGGGATGATCAAGCTGTTTACAAAACCAGTTAAGTCCTCCGAGAGAGGGTTCTATTGCTATACTGCCTCTTGAGCCCAAGAAAGCAGCGATTAGTAAGAGTGATTCTGCGTTTGCGTTTGGTACTGAGGATGTTGTCCCCATTTTACCGCGGAGGGAAGGTAGACGGAGTCCTTGAAGACCTCGAAGAACTTACGACTAGATGCAAATAAAGCAGTGTCATCAGTAAACATTGCAAGTTCCCTGTAAGTACTTGCACCAATTGGGATTTATGGCAGGAAAATCCGGCGAATATTCAGACCACAAGAAATCTTGGGTAAAATCCAGGAGCAACAAATTGATATCCACCATTACTTTATTGATTTAGAGGCAGCGTAAGACAACGTCTATAGAGACGAACTGTACAGAGCAATATCTAGTCTTGACATCCCTACGGAACTCGTTTGTGAAGAATTACGATGGAGAATACATGCTGCTCCAGCAAAGTGGGTGAAGACCTAACCGAGATTTTTGATGTTAAAAAGGTATTCAGACGAGGCGATGGTCTTTTATACGACTTCTTAATCATTGTTGTTCAGAACTCGTACGTCAACACCAGAGACCCTAGATACCTAGAGAATCGCCCCTCTTTAAAACATAGGATAAGTTCTGCTTACCGTTGCTTCTTTGGGCTAAGAAAGTAAATGACTAACAGAGTAATCTCTTCAAGACCCAAGGTAACCCTTTATAAGGTCCCAGTCCTACTGTACGGCGCAGGGGCATAGATTCGGTCAAAAGCGGACGATGTTGCTCTTGTCAGTGTCAAGAGGAAAATCCTTCGTGTGATTTTCGATCCCGTCTGTATAGATGGTGGGTGCAGAGGAATGAACGATGAACAATACGATTTCTTCAGTCTAATTGAAATCGCCATTCTGGAGATCTGATCTGAAATTTCATATCAAAAGTATTTTTATTTTCTTCAACGAGTTGTTTGATCCTTACTGAGTATAATTTTTAAGTAAACTAGTAGGCTGCTTCAGAGCTGCGATTAGACATCTTTGCACTTTCTTTAGGGTTGTAATCGTGAAGGACTGATATTTTAGCAACAATCACAAGCAATTCTAACATCCAAGCAATCCGTGTGCTGCACCCGGAAAGTATCAACGAGGTCTTGAAGAATCGCGGGTAACAGCATGCACTACTGCGAAACGAGACGGAGCAGCTACTTGAACGACGCTGTATTTCCTAGTTAATTGAAACATTTGTTCTTAGAGAGTAAAAATACGTTAAAAATCTAAATGTTCTCAATTTACAAAATAATCTTTTAGATAGAGCACACATATTGATCTCGGCCTGCTTATAATCACTAAAAATACTGGCTTCGATATAAAGAGCGTTCCCACACAATTTAAAGAAATTACTTAAAAGACTGGAATCTTAGCTAAACAGCACGTGTTGCTTAGTACTCTGTTCTGTGTGTTAGGCGAATTGAAAACCTCTCAATTTTGTGAATAACTTATACTACATTCATGATCTGCATTTCAATGATCTTTTCATACTCATTGAAAATAGTTTATAAAACCCCCAGGTGGCACAAAGAGCATCGTCCCATCTCACCTGATGATAGTCTCTTCACCAACAAGTGCACAATTTGTTTTCATATTTTTCAAACAACCTATCTGCCATCAAAAAATAGAAACTGATAAAGGCCCATAAAGCAGATATCTCGTAAAGCATTTTTCTTTTGAGTTTTTACTTAATTTCCTCGGGGGTTCCATTTAGAGTTCATTGATTGCGTCTAACACCTGTCGCGGACACCACCAAATAAATATTCCACTTAGGGCTATCGGAACCATTTTGTGAAGTACTTGTAATCTGTATTCGATTGACTATCATAAATAATTCCATATCTATACGAAAAAAAAATGTTTTCAAATTTTAGAGATAAAAAAAATTGAATGAAAAATCCCCTCAAGTACATTCAATCGCAGCTCGCAAAAAGCATTGATACTACGTTACTATCTGCCCCAGTATAACCACACTGAAGAGTTTAATTATAAAGGGTGGCGTGTGATTGACTGGTATGGGAAATAATTGCCACCACTATAACAATTTAAATGTAATGACGCTGATTAAAGATAGATTACTGGTTGACCATTCTTTGACTAAGGTTTGTTTATTGAATTTTCACGAATACAATTTCTGATCACAAATGTATTAATGTTATGTTATTTCAACTACAGTCGAACGATGGTGATTCATAATCTTAGACTAATATTCTAGGGGAATATATAATTGTGAGTAAACAAATATATTCTTCATTTACACTGATTTTTTTCTACTGCTGGCAACGGCGGTCTAAAATTGTTATTTCCTAATTTAGATTGGAACAGGATATCGGATCGAAACTTTGCCAGGTAAAATATTATTGACTTTTCCCATGATTGGATTCAAGTGATTGCTCGAAAATTTGAATACGACTCGTTTTGCTGGAAATCGTTAATGACATGCAATCTATCACAGTTGTGCCAAAAATTAAAACAATTCCTCCTTTACTACCTTTATCGTTGGCTACGGGTGAGGAATTATTTTAACATTGCTGCCTTGTTAGAAAAACACGTTTTCACCTAGCCTGCTCCGAAACTCTTCATTTAGAACGCAGCTGCCATTAATACGGGGCTATAGACATTTGAGAACCGGGGGCGAACGGGGATATAGACATTTGCAAACCGAAGAATTTTCGCCTCAAGCTGTTATCCATCGAATCCATCTCATTTTGTGGTTTTCGAATCCTATCTCTAAAAAATAAGTCCACACTGGCATCGATCCAATCATTGAGTCATTGTTCGATTTCTTCAAAATACCCGAACCGATGAACCCCAAATAGTTTTGCGTCGAAAAAGCCAGTAGTCGCAAGGAGCAAGATCTGGAGAATACGGCGGATGGGGTAAGACCACGGTAGGTCCCTTCTACTCGTGAGAGAGTAGTAACGCACGCACAACCCGACTAGTTGCTGTAGAAGCTAGGCCAATCCTTTCTGGGCTATTGTGTCATTCAATTATTATTATTATGACTTTTGTATGTTTTTCTTTGGTATGTAGATGTGAGGACTTCGCCAGGCTTTGTATAGTATTTTGTCTTCTTGGCATTATCATCTCCAGTTACGATCCGGTGCCAAGCAGTTCCGAGGTGAAAAATCGCCACTCGACATCTCTCGGTTTCAGCTCAAGAGGCATCCAGTTTTCTTGCTCTTGAATAAATCTCCTTCAACCACTCTTAAATTGTTTGCTGAGCCACTTCCAACGATATTGCGAGTTCACGGTTCTTGAACCAGTAAAACATCCAATTCTTTACCTTCAAACTTTCAAGACACTCTTTGTTTTCGATGCCAAAAATTACCACTTTTGAAGCATCGCAACGACTCTGTATGATTTATCAGTCGGAGCAGATTCATCATAAACTTCTACAAGCATTCGAGAGAAAATCAAAACTTCCCGCAAATGCTGTTTATTTAAGACAAATCCTGATATTTTCGAATGTCGTTGTTGTGTTGACAACTGCCACACCTCTCCAAAGAAGTAGTTAAACGCTTACAAGATTAGCCATAAATTAAAGTGGTGTCATTTTTTGAAAATGGATCGAATTAATTTGTATCCTCAATATTTCACTTTCCGTTTTTTTTCACAATGGGAACACTGGGAGTCGTTTCCCGCAAAGGTAGAGCAATCCTCCCTCAAGTATGAAGCCAGTTCTGTACTTGGGTAACTAAAGCGTCTAGTCTTGTGTTATATGTTGAAAACTCTTTGTAAAAAAAATACCCTTTTGTAATAAGACCGTAAAGGTAGTTGATAACTTAAGTGCAAATAACACATCTGTCTAAGACAGTGATGACGATTTCTGACTTTTAACTATTCTATCCTTATTTATTTAGTAATAATAATTGAGTGGCACTACAGCCCACAAGTAACCAGGACTTAGTTTCTACAACAACTACTTGTGTTGTGCGTGTTACTGTTCCCTATGATTAGAAGGGACCTACAGTTTTTTGCCGACTCCAAACGGCGAGATTTAAGAACCTAGACCTTCTGCGTGTGGGTCGACGCACTTACCCACCACTCCACGGCGACCACACCTCTTAATATTTATTCATAAAAAATCATCCTAAATTGAAATAGTCGATGATACAAAATTTCGATCACGATGCCCTCATGGGTCATATTTTTCGCCTTCAAAGCTGACTCATCGCTTACGTGAAATGACTCATTGGTCATTGAAAATCTCCCCAACTCAATTAAAATCTTGCTTAAAAAGGACTAAAAATCATAACTCACAAAAACGACAATCAATGAACGAACAGTCACACACTCATACGGAAAAAGAATTCCCACAGAATTCAGTAAAACAATTCAAACAATTTGCGGAAGCGTTAAAAACTACCGTGTTCGCGGTCAGTGAACTGATTAAATTTATGCGACGGTTTATGGGCGGAAGTGCCAAGAATCACCTAGATGTTGGTGATATTCTTAATAGCATGCTCAACGTAATGGTTTAACAGAGAGGAATCCCTCTGGAATGTGTTGAAAACTAAATCTGGAACGCGTAAGTGCGAGTGAACATCGACATAAACTGAATGAGAGAGAGAATGAATATTTTTTTTTATTAGCTGTTAAAATTAATCAAGAGTGAATCGCTTGGAGCACAGAGAAGTACAGCATGATGATTTATTCGTTTTCGAAGAAACTCAAATGATTCGCGCTGCTCGGTGGAATAGTTCAGATTTATTGATAGAGGCGACGTGTTGAATCGGAGTGAATTACATTCGAGTCTGCTCCGTATATTGTTTTCAAAGTTCGAATGATATGATTGTGCTCGCATTTGTTTGTGTTGACAATCTGCCAGTATATAAACATTTGCTTAGATAGCCCCAAATATAAAGTAAATCGCTATGGAGTGTTATTGGTCGGTTTGCGAAGTTTTTGAGACTATTACTCATCGTCGTTGTTGGAATGTAAGTCCATGCATAGTGTAAATTAATGGCGCTACTGTCTACAAGGGAAGGGACCAGTGCCTTACCTCTTCAACAATTTCTTGTGTTATGTGTGATGTTGTTCCAGTACAGCGAATCTGAAGTTTGCTGTCGGCTCAGAACGGCGGATTAGAAAATTTTTCCGTTGACGATTTGTACTTTCTTGAGTGTGGTCAACAATTTGACAATTACCCACAACGCCACAGCGGCCACCCATGCCAATTCTACTGGCACTGAAAAGAATATGCGTTCCCGCCTGTGTAAGAAGTTCAGTACAAAACCTTAACTTAACCAACATTCATCTCCTAATTTTTATGGCTCTATCTCAGTAGTATTTTGCGTAAGGAAGTTCTAAAAAATGTTTCTAATAGTTGCGGGGAAAAGTTTTTATCGTTCCTATGAGAGAGTGCCACTAAAACTAAATATGTAGCAAGCTCATGGTGTGATTAACCGCTTCTTGCCAATGAACGAGATCCAACTTCCAACGTTCTACCTTTTTTTATTTGCTTAAAATTGGTTACACTCCACTCGTTTTCCTCAGAATGTGCAGATGTTGGACATGATCTTTTCTCTTATATTTTTACGAGTAATTTTTGAAAAAAAAAAAAAATTCTCCAAATATTAAAAAAAAAAAGCAGAGCTTCCCTTAAAAGAAAACAAATAGAATTCACTCACGATTAGAAGGGACCTTCAGGTTTTTGCTGACTCCGAACAGCTAGATTTGAGGAGCTTTTCATAGATAAGTATTCCTTGAGTGTTGTCAGCAACTCGAAAGAGGTTGTTCGTCCGAAAATCGAACCTAGACCTTCTGCGTGTGGGTCGACGCACTTATCAACTGCGCCACGAAAATAGTGCTTTTAAAATATTTTTGGAAAATGAATGAGATCTAAAATTCTCCTCCTTTCATTTACATCCAGACTCAACCCTTTAAGATTTAGAAAAATTCGCATGCTTGGCCAAAACAGCCGTCACAGCTGAGGCCAGAATACCCGAATAATTTACATTGAAAATTCTTAGATTTTTTATGGGAAATTGCCGGCCATTCCAAAGCGTCATTAATTTTGTCCACAGTAGTTTCTGGGACTTTTGCAACCACTCGAAAAAATGAATACTGCTTGTGACTATTATTTTTAACAAATCGATCTTTATTTGCTGGCGATCGAATTCAAAATGGGCCGAATCCAGCCCGTTTCGTTTCAACTTCAGTAAAAACGTTTACTTAACTTTAATACAGAGAAATGTAATATATAAAAAAAATGGATACATTAAACAAGGTTTACATCAAGTAATTTTAAATTTCTCTTGCTTCGAATTACTAGTTTATACAATTTTATTAATTGCTGATGTATAAACAATTTTTAATCTCGAAAAATGACTTTGGAAGTTTGTTCAAGAAAGTTCCCTTCCTGCAATATTCAGCGCAATGACAGCTTTTCTTCAGCAAATGGCAACATATTGACCTTACCTTCGGTATTCATAATGTTTTTTATCCAGATGATTGGACAAACGCCGTACCAGGAGAAACATCTCTCGCCACCGAACCGCGGTGAATACTCTTTGCCTTCAGATCTTCAAAGATATATGTATGTTGCCAGTATCTGCACCAAATAAATTTATGATTGATGACTTATCACACCATAAAATATTTCACGACTTGTCTTTTGACCTATCAAGATGTGTACGTTGAGTTTGGTCAATAACGAACGTTTTCTAGATCTTCTGGAACATAATTTGTGTTTAATTTACATCCTTCTTATGGTTGAAGTGTTAATATCTAATTTCAGATCTTTCTTTATTTCCGTAGAAGTGGTAAACGGTCGAGTTTTCACATTTGGCGATCGGTTTGTGGGGTTGCTCTTGGTAGTCTGCCTCTAGTTTCCTCACCTTGTTATTATTTTAAGGCATTTGTGACGATATTTACTTAAAAGTTGATAATTCCCGGAATTGATGTTAAACTTTTACCTTCTTTTCGCAAGGATTTCTTAAGTTTTCTTCTTCGACCCAATCTGCTTTACGTCAAATTTTGTATTGCTGTTGTGTTTTCATACTTTTAAATTTAGTTCGAATTATTAAATGCTAAGAAAAAGTAATTTTAAGATTAAATACTTACGAACTTAAACAATACATAGCAACAATGCTACTTAACGCACCTCCATTTTTTCTACACTCAAATCTCATGTCGCCAAAAAAAATTAATAGGTAAAGAGAAAGAAATGAGAAGAACAACTCGAAGTAGAATTAACACCTAAACCAGATCCTTTTGCAAAGCGAAATGGAGTGTTCGCCCCGAAGGCTTTCACAGACCGTCATATCCGAAGCGCGAGCAAAAAGTTTTTAGTAGAGCTACACTCTACTCAGTCCGGCTGTTTGACAGATGAACAATATTTTCTTCATTTACGTACAGATTTGAACTGCTAGCGACAGACTTAATCAACTTTTTTGTGTATGTATTTATTAGCTGATCAATAGCAAATAATTAGATAAGATAAAAAACTATGTACATGTTGGTAATATTGGCATCCTTTGCGATGTCTTCTCCAATGTCCAAGTCGAACTTACTCGTCCTTCTTCGAGTAATTTTGAAGAAATGCTCAGGGACTTCTCTTTGCATTTTTTTCAAAGTTTAGAGCGTAGAACCCATTTGCATTTCGGACGAGATTCAAATTTCTCATCCATAGTTTCCTTGTTTGTGTTTCGTTATACTGATATACAAGCATACCCCAACAAAACAATTAGTGTGTACTCCATATATTCTCTCTAGTCAAGTGAATCCATCAAAGAAATATGCAGATGTGTTACTTTATAGAAAATTAGTTGCTTAGTTGACGTTATATCTGAAATATATTCTTCTCTGAAATGCTACTCTAAATAAAAAATATTTTTGTTTACTTTTTCTTTTGCCAAACGCCCAAGTTCTATTTCGATTTGAAAATTGAGGAATTAGCGCTTTGACATAACATTTTCGTAAGAACGATAAAAACGGCCTAAAGCCTGTCAAAGCCCGACCTTAACACTTAAATACTGAACTATACTTTTTGTGTCATATGGGAGAGTCTTTCTTAACCCGACTACTCAAATATCCCCGCATTTTAATCTGGACCCAGATATTACATTCCATATGAAGCGCATCTACAGCACTGTGCACAATTATAGCACCATGTTCGACTTTAAGATGTTGTGCAGGTTGCATGGAAGAATATCCCTGTTCAGCGATGTCAGGCCTTAATCGACTCCGTACCACAGCGTTGTGACGGTGTATTAAAAAATAAACGTTATACGACCAAGTACTAACCCAATAACAAAAATAAAAATTCACCTTTCCATTGACTTTTATTTTATAGTAATGAGTTTTTGCGCTTGGTACTATTATTTTGCACAATCCGAAATTTTGTGCCTTTCCGGATAACGCATATTTTCTAAGTTCAGAATGCACATTTTTCTTACCTTGCTTATGGGTTTTATTACTGATAGAATAAGGATGTTGTGCAGTAAATATGTTTTGTTTGCATGACGGTAGGAAAAAGTAATTAGCATAATTGTGACAAGGTCGAGCATGGTGCTATTACTTTGCACAGTGCTGTAATTCCAAAATTTGGTTGCAAACAGACGCACATGCAGATAGTATAATTGAATTTGCGAAAACGAAACCGTAAAAATGCAGCTCATTGGAATTTGTATTCGCTCTTATTTATCAATGAAATAAAATTCTCAATTTCAGTGCTAAGTGATGAACGGGTTAAGTAGGTATCCGACTGGATTGATTAACACCATCTTTAAAGATTTAAAAAAAACAACTCCGCAACAGAGTTTGCTATTTTCAAATTTCGTAGCTCTCGGCACGTCCCTAATTAAACAAAACAGTAGACAAAGCAATTCGAGTAAACAGATTTGTTTTCTCACACCTGTTATGAAAACATAAAACTGTTTGTTGGGGAAACCACTGAACGGTCTTAAATTAAATTAGAGGCTTCAAAGTCCAACGGAAAGAATAGTATATTCAGTAAATTAAAATCAATTATCAGTGTATCTCATAAAAGGATTAATTTTTAATTAAGCCGTCAATGCATCAATATCGAACTCAAGCTACTAATTAATGTAATTGTAAGGCTGTTAATTGACGTTATTTTTTGCATACAATGGAGCCTGGAATCCCCTGGAGGTTTGTCACATGCTACCACTTATCACGCTGCACTGAAAATCAACTTAATTCAATAATAACCTAGTTAGGGCCATCAATCTGCAAAACGGCAATGGGAGTCACACGAACTGAGTACCAGAGATAGAGAGAGAGAGAGAGAGAGCTTGTAAAGTGGGACTGATTGCGGATTATTCATAACCAAAAGCTGTATTGTGTAACGAAGTGAAATGCTCTTTCCTGCAAGCTCGTTGCATATTGCTTTGTTCAGCACAGTAAGATTCTTTTGATGACCTAACGAATTTAAAATGAGTCTGCAGTGATTTAGTTTGCTGTTAGATGAAAGAATCTTCTGGACAGCGAGGATAATACATAAATGAATGACATTAACAAATCAGTACGACTGCTGAAAGGAGATACGTGTGCATAGAGATGAAAAATGATTGCACTGTGAAGAGAGCGAGAGTGTTCTTTTAAAAAGAATGAATGGCGGGCTCTTTGAATCTACCTTGATATGCAGGGGCTGTGGTGTCAACAAGACAGTGCAGGATATCAAACAACTAGCGCCATAATTGATTTATTGAGGAAAACGTTTGGTACCCGCATAGTTCCGTGTTATGAATCCGCTAATTGGCCTCCAAGATCGCGCGACTTAACACCTGAACTGCTTTCTGTGGGGAAATACGAATTCGATAGTCCACGCTGAAACACCAGAAGAGACATATACATTGGTTAAGATGGTAAGACAATGAAGAGCATACGAACAACAGAGTTCCAACTTCAGGAATCTTTGAATTTCAGAATTTAAAGTTTATAGTTAAGTAAGTCATTAACAGATCACTCAATAAGTCCCGGGACATATAGGAAGCGCGACTATGTCCCACGCCTTCTATGCACTGAGTTGCTAAAGGGAAAGCGTTAGCTCGGTGTGACCTATGTAAGTAAGTGCATTCACCCGTTGACAATGAACCACTCTAACGGAACATAATCAATCCTAAGGTTACTTTTAACTATTCTTAGGTTAAATTTACTGATCCGTCGCGCTCTATCCACAAAGAGTCAGACAGAAGTGCTGGGAATCGGCTGCCTCACATTGTTTCGTCAAGTACTTGACACCATGATTTGTTCCCAGCATCTGGCTGTCAGAAGTGATCGCCGTGGCGTAGTGGGTAAGTGTGTCGACCCAAACGCAGAAGGTCTAGGTTCGATTCCGGGATAGGACACCTTGCATTTATTCACGGCACCACCTCTTTCGAGTTGCTGACAACAATCAAAGAGTATCAATTGTCTATGAAAAGTTTCGCAAATCTCGCAGTTCGGAGTCGTCAAAAAACTGTAGGTCCCATCTACTCGTGAGGGAACATTAGCACACATAAGCAACGCGATTAGTTGTTGTAGAAGTTAGGCCCTGGTCCCTTGTAGGCTTGTAGTGCCACAATTATTCTTATTATTATCTCGCTGATCTTTCTGGGTCTTTTGCCTTCAGGCCTTCGGGGTGATATTCTCATGAATCGGTCCTTATGAAACCGGCGGGGATGTCAATTGTAACATCATTTCTAACAGAGGATAGATGGCACCCGCAAGGAGATAAGATTCACAAACTACTTTGTGTGCGCAACTAAAGGCAGTTATTACCCTTTCCTGACTTTCTTTACTATGTCTGGATGATCAGTTGCATTTTTGTTTCCTATTTACGCTCTCAATTGCAATAGCTGGTACATTTCTATGATTGTGTTGTATACTTATTCGAGTTCTGGGGGTCGAGAACGGTATTCGATCATAAAATACGATCAGTGGTAGATATTAAGCATCCGTTGAGAAGAGAGATGGAAAAAAGGAGAAGGAAAATGCAACAACACACGATTTCGGCACATACTTTCGATCCTAGGAAAATTATAGTCATGCAGTCTTACAAGACTGACGCTCAGAGAAAATGACTTTCTTGTCCGCAAGACCGAGAAAGACATTTTTTTTTTGTTGTAGATTGGGATACACTGCACTGGAGCGCTCAGACGCAAGAACTGATCCATTTTACTACCAGGCAGTAACCTTGATTTAATGTAATACAGCAGGCGTCTGTGACAAAGACCTTAAGTTTTCAGCTCCCACCACCATTAGGTGCTTAGAGAATGTGAAGTGTCCCGTCTGTATGCCTACGAGTAGCACAAGATGGCTAGTGGTTGATCGGTATGATATTCAGTTTCACCCGATCTTAACGACATGGTTTCATGATGCACTATCTGCAGCAATCGACTTTCTTACTAAAATCATATCTGCTTCGGGTACCCGTTCTCATCCCACCATTTTATCACAGACGCGTGTTTTTGCGTCGGTCAATACCCACACAGTGAAATCGGTATCAACCGCAAAACCCTATTTTCACTGCCCTTCCGTAGCAAGTAAAAAGTTCCCGCTGCCTTGTAATCAATGGGTTTTGCAACTTAGATTGAATTTCATTATATGTAAAATCCAACCACCACTGGCAACTGGTATCTGCGCAATAAATTAAAGGAGCCAACTATCGGGCGCCGATAAGTTAATGGAAGGAATGCGAACTACGAATGCCAACCCCTCCTCCCGTGATCCACATAACTCGATGCTTCAAATCAAAATCACCGCTCACAAATCACATTCTCTCCCTGGAAATGCCAAAGCATGCACCGCGCACAGGAAAAACAATTCTTTAAGCACACATCAGCAGCACTTCACCAGAAACCAGGCCTCGCTTTTATCGAATGCATCTGTATCCGTTTTCATTGCTATCAACCACACATCAAGCCGATGGGGACTTTTAGCTGTTTCACTGCCGCTTCTCACGACTTGAAGTGATTCAGATGTTTACGATCGCCAAAGGAAATCGACTTGATGAGATTTCAAAGCTCGCAACGAAAGCGCTTTTCAGTGATTTTCCCCGTCGGCCGGTGTCATACATACAGCCCCATACCGGCCACAACTGGTGCTATCAGTGCTTATAGACATCAGATGTTGTTAGACTTAGCGCTACCCCAACGAAATCAGTTGACGGGGCCGGCATTACCTCACTGCTAGTTGTATAGAGTCGTGGCCGTAGCAGATTTTGCGAAGTCATCAATCGCGCGGAATGGAAGTGAGTGGGGGGATGGTGGTCCGTGAAGCCGCGCAATTAAAAACGTGAGCGCTATACCATTGTAATTTCATTGGATGACATCACGAGACTTGCTTGTGCGGCAGCATAGCGCGATGGTGACGGAGCAGCAGCAGGTAATTGTGCATCCATGAATGGTACGCGATGTCGGTTAACGACTGCGGATGTAATTGGCTACTGTAGATACTGAATGTATTTTTATTGCCGCACTTAACGCGTGATTGCGGCTAATCAAAGGCTGCGCAAACATTAATCAACGTTAATGTTTGTAGAAAAAATTGCAGCGTTTAATTTTTAGCAGGTTGGGGGTGCAACTAAGCAGCGAGTTGGAGATACAAAATTTGAATTGTTTTAGTTTTAATTCAACTAAATAGGAGTGATAAGTTTTTGAAATGAGATTCGGAATGTGATGACCTTAGAAGAATGAAGCCATTCTCAAGTTTAGGATACATTTCTAATTTGTCTACATCTAGATAGTCGTAAAAAACTAGTTTATTAAAATCCATTTCCCGGTTCGATGTGCTTAAGGGTCAGGTCATCTTGCCGACTTTAAAAGACTCTGCGTTACGATTTTTTTTTTAATGGCTTTGTAGAGAAAGAACTCTCGTTCCGAAGCTCATATATGACATGAGCTATGGAAACAGAGATAGTTGCTCCCTTTTTAGATCATTGAAATATAAGTTGTCTGAGCTTCAGTTACAGCGCCAAATTTACACATACAGTTTGAGGCTAGGGACAAACTTCTTAAGCAACTATTCGCGTTGTGCCTACTATTGCTCTATCACTAGTTGAGGGGGCCTACAGTTTACTGCCGACATTTCGCCAGCTGCCGCCAGTCGCGCACTCTAAGTTGGTTGAGGTCCTTCTCCACTTGTGTGCCTAGGTCGTCCTCGTCGTCGTTAAATCTTCTCCTCCAGATGCCATTAACGCAAACAGGACCAAAAATCGCACGCAAAACTTTTCTCTCGAAGAGAATAAGGGCTTCCTCATCCGCTTTTAGTAAGGTTCCGGTATGTGCGCCATAGAGTAAGACTGGGATGATCAAGTTGTCTTATAAAGCAAGCTTAGTACTTCGAGAGAGGGCTTTATTACTAAATTGCCTGTTGAGCACAAAGAAACAGCGATTGGCAAGAGTGATTCGGCGTTTGATTTCGGTACTGGTGTTCCCTGTTCCCTGTTAACCGCGGAGCTGAGGTAGACGAAGTCCTTGACTACCTCGAAGTTTCTGCTGCCTAGTGTGACGCTCTGTCCGAGACGCCGATGTTGTGTGTCCTTCCTTGATGACAGCATGTGCTTCCTTTTTCCCTTATTAACCACCGGGCCCATTTTGGCCGCTTCCGCTTCAATGCTCGCAAGCGCCTCATTGGCGGCTCGCTGTGTTGGTCCAATCACATCAATGTCGACGGCGTAAGCTATCAATTGAATTGACTTTTGGAAGATCGTGCCTCTGGTGTTGACTTGTGAGTTAGCCACGATCTTCTCCAGGAAAATGTTAAAGAAGTCACATGACAGTGCGTCGCCTTGAATAAAACCGTTTTTGACATTGAAGGTCTCGGTGAGTTGGTTCCCGACCTTAATGGAGCTGTGAGAGTTCTCAATCGTCATCTTACGAGTATGGTAGCAATGCCAAAACTAGACATAGCACTGTGAAGCTCGTCTCTTTAAATCGACAAATAGGTGGTGAGTGTCGATTTGCACTTCTTGGGTCTTTTCCAGGACCTTCCGTAGTGTGAAGATTTGGTCCATGGTGGACTTCCCTGGCCTGAAACCACACTTATCAGGTTGTTGACGAACGGTTTTAGGCGTTCACACAATTTGATCAATAGGATCTTGCCTTGCCTGAATTCGACAGAATTGTACATTATTCCCTTGAACTAATTTCACGATTGTACTGTGCGTTTTTGGCGTTGTGTGACACAGTCAAATCAATTTCGTCGGAATTCCGTGGTCAAATATTTAATCAAAACCTCGTTTGTGACTTACGAATCGATAGGTCAGTGGTTAGCATGGGACTGGAGTTTGTTAACAGAGAGACAACAATAGATTTGTTTGGCTTTGACTGCCGAGGCTTGGCCAAGACGAAGAAATCCTGTGAAAAACTTGTAAGGTCACTTTAAGACCTGCTGTTAGAATAGACCTAATTACTCTGGTCATCCCCAGATAGTTGGGGTTTTACCGAGTTGTCGACAATCATCGCGTTTTGCTGCAATGAAGAGCTTTGACAGAATTTTTTTTTAAACATTGAACTTTATATAAGAATATAGTAGATACGGAAATATGGGTCAGTTGATGAAGAACCACATATCGAAGAATTAAATGTTTCCCTAACCAAAAAAAAATATGCTGCAACATTCGGTTGAATCGGAGCATTTTGGGGAACAAAAAATAATATAAATAAATACAAAATAATCAGTAATTTCAACTGCCACTGAACAGGATTTTCTTTGAACTTGAGGTTTTTTTCGATGACTTGATGACCACACAAAAATGCGCTATTGGTCCATGAGCTTTCATATGATTGCTTTAAAAATCCCCGAAATATAGAAAACAGAAAAAGATCAAGAAGTAGTCGTTGTGACCGACACTCAACTTCAACCAATACTCAAGGGCACTTAACTTCTAAGAATTTAAAAAATAAAAGATGCATGTGGACTTATAATGACATCATCAAACCACAACGTTGTTGGAATGTGGAGTTCCTCTTCTTAAATGACCCGTTAATAGACGAAATAAAAATGTTAAGCTTGGTGCAGACGAAACAGCAGTTTAGAGTTTAAAACGACGTTTGAGGCATAACACTCTTTTCACAAGTGGCAAGTGGAGTATATATTTGTAATAGAGATTTACGTCACTGCACTTAATTTCCACGATCGTGCTAAGCATACAAGAAAATATTCCAACGACACGCATCAACAATTAAAACACGTAAACAACTTTTAAACACTTTCGTGGTTAGTGTTGGTAGTCTTCATATGGGTTGTGCATTATGACACTGATTTCCCCCGAATCGATTTGAAAAATTTATACTTTGGCGGGTAACTAATGGGATCTTATACCATAGTAAATCCGCGTGGAAAGGGGTTTAGATTGTTAAAGTGATTGTGTCAACTCGCTGATAGTTGATCAGTGTAAATTTTCATTTGAAAGTGTATTGGAAAAAGTTTATATTCAAAATTAAATCAGAGTGATAAATCAAAGTTGATCATTTTTGAAACAGAGGGTACAGGGTCTGTGCGGTGGATGAAACACGAGGTAACGTCGTTGATCGCACTCAACATGGCGAGCTGCTAACGCTATCTTCGCCCGTGCACAGGTCAAGTTGACATACAGCCTCCTCGTGGCCCCCTCTGGATAGCCATCACAAAATCCGTTGTGTGGTGAATCAATGTATGCAGCGAACTCTTCTGACCGAGGGTTAAATAATGGGCCTTACCACATAAAAAAAAACCCAGTTTAGAGACATCAACATGCCTCGGATATGGACGGATCTAATGTTGACGACCCCAGCAAACAACTAAAGGACAACGATTTTCGGTTCTGCACGTAGAATGTGCAGACCACATACAGCCGAACAAATTGTGGAAGCCCTTGACTACTACAAAGCAGATATCACCGTCATCCAGGAAGTGCGGTGGAATGGGCCGGACAAAAGAAAGATGAAGAACTGCGACATATACCTCAGCGATTACTACAAGGAGAGAAGGCAGTTCTTATTCGGATGCGGATTTGTTGTTCGAGGCAGACTTAGGCAAAAAGTCTTAAGCTACGATCCCGTAAGCGAACGCCTCATGACAATCCGCATTAAGGCTAAATTCGGGAACATCAGTCGATTTGCGCTCACGCCCTGACAGAGGAGAAGGATTACAACAGCAAGGATGAATTCTGTGATCTCCTAGAAAGAACATACGATCGATGCCCCAGCTATGAGACCAAGATCGTTCTAGGAAATTTCAACGCTCAGCTTGAAAAAGAGGACATCTTTGCTGGCGTCATCGCTAAGCCCGTCTACACGACACCACCTCCTGAAACGGGCTCAGGCTGTTGGATATCGCCCCGGGGCGGAACCCCTCTGTGAGTAGTACGCGGTTCCCACATCTTAACATCCATAAAGGAACCTGGCGATCCCCTGATCAATTAACCGTCAACCAGATTGATCACATTGCGAGCGCCATAAGACATTCCACCGACGCCAACATCGACTCGATCCATTTCCTTGTTGTAGCCACGGTAAGAACCCGAATATCGTGAAAGCAACGGAGTTGAGATAGGTCAAAACGGTTTGACGTCGGAAAGCTACAATCGCAACAAACTGCTGGGATTTTGCCGACCGAGTCTCCCTGAAACTCTCCCAAAGTTTGACGCTGCCTGCACTGACATTAGAAGAAGAATGGAAACGTTGTTCTCCCAGTGGGTCAACGCTGCGAAACTTACGCCAGTTTAACTTCGTGTCGCTTGAGGCCTTGGGCAGCGGTGTTCTGAAAAGGATAGTCTCGCACTTTTTGACTTTAAATTTCCAGCCATCACAATATTGCTCAACCTTTTGGAAGTCACTGATCTGTGCGGTGCCAGCTCATCGGCGTCGGCTATGATGGCTATGATGGGCGGCACGGAGTGCAAAAGACCGCTAATAAATATAGGGAACAAGGTTGGCGAACCAACTGCCCCCTGTTGTAGACCGTTTTAAATGTCGTTTAAATGAAACCAGGGTAGACCTCACGTTGCCATTTTACATAACGGAGTTCATGTCTGTTATCATGTCATAGGTGGTGTACAGCTATGGTTTACTTATGCCAAGCCTGACCAGCTTAAGAAAAGGTCCTTGTAACCAAACGGTGTCGAACGCTTTTTTCAAGTCGATCAGATATCAGAGACCTGTGCATTGGCTCTTAGAATCCATTGTATGTCGGAAACCAGCTTTGATACGCAATGTGTGCCATCATGACCCGCTCTGAAGCCGAACTGGTTGGCCTGGAGTCCTTGAAACTCAGGGGTACTCCATTTTCAAACCTCGCACCGCAATAAAACATTTGATAAAATTGTAAGCAATACATCACCTTGCATTCACCAGATACAAGACAACAAAGCCCCATGTTATATAAGAATAAATTGTTTTTCAGAATAAACCCCCGCACATTTTGACGGTCGCTCCCATAACATTCTGATGCAATTTAGCAAAACGGTTTTTTTTCAGTTGATTCTAAGGAAATTCGACTAAGCCAATGCCACCTTTAGCGCGCACTTGCCCTCCAAGTTCTGCATGACTGTGCATAAATCACACGCGAAACTGATTCATATTTCCGTTTTATTAGGGCTGTCAGATACGACGGTATCTGGCCGTGTATGGTACCAATCAGTTTTTTTTCGAGGGGATTTTCTATTTGGACGCTGACAAATATCGACCCAATTTCAAGTGCGTTGCTCTTGTGGTCGAAGGTGTTCAAAGTGAAAAACCGCCAAAAGAAAACCACATACAGGTAGCGTTATCACGAGGGAAAGTTGTTGGCGGTAATGTTGTTAAGCACCTGTCCTAGAACTGTATGTCAGTGTTCTCACAGATAAACGAAGTTTAGAAAAAAAATCCCCATCCAATGACTTTGAATCAATTTCTGTTGTTGATTTTGTTATCAGATACTTGCCATGCGTTGCAAAATGACCTGACATCTTGTGGATCGTGCAACTTCATTAAATCTCTGCCTATTGCTACCTTCTGTTGATTGCCAAGAAGCAAGCAAATGCCAGCCAAAATTGGAGTGATCGTATTGAGACTAAATATAGTGCGAAACGTGCAGACAAACGGTGTTTTTCCGTCTTTCCTTTAAATGTTGCACACGTTGCTGTGTCTATCGCTGCAGAGCGCTAGATCTGACCTTGATAGATTCAAGTTAAGGCGACCAAAACGTGTTTGTAAACGATTGTTGTTTAGATAATGATTCAAGACCAGGACTTGCATGTTCAGCGCTTGCTGCATTGTTTTTTCTCATGGGAAACTGAAAAAGTCCCCGCCGACTAAGGAAATCGATCATTAATGACTTTATAATCGAGCATTGAGAACGGCAGAAACGTTTATCAAATCGCAATGTAATTAAAGCAGTTTTATGATAATTACTAAACAAATTGCTGTTGATAAACATGGTATCAAGGCAATTTTGGTGACCGTGTGAAGTCACTTAGGGGGGTAAGTGCAGTCCACAAATTACGAGGACATCTGCAGAAAATACTCATGGTGCGCGTGCTATTTGCTGTCACATGTGAAGGGTGCCTACAGTTAATTGCCGGTTCCGAACCGCAAAATTTGGGACGCTTATTAAAGAAAATTCCTTGAGTGTTATAAAGCGTGTTCATAATTTATATCCTTCTTCCGTCGCACAGACCTCGTCAATATAATTCGAAGTAATTAGAATGTATTGTAGTAGGCCTTGAAGTCTTCTTTGAAACGCAATGAATTCCTCAAACTTAAACGCTTTTCTCAGAAGTAAATAAAAATGTAAAAGGAACTATCGGATAGGAGCAGAGGACAGATTCATTCGTTTGTGAACAGTGGTCGAGATCGGAAGCAAATAAAGTTTAAGTTAATTAGCTTGTGATTTCATTTATTACTGTCGGTTAAAGTATATAAATTTGATTTACTGAGTGGTATCCCTCAATGCTCCAAAACATAGAATTCGTTGCGTTGTGTCTTGAAAGTCAAGCAAATTTCAGCTCAAACGGTCTTATGAGAGAGAGAGAGAGAGAGAGAGAGAGAGAGAGAGAGAGAGAGAACGAGAGAGAGAGAGAGAGCGAGAGAGAGAGAGAGAGAGAGAGCGAGAGATAGCAAAATCGAATGTACAAACCACATAATGATGCCGAGTTCAACGGATAGCTTGTATCGCCTTGTTTTCCCTACAGAAAATTTAGAAAATTAAGAATTGATCATACATTTCCGCAACAGATTCTAGGTGTCGTTTATCAAATTGTGTTTCTTTTGCTTCGAGTACTCCTATTTTCTACTGTAACTGGGTGTGTACGAATTAACAAAATTTGTATTAAAGATGGCGGTCTTGACAGGAATAAGCAAGAGAAGTAACTAGCAAAAATGAAAGAATTACAGATTACACGTTGCGCATGTCTGTCACCTACTGTCAATTTTTTGGTGACGTAGGCTGAGACACGGATGTCATGGTTAGCTGCAATTTCCGAGCGTTAGCTCGAATAAAATTAAACAAAAAATATTTTTGAGATAAACAAGTTTTATTATTACAATATTAAATAAAGAGTATTTTTTTGAAAAAATGGGGTGTGCTGTATTCAATTGGATTGAAAATAATGTGCGGTTACATTCCTTTCCAAATGATAACATCCTGCGGAAGCAATGGATCCACTTTTGTAAAAGAAAGGACAATTTGAACCCAAACACAGCTCGGATTTGCTCTGCACATTTCACTGCAGACAGTTTTGAGAGATAATTTGTCTGTTTCCCCAGCTCACGATGGACTTGAAAACTTGGCTGTGTACACTTGTCACGAATTGGGGGATGAGATTCCCAACATTCGTGTTCATCAAAGTAAGGACAAAACTTTAACGTGGGTTAACCATCTCAACGAAAAAGGACTGTATAAGCCCACATCAACACTTATGGTCTGCATGCAGCAACTTGAAGAAATTTTCGAAAGTGTGAATGGTGACGACCTCTTGATTTCCCCCGAATTTCTCAAGACACATTTAGAATTGGCCAAAAATGTAAACTGTGGGAAGAAGATGAAAAAAAAACTGTTCTTTAGGTCACGCATGTATTTTAGAATAAAAAAATTAATCAAAGGAATCAGTAAGTTTTTATTCAGAAAAAAAAAGAAAATATAATAAAATTGTTCACTAATGCAAAATCTAAATCTTATCTCTTGTTTCAATAACCTGCTTGTAGCACCACTTTTTGGGATATGATATTAGTTAACTTAATTTAAATAGAAATTCTAAATACTACACAATTTTAACATTGCTTCACCGAATTGTGCGAAAGTCCTTTTCACTTTGTATGAAAATGGTTGAATTGATACCTCGGGATTTTTGAATTCTAATTCAATTTGATATACATTAAAAATCTAATTGTATGCTTAAAAGTTTTTAAAACTGGAATAATATTTGAAAAAAGTCAAATGGAAATTTTTGCTGCTGCAATTTGTATGAAGATATCAAACAATAACAAAGAGCTGTCAAATCAGTCGCCTTACGTGACGTAGGCTGCGCATAAGGAAAGAAAATTTAACACTCTATTGCTCAAGCTCTTTCTTTTCAGTGATAAAAGCAAATTATAAATACTTGGAACAAAAAAACCGCCCAAAATATAGAGAAGGAAAAACCCGAAATTTGAAGAAAAGAATGTGTCTGGTTGTAAACCACACCTGAATACAATCTAGCATTTGTAGAATTATCTGAAAAGGCAGATCCAAAAACGTATTTATTTTCAAGGAAGAATGGGAAAAATATTTCAGCAAAATTGGCTTAGAAGTTGGTTGAGCCAATACCAAGACGAAAAGGGCACTGTTCTAAAGGCAAAATGAAAGCGAACTAAGTACTAATTTTAGGTTTGTTTTGTTTGTTAAGCGTACACTCCTTTTTGATTTGAACAAATTTGTTTTAAAATAATGGCCTTCCAAGAGGATCTGCGGTTTTGTGGCCCTTCACTGGCGCCACCTTTCGCCTTCAGACTACCTCAGACAGAAAATCCAACGGACTTGCATCAGTGCGGAACAACGGTTTTTTAACTAATTTTGCTGGACGCCCGCTTTGTGAGACGGTGCCAAGTCTTGTTGAAATCTCCACGGTCTCCGACAGAACCGTAGGAGATCCTTGTGGCTGCGAACGACGTCCGGTTCGAATAGAAGTTGCCTTTCTATTGTTAGGTGTACAACTTTGAAGATGATAGGGCAGCTTTGTCTATCTTGTATGAGGCCTTAGGTGTCCAAATAGAACAAAGCTTCAGGCGGAATGAAGCCGTTAAGATTTACCCGTTCATGGTACATTTCATTTGTTTGGTAAGCCCCAAGGATCGGACTGTTGGTTGAAGACATGCCTCGAGCAGTATGACTCCGAATCAACTTAATAATAAAATTACCTATCCTTACCTACCCCCTTCGTTGGGGTAGAATTTCTTGTACTGGGACTCTGGTGTTCGATATAAACGTAGACAGGTCTGAGGCACCGCCTCTCAAACACCCTCATCTTTTCCATCTGGAAAGGAGTCACGTTGAACCACACAAGATAACCATATACCATAATTGGCCGGATGAAAGCCATGCATCAGATCTTACAGTTCCTTATGTCAACTGAATGTGAACACACATATGTATTTATGGGACATGTGGCGGACTCTTTATAAGCAACAAGTCATCAGTAACTGTGTAAACTACAATAACCACTGCTACACTTGTACAATTTTCCCAAAAATTTACTTCATTGGTAATAATTCAAACTGAGTTTACATTTCAAATCTCACGTATGCTTTCTTTTGAAAGCACTTCGATTGAAGTATCCGAATATCTATTGCACGTACCATATCATAGAAAGTAGTTTATGACTTCAAGCAAACTACGTGCTTGCAGACCGCATTCTAGTTCAGGAGATAATATTCAAGCAGTAATATGTCCACACAAAAATTAAAGAAACCCCATGACTTGACAAATAAAACTAATTTTCATTTTGTAGGCATCTAGATCATAGGCCAACTTCCCCTTTTACTGCGCCTTGTTCATCCGAAATTGCTTTTGTACTTACATATGCAAGAAAAATATTTGAACGCCTCTTAGTCTAGAAGTTCAAATAAAAGTTAATAAATGTAGAAAACATAATATAAATTATAGGCATGTGAACTCAGGTCACTTAAATACGGACAATATTCCTCATTTGAAAAAAAAAAAATTTCAACAGACTCCCCGACGGGGAATTGAACCCCGGTCTCCCGCGTGACAGGCGGGGATACTGACCACTATACTATCGAGGACGACAAAAATTCAGTGTTAATATGTGCATATAACTCAAGCAGCACTCCCATATAACTATAGATGTTGATATTTACACTGACGGAGAAAAGTATTCATAATCGAATGATACTGGAATAGAAATGCCGAAAAAACGCCAAACAATGGTCCAATTTGAAAAATTTATTTTTATTTTGTAGCAACAAATCAAAATAACAACAAATATAACTACATTGGTCAAAATTTAGCTGGACAAAATTATTCGTAATTTTCAAAGCATCTACGATATTTTAAGAAACAGCAACAAAAACAAAAGCTTGAGACAGTAGAAGTAAGCACGACATGAGTAGCAACGACCTGCAGTAATACGATCCACTAGCCTTGACCGTGGATTGCACAGCTAAAGCGTGAGAATGCGTTCCAGTGAAATTGCATGCGTTGCCGAGCAAGCAAGCCACGCGAAGAAAGATGATCCACCAGGGGATTGCATTAGCCAAGGGAACACCTGCGTCAGCATGCGACTGGGAAAGATGGAAGGCGATGAGGAAAAGCTAAGCAGGCAGTGCAGACAGTCTACCGGCGGTGATACTCGGAATAGGAAATAAATTTATTGAAATATATATTCGGTTTTTTCATTTTTGTAAGCCGAACTTTTGGGTTAGCCTGAGGGCTTGTGTTCGCGTTTTTTTTGGAATCCTCTTCAGGGAATCCTTTAACTTACATTTCCGCTGCTAAGTATTAACTGTTATGATCTGATAAGAATTATAGCCCTGTTATGTAAACTTTACTAGAGTGAGCATCATGGCGCGAAAATGTAGGGAACGACTCCGGAAGACCGAAAAATTATTTTAAATTTATATAAAAATAATGAAACAGTGAAAATGATATAAAAGTTCAACTGATCTTATTAGTAAGCCCAGAAGTAACAGAACCTTAGACATCAGCCTCCAAAATAGCTTCTGAAGTTAAAGAGACCTCTGGAAATGAAATTCTCCCTCAAACAGTGCGAAGAGTCCTTAGAAGGGGAAGGGGGTACAGGGCAAGAGTTTGCCAAAGAAAACCTATCATTTCAAAGGTGAACAAAAAGAAGAGGATTGATTTTGCTAAAGAACATTTAAACAAACCAAACTCGTTTTGTTAGAAAATTTTGTTCTCCGATGAGAACAAACTTTGTATTTACCGATCAGATAGAAGTGCTTTCTGACGTGGAGAAAAGCACGCACTGAGTTAGATACCAAAAAATATTCAACCAAAAGTTAAGCACGGTGATGGTGGGGTCAGAGTCAGAGTATGGGGTGTATGGCAGCGTCTGGTGTAGAGAAGCTTATCGCGCCCTTACCGCCAAATTATCGTAAGCGACAAAAAAAAGATTTTGCAGGAGAGGTTTTTTTTTGTTTTTTGTCTAAGCTACGGATCATTGAGGTTTAATTTTTGGCATTTCCTTACGTTTTCGTAAATCAAATTATGTGATAGTAACTCAAATACTGCAGGTGTCCAATTGGCGCCTGTTTTTGTTGTTTTTGGCGCTTACGATATTTTGGCGGTCACTGTTTTCCAGGCCAATATCAAATTATGGCGCTTACGATAAAATGAAAATATTAAGAAACTATACTTCAATGAAAGTTTACTATCATATAATTATTACCCATTGCTAGTGAAAATAAAGCTTAGTACATAAGAAAACATTATAAATATTCTTCTTAGTGATTACAATAAACAATAAGGTTCTTAAAATAACAAAATATATTTGCAGCAAAATATTGAATTATACAACATCTTTCGTCATCTTTCGACATCATCGTCTGTTTCATTTAATGAATTTCTAATGCCACTAACAAAAGTCTATGATTGGTATTCATCATGATATCTTTGAGGAATTATATTTTTGTTGCAAATCCCACTTAAATCGAGGTACTAGGACTTTGATTATAACCTTTTTGCTTTGTGTCGTAGACTGTCATCTCATAGCCATCCGAGAATTCATGTTTTAGAAAAATTAAAGGATTAGTTTTTCAAAGGAAGCAATTCTTAATGTTTTAAAATTAATATTGCCTTTGTTGGGAAAAACTGAATAAGAGATCTTTTTCCAATCTTGAAAATTGTTATAATCTAAAACAATGCACTCATAAGGCGATGGATTGCATCTTGCATTATAAATTAAAGTAGGCCATTCAGAAGGAGCACAGACAGTCTTATTTCGAATAAATAATTCAATTGTGCTGTGAATTGAATCTACTGGCATCATTGTGTGGCCAGGTAATCAAAAAGTGATTTGAATTTTGTATGTACATATGTACAGATTCATACATTTTTTTAAGAAGATTGCAATGTTATCAATTGCACTCTCTCCTACGCTCTCCTAAATAACTGTAACTCTCTCGCAGTGAAATTGATTTTGCTGAAAGTTGACGAAGTGGATTCAGAGAAACAGCCAAATTACTTGACTAAAAACTCGAATTAGTTAAAAGAAGCAGTCACATTGCATGCATGTCGCTTACGATATTTTGCTGTTAGGAAAAAATTGAAATGGCACTTACGATAAATTTAATTTTCTCTGTAATTTATAACGGGAGTGCTTTATAAAAACACAATGATACAGAAAGACGCGCAAACGAATTAACTTTTGAACTGCATCTTTAACTCAATTTCACTTAAAATGTCGCTTACGATAATTTGGCGGTTAGGGCGCGTTATGTTCATAGACGAAATCATGACAAAAGAACATTACCTTAAGATTTTAAAGGAAAATTTGAGAGAAGGGGCTGAACAATTACATCTGGGTGACGATTTTTAATTAAAAGCTATAGGCAAGTTAAAAAAAAACACATAAAATTCAGATAAATGCATAAAATCTTTATTTGAATCGATAGTACGGTCCACATAATTTAATGTTTGAAGATTATTTCATGCAAATGTTGACCTTGACTGCTCCTCAAATGGTCCATCCCCTAAGTCCAATTTTGGCATACTCTCTTCAACATTTCGGCCGGTATCTCACAAATAAATGCTTCAATGTTGTATTCCAATGCTTCAATTGAAGCCTGCTTGTCTGTATAGACATGAGCTTTAACATATCCCTCAAAAAATAGTCTAAAGGCGTTATATCGCACGATCGGGCGGCCAATTAATCGGTCCCGAACGTGAAATAAAATGTTCACCGAACTCGCCTCTCAATAAGTCCATTGTTGCGCGTGCTGTGTGGCATGTGGCACCGTCTTGTTTGAAACCACATGTCATGCAAGTCAAGCTCTTGCAATTTGGGCAAAAACAAAGTTGGATATCATCCCACTGTAGCTCTCACCATTCACAGTTACGTTACGATTCCCATCATCTTTGAAGAAGTACGTTCCAATGATGCCACCAACTTTTTCTGAATGCATTGGTAGCTCTTGCAATGCTTTTGGCTGATATTCACTCCAAAATCGACAATTCTGCTTAGTTACGTACCCATTGAGCCAAAAATGAGCTTCGTCGTTGAACACAATTTTTCGGTAAAACAGTGGATCTTCAGCCAACTTTTCAAGAGCCTGAAATAATTTCAGCCAAGAATAATTTCCAAGAAATTATTAAATATTGAGTTAGATTCCAGATTGTTAAGTTTAGGTTGAATTACGAATACCTTTTTCCAGCTAAATTTTTACTAATGTAGTTATTTTTGTTGTTATTTTTTATTTTTGTAATGGATTATGTAATATGCTTTATATATCAAAAAGTACTCAACGTTCACCACAAAACAAACAATTTTTTTTTTAAATTGGTATCATCCAATGACGAATACTTTTGTCTATCAGTGTACATAAAACCTCAATGTATAGTAGATGATGGCATTATTCAAAATATTTTTTGTGTGCCAAAAAATGCTTACAACACAATGGATAACACTGCTGAACTGAATAAGTTATGGACCTTATTACACTTATGCGTGGTTGGAATGCTCCGAATTGGGTCAGTCGATTCAGAATTTCACCAGGTCAACGTAATCGGTACCACTTTCACTTGAATTGATGTTTTTCAAGAATTCAGATGAAAATACTGCTCTAAGTATGTAAATACGTATTCAGTGCACAAAAATGATCCAATTGTATATAATTTGTCTTCGGAAAATTCCTGATTATACCAGTAGAAAACTAGTAAAAGGGGAACGACATGAAACGGGCCTTCTTACTCCGACAATTCACTTCGATTTGAATTTTGAAAATGTCGGACGAAACAATTCTGTTTCAAATTAAAGAATACAAGGTGTGGAACGTTTACTCATCACTGTTTATACCAACTGTGAACATAATATCTAATCAGCGTGTGCTCGAATGAAGGTGGATGCGGACAAGTCGAAAGTAATGGTCATTTCCAAAGCGCTTGTCCAATGCACTCTACATGTTAGTGAAGTCAAATTGAAACAGGTGGAGAAGTTTAAACATCTCGGGATCCCTAACACAAGTGACTGGATGAGCAAAACTGAGATTTTGTTGCGGTATTTGACAAGCTGGATCAATTTTGAAGCAGCTTGGTAGATCAGTGATGAGGAGTGTCAAAGCCAAGTTATCGGTTTTAAACTCAGTGCTTGTTCCAACTCTCACGTAATAATAATAATTGAGTGGCACTACAGCCCACAAGGGACCAGCTCTCACGAGTAGAGGGGCCTACAGTTTATTGCCGACTCCGAACGGCGAGAAATAAGAAGCTTTTCATATTCAGTTAGTACTCTTTGAGTGTTTTCATCAACTCGAAAGAGGTGATGCCATGAAAAAATGCAAGGTTTTCCGTCTGGGAATCGAACCTAGACTTTCGGCGTGTGGGCCGACGCACTTACCCACTACGCCACGCTTGAAAAATTGAAATCCTCTCAAATTCCAACGAAAATACACTAGATGTGAACTTCAATTCCACCAATCAATCCAAACTATCCGAACTAATTGAAATTGATACCTGTGCTCCCACACGCAAGATCTCTGCCCCTTTCCCTAATCCTTGAGCACAATGTATCCTTTTCCCACTTAGATCCATTTCACTTTGAACATCCTAAGGCAATTGAAACTTGCACAAGGTATCACAATGAAATTTATTCAATAGTTAATTACAATAGTTTATGTTTACAATTGAATAAATTAACGCAATTAGGAAGTCATGCTTGAAAATTATCTCCAACTCATCTTGCGTTCCAAGAAAGCAATCTGCTGTGAAGACAATTACATTGTGAAGTGGCAGTGAACTTCCTTCGGTGGCGGCTCACACGCAATAGATGAAATATAATTCCCCCAAACCACTCGGTTGAGTAAATTTGAATTTATTTGTGCAAACAAAAGGTGAATTTGCACAATTATCTACTTGTCAATGTCACCAAAGCCGAGGGATTCTTTGCACGCTTACATGTATATGTAATTACATAATTTACTTGATCCACGACCACAGATGTTGAGACTGATGTACGATTTGGTGGATGTTTGTATGTGGTTGTAAACTGAGGGAGATCAAATCCCTTCATACGAGTCTTGGACCAGCTTAACGGATATTAAGCTTAATGAGAGAAACAGCAACTACAGAACTAAGGAGACATATGCTACAAGCTTTCTCTGCATGAAACTCAAAATAGACATCTACACAAGACACGTTGCGGAGAACATCTCCAATGGGAACAAAAAAGCTTAAAAAAAAACTTTAATTTGAAGAATAGATAATGTATTTAAAAGCAACGAAAAGAAGAGCTCGAGAGTCAAAAGATGAATTATTTCACGGGGGTTTTTCTACACAAAGATGTAGGGTCATTCATTGTTCGGTTTCGAAAGTGAAACTTAATAAAACACACACTCAGCGATAAGTTTTTTTTGAAAGTTTTTTACTTATTTATAAAGTTTGGACTTTGCCTTGAAGTGATTAACAATATTCAAAAAGCCACTCTGGGAAAGATTGCCACTATGCGACTCTCTCGAGGCAATTTTTAAAAATTTTTTCGCACATTTCGGACGTCGTCTCGGTCATACTTTAGCAATGTTGGTTTTAATGTATCAAGACTCTGGGAAAAGTTCAGCTGGGAAGAGCATTTCATAGTCGTGTGGTGCGGCTGAAGAACGAGTCTCTAAACTGAAGTGTACGTCCGAAGGTGGGCTTAAGGGTGAACGGGTGGGCATTCCTAGCGGGGCGAGTATTGCGGGTAAATTCTTGAAAGGGAAGAATGCAACTGGCTACCTCATTAGAGCATTTTTCGTTATAATAGCGACAAAATAGTGATAAAGACGCAACATTTCGTCGATGTTCTAGCGAGTCGATTGACTTCGCACCATTGGTAGTATACATAAGTTTTCGCTCGCTGTTGAATTATAACTAGTAGGTGTAGGGAGTTCTTAGGAGCTTCAGACCAGATAAGAGCGTTATACTCAAGTTTTGGGCGGATGTACGCCTTATATATTGTTGCCAGATCAAAAGGGGTGAATTATTTCTCGCATCGCTTTAAGAAGCTTAGGCACTTGGCTGCTTTTTTGCGATCTCGAATATGTGATCATTCCAACTAAGTGTTGAGTTGATACACATACCGAGGATGGAAAGTCGTTCGGGGACAGCAAAGCTAGAGCCGATCATGGATAATGGCTTGTTATTTTGGGAACGCTTGAGTTACAGTAGTCTGAGTCTTGGAAGCATTAAATTCCATTCTATTCTTCTTACCCCAATCAATTATGCTGTCAAGATCGGAATTTAATGAGCTTAACATACGCTGCCATTCCAAGTCTGCGGTCGAAGAGGAGGGTCGAGAACCCAAGGAACGAATATGAAAAGATGAGGCTACTGTCATCAGGAGTGCATTGGATTAGAAGTGACAGACAGGAGATCATTTATAAAAATGAGGAAGAGTGTCGGAGACAAAACGGTGCCCTGGGGAACACCAGCATTAATATAGTGAATTTGACTTGAACCCATACGACTTTTATTGAACGGTTCGAAAGGTAATCCATTGAAGAAGAGATTCATCGACACCATAACCTGATGCCAGACTCTGTCCAATGCCTTTGAAATATCAAGCGCAACAATCTTGCTTCCTTCTACATTGTGCAAAGATTGGTTCCATTTTTCGTAGAGATATGCCATGAAATTACCAATTTTTCGAATTTTAGACGAGGAGGTATTCTTTCCGTTTTTTACGAATGACCAAAAGTTTTTGCTACCTTTGGGACAATGCAGCACTTTTTGTCTCAACTTTTGATCGTAAGAGAATTGAATACGTCTTATTAATGCCGTGCAGTCATTTCGGGCCCGTTTGAAATTCTTCCGGTTTTCCATAATCGATCGTCTTGTGTGACTTGTTGTTCCATTTTGTTGGAACCATCGTTGGTCCAAGATAAAACCTTTAATCGACAGCTAAATAAAAAATGGGTCATCATTCGATGATATCTTTCTGAATTGACTTCAAATTTTCGCTACTTGGGATCTTCGAGGAAATACGGAGAGTGAATTTGTCTCGGCCCAACGGCATCTTTTCGATCACTTGTGATTTTTTTAGCCTTATATGCTACAATCTTCTTTGATTACATACCCACCGCGTGAGAAATGTGCCGCATTACTGAAGTAAATGTTGGTCGAATAATTGTTGCTTGATGTCTGTTGTTTCTCACCCATGAAGTGCATGTGGGCGTTCAGCAACTAGTTTCAATTGTTGCGTAAGCTTTATAAGGGTTAAGACCGAAATCCAAGTCCAAGATACCCCACAGAGAGGTGAACGAAACGTTCAATAGCTGAGAATGCAGTGAACCCGATAAATTCGGCTCATCAGCAACACCAACACTTAGTAGCAATATTTTCGGCTTAATGTGAAATATTCTTAAGCAATTTTTTCATAGGATATATAAGCATCATCAAGCTGTTAGAGACAAGATCATTCACTGAAACGTGAATCCTCCGACGACATATGAAGAACGAAAGCTACAAAGTCGCTCCCATTCAATTTGCTTACACACTCAGTTAGTATATACTTATGACCATTGTTTCACAAATTTAATAAATAAATAAAATATCTCGTACAGTTTGCTTGGCATCTCGTCACTAACTTACCGACTAATAGAGGCATCAAACACGATCTGTTTTTAGGGTTTCCTAAATGTATGCAATAAATTTTATTATATCAATTCAATTATTGTTCATTAGAGAGCTGCATGAAAACATTCACTTGATGTTTTCAACCGTGTACACTACTCATTGCCATTTTAGAACAAACTCTATACTGATATATAATGCTACACCATTACTGACAAATACTTTACAGGCCTTAGCCACCTAGTAGTAGTTGTTCGAAAATATGTTGGTAAAAGTTTAAATATATTTGCTTCTAACTTTTGTTTTTTTTTGTATTATGCATAAAAATGTCGATCATACAATGCATTAAAGTCGATGTTTTTTATAAATAAGAGTACATTTAGCTAGAGATAGCGGTCTCAAGCGAAACTTAGTGTTCGGTGCGCAAAACGTATATTTCATGTGTTCCACATCTCAATTTGACAACACGTGAAATTTCTAGAACGCTATCTATTGCTCAACAGTACGTTGTATAGAATTATTGAAACAAAAAGGGGACGACTCTGAGTTACAAGAGTCACCTGATTTGCAAAAAAATACAATACATTTTTTGAACTTGATGTCTAAATACAACTAGAAGGACCCGAAGAAGGAAACAAGAACTATGATATGAGCGTGCTTAGCAACAACTTCGCTTGGCGTGAACTTAGTTAATTTGTACAAGACTCACCATGGGAGCACGGGTGTCAACAGTTTCTCTTGGCTTCGATTACAGAGAAAGGCGTCGAAAGGCGGCGAAATGTTGTTGGATTCTTTTAAGAGGTCCAGTCATCCAATATACCCTTAGTCTTTTCAAGAGAAAAGTTGCGTCGTTGGCGTCTGGAGGAGAAGATTTAACGGCGAACTTAAGATGGCTAGCCCATGTAGAGCGTATGGATACCACTGTTCCAGCCCGAAAAATCTTCGCATCCGAGCCATTAGGACGACGCAACAGAGGGCCTAGATTGAGATGGCGCACACAAGTGGAGAAGGATCTCAACCAAATTAGAGTGCGTACCTGGTGCGAAAGATCGTGCTAGCAGGAGGGGCATTTTGGGCATCTGGCCCAGATCCACAAGGACCCAGAACGACGTCCTTTCAAAAAACCGAAAAATAGGTGTGAGGTCACGTCCTTAAATTAATAACTTAATTTTTTTTATCGGCTTCACATATAACAACTGAAGCCATTTTGAGGTTTACAATTCAAAATTTCAAATATTTGGATGTGACATGGTCTTGAACAACCGTTGTGGCTTGTTTTGATCACCGAATAGGAGTATTATGCCAGAGTAGGTGTTTTTAGTTCAGTTTTCATTCCAAATACAATCATATACGACCATTTGTGTTCAAAATCTAAGGATTTGGTAAATGCGGCATGCATGAGGGGTTAAAACTGCTTGAAGGTATCTTCCACACTTTCATCTCTGATGACATGTCAACCCCAAACAAACAGGGAAGAAGACGACTGAAATTATGAAAGTTCGCTTGAATCTTCATAACGAATGAATGTCCAGGTACTGTTCATGTGGTACGTCATGTGGAGGCAAACGACTGTTGAAACCAACCGATTGGAAACCCCATTAAAGAAGTATTCATACACTAGGGGTTCACCTTTTGAACCAAGCTCTGAATCCAAGAGACTGTTAGCTCCACATTCATATGGTGCTCCACTTTCAGTCCGGTTGCCTTTAGGACATTTCCATCGTCCCCAGAGACGTAAGGAAATTATTTCTTATTCCACATTAATTTCACACTATCAGCACTTGAACATGAAAATCAATAACTTCATATAGACGAGCATCAATATGCAGTAAATCTATGCTGCCAGCACCACGCGTAGCAGAAAGGATTCTTTTATTGGGAAATACCAGCTGTCGAAGAATATCACTGCGATTTGCATAAAACAACTCGCCTCGATGTCGCAAGTAGAACGCCCACAGACCGGCCTCTATAAGGGAAACCATTTGAAAGGATAAATTGTGTTTCGCAAAGTCAAGGAAAGGAACAGTGAAATATTTTTATAATTGATCTCATTATGAGTCCCTGTGAATTCCTCACTCCGACAGAGTGACTGCAAATAATGGATAGAAACACGCTGACACCGACGACGACCCACTCCTCGTACTACACGCCTCATCGAATTTCATTAAATTCACAACGTTGTGAAACTGAGTGTCGGCAGGTTTTGTTATTAGGGTGAGATACTGACGGGTGTTGTATTTATCCTTTCCAATGAATTCTGTTATTTCAGCCTTCGACAGGCAGTATCAAGCGAACCGCTGAGGTAAGGCGTTTCAATTTCGTGGAGGCCATTAATTTATTGCACCGTGACTTAGGAAATTGGAACACTTTTGATCTCATTAGATGTATGGGAGGGTGCGGGAGGCTTTTGATTGGAAATTGGACGAAATGGACTTACCTACATGGCTTGGCTTCGTTAGGCAATGTTGGCAAAGAACTGAACTCGTCAGTCAAGCGGAAGGTCAAGTGGTTTCAAGTGAGCTTTATGATTTCAAAGAGAACCCCAAGTCCAGACGTAAGATTTTCGCCGATGATAAGCCGATAAGTGAAATGTAATCAATTAGGCAACAGGGAGTCTTTTTAAAAGCAGTTGCTGTCGAGATAAACACTTTTCAAATCCTTGAAATCGTGTCACTTCATGATAAACCTCGATATTGAATCCTTTATTCTGCAATGTTACCTCTCCTATTGTGAGGTGATTTACAAGCACCCAAAGAAGATTATTGATTTCTTTCTCGTAGCTCTTGTTTTTTGTGAAAGGCATCAGGTTGACCTGGGAGAAGCACGATTCTGTAGTGCTTAAGCATTGTGTGTCTACACAATCGATTGGAGAACGAGTACGACGCACGTATTTCTTGACCATAGAAAAGCATTTTGTGTGCATAATAAAATGTTACAAAGTTGAGTGCAAGAGGGCGCGCCTGGGGATGGTGTGGCATCATAGTTCATAGCAGTTCATACTCTGGTGGATGTCATCATACGTGTGTATGGACAGTTTAAGAGTAAAGCTGTTCTCAACCATAAGGTACACATTTTAATTTTCATAGAAACGTTTAGGAGAAATGGAATAACGATTATTTTCCTTGTATGAGAATTTCGAGTAAATTCAGAGCTGTCCCATATGACCAATTACACAAAGTCCTCATCAGAGAATTCGGTATCTTTCTTCCTTTTGTCGTGTCACAGTTCGGGACAGAAACGCCACTCAAAGAGCGATTATCTCTAAGATATCTAGTCAAGTTTCTCTCCATTTGCTTGTGAGTCAAAAGTCTGGTCATAAGTCCAAAAGAAGAAGAGCAAGTAATTCCCCATTCACATAGGGAATGTTGGACGCATAGTACGTGCATTTAATGGAGTGGGGGGAGGTGTATACGATGTGATGTAGGTAGGGTATGTAGCAGTGGCTGTGCATACATATAGTACATCTTCTTCTTCTTCTTTTAATGGCGCTACAATCCGGGGTGAAACTGGGACTCAACCAACATACCACCGCAGCAAGCAAGATCTCCCACCAGTTGCCTCCAGTTGCACATTGCAAGTTTAGGTCCTTCTCCACTTGTGTGCACCGTCTCAATCCAAGCCGTCCTTTATTGACTCAAATTCAAAGACTTTTCGGGCCGGAGTAGTGGTGTCCACTACTAGCCGTCCTAAGCGTTGTATCCAAAGACCCTTAAACAGGCGCATGTCCGAGACGTTGGCGTTGTGTGTCCTTCCTCGATGACAGCTTGTACTTCGTTTTGCTCTCATTAACCACCAGACCCATTTAGCTGCTTCCGCTTCAGTGCCAACAAACGCGCCATTGACGGCTCGCTATGTCCGTCCTATAACGTCAATGTCGTCCGCATCAGCTAGCAATTGAACTGACTTTTGGACGATGGTGCCTTTGTTGTTGACTTGTGAGTTACGCACGATCTTCACAAGAATTATGATAAAGAAGTCACATGACAGTGCGTCGCCTTGTCTAAAACCTTTTATGACATTGAAGGTATCGAAGAGCTCGTTATAGATCTTGACGGAGTAGCGAGAGTTCTCAATCGTCATCTTACGAGTTTGATAGAAATGCCAAAACTAGACATAGCACTGTGAAGCTCGTCTCTATGCACACTGTCATATGCGGCCTTAAAATCGACGAATAGGTGGTGTGATCGACATTTCTTGGTGTTTTTCCAGGATCTGCTGTAAAGTGAAAGTCCGGTCTACTGTAAACTTCCCTGGCCTGAAAACACGCTGATGGGGACCTATCATTTTACTGACGAACGGTTTCAGGCATTCAAACAAACCGGCAGAGAGCATCTTGTAGGCGATGTTGAGGAGGGTCCTCAACCATATCTTACAAATAAAATGGTGCCTGCGCCCAACCAGGTAATATCCAGCTGCCCTTACGTTCTGCGGATAGTCCGTCAGCCTTGGGGGCCTTGTACGATCTCAGTTTCGCTTTTGCTTTCTTGACTCGGCTCGTCGGGGGAACGAAATTCTTGCTCATCGCCGTTCAGATTCTAATTGACAGCGGTTTTTGGTTCAACAGCGACGTTTAATGGTCGACAGATGATTTTTGAAGTCTAATCTTATCATCGAATGCAACTCCACTACAAGCGTCTTAGTTATGCCAAGGAAGACTTCTGGCCAGAGCGTATAAGCAAGGATACTTCCACATCCACAAAGGATGCTTTCACTTTTGTTAAAATTTTCGGACTTCATCGCCATCTCCTTGACCGCACGCTTCTCATGGTCTTTCCTTTCCTCTTCTTCTCTGTACGTTGAGCTGATGAACAGTTCTCGATTTTAGATAAAGCGCTGGCTAGTACGTTTCCCGTTTGGCTGCAAGCGCCTACCTGCACTCGTCTTGGCATTCTAGATGGCGTCTTTAAAATCAGCACATCAGTAGCAACGTTTCTATTCTTCTTGTAGTGTCCAACTTTACGAGTGTTTCAGAGAGATCCGGTCGGCAAAGATCCCAGCGATCTTCTGCGATTGTACCATTCGGACGTCATTCCGTGTTGGCCTGTCTCAAGTCTGTTGCTTTCTTATCTACAATCAGGAAATACTCCAAATACCCCAAGAAAGGATCGGACTTGAAAATGCTAGAGGAGTGCATTCTGTCGAACGGCTAACTTTTTAATTGTTCTCAAGCGTTGTTCTGTAACAACGTTTTCCAGGAAATTAAGCAATTTAATCCCGACGACATTTTCTAGATTAAATAAAAAGTTCCAACAACCAATTAACACAAGCAATTGAAGGCACAAGCCATTTTCTTAAAGAGCCGAAAGTCAGAAGCTCCAAAAGTGGCTGATACAGGGGAGGGGACGAAATGAAAACCGCAAAATCCAAATGTAAACACGAAAATCTGCCCCAAGAGAGACAGACACTTAGAAGACGAGGGTGTGTTCCTGTCGTGCATAAGGAACATCATATGCAAATTGAAAACAACCTCATTTGCATTCAACCGCCACGAGGATTTTATTTTCACTGGGATTTTCGCCCCCCCCCCACCGCAAACAGAGTGCGCCGAAGGAGTCAATCCTTGGAGAGGTCCATCATCTTGTTTTGAATACATAATCCACATGATTACCAAAACAAAATAAGAAGCGCTCACCCAACAAAAACAAACCAGAAGCTCCCGAATCAGAATTTCATGCGTGCACCGCAGACCTCTCCAGACAATACGTGTTGCTCATTACCGGCTCAGAGTAATCTACATGAAAAATGCCAGCGCCATTATTAGCATAAGCAAATTTATTCCGCTGCCGAAATCGAAAGTCAAGAATGGTGAGTGGTGCGAGACCCACGGACGCAGTCTCTGTCCGCAGAAGAGGGTGTAGATTAAATGCTGCCATGCGAACACTCGCAAGTGGTTACATGTGACGAACAACATGCGCCGGCGCTCCTGTCGTCCTGATGGACACGCGACACAGGAATGGGGGGATTTTACACACCCCTCAAGCACGGAAGATTAGAATTCCCTCGGATACGAATGACAACGTGAATCTTCTGGGGAAAGGAAAAAGAAAACATTGACGTTTGGAAACCAAAACAACTGGCGAGAGGCGAAAACACCCGCAGTTTGTGAAAAAAACGTCTGGCTCGTGCGGCAAATAAAATTATGAAGCATTTTAATTACATTATGCCACACCGTTGCTGTGCTAAATACTGCTTTGTGCATTGTAATTGTGCCCAAAAGGAAATGAGAATGACAATGAATGACGAAGGTAAGCCTCCTCTGAGTTTCGCCTTTGTCGTTGCGACTGGTGGGTGGTGAGATTCCTGACTTAATTTTCAGCGCAAACATTAAATTTGAAATACTTTCCTTCCTCCAATGCAAAAGAAGATTGTGGCTTAATGAGGGGGTAGCTGCCGTGAACGTAAAGCTGGGGCTAAATTGTGAGCTCTGCTGTATCACTGGTTGGGTTTGGTTTGGTAAGTTTTTCTTCCGAAATTGTTCACCTTCAGTTAACCTTCAGTCAAACGGAAAGGGTTATGGATGTGAATGGCTGAGGGTCATCTATTTTGAAACTTCCTGTCGCTTTCCGCTCTGAATAACAGACAGCTAGCCTTACTCTTGATCAAAGTTGGCTCTGCTCTTCATGCACTGCTAAATCTCCCTCGCCTCGGTATCCACATTATGGGATGCACAATCACGGTCATCTCCCGACTGAAAAGGACTGGTCGTTGGTTCAACCCGCACTGGACCTTTGATAACGCACTCCTATGCCACTAGTCTCATGGAGGCCACCAACAATCCAGTTGCATCGTTCATACAAAGTCGACTTTTCTTGTGTCCCGGACTGACTCTGGCCAGAAAAGGAATGTACACGGATTTTCATGGGCGGCTCCAAGACGATCTGGAGCTGGGGCCATCATGAACAGCATGAACTTCGCAGCTTTTCTGTTCTCTCTAAATAGGAAAGACTGCAGGCGACTCGTTGGCTTACAAACGGGACACTTCAGTGAGTAGTGTTATTGTGCTTGGGTATAGTGAAGGCACCCTATGCGACGTCTGTAGAAAAGGCCAAGACACTGCAGAGTCCCGCCTTGGATCGGATCATGTGGCTGTTGTTTGGCACTGGGAGCTGTAACCCTAGGCGGAATCACAGAACCTCTTACTTGTTTGTCTTTGGGAGACCAAAAACTTACAGTAAATGTAGGTTACTGCCTGTCAGTACAATGGGACAGCTTTCTAGTCTAAGCACTTGTAGGCGATTTACAAAAATGTGCTACTCGCTTTACGCCTACTTATAATTCATGCACCTACTGCAATTTTTATAGTAACTAAGCAGTCGTTGATACGGCTACTAAGGTTCTTCAATCCTGCTTGTGAAATTCTCCCGGTTACCCCACTATATATAACAGCGTGTAACACACATTGGTTGCTCAATAAATATATATTACGCACAGAGTGAAGTAGTCTTTCTTTCTTTCTGTCGCCTCCTACACACTCCAGTCGCGAAATACCAGCTCGAACGACCCAAAATCTGACCTTCCGAATAGACCACTTCAGTCGTGGTCGTGGCCATTTCTTAACCGACTCTCAAATGTATTTGCTTCATTTTACATTATAAATCAAACCTCACGACCCCTTACTAACAAGGCAGGCTGACTTATTTCTTAGTTCCCGTGTAAACGTTGTTACCTTTTCGTCAAGGGAATTTGTGCAATCGAGATCGATTGCAAAGAATCATCCTGACGACTCTAGACATAACTTTTTCGTTATTATTATTTCGCGGCTTAGAAATGCAAAGAGAATACTAAATGTAAGCAGAATTGGTCAAGGAAAAAAATTGTGACAGTACAAGAAGAAGCTTAAGGAAGATCCATTCTTATCTGCTGAATCAGTAAAGATTGATTTCAAAAAACTACGACGAATTTGAAAGCTGGCAATGAAACGGTCAGAAGAGTAATAAGAAAATACTAATATCACGGCCGTGTTGCAAGGAAAAAGTCAGTCATTTCCGAAAAAAACCGAAAAGAAAGACTGAAACTTGCTAATAAATATTTGGCAATAGATGTATGTCCTTCTTATTCGCATAAGAATACCCAAGCTACTGTGAAGCATGGGGGCGAATGTATTATGGTCTGGGGGTGTATGTCAAGTTCTGGTGTTGGCAAGCTTCATTTTGTGGAAGGTAAAATAGGCCAAAAGTCATACGTTGCCATATAGAAAGAAAATTTAAGGCTTAGTGTTCGTAAATTTGGAATTCAAGACGATTTTAGTTTTTACTAGGACAACGATTTTAAACATACGTCCTACACTTTAAGATCGTGGTTATTGCATTATTGTCCGAAGGTGCTCAAAACGCCTGCAACAGTGCTCAGATATAAATGCTATCGAGCATATTTGGGATGAACTGGGATGTCGAGTAGCACAAAAGAGCTTTAAAAATATCCAGGCTCTCAAATCCGAACTTCAAGAAGAGTGGCAAAAAATCGCATCAGAAGTGTGTTCCAAACTAGTGTCTTCAATATCTTGCCTTGAGTTTAATATCATAAAAAACAATGGTTAACTTTAAGAAATTAGACATATTGTTCTCAAAATAAAAATTTATTTGTGTTCGATTTGACTTGTGAACCACTGCATGTATGTATGTGGCTTTGAAATGCGCAAATCGATTCTGAACGTTGACATTCCACATACAGCACTGTGCAAAATAATAGCACCATTTTCGACTCTGTCACTATTATACTAATTCCTTTTTCTGTGGTCAGAAAGGCGCTTCATATTTATTGCGCAACATCTTTATTCCATCAGTAACACAACCCATAAGCAAGATAAAAAAAGAGTGCATTCTGAACTTAGAAAAGGCCCCTTATCCGGAATGACAATTTCGGATTGTGCAGAATATTCGTAATAGCACCTAAATTGCAAAAACTCATAAATATGAAGTAAAAGTCCATAGAATAGTGAAGTTTTTTGTTTTTATTTTACTTATTGGATTAGTACTTGGGCGTATAGCCTTAATTTTTTAGTACAGCGTCACAACGTCGTGACATGGAGTCGATTAAGGCCTGACATCGCTGAACAGGGATATTCTTCCATGCAACCTGCTGCTCTGTATTTTTATGTTTTGCTTCATATACAGCTTTCTTTACAACTGTCCAAAGGTTTTCAATCGGATTCAGGTCCGGACACTGAGGCGGTCACTCCATAACTTGAACTATATTGCTTTGGAAAAATTCTTTGTCCAGTTAGCTCGTATGTTTGGTGTCATTTTCTTACTGTAGAATCCATCAAAGCGACTATTCCACTTTGCGTAATGTAGTATGGTTTCTCTCATTATGCTGATGTAAACCCTGGCGGTCATCATCGGTTTTATCAAAAAAGTGGGACCAGTACCATAAGAGGAAATTAATTTAATTTTTGCTCCGCCGTGGTTTACACTCTTTATAGCGCACTCCGATTGAAACTCTTGGTTTTTTCGCCTGCGAACAAATGTCCTGGTCCCAGGAGTACCAAATAAAACTATTTTAGATTCGTCCGTCCATAATATATTGCGCCATTTAGAAGGTTCCCAGTTCAGGTGGTCTTTCGCAAATTTGGTTCGTTTTAGTAGGTTGACTTTGCAGCTGAACTCTGCCACAATGCGGCAGTATAGAAACGCCCCCTTGGACAAAGTTATCAACTGAAGAAGGGAGAATCGAAGCCAGTGAGTGAGCGAAAGGACCTCCATCACGACACATTATTCGTGCTTCGATTATTATTTTATTGTTCTCTACTCTTATTTAAAACTCAAACTCGCACAGAGTTTTAAATAAGAGTAGAATAAAAACGATTTTTCCTTGTCTTGAAACGAACGCCGGCAGACTTTTAACAGCAGTGGTACTTTTCTGGGACTTCTGGCAGGTAAATTCTTCTTAACCGGAATTCTTCTTATTGTTGCTGTTACCATGGTCATCATGCAAGTAGCAAGTCCTCTTTTATTTCCCTAGCGTTCATAAACGGGTTACGTTTGACTAATCTTATTATTTGTCGTTCATCGGTATGGGTTAGTTCCGGTTTTCTTTCTCTTTTTTCTTCCTTTTGAACGTATTTTTGGGCATTTGCGATCCTTTTTTTTGAACATCCAAAACAATTTCACTTATAAATTTGTAAGTTTTACCCTCAGAAAGCACCTTTTTTTAATAAGGCAAGTTTCTCGGGAGTACGATGCACACTACGACGCATTTTTCCTTGCTAACAACGCTGCACTTTTAAAATAGTATCTTTTAGCAACTACGATGTGTGTAGATAAAGCTTAAAGCCAAGAAAATTCGAAAAACTGATGTACACTTCGAAAACGCTCTTCAGAATAGCACCACGTATATTATTTTGCACAATTTCAATTCGGTGTCATTTCGGATTACAGGCTTTTTTTAAGTTCAGAATGCACTTTTTTCTTATTTTATTCATAGGTTTTATGACCGATGTAATAGAGATGTTTTGCAATAAATATGAGGCGCTTGCCTGACCATAGGAAAAATAAATTAGCAATTATAGTGAACAGGTGCCATTATTTTGCACAGACCAAAATAAATTGATAAATTCAATAACATAAGGTTTTCACATTTTCTCTGTTCAATATTCTTTGAACGAAGTGTCATTTCGAAAAGTGTAGACGTCTGCGAAATGAATGTGCAAGTTGATAGCCTATTTCACATCCCCGAACCGAAACCAACATTTTCAGTAACACCAAAGTACAATGTACGACACCGATTTCCATGATTGTTCTGGATTCGTAGGGGTATGTATATTGTACGTATGTGAACAGATACATATTTTACTTCTTGAGGACGAAACATATAGTCCCGCCCAAAACTACAAAATTATTGTTTCCCTTTTCCTGCCAGTGAACAATGCAAACCGGATATAAATTCGAAAAGTTCGTCATTTTATTACGGTAAAGACAAAAGCGTTATTCTGCGAATGACACTTCCTTTTGTGAAACTTCCTCAGACATCTCCATCTGGAGAACGCATTGAACTGACAAGTTGAAACATCGATAGACATATGTACGCCCGCAACCAGCCAAAGCTACGAACGGAATGTGTGCACAGTTGTGAGACCTACTTGTATGTTCCTGTGATTAGACAAGAGGAAGGAGAAAATCATTTGTAGCTTTTCAATTGTCCCCTTCTGTGGCTTACAGAAACGATGTCGTCTTGGTGGGTCAATCCGCATCCCTTGTCATCTAGGTGACAGCAATTCAAGCGAAAGGGGACACACATAGACGAGTGGAATAGTACAACTGGGCGTTTCCGGACGACCAATTATTTGATTGTGCGACGTTTGTCGAAAAAGTTCCTATCGCCGGCACCGAGATGGGACAAAAAGGGCGACTTGTAAAAGTAATTCTTCCCTCCGTTGTGTACCTCAAGGGGACGACATCGTTTCTGATAAGAGGCAAGCAAGTGTTTTGTATCTATTATTGGGCATTTGGGGGTTTTGTTGGTGGGGGGAGATTGATTTAAGGACTTGGTCCACCTTGATTGCAAAGGACTCTTTGTATTTTGTCAGATTACAATCAACTGTACGGCAGGATGTGTCATTCCATTTTAATCACAGGTTCTTACTTTAATTGAGGACATCTACTTACACTTAGGAGGTTGTTGAACTTTGTATCTATTGTATGTTTGGACATAGCCGCGGGGCGGAATCTCTCTGTGAGTAGTACGCGGTTCCCACATCTCACCTTCCATCTGGCGATCCCTTGATCAATTAACCGTCAACCAGATTGAGCATGTTGCGATCCATGTCAGACATTCCTATAATATTCTGGATGTCCGAACATTCCGAGGTGCCAACATCGATTGGGAGCATCTTACCTTGTTGTAGCCAAGGTAAGAACCCGGATATCGAGAGAGCAACGGAGTCGAGAAAGACCAAAACGGTTTGACGTCGGAAAGCTACTATCGCAACAGATCGATGGGATCTTTGCCGATTGAGTCTCCCTGAAACTGTCCCAAAGTTCGACGCTGGCTGCACTGACAATAGAATAAGAATGGAAACGTTGTCAAGAAGCCATCAAAGAAGCTGCAGCTGATGTGCTTGGTTTCACGCCACCATCTAGAGGGAACCCATGGTTTGACAACGAGTGCAGGCAGCTAAACAGGAGGCCTACAAGGCAACACTGCACCGGTTAACGAGAGCTGTTCGTGAGCTCTACGAACAGAAAAGAAGGGAAGAGAACCGGCTTCTCAGAAGGGAAAAAAAAGGGAAAAAAGGAAAAATTCCGTCGCCCCGACTTAGACGAGGTCAAGATAGCAATATCGAGACTAAAGTCGAAGAAAGCTGCTAGGGTGGATGGACTGTACGCAGAACTGTTTGAAGCAGCTGGAGATGACCTGGTTAGGCACATGCACTAGCTCATCTGTAAGATATGGTTAGAGGAAAGTATGTCCGATGAGTGGAATCTCAGCACCGTCTGTCCGGTCCACAAGAAAGGAGACACCTTCAACTGCACCAACTATCGAGGGATTAGTGTCCTTAACATCGCGTACAAGATCCTCTTAGTTTAGTTTAGTTTAAGAGGTTCTTTTTATTTTTTATCTAATATACAAGATCCTCTCTGCCGTATTATGTGAACGCCTGAAACCGTTCGTCAACAACCTGATAGGTCCTTATCAGTGTGGTTTCAGGCCAGGGAAGTCCACCATCGACCAAATCTTCACACTACAGATCCCGGAAAAGACCCAAGAAGTGCAAATCGACACTCATCACCTATTCGTCAATTTTAAGGCCGCACATTACAGTGGGCATAAAGACGAGCTATACGGTGCCGTGTCTCTTTTTGGCATTCCTACTCAACTCGTCAGATTGTGTAGGATGATGATGAAGAACTCTCGCTGTTCCGTCAAGGTCGCGATTTTTGGTCCTGTTTGCGTTGAGGGCATCTGGAGGAGAAGATTTAACGACGAACTTAGAGCGAATGAATACCACCGCTCCGCCTTGAAATGTCGACGAATCCGAACAATTGGGACAACGCAGCGAAGGACGCTCTAGGTTAAGATGGTGCACACAAGTGAAGAAGGCCCTCTGCAAATTAAAGTGCACAACTTTAGGCAGCTAGCGAAAGACCGTGCTGGCTGGAGAAGTATATTGCCAGGTCCACCTCGGTCTGTACGAGTAGCGCCACAAGAAGAAGAAGAATTTATTTTCATATGCTCTGACTTACGCTTTAATTTTAGCCTAAATTTAACGTTATCAAGATATTTATTTGCACTTAAACTTTAAATTACTTGTTTGGTCATTAAGTACATCAATCATTAGGACCGCCATACGATCTTCAGCTGCTAAATTTCATATCGATTAGTCCACGCGATCAAAATTTTCAGACTTACGTCTAATCTCTCCATACAATTGAACCCTAGTGCGTCGCATCGTGGGGTAGTGGGTATGTCCTTCGTCTCCTTTGCAGAAGGTCCACCCTCGAATCCTTTCCATCTCATCATCTCAAAATTTCTCGTTCTCATAATGTGCGGTAATGCAAACACCATTATCAAGTGCATATGACTTACTTTGAACTGTATCGGCGTCATTATCACACGCAGAAGTGTCCCCCGTTTCTGTCTGATTGCCTAATCGAATTATGACGCGAAGTTCACTCATTCGAATGAACCATTATCAGAGTAGCCACTCCGTTGGCGATTGTAACTTTTATCTCAAATTATCGCAGACTATCTAATCAACGCCTTTAGTGCTTAATGGTATCAAAGGTTTACCTATCATGCCTTAGTTCCTCACAAGTAGCATTCCGGTAATGACTAGAGTTCTCGCAGTCGTCTTCGCTTTTTTCGTCGTGAAAACATGTCTTCTTACTGTGCCGGTTCGCACAGCTAATGTTCTGTGCATGTTTACAAGTGTCGGCACATCCCAGTTGATAGTGTTTATGGCAGTGGCCAATACTCTCATCGAGCGTGGGCACAACGTGACGATTATCACAACACTTCCGATTCCTGAACAGTCGAGGCCGATTCATAAATTCAGACACATCTTCCTCGAACTGCCCTCGGAAGGAACTGAGAAACTAAATAACACCCTAGCCGAAATAGGAGAGGAAAGCATTCCAAAATGGAGGAAAATGTACTTTTTCACAACATTCTTCGCCATTTCGAGCCGATTGCAGATTAATGCTCTAAAGCAGGATCTGTTCCATCAGTTCCTTCAGGAAGATAACCGCTTTGACTTGATACTGCTGGGGTATTACAACAATGACTACTTGGTAGGTATGGCTGCACGATATCGATGTCCCCTTGCTGTAGTCACCCTCGGACCGCCCTACGGTCCCATCAATCGAATGATCGGGAATCCTGAGGAGACAACCTACGTGCAGTCCCCGCTGTTCGGCAGAAGCCAGCCAATGAACTTCCTCGAAAGGCTCACAAACTTCCTCTGGGCTGTGGGCGAACCCCTGGTAAATATGTTATCGCACAGGATGATGGAAGGTATTTACAAGTAAGTTCAGCTACAGCCAAACACACTCTCTAGCCTTAAGCCTCGTTCTCATAGGAGCTTATTTTCAGATGAATTTTATCCCCCCTTCTCGGAATTGATCACCAACATATCGCTGGTGCTGTGCAGTAGTCACTTTTCGGAGCTGCCCGTGCGTCCTTTGGTCCCTGCCCTCGTCGAGATCGGAGGAATTCAGTTCAAGGAGAATCCGGATCCCTTGCCAGAGGTAACTGACTTTAAGTGACCTCAAAACAAAATCTCATTGATTGCCGTATTCACACAGGCCATTCAGTCATTTCTCGATTCCTCAGCAAATGGAACAATCCTTTTAAATGTTGGCTGCAAGGCCCGCGGATCGCATTTAAGACAAGAGAAAATACAAATAATCGCCAACACTCTCTCCAAACTGAATCAGACAGTTCTGTGGGAGTGGAATGATAATCATCCATCGCCTGTGGTTGCGAATATCCTCTTTCGACGAGGTCTTCCCCAGGAGAGCATCCTGGCACACAACAATACCAAACTCTTCATCACAGACGGGCGTTCGAACTGCATTTTCGGCGCGCAGTTTCGAGGCGTCCCAATGATCGGAATGCCGCTGTACGCCGATGAGCCCTACAACGTAGAGGACATGACCAACAACGGTTTTGGAGTGTTCGTGGATGAAAAGTCGCTGACGGAGGAATCGCTTCGGCGGGCATTGGATAACGTCCTGAATACCCCCTTTTATAGGACTAAGGTGAAACAATTTTCGAGAATCTACAGGGACCGACCATCCACGGCCAGGGAAACGGCGGCGTTTTGGCTCGAATACGTCATACGGCACCAGGGAGCCCCACATTTGCAAAGTCCACTGGCTAAAATGACTTTTGTGCAGCGCTGGAACATTGATGTTATTTTGGTGTTGGCTACAGTGTTGTATGTGTTCTTTAAGTTGGCCAAACTTATTGGCGTCATTGTACGGATCGCGCTGCACGTCAGGCGGAATAGGAGAATCTGCTTCAAGAAATACAAATGTGCCTAGTCGTAGCGTGTTTTAATTTGACTAACTTTTTGTTTCGTTTTCCAGTTAAATGAAAGTGTGAAAGGCTATTTCCATGGAGCTACAGCGGTAACAGCAATTCCGTGAATGTGCTCCCTCGCGACTCTGTTTTGGCCTAGTCATTTCCGAGTACGAAATTCACAGCCTGTCAATGTTTTTCCTTGTTGGGCCGTGTAGTTGGAGCCGACTGTGTGTGATGCCATTGCCCAGATTACGTAGACTGTGGCCTATCCGGTACCATATCCGAATTCGTATCTAAGCTCCGATGTATTTCTGCAAAGCTCTACGCTGGCACTCTTCGTTTGCTACCCATTACGGCCAGAATACCTTCAAGATTTGTTTCAAAGATTTAATGGCGAAAATCTGAAGTTTGCTTTGAAATATTTGACGGCGGCTTGCAGGCACTGAAACCCGAATATGACGTGGTGTTGGTTTGCTAGGTTTGTGAGAGCACATTACCATGAAAGGACAGAAGAAACAGGACTCATATTGTGGCTGGTCAAGTTTTCAAGAAAATGTAGTTCTGACACTTCAGAAGGCCAATTGTTCATTGTCTGTTGTAGGTTGGGAAACACTGCACTGAAGCTTTCAACCTGGAAAACTGGCCCATTGTACGTACTGCCAGGCAGTAACCATCATTTAATGCCTTGGTCTTCCGAAGGAAAACCAGCATGTGCTTCTGTGATAGAGCCTAGGTTTTCAGCTCCTACCACATCAGCACCCCGGGACATTAACAGAGAAAGTGCTCTGCAGTGTTTTTACTTTCTCTACACGGTATCATCACAGTCCAAGCACCCTTAAATGCTTAGCGAAGATTAAGTGTCCCGTTTGTACACCAACAAGTCGTCTGCAGCCTTTCCTATCCAGAGATAGCAGAAAAGCCGCGGATTTCTTGCTGAAGTTTGGAAGCATTCCCTTGATCAGACTGCATGGTGGACAGTCATGCCATATCTGGTTATGCTGTCCAGGCACCCAATTGTCAATAGAAGCGCTGACTAAGGAAGCGGTCAGTCTAAAGGTGGGTTCGAGACCCATGAATGCCACTTTTGATCCCTGCCTAGCAAGTTCATCTCGTTTTTCAGCCAATTGTCGACAAAAGCGTTTATTTTGTTTGTTTGCCGATTTTAATGGGCTAGTTCTTGGTAACAATGCGCAGCCATAAAGTTTTGCTTCTTTATCTGAAAAAACTGAAACGGAATTTACTGAAATTTTTAAATACTCAATTCTGTGTTGTTTTCCCTTTTCGAAAAATAAGAAACATCAATTGGGGAAAAACATCGCTCTGGTCGTCTGCACTTCACATGAACAGATAAAAAATCAAGAAAAAGGTTGCGAAGAATGATCGAATATTTAAGAAATTATGGAGCTGATTGGAGTGACTGGAGTTCAGCGAATCTTAAGATAAAATGGTTATATGTCACGTTTGTGCCTCGTTTGTTTTGTTTCAAGTACGTTCTTCTGATCCCACTTTATCTGCAAAGTCATCACATTTCTCAAAATAAAAAGACACATAAAATTAAACATTTTGCTGACAATTATTAAGAGATGAAACAAATGACCAAGGCGCTGTGTGGAATTGCAGAACTCCTTCTTCTTTTACTGGCGCTACAGTCCGGGGTTGACCTGGGCCTCAACCAACCTTCTCTCTCCAGCTGCCTTGAATTGCGCACTCCAAGTTGGTTGAGGGCCATCTCCATTTGTGTGCGTCATCTCAGCATAGGGTGTCCTCTGTTGCGTTGTCCTAATAGCTCGGATTCGTAGATATTTCGAGTAGGAGCGGTGGTGTCCATACCTTCTTTTTTTTTTTTTTTTTTTTGCAATTTGTGTTGTATTTAATTCATGTTACTTACATGCTAGACAAAATTACTTAAAGCTAGCTTAATTAGGTGAAACATATTTTTATCCTATCTTACTGACCCTATGCAGGTACTCTAAGTTATTCTGATCTTAATAATAATAATAATTGAGTGGCACTACAGCCCACAACGGGCCAGGGCCTAGCTTCTACAACAACTACTCGTGTTGTGCATGCTACTGTTCTTCACGAGTAGAAGGGACCTACAGTTTTTTGCCGACTCCGAACGGCGAGATTTGAGAAGCTTTCCATAGAGAATTAATACTCTTTGAGTGTTGTCAGCAACTCGAAAGAGGTGGTGCCGTGAAAAAATGCTAGGTGTCCCGCCGGGAATCGAACCCAGACTTTTCTGCGCCGCGGTCGATGCACTTACCACTACGCCACGGCGACCACACTGATCTGATCTTAACCAAATATTAATCTGCCTTTCGGCGCCTGAATTTATTTATTGCTTACCTAAATCGTAAAGTTAACTTACATTATCGACCAAGAAAATTTAAAAAAAACTTGGCTAAAAGATGTCCATACGCTCTACCTGGCCTAGCCACCTTAAGCGTTGTATCCGTAGACGCTTGACTAGGCTCATGCCGCCGTACAGTCCATACAGTTCGTGGTTGAATCTTCTCCTCCAGACTCCATCAACGCAAACAGGACCAAAAATCGCACGCAAAACTTTTCTCTTTAAAAAAGCCAAAGGCCTTCCTCATCCACACTGTTAGTAGCGTCCAAGTTTCCTCGCAGTTAAGGAAGACTGGGATGATCAAGCTATTGAACAAAGCCAGTTTAGTTCTTCAAGATTGGGCTCTATAACTCTACTGCCTCTTGAGCCCAAAAAATAGGCGACTGGCAAGAGTGATTGATTTCGGTACTATTTACGGCGGAGCCGAGGTAGACGAAGTCATTGACCACCTCGAAGTTTCTGCTGCCTAGTGTGACGGTCTGTACGAGATCTCGATGTTGTGTGTCCTTCCTCGATGACAGCATATACTTCGTCTTGACCTCATTTATCGTCAAACCCATTTTAGTCGCTTCCGCTTCCCTCCGCATTCCAGCGAATGCCTAATTGACGTCTCGTTGTGTTCGTCCAATCACTTCAATGCCGTCCGAATCAGTTAGCAATTGAACTCACGTTTGGAAGATCGTGCCTCTGGTGTTGACTAGTGAAGTGCCCACCCGTCCATCTCACTTGCAAATTGCAAAAACCTCATGCCATGTGAGTAAGAAAATTTACTAAACTAAAACTCACAGTTAGTTGCCAAACGACAGGCTACAAGGTAACTTAAAGAAAATTCCTTCTATTTTTAAATTTCCATAAAAGAACGTTCGTATACCTTTCGTTGGTATTAAAATGGAGGCAATGAAAAGAAGGGCGAAATAAAATCAGAGGCATCTGCCTTTGCATGCGCCAACTCATGTCAGTACATTAAACATGTCTACACCCACGTTCGTTTGTATTTTCTTTTTTATCTGCGATGAACAAGAAATGATATGCGTATGCTGAGGATAATTTGCCTCTAATCTGAACCGTTAACAGTGACACATTCTTCAGCAAATCCACTGGCAGGCGTGTACGGTTTATTGAAAATAAAATTTGTGTCATAAATAAACAATTCGTGGAAAATTCAATCACGAAAGGATTTTTGAATTTGAATTCAAAATCGATTCATCATCCGGAAGGAAATCTCGCAAGTAGCTATTATTCTGTGTGCACGCGATATCCACATATGCGTGTATCCACCCACGCAGTGCGGCGTACACGGATATCTCCCAACAGGATTAAATTCTGATATTATTGGCATTTACTGAAAAGCCAATTTGAAAAGGTTAAGCAAATTTAAGGCGTCTTTTTATTTTCACAAAATAATTGGGCTGGTGTGGTGCTGTTTATATCCTTTAGTCGCAATTCACACATTTCGTACATTATAAGACTATTAGGCAACAGCCTAATCCTAGCTACAAAATGAATAATTTCGCGTCCGATGTTGATTCTGAGCTTATTTATTGTTGCCGACTTGTTGGTATTGATCACTGACATCACGTAGCATGAAGGAAAATAGTCTAAAGGTGTTAAGTCCCATGCACACGGTGGACATGTTACGGGTCCATTTCGTGAATGAACCCGCTCGCCGAACTTTCTTTTCAGTAAATCGATTGCAACATACGCTGTGCGGCTTGTGGCACCGTCCTGTTGAAACCGTATATTGGCCAAGTCTGTACTTTGCAAATGAGGCCAAAAATACATTATCACTTAACATGGTGCGGAAGTCCCTACTTCCATTGTCAGTTACGAGGCGATTACCTCATTAACGAAAAAAAGGTCCAATGACACCTCTGGCAAGTAATACAGACCAAATCGTAATATCCTGTGGGATGGAATGGTGCGCAGTCGAAGAAAAATAGAGGTGCTATGGCAGGAATGAAGTTCGAAAGTTTTACTGAAAGGTGAAGCAACTGTTGGTAGAGTCGCAGTCGATGATGAGAATCTGGAAAGATCATCTCTGCAGACTCTTAAACGGCGATGATGGCCAAATCCCGCTGTTAGGCAAAATGTTCCACTCAATTTGGATGATGATAGGCAAGCATTCAGTCCCCTCGGCTTAAACGAGGTCAAGATAGCAATATCGAACAAAGCTGGAGTGGATAGATTGTGGGCGGAAATGTTTAAAGCAGGTGGAGATGGCCTGGTTGGGCGTATGCACCAGCTCATCTCTAAGATATTGTCATAGCGAAAGCCTCATGAGTGGAATCTCAGTGTCAGATATGAGACCACTTTGACTGCGCCAAGTATCGAGGGATCAGTCACGCCCGAAACCATTGGTCAACAATCAGACAGGGTATTTTCAGGTCAGGGAAGTTTACAATAGACCAGATTTTCACTTTACAGCAGATTTTGGTAAAGACTCAAGAAGTGCATTTTAAGGCCGCATGACATGACAGTGTGCATAGAGACGAGCTTCACAGTGCTATGTCTAGTATTGGCATTCCTACCAAACTCGTAAGATGACGATTGAGAACTCTCGCTGCTCCGTCAAGGTCGGTAACGAGCTCTCCGATACCTTCAATGTCATAAAAAGTTTTAGACAAGGCGACGCACTGTCATGTGACTTCTTTAACATCATTCTTGTGAAGATCGTGCGTAACTCCCAAGTCAACAACAAAGGCACCATCGTCCAAAAGTCAGTTCAATTGCTAGCTTCCGCGGACGCCATTGAAGTGATTGGACGAACACAGCGAACCGTCAATGAGGCGTTTGCTGGCATTGAAGCGGAAGCGGCTAAAATGGGTCTGCTGGTTAATGAAGGCAAAACGAAGTACATGCTGTAGTGAAGGAAGGACACACAACATCGACGTCTCGGACAGAGCGTACCACTAGGCAGCGGAAACTTCGAGGTAGTCAAGGACTTCGTCTACCTCGGCTCCGTGGTAAATGAGGACAACAACATTAGTAGGAAAATCAAACCCAGAGTCACTCCTCCTAGTCGCCGCTCTTTTGGGATTAAGAGGCAATCGAGTAATAGAGCCCTCTCTCGAAGGACTAAACTGGCTTTGTACAACAGCTTGATCATACCAGATATTTACAGCGCTGGATAAAAAGCGGATGAGCTCCCATTTGCAAATCATTGTTGTGTGGCCTTGGTCCATTTGACTCTACAGCAAGGCACAGGGCCTACGAATTAGGAACAAGCCCTAGCGAGTTTGTCAATGGATTCATTGCTTACAATCCCCTTGTTTCCACAGACGCAGCAAAATTTCACTTTATTGTGCTTGACGTAGTATTGCAGAGTGTTGTAACAAATCTTCATGAGTCTGGAGCTTTAAGTGTAGGGGATAAGGAGTGTAGTTTGATACTTTCATATAAGTAGTGCCTAGCACAGATATCGATGACGTGGGTTTTCTATTGAGAAACAGTGCGGCTTATCCCCATTGTTACAGAAGTCCTATTTTTGGGATGAATCATATTCGATCAGTCTGCTCATCCTTTTGGAGTCTAGATTTTGACCACCACTGGACTAATTTTGACGTTTCAAGAAATAAACGTCTCATAGTCTCCTGAGACACTGTTGCCAAGCCATAATGTCTGACATTGTAAAGAACTTGTCCTGCAGTGACCTGCTCGATCGACTGGTTTGAACGTCCAATTTAGCGTCAGTTTATATGTCTTTCTGGTAACCATCGGTATGGGTGTAGGTCCAACAATTGCTTTAAAAGCTATTATTTTGTCTGTACAGGCGACTTTCTGTAACTTATTTTCGGTTGTGTGTTGCAGAGTTCTTGGTTGTCAAGCTATCGCATAAGTGGTAATGGATCTCGTTGTCATTGCTCATTGGTTTTACTTCAATGTATGATTTTGGAAGAGACCCCAGGTTCTGTCTACTGATCTATAGTACCTTGGTAACACGTTCTATGACTACAAATCTATCCGGATTTCAATGATAAGCAAACTTGTACCCTTCTTAGAGAGACTGAATTTATAACAAAGGCCCACACGCGGACAAGGCCCAACTGCTTTTAAGTACCTTTACGAGAAAATTGATACTTTAAGACATTTAAGTACAAGGAGCTGTACTGGCGCCGAGACTTAGTGGGTAAGTGCGTCGATCCACACGCAGAAGGTCTAAGTTCGATTCCCGGACGGGACATCTCTAATTTTTCACGACAACACCTCTTTCGAGTTGCTGACAACACTCAAAGAGTCACAATTGTCTATGATAAGCTTCTCACTGTTTGGAGTCAGCAAAAAACTGTAGGTCCTGTCTACTCGTGGGAGAACAGTAGCACGCACAACACGAGTAGTTGTAGTAGAAGCTAGGCTCTGGTCCCTGGTGGACTGTAGTGCCACTCAATTATTATTATTAGTATTAGCTGTACTGGTACTTGAATTTTGCAATACTCGTGTTAACTTATTTTCCAGGCAAACGTGCTTAAACGTGGTTGAGACTAATCCAAAATGAATTTACTGGCTAATTTAAAAGCAAATTTAAAGCAAATTACGTGAATTCAATTGAGTTTCAAAAATGACTTCAATTCCATCATTCCTTCATAACAAATGTGACATAAATTGTTCACACTCCAGTCCTTTTCAATTCTTGCATCTTCAACATACATCAACATTTTAAACAGATCTCTATAAAGACTGTCTTTGAGTTCATCAGTTCAGTTCCATCAGATGTTGTTGCCAAAGTCCACACAAATTTGACATCTCCTTCACTTACGTCCGATGATCATATACGATGCAGGTTGCAATTTGAATGCACCATCACACAGTCCGTTATTTTACCGCCTAAGTCCGGATCAAATGTGAACATTTTCCCACGTGCCAGGATCAATCCGTAAAACCTTGAGAACTTAAGCTTCAAATTGCTTAACTTTTTCCTTGAATATACCACGCGACGCCTTAGACCTTGAGCAAACACCCTAAACTCAGCGCGAATGCCTATAAACGCCAAGCCAAGAATAATGAAAATTAAACTGAAATGCCAGTTAACGCCGTAGACGAGAGTGTATATATCTGACAGAAGAAAACACAAGAAAAGCACGAAAAGGGTTGATGAGGACGCTGATAAGGCAGCAATTCTTAATTATCCAAAAGGACGCATTCATTCCTCATCCATAATGGCTCCGACATTTTATTCTTCCGCTCGCAAGAAAAGGTGTTCACCTTTTCGCACATAAAATTCATTCCCAAATCGGTTGTTTTATGGCATCTTGACGAATCATCGCCTCACCATTGTGACGTTTATTGAGGTCGTGATTTTTATTACGCAGCAACTTGTCAGGACGACGTTTATTGTCGACAGGGAAGGATTCAAATTTTCTCAGCCCTTTATCAAAATCTCAGCCTCATCCCCCGTTCCAGGGAAACTTCTGCTGGGTGTGTCGGTGAGGGGGAGAGCTGTGTGGAAGGGAAGACTATTCACAGGGTATGTGAGTGTGTCCCTTTTTTAATTCATTCAAACACATTTCTAAATTGTCTCAGCCAACGAGGCTATCTTTTCACAATATTTCACTTTGCACACCAAAAGAAGTCAGCTTCATGTTCGTGTTTCGAATAACTTAACTGAGCATCTTGAGGGGGCGAAGTTCGGGGGAGCACAACCAGCAGAACGTGATATCCTAGGTAAGCCGTTAGTGTTTTCAGCAAGGACAACAGAGACGATGTAATTTATGCAGCACAGTGAAACCTGATATCGCAAATGCGGTAAAGCGGGCATTCATGCGAAAAACATAACATCTCTGTGAAACCTGAAGGTAGACAACGTACACTGATACAAAATACATGCGTTCGTATGCCGGCTGTGACCAGACGACGACGTATGTACCTAATGAGGGAACAGACACTTGGGAGCAGTGAATTCTGCAAATAAACGATCAGTGGTAGTGGGAACCGATTACGAAGTTGGATCCAAAGAAAAGTGTCCGTTCGTCGGTAATTTAATAAAGGAAAATAAGCAGACCTGATGTCCGGATAGGACCAATCGGTAAAACGGACTTACTGGTAATGGAAATAAATAGTTCTTTTATCATACGCATTTAGAAAATTGAATGCACGGAGAATCAGGATGCGAATGGACAAAATGCCGGAACCTGAACTTTGACGGTATACGGTGGGAAGAGCTAACTGAGTCGCCTTACACGTTAATTCCACTAATTTTTGCATATCAGATGAATTAGGGTCAAATCAAAATCTTATGAGAAGCGAATGCCTACAGGCGATGATAACTTTCTGGGGTGGTTCCCTAAAAATGCACCATAAATTACTTCTTGTTACGACAACTACATATGTCCGGAACAAAATGTAGGCACAATGCTTCTGAGACAATTGGGGTTCAATGTCGTTACTATTTCGAATTATCTCATCTTTTGGCTCTTGAATTGTAGTTGGCTTATTCACAAACACTTTTTCTTTTAAATATCCCAAACGAAAGAAGTCCAACGATGTCGGTGTCAGAAGGTGCCAGTTTGTCTTTTCTGATCACGCCCTTAAAACATTGCTCCAAAACGTAAAATTTTCGATTTCGGGAAGCAATGACTGGATGTGTTCTAGGGCATCTGAAAACGTGTGACAAACAAATGTGGAGGCCTAGAACACGTTTTCAGATATCCTAGAATACATCCAGTCACTTTTACCGAAACCGAACATTTTAAATTTTGGGACAATTTTCTAAGTTCGGGGATCGGGCCGTGATCAGAACTCACAACGAATTCATTCCGACAGCCAATGCAAACGTCCCAAGCCTCCAAATACTTTCCGGGCCCTGTGGCCGTAGCTGACCTCCAGCCTTAAGAATTTGCCGGAAAACGTAAAATTTTTCGATATTAGACGTTTTTCCTCAACCCAATCTCTCAGAGATCTAGTGACTATCTTCTCGAATATTTTACTTCTACACAGAGCAAGCCTTTGTTGGGTTGATAGTGTCCCTGCCCCATGTCAGAATAGGCTGTATCACAGCTATTTTCCAATGTATGAGCCATTTCGAGTTGACATTACCTTCGCATCTCCGGAAGATATTATTTAGTTCCGGAAATGTGCTCGGTTTGTTGGATCGTACGGCCCGAATTGTATTGCCCAATGCAAGCTTGCAGCTAGACCGTTATTGCGAAGAATTATCTGTTGGAGTAAAGAGATCTGTGACTTCAAAGAGCAGTAGGCTGTATGTAGAAGAGTTTTAGGCGTGTCTGGACGTTACTTTTTTGACATCGATATTAGCACTGCAACTGATGCCGCCATAACCGGTTCGCGACACTTTCGAAATGGTTTTGTCCATTGAACGTTCAATGAGTTCATTCATTTGTGTGAGGCGCCCATCATTCTTCGTAAGATTGATGACACTGATACTTATTTTGTTTGCCTAGGGCACCAGAAGATGCGGCTTTGAAGAAGCGTTTGGATATATTTTTATGATAATTTCATCTGAAACATCTGAAACTGCGTGTATATTTAAGCTTGATTACGCTAGGCATCAGCACGTCAGGATTATCGGAATTACAGTTTTGTATCCAATAAGCCATCTTACTCTATTGTACCAGTCATTCGACTCCAACTAGTCATCCGACGTGTTATCCGACTGTTCATGCGATTTTAATGATTTCACTTATTCAAATTTTTCCTGCGTGATCGTCAAAAAATTCTTGTTTCGTCATCTTGCCAAGAGTCTTCGCTTTCTTTGCCCACCGACCCCCACTTATAATTCCACCTAGTGAAAATCTTGGCTTAATGGCGTGCCACAAATATGCTGGCTTTCCTTGTTCGTCCTCTTTTAATGATTTCATAATTGGGATGTTCGCCTTGCCGCAGAGAGTGTCTTTGATTGATGGTAGGCTCTCCGTGCATTTTTTTGTTACCCTGCTGTACAAGTAAATTAAGCTAATTAGATTTTTTTCCACGTCACTAGGGATATCAACACCCTCTGTGTTTGAATTGCATTTGACATTTGAATATACTTGGGTTTCGTAAAAATGATGGACAGCATATGGCTTATGGGCTTTAATGGCATAGGCGTGAACTCTATGTGATTAATTTCATTTCTGTTTTCAAGTGTCTGTTATGTACATATCAGCACGTTGTCAATGAATGATCTTTGTGACCTTCTTAAGTTTCCACTTGCCCTAGAGGCTTTCAACACTGCCTCTTCCGTTTGCCTCCGTCTATATAACGCAGTATTCGAGACATTGCGGGGCAACAATAATTATTGTATAGCAGAGTTGCTTTTTTCTCTATACTGGCTAGATTTGAAGTAGGGAAAAAATGGAGTATTACTGCCTTTCCACAAATAAGAGGATTTAAAATGAGGACAGAGCGAAGTTGGGACATTTGCAACGACCAAGACTTTTTAGGTGATTTTCAATCTTATGAATCATTGGATATGTTGCCAAATAATAGGAACACAACATTTTTGAGCGGCTTCTGCTCTTAACTGCAGCTGGAAGAAATGGAAATGGAAACACAAGGCTGCAAATTCACAGTTTTTGAGATGACAGTTGAAACATCTCAAACTTTATTTTAAAAGCTTTTCTCTTACCACAGAATACACATATTTATGAAATTGTGGCAGAGATGGTATTTTGTACTTGAAAGCGCTTAAAATGCTTGATGGTCGTCTTCCCAAGACAGCGGGCTTACAATAAGTTCAAGTGCTGCAACTGATGCTACATCCCTCCATGTTAATAACAATAATAATTGAGTGGCACTACAGCCCACAAGGGACCAGGGCCTAGCTTCTACAACAACTACTCGTGTTGTGCGTGCTAATGTTATTTCTCGAGTAGAGGGGACCTACAGTTTTTTTCCGACTCCGAACGGCGAGATTTGAAAAGTTTTTTTCATAGACAATAAGTACTCTCTGAGTGTTGCCAGCAACCCGAAAGAGGTGGCGCTGTGAAAAAGTACGTGGTATTCCGTTCGGGAATTCAATCTAGACCTTCGGCGTGTGGGTCGACGCGCTTACCCACTAGCCACGGCGACCAAAAATTCTAACATTTGGGGCTTAAAAACCAGTTATCGGCTTATTACGTCGCCTTTGACTATTCCTATCATCAGGAACTTAGTTCAAACAGACTCACAGCTCCTGATGAATTCCTTTTGTTCAATGCTTCTGCAAACCGTTTAAAGGAACCTCGGTCAGTTCCGATAATGATCATGTTGATGATGAAATGTTGACTCGTTTAATTGACTTTTTCAAAATCGGACTAAGCTGAAAGTAGTGCTTTCAGATTTGAATTATCACCACAGTGTCCATCTGTAGGCCCAACTCCCAATTAACTCGCAAACACAATTTACAAACACACACCTTTTTCCTTAAGGTTGTGTCTTAAATGTATAAAATTTTCCAAGAAAACCCACACAACGAAATGTATTTCGTTACAAACAGCTATTCGGGTGCAGGATTCGCCAACAATGCCAACCACTGAAGGTCGTGCAAACAATTAAAAATTTAATTAAGGCAGACAAAGCACAGGCAGAGAGGGTAATAAAGCAAATTCACTAACATTTACGCAAGGAGATTGTACATTAATTAAGTTTGTTTGACAGACCCTTAGCCAAATTACAGGCGACCGGTATCTAATTCGGGGCAAACTTTCCTAAAATCATGCACCTGAGTGCGTTCGCTGTGGGCTAATGGCCACCACCCTGCTCGTGTTACGCGAAAATTTCCTCCCAATGATGGTGCGTAAGTGATTCGTCCCTAACGCGGATATCTTTAAATTTCATTACAAACACGATTTCAGATGTTCACACCCCTCCCGAAGGTACTGCCACATTGCCGACATTCAAATGCGATTACCCACTCTATTGAAGTTGCTTGGAGGTGTTTAAGCAAATAGAAGGTACTGCCTCCGGTGGTGTCGCTCAATTGAAAGCTGACTTTGACACAAATCCACTTTTCGATAATTGAATTATTGCAGGTGAATTCCACCTGAAAAGGTCCCCGCCCTTGGGTCCGCTCTAGCCTGTGAAGAGAGTAAAAATATATTAGCTTGAATGAATTAAGACTGGGAAACGCTAATCAGGAGATCATTTAATTTGTTTGTAATTGGCTTTAACTAGTCGGGCCACTTTTCTAAGGAGACGCAATGGACGCCAATTTGAGAAGAGAAGAAAGAGGGAGCGGAAGATGCCATCTTTAAGGTAGAAACCATTGCAGCATATCTTTAAAAGAAGTCGTTACAGACTGCGGTTGTTGTAGCAATTTCAATCGAATATGACATTCATCACGTTGAAGTCGACTGCAATTTCATTAAAGCATAAACGTTAACTGTCACTTATGTACGAACCCATAAGTATTGCATATCACTTTAAAGTAACCCCGGAACACGTGCCCTTTGCAGGAAATTGCCAAACCGACAAACCGAACAGTAGGTGTGGTACTTCCTCAACGGAGAGCTTTCGTGCGTATGCCTCACTACAATGAAACATTTAATAACTAATTGATGTGATTAATTACAGCCATCACATGCGGTCAGTGGGTACGACGTGCTTCATTATGAAGAAATTATGGGACGCATTAAACCTCAAGCATTATAATTCGAATTAATGTGGTAGTATTTATGAAACTCATAAGGACACCACCTAAGCGTGGGAGAAGGAATAGGCCTTTCACATGGGATGCGACTCGTGCAGGTTTTGCGTAAAACAAGAGAAGGAAGAATCCATTACTTACACAAATATCTTCTTAGCCCATGCAATGTGCTCCAGGATTAGAAGATTATGGGCATTGTACGAACCGAGAGTGGTGGACTTAATTTTCTTTGTTTTCATTTTTAAGATGTTTTTATTATGTCCCTATGGGAATGGTCAAATATTTTCTATACAATGTAGAAAGGGTATAGTGGACTTTTGAATTACTTGGTTGAGACAGAATTGAAGTCCACAATAGGCCAGATCTTCACGTTACGGCAGATCCTTTAAAAGATCCACGAAGTAGAAATCGACACACACCACCTATTCGTCGATTTCAAGGCCGCATATGACAGTGTGCATAGAGACGAGCTATACAGTGCCATGTCTAGCTTTGGCATTCCTCCCAAACTCGTCAAATTGTGTAAAATGACGATGGAGAACTCTCGCTGCTCCGTCAAGATCTGTAACGAGCTCTCCGATACCTTCAATGTAATAAAAGGTTTTAGACAATCCGACGCACTGTTATGTGACTTCTGTAAAATCATCATTGAGAAGATCGTGCGTAAATCACAAGTCAACACCAGACGCACGATCTTCCAAAAGTGAGTTCAATTGCTAGCTTCCGCGGACGACATTGAAGTGATTGGACGAACACAGCGAACCGTAAATGAGGCGTTTGCTGGCATTGAAGCGGAAGCGGCTAAAATGGGTCTGCTGGTTAATGAAGGCAAAACGAAATAAGTACATGCTGTCATCAAAGAAGGACGCACAACATCGACGTCTCGGACAGAGCGTACCACTAGGCAGCAGAAACTTCGAAGAAGTGAAGGACTTCGTCTATATCGGCTCCGCCACCAGTACCGAAATCAAACGCAAAATCACTCTTGCCAGTGGCTGCTTCTTTGGGATCAATTGAATTGAGTAATAGAGCCCTCTGTCGAAGGACTTAACCGGCTTTGTACAACAAATAAATCATTCCAGTTCTCCTTTACGGCGCAGAAACCTGGACGCTACTAAAACGGATGAGGAATCCCTTAGACTTTTTGAGAGAAAAGTTCTGCGTCCGATTTTTGGTCCCGTTTGCGTTGATGGTGTTCGGAGGGAAATATTCAACGCAGAACTCTTGGCTGTACGGCGTCATGCGCCTGGTCAAGCTTCTTCAGATACAACGCTTAAGATGTAGAGAGTATGGACACCACCACACCAGCCCAAACCGTCTACGAATCCGAGTCATTGGGAGCAACAGAGGTGCTCTAGGTTGAGATGGCGCACGCAAGTGGAGAAGGACCTCAAACAACTTGAAGTGCGAAACTGGAAGCAGCTGGCTGGTCCACCCCGGACTGAAGCGCCATGAAAAAAAGAAAGAAGAGGAAGATGTTGTGGCAGATGGTCAAAAAGATAGATGTGACTGACGTTTTCTTTTCTGTGCTTTATCGTTTTATTTTTGTAAAGCGTGAATGCTGTTTTCTTTTGACTGCCTTACATATTTTCCGGAATTCGCGGCAAAAAGGTATTTTGTCACCTTTTCGTTCCTTCCAGTTGGTTTAACAGATCGAATTCATTGCTAAGTCTCCCTCCCTTGACATCCACATCATAAGATGCACAATCAAGCCCATCTCCCGATGAAAAAGGAATGGTCTTTGGTTCAACCCACACTGGAGCTTTGATGGCCTCACGCACCGCACCTCCTATGACACAAGTCTCATTGGCATGCCATCTGATGCAGAGACACCAACAATCCAGTTGCGTCGTTCATAAAAAGTAAACTTTCCCTGTGCCCAGGACTGGCTCTGGCCAGAAACTGAACCGGGAAGGGAGTGTAGTCGGAGGGATCTGGGGCCGGTGCTTGCGTGGAAGACGACAACTCCAGACTTTACACTTCTTTAGGTAATTTCGCATCAGTCTTTCAGGCGGAAACTTTTGAGATCCGAATGGCCTCGAACTATTTTGTGAAGAACAGGTGGAAGGGGCGAAGTGTCTGCATCTGCTGCGACAGTGAAGCTGTGCTTAAGGCCTTACTCAACCCTTTAACTACTTCCAAGATAGTCCAGGAATGCAAATCCTCCCTTAATTTGGTCGGCAGACTGAATTCGCTAACACTTGTCATCATCAAGGTATCACGGAAAACGAGATTGCTGATGAACTAGTTAGGCAAGGTTCTAAAGAGGCATTCGTAGGGCCCGAACTTACTACCCAACAGAGCAGCTTTCGAGACTGAACGCTCCAGCGCAGTGTTTCCCAACCTTCAACAAAAAGAAACAAAGATGTACCCAAACGAATTTCGCCATTTAGACTTCATCCCTTCCGGTGCGCCCCTGTGTTGTGTTCGAGGATTAGACTAGCTGCTGACCATTCGAAAACCACTGAAGTCTTGATCAAAATATCTGGCGCCCTTCTCGTACAAATGTGTATTGCGAATCTCTAAACAGCTTGATTTTTCCCTTCACTGCTGCTCGTGGGGCCTTATATACAGCCCCAAGCAAAAAACTATGTCACAGACTTTAGACGCAACGATAGCTATGATCCCTCACAGTTTAGTAGAACTCATTCTTCAGCTAGTTGTGGCTGGAGCATCTCCTGCTGTTTCCAACTTTGCCAGAAGCCGTGTGTAGCGCCCTTCCACGTTCACTTCGACGGCTAGCAGATTCTCAATGGATCCCTCCTCCTCTGCCCACATCATTGCCACCACAAACATCAAGAGGATTCTCCCAAGATTCCAAGAAAAATCTCAGAAATCTCTATTGATTCAAAAAACAGCCTGCGTGGAATGGATAGTCGCGTGCATCGTAGGGGGTGTTACAACTCCACCCCACACTTTCTACAAATTACCCAACAAAATGAAGAGCCTCATGAAATAGAGGCTCACAGAGAAAACACACATCATTGATATCGCATTACATCACGTCACCGCAGTAAGTGCTTTCCAACAAAAAATTCAATAACACAGAGAATCTGTCAAAAGCAGGGTGGCAGGAAATTGTCCACACCGACATCCATGCCTCCATTCATAAAAGACCACAGCAAATCAACCAATTATCGAACAAAGGACATCGATCACTTGCAGCTGTTCCCTATACAAGCCGCAAAATGCGTGTCGCCATTGCAAATCAGTTTTCTCCTTTAAAACTTCAAACGTCTAGCATCGAACGCTAAACGAGCGGCACGTTAAAGGGACTCACTTCACAGAACCCACCTCCAGCGAGGACACTCGCTTGAGCTCTATTTATAGTATTGACTCACTTTCAAGGATGTCATCTTCAGATCGTTTTCTATGAAGTTGCTTAATGAGAAATCGTGACCTTATTTGACGACTGCGGTGTGTACGTTTTAACCGCCCTTATAATTTCTTTATTGCAGCACTTCGCGTCGTCGGGGGCGGGGGGTTTTAGTTTTACGATATCGGCGCTCGCTATATTTCGACGGGATATAAATGAACAGCTTATGTACTTTGGAAAATGAAATATTGATTTCAATTTTATAGCTCTGGTTTGATTGGCTGTGATTCATGAGGGTGACAGGGCTTTAAAGCAGGGACATAAAAAAGAATTCTACTGCCTTGGTGTGGCGTGTTTGATGGTAAAATGTCCGAGAGCGCGGGGTACTTGTTGACTGAGATTATTCTTAATGTCGCCCGCGGTGTAGGGCAAGTACGTTTACACAATTTTCTTTTTTTAAATTAAATAAAGAGAAGTATGAAGTGGGAGAGAGCCACTGTTGTATATTTGCATGTTTTTTTTTGTTGAAGCTACAGGTTTGTATTTCATTCATCTTGAACGTATTTATTTGCTGTTTTGAGATTTTGGAAGGCAATTATTTCCGACGATAAGTTATGTGGCTGTCTGTCTCGTATTTTAATTGGACTCTGGGGCATAATGTCAATTAACCCGATGCATGCGTCTCGTCATTCAAAGCAGCTGGAGATGATCTGTTTGGGCACATATACCAGCTCATCTGTAAGATATGGTCAGAGGAAAGCAAGCCCGTTGAGTGGAATCACAGCGTTGTCTGACCGGTCCTCAAGAAAGGTGACTATCGAGGCATCAGTTGTTTGTGTGAACGTCTGAAACTATTCGTCGATGATCTGACTGGTCCTCATTAGTGCGGGGAAGCCAAGGAATTCCAACATCGAGCAAATCATCAGACTAAGGGAGATTCTTGAAAATACCCAAGAAATGCAGTACAACACCTACTACCTATTCGCCGATACCAAGCCTGTATATGACAGCCTTGAACAATGCCATGTCTATGTATGACATTCTTGCCTGACGAATTTATTCAACAAGGTCGATAACGTATTCACCGAGACCCTTAATTTTAAAAAAGGTTTCAGAAGGGGTTATACGCTGTCATGCGATGTCTTTATTATCATACCTTAAAAGATCGTGGTCGCCGTGGCGTAGTGATAAGTGCGTCGACCGCCACGCAGAAGGTCTAGGTTCTATTCCCGGACGATATACCTCGCATTTTTTTTTCACGGCACCGCCTCTTTCGAGATGCTGACAACACTCAAAGCGTACTTTCTCTATGAAAACCTAGAATAGAATTTCAGGTAATTGTATTCATTTCCAGATAAAGCTGCTATAGTCTGTTCCCTTTGTACTGGTCCAGTAACATCAATTTATGTAAAATGCGATTTAAATTTCCGAATATTGACAGTAGGTCGGTTATAAGTAGCGAGAACTCCTCGTTTCGCACGAAAACAATTCCCACGTAACTTTGATTTTAGTATTACACCTTTAGACGCTTTTGTGGTGTGAGTCTCTTAATCATAACTTGCCACACGATACTGATCAAAAGTGACAGGGCATTTTGATAGGAGTCTCGCGCAATCTGTCAAAAGTGCCTATTGAAAATCAAACCTCACAATGAACAATTCGCTTCATCAGTAGTTGGTGTTTCCTGTCCGTCGGAGCATTTCCAGCGTTGTTTAGCTTGCGTGGTACTACAGCCCACGAGGGATCAGGGTCTAGCTTCTACAACGACTACTCGTGTTTTTTGTGCTACTGTTCTCTCCCGAGTAGAAGGAACCGTCTCCGAACGGCGAAATTTGAGAAGCTTTTTATAGACAATTGATACTCTTTGAGTGTTGTCAGCAACTCAAAAGAGGTGGCGCTGTGAAAAAGTACACACACTCACAAAAGTATACATACGGTATGAATTTTCAATATTTTTTTTAAAAGAAAAGCAAAACTTTAAATATTTTCCACTAAGTTTATTTATTCACATTAAAAAATAATAATAAAACAAAGTAAAACATAATTCATAACAAAACTTAAAAATAATACATTGTTTTTCATTTTTTAACACTTTGGCTCTCACACAAAAGTATACATACGATTTTGGTAAAAACTAAAAATATAAGAATAGTAAGACTATTAATAAGAAGTATGGCCTCCTTTGGCTTTAATAACTGCAGTTAACGGGAAGGCATGGAAAACGCTAATTTATGAGTAACTCCTGGGCTTATATTATTCCATTCCTCAGTCAGAACTGATTTTAGCATTGAAATTGATGTTACTCGCCTATTCCGAACTTGTTGTTTTAAATGATCCCATAAGTGTTCTATGGCATTTAGGTCAGGAGATTGTGGTGGATGTTCCAGTTTATTTTTGATTCCCTTACTAAACCGGAAGAGTGCTTCGGATCATTATTTTGTAATAGTACATCTTTGCCCGTTAATTGGAGTTTTTCAACGCTTTCAAAATGTCTATGTACACATGCTTATCCATTATTCCATTTATGAACCTTAAGACACCAACACCACTTGCTGCCATTGCTCCCCATACCATGACAGATCCACCTCCATGTTTTACGGAAGGAACAACATTTTTGGGTTCAAGCTCGGTGTTCTTTTTTCTCCACACTTTAACGCGGCCATCACCACCAAAATTGTCAAATTTGCATTCGTCGGTGAAAATGACTCGTTCCCAAAACGAAGGGTCTGTAAGATGGACGTTATGAAATTTCTGGGCATATGCTAATCGTTTTGCTGTGTTTACCTCCCTTAAGAACGGTTTTTTTCTTGGCACTCTGCAACGGAGATCCCCTTCCTTCAAACAACGACGAACCGTTTCTGCACTAACAGATATTCCGTATTCATTTCCGATATCTTTTGTAAGTTTAACAGCGCTCTGTTTCTGATTTTCAATCATAGATCGAACAATTTTCCTCTGCATTCTTTTATCCAATTTCCAGGGACGTCCTGAGCGTGGCTTACTTTCAAAAGTACCGGTGTTCTTGAAATTTCTTATTATGTATACTTTTGTGAGAGGTCCAAAGTGTTAAAAAATGAAAAACAATGTATTATTTTTAAGTTTTGTTATGAATTATGTTTTACTTTGTTTTATTATTATTTTTTAATGTGAATAAATAAACTTAGTGGAAAATATTTCAAGTTTTGCTTTTCTTTTAAAAAAAATATTGAAAATTCATACCGTATGTATACTTTTGTGGGTGTGTGTACGTGGTATTCCGTCGGGAATTGAATCTAGACCTTCGGCGTGTGGGTCGACGCACTAACGCCCTACGCCAAGGCGACTACACTTGCTTCATATTAAATGGCAGCTCCAGCTTGACTGCTACACTGCGGCGTAGGAAGCATTGTGCTATTTGCGTATTTCTAACCCAATTAGTGCAATTTACAGGTTTTTCATTCAAAACCATACGAAGCTACCACATGAAGGTCTTAACATTCCTTTCATTATGTCGTGTGTATTCCAGGCATGTTCAACATTTTTCTGTTCAATTCATTTCATCAACATCGATTGGCAGTGTGTGTGTGCGCGCGCCTTTGTTCAATGGCTTACATACGAGAAATAAATTTGAAATTCCTGAAATTTTCAAGGCAATTATTCAACTCTTCATCAGCTTAGTGACATGTGCGCCTACTTTCCCTAAGGAGGGTCGCAAGAAAATAATGACCCTTACATTCAAGGTTTTCTTGTACATTGATCCTTCATTAGCAGACTCAGTCGGAGCCACATGTCAGCACGTTTGTGGTTGACACACGTACCTTCGGGTCATTGCGGGTCTTATAGTCAAGCGCCGCAAGTGCTTGCCATCAAATATTATGACTGCCACTTAGAGTAATTTTTTCCACACACATCTTCTCGGCGGGTGGTTGCAGGAATTCAATGAATGTCTGCCAAATCGCTGAAAAAACGATTATTTGCTGTCTGCTCCTTCATTTATCATGTCGTTTACTTTCAATTTACTTTCCTCCAGACGATTGGATATCACCTATCACCTCACTGTCAGGGATTTGTACTAACAACTACCAATTTCAGTGCAGTCAATCTTAACCGCAATTGCCCTTTTCTCGTTAACCTGTCTACGACGAATTTCAGACGTTAGTTGACTATTGGCTTTTTTTCATAAATTGTGATTCTACTTGAAGATGAGCACGTTCAGCAAATGGGATGTATTTAAAAATATTGCCTTACGGCCTAACACTTGAATGGGTCGCTGCAGGAAGGCAACACGATTAATCCGGATGGGGAAAAGGACCTTAAAAGCAACTGCCCTCAAAATACTCACAAAACCAATGATATGTGAAAATCTGGGGTTTGATGTCAATTTGTGGGACTGCTGTGACTCAGGTCATTTTTGACCCTTTTGCAAGTTTCGGTCCTTGATGGATCAAATACTTTAAGCTGTGTGTAAGTCCCATAATAATATGGGACGGAATTTCAATATGGGATACTTTCACGTGAGGCATCTCAAAAATGTCTGTATTGAAAACCCTTGTGATGATGGATAGGGGTGAAAGTTTTTGATAGAGTTTTCTCAAATTCTCTTATGCGGAAATCAATAGTGCAATGTTTTGAAAAGATTAGTGCTTTGTTGTCAATTTGTTGAATACTTTAAAAAGTTAAACATTGGAAACAAGCTTAATTCGATAAAGAGAAGGGAACTGCAAGGAAACTGCGGGGAATAAATTATTAGGTGTGTCGTAACTTAGAAATAAATCGATTTTGATGTGATACAGAGTTTTATGTTTTACAAAAATATGTACATTATGACATTTTACCTTCTTCTGATACAGTATTTAAATTTATTTACAAAAAGGGTGTATTTCGGAAATAAAAAGTAGAAGAAACATTTTTTTGTATGGGTGGAAAACATCTTCAAGCAACCACCATTCCATGTATAGATGGTAAGTACATAGGTAAGGATGTAACTAATAAAGGTTTCATACAGTTAATGTATGGCGGCTAAGACGGTTATTACTGTTCTCAATTAAGACTAGACAATATTCGGTATTCCTTCTATTCCGGTGGACTTTTTGTTCTTCAGACTGTTGAAAATGTCTTTGAGATCCTCCTTCGAAATGAGAAACGTCCTAATCTCTCACCCATCGGCAGCAAAATCTAAACATACTCAGAAACCTGTTCTGAAAAAATGTTTACGCTTCGTATACACGTTGAAAAATCCCGCGCTAATTGTTTCATTTTGAGATTAAAATTTCTAGAATACTACACACCATGTTAAAACAAAACAATTCTTGTAAAAAAAATGATTTTGTTTAACATCGTAAAAGGTACTCTGTAGCAGATTTTTTTGACTAAGAGTAGTATTTAGTGTTTGAATTAATTTTGCCCTCATTTGCATATGCTTTGTAAAGATCCTATTGTGACAATTGAACCGTATTTGGCAGGGTAAAATCGGATTAAATTTTAAAGCTCAAATATTTTACCACTTGCAAGTTCCACACTTTTTTTTAATTCAGGTTTTTTGTTTGCCAGGGTTTTTATTTGACAAGTTAATTAAGTTACACTGTGTGGATATGGATATGGAGTGAAAGTGACATTTTACACATTGCCTGAGGTAGCAGTTTAAAAAGGTTCAATGAGTGAACTAAGAACACAGCGTTATGAATGTTAAATTAACCCTGGATGGTTACCCTTATTTTACACACACATAGGTTATGCTTCGTCCAATCGACGAAGTCCACTTTAAGACCTACTTACCGCGAACTTTACTCCAAACTTTGTCTTACCTTTAATTTAAAATTGTTCAATAAGACCCTTAGGTATATTTAAACTAGATTTATTTTAGGGATCCACATTTTTTTCTCATTTTTAATGTTAATTAAATATATCACTTCATTTTGTTGCATTAACAGTCATTGATTTAAAAAAAAAAAAAACACAACAATAAAATAATAGCACCTCCAAAATAAATACATAAATAAAAAGTTGAAATCCATATCAACTTAAAACAATAAAAAAAATAATAAAAAACCAGTTTTATATACAAGAGGCACAGACTTCAACTTTGTGCTCCCCACAGATGCTTTTTTTGCATTTATAGCACGACGACTTTGTCATTCGCCTTTTTGAATATGGACAAAATCCGCAAATTTTTCTTTTCTTATTGCTTTTTTGTTCTTCAATAGTGTCCCGTCCTTTTTTCTGATTTTCATCCAAAACATTTTTAATTTTTGTTCTTATGTTAGAAGTTAAGGTAGGCACCTCAAGCCTCCGTGACATATACTGCTCAACAAGATCGCAATTTAGCTTTTTCATAAAATTTCTGCGGTTTAAGGGTTTTTGTTTGGTGTCAAACATATTATGTGTGTAAATTACATAGCTGTTAATAAAAGCCATGTTTAACATGCCATAAAACTGACACATTGGCCATCGGTTAGTCTTTCGAGAGCAACTCATTACACTGCACATCTGATCAAATGTGTCAACACCTCCCTTCGTTTGATTATAAAACTCCACAATATTTGGCTTTTTTGAAGATGGGTTTATAGTTCCTTCCTCATTGCAAGATGACAGCAAAAAAATTGTTTTAGATGGTTTTGGCTTGTACGAAAGCAGCGTCAACTCATTGTCGTAACAAAACATGGAAGTTCGACATTTGCGCCCTTTCTTATCCCTCATTTCATTAGGAATTTCTCGTTTGTTACTCCGTAAGGTACCAACTATTGTCAATTTATACGGCTCTAATAAAAGGGATTTTGCCAGGTTCACAGAGGTAAACCAATTATCCATTGTGATATTTCTGTTAGAGCCATGAACTTGCTTCGTTAGTTCCTTGACATAAAACTCTCCAAGAGGCAGATTGCTAGAGTTCGAACCCTTTCCCAAGTAAGGTATTGCATCCACCATATATTTTGTGCCACTGTCACACATCATAATCATTTTCAAGCCGTATTTTGCAGGCTTATTAGGAATATACATCCTGAAGGCACATTTCCCACGAAAAGCTAAAAGTTGCTCATCAATCGTCAAATACAAGCCAGGAGTGTAATTTTGTCGACACTTTAGAATGAACATATCCCATATTTTCCTGACTGGGGCAAATTTATCGTTGCAAATTCGAAGACGGACAGCTTTGTCATCGAAACGTAAGCAGGCCAAAAGGAACTTGAATCTGGCTTTAGTCATTGTGGCAATATAGCGGGATCCACTATAGCTAGAGTCAAATAGTTCGTCGGAAGTTAAGTGGTTACTCTTAGAAACTGCTGTCAAGCATAAAATACCAACTAGGGCCTTTATCTCGTCTAAATCGGTTTCGCGTGTTTGCGATGTGCTACTGACCAAATCCTTTTTCCGAACATTAATTTCAGCATTTGTCCATAGCACAACTTGGCTCAAAATTTCTTCCGTTATAAATAATTGAAAACATTTCAGAGGTTCAGTGATGTTTTTACATTCACGTGTTGGGCCCCGCGCCTGGTGTACTACATTCATACCATATCTATGACTTTTACCTTTTTTTGAAGACCACTTGTAATTATTTTTCCCACGAAGAATAGTTTTCGTACATTCTATTATACCAGTTTTTGTGCTTAATAAATTCAGCGGAATATTGTCTTCATCATCGGAATCTTCCGAGAATTCTTCGCAGTCGCTTTCTTCAACATCCTCAACCTCCATATCGATATCTTCCTCATTTCGGTTACTTCCACAATCATCGTCATCTTCTGATTCGGACCCACAGTCTTCGCACATAGTTAGAAGCAATTTTTCTATGTCATCAACTTGTAGACGGGAATTCATTTTAGAATGCTATAACCAAAACAAAACATAAAATAACAAAAAGTAACAAACACGCAAAAAGAAAAATATCACACAAAAGTTTTCCTTCGTCGATGCGAACAACATACCTGTAAAAAAAAAATAAATATATATATTTCTGCTAATAGGAGGAAAGCATACGTCCGCTCACTGGTAGAAACCACAGCCAACTGCTGTTGTAAAAAAGAAGAGTAGAATAGGACGAATAGTTAAAGAGAAATCATAAAAAATAAAAGAGGTGTTCGTCGATACGACGAAGGGTAACCATCCAGGGTTAAATGGAATTTTTTATTTTAACGCTAACGATGGGAGGTTGTAGTTTTATGAAACATAAATTAAAGTCGCACTTCTTCTGTCTCAGTTCCATAAGGGAAATCTTTGTCGTAGACCAGGGCAGAGTTTTCTTTTACGATGATGTTCCTAAGGGTTTAATTCAAAGCCTTTCCAATTATGAGCGTTGGAGTCTTCGTGCTTAATATGAAGATATCTGAGACAAGAAAATTTAAATTGACTAGGTCGATGTCGTATCGTGGCTATCAAATTTCGTTGAATATTCTTCTTTAAGCAACATCTGTGAAAAGCTGCTATATTTATAAAAATGTCATAATTTGCATTTAATATTGTGAATGGAATTATGGAAATTTGTGTTACTTCAAAATATCCTACACGGAGTAAATAAAAAAAGTTCAGTTTCGAGGGACAACGGGTTGAAAATCACTGTGGAATATGAATCCTAAAGTTAATTATAAGGATCAGATATTTCATCTATGAAATTCTCTTATGCGGAAACCACAATGTTTACGTTACGACATTTTACAGAGACTTGAATGTGAACTTTCCTCTAAAACAGTACTTTATTTATAAAAAGGGTTTATTTTTTGAGGTAAAAAAAAGAAGAAACATTTTTATGCTTGGCTTGAAAACATCTTCAACGAGCCGCCATGCCATGCAATACATAGGTGGCAGGCAGGTAAGGATGCTAACAACAGGCACGTCTCGGGTCGCCTCGAGTATGAATCAGAAAGTGGGTTATAGAGAACATATATTTCATCTAAAGAGTGATTTTTTAAAAGCTATACGAAAGTTCTTAAAAAAAAAAATAAAAACACATAAAGTTCAGAAAAATGAATAAATCTTTATTTGAATCGATAGTACGGTCCATATAATTTAATGTTTGAAGATTATTTCATGCAAATGTTGACCTTGACAGCGCCTCAAATGGTCCATCCGCTTAGTCCAATTTTGCCATACTCTTTCCAACATTTCGGCCGGTATCTCACGAATAAATGCTTCAATGTTGTCTTCCAATGCGTCAATTGAAGCTTTAACATAGCCCCACAAAAATAGTCTAAAGACGTTAAATCGCACGATCTAGGCGGCCAATTGGCCGGTCCCGAACGTGAAATAAAATGTTCACCGAACTCGCCTCTCAATAAGTCCATTGTTGCGCGTGCTGTGTGGCATGTGGCACCGTCTTGTTAAAACCACGTGTCATGCAAGTCAAGCTCTTGCATTTTGGGCAAAAAAAAATTGGATATCATCTCACGGTAACGCTAACCATTCACAGTTACGTTACGATTCGCATCATCTTTGAAGAAGTACGGTTCAATGATGCCACCAGCCCATAAACCCCACCAAAATGTGACTTTTTCTAGATGCATTGGTAGCTCTTGCAATGCTTCTGACTGATATTCACTTCAAATTGACAACTCTACTTATTTACGCCAAAAATGAGCTTAGTCGCTGAACACAATTTTTCGGTAAAAGAGTGGATTTTCAGCGAACTTTCCAAGAGCCCATTCACCAAAAATTTTACGATGTGGTACTCGTAGGTTGTTCGGCTTCAATTCTTGCACCAGCTGTATTTTGAAAGGCATCACACCCAAATCCTTTCGCAAAATTTTCCACGTTGTTGAGTAACAGAGGCCCAATTCCTGTGAACGGCGACGAATTGATAATTGATGGTCATCATTAACACTGGCCGATACAACTGCGATATTTTCTTCAGTTCGCACTCTACGTAAGCGTGTTGGTGGTTTAATGTCCAACGTTGTAAATTTTGTGCGAAATTTAGTCACAAAAGCCCATATAGCTGCTTCAGTGGGTCGATTAAACTGACCATAAAATGGAAGAAGCGCGCGATTAACTTTCTTAACAGAGCACGCATTTTGATAATACAATTCAATAATTTGCAAGCGTTGTTTGTTTGTAAGACGATTCATGGTTAAATTACAGACCAAACTGAAGACGTTTGACAGTGAAACAAAACACGAAACGTGCGTCAGCTATTTAAACCAGTGTTGCCAAAAAGATAATAGCTAAAAAATCAACTTTTATAAGCTGTTAAAACCAGGCGAAACCATCGTGCGTTTGAGCGGAGTACTGCGTGATAAATGGCCAGAAACGACCGAAAGCATGACAACGTGATTTTGTGGCTGTAGCGGTCGAAAGCTACTTGAAAACGCTGATATTTGAGGTCTTACCCCACCCAGAGTATTTTCCATACCTTGCTCCATCCGACTACTGGCTTTTTCGACTGATGCAAAACTGTTTGGGGGGGTCCCCGGTTCGAGTCTCTTGAAGAAATTGAAGATTGGCTCAATGATTGGAACGATGAGAACTCATTTTTCAGATATGGTACTCGAAAATCACCAGAGATGGAAAAAAGTAGCCCATTCCGACGGATAATACCTCGTGTGATGTATTTCTTACGTTTTTGCAGTAAACATTTTTTTGTGACTACAAAAAAACGGACCGAATTAATTTGCTTCCAATATTCAGCTTTTTTTTTTGATTCCCAACAAAGTTAAACTTCCACGATTTTGAAAGCGGAAAATTACGATTTCTGTTTAAAATTATCTGGAAGCATTGCTTATGGGAAAGAAAAAAAATTACTTTAGATTACAAGAATAATTTTGAGTGATGTTGTGTGTTTATGGGAAACGCCACTACTTTAGTGCGTATTCGATCGATCTCAGCGTTTCTCTCTCGAAGGACAGAATAGGTCATAACCTTGTCTAGTTACTTCAGAATCCATTCAGGACAAAGTTGACTCATTCTTCCCATCTCTCTTTTTCTTTTCAAATGCATTTTCATTTCCTTTCACTGCATTACCTTAATTTCCTGAAATGATAAAGAGAGCACCATAAATGAATGATTTTGAATGCATAGTAATTAAGAAAGTTGCAGCTGCCCATTCTTGGTTGTGGGCCAATTATTTCTGTCTGGAGGGAGGAAATGAATGACTCAACGCTCTGAAATTCATATAAGCACATAAATTCAATAATGCCAAATCGAACGGCCATATTGCTCGAGGATAATGGCTGGCATTACGCGTCAGTGCGTTCAATGACGAAATTCATTTGAATCATTTCTGATCCCTCTGTAGGCCTTCTTCGCTCATAACGTTTGAAAATAAAATCATCCTTTCGTCGCCTTCAATCGCTCCAAAATACACATGTGTATCGGCCAATTTTTGAATGCCCAAAGCACGTTTGGATGTGCGTATGGATATATTCGAAATTAAGGATCGTTTTGGCAGAATGCGGTTCATTGACTTTCTCTGGAATTGAAGTGACTATTTGTCCTCCTTGGTAACAGGCCAACTGGCTTTGGCAATTTGACGGCTGTGGCCAAATGGGGATAGCATCCCACACTCAATTGTGAAACATAAGTAAAGAAGACTGAAAATCGATTCTGTCAGCGGAACACATTTTATTTGCATATTTGTGGTTATAATCATTGAATTACTTTCTTTTCATAGTCAACCAACATCTTTTTGACGCTTTGATGAGAGCATATGTTAGGATACGTGAAATGATCTACGCAGGTTCATACTTTCTGTAGGATCATTAAAATTACTCACTGCCACTATTAAATCTAGCCAACCACGCTGCTCAGTTTTCCACCTAAAACAAAGAGGAAGTGGAGAAAGACAAAATGGAGGAGTCGATGGTCGATTAGAAGTGTCCAATGGCGCTATTGAAAAGGGATTAGAAAGAGCTTATTCTTTTTGACAAAGATAGAACTGCATGCGATTTTTCATACTATTTGTCTTGAAGGCATTTGAAGCAAAATATTCAAAATACGAAACAAACTACTCGTATATTGGCTGTATGACGTGTCGATGAGTGTCGTCAAGTCCTTGTGTGTGCAACGCTTGAGATGACTAGGTCATGGGCAACTCACAGACAATGTCATTCCGGCTTGCAGAGACTTTGAACATGTCAAGCCGACGCACTGTCATGCGACTTCTTTAATATCATCCTTGAGAAGATCGTGCGTAGCTCACAAGTCTACACCAGAGGCACGATCTTCCAAAAGTGCCATGATTGGACGAACACAGCGAGCCGTCAATAACGCGTTTGCTGGCATTGAAGCGGAAGCGGCTAAAATGGGTCTAATGGTTAATGAGGGCAATTCGAAGTACATGCTGTCATCAAGGAAGGACACACAACATCGACGTCTCGGACAGAGCGTCACACTAGGCAGCAGAAACTTCGAGGTAGTCAAGGACTTCGTCTACCTCGGCTCCGCGGTAAATAGGGACAATAACTCCAGTACCGAAAAGTCTTGCGTGCGATTTTTGGTCCTGTTTGCGTTGATGGCATCTGGAGGAGAAGATTTAATGGTGAACTTTATGGGCCGTACAGCGACATGCGCCTAATCAAGCGTCTCCGGATACAACGCTTAAGATGGCTAGGCCATGTAGAGCGTATGGACACCACTGCTCCGGCCCGAAAAGTCTTCGAATCTGAGCCGTTGGGACAACGCAACAGAGGACGGCCCAAGCCAAGGTGGCGCACACAAGTGGAGAAGGAAATCAACCAACTTGGAGTGCGCAACTGGCGGCAGCTGGCGAAAGATCGTCCTGGCTGGAGAAGTATGTTGGTTGAGGTCCAGGTCCACCCCGGACTGTAGCGCCACAAGAGGAAGAAGAAGAGAAGAATAGACTTTGAACTCGATTCATTGGGAAAAACGGACAGGAAGCTCACCATTGATATGGAGGACGTAATCTTAGCAAACTTGTGAAAGATAGTGCTTGATCATTGAATGAAGGGGGTAGGGAGAAAAAAACGTGATAGACGTGTATCAACTTATGTATGTTAAATTAGAAGCTTGATAGCTGTGCTACGATAATTCAAATAAACGAGCTGCAATTGAAATCTTAAAATAATTTTCATAAATCTGTGGACTGAAATATTTGTTTAAAGATTTTTTTTTGACTCCACGTGATGCATATGGAAGTCAATCCCAAATGTTCTCCGATTTTAGATTTTCGAATTCAGTTCATAATCAGATCTGCCCAAAATATCATGTAATTCGTTTTATACATTTTAGGAGAAATGTAGAGTGTGAGAGACAAAGGACCAGTCGAATATAACTTAAACGACTTCAATCTTTCTTTCCAGTCTAATATCGACTGACTTTATTATCCCTTCTCTTAGTTTAACGGTTCCTACCTTAACAATAATGAATGAAAACTAAAGGTACGAGTTATTGTGCTGCGGCTTGTTTTGTATGCAGGAAATGCTGACGATGAGCTTAAGGAAAGTGTGCCCGTTTGTTATGATCGTGCTGGGGTATTGATGGTGTCGCAGATGACGACGCCGTGCTTGAGTAAGTTAAGTGCTTGTGTTGGAAAGTGTAATGCTTGGAAAGTTTATCAATTAATGCATTAATGCATAATATGTTGAGAGCATATTATCATTTCCAGCTGCTGCAGATTCACCAGATATGGAATCTGAGACACGAGAGACTAAAAAGTCGGTGGCCAAATTTCAATGTTTTCAATAACATAGGCAGCAAGATGGCATCATATCCCCCTTTCCTTCTTTTCTGAAATCTTTCATTCAGGATTATTATGGGTATAGCTTTTCAGGTTCTTAGATATTTGGGCTAAAATACAGTTGTATTTTTCTTTACATAGAGTGGCCAACCCCAGTGTTGTCAGATTATTCTGTCGGTGGCAGTTCTCTTCCGGCCGAAATCTTAAAAAAGAGTTAGTATCCTCCTTTAACTCAATGTTAATGTCAAGCCATCACTTTTAAACGCAAACATTCTCCAACAAAACCGAGAATCTATAAAGTCGAGAATATTTTATTAGCAGAGATAATATGACACACGGTTTCTTGGAACTTTGGTCGAAAAAAACTTCCCGATCCCTATATCACTTAATCCCTTTTGTGCGCCCAATTCTCGAATGAGCTATCTAAATATGGTCTCCTTATATCCTTACCTATTGAAGCGGTCTGAGGGATTTGCAATGGCAAGCCCAAATTTAATTTACCTCGTTATGAGAATTTACAGGTAAAGAATATGCACTTTCTCGACAAATGTCGTGGATTCGTTAGACCTTATCAGGTAATTATCCAAAGGCCGGCTCTCCTCCAAACACTCTGTTTTAACACTAGCTATCGTATCAAAAGAATACAACTTATGACTAAACGTGGCATAAACCAATGACTAAACGTGGTCTCACAGAAAATAGTCAAGTGGCGTTAAACTGCACGTACGAGGCGGCCAATCGTCTAGCTCACCATATTTATTTACTTTCGCGCAACCATAGCGCGATAACGCTGTCAATTCACAGAAAGGTGAGGTTTGTTATCGTCGACGAAAAAAAAATACGGTCCAATAACGTCGCCGGCATGCAAGCCACACTAAACAGCTATTTTAAGTGGATGAAGTGGTGACTTATGAACCGCATATGCTTGAGCAAAAAATGAGCTTCCTTACTGAAGATGTAATAAAATTTATCATTTTGGTGCATCTTTTCCAGAGCCCAATCAGAGAACGTACGTTGCAAATCCATCGGTCCCATGGGCTTCAACTCCTGACTCAGCTTGATATTGTGTTGGTGTAAAATAATATCCTATGGTCCTCCAAAATACGGCATCATTTGGCCTGAGCGATACTCAATTTTTGAGAACGCCGCGGATCCTTTGTTACGAAGTTTTAAGTTTTGCCTTGTAAGTAGTGAGTCAGTCTGCTATTCACCTTGTTCTTTGATGCTTGTGCATCAGGTATAAGTTGATCGTACAATCGCTATCGTGTGTCCTCTCCTTAACAGCTATTCATTGCAAATTGATAAATTCGGACTGCCTTCAAATCTTCCCACTCTTGAACACAATTTTCCCAATTCTGTAACATATGAGAGAGAACAGTATTTAGAAATCTGCCTTCTTCAATTTCCACAACTCGTATGTGGGTTTTTCCCAGGAAATATGCGCCTTACCTATCTGTTAGTGGAGCCCGTAAATCGGGGAGCTATTTGGCAGCTGAAGTACTCTGTGGCGAAGAAGTTTTTCCAACTCTGGGTATGGACTATATATAAAATAATAGAAGACGCCGCTGCACGGAAAAGCTTCTTCTTCGCGTTGTGGAATATGTCTCTATTATTGACGCAGCTTCTTCAGACTATACCAGTTCCTTGGACAAGCCACGTGGATACATATTTATAAGCTGGAATTTTCTTAAAACTGAATTATATAGTTTTTGTTTTAAAGTTTCTTTGTAAAGAAAACTCTAAAAACTGAAAAAAAAAAGATTTCCAAGACTGTCTTAAAACAATAAGTGAATCAAAAACAAATTTACGCCTTTATTTAAAAAACAAATATTAGGGGTTGATCACATTTACCGCACTCACTCTAAATATGTACAACGTTAAGTCAATTACATACATTTTCATTTTTGAGACATGCAAATACAATTCGTCTTTCAACGGGACCTCATTAAAGTCGAGCAGAGAATTCAAATTGAATGGCCCTGTCAACAGCAGCTAAGCACATGATCCTTTAAGCTGTAGCGATTAGCAGCTCGTAATGTGTTAATAATGCTCCGCACAATCGTTGGCGATGGGCAGGATAATCACCATGAGTGATGCAAATAGGCGTGAACAAGAGGCTCGGGTTTCGGTTCGGAGTGGTGGCATGCAGAAAACGCCCATAAAAATGATGAACTGGCCAGTGAAGTAATTAAGCAAATGATGCCTTCTTTTAACACGTAATATGCAGGGCCATTGCGCTAATGCTTGCGAAGAGAGTCTTTTGAATACGCTCGGTTTGTGTTTGCATACGGACTTACATATGTGCTACAAGCAATTGTCGAACATGTGACATTGCTTATGGCATCTGAATGGATATTATGGGTATTTTGGGAAACTTTCAATTCGATGGAATTTGACCAGGTCGAGATGTCAAATGTTGGCTAAGGAAACTAGTTTCCTTTGGGAAACTTTCAAACAATGTCTTATCATGGAATGTTCAAGGTTAACAACGATTCCTGAGGCAAAAAACCAACAAAATAATCTTTAAACCCCGAATATTATGCCTTGGGATCACTTAATTGGCCACGGTAACTACAACTATGTACCGTGGAGTAAAAAGAATAATATCAGCAGCTTGTCAGTAGAAGTTCAGAAAAATCGGAATTAAGAGACATATAAATTAATATTGTACACAATTTTTCCACTTTTGGTTCTTCATTCTTTGCCTCTCTTTAGCTAAAAGCGGTGTTGAAACGAAAACAAGAAGAACACGAAACCGTAATTGTATGAGTGAACTAGCATTTTCACATTTTGATTAATTTTCCGAAACACCTGTCAAATACTTTATGTTCCTTGGAAAACCTGCAAGCTGGGCATTGTGCTTTGCCCAGTACTTCAGAGAGTACATCTGTTCATGGGACAGATCCACTTTCACACTCGAAGAGTTGCAAGGGATCCTTAAAAATTTCAATGTTCACAAATCCGCTGGCCTGGATGGTATACCCTATGTTCATCTTAAGAGGTATTCATCTACACTGGCATCTCTCCATCTGTCCTACTCTCACCTACATCCTATCGACTCATAGCGCTTTTGGCAGCATACCCGGAACCGCTGAGAATGGAAGACAGGGGTAGCTCTGGTTCTGACCCTTCATGTCGCAGGCCTGACAGGTTCTCTTATCGAAAATGCGGCTTATGGCATCAATGAGTGTCTTCTTCTATGCATAAGAAGTCACCTATCAAACCGTTCAGGACCAGTTATCGTTATTGATCTCATGTCCGTCACTTTGAATCCAATTCACTCCTTTTCTGATGAGAGAATCTCTGCTTTTCAGGGCTCTCGTCCCTCCTCTTCAGCCGTAGACTTGGAACGGCTAATTAAGTTAAAAATATTTGGGTGGCACTACAGCTCACAAGGAACCAGGGCCTAACTTCTACAACAGCTACTCGGGTTGTTCGTGCTACTGTTCTCTTATGAGTAGAAGGGACCTACAGTTTTTTGCCGACTTCGAACGGCGAGATTTGAGAAGCTTTTAATAACCAATTGATACTCTTTGAGTTTTGTCAGCAGCTCGACAGTGGTGGTGCTGTGAAAAATATCGAGGTGTCCTGTCCGGGAATCGAACCTACACCTTCTGCGTGTCGGTCAACGCACTTACCCACTACGCCACGGCGACCACGGCTGCCTATGCCTATGTTAAGCTCATTAAATTCCGATCTTGACAGTGTAAGTTCTGGGGTAAAAAAGCGTAAATGGTAGAATTCTACTTCAATCTTTGGCCGGGAAATATCTCACTTTTTGATGTTTATTGGTCAGCTTTCATTTAGTCTTGAATGTGATCTTAGGTCCGTTTTCTCTGGTTTTTCTTATTGTGATTAAAGGTATAGATATAGTGTTTTTTGAAAGCAGTCATACTAAAGCATTATTTTGGCTCCGAGTTCTAGAAGCTTCAAAATGTATCCCCTAGGGGTTGATGTCTGTTGGCAGGTCTGACGCTCGAAACTGACTCATGTTGTATTCCTTTGAATTCAATTTACTTCCGAAAACGGAAACGAAACAAAGAATTATTGTTTTCAATTCTCCACTTAATGAAAAATCGAACACAGTTTAACTTAACGTCAGAAATCATTGGAGGTGGATGTTGAAGTAATTCTCTCTTGTCTTTCTTTTCAATCAACCTTTCACAGATTGATGTCTTTTTTTGGAATCAAAGTACTCCCTCATTGCTCTGATGGACATTGATTGAGCTGAAAATTTATTCCTGCCTTGTACGGATCTTCTCCCTTTTTCTCTCTCTCTGTCTTTAAAACCACCACTACAATTTTCCTCAGCACCAATAAAGAATGTCCGTCCTTGTTATTTCCCGACCCACTTTTCTCTGCTGACTTCCTGCATGTACAATATTCAGTGGACTATGAAATTGGGGGTGTCTCCGAAAAATCGAAGTCTTTACTTAAACGTTGGGCTTGATTAACCCGGGAGCACCTGTTGTATGGAGTCCTCCAACAAAAATGAAATGAATCAATGACAAGGCATTCATTATCCACTCCTGGTTGTGAATTCGAAAATTGCAAAGAGGATATATGGCTTGTCCTCTATACCCCTCAATGCATGAATATCTGAATCACAACAAATTCTAATTAAAAGACGTCAAATGCCTTCAGTCCAATTGACCAAAGACGACAGTGTCAAAGTACGGTATGTGACCATGAAGAAAGCTCAAGGTTACTTTGTTATTCTCAGGCATACAATACGCCACCACAAAATGTGTCCGGACAGCGGGGGAGTCTGTGTTCATTCACATTCCCAATGCCGCATAGGTTTTATTACATTTTGTGCATGTCAAGTGCGGGCCGAGAAAACAAAATGAATCTCACCCGGACTGCTGAATCAGAAGCTTTGCCCCCTCCGAGGGGTTGTCACTACGATGTCTATTTTTGACCAGCGGCGGCGGCTCCACACTGGGTGAGACGAAGAAGGAACATCGCACAGAGGCGTATTGGTCACAAGTGCGTGGTTGCAATACTCATGAGGAGACATTGTCTCATGTGGCTGCCCGACGGATTGCGGGATAGTTTGCATGTGGGATGCGACGTGGACCAAAGTGTTTTGATCTGATAAAGGACGAATTTCCTCAAGCTCCCCATAGTAATGTTTCAATTTCGGACTGGATTTTCGTCTGCTTTGAATTTATCACGGCACCACCTCTTTTCAGGTGTTGATGACAGAAGAAGTTGCACACACAACACGAGCAATTGCTGAAGAAGCTTTGGATTGTAGGGGCACCGCGTATATTTATTTTGGTCTTTGCACTATATTGATGTATACGTCGAAAAGAGGATGGTACTGGAGCTGTCTTAGGCAACGGCATTTTGCTTTGTTCTCGTTATTGAATCTGGCAAATCCTGGATTCTCAGACCACCACTGATGTGTTTCATTTCGATGAATAAAATGGTTAAACAGAGTCCTGTTCACCAAATCGTGACTTGCGCTACGAGACTCATGGATTAAATACACTTTCGGAAAACTATTCCTATTGCCTTTATACTTTGGACCATCTGGTTCTATGGACGCCAACCGAAGTCAGCAAATATACGTTTCTCTGTCAAGTCAAACAGCCTCTACGTCGTTCTGACCCCTTTCTCAGAAAATTCAATTGATTTGGGGAAACATACCCGGTTCGTTGAAACGTACATCTCGAATCTTGTCTCTCCAACTGCTGTGCAGTAATTCACTCGAATCAATCGTATGAGGTTTTTTATCTGCTATTTCAGCGTTCGAACTTCCAGTACGTTTCTGTCGCTAAAGCAGCTTAAGTCTCTCTTCTAATAGACGTCACCATCCGAACGCGGTGAAACTTTAGGAGCCGTCGCACAGTGGTGCTCTTGTATGGGGAAAGCAAAAATAAACCTGTAACTTTTGAACCCGTTGACCAATCCAGATGAAATTTGGAATATAGTATCAGTGTCATAAGACCCTCCTGTTGTCGGTTGATATAGCGTGAAGGATAACGGAGTAGTCTTAAGTTAAAAAATGCACTTTTTTGTTTAATTGCATAAAAAAATATTTAATAACAATATACAACAAAAAGTTCCATCTTTGTTTCGAAGTCAAACTTATAGAAAAATTAACCTATATAGAAACATTTTTATTACAAGTTTAGTTGTAAAAAATTGTAAAGTAGGAACTTAGTGTAATAAGGCTTGCGCTTCACTGGTTAGTGGAAGTGAATCCTTTGTTTTTGGTTCGGACCTCAAATATGTTATCCATGGATCAGATGATACCAACATTTGATAAATTTCATCTTCATTCGTCGCCGAACGCGAATGCCAGCATTCGGTAATGCCTATTATCCTTATTTCGACTTTCCTGGTTCTCCTCTGACAATGATACGACGAGCAACGTTGCTGATGATACTATATCTGCTCCGTGGAATAGAATTTTATGAACAGTTGCTGGCATATAAAACCAGGGATATAAATTTAAACTCAAAAATTTTTACGCGTCAATCCAGTTATTGTTCGATATTATCTCTAGGATGACGCTGAATCTTACAAGTTGTACACCTCTTTCTGCTGTATAATGTAATATCTGCTGCTGATGAAGACTTCTTGAAAAATCTTCGAGAGATGTTACCATCATTAGTTGTGCACGTTCCGTGGATGCAGTGTCGTTTTTATTGTTCTCCACGCTTTAATCTCCAAATTATAAGCTATGTGCAGTAAGTATTCCATAAACTTGATGCGGTCATGTAGAGGGGAAATGTCTAAATTCAGATCTTCTTTATTGTTTATTTTTGATCTTAATAGCGTTCAATCATTCATCTCTGCTGGTCTCACGCCACAAATAAAACATAAATTTGCGGAAGACGTGCTTGTTACTGCCTACGCTACGTTACTATCAATCATGGTGCAAAGCAATTCATGTTTTACTTTTATTACTTCTTCTTCTTGTGGCGCTACAGTCCGGGGTGGATCTGGGCCTTTAATTTAATTACACTAGTTGCAATTATTATTTCATGTATATTCCGAATTTCGTTTTCAACTCTTGATCTCTCTTCACGTGTTAGGTCCATAGTTTGTTTTTTTAAGTTGCAGTTTAACCGGCCTACAGTCTCGTGTTAAACAGAGTTGAGGATTTTTCCAACGTTCACTATTAACATCCAATTCCATCAATTGTGGCAGTCGAACAATGTCATCAATAAACCCGAATCGGATGGATTTAAATCTTAATTTGAAAACGTTTGCTTAAAATCACTTTGCCCAGAAGATCCATCACAACTCCACTTTTCTTGCGATTGGAGTCAGTCTGATCAGGTACTTGTTGAAGTAGAATTTAAGCTTCTATTTCAGTTATTTCTATATTTATCTACTATTTTCCTACTATTCCTTATTATTCTACTATGTAAGCCGGACGTATATTTTATGACATTACAAAAAAATAGTAATTAAAATAATTCACTTTATTACATACAACACTTTCATAACCTAATATATTACATTTAGCACTAGTAAAAACTTCCTGGTTCATGCCCATGGTATTTGCGCAAGACAAGCATTAGAAGGGAAATCGTAGGAAAATTTCAAAAAAATGTCGAAAATTTTCCGATATAGCTACCCTTAAACGACTCGTTCTTCCAAAGTGCCAAAAAAAATTAATTTGTATGTTTGCACCGAACATGAAAGTACCAAAAGCTGGCCTTAATAAAAAGCCTGGTCTAGAAAACTAGTGGCCAAAATGAAAAGTGTAAAAAAGTGACCAACTATTGATGCAGTTTGAAGGCTTAATGCACGCCCTTTCAAATAAATATAACATTATGTTTCAAGGTGGATTATTTTAGAAAATATGCCATATCGAATTTTCTTGAAAAGAACGTCCAATTTTTAAAATGTCAAAGTCCCAACCTTGAGCTAGTCGTACTCCGAAACGGCTCATTAGAAGTCAACAAATTGTTGGCTTTCTAAGTTCTCAAATATGTAGAATCGAAAAGCCAGTACCACTTGGCCGAAAAAATTATATTATTTTAAGTATTTTTTTCGCTGCGGCACCACTCTGAGTCGTGTTCTTAGTATGTTTCGATGTACTGACCACTTTCATAAGGTACTTGTCAACGTCTTCTTGTCAGGTTTCTCTTTCTCGAACGTAATTCTCTTGTCAAATGCGGTCAAACTGCCTCAAACCTCTATACTACACAAAAGCCTCCGCTCATTTTGTGTTCCTTTTTCTTCTTGTTCTGCACAAAAGAAAGCTTATTTCTCACCTTTCAGCCTACTGTAGATTGGTCTACATACGCAAAAACATTCCATATAACTATGTACAAGAGTCCTCACAGTCTCCATCGTCTTACCAAGCGGTATTCTATTATTATAAAACTCAGTTTTGGTCAATGGTTTACTTTCAATAGAATGTCTCACCCACGATCGCAGATGTTGTATTCAACGCAATAAATGCTAAGCAATCATACTACGACTTTAACAAAATGACGTTTATCCCTTTCACATGGCAGGACATCTTTCTCAAAAATTCGCAAAGGATAAATGGCACGACACATTTACCACCGTTGGCATTCCACCCACTCCCCCTGTGAACACCATCACGTTGCTGGTGAATAGAAAAGGGATCCGTTTCTATTCCGTTCTCGGAAATGTCAATTTACATCTCCGTCTTTGTCCGCAGATGTTAATGAGAAATCCCTTTTGACACGTTTTCGGTCAGGAATGCGCCTTGCGTGACGACTTTAATAATTCCTTGTCCACCTGCTGTCCTCCCTGTGAGCACCCGGCTGGAGAAGGGGCATCATTCAATCACAAGCGACAACAAGGACCACGAACAAGATTCCCGTCATGTTCCAATAAGTAATTAGTCCCAATCGGCTTAGACTTAAGCAAGATAAGCAGACAAATTGATTGCTTAATTAATTGCCCGCTAATTTGAAAGGCTGACGATAATTTGATAATTTTAACGAACGCTGACTAATCTCGCTGAGGTAACTACGACGACGTCACTCAGGACGGCATACATGCGGAGGAATGTCCAGGAGAAGTGCCAACTTTCTTGGAATTGAATTTCTTAATGAGCCAGCCTTGAGAATCTTACAAGTCTGTGATGTTATATTCATGTGCACGGGCGTAGGCCCAAGAAGTCGGGCGATCCATCAGTTGTCACTATGGAGTGATGGAATTTGAAATTGGATACAAACGGAACGAAATTTGATTTGATTTCCATTCCACGAGCATGCGGAGATTATTTTTTATGTAATTTGCAAACATGAGCTTACTTCTCCATCTCGGGGGGGGGGAATGTGACTGTCCTCCTGTGACGGGACAGAGAACGCGTCGGTTTTAGGTTGGAGGCAATGCAATTAAATTTCTAACTTCATGCTCTATACAGACATCGTCTATTTTCCCTTCTCAAAGGAATTGTGGACTGTATGCTCTTTCCCTCGCAAATGAACAAACAACTGCAAGCAAGTACGCAGTTCCCGGAACTCCTTCCCCTACATGCATGCGAATGACGATACCACTGACTCGTCAAAGTGAATAGTTTATGAAAAACTATCAACTGTCGGAGCTTTATGAAATGTTACTAAAGAGCAGTAAAACATGGTAAAGGCCGAATGAAATGTGAATACAGCTGGAAAGCCTGCCAAAAAAGGAACATCACAAAGAAACGTTAGTTAACCCACGTTTCCATTTAACTGCTTCGGATGCATTTGAGTGGACCCTTATCCATTCGATGACAGAGTATTTTTCATTCGCAGCACGAAACTATTCAACTGTGACAAGGCATCTGAACAAATAAAAGTCCTTAAAAATGTCGGTTGGTTGGAGTTGGTGACTGGTTGACAACAGAAAATTTGACAAATTTTAATAGACCCTACAACTGCCAAGATTTAAACTAAAGAACAATGAAGTTGAGAAATTAAATTTGATAAAATGGGAAGCAACTTGGAAGTGGAGCACATTGTCTTCAGTGTATTGTATACCACGCAATCGGGTACCAAAGACTTACTTAAGTGAGTCTTTCGAGTGTGTGCACACACGCAACATTGAATGATTGTTTAGAAAAGCGGATGAATGATGATGAAGAAGAAGGGAATGCAGAGTGCGAAAAGTTTTTCGACTTCATAAAGTTCTTAACTCCGTTCAACAGCAATTTGTTCTCTTTCGAGTAACGACTTAAGAGGAATGCTTGTGATATTTGGACGAAGATTCATTGCATCACTCGATGTACAAGTGCTTTTTGATAGAATTAAAATTCCTTCATGTCTGGTCGGTAGCACGGCAGGGAATCTACATCTCACTTAGGTTCTAATGGACTCACTTGGATGTCCTATGAAATCATGTACACGTAGTTCGATCTCCTATGTACTATGCCTTCAGCCAGTTACGGTCTCTAATTCTATTTCCCCTTATAACTTTCCAAATCATTTTCGTTGTCACTAGGTATATTAGAGGTTTTAGGATGAAGACGGATAATTGGTAGTAAAGTCGCAGTTGCTAAGACACATTGAGACGAAAACCTCCAAGGGGTTGTCAGTTTGCTGGCAGTGTAAGGGAGTTTTTGGTAAAACTTGGGGCCTTTCACAAAAAAGATCTGTGTGGATCTATATGGCAATGATAAGACCTCTTCTGCCCTATGCATCAGTCGTTTGGTGGAACAGGCTTTTGCGAAAATACGTGACTACTGGTTTCACCAAGTTTCAAAAAAACAATCTGTCTCGGCCTTTCCCAGCACGCCTGGCTCTGCTCTTGATACATTGTTAAATCTCCCTCCCCTTGACATCCACATCATGGGCTGTACAATCAAGGCCATCTCCTGACTAAGAAGCAATGGTCTTTGGTTCAAATCGCACTGGAGTTGTGATGACCTCGCGCACAGCATCTCCTATAACACAAGTCTCATGGACATGTCGTCTAATGCAGAGTCACCAACGATCCAGCTGCGTCACTTATAAATATAAAGTCGACTTTCCCTGCGTCCAGGACTGGCTTTGGCCAGAAACTGAACCAGGAAAGGAATGTGGTCGTATTTTCCAGGACGACTCCAAGACGACGAAGGGATCTGGAGCGAGTCCCTTCGTGGAAGCCGACAACATTAGACTTCAAACCTCTTTAGGTAATTTCGCATCGGTCATCCAGGTGAAAACTCTTGTGATCCTTATGGCCATCAACTATTTTGTGAAGAACAGGTAGAAGGGGCGTAGTATCTACGTCTGCAGGGACGGCCAAGCTGTGCTTAAGGCCCTACTCAACCTTTTAACCACTTTCAAGATATTCCGGGAATGCAAGTCCTCCCTTAATTTGGTCGGCAGACTAAATTCGCTAAGACTTGTTTGGATCCCGGGACATCACGGGATCACGGGAAACGATGTTGGTGATGAACCAGCTAGGTAAGGTTTTAAAGAGGCATTCGTAGGGCTCGAACCTACCTTGGGACTACTGCGTCCGTGGTTAGGGCTTCCGTCGACGGTTCCGACAGACAGGACATACGCCACGGTGACCACTTCGACATTACGCCACGACCCGACTACAGATAACAGACAGAATGTCCCACTTAATTTGAACTAGAATAAACAAGAATTCTGTTCCCCGGCATAGGCGAGGGCAGGATAGCGATATATAGACTGAAGTTGAATAAAGCTGCTGGAGCGGAAGGAGTGTCAGTGGAATCGCTCAATGGTTGGTTGCATCAGTCGGATACATATCATGCCAGATTAGTGAAATCTCAGCATTGTCTGTCCTGTCCACACGAAAGGTGACTGCTTTGACTGCACCAACTATCGGGGGAGCAGTTTCAGGCCAGGTAAGTCATTATTGAACAAATCTTCACACTACAGCAAACCTTGGAAAAATCCCAAAAGATGCATATTGACACCCAGCATCCATTAGTCGATCCCAACTTTGCTTATGACAGCGTGCATAGAGACGAGCTTTACAATGATATGTCTAGTTTTATCATTCCAGCCAAACTCGTCAGGTTATGCAGGATGACTATGGAGAACATTCACTGCTTCATCAACGTCAGTAGCGAACTGACACCCTTGATTTAAAAAAAAAGTGTTTCAGAAGAAGGCTACACGGTGTCATACGATGTCTTTAATGTCATACTCACACGAAATTCAAATATCAACACCAGAGGCACAGTCTTCCATAAATGCGTCCATCTGCTCGCTTTCGTAGACGACATTGACGTTATTGGACGATCACAGTGAGCCATCAATGAGGTGTTGGCTGGCACTAAGGCGGAAAAGGGTAAAAGGAGTTTAGTGATATGAGAGGGCCATTATATGCTATCATCAAGGAAGGACTCACAACATCGACGTCTCGAACGAAGCGTTTTAATGGACAGCAGAAACTTTGAGGCAGTCACGGATATGCAGTGTGCGTCTAACTCCGATATGCAGTAAAAAAGAAAAATAACACCAGTACACCGATCAAGGGCAGAGTTACTCTTGCCAATCGCTGCTTCTTTGGGCTCAAGAGGCAAGTGAGTTACAGAGCTATATCTCGAAACACTAAGCTGATTTTATGAAACAATTTTATCATCCTGTCCTGCTCTGCAGCACAGAGTCCTGTACACTATTGACATTGGATGAAGAACTTCTGCGTAATCTTTGGTGTTTTTTGCATATAGAGGAAAATACTCAACCACGAACGGAAAAGACTGTACAGTGGCATTCGAGTAGTTAGTCGCCTTCAGATCTGACACATAAGATAGCTATCCCATGTAGAGCGAATGGTAATCGCAGTGTCGATCCAAAGAGTTTTTGATTGTGCATCATTGGGACAACGTAATAGAGGCCGTGCGCGAAGGTAGTAGTGCGCAGAAGTGGAAAAGAACCTCAACCAACTTGATGTGGGCAACTGGAGGCAGCTGGTAAAAGAACGTGCTAGCTAGAAAGGTCTGTTGGTTATGGCCCAGATCCACCTCAGACGGTACCTGCAAACAAAGAAGAGTATATGTATTTGTTTTCGAACACAGAATAAGTAGTATTTACTAATATTAAATTTTCTTCTGGTGGACTTTTATTCCTTTCCAATCGACCACAATGCGTTTAACTTTGTAGAAGCAGCGATAGAAAATGTCTTTAAATATGATGTGACTCCAAGTGTGAGTGTTTGGGAGACCACTTTTGAATTTCAAATCCATTCCATTCCAGCTAATATTTTCTAACTTTGTCCGTGTGTTTTGGGTCATTATTGTGTTAGAACGTGAAAAAATCGATTTAACTCCTTAAAATGTTAGCGTACATCGAAGCAGTCACGGGTCCACAAACCATAACGATTGACAAGCCTTCGCCAAAATGAAATGTGAACAAACAGCCTTAAGCGTTATTTGTGTATACAAGCATTGTCTGTCCATCTATAATGAATTAATCAACAAACCACCCACCAACAAGCATCATAAATCATTTTAACCATTTTTGAGGGCAGACACAAATGTCCAGCAAACCCCTAAAACCGACGCTTGACCAGTTCAGTCGCCATGTTCGTTGCCCTCGCTGTATCCAGTCTAACACGTGGTCAAATACGAGGACTTGTCAATAATATCTGGGACGTGCCTGCGTAATTTTTCACACTTCAACTGCAAACAGCGGGCAGGGCAGGACTTAACCATTCGTATGTCGTTCGCATGAATTCAGTATTGGCACAAACAAAATGTTTGCACGACGCAAAGTTTCTGACATGTGAGACACGTGTTCATTGACCGGGCAATCCATCATGTGAACAGAAGTTCTCCCAAAACCAAAAGAACTCGTCGCATATTTAATGTAAGATTTATTGCGTTGCATGTCAGCCGAAAACAAGATGTGCTGAAAGGACTCCCATCCCAAGAACTTATTTCCGAATGTGTATCCCATTTTCTCGAGTTTAATTATACTTCTGCATGAACCTTTGACTACTCTGTCCTTGAGTGACCCACCCTCCCATCCTACCCACATTCAAGGCCAAAATCGGACGGCAATGCGGATGCTCTCATTTAACCAGGACATAACCCTTTAAGGATTTCCCACTAATTCCACCTTAAACAGAAGAATTTGATTCCGTCTCGTGTTGCGATGAATAACCGAAAAAGACCCATTACGGAAAGCAAACCCAGCTGGAGGATAAGTTAATTAAAAACGCTCACAAAAAACCTACACCCGTGAGGCATTAGCAGCCATCCCATCAAATTAATCGATTGACATCCATTTCTGGACTGTCATCCCCCCCAAAAAGTTTTGGGATTTCATATTTCAGCACAGAAAAAGGTCTTGTCCTCGTTTCAATGAGACAGAAGAAAGGAGATTCAGCACACAGAGGACACGTGATTTGGACGGGATTGAGGGAGGTCGTATCTTGTCTCAGCTGCGATGGGCGATGGGGGTCTTGCGAAATTTATAGTCGAGTAACATTTAATGGACTTGGCCTGGAAAGGCAAGCATATCGAATAAAAACTGCCCAACAAGACCGGCTGCAGTATGCCAACCATAAAATTCGGTTTTCCGGTGAAGCATTAATTATTTTCGTATTTTCGTGGCTGGAATTGTGGTTGCAAATGACGCGGAGATGTGGGATCAGATGAGGATTTGGTTAGTGGCGGGTAGTGAAAATCTGAAAGGGCGGTGAAGCTCCATTAACGATGACCGAACATTTGTTTGTTCTTTTTGACAAGGATTCATGCCGTCGGTTGCCGGAAGTAATGACTTTGAATTTGGATTTGGAGTGTGACAATATTATTTATGATCTCCACGTTTTTACAGATAACTGTTTTAAATTGAAATGAAAATTGTATCTAAATGAGCTTGCCATCTGTAGTGGAAAAAAGTACGTATATTCGCTAAGGAGTGACTTATGATTGTCCCTACAGCCTTAACCTTACATTTGGTTCCTTCAAAGTGATGGTGCAAGCCACAGAGAAAATATATTAAAATTTCTGTACCACGAGAAGCTATTTGAAGTAGTTAAAGAGTTTGTCTACCTCAGAGAAAACGTGAACTCCACAAGTGACACCTTGATGGAAATTCGATGTACAATCACCCTTGGCAACCACTACTATTTCGACTTGTCGAAACAACTGGGGTCGAGACCCCAGCCGCGAAGGACCTAGATAGTGCTCTACAAAAAGCTTTTCCTACCCGTACTCCTATACGCAGCCAAGAGCTGAACGAATAACAAAACGTCAGGGCAGATTTTTGGTATCTTCGAAAACAAATTCTGCATCGAACATATGGTCCTGTCAGCGAGGAAGGCGAATAGAGGAGAAGACACAACAGTACCAAGATGTGGATGTAGTTTGAAAGGTAAAAAGCTAAACAACCTATGACTACAGTGGCTCCGGAAAATCAACCTATAAGGGTCTTCGAATTCCAGTCTACCGGTTTCGAGAAGGAGAGATAGACCGAGCTTTCGGTACGGCGTTCAAGTGATGGCGGACGCTAAAGAGCTTTGTCTTGACGTGATCGTCAGGACTGGAAGGCAGCTATAGGTCAGCTATGAGGGTCTTCGAATCGCAGTCTCCCGGGTTTGAGAAGGAGAGAGAGAGAGAGATCGAGCCTTCTGTACAGAGATCAAGTGATCGCGATCGCTAGAGAATTTGGTCTTAACGACTAAAAGCAGCGTGCCGTGACCGTGTCAGGAATGGAATTCAACTGTGGTTTAGACTTAGGGCCTCCATGGGTCGTTGACCTGATAAGTAAGTATGTATATACTACTGCCAGCTATGTATATAATGTACGCGCTTGACCAGCTAGAGTGACGAGATATATAAGTAAGCTGCATTCGGATCATCCTACTGACGGTTGCCCTTAGTAAAGTCAGTTCCGAAGAGAAGACAAGACAGGAAGGTTGTGAGAACACGAAATGAAAAATATTGGGTATCCGAAAGGGTTGGGTAAAAAATTTTCGGTAGACGGCTCTGAAATGTAACACCTCTGGCAATATGAGGGGTATCTGACTACTCTGCAGCTTCTGTCAAAAATAACATATTAGGCTTAATTTTGTTGGAAATGCGTTTTAAAAGCATATTTTTCCTTGAAAAGATATTTACGTTCAAAAATGCGTAAAAATTCTGAAAGTCAAAAATTGGTACATACTTTGGAAAAAAAAGTAAGCTGTGCCTTACTTACCCATGTAAGGCTGAGCTGAGCCTCCGCGAGTCTTGGAAATTGGAACGAATATTCAAGAGATCGACGTAGCATGATATCTTAAATTTTTGCTCATTCTTCAGTCAGTGCCATCCAAAAGCCTAGCTTCGTGATATTTCTATGTATTGTAAATTTTCCCCCAAGTTTTCAAGGGAGTAGAAAATGTACATTGTACAGCAACCATTCTTTGACAAACTATGCTGCATGCCTTGTGTTATTGTCTTATGTGGACACCCAAATCGATGTGAGGCTTACTTTTTGCAAAATAGGAAGTAGAATAAACCTGACGAGCTGCTGGATTTTAACAGTCGATTACAAAAATCCGTACAGGAAAGACGTACATCGACTTAAGTGCGTGGTTGCCTAGACAACCAAATAAACAAACAAAAAAATATTTGGAAAAAAAATCGAAAATAATCAAAATTCAAACAAATTGAAATAAAAACAATCAATTTATATAAAAAAAAAAAACATTTTGAAATGGATGAAGAGCTGCTTTCGAGTGACAACTCGGAAAGCAGCAAAGAAATAAGCAAGAAGAGAAGAAAGAATATGAAGCCGCAGGCGCAGTTTAAGAGACGGCTGCGTAATATGGAGTCTCTTAAAAAAACGGAGAACAACGACCTTGTGACGTATAGCGGAAGTGGGAATAGTTTTGCAAAACTCGCTTCGTCTAACGAAATTGATGCAGCTGAGAAAGAGCTGGAAGAAAAAATTCAACAAAAAAATGAGCTGGAGGAGTTTATTAAAGCCCTCCAGCAAAAGCTCGAAACAAAACGGGCTCACAATCAACAACAACAAAAGCAGCAGCAAGAACAACATCAACAGCAGCAGAAAAAACAACAGCAAGAACAACAGCAGCAGCAACAACAGCAGAAGCAGCAACAACAACAACAGCAGCAGCAACAACAACAGCAGCAACAACAACAGCAGCAACAACAACAGCAGCACCAGAAGTACCAGCAGCAGCAGAAACAGCAGCAGCAAAAACAACAGAAAACTAATCGGAAACAAAGGGTGCCGCCGATAAACATCAACGGCATGGAAACCGCAGACACCATTCAGGTATGTGAGTTGTCTGTGGGGGACGATTTTTTTATTAAAAACAAAGGAAGTGAGAAGCAAGCTGTCCACTGCTTAACAGAGGACAGCTTTAAAAAAGTTAAAAATTCGTTGACGACAGCTGGGGTGGAGTTTACCACTTTCACCCTAAAAAGCGAGAAGGTCCAAACGATCCTTCTCAAGGGCTTAACTGCTTCAACTGAGCCGGAGAGCGTCTTGAAGGCTCTTCAAAAACTGAAGGTAGAGGGCGTGGAGTTTGTGGCGGTTCGTCGCTTCTCCACTGTCCGCTCCAGAACGCCGCCTGTGCACATGCTTCCCCTTTTCCTGGTCCAAGTCTCTCCGGGGAGCAAACTTGAATGTCTGAGGAGCATTAAGCTCCTCAACAAACAGGAGGTCTCCTGGGAGAGGCTCAGGAGGACGAAACAGATGCTTCTCTGCGCAAGGTGTCAGACCTTTGGCCATGCCGCGGCGAACTGCAACAAGCAGCCTCGTTGTGGCAAATGCGCAGAGAGGCATCTGTCTGCGCAGTGTCCCCTTGGAGAGGGGAGAGTTGAGGACAGGGCGCGCTTAAAGTGCGTGCATTGTGGTGCAGGTGGACATCCCTCAAGCTACAGGGGCTGTCCAAAGGTCAAGCAACTCCATAGAGAGTTGCTTAAGAAAGACCTAAAAAAAACAACAAAAGTGGCGGATTCAAGGCCAGTGCCGAGAATTTCAGCCACAACTGTTACGCCGGTGGTTTCCTACGCCAATATGGTGTCAGGTAGGCGATCGGCACAACAGACATTGCCGGCAGTAACGTCGGCACCAGTAGGGGCCCCAAATATGGGAATTCCCGAATTGTTCAATCTTGTGTCGACAATGATGGCCAAGATTGAGCGATTTGAAGATCGTTTGGTGCGAATGGAGCGAGTCCTTTCGTCAAGACCCGGTGGGTCGAGTACGTATCCATAAAAATGGATACGCCAGCTGCTGGAGACCTCTCGATCCTGGCGGTGAATGTAAATTCACTCGTCAGGATCGAGAGAAGATTGACTTTGCTTCACCTTTTGGAGTCCCATAAGCCTGATGTGTTGATGGTTAGCGAAACTAAGCTAAACCGGAAGCACGTACTCAGGTACAAAGACTACACAGTCATTAGAAGAGACCGCCCCCGTTCCACACAAGCGGGCGGGGTCGCTCTCTTCATTAAAAAAGGCTTACGCCATAAAATCGTGTATTGCGGTGAGGTGCGAACCTTCGGTGTACTGGAGGCTTCGATTGCGTGCATTTCTCTCCAAGGTGGAAAGAAACTGTACGTAGTCGCGGTCTATGCATCAGATGCACCTCAGTCTGCACATTTCATCTCAGAGCTCGAGACTCTCTTCCGAAAGCTTCGGCTTTGCTCGGAGGAGAATTATTTTGCCATCGCCGGAGATTTGAACGCGAGGCATGTGGAATGGGGCAATTCTGTTCCAAATCCGAGGGGAAATTCACTCTTTGAGTGGATGACGCGGCACTCTATTGAGTTCAAGCTGAATTTGCTTGCAACCGATAGACCGTCGTTTCCCAGAAGCAGGTCTTATTTGGATCTCCTGCTAATAGATAGACGACTGACGTTACGAGACGTAGACTCTCGCACTAGGAATTGTATGACAACGGTGGAGTACGACAGTGACCACTGTGGTCTTGCCGCGGTTATTCAATTCCCGAACGAGCTGGTGGAGCTTGAAGAATTCGCCGAGACGCACCCTTTCGATTATCGAAGGGCTCGTTGGCCGCGTTTCTCTAGGGTTCTATCCAGGGAACTACGTTCGAGCGAGATAACACCACCTTCGGACAGAAACCTGACGAACGAAGAGGTTGACAGGTACCTCATACAAGTCGACAACACAATTCAACGAACCATGGACAGGACGCTTCCTAAGGTATCACCTACGACAGATGGCGACATTTATCGTAATGATACCATTGACGCACTGCACGTGCAAAAAAGCAGACTGCTGTCGAGACTGAAGACTCTATACAGACGCTTTACAGACCCAGACGACCCGGAAATACGATCGCTCAAGTCGCAGTTGAAGAACATCCAGAAGTTGATTCGGATGAACTATAGAATTGCTGTCAATTCGTATTGGGGAGATAGGATTCGGGCCGTACGTTCTAACGGTCCGGGTATGTTTCCCCAAATCAACCGAATCTTCCGAAGGAGGGGTCATAACGACTTAGAGGCTGTTCGACTTGACAGGACAACCGACAATGAAAACCTACTAACTTCGGTTGGCATAGATCCGGATGAGGCTGTGCTTGACAATGAGTTCTTCATTGTTGAGGATGCCCAAGAGAAGGTAGAGGCAATAGGAGCTGTTTTTCAGAAAGTGTACACGGTCAACGACTCTCGTCGGCCGAACCACGACCTGGAGAACAGAGTCATGCTGAACCACTTCCACCTTAGAAATGAAATACAGCAGTGGCGTTCTGAGAATCCTGGTTTTACCAGTTTCAATGACGAAAATCAGGCAAACAATGCTGTCGCCCAACATGGCTCCAATGCCATCCTCATTTCGAAGGAGGAACTCAAAGACATCTTCAACGGTTTGAAGAACAAAAAGTCGACTGGCATCGACGGGATACCAAATATAGTGTTACGTCATCTCCCTGACGAGGCGATAGAGATATACACAATCCTGTTTAACAATGCACTGAGTAATACACATTACCCAGCGCATTGGAAGACGGCGGTAGTGCAACCTCTCCCCAAAAAGGACAAAGATTCCTCGCTTCCGAAAAATCTTCGGTCGATTAGTCTCCTCCCCTGCATAAGCAAGGTTTTCGAAAAGATTGTTAACAGGGTCCTGATCCAGTGGACTGAGGACAGTAAAATTATACCGAACAACCAGTTTGGATTTAGGGCGAGGCATGATACTGTACATGCCGCGTCAAAACTGGTTTCGGACATTCAGTGGAACAACCACAAAACACAGTGCACCGGGGCCTGTCTCGTTGACTTGGAAAAGGCATTCGACACCGTATGGTTGGAAGGTCTCTTCCTTAAGTTGACGAGGATGGGTATGAGCAAACCGCTGCTTTACACGATCTATAACATGGTAACGGGTAGGAGTTTTGTTGTCAAAAGTGGCAACAAAGTTTCCACCAACGTTTTCCAAATAAAAAATGGGCTCCAACAGGGTGCAGTGAACTCACCAATCCTCTTCACTATTTTCACCAGCGAACTGATTGGCTCCATGCACAACTTGATTGCGTTCGCCGACGATTGGGTCGCATACCGGACGGCACCAAAGATAGAAGTCATTAACACGCTCCTGCAACGTGACTTCGAAAAAGTCCAGCAATTTTGCGACGACTGGAAGTTGAAAATCAACCTCCAGAAGTGTGAAACAATCCTCTTCCGGACTCCGTTATACAGGGCCTCAAGAGATACGAAAAAGAATTGGCGCAAGTTTGGCATATTGGACCCACGGGGTCAGCCACTAGCCCTGAAGAGTGTAGTGCGATATCTTGGCATTATGTTGGATCAGTATCTGTATGGAGGCATCCATATAGATACAGCTCTGACGAAAGCTAAAAAAGGCTTCGCTATGGCAAGGGGGTTGTTTTACAGCAGCCAACTTAACGCCAAAGTGAAGCGAATCTGCTACACGGCCCTCATCCGGCCAATCATGGTGTATGGCTGCCCAGTGTGGTTCAATGTGAGTCCTTCCCAAATGGAAAAGATGAGGGTATTCGAGAGACAATGTCTTCGCGCATGTCTCAAGAAGTACAGAACCCCGGAATCTGACTACAAGAAGTTCTATCCTAATGAAGTCTTGTATAACGAAGCAAACATGAACAGGGTTGATAATTGTATCATTAAGCTGATTCGGAGGCATGTTGCACGAGCCATGACTTCTGAGAATGATCTCATATTTGGGGCCTACTACCCAAATGACGAGTACCACGAGAACGCTCGCCGAAAGGGTTTTCTTCCACCGGAAGCGTTCTTGTATCTTGACCGCATTGGACTGATCCAGGATGCGGAGGCATGTCCACTTATCTACCACGTGGTGAGAAGGACAGTGGACAGGCGACTGTTGTACGACGCCAACGTCGTTAGTCGAGATGCTCTCCGGTTCAGCACATCCATCTCCATCCGTGATAGGATGGACACGGATAAGGACCGGGGGTTCTATTGGTGGTTAGAGCCACACCAGGAACCCCAGCTGTCGTCAGCCTGGTAGGTTAGGGTTGGTCCCCCATGGCCAACTCACATTTCGTATATGTTAGGTTAAATTAGTAATTAAGATAAAATAATAAAAATTGTACATAAAATAAAAAAAAAAAAAAAAAAAAAAAAAAAAGAGTTCTTAAGTATATTTAAGTAGGATAGGATAATAGGATATATTATAATTAATTAAGATTTTTTTTTTTGAAAAATTCCATAGATAGCTAAGTTTTTAAATAAAAAAATTTTCTTAGTTTTAAAAAATAAATAATACCATTTATTAATTAAAAGAAAAATAATTAGCAATGACGCCGAAAGGCAAAAATAAATATATCGATAGTTTAGCTTAGAGCGCCCGTATAGAGCCAGTAAGTAGTTATAAGATTTCATTTCAGTCGTACCTAGGTTAAGCGTTTTTGTACCTAGTTTAAAATTCTATCAGATAAAAATAAAAAAAAATGCCTTTTAAACTAAAACTAAACTAACTGCTGGATTTTAAATTGAATTATAACAAGGTTTTAGTTCTTGCAGCCCAGGCCGGCCTAGGATAAGGTGGCGCACACAAATGGAGAAAGACATCAACCAACTTGGTATGCGCAACCGGCGGCAGCTGGCAAAAGATCGTGCTGGCTCTCCAGCCTATTGGTTGAGGCCCAGGTCCACACCGGACCTTAGTGTCACAAGAAGAAATGGAAAAAGTTCCTGCAGGCGACATGCAACTCCCAACCATCATTGAAGCCCCACTATTTTAACGGTGGAAGTTAGATTTCGAGGTATAAACTCGCTACTTGATGTTCTTGAGGGATTAAGTCCTCCGTTTTGAGCCAAATATCTTAAAAATGTCCTCGCCCCTAAGAAAAGTGTTCGATAACTAAATTTAACACGTGTCTTAATCCAAGAAAAAAGCACAAAAAAATAGAAGGAAAGTAATCCGGCCCTTCTGTCTCGATTCTTTACAGCATTCCGCCACTTCTGATTTAACCCGCAATGATTCTATTATTAACGTTCTTTGAAATGACTCGTAACTTAAATTAGAAATAAATTGCTTTGAAATTAAAGTTGTGAACTCTATATTTTGAACCGCCGCGTTTCATTTATTATCTTTGATTCATAAAGCCATTCGTGCTCGAACAGATAGCATTATCCCAAGACGGTACAACAGTGGTTTTGAAACTAGAACCCATGATTCCACCAGCAATAAGACCACCAGACCGTATGCCACACTATTCCGATGTGGATTGGATGGGATGGATAACGATAGACATTGGTACTCTTCGGGTTACTCATCAGACCAAATACGGCAACTTGTTTATTAAATTATAGATTGAGTCAGAAACGGGCTTCATGAGTGAAAAAAGTTTCACGATAAAACACCGGATTTTCATTGAGAGTATTCAGAGTCCCTTCACTGAAATTATTCGGCAAAATCCAGTCGCCTGGCTTCAGTTCTCACGTAAATTAAATTTTGTACCCTTTTTAGCTAAGATAGTGATATTAGTATTAAGTGAGTGGCACTACAGCCCACAAGGACCAGAGTCTGGCTTCTCCAGCAGCTACTCGTGTTGTGGATGCTATTGTTCCCTCACAAGAAGAGGGGACCTGCAGGTTTTTGCTGACTAAAATCGCCGAGATTTGAGAAGCTTTTCATAGACAATTGATTCTCTTTGAGGGTTGTCAGCAACTGGAAAGAGGTGGTGCCGTGAAAAAATGCGAGATGTTCCGTCCAGGAATCGAACCTAGACCTTCGGCGTAAATACGTCAATTATCGAATACAGCAAACACAAGCTGCTGAAAAAGATGACGATGATGATAGTCTTCGCACAGAATGAGAGTCTCTCTGCTAAAGTCCCTTTCCAATTTGTTGGCTGTAACCGGTCGAGGATCATCCAAATGATGCCATCTGGGAATGGTATTGGAAAAAGTGCTCTCAGTAGACCGACTATGCGAAACGAAAAATATATCTCGCAGAAAGCTGATTTTCGCAACACAACTAATCAGTTTGCAGACGCTGTTGTGGTGTAAGTCTTTCCTACCAATGCTAAACAAAACTGCCAAAGCAGTTTGACAGGAGTCAAGCGCGATCTGCCAAAAGGAGTTTACTGAAAATTAAACATCCCTGTATATGTAAGTAAATTGAATTAGTTTTGGATGTAACTTTTGTGTGATTTCTATGTACTTGCAGTCAACATATTTCTTTTTAACAGTGCTGCTGCGAAATCGATTTCCCTTCTTCTTAGTTAAGGTTTTCTACGGCACAAATATTGACAATCAACGAACAATTCGAAAAATTAAAGAAAACTGACAACGTACTTCAAAGTGCTAAGTGCAGGACGCTGAGGCACGTCACGAAGAACTACAATACGGAGTTCAGCTTCACGCATTCAGCCACAACAAAGGGAAAAGCGTGTACTCTGCGGATTAAGCGGACACCGCGCAACCTTAGTTTAGTTTAAAATGTATTTTTTTATTTTGAGTTTCATTTGCATTAAATCTAGATATAAAATACTTAAACTAGCTATAATAACTTTTATTTTAATTAAAACCAGAGCCAGTAAGACTCCATGCCAGCACTCTAAGTTAATCTATGAATTTTTTATAATTGCCTTTCAGCCTCTGTTTTTGTAGGTATGTTCAAGTAAAGATCTAAATTATGTGATACTTAATACTAAGAAAATGTTCTGGAAAAACTTAGCAATCTAATTAAATTATTTTTAAATTATTATTATCTAACCTAACTAAACAAACTTAACCTAACTACCACTAATTTTTTTTTTTATGAGCTATATATATACTACACTAACTTAATCTTAATCTAACTTATACTATATGTAAGTTGTCCGTAAGGGGACCAATTTCTGCTTCAGCTGACGGCAGCTGGGCCACCAGATGTGGCTCTAGCCACCAATAAAATTACCTATCCTTTTCCCGATCTTTAATGTCGCGAATGGGGATGGATGTGCTGAAGCGAAGATCACCCGGCCTTACGCTTCGTACATTGCTCTCGTAGAGCAGACGCTTGTCCACCGTTCGTCTTACTACGTGGTAGAGAAGTGGACATCCCTCCGCATCCTGGACCAAGCCAATGCGGTCCAGATACAAGAACGCTTCCGGTGGAATGAATCCACTTCGACGTGCGCTCTCATGATATGCGTCGTTCGGGTAGTAAGCTCCGAATATCAGCTCGTTTTCTGAAGTCATTGCTCGTGCAACGTGCCTTCGAATCAGCTTAATAATAAAATTATCCAGCCTATTCACGTTTGCTGCGTTGTACAAGATTTCATCAGCATAGAACTTCTTGTACTCAGACTCTGGGGTTCTGTACATCTCAAGACAAGCTCGAAGACATTGCCTTTCGAACACCCTCATCCTTTCTATCTGGGAAGGACTCAAGTTGAACCACACCGGACAACCATACACCATAATTGGCCGTATTAGGGCCGTGTAGCAGATAATCTTCACTCTGGAATCAAGTTGGTTGCTATAAAACAGCCTACTTGCCATACCGAAGGCTTTTCTGGCTTTTGCCAGACCCGTTGCTGAATATTACCATACAGAAACTGGTCCAACATAATGCCCAAATATCGCACTACAATCCTCACAGTGAAAAGAATTGGTGAATTCACTGCACCCTGCTGGAGCCCAATTTTAATGTAAAAGACATTAGTAGAAACCTTGTTGCCACTCTTAACAACAAACTTTCTACCTGTGACCATATTGTAGATCGTGTAAAGTAGTTCTTTGTTTATACCCAACACCGCGCAACCTATTTGGGGTGTCAACGAATTAGAGAATTCCACGCTCACGCGTGGTCGAAACTCTTAAGATCTTAGCAGTGCATGCTGACAAGGATTGAAAGAAAACTAAAGCTCTCTAATTTGTTGCAAACCCACAATCCAGATGTGCTAATGGCTGGTAAGAGACTAAGCTTAACCAGACGCACAATCTCAGGTACTAGTAGTCTTCACTTGAACTCAAAAGAAAATTATTATTAAATATTAACATGGTGAATGGGGTAGTAATGTTCGAAGAAAGTAGGCTCCTGTCAAAAAAAAACTCTTGTACAGGCCGTACAGATCCAGATGCAGTGATTCGCTCTTTGAATTCACAGATCAAAGCTGTAAGCTTGCACTGGGGCCATAAGATTCCGGCTGTAAGACATTACAACCCGAAAAAAAAATAAAACCACACACCCCATGGTATGCTACCCTTCCAACTGAGACTTTTCAAATTCCTCACGGGGCTGGTGTGATGAGAAAAATAATTAATCATAAAATGTTCACCTGTTGAATATTCAGCGAATTAAAACTTTTCATTCAAAACACAATACAAGCACCCTTAAAATTTCGCTAAAAGTCTTGGAAGTTTTTTACAGTCTTTGGCGGTTAAGTCGACTTCATAAGAATGGCGTCTGCCAGACGACTGGGCAAACCTAATCTCTTGCAGCTAACGAGCTGGGATAGGTGATGGAAATTTTCATAATTGGTTGCCAGAGGAAAGTCATGAATATTGTAAAAGAGGCCTGAAAGTTGCCAAAATTAAGTCACACCACATGAAAGCATGCATTTGACTTAAGGCCTCTTTCACGTAGAAGCACTTTGGCCGGTGAATGTAAGAAAACACCCGAAAACCTGTGCCATGGCTGCAGGAAATAAGACGTTTTTAATTTAAAATTCTTCACACCATCCCACTTGCGGCCGACTTTAATTTAGTGCTGATTACAATGCTGTCGCGAATTCGTTGTGAGCGAGAATCTAGTTGTGAGACTCCGCGCTTCGTTTAAATATTCACGCCAACGAGTGTTACAGTGTCGCAAAGTTTATGTACGTTAGTGTCGGGAATCTGAGGACTTAAATTAATTTGCAAATATCCACGGAGGGAGCAGAGCAGAGTTCAGTAGATGTGTGAAATTCAGCGCTAAAATGAATAACGAGAAGTTCTTCCTGAGTTTCGAAGAAATTTAATAAACGAAAGGTTGATGTCGGCTCTAGGGGATGGGGGAAACAACTTTAATGAGCGTCAGGATAGTTTCACGTAAATGCCATGGGCGTTGTGTTCTTAATATGCTAGGGAAAGGAAGCGTATTTTTGAGCCAGATTCACAGGAGGAAAATATCCTGGTGAATTATGATTTTTATAGATCATGAGCGCTGTGGGAGTTAGGATGTTTGCGAGGTGGTTATGTGGGCAAATTAGTGTATCATCTCGCATAAATACTTCAATTATACGTCTAAACTCTAGTCAATATCATTGCTAGATGTTTCGTGTGTAAAGAGTCATGAAACATTTTGCTGTAGGGATTAAATTTGATTGTTTCCTTGCTGCCGATGCGGAGTGGCTAAATGTGTCAACTGAAATTTAGAATACTGCAAATTTTGCACTGTTCATGTTCAGAGCCAAGTACAAATCCATTTCCAGCGGTATGGTGGCATTCAGGGCTTCTGGGCATTTCGGAATTTTGAGAATTTTCGTAATTTTGAGAACTTTTGGATTTTGTTTGTTACCCTACGATGGGGGATAGGCCCAATGAGGGCGAATATGAGTATGCAGCCTCCTCTGCAGAACATTCTATCTGGTCGGCAGCCTAAGAAAATATTTAGTCTTGGACTAAAATTCCAATTAGGAAGGGCTTTGCCCAAAGGTTCTCCGCATAGTCTTGAAAACGAGGAGCCAATGTATGACCAATGGCTATGTTTTACAATATTGCTGGCTTGGCTTCCTTTTTCAACGATTTCCAGTCAGCGAAGCAAAGCGACAAACGAAGAAAGTTTTTAATTTAATCATCCATGTAGTTGGTTACCCACATATGGAGGTTAGTTTTGGCATATTTTACGCCAACCTAATATCACAACGGACAACGACGAAATTTCTGGTTATTGTTCTAGAGTTCATCTTTGATTCTCATTAATTCTTGAATTCTTTCGACTACACCACGTCAGGTAGCATCAAACACAAGCATCTGCCTTGACCACTGCTGGACGATCCGAAAAAAAATTAAAGATTGTGTTCATTGCAGAGTCAAAGGCCAACCGCATCGTACAACAAGTAATAAATTTTTTACCATTACATTGGCACACACGGAAAAGCAGACATAATGGCTTTATGCGATTCCCTGCCTACACAGTAAAAAATATTTTAAAAAAAATCAGTTTTTTTCATTTAGGCCGATCGAACCCTAACATCTTTAGTTAACGCTTAACAAGCAGCTGTGGACCCTAGGGTTAAGTCTAGATGAACTGTTTTAACATATCAACAATTGTTGCATTTCATTCCAGGGGTGAGAGACATCGACAAACAGTATTTGGTTCCTTTCTTTTGATATTCTATCCTATGAAAGTAACAAGTTTCTGGCCCCTTACTCTTAAGTAAAGGCAATAAGGTCATGGGCGTCTGTAAGTCTGTGTTGCATTGCTATGGGCCGTGTTGGTATTACTGTCTACCCTTATCCTACTTAATTTTAAGAGTTGATATGAATGTCTCACTGCGTGCGCCGACCCACACGCAGAAGGTCTATGTCCGATTCCCGGACGGGACACCTCGCAATTTTTCACGGCACCATCCCTTTCGTGTTGCTGACAACACTCAAAGAGTATCAATTGTCTATGAAAAGTTTCTCAAATATCGCCGTTCGGAGTCGGCAGAAACCCGGGGACCAAGAGTCGGCATATTTAGCTGACGATAGCTATGATTGACATTGATTGATTGGCCCAAATAGCCCAAATAGGAATAGATCTTGTGAACTGGAGATCATCTGAGCTACCGTTTCTGGTTGTCATATCCTATGCAACGAGCTATGGTGCGTTCCTACGAAGAACGGTGGATGCACGCTCAATAAAAGTGGTACGGGGCATCGCACTCAAAATGAGAGTATACGTTAGGACATTAAGTTGGCACCTGTCTCAAATAGGAAAAGCGAAAATATAGGGTATACTGGTGAATTGAACTGAAAGTCAAGTCTCAGACCAGACTGGACCCTAGAAAAGGTTCCTAGAGTTGAGTTTCGAAATTCTTTGGCATGACTTCCAAAAACCGAACATAAGTCATAGAAGCCTTAAGAAAGTTTTAATCGCAAAAAGGTATATCAGGCCCCGAACCAATTCTTAAGGTTAATGCTCATAGTTCAGCTACAATTAAGATTTATAAGACAATTTAGTAGTACATTTTCTTCAGATCCTTAAGTGTTCAGTTTAGAAATCCCTCTCAAAATTTTAAACTCTCTTACACCGCCCTCTTTTTTATCAAAACATCCAATCCAGTTTTACTATATTTCTATTGAAAAAAGCAACAAAACGCAGCGCATTCGTAAATAATAGTCTTAAGTTAACTTTAATGCGGTGGGTAAGTATCCTTACACTGTGGCCCCTTATTGATATTCGGTCGTGAAAAAAGGACCAAGAAGAAAATTACAGTCATAAAATAAATTGCAGCATTTGCCACAGGACCATGTAGTCAACGGTGTTATTTGCCCTGCTCGCTTATCTTTCACCTTCTTCCGTATAAAGTGCAAACGATACAAATTTCAAAATTATTCCCTCCGGTGAAAATGGAAGCAAATTCACATTCCGTTATTGGCGCACTTATCCGAACGTGTTGTGTATACATAGCGGAAAACTCCAGTATTTCGTGATTGTTGTGATTCCAAAGCAGCAAGTGCGTGTGCGTGCGTTTGTGCTGGCGCCCCTAAAGACACACAAATTATAAATGTTTTATCGCACTTTCTGAGGTGGTCTCGCCTCACACGGTCTTCCTCATTTTTCACTTCGCACATCAGGTGAACATTGGGAAAAGACACCTTTCTGAGTTCAACTGAATGCCACTCACAACACGAGCGAACGCCTCGTTCAATTCCACCACTGGCTCCGTAAATGAGGGAAAGGAAAAGTTCGGATGGTTTAAATGCTGGACCATAGCATTTACAGGTTAATGAGAAAATAACTTTTGCGACGTGTATTTGACGTCTTGACATCTGCCCATCATGCGGAACGGGTTGGGTGGGAGTAATATTAGAGAAGTTTGACAAATCTGTTCAGAAGTACTGCGCGTGATGCTTCCGTATCTAGGGTGTTCAGGTGCTGAAACGAAAGTCGAATTGCAGGAAGAAGATGTCCACACCGGGGGACAACATTCCCCGACATATGTACATACATGTGTGCGTGGATTGTGATTGCCACTTGATGTGACTGGCCAGAAGCATGGACGAAGTTTGCCTTCATTTCGGACCATCGAGACCATGGAGATCAGAAGTCAAGAGGAATTCGCCAACTTCCAAAAATAGCAATACAGGCTTGGATTCAGGGACGACGAATTATCCTTAATTGTGACGACAAGTGGGAGTGGCACTTGAAGTAATAAGCTCGATTAGAGGAGATGGAAGAAGTTGACAAACCATATACGGATTTCGTCCTGGTGACTTCTAGGGGAATTAGGCGATGCTTGGAATGGGAATTTCATTACGAATTCAAAAAGTTTCACAACGGAACTTCACTGTTGTCTGAACAATAGTGTTGTATTCACCTGATGCCGGAGAGTGTTTTCATGAAAAAGGAGAAATCAATCATGAAATCGAATGTTCTCAAGGGAAGGTGAGGCTAGCGGTGGACTCACTTCTGGACATTAGTTCAAAAGTGGAAAACCAAAGAGCTAAGTAAAACATATAAATTTGGCATTCTTATTGTAGCGAACGAATGGCCTCTGCGCATTTATAGAGGAAGCGCAGCTGAAAAACCTCAATATCCTTAAGTGAGTTGAAGCAGTATTTACAAAACGCTATCCCAGCAACAACCAGACATTTGAAGAGTAGGTGTTCAATCGCTTCTGTGATTCCTGCCACTCTACAATTGCTACATGTGTCGGTGGGGGACATTTCTAATATCGACTGAGATGCCGGGTAAGTACGTAGACTCACACACCAAAGGTCCCGGTTCCACGCCCGGACTGAACACCTCGAATTTTCCAAACCTTTCGAGTTGCTGACAACACTCAAAACGTACAATTTGTCTATGAAAAGCTTGTGAAATCTCACCATTCGGAGTCATTAAAAAACTGTAAGTCCCTTCAACTCGTGAGATAACAGTAGCACGCACAACACGAGTAATTCTTGTAGAAGCTAGGCCCTGGTCCGTTGTGGGATGTAGTGCAACTCAATTATTATTATTATTTAGCAAAAGTTTTGCATGTGATTTTTGGTCCTGTTTGCGTTGATGGCATATGAAGGAGAAGATTTAACGACGAACTCTATGGGCTGTACAGCGATATGCGCCTAGTTAATAACCAACCTTTAAGATAGCTAGGTCATGTAGAGCGTATGTACACCACTGCTCCGGTCCGAAAAGTCTTCGAATCCGAGCCATTGGGACAACGCCACAGAGTATGGTCGAGGCTAAGGTAGCGCACACAAGTGGAGAAGCACCTCAACCAACTTGGAGTGCGCAACTGGAGGCAGCTAGCGAAAGAGGCATGTTGGTTGAGGCCAAGGTCCATCCCCGACCTTTAGCGCCGCAAGAAGAAGAAGAAGAAGAAGCAAAAATGGCACGTATCGCACAGTCAGCTTTTCCGTATGCAATATTTCATTCGAGATATAACAGACGTGGTATTTTGGGAAGCCTATTGTGTCAGTTATTTAGCGGACAACCTTATATTTGAAAATATGAGATCGTGCATTCTATTCATGTTATACTTCGGGGTACCGTTTTCGTGATACTTATGTGTATCTCATCAAAATTGAACTAATCTGATGGTCACTATCGATAGAGAAAAGCCACCGAATACATCATCCCAATGCCTTTGTGTCCATCAAAAAATATGCTACGTCGTCAACAAAAAAAAAATGGCCAGAACCCAAGAAACCAAATACTCATCTCGTACACCTATCCACTCCACGATGCTTGAAAACGTATTAAAAGTATGCAGAAGACGTGCCTCCCGCATGATGCTCACTGCCTCGTGCATCATGTATATAAAGCAAATTTAAGGTTAAATTGACATCATTAAAAGTTAACAGAATTGTGCTGAGATAAATTTATTGGCAAATTAAGATAGAAATTGGCTTCATTCGCCACGAGTGGCAGCGGAATTTAAGTCAAATTAAACTTCTTCGTGACTGAATTAATTTTATTTACGGGCAGCATTGTGAAACCATATGGGTTCTATCTTATGCTATACTCAGTACGGCGTCGTAATAAAAACCATATGAGTAATTTGCCGAAATTCTGTTTGTGTGATAACTTTTTTAATCAGCGCTTTATCTGGGTTACTTTGCATAGCATAGCATCTGTAACCTTGACAGACATATGAGAAGAGAGTCTTTCAATATTTGGGAATCAACTTTGAAGTGAAAAGTCAGTAATTGCATGTCATTCGGAATATCTAGTGGTGATGAGTGTTTGCTTGTGTGTCGGAGCAGTCTGTCGCTCACTGATTGCTGCCGCAAATATTGCTGCAGTAAGTGGAAGTTTTCCTTATGATTCAAATTTATCGATTACACGGGGTGTTTCGTATTTTAATTTACATCATTAAACAAACGCAACAATAAAATGTTGCTGAACTTTCATAATGCCGATGCCGTAGATAAGTTTCTTGGGGCCTGTAACAAGAGTCAATAAACGCCGATTTTTGGAGTAACATTTTCCTCAGTGATAAGGCACTATTCTCACAGAGCCGATTTGTAAACAAACAAAATTGCTCAGGACTGGGGCTCAGAAAACCGAAAAGTGATCCAAAATGTGCCGTAATTCAGACAAAGTGCCTATTTAGCGGGAGCTATGGTCGAAAGGTGTCATAAGTTGGTATCTCTTCGGTAATGTCAATTAGTAGATGGGAGCGATAATGGTAACCGATTTATTTGGCCGGCGATAACAGAAGCACTGCGAATCATAGAACAAATAGCATTCGAATATGAAAATGAATAGAAAAACATGGAAAAGAAATCAGGTTTCACATCTGTGGGCCACATTCGTGCATTCTTTAGTAATTTTAAGAATTTTTGTTTTTCTGAGTGTGACCCAGGTCGTTGTTCAAATTACAGTTGAATTCGTTCTATACGAATTTCTAGTAAACTCTCCATATTTCTATTCAAGAAATATGGAAAATTTTCAAATTTCGCATACAGCGTATAAGTTAAACAATTATGTTGAGCAGATTATAAAAAAAATCAAAGGCCGAATGCCTTTTCAACTTTATTCGTCCAAATGAGTCTTAAAACTAAGCTAACAAACATTCGATCACCTACATTTATTCCCTAAATTCGCTGGCTCAGCTTCCTGTTGTTGTTCGCTGTCGTGGGAAACGATGCACCGTGCAGCGATTGCGCCAGACGCTTGGTCAGCGGTTCCTTATTTCGGTGTTCGCGCGTGCAGGTGTACTTCGCCCCGTCTGCTGGTGTTAAGTCTTCCCCTCTTAAATGCGATTGTCCCCAATCGCTAGAAGTATGGGAGGTCGTTGAATCTTTGTTTTGGGATATCAAGGTGTTGAGGCATAATAGGTGATGCGATCGGTTTTGGCTCACGATGTTTCTCCGGGATTTTGTCATCTGGAATTCGGATGGTGACTTTGGTGTTGTTTCGCCTAGGTAAAAGTTTGTAGATTATGATAATTATGGCGAGTAGGACAAGGCAGAAGATGAGTGAGTATGTAGTTATCTGATGTGCATTTTCTTCTGTTTGTAGTAATCGAATTTCGTTAGTGTTGTTTATGTGAAGGTCTTTCATCATCTCCAGGGATAGCAGTTCCTTATAATTTTTCTCCTTTAGATTGGGTTGGAGAATTGCTGGTAACACTTTCGTTGTTGATGCTTCTTTGGAGACAAATGTTCTGCCGTTGACGTTCACAATGGTATTGTGGAATTTTATTACAAAGGTTCCATTCAGATTGTGGGTAGTGTTTTCGACTTGGAAGGTTCCGGTAAATTGATTTAGCAGCAGGTTGCCAGTTGATATTTCTTTTATTGCTTGAATGTGCTGACTGTTGACGGTGTTACAGGAAGCTGAGAGACTATTCAATAAGCTAGGAATACATGTGTCATTTCTTATGTTAATTACATCATTGCGATTACAAATTGATAGAGAATTATATTCTTTACATTTTTTTACCATTCCATAAATATCTTCATCATTTCTTAAAATAACATCAAATAAAATTTCAGTTACAATATTTTTTCTTTTCACTGGTTTAATAATGAGACTTTCGTAAATTTCATTTGTTGTTAATGGGATGTTTACAATGTAGAGTATTATTGAACTATTGCTTATGATTTTTATTTCTGCAAAATCTAGTGCTTTTTCTATTGTATTGTAAGGCAACTGTTGCTTATTAATAACATTTGTAGTAAGCTCTATTTCTTTTTTTGACAAAATGAATGAATTGATCATGCCTGATTTAGCCCAGTGAATAGCATAATTGATATTTTCAATTTCTTCTTTTACAAGTCTAATTTTTTATTGTATGTTAGTTATTGTCTCAAGATTTACTACACTGTTTTCTTTTAATAATTTTTGTATTTCATTTTGAACTTTGGTAATATTGTTCATTCTTTCATTATACATTTGGTTAATTACAAACTGCTTGTTATTGTTTTCTAGAACATTCGTGATTTTACTTTTAATTGTCACGAAGTCATCATGGTCTGGATTGCCAGCAATCCATTTCCATGTGCTGCCTATGAAATTTAAAGAACGCTTCACGATTCGCGGTTTTAAGTTATGCAAGAGATTTTTAATTTGTTGCAACTCGTGGGAGAGTAAGGGAAATAGGATGTGGTTTCGGATTGAATCGAGATTTAGGATTGGGGTTGTAGCGGATATGAATTGGTCGTATTGGTCCAAGTCAATAACATGTATTAGTTTAAAGTTACCGTTCTGTATCTTCGTCTGTCCAACGTGAAAAGTCACTATCTGTGCGTTCGAAAAGTCTAATATTTATATAGTTGCTTGGCCGGTGTGAAAGGTATATCTAAAAGAATAAATTTTAATTTCTAATATTTCTTTTGTGAACTACTCTGCCGGACTCCGTTACTACTGTGGAGTTCCTGTTTTCTTTGACTATTTCTTGTTTGTATCTACTGGTCAATTTTGATCCTATTCTCTTATTATTTTTGACGAAAATAACTTGTCCTATTTGGTAATCCTTAATTGTGTGTCTTTTCTTATTGTGGTGTTTGTTATCCTTGTTTTGTTTACTTTTTAGTTTTTCGCTGTTTGATAATCGCGCTTTTTCGAATTGCTCTGGATTTAGTCCTGGTATGCGTCCTAGAAAGAGTTCTATTGGTTTCTTACCTGTGGTTGAATGGATAGTGAAGTTATACTCATTTACAGCTCGTTCTAAAAGTTGTTCAAACGACCGTGGAGGTCCGTTGGACTTGAGACATCTCATGATTTCGGAGAGCGTGGAGTGAAAACGCTCGACTTGACCGTTCACTTCGCTTTTGTATGGAGGTGTTTTAAAAATTTTGATTTGGAGATCATCTTTATACGTATAGTTGAAAGCCCGTTTACAGTATTAGGATTTAGGTATCTTTTGAATATATTAATTAAGTCTGCTTCTGTGTACTCTGATTGGATAAAAATATGTCTTGTGTAATTTTCGAATGGGGTTTTGATTTCGTAACTATTGTTTTCGCCTATTTTTAGTATTAATTGATTTCGAAATACATTAACTGGTGTTTCGACAGATGGTATTAGATTGTCACTAGAGCTATAGGCACTATGTTCGCTTGGAGTCATTGAGTGTATTTCAGTTACTTGGGGAGGCCTTGAGAGAGAGTCGGCCACTACATTGGCTCTCCCTGGTTTGTACTTAAGGTCATAATTATACTCCTCTAACATAGCCTTCCATCTTTTCATTTTGCTATTGGTGTTTTTGTTACTTAAGGCGTATGTGAGGGGTTGATGATCTGTAAAAATATTCACTTTCCGTGATCCGTAGAGGAAATTTCTTAAAGAATTTAAAGACCAAATAATGGCGAGCATTTCCTTCTCGTTGGTTGCATAATGCTCTTCGGTTTTGTTCAGAGTTCTCGAGAGGAACGTGATCGGCTTGCCATTTTGGGAAAGGACTCCTCCAATAGCATAATCTGATGCGTCTGTGGTCAGTTCAAATTCTTTTTGGAAATCCGGGTAGGACAGAACTACTTCTGGCGAAACAAGTGAATTTTTTACTTTATTGAATGCTTCTAGGGCTTTTTTATCCAAATGAATGAGTTTGTTTTTTGAAAGGTTCTTGGACACGCGTCCGTCTTCCCCTCTTAAAAGGGATGTCAGGGGCTTTGCTAGTTTCGCGTAATCCCTGATGAAACGGCGATAGTATCCTGACATGCCTAGAAATGAACGAAGGTCTTTTAGAGTTCTGGGGGCAGGTCGGTCAATAATCGCTTGAACCTTTTTGGGATTAGTCTTGATACCATCTCTACCAATGATAAAGCCTAAAAATTCTATTTCTTCTTTGAAAAACTCACATTTGTCCAATTGTATTTTCATATTTGCCGCTTCTAGTGTTTTAAACACTTTCTCTAGGTTCCTAAGGTGTTCTTTCTGGTCTTTGCCAAAGATGACGATGTCATCGATATAAACATAACAAGATACGCCGATGAGATCCTTCAGAATATCATCCAAAGTTCTTTGGAAGATGGAGGGCGCGTTCTTAAGTCCGAAAGGAAGTCGTACAAATTCGAACTTGCCGTTATTCACCGAAAAAGCGGTTTTTTCAATATCAGAATCCTTAAGTGGAATCTGATGAAACCCACTTTTGAGATCAACTATCGTAAACCAGTTGTTTTTGCCAAGATTGGCGAGGACTTCGTTGATCTCAGGGATCGGATATCTATCGGGAACTGTGACAGCGTTAAGCTTGCGGTAGTCGATGACCATGCGGTATTTTCTTTCTCCAGAGGCGTCCATTTTTTTAGGGACTATCCAAACTGGGGAATTATAAGGCGATTTTGAGGGCCTAATGATACCGTCTTTCAATAGCTCGTTTATCTGTTTTTGAACTTCTCCCTTGAGCGCCATTGGGTATGGATATGATTTCGAATAAATGGGCTCATTGGTCGTAGTTCTAATTTCACCTTTTACGGTCGTAGTATAAGTCAATTTCTTGTCGGGATCGGAAAACAGATTTGGACAATCTCTAATTATGTTTTTAAGCTTGTCCGAATATTCCTTAGTCATGTGAGAAGTTCTTAGGGTAATATTAGTAATTAATTGCGAAATGTGTTGTTTGAGTGGTACTGATATATTTGGGTCTATTGTCATATAATTTTGTTTTGTGTGGATGACAGCGTTTAAATTTCTTAAGGTATCGTTTCCTATAATTCCATCGAACGAAATGAGACTGGGAAGTATGAAAAACTTTAGTTTATCTAAGCTCTGATCGAGTAATTGGATGAACGAGTGGTGTGTGATTTTTACGCTACCCCCGACTGAATTAACGTAAAAGCTCTTTTCATTCGGGAGAGGATTTCTGATGTGTCTAGGTTGAATGTAATTTTTATTTGATCCTGTGTCTATTAAAAATTTTAATTTCTCTCCGCTTCTCGAGACGTGTTCGAAGTAAGGAAGCGAAGAGGGCCTTAGTCTAAAAAATAAATGTCGTCAAGTTGCTCTGGTTCGTCAAGGTCAGAGTCATCTTGCTCGTCATAGTTCTGGTCTTCTTGTTCTCCTTCGTATTCGTCCGGTGTTATCTCATTTGGATTACTTCCTGTGGTGTGGTAAACTCTCTGCATTTTGTGTGGTTGGTGCACTTGTTGAGAGTATTGCCGCTTCTGAGGAATGGATTGTTGATTACGGGGTCTGTTCTGATAGTTAACCTTTTGGGATTTTATAGAGTAGTCGATGTCCATTGGTTTGAGAGGAAGCGGGCGTTGATTTGGTGGTGGTCGTTGTTGTGTGTGTTGCGATCTTTGATGATATGATTCCCTGTGGAATAGAGGTGGCTGTGTATTTCGCGGGTTATGCAGCAATTCCGGATCAAAATTCCCGGGGCAGGAATTGGTGCTGGTCCTGGCTGCGCAAAATTATTCCTTCTTGGGGGAACCGGAGGTGGTGCTTGGTGAAATGCTTTCCTAGAGCTGGACTGTGAATTGTTAGCATGTTGCGTTCTATAATCAACATTTTGTAGTTTCAAGCATAAGTGTAGTGCTTGCGGTAGATCGGCAGGTTCACGGATACTAAGTAGCTTGGGTAAATCGCCCTTGAGTCCTCTGACAAAAGTGTCGAGGGCTTTGTCTCTATAGCACTGAGTCATGTTATTCATGGACTCTTGGCTCATTTCCATTGATCCTAATTTATTTAGAATAAGGGACAGGTGGTGATAGACGGCCTGATAGAATTCAGGAATCGTGCTTTTACCCTGTACCAAAGTTGTCATTTGGTACTCTAGCGTTCCTAAGTCCCTTTTGTCTGCGTAATGCAGCGTAAGGCATTTTGATATTTTCTCCCAACTTAGTGGAGTATTATATGATTCAAGAGCTACGTCTGCGTGACAGGTGATTTTATTTCTGATGACCGATAGTATGCCGTAGTACTGCAGTACCTTTCAAGTACTCATAGATCTTGAGTATCCTATCGACACTCTTTTTCCATGAGTTGAATTCGTGTGGCTGTCCAGAGAATTCTCTCATGCTTTTCACCACATCAGGTATCTTGTCTAAGTCGGTCAAATTCCTATCAGTAGTCAGATTTATTGGTTGATCTATATCGTTATTAATGTCAGACGCGGGATTCATCGAGTTGAAAATTTGTCGTCCCTGTATTTGCAGGGTTTCAGACACTAACTGCGAAATTAGCCTAATCATGTCTTCGTTAATAACATTGCGAGCAGGGGGAGGAACTGGAGGAGCTTGAGCTGCAACATTTTCTTGCGGCACTCCAAGACAAGCTGGCCTTACTAAGCCACTAAGTGGTGGCTTGGTTGTCCACTCTTTTATATTCTGAGCTTGGTTTTTGCTCGAGTTCACTCGCGGCTTGATTCTGAGCTTGGTTGTCGCTCCGATTCACTCGCGATTTGACGGTAATTTTCCACTTTTTTGGCAAACACTTGGATCTGAGCTTGGTTGTCGCTCGAGTTCACTCGCGTTTTGATTCTGAGCTTGGTTATCGCTCGACTTCACTCGCGTTTTACTTCTGAGCTTGGTTGTCGCTCTACTTCACACGCGGTTTTTGTGGAAAAAACTTTTCGACAGTGTCACGGAATGCAGCCCCACGTTGGGCGCCAGTTAAACAATTATGTTGAGCAGATTATAAAAAAAATCAAAGGCCGAATGCCTTTTCAACTTTATCCGTCCAAACGAGTCTTAAAACTAAGCTAACAAACATTCGATCACCTACATTTATTCCCTAAATTCGCTGGCTCAGCTTCCTGTTGTTGTTCGCTGTCGTGGGAAACGATGCACCGTGCAGCGATTGCCCCAGACGCTTGGTCAGCGGTTCCTTATTTCGGTGTTCGCGCGTGCAGGTGTACTTCGCCCCGTCTGCTGGTGTTAAGTTATATTCGAGTATCGATTTTTTTTTATTTTGTTATGTTGGTACACTCGTCTCGAACATATGTTTACAGTTTCAGCTGTATAGCGTATTTATTTTGCTTGTGAGAGGCATAAAAGTGAGACGTGTTTTGCGTGTTCGGCGATTTCCTGCTGTCGAAAAAGTAGGATCAAAGAATTTGCATTAAATTTTGTATGAAAAATGGAATTAAGTGCTCAGTAGCACTTGAGTTGACAGTGGCATACGGTGAGTGTACTCTCAGTCAAACAAATGTTTACAAGTGGTAAAAACTTTTCAGTGAAAATAGAGAAGATCTGAATGGCAACGCTCGCCTGTACGCCCCACCACATCAGCGAGCAATAAAGTGCTTGAGAAAGTGAAAAAAATTGTTATGGAGGATCGTCGAATCACAGTTAGTCGTACGTCGGCTCATGCCATGCAGTTTTGGGCATAAAGCTGCAGCGAAGTTCGGTCCAAAATCGGTGAACTTTGACATATTTTTTTGGCCAAAAGAACACCGTAATCATGTCTCAGCAATCGTATTCACAGGATTTGGCCCCTCGCGACTTTTTCCTGTTCCAAAGATTGAAGAGATCCATGAAAGGACGGCGGGTTGCAACGATTGAGGATTGAAGGTATTCTAAAAGTGTCCGAACTGCACCAGGTTCGGTTTCACATTCGTTCGTTCGGTTTCAGCAACGAGTGACAGTCGACAGCACCGGGTCTTGGAAGCATTAAAGTCCAGTCTATTCTTCTGACCCCAATGAATTATGATGTCAAGATCGGAATTTAATGAGCCTTACATACGCAGACGTTTCAAGTCTATGGCAAAAGAGGAGGATCGAGAGCCAAGGAAAAGCTGATGGTACTGTCAACAGCGAAGGAGGGGATTGGATTAGAAGTGACAGACAGGAGATTTATAAAATTGAGGAAGAGTGTCGGAGACAAAACGGAGTCCTGGTGAACACCAGCATTAATATGGTGAATATCAGACTTGAACCCATCCAATACGACTTCTATTCAACTGTTTGAAAAGTAATTTCTAATCCAATTCAAGAGAACCTGCGGAAGACGTACTGCCGGTCATTAAGAAGCTTCCAGGTTTCAAGATATCTCTTAAGCTAAGTGCTCTTGCAACTGCACGAGTGCGAAAATGGATTTGTCCCATGGAGAAATGTACGTTCTCAAGTACAGGCGGAGAAAGAGCACAATCTGGCTCCGCCTGTACTTGAGAGCGTAAATTTCTCCAAGCCGTTGCTCAAGTTTTTTATGAAGTCCTTAGCCATGATCTTCTCCAAGTCGTTTTCCAAGCCTTTACTCATTTCCTTGTCCCAGCTCTTGTTGCTATCTAAACACTCGTCCATTCTTTCTGTCCGTGTTGAACCCAAATATATTCTGGTCCATTTTTACATCGATGTTTCTGGCCAAGATCCAGAAAATTTTCCAGTTCTCCTTTCTTCTAAAATGTTTGTCTATGTGCTTGCTTAGATTGCAATGGAATTTATTGTTCAAGTTCTTGCCTAATTTGTAGGCTATGTATAATTTTCAGTTCCAGTACTTGTTTATGTTCTGGTCTTAGTATCGGTTATTTAATTGAGTGGCACTACAGCCCACAAGGAACCAAGGCCAAGCTTCTACAACAACTACTCCTGTTGTGCGTGCTACTATTCTCTCACAAGTTGAAGGGACCTACAGTTTTTTGCCGACTTCGAACAGCGAGATTTTGAGAAGCTTTTCATAGACAATTGATACTCTTTGAGAGTTGTCAGCAAATCGAAAGAGGTGGTGCCGTGAAAAAATAATGCGGGTGTCCCGTCCGGGATTCGAGCCTAGACTTTCTGCGTGGCGGTCGATGCACTTACCACTACGCCACGGCGACCAGTATCGATTGATTCTTTTGTAGTGCAATATCGGAGGGTATTTTATATCACTTCCTATCTCTATTTTAAACTTTACTCATTGCCAGCCTTTATTTTAATGAACAAGCTCCCTTATCATGATCCCATCAATTTCAGTTAAGTTTCCAACACATTCAATATGGCCATTAAGCCACTCAAACCTAAAGCTTTCTCCTTTCATCTATTCCAATTAACAGGACAAAAGATGTATTCTGCTCAAGGCAAACACAAATGTCAGATTTTAAGATATAAATGCACCATGCCATGATTTTAGTCAAGGGAAGAATGAAATCCGTGGCGGTGTTTGACTTTCTGTCCAGAAAAATGTTCGGGTAGTCACACCAGGACTGAAGAGGCTTCGTTCTTTGGAAACAAATGCTTAATCCACAAATCTCCCATGAATCCCACAAGCCAAAATAAATGTGTAAAGTGCGCTTGACAAAATGGTATGATCTGTTCATTAAAAATATGCTCAACACCGGAATCTTTTCAAACCATACGAGTATCTTAAGGGAAATTCTCATACCTCTGATTGAGAGGAGGCCGCTCTTAATCTTTATGTATGCACTTGACATCCTCGAGAAAACAATCCATCACATATTCGAGACAAAACCACATTTATTAATGATATTTTGGTGATGCTGTGTTAATAGCCTTCCATGTCATTCCAGCATTTATGACATTCACGCATTTCAGTGGCGCAATAAATCACAGCGACAGAAGCATCGTTTCGATAATGCTTGCCTTGTGATGCATGGAAAATCGATGGAAAATATTATCATGAAGTCGCGAATACTGCACTTCACTTTTACTCATTTATTAAACTTAGTGATACGTTACATCTAATGACATGTGAAGTATAGCCTTTCCCCCCTTAGCCTTATCGACACGACACGGGTTTGAGATGGCCTTGGAGTCATTAATCTTATCCTGAGTCAGATGTCATTGTTTATACGCACATATGTGTGTATCTGCTCTGCCAAATAAATATTCCATAAGATATTATATTCAAGAAAACAGTCGTTTCTGTGGTCTGTTCTTCTACGCATGCTGCTTCATTATGCCCAGGGGAGTAATTAGAATTGAAATGGCGTTACGGCTTGCGGTGAAATATATTTGACAGTTAGGATAAAGTACGAACACAAATCCGAAAAGACGGATATTACTTCCAAGGAGGGCTTATGGTATTGATGAGATATGAATTTGAAGACTTCCTCAGGTGAGGATTCACCTAGTCAGAGTGGAGTGTGAGAGTGCAGATATTCATGCTGTCTGATGTGCACACCTCTAGCACATTGGAAATATCCTTGGAGGACAAAGAAATTAATCACTGTCTCGATGTCTAATTAACTCACTACCCCAATTCGAAGTTAAGGGAAATTGATACAGTGGCGCGTTGTTCTTTGAGACTTCCCGATGAAAATCAAATTCCTGGAATAAATATCTGCTACGCGAATCGAAGTCCCAAGCCTATTATATTGACTTTTCTCGAATTGTGTGCATTTGTGGCGGCACGTTGAAGTTAGAGAGACGTTTCCGCAAACAAATGGAATCTATACCGGGGTTACGCAAGTTGTGGGTTGGGGCGGAAGCATGATACCTACGAGGTACTGAACAAATTCCATGAGCTTCCTCTTTGAGCATACACATACACCAGACGAACGAGTGTTTGCGCTTGAGTTAATTCGTTCAACGAAAACCAATTTGCTTCACAAAAGATTTTTTTCCAATTGCATCTTTGAACATTGAAAGTGCATTGGAGTTGGATAGAGATCTCCGTCCTTTGTAGGATTCGGGTTTTTCGCTTGCTTGTGCCTGGCAAATGGTCTTTGTGAGGCAAACACATTTCACTATCTTCTGGAATCTAAATGCTTCTTGATGATTCCCACAATGCTGTTAAAACAAGCAATATCTGGTCAACTCATCATAACGAGCCGTCAGAAAAGCGTTTGTTGAAAATGAAGTGGAAGCCGATTAAAATGGTCTTGGGCATGCTGTCATGATGGATGATCGGGAATGTATGCTGTATGATGGGCAGTAACGAGAAAGTCAAGAATTTCGTCTACCTCAGCCCGAGAATAAATAGGGACAATAGCATCAGTACAAAGACCAAGCGCAGAATTACTCTTGCCAATCTTTGATTCTCTGATTTTAAGCGCCAATTGAGTAACAGGGCCATCTTTCGGACAACCAAGCTGACCTTAAAAAGCGTGATTTTTTAGTTATTATCTTTTTGGCAACACTGGCTTAAACAGCTGACGTACGTTTCGTGTTTTGTTTCGCAGTAAAACATCTTCAGTTTGGTCTATAATTTAACCATGAATCGTCTTACAAACGAACAACACTTGCAAATTATTGAATTTTACTATTCACAGTTATGTACTTCTTCATAACTGTGAATGGTGAGTGCTACCGTGAGAAGATATCCAACTTTTTTTTGCCCAAAATTCAAGAGCTTGACTTGCATGACATGTGGTTTCAACAAGAAGGTGCCACATGTAACACAGCACGCGCAACAATGGGCTTATTGAGAGGGGAGTTCGGTTAACATTTTAGTTCACGTTTGTGAGGCTATGTTAAAGCTCATGTCTATACAGATAAGCCCGCTTCAATTGACGCATTGGAAGACAACATTGAAGCATTTATTCGTGAGATACCGGCCGAAATGTGGGAAAGAGTATGCCAAAATTGGACTAAATATCCCCTTTATAACACGTTGATCATCCCCGTCCTGCTGACGCAAAGACATGAACTCCATTGAAAGTGGTTGAAGAAATCCTTGGTCGTTTCAAGAGGAAAGGTCTGCTTGCGATCTTTCGTCCCGTTTGCGTTAATGGCTTTTGAAGGAGAAGATTCTACCACGAACTATACAGGCTATATAGCGGCAAGCGTCTTCGGATCCTATCCTTAAGGTGGCTAGGTCATGTAGAGAGAATGGACACCACAGCTCCGAAGCGGAGAGTCTTCGATGCCGAACCATTGGAACAACGTAATATAGGACGTTGACTACATGGAGGCCTCTATTATGCCGAAGTGTTGGGCTTATCCGACTCCGAATTGCAGGAAACGGTGCCGACGGCAAAAATACCGCTGTCAGGCAGAATGTTCCACTCAATCTGAATGTTGATGAGCAACAACTACGTCTTCTCGAGCGAGACGATGTTATGATAGCAATATCCAGACTGAAGTTAAGCAAGGCTGCATAGGCTGATGGACTATTCCCAAAACTCTTTAATGCAGCTGGGGATGACCAGGTTGAGCGCTTGCACCAGCTCAGTTGTAAGATATGTTGGGAGAAAAGCATGCCCGAATGGATTAGGACTTACCATTCGAGTAGTTCAATACAAGTTGTTTTGGATGGGTTAAATTTTTAATACCCAGATTATTAAAAAATGTGTTCTCCAGGGCACAGTTTTGTCCCCGACATTCTTCCTCATTTTAATAAATGATCCCTTGTCTGTCATTTCTACTCTAATCGAGACGAAAATACCCTTAGATTTTCATATTCGTTCTTTGGCTCTCAGTGCTGTCTGCTGTCATTTAAGCGTTCTCTTAATAACCAGCTATTATCCATGAATTGCCATGAATGTCAGTGTTGAAACCTAATGACTTTTCATACTCGGTATGTGTACCCAGAACAAAGCTGGAACGAGCACACGTTTGAAATCGCCAAATATGCAGCGAAATGTCTAGGTTTCTTAAAACGATTAAAGGAATATTTTACATCTTTTGATATGGCTGCAATAATCAAGGCGTATATTCATCCAAAGCTTGAGTATAACTCTCCTATCTGGGCAGGAGCCCCTAAGACCTCTCCGCACCTACTGGATAGAATTCAGAAAGCAAAAAGGTACACTGTTTTATCGATATTTCCACAAGAAATGCTCAAAAGAATTAGCCAGCTGCATTCGTCCCCTTCAAGAATGTACCTGCAATACACGCCGCGCTAGGATTGCCCACCCGTTCACTTTTAAGCCCACCGTCGAATGTACAGTTAAATTTAGATACTTGTTTATACACAAGAATATCGAATTCTCTTTCCAGCTCAACTTTCCCCTTCATTACAATCCACAGACACTTAAAACCAATGTGCACCGGCACCTCCTCTCCCTCCCTCCATCAATGCCTTCAGCTCGTGCTGTGACTTAATCCCGGTCACTAAAGGGTACCAAATAATCCCCTCAGCGTGCGCCAATTATAAAAAAAATCCTTAGAAAGCGATTCTGCAGGCACTATACCTGGGGTTTCTCTATTTTATTTTAATACAATCATGGAAATCTTTTTTACCATTTTGATTGCTCTAGACACTAGAGTTTCGTTTAAAATCAAATTTGTGCAAAAAATGCTTTTTTTCTTCGCTATATCAAACATTTATCTTCATTTAAAAGTTGCTTAGGCAAACACGGCTAGGCCATATAGAACGTATGGACACCACTGCTCCGGCCCAAAAAGTCTTCGGATTTGAGCCATTGGGACAACGCAACAGAGGACGGCTAAGGTGGCACAAACAAGTGGAGAAGGACCTTAACCAACTTGGAGTGCGCATCTGGTGAAAGATTGTGCTGGCTGGAGAGGCATGTTGGTTGAGGCACAGGTGCGCGCCGGACTGTAGAACCACAAGAAGAAGACGAAGAAGAAGAAGAAAACAAACAACATTGCTTTGAAACTAATATGTGCTATATCTCACAATCTTTTTGGAAGAGAATATATAGAACATACATGCATCCCACTGATTCTGTGTGGGCAATCAGTCGCAACGGCCGAACACTCTGTACTTACACAAAGGACGCAGTTTTATTTAACACAGCCAACACCACCCAACACATAAAAATGCAACGCCCTAGCCGAAGCTATGGAAATTCAAGTATTTATGTCGGCAACTGCATTACCAGACCATCAGCTTGGGGTGGTGTCCAAAAGTTTTTGTCGCCCTTGATAGCACTAAGTTTCATGTCAACTCTTTTTGTGACCACTTTGTTTCTCCGTAATCTCTCTCCAGAGATCCTTCTTTCGTTCTGTATCGTAAATTGCGTATGTCATTAGAATTGGAGATGAATGTTCGGTGGATTACATCCCCATAGAAAGGGATTAAACGCATGTACGAGACAATGGATGCATGTGTCGAAAGTCATGTGGGTGTAGTGATTCTTTGGAACAAAAAATTGCGATTTAAATGGTTCTCATTCAGTATTCTGTTTAGTTTTTTTTTTTCGTCCCCCGTCTGAAAGGACATCGAGTCTTGCCTCTCAATGAAGCCGTTTAACGTTCAGGCTTTTAAGATTCATGACCAGTAATCAATTTGGATAAACATGTATGTTGATGTGTTTCATAGAAAATTGAAGCATTTGACTTGAAGGACTACAGCTTATTTTCTACGCTTTGTGAGGAGAGTTCGGACAAACTGAAAGAAGACTGCTTAGTGGAAGGATGTTCCTGTGCAATCGGTTCGCCCTCCCAGTTGAGCGAGGCATCTGATGTGGTGTACTTTGAGCTGCTAGAAGAAGGCGACACCTTTCTTGGGAAACGTTATCTACTACAACTAATGCGTTTGAGCTGTTCATTGAGTGAAAAATGGCCAGAAATGACCGAAAGGCGTAACAAGGTGAATTTGTAACTGGCTGCAACGATAACAAACGACCTGGAAATGCTGAAATGGGAGGTTTTACTCCGCCCGTCGTGTTCTCCTGACCTTGCTTCGGTCTAGATTGATTCCAGAAAATACTCATATCTTAAGAGATGGTAATCGAAAATCAACAGAAAGATGGGAAAAAGCAGTCGCTTTCGACCGATAATACATTGATTGATGTAATGCAATTACGAAGCAATTTATATGTGTTGCGTTACAGCTCACAAGGAATCTCTATCACAAGAAAAGAGGTTTTTTGCCGAAAGACGACTTGAGATGCTCTTCGTAATACTCTCTAAGTGTTGTCAGCAACTCGAAAGAGATGATGTTGTGATATCGTGCGAAGTGTATGAGTCTTTTCGTGACTTGCCAAACGATACTGAACAAAAACCACAGATCGGTTTGATAGGAGTCACTCAAGTTACGTTCTCACACTCCACAAAACCGAAGTTTGAAGGAAACCATGTTTATTCGACACTTCAGACAGACTGTCCCAAACCTGGAGTCATCAATTTTGTTGAAAACTTACACCGTTCACGACTCAGTTTGGTCGCGGAAATTAATTCAATGTGTGAAACACCTGAGTAAGCAGTTTCCGCGAACTGCAACTTGTCTGAATGAGAAGCAATGGAAAATTGGCAAGTTTTACTTCAAGCGTCGATTTCTCGAACATCTCAACAATAGAGTATACTTAAAGTATTTCTGAAGTTTATACTTGTGTATATGATTATTCGTTTATTTTTGGTATCCGAAGAATGCCAAAAGACGTAACTCGTGTGACTTATTAAAAAGGCCTATTGAACATCAGATTTCACGATGAACCACCATCTGTAAAAATAATTTTTGACGAAGGAGTCCATTCTGAGTAAACTTTCCCAGAAAAACGAAATGAGTTTCGGTGAAATGTCCATGGACTCAGACGGTATGGTAAGTTCACTGGACACCTTCCAACTTAACCCCAACCAAATTATTCGAATATACATACATCCGATATAGCCGTTCTGAATTAGTGGGTCGATTAAGCATGGTATGGCCGTTGACGTTGGAAGCAATTGTCGCTGGTGGCTTATTAACATGGACCTGTGACTTCAGAATGCTTCACAGGACGACAACTTTGCTTGCCGTCGTATCCATTAGTTCATAAATGAACATTTTCCACTGACCTTACTTTGCGGCTGCTTTAGGGTACATCCGGCTACCGTTTGCTTTCAAGTTGAATTTTGTACGTATCCAGGTCAAATTCCCGTCTCGAAATTCGGACAGTTGTAGTCTGTGAAAGTTCAAGCTTCTGGGCTACGAGACAATTTACGGTCGTTCATCCAGCACAATTTAACGGAGAGCGACGGGGAGTATGTTCAGTGATTGATTTATTCACCCCAACAACGAATAGTCTCTCTGTAAAAGGCTAATGGGAAACCAGTTTACCGACTTCCAGTCAGAACACCCTAAGCGATTAAAAAATTTTATCGCTTCTCCAGATGAAATGAAAAAGGAGCTAATCTGATGCGTGTCACACCGAAAGTATTGCGAAAGTGACCAGACGATTGCTCTCAACCTGGTGATATGCCAACACTATTCCTGTAAGTGTACAAGTCAAGTCATACAGCTGCGTAGTGGGCCCCTCACAATGCCGTTGTATGAAGCCATCCACCCTCTGCCCGAGGGTTAAAATAATTTGGCTGTTTTACCAGTTGAATGTAGGTTGTGCGTGAGGTTGACTTGCCCACCACATTCAACATTGCAGGTGCTCTGGATATGGTTAGGTTCTTGCTTACGACTGAAGAACAGATATATTTACGTCATCTAGACAGGGTGTAGGCTGGGCTTAAAGAATATGAAAAAACTGCGACATTTACGTTGTCCTTCCAGTCCTATATGATGTCATGAGCTAATGGACTACCACCACAACTCCCTAAGGCAGATTGGAATGATCTTGTTGGGCCCATGCACCACCTCAGTTGTAAGATATGTTGGGAAAGTATGCCCAATGAGTGGAATCTCTGTGTCGTCTTAGAGGTTCTCAAAAAAGGAAACCTCTACAAGTGCGCAAGTAAGTACAAGTACATCACTCTCCCTTACATCGTTTAAAAGATCCATTCTAGCGTTGTGTGTAAACATTCGAATAGGTTGTCAATGGCTTAAGGCCAAGGAAAGTTTTCACACTCACTCACTCAATCATGGAAAGGCCTCAAGAAGTACAATAGACAACCATCAACAACATCATGATTGTCGCGACAGCATGCTCGCGTACAGTGCCACATCTTATTTTGGCATTATTACCAAGCTGGTCCCATAGTGTAGAATGATGATGGAGAACTCTTGCGGGTCGGTTACTAACTCAACGTGACCTATAATATTAAAAAAGTTTTATATAAGACAAAGCAATGCTGTATAATATTTTCAACATCTTTCTCGGGAAGATCATGCGAGTCTCACAAGTCAACCTGGCATATGATATATGATCTTCCATCAGTTCATTTAGCTGCTGCCTTACGCGGGGCACATTGACATGTTGGAATGGGCACAGCGATCTGTCGATCTGTGCTCGCATTGAAATGGGAACGGCTTAGCTGGTATTAATCAAAGTCAAAGAAGAACTCACATGATGACAATGGCATCACAGTGCCCAGCAACAACCAGTTAATGACATTGTCTTATTACCAAAGCTTCGCAAGAAAAAAAAGGGTAAGAACATCAGTGTCGACGTAAAACTAGTCTGAACCAATGGCTGTTTCTACATGATCAAGTGGCAACTATGCCGTGTCTGGAAAGACTTCGTTGGCTCCGTATAATAGCTTCATTATCTATGTCCATGCACTACAAAGTTTGATGTTATTAGGTAGCTTTTGGTCCTGTTCACTTAGATGATATACGAATATGTAGAAGAAGATTCAACGACGAATTCCAAACACTGTAAGGTGGCATGAACCTACCCAAGTAATAATAATTAGTAATAATTGAGTGGTACTACAGCCCACAAGGACCTAGCTTCTCCAGCAACTAGTCGTGTTGTGCGTCCTAATGTTCTCTCAGGAGTAGACGCGACCTTCAGTTTTTCGCCGATTCCGAACAACGAGATTTGAGAAGCTTTTCATAGACAATTGATTCTCTTTGAGTGTTGTCAGCAACTCGAAAGAGGCGATGCCGTGAAAAATTCGAGGTATTCAGTCCGGAAATCGATCCTGGACCGTCGGTATGTGAGTCGACGCCCTTACCCACTACGCCACGGCCTTCTCAAGTGTCTACAGGTATATCGCTTGGACGGCTTGGAATGGTATGGAAAACACTTCTCCGGTGCGAGGAGTCTTCGTTGAACCCAAGTGATTGGAAAAACGTACAATAAAAGATTAAGTCCAATTCTGAGGGGGAGCGCACAAGTACAATATTAATTTTAAGAAGAGTAAGGTACATATCAGTGGGTTTTTTGTTTGCTCAGGTCGGCCAATGTATGCAGTGGGGGATCGTTGCATACATTCGTTCACCACACAACGAGTATTGCGCTAGAGCGCATGGCAACACTGGTCCAACTCGGAGAGCCTTCAACGAAGAGTGGATCCTCTGGCGCAGACAAGTGTGCCCAAGATGTGCGAAGTTGGAGGTATCTGACTAAAAATTGTGCCAGCTGGGGAGGCTAGTTGATTAAGGCACAGGTCCAAACCGGACTATGTCGCATAATGAGGAAGAAGAAAATAAGATTGGAGTGATGGACTGAAAAGAGAGTCAGCTACACGTAGGCCACTAGGATCGGGGAGCCTCTACGACCACAAAAACTTAAAGCAATTGAAGTGTTGACTAAGTTAATGAGTTGATTGATACTGATTTTACATTGAACCAGTACTGTTGCCGCAATGAGTTTATTTTTCTCCTAGATGGGAGCTATAAAGTGACAGAATAGATGGAAAACCCTCTTTACTTGTTCCTCTAAGTTGGGGAGGGGAGGAGGTGCTTAATCCATGTGTGTCTTTTTCAAAATGCCCGGGGATGACGCTTATAAGTTCAATCTGATTCAGCATCCCAAATTTAGTTTGGGCCAGACTGGTTTGGCGATATAGGCAGTTGTGAAAGCACGCAGTCATGTTCATCTGAAGAAGGAGTTCTGTTGAAGACATCAAAGGAAGTGCACTTTGGGAAGTTGGCAGTAAGGTGGTGCCACTTCTGGTGCGTCCATCGGCTTTGCAATGGCAATCGGTGGATACGTTCGTGAAAGGTCAAGATTCGAGTTCCTCCCCAATTGTTTAAGGGTCCTTCTCTTTAAATGTGGAGTGAATTCTTTGTAGTGGATAAAATTAAAGTCCTTAAAGTTAATTTAAGTTTTGTAATTATTATTTATTAAATGTTTGAAATCTTACAGCGCTAACATTTATACATTCTTTTCCATCTTTTATTTTCATAAAGTATTTACAAGGATTACATACATGTACATATCTTCTTGAATTGTTTCTTTTGAGAATGAGCAGAAGAGCACCTAAATTGCTAAATCCTTACAGCTAGGCGAAATGTAACAGTCTCTGGGAGGAACGTTTTTCGACCACGATACCCGCAGTCTTTCGCGTCAAAGATCCTTATTCGTGCTTAGCATCGGTGTAGTAGCTGAATGTCCATTTCCACAGTTTTCAACAAATGTCGTTTGCATTGTCTGAGAATAGAATGTGAGTTTAAATTTGGATCTATTTGGTAGATGAGGGATGTACCTGTCTTGATAGATCTCTTGTGATGGTCATGTCTCTAACACTTGTGAGATTATAATTGCTTCTTGTACTTGGACTTATATTGTGAAGCCTGGAGGTTGGGTTACTTTGATTAAAGGAACGATCCTCAACACGGATACGACCGCAGCGGCATTTCTCCAATGCGTTGCGGAACTCTCGACGGAACTTGCCTGAAAAGAAAATAATTAAATGTTGTGTTGGTTATAATTGAAGAGTGTGTGTTCAGAAAAAGACGTTAAATATTGCAGTGTAGGCTTTACCCTTCAGAATCATATTCTTATAAGACAAGCCAACTGTCAGTCAATGGCTTTGATATATATGCACAAAATACAGCATTCCAAACCTCATTGTCAGTACCACCCATTTCCGCAAACCTTTTTTGAAACGAATTTCATTTGCTACAGAGAGGAACTGGTAATAATCCGGACTATTCGGTTGACGCATAAGAAGCTCTCAACCGAACTCCCGAAGCTTCTGACGAGTGTCTGTGTATGCCGTGTATCCAAAACTCCTTTTCCTATTCAAAAGTTGTCTAATTACCTACAGTATACGATGGAGTTAAGAATCTGGCCATAGGGAAGTCGCTCGTAGTAAATCACCTACTGCCGACATATTCCACCGAACACAGACCAAAACCTTCCTGGTAACCGTTTCCGCCGCCTGATTGCCATTAGACCAAGACGGTTTTTGATTGATGTTGTCGAAAGTAATCCATTTTTGATCACCAGTATTTTAACAAAAGAAATGCGGTCAATTCGATTTCTCAGTATTAATTCGCGTAGGACCCATACATTGAGTTTATTTTATTCTTTCTTATTTAAATGTTTTTTGGTACAATATTCAATTCCTGTACAATCAAAACCGTGCTAAGATGATGGTCGGCTTCAATGATTTCCAAAATTTCATCAACGTTTGTGACAAATGCCCTTCCCGAGCGTGGTTCATCCTAAATCTCAAAATAACCGGAACGGAGTGGACGAAACCAAAATTGCGCATAGTTGGGTATGAGAGGACCGATCAAAAACACTATTCACATTTTTATCCACCTGATTTGCATTTTTCGATGAAAACCTGGAATATGTAGCGTTTTTTCTCCTTGCAAAGGTTCATTTTTGAAACGTTCGCAAACGAAACTAAATCTCAAATGCAAAACTCTCAAGGATACGTTTTTAATACAAGTTGTTATCTTAAGGTTGCAATCCTAAGAAACTAAGCCGCATGCAAAATACTAAATCAATTTATTTCAAAAGTATTTTAATACTTTTTCCCACACATACGCTTTTGGTGTGACAGTCTTTTCATACGTCCGTGCGTCCTTCTAATCGTCTGACTGCCAATAAGATCCAGCTTAATGCAACGATGTATATTAAATTTAGGAATCAGATGCGTTTTTCCTAGCAAGCAAAGTTCGGATACAAATGTATAAAATTTGGGATTACTTCAGATTGGCTCCCGTAGACATACGTGGGATACCATAAATGTCCCTCCTGTCTTTCAGGTTTCACACCGGTGCGTAAGAATTTGAAAAAAAAAATTCCAAAAACATAAAATATCCACATCCACCCAGTTTTGAAGAGTTCATGGAGCACATTAAGGAAACGTAAATATCGAAGTATTAATCTTCATGACATTCAAAATCTGACTGACAACTGCAAACAATTTCAGACTGCTATAATTTGCAAACCGTTTAAGCTCAAATTCTAACACATGACAGAAATTTTAATGCCAGCAAGCCTTACAACGACTTGCGGCTCAGTTGTGTTAAAAAAATGGTGCTTAATATTTGGTTGGAAGACCACAAGTGGCTGTCGTTAGAGCCCTCCACCATCTCAACGTAAAGAAAGTATTTCTATATCGAACGGTAGTTCGTTACCGTGATACTGACAGTGTTGCAAAACGCCATAGAGATAGTCATAAGAAAACAGCGAGAGTCGTAAGAGCGAAGGAATTTGTTTTTCTGCGAGTAGTCACCATTTATTATCGAGAAAAGGTCAAGAAACAAAATGACCGAGTTTCCTTGCCACAGAGAGGCCCTTCGTAAATGTTCACCTTAGGACAGCCACTAGAAAGCTGGCAGCACCAATGAGGATGACTTGGTGTTGGGGCTAGTGGTACGAAGTTCGATCTGGGTAGAATGGATGTTTCAGTTGACCCCCACTTCGTTCGCCATTTTCGGTGTTCATATAGTCGCTAGTCGAACCATGAAGCTGGGTACTGCTTGAAATACCAAGTGAAGAAAAATTACATACAATGCCACTCACGCTAGGTTTTAAGTTTTTCGTTAAATTCTGTAGACATTAAGGGAATACAGACCGATATCAGGATAAATTACTTCCTCGCATTCTATAATCTGTAATGAATTCTTTACACAAATTATTTTTGCAATGACTGTAAGCTTAGCGATTCGATTTAAAACAAAATCCAAAAAATACTATGATTGGTTCGAGCACTGCACACATACGTATGAGAATCTTCTGCTCGCTTGTTTGTTTTCAATTCCATCCGAGTGTTTGTCTTTGACAACAGTCATTTGTTTTGCATCATTTTATATTTTGTTCAGTCTCGTTTATTTGCCATCGAATGTTTACGGTCTATTCCGCATGAGGACTTGAGAAAACGCTTGTTGTACACAACAAAAACTTTCAGAGGATTCATGACATTTCAATAGTTGGCATAGAAACTTAAGCGAAACGCATCGAACAAATGTTCTTTATTTGTGATTGGGAAAAGAAATAAATTGTGGCGCTGAAATGATCTCTGTGCAGAGTGCTCCACTGTGGGATGACTCTTAGTAGAGTAAATATTGTAGGCAAGTTCACACATAAATGGTTTCGTTTCTTTTCTTCAAAAATATTCGATGCAAATAATATAAATAAGGGGCCGTCAAGAGTGCAAACTATTAACGAGTTTTCTAACTGGACGTTGTTAAAGTTTATTTGTTAGGAAGTTGACCAAGTTGGAATACTTTGTGGTTGAAGAATTTAATTCCTCGTCGGCTGCTTTGGTCATTAAGGAGCAGGTTCGGGTCCATTTTATTATGTAAAATATATTTTTTTAACCCATCTTGAGTAACGCGCGCTTTGTGAGACGGCGCCGAGAAATGTTTTGTTTACCCAAAGCTTCAGAACTGCCTCTTAGATAGTTTCGCGCTTTACGGTCGCATTAGTTTTAAAACTCTGGCCTAAACATGTCAAAGGATATCGACTATCGGCGGTTATGGCGTCTAAGATCATCACAATCGTTGCTGAATGCTTTTTGGTGGTCGTCCGAATCTTGTTGTCATATTACTCGAAAAACAAAAAACTCAAGAACAAAAAATTTTTTTCTTTTGCGATATAAAATGGTGTGATTTTCGTAACTATAATGGTTCGACCCCTAGCTCATTTTTTAGTATGAGCTGCATCCTTCTTCTTCTTCTTCGGATGGCGCTACAGTCTGGGGCGGACCTGGGCCTCAACGAACACGCCTCTGCAGCTAACACGATCTCTTGCCAGCTGCTTCCAGTTGCGCACTCCAAGTTGGTTGAGGTCCTTTTCCACTTGTTTGCGCCATCTCAGTCTAGGACGTCCTCTGTTGCGTTGTCACTGTGGTTCGGATTCGAAGACTCTTCGGGCCGGAGCAGTGTTGTCCATCCGCTCTACATGGCCTAGCCACCTTAAGCGTTGTATCCGTAGACGCTTGACTAGGTTCATGCCGTTGTACAGCCCATACAAATCGTGGTTGAATCTTCCCCTCCAAATGCCATCAACGCAAACAGGACCAAAAATCGCAAGCAGAACTTTTCTCTCGAACAGACCAAGGGCTTCCTCATCCGCTTTTAGTAACGTCCAGGTTTCTGCGCCGTAAAGCAGGACAGGGATGATCAAGTTACTTTGGTGGTTCGGGAGAGGGCTTTATTACTCAATTGCCTCTTTAGCCCAAAGAAACAGCGATTGGCAAGAGTGATTCTGCGCTTGATTTCGGTACTGATGTTGTTGTCCCTATTCACCGCGGAGCCGAAATAGACGAAGTCCTTACCTACCTCGAAATGTCTGCTGCCCATAGTGACGCTCTCTCCGAGACGTCGATGTTCTGCGTCCTTCTTCGATGACAGCATATACTTAGTTTTGCCCTCGTTTACCACCAGTCCCATTTTAGCCGCTTCCGCTTCGATGCTAGCAAATGCCTCATTGACGGCTCGTTCTGCCGATTACGTCAATGTCATCCGCATAAGCTAGCAGTTGAGCGGACTTGTGGAAGATCGTGCCTCTGATGTTGACGTGTGAGTTACGCACGATACCCTCAAGAATAATGTTAAAGAAGTCGCATGATAGCGCGTCGCTTTTTCTAAATCCTTTATTGACATCGAAGGTCTCCGTGAGTTCGCTACCGACTTTGACGGAGCAGCGAGAGTTCTCCATCGTCATCCTACACAATCTGACGAGTTTGGTAGGGATGCCAAAACTAGACATGGCACTGTATAGCTCGTCTCTATGCACGCTGTCATACGCGGCCTTGAAATCGACGAATAGATGGTGGGTGTCGATTTGTATTTCTTGGGACTTCTCCAGGATTTGCCGCAGTGTGAAGATCTGGTCGATTGTGGACTTCCCTGGCCTGAAACCACACTGTCGTTGGTTGTCAGTCGTTGGCGCAGTCGAAGGGGTCTTCTTTTTTGTGGACCGGGCATACGATGCTGAGATTCCACTCGTCGGGTTTGCTTTCCACCGACCATATCTCACAGCTCATCACCAGCCGCTTTGAGCAGCACTGCGGACAGTCCGTCCGCGCCAGCAGATTTGTTCGACTTTAGTCTCGATATTGTTATCTTGACCTCGTCGAAATTGGGGGGACGGAATTCTTGTCCATCGTCGTCCAAATTGTGTGGAACATTCTGGCTAACAGCGGGATTTGTGTCGTCATCGCCGTTTAGGAGTCTGCAGAAATGATCCTTCCAGATTCTCAGCACCGACTGCGACTCTATCACCAATGAGCTGCATCCATTCCAACAATATGTTGTACTCACTAATAATTTTTCTTCCACACCTACGCCGATTTCGCTCAATTCGTGGCTTCAATTTCCGAAACATTTTTTCGATGTTTCCGTTTTTTATGGCTATCTCCATGACGTTTTGTAACGCTGTCAGTATCAGGGTAACGAGCTGTGGTTCGGTACACAAATGATTGAGGCGCTGGTGGTCTCTAATGATAGCTAATTGTGGATTGTCGCTAGCAATCACACGTTTGAATTCCATCGCGAATTTTAAAAAAATTGATACGTAAATCGTTTAAAAGGCTTGTCAAGTGTCATAATTTAAGCCCATTGAACAGTTTGGAAATTCTGCAGTCGGAAGTTGGTTGCAGTTCGAGTCAGTCATAGTGTAGTAGGAGCTTGTGGATATGAAATATAGTAAGTCGACGACGCGTATTGAGTCACAGCAACACGTCCCGCAGCAAATTTTAATTAACTGCAGACAGACTACCCATGTGATCAGCAATCGTACCCTAGTAGCAAACTTTAACTTCACCAAAATGAATGAAATGTACATACGTATGCAAAAATGATTTATTTTAACAGAATGATTGGTACGCGATAATTAAAAATTTGTTCAACGGAAAATGTTTGCAAGTTACTTCTGCGAAGGGCCATTGTAAATTCCCCACCGATGTTCGCTGTTCGATTTTACGCCCGTCAGCAGAACCCTTTGTACATAAATTGCTCTTTGTTTTTGCATCGATTTGTTTGACTTTCAGTTTTCCAGTAAAGAACATTTTTGAACCAGGACCTTATAGACTCAGGTGTGGTTACATTTTTTCCAAAGATTCTGCATTTCTTAAAAGGGAACTTCGGAACTGTGTTTCTTGAATGAGATATCTCCAAAGAGACGTGGCAAAGTACGAGTTTGTGGTGATGTACATTCTTACATGTTTCATTGCCTTGCACTAGGGCTTCATATTTCAAATCGATAACGGCAGGGTTTATTGGAAAATAAAGACGGGATTTGCACTGGTATTTGTTTGTGGATTTATTCCTTGCATACCATGGGTGTCTGCATTTAGCAAAATAAGGATTGCAAAATCACAGCACTCTCTGTGGCCTCCACAGGAATTCTCTTTCGAACTTTATTGAAAATTCCCGATTTCCTGGTGCAGAGGGCGAAAGTGGATAATCTCCTGCATGATTCATTTGAAGGTTCAATGGGTTCCTCCTTTGCGGCACTCTTACGTGGGTACCTGATTAAATTGTTTGATATTGTGATGAATTCTTTACTGGGTGGAATTGTATACAAACAGGATGGTTTATATTTTGAAAGGATACCAATTTATATTTCTTTTTACGGCTCACTTAGAAACGAAATTTTTTTAACTGCAATCCGTCTGTTCGTCTGTCTTCTGAGTCTGAAAAGCGATGTTCATTAAATTTCAGATTTGGATGCACCAAACCTTACACGCATCGTATGTGTATACAAATTCAATCTTGGCTCATAATTGTTAGTAGTCTGTATACGTGAACTATGGCCAATATTGTAAAGTGGACCACAGCACATGAAAAATCAAACGGCAGATCTTATGAAATTAATTTAGTGTTCAGTTAACAATTTTTTGTTTAGAAGCAACGTTGGCAGAATCTAGAAGCTAGAAGGCGCCAAAGAAAAGGTGCATTTATGCGACATCTTCAGCCACGAATTTCGGAAATCTTAAAGAGCGAATTCATAAGTGTTAATCATAGCAATTTGAATTCAATGAAAGGATATCGCAAATATGGAAATATGTGGTCTGCAAGGGCACATAGTCCGGATTCCTGTGGCATCGCATACATTCATACCCGGTTCGAACTCTGAAGCGACTGCATGAGACAGGCAGAAAACCTCCCAAATCAATTTAAGTAGCTTGCAAATGTTTCAGGTTTGTATCAAGACGAGCTTCGTATACTAACAAGCTTGAAAATAGGGTATTGAAGGCTTTGGGAATATCTTACGAAACTGGAGTTAGCAGAAAAGCGAACTTTTGTGGATGAAACTATGTCACCAACACAATTTAACTGGGATCTTGAGAGGCACCCAAGACACATATAAAGGATTTTCTAATACAAACTTGAAAATATTGAATTTCATTTCTAAACGCACTCTTTCCCCAGTCATCAAACTGTCACTGTCAATGTTTTGATCGAAATAATTCAATTCCATGGCGTTCTCCAAGATTTTGGCATCGGTCAGTGAGTGCGTCCAGCGCATTCCGAGGAACCACTCACACAATTGGCGGCGCAATTAATGGCCGGCCGACACGACTTTATCGTTTCGGCTCATTCGGATGGTGAGCGCTGTGCCGCCACAAATCGCCAAGTCTGGCGAATTCGGAGCGACCTTAGGCGGACTTGCACGTTGTTTCCGTCGATCGCGGAGTCGGACTGTGGTGGCACGCAATCAGCTCGGAACGGGATCAGATCTGTAGCAGTATCAGGTGATAAATGCGCCGCCGCGAATCGTTACTGATGCGGCCGATTTGACATTGTCGTGTATTAACCGTGCCGATGACAAAATATCAAAAGGGATGTCGATAGACGGAGGAATGAACATCAAGTACACGTCTGAGGGTGCACTTGACAGTGATTTATTTAGCGTTTGATCAACGCTTGAGCAGGGCAGAAGGATGCTCCCATGTCACGCAACGGTCTTGATATGCTTTGTGAATCAGACTGAGGTACTAAGGTGTTCAGAGTGGGTGTCGGAGTTGCGCGGAGGTTTGAAGTGCGTTTTGCCAAGAAAGCGTACTTTGCATAAATATCTCGATTTACACCTATACAAGATCAAGCTTACTTGAGAATTGAAGCCGATAGACCATCCGGAGAGTACATTCTTCGATTGGGTTCTAGAGAAGATGCGTCATGGTGATGGATCCTACTGCAAAATCATCTTTACTGACGAAACTCATTTTTAGCCCAATGCGTTCGTCAATAAGCAAAATGTGCGTTATTTGTCGGGTGAAAATCCAGATGCCCTCTATGAATCATCACTTAAATTACAAAAAATAACCGCGATAACGATCGTCACGTTACTTTGAATGGTCAGCGTTATGACGCCATGATTATCGATTATATTTGGCCCGAATTGGAAGATATGGACTTGGACGAAATGCAGTTTCAACTGGATGTCACACAGCACACAGTGCAGTCAATTTATTGAAGAGTAAGTATGGTGAGAGTGTTGTCTCGAAAAAAGGGCCTGTCGATTGGCCCCCTTGTTCGTGCGTCGCTTGACTATTTTCGGTGGGGCTACGTTAAACCGCTGGCTTATGCCAATAAGCTGATGACGTTAGGACAATTCATAGATAACATTGAACGCCAAATAGCGGCTGTTTCGGGCGGAATGTGTGGCCGAGTTATTGGAAGGTGGGTCCAACGAATCTACCGCTGCAAATGTGCCCGCGGTGGCCATATGAGCGAAGTCGAGTTCCGTTCATAAGGGTTTTCATCGTCCTTTAATACTAATAATAATTGAGTGGCACAACAGTCCACAAGGGAACAGGGGCTAGCTTCTACAACAACTACTCGTGTTGTGCGTGTTACTGTTCTCTCACGAGTAGAAGGGACCTACAGTTTTATACCGACTCTGAATGGCGAGATTTGAGAAGCTTTTCAATTGATACTCTTTGAGTGTTGTCAGCAACTCGTAAGAGGTGGTGGCGTGAAAAAATGCAAGGTGTCCCGCCCGGGAATCGAACCTAGACTTTCTGCGCGCCGGTCGACGCACTTACCACTACGCCACGGCGTAAAATATCTTAAATGGTTTGCTCTTTACTCCTATTCCCGAGGAACGTAGTCTATTCCAAGTTGTCATGTCATCATTCAAAAGCGTTTTCTCTGTTATGAATACGAAATGTATAAGAAGATCGGTTCAAAGTTCAATATACACTTTGCAAATGAAAGCAAGAAATAATCATAAAATAAAGCAAAACTAAGCATGACTCAATACTATCACTCCCCCCCCCCCCCAAAGGACGCGGAATAATTTTCTCATTTTCACATTCTATTTCTTCAAACAGTAACAAAGGAAGACACATTTCCCCTCAGAACGCTGAAACATCTCTCCTCAATATGGCAGGCACAGCCAAAGCAATTGAATGAATCTGCATGCACGTTCACCATATGGGAGTTGAAGTATGAATTTAACATAAGACCAACTGACAGGCAGCCGTACAAAGTGCCCTGCGCGCACAGTTCTTGCATAAATCATGAATGAATTCCCTTTTAGGGCGAATTATTGGGAACAACACCTTCGCAGAGAGGAGCAACCAAAGAAAATGTCTCACTACACGAATAGATTGAAATGTAAGATTCAAAGCTCCTTCACGTGCGAAACTTAAGTTTTACGAGAATGAATAGTGAAATATTGAAGTTCTCACGTCCTTTTAGTCCTCCTTGGGAGAATGTTCAATTTGTCAAAATTATTTGCATGGATGGAAGGCAAGCGACAACTGAAAACATCGAAGCGTACGGCTGCAGGAAATGGTGCTGAGAGTTCTATTTAATGCAAGGCGCTGATGCAACAAACAGAAACCATTTCAACAAAACACCAGTAACTTATTTAAGTGACAACGATTTCTGGTTTCCTGGAGCGTAGAATAGTTTCAAATGGTTCAAGGATCCCACTGATGGTGCTCAGGACTCATTTCTAGTAGGGATCGGATGGTTATGTAAGAGTTTATCGCGAAAGTTTCACCACTATGACGGGGGCGTGCTAACAGCGAAACAACAGACAATTAAGTAATGGACCCATTCTGCACTTCCATTAGGCGCACAAACAATGGCGGCCACCACCAACACGCCGCAACCGCCACAAACAGCTGCTACACATAAGTTCCGAGGAGCACAATGCACAATGAGGCCGCGGACAACAGAAATGACACAACACTTCCGCTTATCAGGGGGTTTGTTGTGGAATCAGGCACTGTTTGAAATTGAATTTGTTTTCATGGAAATTCGTGGCAAATGTGCGGAAAATTGATACCCGATCGATTGGTGGGTAGGCAGAGAGCAGATATTTTTGGAAATTGATTTTCGACCCCCGACAATTGCGTAAACGGGGCCATCTAAACTGTGATCTAGAATATTCATTTCCAAGCATGCCTCGTGGCGTATAACTTAATCCATCTCAGTCAAGTGTCTATTTTTATTTAGGTTGCATGTGAACCCGTAAATCGGCTCAGATCCCATCAGAAAGGACACGAATTTTAGTACTCAAGCAAATTGAGTTTCAGGGTTTCCCTATTCGCTTATCCAGAGCGTAGTCCTTCTTGGACACGTTTTTAAGTTCCTCCCCCACTCACACTCGTTTAATCAAATTAAGAATTCCATGTGATAGTACTTACCACTCATGAAGTTGTAAATAACAGGATTCACGGCACTATTTGCATAGCACAACCAATGCGAGCACAAGGAGAAGATCGTCGTTATTTCTCCACCCTGAAGGTTCCCGGTGTATCTGAAAAAAAAAATCAAAAAAGTTACATAAATCGTCAGCTGAAGAAAGCACAATTCTCCCACACTACAACTCAAATTCGTTTACTAGACTTCTAATCGGTTTTGTGCATCATTATGAAACGACTAAACGCAGAGCTGTGTATTCGAATGAATTCCCAACACTCTCATCCAATTAGAATGAAATTAATGGAATGGGAAAAGTTTTTCATTTGTGCCTCAACATGTCTCCGGGATAAGTTGAAGCATCCTTTGAGTTAGACAATTAAATTCTCGGGTGCATGGAGCAATTTCTTAATTGGATGATGACTTTGATGAAAACCTAGCTGATTGGGATTTCGTAGAATTTAATGAAACTTTGCTTCGAAAACTATATTCATTACCAAAGACGAAATGTATGCGGTACCTAGAAACTTTTATAAGTACGAGTATAATCGGTCAGCTGCCTCTTTGAAGTGGTATACGAATTTTTGGGCTGAACTCCATTCACTTCGAGTGACATCGAACTCGGAATACGTGTCTTGAACTAACAATGGGAAACTTTTGTTCAGTGTTGCCGCCGACAGTTGTGTGGGACTCGCTGAAAAAGTGTCCTGAAGATTCGAGAGTGAGGTGGCAAAAAGATGATTAGATTATGTAGGCCGCATGGGCGCCGCAACTCCGTACTGAGTCCTTTCGTCTCCCAGCATTCAAGTCTTCAACAAGTGTGGAAAGCTAGATATGCGTAACTGAAGGCAGATAGAAGGAGATCCCATGGGAGGGGGATCTGGAGTGAAATATACACAAGAGAGAAAAGAAGAATTTGTCCGAATGAAGGACTGTGCACAAGTCTTCAAGTAGCATTCAGCCAGGGGCCTCAACCAAAATGCATCTTCAGGTAGCAAGGTTTCTCTCGTTAGCTCCTTCCAATTTCGCACACCCAGTGTTTTCTGGTCCGGCACATTCATTTCGGTCACTAATGTTAATCAACTCAAACCAAACTTTGCTGAGCACAAACTCCAGGCCAAACATCATGTACCGAGCCTAACTCAAGGCCATACATCACACCATGCACTGGACCCTCTGAAATACCACTTTTTTGCATAGATGTTGTTTTACACTTTGTTGGACCGATCGCCGCATCGAGATAAACGTAGCTAATGACTACTGCCTGCAAAATGAAAACTTTTACTCTCGATCCAATTCTTGTACAGTCCTGTAGACATATCCGCAGTTCCATTAAGATTTGTTATTTGTTAATCTATTTGTGTGTGTGTGCGTGTCTTTTCTCCAATTTGATTCTATCGTCGGTCTACAGGTTGTCAACAGTAGATTGAGTTCCTATCCACTTGAGTCTCCACAAACAAAGTGGCTCGTATTAAAAAAATGTACAGAGCTGAGCAGATTTTAAAATGCGATTTATATGGCATCAGCTTTGTATCCGTAGGCGCATGCCACCGTATAGAGTTCGTTGTTGAAGGTTCTCCTCCAGTATCATCACCGCAAACAAGATCAAATATCGTACGAAAAACGTTCCTCATTCTACACCATATACCAGGACAGAGATAGTCAAGGTGTTACACAAACCACTCAGTCTTTTTTTCGAGAGGGCTTTGTTACCCAATAAGCTCTTAAGCCCAAAGAAACAGGGTTTGGCAAGAGTGAATCGACGTTGGATTTCGGTACTGATGTAATTGTTCTTCTGTACTGCAACGCGGAGATAGACTCAGAGTTTTGAGTTACCTCAGAGTTTTGCTGCCACAGCCCGTAGCCTTGTTTAGAACCTTTTTTTGCATGCAAGGTCTCGGTGAGTTTGCTTCCGACTTTGACTTTGCGGCGAGAGTTCTCCATCGTCATCATTCACAATCTGACGAGTTCGGTAAGAATGCTAAATTAGACAAGGCACTGTATAGCTCCGATTCGTTGTCGATTACAACGACTTGGTGACGGTAAGATCTGAATCAGAGAGAAAATTTCATCTTTCGTTAGTCAGAAATTTCGGAAATCTCCTGTCACATTATTCACGAAAGGCTTTAGCCATTCAGACAAAGTGGAAGGCAAAATCTTGTATGCGGTGCTAAGGAGATTAATTCGACGGTATTTGGCTCAGTGGTAGGGTCGGACAGATTACGCTTAGCTCCTCCTCATTGTACATGCTTTCTTCCGTCCATATCTTACGGAATCAACTGGCGCACGCACCTGAACAGATAAGCCGCCTTAAAGGGTTCTACTAATAGTCCGTCAGCTACAGCAGTATTCTAAGATTTAAGTCACGATCTTCCAAAATTCAGTTCAATTGTTAGCTTACGCTGATGACATGGACGAGATTGGGCGAACGCAGCGATCCGTCAATGAGGCGTTGGCTGGCATTGAAGCGGAAGCGGCTAAAATGGGTCTGATGGTTAATGATGTCAAAACGAAGTACATGCTGTCATCAAGGAAGGACGCACAAGATCGACGTTTCGGACAGAGCGTCACACTAGGCAGCAGAAACTTCGAGTCTACCTCAACTCGAAAGAGGTGGTGCCGTGAAAAAATGCGAGGTGTCCCGTTCGGGAATCGAACCTAGACTTTCTGCGTGGCTGTCGACGCACTTACCCATTACGCCACGAAGAACACACTAAGTCAAGTGCATCCTATTATTTTCTCACAAGTGAATAAGTCCTTCGAAGCAATTATGAACGGTCTACTGCTTCTGGCAAATTATTAACTTCAAATTTTTACAAGGCACATGACTAATAATTTCGTTAGCATCTCTTGGGAACTCTTTTCAAGTGAAGAATGTCGTAATCGCATTGCCTCATCCAAACGCTGTGATATTACATCATGAGAGCTTCTGACAATTTTAAATCCATCGCATTGGCCATGAGCACCCTGCTCTCAATTCTACAACAAATAAGAATGCATAAAAGTATATTTGCAATTAACTACACCAAATGAATCCCCAGCAGCTTACGATGGAGATGAAGAAATTAAGTTCCATGCCTTACAAAACCAACACAAATTGCAGTAATTTGTTTGGTTATCAAACTATCATGGCAACAGAATGCTCGATAAATCCCAGAACAGATTACTGAACAACGCTGGAGGATTGTGGTGTGCAACTTAATCCATATTCTCTGAGTGTCTGAAGAAGAAATGAGAGCTTGAAAGTGAAATGCCTGCAGTTACTCGGAGTCTGAATGTCTGTGTAAATTTTCAAGCGTAGGTACCAACTGAAAGTAGAATGAATGTTGGTGAAGTATCTCATGCACATTATAACTTCCTTTCCGGAAGAATGTGTTTTTGATGCTTCATCTTTAAATTTCTTTTTGTAGCAGGATTTATTTCGAAGGAAGCTTATGGAAGTGCAAGGAAAAGATTATGCAGCGAGAGCTGCATCTCCTGGATAACGTTAAATAAAATCTCATTTTTGCAAAATAAAATGAAGTCTCATCAAAATACATTCGTTTAAATGAAACGCTGGTTTGAGCGAAGTGAATGCATTTTCAAGTCAATTAATACCTTAACGTCTCTTTTTTGTAACGATGATTCTTGGAGTGGATTCCAACCAACTTGGAATGCGGAATTGGAGGCAGCTGGTGCCAGCTTCAGAGGCTTGCTGGTTGAAGCCCAGGTTCATTATGTAGCGTCGTATGAAGATGAAGAACGATGACTCTTTCATGACGCCCCTGTAGCAGACCAAAACGGAAAGAAAGGACCACCATTGTAGGGAAACTAGCTACTCCAACTAAGAAATTGCAAAAAGCTAACTATTGGGATTCTTACAAAAGACCTCTTTTAAGATCAACCACCGGAAGGCTCAAAGAAAATCCTGGAGGTCTTTTTGCGGAAGGATTGAAGGCATCTTTGAGCTCTCAAGACAAATTAAGATCATGGCTTCATCCCAAAAAAAACAGCCCAATTTTTCTTTAAACTGAGATTGCTGAATGGATTTCGTGCCGTGATGAGACTCTTTTACCGGGAGCCGAGGAGGACAATTACAGAACCAAATTCAACACTAAGCAATGCCACCTCGTGGTCGCCGTGGCGTAGTGGACAAGTGCGTCGACCCACACGCAGGAGATCTAGGTCTTCTAGGATACTTCGCAGTTTTTTTCACGGCACCACCTCTTTCGAGTTGCTGACAACACTCAAAGAGTGTCAATTGTCTATGAAAAGCTTCTCAAATCTCGCCGTTCGGAGTCGACAGAAGACTGTTGGTCCCTTCCATTCGTGAGAGAACAATAGCACGCACAACACGAGTAGTTGTTGTAGAAGCTAGGCCCTGGTCCCTTGTGGGCTGTAGTGCCACTCAGTTATTATTATTAATGCCACCTCGTGCCCCTAGCTTCTCTGAGAAAATATTTATGTGGGCATACAACAGCTTTGTGCCATTTTAGTCCACTGAAATCATTGGTAAACTGTATTCATTAACTGCTAAACACTAGAACACTCGATTGCAGAAAACTGCGCGGTCCAGGACAGAGTTCTCGCCCTCCTCTTATAGAACCTATCAGTTAATGAACTAACAGTGGTCATAGGGGGTTGCGTATGCAGGGTTATCGCAGTTGATGTTGTCAAGACAACGTTCGACAAATTGAACTCCACCTTTAGAGGCATCATCCAGCTGGCTTTTAACAACCTAGAAGGTTTGACTAGGCCCTGTGGTTTAGGGGTCAGTCAGTAGAAGAGGGAATTTGTATTCTTCACCGGCAAATACAAAATTCTCCCGTTTGACCGACTAACGTTTTGTGGCATCCTCGTGGAACATTCCGAAAAAGCTAGGCTCTTGCTTCTCAGATGAGATAACCAATAAAGCTGAGAACCAAACCTACAAGAAAGCATACAACAAGCTTCTACAGAGTTGTATTGCTGAAAGGGTGCGATACAATGTAAATTTGGACTACAGCCACGCATGGTCCATTGGCTTTACACCGTAAAAGTTCGGCCGAGGTACAAATACAGCAAGGTAAGATACAGCAAAGTACTTTGTTGAGTGCAAAGGATAGACAGCTTGTTCTGAGAAGTACTTCCTCCGAAAATTAGTTATACTTGTCTACCTTCCCTCACTAGGTTGACTTGGAAAGGAAATCGCAGATCGTATGCCTATTAGGATCAAATCTATGTTCCGATCTAGGATACGATTCTCCCACAAAATACCGATCTCACCCTCCCTCGATTCATCCTCGAAAAGGAACTTACAACTAGCGGAAAGGTCGCAATGGACTCTGTACCCACGTAGTTGGAAGACACGTTCTGTATTTTAACGAATATGTAGGTCAAAGATGAATGATTGGATGAGGGCTGTTGTCTACTTCAGGGACTTAAATCTTCATCTCTCCATGGATTGACCTTAATACTGTAGCAGTGCACAGTCTGAAGCAGACAATAATTTTGCCATCAAAAAGGCATTACAATTCGCTGAACTAAGCCCCAAGTCACTCTAGGCAGTTCCACAATTTCGAAAGTCGAAAGTCTTGAGACATGCAAAATCGAAAAGCACCCTGATAATGTGAGATGTCCACCCAACACGAAATTCAATCCAAATTACACAAAACGTACCATCAAACATGGGCGGTAGCATCATGGTATGTTTCTCTTGGTATGGAATTGGTTTCATACATCTTATAGAAGGGGTTTTGACCAAGGAAATTTATATGGACACACTCCAGAGCATAATGTTGCCACATTCCGAGGATAATATGCCGTTGGTGTGGACGCTTCAACACGATAACGATCCGAAGCAACCAAAGAATGGACTACCAATAATGGAGTTGCTCTTTTGGAGTGGCCTGCTCATTCGCCTGAATTAAATCCGATAGAGAATCTGTGAAAGCAAGTAAAAGTCGTTGTTGGAAGCACAAAGCCCAAAAATACAAAAGAATTGTGGCAGTCCATGCAAATGGCGTGGGAGTCAATACCTTTGGAGGTATGCCAGCGACTTGTTAGTTCTATGCCTAAAAGAATGAGTGCAATTATGAAAAATAAAGACCATTAACAAATGCTAGTTTTCCTTAATTCATAAGAAAGGAAGTAACAGATGCTTGCGTCCTCTTAAGGACAAGAGTTGTCATTGGCAAGTCTTATAAACGTCCAGACATCTTGACAGAATGCTACTTCATACCTTCGCGCAACGACATCAGTCGTTTCACTCTTCGGCAAGGTTGGGAAATGTTGAAAACTTATTTCCAAAGTGAATGCTGTGTAGCCCTAGCACTGCATTTTTCGAAAACAAGTCGTGGCGGAAATGAACCCTCCACCGACTTTGTTGTACGTAAGTTTGTGCAAAAGGTTAATTCATGGTCCCTATCACCGTACTGTGCTTACAGATGATAGGATGGCTGCTGTAGCCGAGAGCGTGAACCTCAATTCGCGCCAACAAGTCAAAGATGTACAACCCTTTCTTTCCCTCAACTCTGTTGCAAGTAGTTGCTCGAATCATAGCTCCTATGTACTCTTCGACCCTGAGTCCCTGCGATGCAGTAATGATGTTGTCGATGGCTCCCTCAACGTCGATAAAGTTAAAGTTTCCTTAGTACATACTTCAAAGTGAAGAACAATTTCCATAGATTTTTCGTCATTGCAGTATGTTGAAGGACACCATTACGGGCATACATACATTTTGAAATAACGACGTAACTTTGATTTGATTCAATTCAAAATAAAGGGAAAAACGGAAGAACTTGGTGGGTTGGCCCTTAGACTTGTGGTCGCAGTCTGATGAGCAGAAGATGTGAAAGAGATTTCGGTCCTCCGGGCATTTTATTGATTTTAGAAATCTGCAAAGGCGGCACAACTCTTTATTTAAAGTGCCATGCAGTTCAGATGTTCTAAGCCTCATCTGAATTTGTCTTGGGCAGTGGCACACTAGATAGTATCCGCATGATCTTCTTCATCACCATATCCGCTGCATATGTTGTCATTGGAAAGAAATTTTCGCAATGCATAAAATGATTGTGGCTCCTTAGTGTTTTAGCCACCAGCGATGCGACGTCTCCTTAAGCTCAATGCTACTGTCAGTTTTTGTGCTCGTATACCGGGGTCACAGGTGGATCTGCCAATTGTCTACTTCCTCCGTCTACTCATTCAGATCTGTTTTGATCCATTTAGCGTCAGGGTGGATCAATATTATCAACATTAGTAACTGCCCCATTGCCGGTATTGTCCTTGTTTCTAGGAGTTGTCTCCTCTGCCAGCCTAAAGTCTGAAGACCTTCATAACTAATTACGTACTAGACGGGATTAATTTCTGTAAAAGAGATTGCTTCTGTGGTCGCTTATCTGTCAATAAATACTGTAATTGTATTTCCAACATAGACATCATTCTGACACCGAAAGATTAATAAATGTTTGGTCCATCAGTGCACACTATGCGGTTAGGGAAACAGCAAAACAAACTATATTCAGATGCCTCCGAACATCTGAAGCCCATGGAACTCCGGTTCCAGCCTGACCCAGCGATAGGCCCGATTGTGGGAGTATGGTGGTGGCTGTGGCTTAAAGCCCCATACCGCGGGTAGAGTCGAGGTTGAAGTGTACTATGCTGACTAGTTTAGTTTAGGACTAGGCCAGGCGGTTAAGGTACTTTTCCGGCAAAGTGTGGAGTTGCAATTTCAACCGGGTGCTGCGACGCAAAGAGCAGTAGAGGTCTTAGAAAGGCCTATCTCCAAACCAAGGTAGAGTGGGTGTCCCTCAAACATGATCTTAATTCCATACTTAGGTAACTAAGGCATCTGGTCTTGCGTAATCTACGACTCTTGGAAAATGCACCTCGTGATATAAGTTAAGTCAAGTTAATCCAAATCCTTTTTCTGCACATCAAAGTCTTGAGATGATGTGACAAGTAAGTTTGGAACCACAGAAGGTCAAGGGCCCCCGTAACTTTATTTCAGTCTGACCGTGCGATAAGCTCCCTTTTAGGAGTATCGTGACGGCCACGGTTTACTACCCCACATCCGAGGTTAATGTACGGTACCGACTGATTTGAATCAGATTTTTCACTACTCAGGTAACATTGACTTTCTTGGCTCAGTGTGGAGTTGCATTGAAACCGTTTGCTGTGACCCGTAGAACGTCGAAGGTGAATAAAGGGCACAGCAAAGGGGAAGCGATTGTCTCCTAAGTTTGAGCCCAATATGGTGCTTAGGCATCTAAGGCATTAAGCCTTGTTCTACTTGAAAATTGGACCGCGTGGTATAATGACCTAAAGGCAGAGAATTACCTAAACTCTTGGTAGACTTAAAGACCTACCTTAACTCTTGAGGAATTACCTAAACTTGGTAAAATAAGTTTTCGTGCAAGTACATGACTGCTGCTTTCACCAAGTTTCAAAAAACTGTCTGTCTTGAATGCATAGTGGCTCTGCTTATGATCCACTGCTAAATCTGCTCCACTCGACGTACACATTATGGGATGCACATTCAAGGCCATCTCTCGACTAAAAAGAAATTGTGTTTGGTTTAACTCGTATATGAGCTCTGATGATCTCCCGCACCGCATCTCCTGTCACACTAGTAGCGTCGTTCATACAATGTCAACTTTCCCTGTATCCAGGTCTGGCTCTGGCTAGAAACTGAGCCGAGAAGGGAATATTCTCGGATTTTCACGGACGACTCCAAGACGACGAACGGATCTGAAGATAGGGGCTTCGTGCATAACGACAACGTTAGACCTCACAACTTTTTAGGTAATTTCGCGTCGGTCTTCCAGGCGGAAGCGTTTGCGATCCCAATGGCCTCGAATTTTATTGTGGAAAATAGGTGGAAGGGGCGAAGTCTCTGCGTCTGTAGCGACAGTCGAGCTGCCTTTTTTAACCCTTAAACAATTTCCAAGATAGTACAGGAATGCAAGTCTTCCTTTAGTTTGATTGAATAATTTACTAAAACTTGTCTGGGTCTCGCTACACCACGGGATCATGTTAAACGAGATTACCGATAAACTTGCTAGGTAATGATCCAAAGAGGCAATCATAGGACCGAACCCACCTTGGGACCGACTGCCTCCTTGGTTAGGGCTTCCGTCGACGGTTTGTTCTCCCATCAGAAATGGCATGAGTCTCCAGGATGCAGGCTGACCAAGTGCATGCTCCCGAGCAGTCATAGAGCCCGAAATCACCTTGGGACTGCCTACGTCCTGGATTAGGGCTTCCATCTACAGTTAGGTCGACAGCACAACCAGAGGTGGTATGACTCTCCTGAATACCAGCTTACCAAGTACATACTTCCCTACTTCAGCAAGAAATCCGCGGCTTTTCTGTTATCTCAAGATAGGAAAGACTGCTGATGACTTGTTGGCGTACAAACGGGGCACTTCACCTTCGCTAAGAACATAATTGTGTTTGGACTAAGTGATGAAACCCTCTACGATGCCTGTGAAGAAAGCAAAGACACTGCAGAGCAATTCTTCCGTCAATGTGTTCCCTTTGCTCGTATCAGGGGACGGCCGTTTGGCGCTGATGTGTGGGAGCTGAAAACCTAGGCTCTTTAACACAGAAGCGCTTGCTGGCTCTCCTCCGGCAGACCAAGAAATTGCAGTGAGTGGAGGATACTGCCTGGTAGTACAAGGCACCAGTTTTCGAGTCTTCAGGGCAGTGCTTCTCAACCTCTAACAAAAAAAACTGAAAACACCACATCTATACATCAAAGAGGATAATAAGCTTCACAGCTAAGCCTCCTTTCTCACACAACGGACCCGATTTGTCATGCATAGTGGAGTGGCCCTCTACCTAGCTACCAAGGTTCGATTGGTGAAGCTTAAATATACATTTCTCTGCAATTTAAAATGTATTCAAGTTCATTGATACTTAAATGTATCGCAATCACTTATGGTAAGCACTCGAATCCTGGGTTACATACTTAACTCCCTTTCATTTCCATAAATTCATAAATCATACCAAAATCGTTTCCTCTCAATATTACAAACACAAAGCCCTACGCTTCTGCTGAGTACACATTTATGAGGCTATCCGTTATGAGAGAGGAATATAAATTTTCTCGTGTGTAATATACCTCAGTAAATTGAAAACATGCACCGGGAAGTAGCACGTGGCGAACATAACAACGACTGCAACCAACATTTTTGCGGCTTTTCTCCTCGCCCTCAATTGGCCCATGGTGCTCGTGTTGACCATTGTGCTCGATCCTCGCAGGTCTGAAAAGAGAATGAAAAAGTTAAAAAGGAAATAAATTTAAAGTGAATAAGGATATTTTTTGGGGGGGGAAATTGATGGGATGTGTTTTGGCACAAAGGTGTGGAACACGCAAATTCAATTAGATACACAACGTAATTACGTGAATAAATTTGCCCTAAGCACGCAATTATGTCTGACGTATAACGTGTTGGGCGTTAAATCTGATGGAATGAGTTTGACTGATTCGCACAACAAGATGGAGGGCTCTGCTAAAGTTTATTTATTGATTTTCGTCACGAGCTGAGCTGCACATATGCTTGACCTTGTGAGCTGCCGCAGAACACACCATGGCGTGAGTGGACGAATTTATGACTTCATTTAGTGGATGTTGTTTTGATTGTGTCCTCAATGGTCACAGAAGGACAAAGAAATTTTGTTGACGCCAACATAAGGGGCACCACTGACCTATTGGCATTGAGATGAATACAACACAGCTCTGAGGTGGTGGAGGAAGGAAAACCATTCTTCGTTAACTTTCAACCATGTTTTCAGCAGAAGTCCTTGAAGGTCATCAATCACTGTGCAATACATTCCCAGAAGCAACAGGATATTTTAGTTCATTTTTTTGTTTTGTCCTCAATCGCATTGTCCAGGTGTATACCCTAAATACTTTCTGATATTTTTAGCATTCATTGTCCGCAAATTAAAAGTCATGTCAGCACCTTTTCAAATAACCCAACAACAGATCCCTCTCTAAATGAAACGTTCATTCACTTTTTAAATCAAATCTTCAACAAGGAGGCAGCGGTTCTTTTTCCGAAAATAGGTGACATTTAACCCAAATTGAGGTAAACGTTTTTTAAGTGTCCTTCGTGCCGAGGGTTTCGAGGCGGTGGCATGATGAAATTAAAAAAAATTAAAAATAAAATCGATTTCATTTTATTGAACTTTAATTGAGAGTACTTCACGTATTTCCTGGTCAATTCGCTCGTCGAAGAAGGTGCGGCAGCGATGAAGTCATCGGATTATGAGAACAAGCAGATTGAGCCTCTGTTGTTAGGAGTGTAAGGACAAAAAATATACTTGAATATCCTTGAGAACGGTGGCCTGGTGAGTAAGGTGGATTGGTGAGTAAGGTCTTGAGATTGAGTTCCATTGGTATGACTTTCTTAATGTCGAGAATCCAGGTCACTAGAATGTCTAAAAATAGTTTGTCAAACTAAGCCACACAATAAGTTTCATATTTCCAGATGATGAGGATATGCCTTTGGCACGATAAAAACTACCCAATGCAAAACATCCTTAGGTTATACTTGTAAAATTGATGAAATTCTACAAGTCGTCCCATTTGGATAAATTCGTATTTATTTCAATTCGTAACAGTCACAGTTCTGAGATCGCCAGCAATAGTGCCAGGGGCGCCATTCTTAATGTTGTTACCATAGGACTATATGTCCTATGGTAAAGTATATTAAATATACGAGGGCTGTCTGATAAATAACCGACCTCAACGTGAAGCTAGCGGCACAAGTGAAAAAAAAGTTTCTACTTCAAATTGTGCATATTATAATAGATACTCGCCAAAATTTCAGAAATTTATCTTGCACCATTATCTGTTGACAGTCGTTTTTGTGAGTGTATTTCGGTGATTCCCCCAAAATGGAAAAAATTGAATATCGAGCTGTAATTAAATTTTTATTTTTGAAAGGCAATACGCCTTCACAAATCAAAGATGAGTTGGACTCTGTGTATGGTGACTCTGCACCATCGTTTACCACCGTAAAATTTTGGGCAGCTGAATTTAAACGTGGTCGCAGGAGCTTGGAAGATGATGAACGTCCTGGGCGTCCAAAAACTGTAACCACTAACGATAACATCGCTAAAGTTCATCAATTGGTACTAGACGACCGCCGGATTAAAGTTAGAGAAATAGCTGAGATTATGAAGATGTCAAAAGAACGTGTTTGCCATATATTAAACCAAGACCTGGGCATGAGAAAGCTGTCCGCGCGTTGGGTGCCGCGTTTGCTTACGCTAGACCACAAACGTGCGCGCATGAACATTTTCAGCGCTCTGTTGGCTCAGTTTAGAGGCAATAAGACCGAGTTTTGGCGCCGATTGATAACTGTAGACGAAAAAAAAAAAAAAAAAAATTGAAAAAGTCGCGTGCATCATGGTTAGGTCGGTTATTTATCAGACAGCCCTCGTATTTAAGTATTAAGTATATCTTCAGAAACTACTAGTGCTGCACTTCTATTATTCTTTCACGTGTACGGAAAACCTACAGTTTATTACCGAGTCCGAAAGCCGATTTGTTTCCATTAGCTTTTCATAGACAATAACTACTCTTTGAGAGTTGACCTAGTTTGGATATTGCGTTCAACAGTTATAGACGTGTAAACATGGATTTCAATAACAATCCGAAATTCGCGCTATTTTAAAGTTTTCCTTCGTTAAAGGCAAATCCGCAAGAGGAACGTTCCATGAGATTAATTGTGTTTTGGGGGATGGTACTCTATCACTTCGAACCGCGGAGGAATTGTTTCGACGATTCAGAGCCGGTGAAAACGACACCATGGATAAGCCAGCTGGCGGAAGACCTGTGACGACGAATACCGATCGAATCATCGAGTTAGACACTAAACCATTTTAAACCATCTGCAGTAGGCTGGATACAAAAAAAGCTTGATGTTTGGGTGCCGCATGATTTGACGCAAAAAAACCTTCTGCACCGAATCAACGCCTGCGATATGCTGCTGAAACGGACCGAACTCGAGCCATTTTTAAAGCGGTCGTGGTTGAAGGACGGTGAATCGTCCTAAACAGTGGCCAAGCCGGGATTGACGGCCAGGAAGGTTTTGCTGTGTGTTTGGTTTGATTGGAAGGAAATCATCCACTATGAGCGGCTCCCATATGGCCAGACGCTTAATTCTATCATCTACTGCGAACAACTGAACCGCTTGAAGCAGGCGATCGATCAGAAGCGTTCAAAATTGGCCAACAGGAAGGGTGTAGTGTTCCACTAGGACAACGCCAGACCACACACTTCGTTGATGACTCGTCAGAAGTTACGGGAGCTCGGATAGGAGGTTTTATCGCATCCACCATATAGCCCGGACATAGAGCCAAGTTCCTGTCCACGGTGAACGCCCTTGATGGTGTGAAGTTGAACTCAAAAGGGGCTTGTGAAAAGTGGCTGTCCGAGTTCTTCGCAAATAAGGAGGGGGGCTTCTACGAGGAGGGTATTATGAAGTTGCCATCCAGATGGAAACAAATTATCGAACAAAACGGCGAATATTTGAACTAAATCCGATCACTATAACACTTTTTATGAAGCATTGAATGAAGAGCAAAAAAGCGGAAGGGAGATATTTATATATATATATGTATATGCGCCCTACAATCTGATGCCTATGCAGGATCACAAAATAATTTGCCCTAATTAATGAAACATCCTCTTGTTATGCTTTTCAATTTGCCAAAACTATTCCCTTTGGCCGGGGTACGTAGGTCTTCTCAACATGTTCTTTCTTTGCCTCAGGTGCGTGAAGTGAATATGAGTCCTATTTTGAACAAAGTCCTTGTTCACATTTCGTAGTCTCTCTACGTAAACTGTTGACGTGACACCACAAAATCTCCTTGAAGGCACAAGCCAACAACAAGCCACTTTCAAATAAACGCCTCTCAAGTCTTAGATGTTTTCCATTTAAGGAACCCAATCACATTCTCTCCCACTCAAAGGATTTGACATTCCTTTGACAGAAGAGGAATCAGATGCCGTGTCTTGAGCTGATAATGGATGTGCTTGTCCCGACACTTCACAAGCCACACAGGAGTTCATTAATTTTTGTCTACGAAACATTTTTCTTTGTCGAATCCTTCCGAGGAGATTACGTTTTAATTTGCATTTTCGGGTCTTGGGTAAATTTTTGTTTTGCCCTAAAAGCCATCCATCGGCTGAGAGCAGCTGTGTCCTGCGGCGGAAATTAACCTGAAAAATTTTCGCCATTTGCGTGCTACATCCGAAGTTTTGAAATTTATCTGTTTCAAAGCGATATGCGTATTGCCGTCTACTTACATCCACATGAGTACTGGTGATGGGTGCGGGACTCCCTGTGACCGGGTATAGTATCTGACTTCCACAGGATTCGTACAATTTTGAAGTAAGCAATCATCATCAGGAGCAGTGGCAATCTGCAAAGTACAAACAACGTTAATGTCAAATGAAGTGCAAATATGATTAAGGAATTTAATTCTCAAATCAACCCCCCCGGGTACTGTGCGAGTCGAGAGTTGATTGCCTGTGGGAATAAACGATCAGAGTTCAACGATGTTCGGATGTCGAGAGTGAAGAACAACTGCCGGTTTGAGGGGAAGAAGACTGATTAGGTTAGATTACGACAAAGGAGGGCGAATTTCAGTGCGAATGATTCTGCCTGGGATTCGATGTTCTCTGGCTGTAGCACGTAGGCAATGTCTTCATAAATTCAATCAAATACTCACAAGTGCACGAAATGATTTACTCCAAATTTTTTATGAATTATTACACAGATTTGTGCGTGGGAATTATTGCCTTCCGTGACTTTTGTTCTGAGTTGGTGGGAGGTTCTTGCAAATGTGGGATTGAAGGAGGAAATATTGCGTGTAGGAAGATGTGGCGTTTAATTTAGGTGGGTTTGCAATTCATTGCCAGTTAATTTGCCTGACTCCATGAAGTATAATTTGATTAACAACTCACACAGTGTACGTTTATATCGCGAATAATTATATATGCCGATACATTAGATTCTGAAGAATTTCAAAATAAGATTTTTATTAAGATACAAACGCAGAAAAACGTTTCAGATAACAGATGACTCAATAAGTCCAAGGACATAAATATATATAAAAAATATTCACCCGGGACTTATTGAGTGATGTGTTAAGTATGTCACCTCACTGCTCGATTGCACTACTATCGCAAGAAAAAGTTACTACTTACTACCTACTGCTAAACTTACGGACTCGTAGTTTCTCTTGAAATGGTCGTGTCCTTAGTTTTTCAAACAAATTTCAAATGAAACAACTTATATGGTCAGTGCTTCGACTGTTGTTTTTGGAAGAGAAATCAATTCGGACTTGGTCGCACGTCAGTGCCCAAATAACGGCTACCACGGAAGATATCGTGACAAAGATCCAGGCAGCCCGTCAAGTTATCTGCAACAGCAGACACCTCAGAAGATTGTGTGGAACATATCCTGCATTAAAAATTCTATATGTCTGCATGATGGTTGCCGCTTCGTGCTGACTCCGTTCAATATTCGCAACCGTGAGACCACTTCAGAGCAGTGTTTGGCGATATTTAATATTATTTTGCATCGATTCGTGACCCTTGACGAAGCACAGCTCCTCGGGTATACGCTCGAGAGTAAAGAACAGTGGAAACAGTTTACATCACAGGCCAAACGTACGCCAAGACTGTCCTATCAACCGGAAAGTTAACGCCTACAATTGATTGGGATTCACAAGATGGGCACAACATTTTTTAATAACAAAAAAATGCTCGAATGAATTAGCCAGCTGAACTCCTCCCCTTCAAGAATTTGTCCGCAAAATGCATGTCTCACTAGGAATGTCCAACCGGTCGTCATTAAGCCCACTTTCAGACGAACAGTTAAGTTTAGAGATTCTTTCTTTAGCCGCACCACATAAATATTTCTATCATTTCCCCCTTATTCCAATTCGCAGGCATTTAAAACCAATGTACACCGGCAACTCCCCTCCCTCTCTTCCTCTATTCCTTCGGCCCGTGTTGTGACTTAATCCCGTTTACTTAAGGGTATCAAATAATCAATTTTGCGAGCGCTAGTTGTAAAAAAAAAGAAGGGCACAACGGTCTCAGGCCTGATGTAGTTGAGCTAATTCAACTCCAAGTTGAAAGAGAAAATGTCGCCATATTGGTCAAATTAGACTACGAACTGGGGCCCTTAAGATTTGGCTCCGTGAAAAATATTTGAAAAAGTGACTTGGCGGCCAGAGTTTTGAGTCGAGTCATCGCCGCCTACTTTGCATACCTCCAGAAAACATATTTTAAAGAGGTGTTATAGAAATTTGAGTCAAGTGTATCGAGTTAAAAGGAGATGATGGTGACAGATGTTGAGAATCTCATACACACTACACTAAGAGTGAGTAAAACACATTTCTTCGAACGAAATGAAAAAATTGTGTCTCCTATTCCTTATCTAATTCATATAAATTTTAAGTCAGTTATAATTAATACATATACGGAATATGCAATGAAGTAGCAATAAAAAAACTTCATGTTTATGTAAAAAAAACAAGACTTAAATTTTGTGTGCTGGCATTTGTCCTTTCCGGTGGTCGCCGTGGCGCAGTGGTAAGTGCATCGACTGCGGCGCAGAAAGTCTGGGTTCGATTCCCGGACGGGACACCTAGCATTTTTCACGGCACCACCTCTTTCGAGTTGCTGACAACACTCAAAGAGTATCAACTGTCTATGAAAAGCTTCTCAAATCTCGCCGTTCGGAATCGGCAAAAACTGTAGGTCCCTTCTACTCGTGAAGAACAATAGCATGCACAACACGAGTAGTTGTTGCAGAAGCTAGGCCCTGGTCCGTTATGGGCTGTAGTGCCACTCAATTATTATTATTATTTGTCCTTTCCAACCATTTACAACCTTTTTTTTTGGATTTTCTTAACAACTTATACATCTAAGAATGAAAAAAAATGAAATAAATAATGTAGTTGAAAAATATATTTAAATTAGGTTTACCTTAGAGAGCCTGCGGGGCCAGTAATATTATTTGAAAACAAACAAAAGCCGTGGAAACTAGTTTTAAGCATTTCTGTCTTAGGCTTTAAGTGTTTCTTTGTATGAATAAAATGCAAAAAAAACATTTGCAGCCTTCCGTTGGGTTTTCCTCAAACATAGGGCTTGCCGTCAGATCTACTGCAAAAATATTGAATTTACTTTCATCTGTAAATAAGATTTCTTAACAGAACGAGAACTTCTTACTTTTGTATTCTTAACAAATACAAGATTTTCCTCTTGTTTTGTATTCCTGATCATTGACTTTAGTCCGGCTCTTCTACCTTTCAAATGCCCTTTTCCAAAGAACAGGAACAGGAACAGGTGTTATATTTATATATTAAGAACTAAAGTTACGAACTTTGTGCTGTCATCGAGGAAGAGCACACAACACCGGCGTGTCGGACAGAGTGCGCCACTAGGCAGCAGAAACTTCAAGGAAGTCAAGGGCTTTGTCTACCTCGGTTCCGCGGTTAGTACGGACAACTACACCAGTACCGAAATCAAAGGCAGAATCACCCTTGGAAATCGCTGCTTCTTTGGGCGCAAGAGGCAATTTAAGAATAGAGCCCTCTCTCGAAGGACTGAACCGGATCTGTACAACAGCTTTTTTTACGGCGCAGAATCTTGGGCGCTTCTAAAACCGAATAAGGAAGCCTTTGAGATAAAAAGTCCTGTGTGCAATTTTTGGTCCTGTTTGCATTGATGAAGTTTGGAGGAGAAGATTCAACGACGAACTTTATAGGTTGAGCGGCGGCATGCGCCTTCGTATCCAACGCTTACGATGGCTAGGCTATGTAGAGCGTATGTATAGTACTGCTCCTTCCCGAAAAGTCTTCGAATCCGAGCCATTGGCATACCACAACAGAGAACGACCTAGATTGAGATGCACACAATGTAGAAAGACCTCAACCAATTTGGAGTGCGCAATTCGAGGAAGCTGGCGAGAGATTGTGCTAGGTACAGAGGTTAAAATGCTGAGCCAATGAGTAATAGCTTTGGAAATCCGAAAGCAGTCTGGTTTTAAATTTTGTATCGTCCTGTAGACACATCCACAGTACAACAAAATAGTTCATATTGTTATTAAGCCATTTTGATGTCGTTTTCTTTCGTTGAATAATTTGGTCTATAGGTCGTCGGTTTATAGGTCTTCTATTGCAAAAAACGTATATCTGTCTGAATGACCCTTTCTCTTGCATTTGCGTATTGCGTTCGAAAAGTTCCCCCGTACATATTGAATGTGGAACTAATTTCTTAGTTTAAAAAAAAAAACAAATTCGAGTAATGTCCGCATTTTGTGGTAAAATACTCTACAGTGCATTGCTTCACACCCACATTAGGGTCTGTCATCTTCTAACACATTCAACTATCTATTTAAGTATGCATAAGGCAACTTATTTCAAGTTTGCCTTGTCCTGTCATAAAAATCACAACCGAACCCCCCTCAGTGCATTCTTTCCCGCATAGTTTCTGGCATGCAAAAGAAACAGAGTGAATCGTGGGTGAACCTTACAGCAGTTAGTTCGTAATTCTATGCGTGTGCAATTTTTCTTTTCGTCCGCTGCCAATGGGAGTCGTTAAATCGCCCACTGCCTACGTGACTTTTTTTTTATTTGATAATAAAACTTTCTTCGCTTAGTGCTGGAATGAAGAAAAGAATCGATTAACACCCTAGGACTTCCAACCCGAAAACCTTTCAGACAGAATTGCTGGAAACCATAAAAGCGTGTCTCTCTTCGCAGAGAATACTGTTTTGCAGAAACCCTAAGGAATAATTGAGTTTAATTTACTTCGCATTTAGTAAAACATAAAGTTTTAACCGCTGTCGACGTGTAATGAAAGGCAGCAATGCAGGGTGCAGTGTGTAAAGGAAACGATGAGATTTTGAAGGATACAATTTGTTTGAAAATTGACGACTGTGGCTAAGGAATCGTGATGATTGAACTATGAAGTCCGCAGTTGTGTCCTTGGAGCGTGGGAACGCGTTGCGTGGCTTAATAGAAACCAAATATCCTCTGGAGTTGACAGGATTTGTGGCTCAAAGAATCTGTCTACTTTTTTCGCTCTGCAAAATATAACAATATTCCAAGCAACAGAGGTTGTAGTCAAGTGCACACGATGTGCAACTGGGTTATGGCAGCTTCGGATGCCTTTCTGCTTTATAAAGGTTGATTCATCGTGAGGTTCGATTTATAATGTAAAATAAAACACATAAGTTTGAAAGTAGTGTTAAAATTTGTCTTATCCGTCAAGGGAACAATTCATGGCATTAGCATTTTGAAGATGATATTGTGAAAATGTAGGTTACAACTACGCCTTATGCAGCTAATTTGGAAGGACCAATTTCAGTCGCGCCGGTTAAGCAAAGCGACTGATATCTCGCGGATAAGACGAGTAATTTAGGCTTCCCAAGCATCAATTGAAAGTCTCTTAAACTTTAACCTCAACATGCCTCAACCAACATGCCCCTCCAGCCAGCACGATGTTTCGCTAGCTGCTTCCAGTAGCGCACTCCAAGTTGGTTGAGGTCCTTCTCCACTTGTGTACACCACCCGGGTCATCCTCTGTTGCCTTGTCCCAATGGCTCAGATTCGAAGACTTTTCGCGCCGAAGCAGTAGTGTCCATACGCGCTGCATGACCTTGTCAAAAACTTTACATATCCCCAGTAAAATTAGGCGAAAGGTGTGAAGACGCACCTTCCAGGCGGCCAATTTACTGCAGCAAAACCTCACCATGGCTCGTGGGGCCGTATCATTGAAACCAGAACTTTATGTGCACTTTTGGACGCCCTCAAGCCGAGATCTTTACGTAAAATATGCCAAATCAAGCTGCTGAAAACGTCGACGAATCGATTTGTTACGCTCTACAGCTACAGTTGTTATAGTCTCTTCACTACGAGCTGGATGTGAACCAGTATCAGCCACTTACGAGTATGTAAGCTAGGACTCAAATTTACAAATGGTGTTGGCAATAGTGGCTTCAGTGAACACAGTAAGCTCCTCGGATAGCTTGAAAAAAACATTTCTCACAGAACGCTGATTCTCGTAACACATTTGAAGACTTTGGAGACGCTGTTGTGGTGTGAGTCCTTTCGTGATGAGTTGTCAAACGAACATAGATAACAAAGCAGCTTAATAGGAGTCGCGCGTGATCTGTCAAAAGTTTAATATTGCAAATCAAACTTCACCCTATAGGCCTGTTGAGGTTTGATCTTGAGATCCTTTCGTGGACATTGGTTTGTTGATTACCGAGCCAGTTGATTTTTATTTCGATTCGCATCACAGTTCACATGATCTAAGGTGCTACACACACGCCAAGGTCTCAGGTTCAATTTCCGGACGGAACACCTTGTATTTTTTCAAGGCACCACCTCTTTCTAGTTGCTGACAACACTCTAAGAGTATCAATTGTCTATGAAAAGCTTCTCAAATCTCCCCGTTCGGAATGGGCAAAAAACTGTAGGTCTCTTTTACTCGTGAGAGAACAGTAGCACGTTCAACACGAGTAGTTGTTGCAAAATCTAGGACCTGGTCCCTTGTGGTCTGTGGTGCTACTCAGTTGTTATTATAATTAGTCCTGCCAAGGAACAATGACTATAGTCTTTTCAGAGAGGAATTTCTGACAGAATCCTTTTAAAAATGGACATACTTAGAATATTCTGCTGCTCTGAAAATCCACACGGATGACTTCATATCGATAGAAGGGGCCTACCGAGGAGTCTTTTCTACTTAACTTACTATATCCTTATCACTTCGACTTCCCGACCTTTGTAGTGGCTTGTAGAATAAAGCCAATCTGTTCATGAGACTGCGTGCTTTCTGTAGATAGAGCCGATACATCTATCATGCTGCATATATTGTAAAAGGTGGCCAAGCACTCATATAGGCTTTGTATACGTCATCAATAAAATCAAGGATGATGAAAATGTGTGGCTTCCCTCTCTGACGGAAGAAGAGATTAAATGTTATCTCACCATACGTTGGGTGCCAAAGAAGACGTATCCTAGCCAAGATTTTATCAAGAAAATGGCGCGTCTGTCGCTCGCAATTAACCAGGCTACTAGGCTGGCTGTTAGGCGTCCCACATTATGACCTCTGTAGAGGCTGACGAAAGGAGGATATCCATTCTTCACCGGAAAGAAAATAATAAGCAACTTCTTCTACAACAGCCTCGATGAACTATCTCCTCTAGTTACGTCATAACACAATAGCCCCATTTCAGGACTTCTCATAAGTGTGCTTTAGGAAAGCTGCTCTAGCATTCATCTCTTTTAACTTCAGCTCACGCTTAATGATGTTATCTCATTATCTATACCAGTTTTTATCCAAAAGTAGCTATTTCGTGAATGAAGGTAAAAATTATTCCATTAGATACATTCATATGACCACTGCGCTCGGTAGCGACCATCTCTTGCATGCCAAACCTACATAGTGGGTGAGTTCCTGTAGGGCACATTTCAATGAGCTCACAGGTCTTAACATTAAAGAACTACATTACAGAGATATACACAGATGAACTCGCAACTATTTCAATTTCTTTCAGCATCTTTTGTATTCATTTCCTGTCTGTATTTTCTTTGCTAGGTATTTTTTGTTTCTGACTACTAAATCCCTTATAACTTTGAGTAAAAAAATGTCCTTGTGCACCAGAAATCTCGCGCGCTCGTCCTCATGTATCAAATGATGACATACGAGGACATCCTTAGTGGTTAGCACATTAAACATTTAGAGCACGCACATAAAGGAACAAACTCATTGCTTTTTTTTTTCTTTACTTGTTTTTCTGCAACCCACTTACTTGGCAAGTCATCTTCCACTCATAAATATGTTTCGGAGACAGATACTGCATGACAACTGAGACGATGGTTAATGGCAAGAAGTTGCCTTGCAGCTGATCCCAATGCCCGAGCCCATTCCCATCATTTGCAATTTTGGAAAACCCCATAAATACAAACACCACAACAAAAGACGGCAATTTATGATCCCCAACATTATACAGCACCCTCTCCCCGCCCACAACAAGCACAACACTTACATATAGAGCAGCACAAGCTGAGTCAAGTAAAAGTTCATCTCGGTTTTCAGGTCCCATGTGGTGCCGCATTGTGTAAACAGAACCGACTCGTAGCGCAGCTTTGGCTTCTTCAACTGCAGCGCCAGGAACTCGGGCACATCTGTAAATAGAAACACAATCACCCATCTCCGCAAACCGCATTTGATCTCCATCTACTTACCAGATGCAAGCGCAATAATCCAAATGAACGATACCGATGCAACAGCTCGACTGATTTTCGTCCTGTAGCGGAGTGGAAAGCATATCGCATACCATCGGTCCACCGATATGAATGTGAGGGTGAGCACCGAGACAGTAACCGATACAGTCTGCGGAAGGCAAAAGACGAAAAAAAAAATAAAATTTTAATGAAAGGATGATACTCTTCAGAACTGGGTCAAAACTGTTAAGGATTCCTGCACTCGCGATGAGACTGAGAATAATGAAGTCTTTACTTGATTACAGTCCGGATGGGGCTAAGACGTGTCGAATCTGTCGCATTCCTTGGCATTTCATTCGCGCTTTGAAGAGGCAAACGAAAGGGAACAGCGACACTTGTGGTTATTTGAATTCTCTTCCCATTCCCCGCTTTGCCAGTGCCTACGGTCGAAATGAGTAAAACGTCCCGAGAGTAGTAAAAACTGCTAACAAGAGCACGTCGTTACCATCAAAGCAAACTCATGAATGCCTTCCCTGAGTGTGTTCTGAAAGCGATTGTTGCGGAATTATAGCAGGGGGTGTCGTTATCTAGTCGCTGGGGATGTGCTGTCAACGCGGCAAGAAGGCAGTGTCAAGGACATAATTTTATATGCTAGAGAACCTAGTGTCAGCGAAAGGTTTGACTTGAGGCTGACTTGATGGAAGAGAAGTTTGTTTGTCTGTTGGCGGTGCAAAGCAGTGACACTTGTGAAGTGGGGTGGGCTTTTATGACTTTAGGCCACAATGCCCGTGGGGTACTTTAAAGGGGCGAGTTGTGACAGTCACAGTCAAACAAAGCTATTGTGCTTCAAAATGGTGAAGGGGGAACTTCACATTCCTCTTAAACTAATAGGAGAGCTCCTCTTTGTCCTAAGTCCCACTCTGTAAGTCAGAAACAGGGTGAACCGCTGTTTTAGTAGGATGAGGGGAATACCTCACAACGGGTTGAATATGACAAAATTTCCATGCAACCGCATTTATTGGAAAAGAGTTCAACAGTCAGATTACCAAAACGCACGCCACTTGGTAGATGACATCTACTTCATCTATGCTTGGCGCCACAGTCCAGGGTGGACGTGGGTCTCAAACAGTTGAGGTCCTTCTCCACTTTTGTTCATTTTTTCGTTCGAGCACATCCCCTATTGCGTTGCCCCATGGCTCGGAATCCTTTGGGCCAGAGATGTGGCCTCTGTTTACTCTACATGACCTAGTCATCTTAAGTGTCGAATAGATAGTAGAAGTTGAACTACAGTCCTTAAACTTCGTGATAGAAACTTCTCCAACAAACGCCACCAACGCAAAGGAGACCAAGGACCACAGGCCAAACTTTTCTCTTAAAACGACCTCTGTGCCACAGAGCAGGTCGAGGATGCCTCTGTGCCATAGAGCAGAACGAGGATGCCTCTGTGCCATAGGGCAGGACGAGGATGCCTCTGTGCCATAGAGCAGAACGAGGATGCCTCTGTGCCATAGGGCAGGACAAGGATGCCTCTATGCCATAGAGCAGGATGAGAATGCCTCTGTGCCATAGAGCAGAACGAGGATGCCTCTGTGCCATAGGGCAGGACAAGGATGCCTCTATGCCATAGAGGAGGAAGAGAATGCCTCTGTGCCATAGAGCAGGACAAGGATGCTCAGAATGTTTTATGAAGTCGGTGTTTCGAACGATGGTTCTGCTACTCAATTGCCCTCTTATACCCAAAGAAACAGCGATTGGCAAGATTTTTTTGCGCTAAATCTTGCAACTTGCGTTAGTGTCCATCTTGGCAAATAACTATCTGTGATAAATGGGGCTTGCATTATTGCGTTCAGCATGCACCCTTGAGTGACTCTTGTTCCGGATTTGTTTCTGTCATTACGGAGGAAACAAAGAAGGGCCCTATATAACACAGGATCAGTGTATTTTGAGCCACGTTATCACATTCAGGGCAAATGACATGGTGGCTTGGTAGCTGTTTACATATAAGCACTGCAATACTGTCGCTTCCAACTGCATTGTTTGTTCACTTCTCTTGAGGCAGTATGTCATGGATAGCACAAAAATACATTTAAATGGGTTTACACATCCATTTCAAAGAGATTCGCTGATACTTCTTCCCATTATCCCGAAAACCTTAAGGTATCCCTCATGCAGTAACATCATTAAAAAAACATTATGCTTTTGTAAAACAGGCCTCAAAGGACTGCACACCTCCTAACATTGCTCAGTCATGCATAAAGCGTTTCTACTGATATACGAAACTCGCAGAGGGAAACGCTTAATGCATCAACAATCGCTTGCGAGGCAAGGACGTCGCATGCATCCTTATTTTTTTTTTTTTAACCACCTTTGAACCGTAGACAAAAGAAATGCTTGTTAGTGCTTTACAGACGGTGGAATTTATATTGTTACTTAAAAAAACGTTAAGCCATTTTCTTTCAGAATTTGTGAGATTATACAAAGGATTTAATTAGAGATACTTATTTTGAGTATGAACGTTCACATTATTATTTTTTGCATGTCTTCGCCATGTAAGCTGGGACTCAAATTTGCGAATGGTGTTGGCAATAGTGACCTTAGTGAGCACAGTAAGTACCTCGGATAGTGTGAAAAAAACAATTCTCACAAAACGCTGGTTGGCTCATTTGAAGACATTAGAGACGCTGTTGTGGTGTGAGTCCCTTCGTGATGAGTTGTCAAACGAACGTAAATAACAAGGCGGCTTAAGAGGAGACGCGCGTGATTTGTCAAGAATTTGATCTTGCAAATCAAACGTCACCCTATAGGTCTGTTGAATTTTGATCTTGAGAGCGACGCGATATCGACTTGGGTCTATTGATTTCAGAGCCAGTAGATTTGGATTTATCTACCAGACATACAACTGATGGTGCTCTTTGAGTGTTGTCAGTTGATGAAATTAGGTCTAGGAAGGTTGGCTCACTGCTAGGACACAAATTGTGCTCTTGACAATGAAATCAATTCTGGCCCCAGTTGATACAATCAAATTGAAGAAAGGAAGAACTGCGATTCGCATTCGCATCACAGACCAAATAACCTGGTGTAACTTTCGTCTGCTGATTGACCATCTAGCCAAATATTTTGGGCCTCATTAGCAAGGCGGTAGTTGGTCTTTATGCTTGTATTATTGGCATTGCCCCTAAGCCTGATATAAGGCCAAGCCTAATGTATTGGCAATACACATCCTAGGTAGAAGCAGCAGAAATGCACAATATTGTCTTATAACAAACAAAGTAGAGTACAGTGATCAGCGGCATCAGGAGGGCATTTTAGTTCACACTTTCGACTGCACTGGACACACCGTGACAGCTGCTGATCATCGATATTTATGGAAAGATGGATGAAACCCAGCAGATCTTTGAGTTAGGGAAGGCAATGACAAAGGGAGATTCATTTAAAACTAGGCCTAACTTGGCTCGCCATGGCGTAGTTGGTAAGTGCGTCGACTTATTCGCCGAAGGTCTAGGTTCGATTCCCGGATGGAACAGCTTGCATTTTTTCACTGCACCACCTCTTTCGAGTTGTTAACAACACTCAGCGAGTACTAATTATCTATCAAAAACTTCTCAAATAACGCCGTTAGGAGTAGGCACAAAACTGTAGGTCCCTTCGACTCATGAGAGAACAATGGAACGCACAACACGAGTAGTTGTTGTAGAAGCTAGGTCCTGAGCCCTTGTGAGCTGTAGTGCCACACAATTGTTATTATTATAAATCGAAAGCGTTCGATCAGCACATAACTAACGAAAAGTCGGGACAATTAAATGAATTGATTCATTGACTCATTTAGTGACCGAGAGAGCTGAAAATTTATTAATTCCTTCAATTGAAATTTTATTTAACTTTTCTCCTGCTGAAAAAACTGAAATAATGCCTAAAGATAAATGGTGTTATTATTTAATGCGAACAACGGATGATGACCATTTGTATATTTCCAGGTCAATTGTTTTCATCTTTTCAGCTTATTGAAGTGCTTTCGAAATTGAAAAATTAAAATGAACTAAAGAACAGCAAATCCTATTTGAACGCAAGAGCTCTCAAGCTTCATCCGAAAAACTCGTTTCCCCCTTCAAGCGTGCTCGTTAAGCAGCTCAGAACCAATTTTAAAATGCACGGATAATTAAAAAAGGTTTCACCTCGTTGGAAAATTGCGAAAATGTCATTTTTCTCTGAACTGATGCGTTCCTTTATGCACTTCTTCACAAAACCAGCCCTAGGGAGGGGATTTATGAAAATGCTCATTAGTGCGTTTACAATCCTTGAAAAGGCGGCTGGTAAACTGCCTCAAAGACGGTGTAGTTATTGGCTTCTGTTGGTTTTGTTTGATGTGGTGAGTGCACTTGGATGTACTCGACCTCCTTGTAGTTTGCAGGGATGAGTAAAACAAAGCCCAGGAGGGGAGCTATTTTGTTCAACTTTTTTTTATCCCTGCATCCGGTGAGAGATTCGCTTTTGGTCTTGTTTCTTGCCAACAAATGAATATTTTTTCGCAGGTAATTTAAGGATTTAATTGAAATCCCCAACTAGACGGACCATTGAACACAGATAAAGAATGCGGTATCATGACTCATAGTCACTAAAGTGAGTGAGGAGGTTTAAGGAGGATGGTTTGATGTGAAAAGAGAGAGTAAAATCCTTGAGCCTTCATAGCCTAATGCAAAGCCGGGAAGTTATGATGGGGTACACCCTCCAAGCTGCAACGTATTGCTAAGGAAGAACTATGTAAGTGCTTTGATGAGAACGGGACACAAAAAAGGAACTGTGATGCTTTGCGAATCTTTAGTCTGCCAGAACTCCTTGACCCATGTACCAATTGAAAAGTAAGTATGCATATAACTCCAATAAAAATGATGGAATTCGAATCCACTTGATCATGGGAAAGCGTCAAATGTCTACTTCGCGCTGATAAGTGACCTTTGGCGATGGTATGTACCTCCGTATGCCCTCATGAATAAATGTGATGAAAGTTTAAATTTTCTGACCTTATTAACTTGTTGGACATGCAATCCGCAAGCACGGGACAGACGCACTCGACTCACGTAATTTACAGATTTGCAAAAATTCGACCGCTGGCAAAGGTATTTAAACTCAATACACCAGCCACTGATAAGTTAGCAAAGACTACCGTTGCGAGCCATGACGCAGTTGTTGGTGTGTCGCATTTTACTCTCCAGTTCCCGCTTGCAAAAAATACATTTCATACTTTTTACATCTTCACCCTCCTCGGAAAGCAGATAACACTCAGAGGGAATAAAAGCTAGCGGCAAAGAGTCGACATTAAACTGTAAGTCAAATCTTCTTATCAACACGTACACCAGTGCTAGTTAAAGAATCGAGGCTCTGGTCTATAATTAGTCGCAGGGGCAATGCAAGCACGAGGTACCCCTAGGCCACTCGATCTTCCGCCATCGACTCTAACTAATTAGGAGCTTTTCCCGAGCGCAACCAGGCGAGTTTATGGACTTGGCTCAACTACCTCGCCCTGGGTTTGCCGTTTGGTCGCTTACCTCACGGAATTGCATCTACTGTACGCCTCAGAAGTCGTGGTGAAGGGGACATCTGTACTACATGACGGAAATGACGGTTGAGGAGCTGCTCAACGCTGCATTCCCCCCGCACGTTCGGGTTTTAAAACCTATCACGGCAACTAGTTCCTGCAATGGCACGGATAATTCTCATTTCAACAGCTTGTATTCGTGGTCTTATTCTTTCGGTCATTATGACCGATGGTGAGAGGTGGGGCAAACACTGAGTAAAAACCGATACATTTCCATTAAATAAGCCTCCGTTCAAAAATTTAAAAGCAAACGGCCTCATTCTGGCCAACAATGGACAGCAAATTTAAAAACGTAAGAAGAATTATCCAGATCAAATGGACACTGTGCATAAATACGGGACCGATGCGCTGAGGCTATATTTGATTAATTCTCCTGTGGTACGGACTGAAAATCTACGTTTCAGGGACGAAGGTGTCCGCGATGTGATTAAAGAAGTTTTATCTCCCGTGGTACAACGCATACCGATTCTTACTGCAAAATGTGGGACGTCTGGAAAAAGACGTATTTGACGCTACATGTGGGGTATGTACAAAGAAATGTATAAGTTTATTAACTATTTCCATTAAGCACTTCCTTCAGTCAACATCTCGAACTAGAAAAGTCCGTCTTCGAATCTCTTGAGTCTCTGAGACGCTGCACAAAGTCTTTTATGGACAGAGGAACAAATTTTCCGTCAAATGTTTGTGTTGTAATCTTCGAGAACCGAAACTGAGAAACCATTTTCCACCTCTAATAAAACACACTTATACAGTGTAAGATTTCCCCCACGTTATCCTCTCCAACATGAATGAACTGATAAAATTGTCACATGCACAAGCTCGCAATTCAAACATTTGCAATTGTATTTGTCAGTCCTTATCTGAAAATCCAAGAAAATCACATCATTCGTTATTTGCCACATGGCGTGATGACTAAGCCCTGTGGGATTCAACTGCGCTCAGCACTTCTGTTGTTGACTTCCCTCACGGATGCACGGATAGAATGTATGTGTGAGGGCTGAACATCCGCTTAACTGACACTATCGCTCCAACAACCCGTTTGCTTTATTTGCATTTAACATTGGATTCAAACTCACCTGAAAATAGAGGACAATCTTGCACATCGATTGCCCCAAGAACCATGTTTCTGTGACGTCCCATACAACCGAGGGCGGCAGGCAAACTAGTATCACTAAAAAATCAGCAACTGCCAGGTTGACAATAAAAACATTCGTGACCGTCCGCATGGAATAGTTCGTGTAAACAGCAACGCAAACGAGTGCATTTCCCACCTGGAACGATAAAAAGAACAAGAAGAAGCAACAATGAAAAACCTGCGATGTGCTGTATGTTTGTGTTTTTTTTTTTTTTTTTTTTTTAGTTATGTACACATGTGTCCCGAGCTCAAAGAACGTCAAACTGAATATGAATTTTTTTGCCTTTGCAACTTTAATCAGATCACTCGGAGAAATTTACGGCAGGCACGATGTGTGGAGAACTTTAAGTGGATTTGCTCCCCGGGATTGCAGCAGGAAAGCAGAAACCATAAACTGGTCGGACATCAAGAGTGTGTATCGGAGGGGCATCAAAATACGAACTTTCTTGGCGTTGGAAATTGGTTTAATGCGAAAGAATGGGACATAGATGATGGGAGATGTATTTCATAAACAAACTTATGTGGTTGTAATTTGAATAGACCACATTATTAGTTTTAAGGAATTAAGATTTACTTTTCTTAATTTGTTCTTACACGTTTATTTGTTATTACAGATGATGCCGTGAGTGTATGAAGGAAGGGTGCGCTAGAAAATTAAGCGAATCAAGGGAAAATCCAGATGGATATACAACAAAAGGACTTGGATATATGGAAAACTTGCACTGTCACTCAAGAGATTGTATAACAAGCACACGCATACTTTACGATCACAAATCTGTTTTGCCTTCTGAATTTAGGAGACGGGCATTTGGATTTTTTATTAAAGTCATAAACCATGGTTATCGATAAGTTTTTAAACCAGATTTTCGAAGGTTTTCGTATGAATTTCAGGGTTTCGTTGCGAATTTTTTACAGAGTCGATATTTTCTTCTACCCAAACTTCCGTCCTTCTCCTGAACTAGAGTGAACTTCATGAAGTTTGCGATAAAGATGCAATTTACCTAGGGATGATTGAAAGTATATGACAAGGCGTAGACAAGGCGACGCACTGTCATGTCACCTGTTTAACATCATCTTTGAGAAGATCGCGCTTAACCCAGAAGTCAACACCAGAGCCACGATCATCCAGAAGTCAGTTCAATTGTTAGCTTACGCTGATGACATTGACGTGATTAAACAAACACTGTGAGCCGCCAATGAGGCGTTTGCTGGCATTGAAGCGGACGCGGCTAAAATGGGTCTGATGGTTATTGATGTCACAACGAAGTACATGCTGTCATCAAAGAAGGATGCACAACATCGACGTCTCGGACAGAGCATCACGTCTGCGTGCAATTTTTGACCCTGTTTACGTTGATGGCATCTTGAGAAGAAGACTCAGCGACAAACTTTATGGGCTTTACAGCGATATGCGCCTGGTTAAGTGTCTTCGGATACAACGCTTTAAATGGTTAGGCCATGTAGAGTGTATGGACACCACTGCTTTGTTTTTTTTCGTTTCGAATCTGAGCCATTGGGACAACGCAACAGAGGACGGCCTAGGCTAAGGTGGCGCAAACAAGTGGAGAAGAACCTCAACCAACTTGGAGTGCGCAACTGGAGGCAGCTGGCGAAAGATCGTACTGAATGGAGAGGCATGTTGGTTGAGGTCCAGGTCCACCCCGGACTGTAGCGCCACATGAAGAAGAAGAAGAAGAAGACCAAGGGCTAGCTGCTTAAGCAACTATTCGTGTTGTGAGGTAGAGGGGAACTACATATAGTTTTTCGCCGAATTCGTCTGGTGAAATTTAAGAAGCTTTTTGTTGACTCTTTGAGTGTTGCCAGCAACTCAAAAGAGGTCATCCACAAGATGTTTCAGTCAAGACTTAGCATCAACTAGAGTGTGGATGGAGCCATTATTTTATTGGAATGACCGAGGTAGCAGTCAAAATGTCAATTTACAACAACTTAGGTTGCTTTCGTTCGTTGCTGTGGCCAAGAATCTAAATTTTGATTATAAGCGCAACGAAGTTAACCACAGATTATAAGAACTTTCCATGGCTTAGACAGTGTCGTCACTCTACCTCCATAAATGTACAAGGTAATGCCTTATATGAGTAAAACCAAGAATTTGCAATTATGTAGTTGAATAACAAAAATCCCTAAAATTATAAAACAACATACGGCCTTATTTTAATATTTTGCAACGACAAAATTTTGCTCATAATATACAAAATTCAACTCATGAAAATTTATAAAATGCCCGACAGCAGCTTCACTTATCGGATCCAAAGCACTCCGATCCATAAACATCCAGTGTACATACAACCTTGGGCAGCGAGGTAGCGATGCTTCAATTTAAACGCCGAAGGTCCAACTTTCCTGGACTAAACATATCGTTTATTTCACAACACCACCACTTCCGACTTGTGGAAACATTCAAAAAGTTTAATTGTCAATGAAAAGCTTCTCAAATCTCGCCAGTTGGAGTCGGAAATGAACTATTGATCACATCTACTCGTCTTCTTTGTCTTGGGGGCTACAGTCCGGTATTTGCCTGCGGCTTTACCAACAAGCCTCTCCAGGCAGCACTTCAGGCATCTGCCTTTAGTTGCGCCCACCAGCTTGGTAGAAGTCTTTCTTCGCTTGTGTGCGCCGTTCCGTTCAAGGACGCCCTCTATAATGTTGCCCCAATAGTTTGGAATCGTAGACTCCTCTGACCAGAATTATAAAGTCCATTCACTCTACAAGACCCACCCAACTAAAGCATTGGATGCGAAGACACTTAACTAGGTGCATGCTCCTCCAAGCCGCCAACGCAAGCAGAAACGAAGATCTCACACAGAGCTTTTCTTTCAAAACGACCAAGGACTTCTTCATCCACTTTCAATAGCCCGTGTCTCTGCGCTGTATTGAAGGCGAAATACACCAGGTCTCAAAAGCCAAAGTCAGCGTCGTGTTTCGAGAGATGGCGCTGTTACTTAATTGCCCCTTGAGCCCAAGGAAGCAGCGAAGAGTAGTTCTCCTCTTGATCTCGGTACTGGTGTTATTGTCCCTGTTCGAGCACGGGTAGACCAACCAACTATAGATTGTGAGTTCGAAATTTTCTCCTAAAAAATTGTAGTTGTCGATGACACTGAGATGTTGTACCTCTGGTAAATTTAATCGCATCTGGCAATACTGTACCCTGTGTGAATGCTGACATGTTTATCACTTTTTCTGTCATTTGCTACTTAAGTTGAGGAATGAGTGAAATTTCGAAACATTATCGCCATTCTTTGCTTCTGATTAGAGAATAGGTAAGATGTCATCGGAGGCCTATATAGGAATAGCGCCACAGTCTAAAGGAGGCGACGGTCTAGCTTCCTGGCGAACCTATCTTGTCGTGGGTTCTATTTTTTGCACAAGCAAATAAGACCGACAGCTAACTGCCGACTCGGGTTTTTTTTTACACCTCAGCACCTCGGAAGAGTTGGAGTTGAGAAAAGTAGAAAATGTTCCTTCACTCAAATTCGGAAATCGAAGCCGGGAACTCCAGCTTAGTAGGCGACGCACTTCACTTCACCTCGGCGGTCAGTTGAATTGATTTTTCTAACTCCGTACTATTTAGAGTCGTTCTCTCCACTCAACAACAGCTGAACAAATCTTTTTAACTGAAGGGGGAGGAAATACTTCCAAAGAATGTTCGCAGGTTCTATCAACCCGGGAGTCTTCATACATCAGTTCTTTTTTTTGCGCTACAGTCCGGGGTGGACCAGGGCCTCAACCAATATGCCTCTCCAACCAGCCCGATCTTTCGCTAGCTGCCTCCAGTTACGCACTCCAAGTCGGCTGAGGTCCTTCTTCACTTGTGTGCGCCACCTTAGCCTAGGCCGTCCTCTGTTGCATTGTCCAAATGGCTCAGATTCGAAGACTTTTCGGTCCGGAGCAGTAGTGTACAAACGCTCTACATAGCCCAGCCATCATACATCAGTTATGATGCTTAAATTGCGTTCTCACCCTTGACTTCAAATGTTCTATTCAAAGTCGTTCTTGGAATGGAAAGTGATTCGTAACAAATTGTCGTCATATCTTTTGTGTAAGTTTTCCCGAAAATGATTTAATCCTGTCGCATTAGCTCGATGCGATGTGTACTGTGAAATTTCGTCCCCATGTGCGAAAATGAGATATCACCAGGCAATAAATTATCTCCTCGCATACAACCGATATTGTCGCTTGGTATCAAATTAGTGTCTCGGCAACGTTGGGGGCTATGTTAAGTGAAAGTTATGGTGACTTACTTGGATGCCATGTCTTCGTGTATGCCACTGCCAGATGATGATATACTTCCGTCCCCTCCCTTTCATCATTCGTGAACTTACACGAAATACTCGTACGTCAATGTTAAAGGACTTTAACAACTTAAATCAAGTTTAGTCAACTACAGAATGAAAGGGAAGAACTTCTTGCAGAGGCTGACGGAGAGAAATGTTCGCACCCAGCGAAGAAACTAATAACTTCACATTTTTGGAAAAAACAAAAAAAAATTCTGCGTCGTTCCCTGTACAAAACAGACATCCATTTCGACTCGTTGCTAAGGAAACTCGCTTCTCGACTTGACAAGAATGGACGTTTCTTCTTTTTGCGCTGCTTTTAGAATGTATCACTTCTGTTTGCTCAGTTATATATTTCTTACTACGAGGATACGTAATCAAATAATTAAAAAAACGAGTGAAAGTAAATTTCATTTTCCGAATGTAAGAATGGGTCTTATGATGAAACGAACTTGAAAGCTTTCACGGAAATGGAAGTTCAAATTAATATGCATCTCGCGCACTTCGTGGTGTTTTTGGTCAGTGTAATCGGCCAAATGGATTCGTTAGCAAGCAGTATTGCCGCATTTGGGTAAAAGAGAATCAGCGAGTGACTTTTGACCAGACGATGCATTCAAAAAGAGCGATTGTTTGCGTTAATCGGCTGGTGAAGCCGCCTGGCGTGTCCCTGTATGAGGAACGCGAAAATAAACCTGTAACTTTTGAACACGCTGACCGATCTCGATGAAATTAAGAATATAGTATCAGTGTCATAAGACCCTCCTGTTAATATAGCATGAAGGATAACGAAGTAATCTTAAGTTAAAAATTGAAAAAAAACGCACTTTTTTGCACTTTGGGAGAATGAGTCGTTTAAGTGGAGCAATGTCGGGCATTTTTCGGAATTTTTCTGAACTTCCCTTCGAATGCTTTTTATTATCTTTTATTAGTTTTATTTCTTTCAAGTAGCTGGAATTTATTTAGTTGTCCATACCTTTCTGAGCCATCCAAGCGATATACCTGTAGACACTTGAGTAGGCCGTGGCGTAATGGATAAGTTGGTCGACTCACATGCCGAAGATCCAGGATCGAATTCCGGACTGAATACCTCAATTTTTTAACGGCATTTCCTCTTTCTTTCGAGTTGCTGACAACACTCAAAGAGTACAAATTGTCTTTGAAAAGCTTCTTAAATCTCGCTGTTCGAAATCGGCGAAAAACTGAAGGTCGCGTCTACTCCTAAGAGACGTTAGCACTCACAACAGAAGTAGCTGATGAAAAAGCTAGGCCTTGGTCCCTTATGGTCTGAAGTGCCACTCAATTTATTTATTAATTTTATCGATTCCCCACACCACGTGGGTGGTCAATTCAATATATCCCCAAAGTAGAAATGTTCTTGCACAAAAATTGATTGCTTTGTGAAGTTCGTATTTTTTGAAAAATTTAATTCAATTTGAAGAGTGAAGGATGTGCATGAGAGTGTTATAGACAGACAGAGCCAAGGATGGAATAATAATAGTGGACTCCACTCCATTGGGATGGAGCTTCATATCGACAGCCTTCATTGGGGCGATGGAATTCAATAATCAATCACAAAAGGTTTAATTTTTTGTTTTATTCAGGCAATATTGCAAGTAATATGCTCAATTTTTCACATCCATTTAACATTCAAATATTGTATAAGCACGCAAATCTACACCACAATCCCTAACAACTTATGTTGCGGCACCCTGACTCACTTTCTGACTTGTCACATATGTATGTACTGCTTGGGCCGTGTTTGAATCAGATACTATTTTGACACTCACACGCATTTCTTGTTCTATATCTTGACGGAATGTTAAGTCGTTCTACACTTGAAAAACGGTAGGAAACAATGAACTATTTTCGAAATGAGTTCTTCTTAGCCCAGACAATGTGTTCATTGAATAGAAGTTTTAAACGAATCGAAGCATCCACCGCGACTGCTGTAGGCAAGTTTGTGCAAAAATTTTCTGAGACTGGTATCCTAGTGGTCAGCACTTCAGGTCGCCTTTACCGTTTGTTGAGGACAGATAAGAATGTGGCTGCTGTGTTTAACTCAGTTCACGAACATCAACTCGTCATCCATTCCAACAGCTCAACAATTTACACACAAGCTTGAGGAGAATCCTGCATTGTGTTATTTTTTTTATCACTGCAATCAGGGACCAAAAGCAACTTGCATAAGATAACGATTTTGGCCTACAAATTGTTTCTTCCGAAAAGGGTGTCTGTTACGGAAGCAAACAAAAATGACACTTCTAGGAGCGGTATAACAGCACGGTATTGTCGAGAATTCAATGTATCACAAAATGTTCAATGTATCCACAAAAAGTGGCAGGTTAGTTTATTGAGAGAATGGACGTTTGGATTGCGAAGTCGTGACAACATTGAACCATTTTCTTTGACCTGAGGCTGGGAATAATGCTTCGGACAACGGTGGTAACTACTTTTCCTTAAGTTCAAGACAAGGATTTGAACGACCTCTCGTTGTTGCGTGTTCAACAGGACGCTACACAGCATATGTTACCATCGATTTACTGAAGACTAAGCTTGGAGATCGCGTTATTTTAAGAAATGGACTCGTCGAATGGACAATACAAGAACATACTAGTCAATTTTACAAAAGGGGTCTGAGGGATAAGCCGGTTTCTTAAATTTGTTGTGAATTTGTACATCCATAACATTGCGTTCTAACTTCGCATCAAGGTGTTCTAGTGCGAGTATCAGTGATCCTCCATCATAAGAAGGTTGCCTTTTATATTTCGGGATTGGGCAACCCTAGTATTGCAATCTGGCAACTGCCAGCTCTATCGTAAAGTTTTTACATTTTTGAGGTTATACGTACTCAGAACGTTTTGACATACGAGCGCTATTTGTGTTGTTTACAGTAACTTAAAAAATTCATCTCGCCCAAAAAATGGAATTTGATCGCGAAAATTTTCGTGCGATTATTTTTACAGTTTTCGACGTGGATTAACTCAACAACAGTGCATCGATGAACTTAATTCAATTTTTGGCGATGAAGCTCCATCAAGGACCAGTGTTTATCGTTGGTATGGTAAATTCAACCGAGGTTGTAGTTCACTCCAAGACGAATTTCGTGAAGGTCGTCCAAGATCAGTTGTTGTTCCGAAAATCATTGATGCTGTGCGCCAACTGATATTGCAAGATCGTCTTGTGACCTAACGTGAGATTGAGACAACCTTAGGCATTAGTGGGACCAGCATACATTGAATATAGCATAAACATTTGACCGTCAAAAAAATTTGTTCGCGTTGGATCCCACACAATTTGTCAATCGCAAAAAAAGGATCGTGTCGATTGGTCGAAAGAAATGCTTCAAAAATGCGATCGCGCTGCTTCGAAACACGTCTATGGCATTGTGACGTGGTAATGAATTGTGGATATATGCGTATGAGTCCGAAAGTAAACAGCAGTCGACTGTATGGGGGTTTCAAAATGAGCCAAATCCAACAAAAGTTGCTCGTGCACGAAGCACTTCCAAGCAAATGGTCGCCTGTTTTTCCGGAAAAACTGGACATGTCGCACCCGTACCAGTAGAACACGCAGAACAGTCAATTCTGAGTGGTATAAAACCATTTGTTTGCCCTTTGTCTTCCAAGAAATCAGGAAAACCAACCGCCGAATACGGATCACTTTTCGCCAAGACAATGCGAGCTCTCACACATCGGCTCAAACAACTGCATTTTTGAGCACTCAAAACATCGATTTGATGAGTCATCCACCAAATAGTCCTGACTCGGCACCGAATGATTTCTTTTTATTCCCGTACGTGAAAAATAAAATGAGAGGTCAACGTTTTTCGACACCTGAAGAAGCGGTTGATGCGTTCAGAATGCATGTTTTGGAGACACCTTAATCAGAGTGGCAAAAGTGCTTGCAATGCATGCAAAAGTGTAGAGATCTTAATGGGGAATATTCTGAAAAACAATAAAGCCATTTTCGATTATTAACATGTATTTGTTTTTGTTCTCTTATCCCGAAATATAAAAGGCAACCCTCGTATGACATCAGCTTTGGCAGCACATCTCAATGTCACTGAAGAACACTAATGCCAACAACGCAAAGCAAAATACTTAGTTTGAATCTACTTAATCACAATATATGACAAAAAAGAGTGTAGAACATTCTTGTTTAATTAGAATTCGCAATAACCAGGGTCTACTCCCTGATTTTGCGGAAGCAACTTTTGGCCAGGTTTTTCATAGAAATATTTTACTCCTACATATGTGCGCCCTGTGCAGGATGTACATCCCCTGCTAAGAGTGTGCAAACATTTTTCCAGTAGAGAAACCCTTTCCCATCTGGGAAGGCAAACTTTCTGCGGCATGTTACACAAAAATTAAGCATTCAGTCAAAGTGCAAATGTGTAACTTTTGGAAAACAAATTAATTTTAGCGCAAGTATGTTGGCCTTGCACTTATGAATAAGCACACAACGATACGTTAGAAAATTACATGTTCCAATGAATTTCATAACTCAACCACAAAATAAGAAATAACACATACAGAGGGACCTTGAAAAGGTATGATTTGGTGCATGCTACTGCAGATGTTGCAGATTTACAAATTATGGGATAATAATTAAGTATTTTTGGGGAAAGGCGATTAATGTATATTGGATGAAATTTTTCAAAGTTTGCAAGTATCTCCATCTTTTCCACTACGGGTGTTAGCAGTCGTAAGTGCTACAGAACACAATGTAATTGGATGTCCTTGCAACAGACCAGAGAGGTGGTCGTGCGTTTTCCGCACAAAAAAATACCTTCATGACAAGTGGATTGTAGGGAATTCAATTTCACTCTTTAATTACCTGTATACATACTTCAATATAATCTTAAATAAATATTGGAAGTTCAGCTGTAATCAATTAAATCGATGTTTCGATTGATGTGTAGAAGCACTGTGGTTGTATAAAAATGTGTCACTTTTTCGACCTGAAGCATATTTCTGCTTTCATTCAAAAAATGCGAGATTGTGTCTGTTTGGTTGGAAGTCTATGTCCAGATTAAACAATTGTACGCCTAGTTTCTTCTACAGACTGTTTCTGTACAGTCTATCACCACTACGATGCAATAGCTTCATGATTCACATAAATAACCACACACTAAAGTCTTTAGGAACCAGCTTCTTTGTATGTCTTCAATCACTTGATACTAAGTCCGAACTACATATATTGTGGATGCATTAGAGCCTCGCCACCGAACTCCTGAGAGGTAATATGGCAGGAATGAAGTTCGAATTTTTTTTCGAGTCTTACCGAAAGGTGAACAGCTATCCGGTGGATATAGGTTTCGGACCGAAGACTGCCGGAACCAAAATGGAGACCTAGTAGTAGAGTCGCAATCGATGCTGAGAATATGGAAAGATCATTTTTGAAAACTTTTAGACATCGATCCCGCTGTTAGGCAGAATGTTCCTCTCAATTTGGACGATGATAGGCAAGAATTCCGTCCCCCGACTTAGACGAGCTCAAGATAGCCCTATCGAGACTGAAGTCGAACAAAGTTGCTGGAGCGGATGGACAGTCTGCACAACTGTTTAAAGCAGTTGGAGATGACCATCTCTAAGGCATGGTCGGAGGAAAGCATGCCTGGTGAGTGGAATCTCAGCGTCGTCTGTCCACAAGAAAGGATACCTCTTCGACTGTGACAACAATCGAGGGATAAGTCTCCTTAACATCGCGTGCCGTATTGGGTGAACGCCTGAAAACATTTCGTCAACAACCGGATAGGTCAGTGTGGTTTCAGGCCAGGGGAGTCTACCATCGACCAAATCTTCACACTACGGCAGATCCTGAAAAACACCCAAGAAGTGCAAATCGCATATGCCAGTGTGCATAGAGACGAGCTATACAGTGCCATGTCTAGTTTTGCCATTTCTACCAAACTCGTCATAATGTGTAGGTTGGTGATGGAGAATTCTCGTTGCTCCGTCAAGGTCGGGAACGAAACGAGTTGTCATGAGGCTTTTACAACATCATTCTTGAGAAGATCGTGCGTAACTCACAAGTCAACAGCAAAGGCACGATCTTCCAATAGTCCGTTCGATTTGTTTGCGATTTTTGCCTTGATGGCATCTGGAGCGTTTTCGAATACAAGGCTTATGATGGCTTGGCCATGTAGAGCGTATGGACACCACTGCTCCGGCCCGAAAAGTCTTCGAAACTGAGCCATTGGGACAACACAACAGAGGACGGCCTAGGCTAAGGTGGCGCACACAAGTGGAGAAGGACCTCAACCAACTTGGAGTGTGCAACTGGCGGCAGCTGGCGAAAGATCGTGCTGGCTGGAGAGGCATCTTGATTGAGGATCGTGCTGGCTGGAGAGGCATCTTGATTGAGGCCCAGGTCAACCCCTAAGAAGAAAAAGAAGAAGAACCGAACTCCCGGAGCTTCTGATGAGTAACTGTCAACTTGTGTAGCATTTAAAACTTACCGAGACCATGTACTCGGAGTTAGGAAGCACGGTGACGTGATAACTGTTACCATTGATGGTTACTTTCTGATTTGCTTCATTTTGGTCTTCGCGTACATTTTCAGCTACAGCTTCTATACTCTCTTCATTCAGTACTGGTTATGGTCTAACGGTCAAGTAACAGTAAAGTAAGCTGCGACTCAAATTTGGGAATGGTGTTGGAAATAGTGGTTTCAGAAGGTTTGAATTATGCGCACCGCAAATTCCTTGAATCGCACGAGGAACATTTTTCACATCGCACTGATTTTCGTAACACAGGCGAACAATTTAGCTTCCCAAATTGCGAGTCTTCCCATGATGATATGCCGAACGATACTGAACAAAAACTACATAGCACTTTGTTGTAAGTCACGCGTGATCTATCAAAAACAATCTATTGAAAATGAAATCTCACGATGAATCACCTTTAAACTCTTTGGCTGTTGCCTGCAAAAAATTATTAAAGTAATTGTTTCCCTTTTTTGGTCACCGTAAATGTCACAAACTTTTAGAAATGCTTTTATCACATCCAGACATTGAATACTAAATGAAGGTGTACAAGTATTGGTTAGAGAACTATTTGTAGGCCCAGTCGACTGAAATTCCATAGAAACTCTCATTCCCCCATGCCACCGGACGGTACTTATTACATCCATTTGCAATTTGGAACTGAAAATATTTCAAAATCTGAGATTAATGCCCACAAGCCACAATCTTCGGTTGAAAAGTTTGAATTTAATTACAACTCTGGCATGCGGTGCAAAGCGTTGGGCGTGTCAAACTATTAGTTTAAACCACAGATTGAAAATTAATAATTAGTTTGAGTGAAATTTAAATGCTGTTGGACAATCTGAACAACTGTAGACCGCAGAATATATCATCTGGGACTGAGAGCTGTAAAGTGTAAACTGTGCAACTACCCGAGAGTCCAGTGGTTTTGAGTTTCTACTCCTGCAATGCTTCTGAAAGTATACCAACTATGGTCTCCTTCATTTTGCATACCTTGTACCCCGTTGTTTCTAACCGCAGTGACATTTACATTGAGGTGGTTGGGTGTGCTTTGGAGTAGTGCGAGAAGTTGTGTCTGCAACCCCCATTTAATAAATCGTTTAATGTACGGTTCATTGCGTTGTACACCTGGTATGTAGGATCGCAATGACGTGGGCTTAAAGTACGGGTACTGTAAATGTTAATAAAGGAGCACTGTTGTGGAGTTACTGCGCAGAAGGTCTCAAATATGGGAAAGGGTTGAGGTGAATACATATACAGTGAAAGAAAATAATAAGCTCCCTCAGGTCGGGGTGGGAATTCATTTATTTTTGGAGAGAAGCCACTACACAACGTGAAATTATGAGGGGCAAGATTACGTGCAAGTTTATTAACAAGACAAAATTATCTCAATTTCACATTGGACAAATCACATGTATGAGGCAATTATATTCATGTCAGACAAGCACTCTTAGTGAGCATACGCTCATTGCGACTTTATTAAAATTTAAAAATTTGCTCTAGCATGCAAGTGTCACGAACCCTTGCGAAAACTTGGACACAACTTTCGTGGTTGGTGCTTTATTTGAGCCAAAACTTCTTTTCCAACTACCCTCGGCTTGGGTTGCACAGCACTGTTTTTCTTTTCTTCTTCTTCATCTTCTTTTGGAGCTACAGTCCGGAGTGGACCTGTGCCTCAATCAACATGCCTCTCCAACTGGAGCCCAACTCCAGCCCAAAAAAACAGCGATTGGCAAGAGTGATTCTGGTGATAAAGGTGTTATTGTCCCTGTTTATCGCCATATCCTTGATGACAGCATGTACTTTGTTTTGCCCTCATTAATCACCACTCTCATTTTAGCTGCTTCTGCTTCAATGCCAGCAAACGTCCAATCACGTCAATGTTGTCCGCGTCAACTAGCAGTTGAACGGACTTTTGGAAGATCGTGCCTCTGGTGTTGACTTATGAGTTACGCACGATCTTCTCAAGGATGATGTTGTAAAAGTCTAAGACCTTTTCCGATATTGAAGGTCTCGGTGAGTTCGTTACTGACCTTGACGGAGCAACGAGAGTTCTCCATCGTCATCCTACACAATCTGACGAGTTTGGTAGGAATGCCAAAACTAGACATGGCACTGTGTAGCTTGTCCCTATGCACACTGTCGTATGCGGCCTTAAAATCGACTAATAGGTTGTGAGTGTCGATTTGAACTTCTTGGTCTTTTCCAAGATCTGCCTTAGTGTGATGATTTCGCCGATGGTGGACTTTTCTTTTAGTTAACAGTATTTTCCAAAGATGTTCAACCGACTCATTTTATTTCACAGAGGTTTGATTTTGAAGGCATACCCTGTAGACCTCACGTTGTCTATGCGGGTCTGCAAGCGCTTGTCGTCAAACCATACGTTTTTCGCGTTGGTGTCATGCTGAAGGAAGCAGTGTCAGCTTCTTTGACGACCTCTTGATAACTTTCTTGTAATCTTCTTTGTCAACAACTCGCAAACGTTATAATAACCGACCATCTCCTTAAGAGACAAGCTGTACATAAGGGATGCTTTGGTGTTAAACGAGGCCTTGTCCAAAAACTTAAAGTTGCTTCACTTTGGAAATACGTTTCAACAATGTGCCCCCGAATTTTGTGGCAGGTAAGATCAAAAAATGACTAGAAAAACATAATTTCCGATCTATGATCGATTGATTGAACTTCATTCTTGCGAGAGCACTTCTCCATCTTCTCGATGTATGCGGCAACCTGTACCAATCTTAAACCATGGGTTTCTTCTAGAGGTCGTGTGTGTCGCAAAACCTAGCATATTAGGAACAGCTTTTTTATGGCTTGTTGACAACGTTTCACTTCTTCTTCTAGTATATGTACATACAGGCAACGTCAAACTGTCCAATAGTTTCAGGGAGATTAAGTCGGCGATTTTCTTAGCGATATGTTTTAATTTTAACTTTCCGACGTCAACTCTTGGTGTATGGTCTCGAGTCTATTGGGCTCATGATACTCGCCCTCGATTGAGTGGCACTACAACCCACAAGGGACCACTGCCTAGCTTCTACACCAACTACTCGTGTTGTGAGTGCTACTGTTCTCTCACAAGTAGAAGGGACCTACAGTTTTTTGCCGACTCCGGACGGCAAGATTTGAGAAGCTTTTTCATAGACGATACCCTTTGAGTGTTGTCATCAACTCGAAAGAGTTGGTGCCGTGAAAAAATGCGAGGTCTCCCGTTCGGGAATCGAACCTAGACCTTCTGCGTGGCGGTCGGCACACTTACCACTACGCCACGTCCACCACACTCGCCCTTACGTTGGATAAAAGAAGAAAAGGTCGATGTTGGCACCTTGTAACGTTTAGACATCAAAAGTGATGGAGAAGTATTTAAAGTCGATCTGCTTGTGAGTACCGCGTGCTCACTACAAAAAGACTCTGGTCCGTTGGGAAGTTCACCAGCCTGAGTTTATCTCTATATATGTTATGTGGTAGGATGTTTTTTCCAAAGATTTCTAGCTATGATGTTATAGGTTTCTCTTCTCGCTACTGTTCGTTGTCCTATTCCCAAACTATCATGATACTAAGTTAACACCTACGTGGAAAATGTAGGTTGTTTTGATCAAATGGATTTACGTTCATTTCAATTTTTGACGCCACTGAGAGAATGCTAATTGTCCCAAGTTTTTTCACTACCCTGGTTAGTCCTACCTGCACTCGCCAGAGCACAATATGGCGCACAACACGAATGTTTGTTGGAAAACAAACAAAATAAAGAAAGCCCGGTTACACCAAACTTAAAGTAATTTTTCTTCTTGACTGCATCAATGAATCCAACCAAATCATAATGTTGGTATTATAAGATAATCAATCATGTTGCAGTAAAGCTCTACACTGACTGTTGCATCAGGGTTAATGCCATCCACCATGTCCTTGGAGATGCTTTTGAAGATCGTATATTTCAAAAACAAATAGCTCACATGAAAATAAAGGGAATCCATCATAATGTATTTTGAAAAATGTTTTGCAGTCAAAATTGTCACCAAAAATTCCTGAACACGATAATAACTTAAGACTGATAAATAAATTGAAGGGATAGCATTTCTGTGACGGATGAATTTTAATTATGTACTACTTTGTGTGTATCTGCACTCATACATATTTTAAACAAATAGTGTGCCTTAAAGTTCAAGTCTTGCAAGTAAGGGTGAGTGAGACAGACAATTCAGTCGCCCAGTACATCAATACGCAATACACTGGATTTAACTTTCTCCATTGGACACGAAAGTCATTATACAAAAAACGAAAGGTTGTCCCAAGTGAGGAACGTTGGTCGTAGCGGTCTTATGTAATAGCAACAGCGCCATAATTAAGCGAAATATAGACGAATTGAACGTTAAAAAGTGCAAAGATGAAATATAGCACTTCGCGTGGGGAAAAAAGCTTTATATGAAACACTGATGTAAGATAAGGATTTTATAAAAATACAAAGCACTGCAGAGCTCGTATCTGGCAATACAATACATCATTTCAAAGGTCTTGACATAACCTACAAAACGACGCTTTGCATGATTGGATATTGCGTTCAACAGTTATAGACGTGTAGACATGGAGTTCACTAACGCCGAAATTCGCGCTATTTAAACGTTTTCCTTCGTTAAAGGCAAATCCGCTAGAGAAACATTCCGTGAGATTAATGGTGTTTTGGGGGATGGTACTCTATCACTTCGAACCGCAGAGGAGTGGTTTCGACGATTCAGAGCCGGTGAAAACGACACCATGGATAAGCCAGCCGGCGGAAGGCCTGTGACGACGAATACCGATCGAATCATGGAAATCATCTAGTTAGACCGGCATGTGGCATCTCGTGACATCGCCCAGGAGATGGGAGCTAGTCACCAACCATTTTAAACCATCTGCAGATGGTTGCCGCATAATTTGACGCAAAAAAACCTTCTGGACCGATTCAACGCCTGCTGCTGAAACGGAACGAACTCGACCCATTTTTGAAGCGGATGGTGACTGGCGACGAAAAATGGATCACATACGACAATATCAAGCGAAAACGGTCGTGGTTGAAGGCCGGTGAATCGTCCCAAACAGTGGCCAAGCCGGGATTGACGGCCAGGAAGGTTTTGCTGTGTGTTTGATGGGATTGGAGGGAACCATCCACTATGAGCTGCTCCCATATGGCCAGACGCATAATTCTACCATCTACTGCGAACAACTGGATCGCTTGAGGGCGATCGACCAGAAGCGTCGAGAATTGGTCAACAGGAAGGGTTTAGTGTTCCACCAGGACAACGCCAGACCACACACTTCGTTGATGACTCATCAAAAGCTACGGGAGCTCGGATGGGAGGTTTTATCGCATCCACCATACAGCCAGGACATAGCGCCAATTGATTACCACCTGTTCCTGTCAATGGCGAACGCCCTGGGTGGTGTGAAGTTGAACTCAAAAGAGGCTTGTGCAAAGTGGCTGTTCGAGATCTTCGCAAATAAGGAGGGGGCTTCTACGAGGGGGATATTTTGAAGTTGCCGTCTAGATGGAAACAGATTATCGAACAAAACGGCGCATATTTGAACTAAGTCCGATCACTGTAACACTTTTTATGCACCATTGAATGAAGATCAAAAAAGCGGAAGGGAGATATTTGACAACCTTGTATTTCAAATTCGGTCTGTGGCCATGAAGAAAGTTTGCTGGGGGCCAGTATTCTCCATATTCGCAATAGAGAAGTGTCTCCTAAAAACACTTTGCCTGTCGTGGTTACACCACAATAGGACTTCCATTGTGGTAACTTTTCATTACAATAACAGAGTAGATGCCCGTATAGGATGGACTTAAGCTAGTGTTAAAAATGTTCGATAAGTATATAAGAACTGAATTAAGGTAAAAATAAAAATCTGTTTCACACATATTAGGCTTGGATCAGTCTAATCAACAGTTCAATCCAAAAGGTAGCATTTGGTTTGACCAGCGTATGTTTGGCTGTGTCTACAAAGAAACACGCTTGATCAAAGCTAAGAAAGCCTCCACTATGGCAAAATGGGTATTTTACAGCAGTCAACTTGAGACCAAGGAGATGGCGAACTTCTATGTTACATAGCTCCATCCGGCCAATCTTGGAATATGGTTGTCCTGTGTAGCTTAACCTATGTTCTTTTCAGATGGAAAGGATAAGGGTGTTGGAGAGACAGGTCTGCCTCCATTTACAACATCAGACACCCGAATCCCAGTACAAGGAATTTTATTCCAACGGGATTCTGTACATCAGGGTAGATATTTCTAAGTTATTTCGGAGTCACACTGCTCGAACCACGACTTCAAGAAACAGTCTGATCTTTGGCCTTACTACCCTAGAAGAGGGACCACAAGTTAAAGAGACTTACTACCTTGCATTGCAATCGCCTTGCCTCCCTCCCTGAACAAATTATTCTTGAGCATTTAAGAAAATTGGAAAAAGCTGTTGAAAAAGTTTTTATTTACAGTGTACGGAGTGGAGAAGCGACGGTGGTCTCCCATTACCACAACATGACCTTTCTATCCCACAACACTAGAGGTAATTGAGATCCAGAAGATGACTTGACTTGGAGTATAAAAAACATGATTCCAAAGAGATGTTTTTTTCTCATGATGAGACAGTGAACAATGTGAATTTCCAGAAGACCACAATTCCTTTTCTCTGTTTTTATCAGCAATCACACACATGCTACTTTTCTAAATAACATTCACAACAATGGCAGAGAATTGCAAGGAAGTCGTATATGAAAGGGCCGAAGGAACAATCCCTTTCTTTCAAACATCCAGCACATCCCTCCCCCTTTAACAAAGTGCCATGAAAGGAATAATGAGTTATTAGCTTTTCAAAGACCTATAAGTCTCATGCATACGACGCTTGGCTGCAAAAGAGGGCCTACAGAAATGCATAGATGCATACTCACCAAGCCAGTTATGAAGACAATTCCATGGACAAAAATTAAAATCCATTCAGCTGTCTTCGGGTACATGTAGTCGTAGAGGAACTGCATGTACTCCTCCCTGGTTGCGTTGCAGGGCAAGTTGTCATTAAAGCACGTCTGGTTGGCGACAGTGCAGTTTTCATTGTTCTCATCTCCGTCGGCACACATTAGAGGTGCATCCTCGCCGGGGTTCGCCTCAAATTGATCATCATTGTTGTTGATGTCATCTCCCGATGCAGGGGCTTCATCGGTGTCTGCCAAAGCATAAGTGCCTGACGCGTTTAAACCGGCAACGAATGTCTCATTAATACTGTACGCAGCCTCCTTGTTCTTGTCATCCGACGAGTCCAATTTATTGTCGTCCTCTTGTGAATCGACGTACACCGCCCGCCGGCTTAGTACACCTGCTGGCCTGAGTATCTTTTGTTTGCTCTCCGTTAGACTTGAATACAGCGAATAGGCTGCATCTGTTCTTCGATGAATACTGTGATGCGGGATATTCACTTGATCCAGAGATCCAGGCGTTAAGTGCGCCTCCCCCTGGCACACTGAACTTTGTAGCTTAAAGTAGATTATCACAATGTACAGGATGTTCTGATGTCGCAGCGACATTTTTCACAGCTTTCGCAGCGAGATGACTTCACGTGTTTAATTTAATAAAGCGCCAATCCTGTTTCGGAAATCCTCTTTCCCCAATTTATGTGTCTATCATTCCCTGCGCTGCGCTGCTGTCGCATTTAAGTGAGTGGGACGCCTTTGCTTTTAAGCAATTACATTGAACGTGGATCTGCTCGAAGAGCATTACTTTATTAGCTGGGTATTTATCTGAAGTAGTGGATCTGAAAGAGAGAGAGAGAGAGAGAGAGAGAAATATGAAACAAATAAACTTAGTTAATTGTGAAGGAGTATGGTTGGAGATAAGAGTGGGGTCGTCGTGGCTGGTAGAAAATTTAAAGTAACGCGGTCTTCATTCAGTGCCTTGGCAAATTTAATGAGCTAAAGGGAAGGTGGATAACGAACTGTAATGAATGGATAGGGGAAGATTTTTTTGGGCAACAGGACTTAAAAAAGGAATAACAACGTCTGCAATTTTTTCGTATGTTCAGCATTATACGAAGTAGAGGAAAAGTCCTGAAAAGGTGAAATTTCAAGCGTCACAGTTCTGCCAAGCTCCCGAATTCATTTCATGTACCTTGGCACTGTGTCTATATGCACGGGCTATACAAAATATCAAAGAAATATTTCAAATAAGCAAATTATAATGCTTTGGTCCCAGGTGTTTCAAATCTACTCACAACTCAGAACAAATGAATGGAATTATAGTAAATGCAGTTTAAGTGCAATTAAATTTCTCATCAGATGTGTTTGAGCAAAGTTCGACGATTACATCCGAGATCTGTGTTTCATGGTTCGGCGCGAATTTTTAGACAAGATGAATAAAAATTAAGACTGCTCTCTGAGAGAGCTTCAACTGCGTGTCAAATCCATGTTCAAGTATACTTTTTTGGCAACAAACTCAGACACACATCAGATACGAGTATATTGTATGACATTCACAAAAGCACCTTCGTTGTGAACTTATCCTTCGAATCTTTGTAAATTATTACGTGCTATGGTTAGGTTGATTGCAAAAGTTGCTCGAAATTACAAAAGGAAGCTTTGGACAGTGAATAAGATAAGACCTTGTCCAAGTCTTTTGGCAGATTTTTGACCAAGTCCAGGTCTTGGTCCTTGTCCCAGTCCTTGTCCAAGTCCTTGTCCAATTCCTTGTCCAAAACCTTGTCCTTGTCTCAGACCTTGTTCAAGTCCATGTCCAAGTCCTTGCTCAAGCCCATGTCCAAGTCCTTGTCCAATTCCTTCTCCAAGTCCTTGTCCAATTCCTTCTCCAAGTCCTTGTCCAATTCCTTCTCCAAGTCCTTGTCCAAGCCCTTGTCCAAGTTCCTGTCCAAGCCCTTGTCCAAGTTCCTGTCCAAGCCCTTGTCCGAGTTCCTGTCCAAGCCCTTGTCCAAGTTCCTGTCCAAGCCCTTGTCCAAGTTCCTGTCCAAGCCCTTGTCGAAGTTCCTGTCCAAGCCCTTGTCGAAGTTCCTGTCCAAGCCCTTGTCCAAGTTCCTGTCCAAGTCCTTGTCCAAGTTCCTGTCCAAGTCCTTGTCCAAGTTCTTGTCCAAGTTCTTGTCAAAGTCCTTGTGCAAGTCCTTGTTCTTGTAAAAATCCTTGTCCAAGTTTTCGTCCAAGTCCTTGTCCAAGTCCTTGTCTAAGTTCTTGTCCAAGTTCTTGTCCAAGTCCTTGTCTAAGTTCTTGTCCAATTCCTTGTCCAAGTCCTTGTCCAAGTCCTTGTCCAAGTCCTTGTCCAAGTCCTTGTCCAAGTCCTTGTCCAAGTCCTTGTCCAAGTCCTTGTCCAAGTCCTTGTCCAAGTCCTTGTCCAAGTCCTTGTCCAATTCCTTCTCCAAGTCCTTGTCCAAGCCCTTGTCCAAGTTCCTGTCCAAGCCCTTGTCCAAGTTCCTGTCCAAGCCCTTGTCCAAGTTCCTGTCCAAGCCCTTGTCCAAGTTCCTGTCCAAGCCCTTGTCCAAGTTCCTGTCCAAGCCCTTGTCCAAGTTCCTGTCCAAGCCCTTGTCGAAGTTCCTGTCCAAGCCCTTGTCCAAGTTCCTGTCCAAGTCCTTGTCCAAGTTCCTGTCCAAGTCCTTGTCCAAGTTCTTGTCCAAGTTCTTGTCCAAGTCCTTGTGCAAGTCCTTGTTCTTGTAAAAATCCTTGTCCAAGTTTTCGTCTAAGTCCTTGTCCAAGTCCTTGTCTAAGTTCTTGTCCAAGTTCTTGTCCAAGTCCTTGTCTAAGTTCTTGTCCAATTCCTTGTCCAATTCCTTGTCCAAGTCCTTGTCCAAGTCCTTGTCCAAGTCCTTGTCCAAGTCCTTGTCCAATTCCTTGTCCAAGTCCTTGTCCAAGTCCTTGTCCAAGTCCTTGTCCAAGTCCTTGTCCAAGTCCTTGTCCAAGTCCTTGTCCAAGTCCTTGTCCAAGTCCTTTTCCAAGTCCTTGTCCAAGTCCTTTTCCAAGCCCTTGTCCAAGTCCGTGTGTAAGTCCATGTCGTTGTCACTGCCCTTGTCCAAGTTCTTGTCCCACTCCTTGTCCAAGTCCTTGTTCAAGTTCTTGTCTGTCTGTCTTTGTCACTGTCCTTGCCCTTGTCCTTGTTTAAGACCTCAGAAATCATTTTCATTGCTTTCATCCAGTCCAAGTCCTTGCAAAACTTGCAGATCAGTTTCTTATGCAAGTCCTTGCACACGAATTCCTAAGTTTTAGTTCTGGCCTAATTTGGAATCTGAGTTCTAGTTCCATATTCTTCTCCAAATCTTAGTCGATGACATGATGCCTTAATAAAATGTCATGCCATATCATACCCCAAACCATCACACCCTCTCCTTCTCAAATGACCACTGCACATCCTTGAAACTCGCATATCGCATTTATTTATTTTCAAGCCCAAACGTTAAACTTTTTCGTTTCATGCAATCCGAAAGAAGTTTCTCCTTAAATCATAAAATTAATTTGGTTGAAAATGATAAAATTTTCACTAGACCAGATGGCTACAGTTACATATATAAAAAGAAAATACTGAATTTCGTTTTCCTTTCGTCTGTTGATTTTTTGTTCACGGTTTTATTTTATTCATGCACTAGACTGGAAAGCTGAAGAAGTTAAGCTGAAAAAATACCAACGGGGTGGGTGGAACTTTAGTTGGTAACTTCTTGAGATCTATTTAATTACTTTTGTTTCGCAATGGAACTTTCATAATTCTACCTCTCTAAATGCATAAAAAAATAGAATGAAAGATATTTCATTCAAGCAACAACAAACTGGTGATTCCAGGTGAGGTGTGATTTTTAATAGGCTTTCTTTAACAGATCTCGTGTGAATTCCAACAAACTGCTTTGTCGTTTTTGTTCATTCCAAGACTCATGTCACAATAGCGTTTTCAAATTGTTCAGTTGTATTTTGCAAATCAACGTAGTGTGAGAAGCGTTTTTCGAGCAAGGACTGCTCCAAGGACCCTCTTATCACCTACTGGATAGAATCAAAAGGCAAACCATAAGACTCATAGTATAAGAAGAATAACAACACACTCTCAATTTTCAATTACCCAATCAGCATTTATTATGTTCACCTTCACTTTCTTTCGACTGGCCCTTGCTGCCACAATGCAGCCTCCTAATATACTTGCACAGCGCCACGGACAGTACCAGTACCTACAATGGTGCGATGCTAAGCAACCTATTGCAGGCGGTATCGTTCGATCCGCATGCTGTGGTCTGTCATGCGACCGTGGCGTGATGAGTATGATGGGTTGTCTTTCAAGAGGTGCGACGTGTGGGATGGAGCACTTACAATAGAAAACAATATTATTATGCGTCTTATTAGAATACCGACGATATGTCTTGTCATTGACACCGTTTTATCGCCATTTTAACAAAAAATTCTCAAATGAATTAGCCAGCTACATTTCCTCACACACTTCGTCTGGAATGCCCATAAGTTTACTCTTAATACCATTTTCCGACGTGCAGTTAAGCTTAGAGATTCGGTCGTTACCTCAGGAACATGGTATGCTCTTCCCAACTCGATGTTTCCTCTCTATTAACACATCACTCAATAAGTCCCGGGACTAACCAATAAAAACACAGAATTCGACTTTATTCATCAACATTGTTTCCTTCAAGAGTGATACAATCAGTCCAACGCCTCTCTAACATTTCGATACCTTTGTTATTGAACGATTTATCTTTGCCTTCAGTTTCGGCGATCAACTCCTCATTCGAGCCAAATTTATCCGGCGAGCATGTTTTTGAGGTCTGAAAAGAGGTAAAAGTCGCTTGGGGCCAGATCTGGAGAATACGCTGGGTGTGGAAGCAATTCAAAGCCCGATTTGGCCATGCCCAATGACTTGTGCCGCGGTGCATTGTCTTGGTGGAAGGGAATTCTTTTCTTCTTCACATGGGATCCTGTTTTGCAATTTTTTCCTTCCTTCAAAGTACTTCCTAAAAATCATATAGATTATTGGGCGCCACCTGTATGTCCGTCCCGGGACTTATTGACGGATGTGTTACAATCCATGGGCATTTGAAATCAATATTCATTCACCCTCATCTCCTCTATACCTTCAATCAGTGTTGTGACCTTATTCCGAATCCCTTTAGCCCTTTTAAATCTGGACTAGGGGTGAATCAAATTTTTAAGGTGAACAATTTAATTTAAGTTAATTATTTTCCACGAAATGTTTAATTTGAAACCAATTAAGCGATATGACCAAGAAACACAATTAAGTGTGTCCACGGGCATCGCACTGCCCAAATTTATTACGGGTCCCGAAAAACATTTTACACAAGTGCTATTAACTTCACGGTGTCATCAAAATGGTTCCCTATGCTTCCATCCCATAAAAGCCTCAATTTCGCAATGTTTACAGTGCACATTAAAAATTGTGCAAACTGCGAATGCGTTTAATGGTGTAATTCTGTGAAATACGCAGATTTCAAATTTCATTCCGTGAATATTTCTGCATACATACATGTGTATGTAGTCATTAAAACCGTGAACTGACACTCGTAGTTGCAGAGAAACGTTTGCCTAATGCTGTATGGGGAATTGCGAGAGGATGCAGGGGACTAGACATTTTTGCCGGTAAATGGAAGCAATAAATCATGAATTGCAGTCTAATGCATTTCGTTATGCGATACTATTCATTTTCTCTCGCAAAATGAACGTGCTAATAGTGAGAAATGCGTTTAGATAAGTAATTCAGAAATTTAGCTGAGACTTTATGAAATGGGGCCAATTTACAACTGTTAAAAAAACAAGGTGAATTTTTAGTTTTCTAAAAAAGTGAATATTTATTCATTAATTTTTCTTTTGCTCCCCTCAAAGCGTTTTTTCCAATCCTTGAAGCAGTTCTGAAATTCACTTTTTGGTATACCCTCTCAGCGATTCGGTTTGCATCTCCTAAATCGTCGCAGAATGCCGTCCCTTCAATCTTGGAAACAGGGGCCAAACTTGGTGAATACGGTGGCTGACAATCGCCGTTGAAGTCATTCAACAAATCCGTTAACTTTTATGTCTCTCACAAACAAAATAAATACGCTTTACACCTGAAATTGTAAGCATATGTTCGAAACGAGTGTAAGGACCTTACAAAATGAGACAATCGATCATCGAATGTGATTGAAATTTGAAAATGCATCTTATTTGTTGAACAGAACTCGTATAAACTCACGTTCGTTCAATTGACGCTTGTCACCTTTTTTAGGTTTTTTTGCAGAACCAAACAAAAATTAAAATGATAGTGTGGTGAGTTCTGATCAGTTGATATGGGGACTACATCCAGTTTAAAAATTACTTAACCTCCTCAAAAATACCTCAAATTATTATCCGTACGCCAGTCAAGAAGCTTATATTTGACATAGGGAACAGTTAATATTTTGTTATTTAATGAGTGAAAAGTTCTGCATGACGTTCAGCAACAACTTCCTACTAATTGTCGCAAAAAACCACTGAAAACCGGACGAGCTACGAAGAGTATGATGGGAAATATTACAATGAGACTGCAACTTTGATACGTCAGCCCATGCAAGCACAGTCAATAATCTTCATCATTGTCGGTGCGATAACTGGAATCCGGTTCTGGCCTCCATCAACAAGTTTCTCTATCAATTCCGGTAACGCGTCAAAGCCATCCGGCAGCGCCCACCAACGCTTCGGACATCAAATATCCACCGCAATAATTAATACCATTCATGGTTTTGATTGATGAAGTCTGAATGGCCGACTTCATGTTCGAAGAAATCAGGCTCAATGCCGCCGCGCATTATGGTTGGACCACCCTTTATCCTGAAGCGACGAAACGTCCAAAGACCAAAAGGCAAAAAACACAATCCCACGTACATCTCTCAGGTAGTTGAGAATGGCAGCGGTTACATTTTTATTTGAAGATTTTTTTCGGGGAACGACGTTCGACCAATTCATCGTTTAAGTTTAAGTTTAAAAATGTATTTTTTTATTTTGAGTTTCATTTGCATTAAATCTAGATATAAAATACTTAAACTAGCTATAATAACTTTTATTTTAATTAAAACTATCTTACTGGCTCCATGCGAGCACTCTAAGTTAATCTATGAATTTTTTATAATTGCCTTTCAGCCTTTCAGTTTTTGTAGGTATGTTCAAGTAAAGAACTAAATTATGTGATACTTAATACTAAGAAAATGACCAATTCATCGTATTGTGGGAACAATGAAGAGCAGTACGTTGACATATTGGGAAAATAAAAATTAATTCGGACCATTTTCAAAAGACGGTGGCACCTGCAAGTTGTGGCTGATCTTGTACTTCATTGGAAAGGCCATGACATTTATCAGCTATCATAAGTCTGCATCAGCGTCTCTTTTAGATAACAACATCCGCTTTCGTCTCTTCGAAATTATCGTGATTTGTCTTAACAAAACAGAGTTTGCGGGAAGTTTTGATTTTCTTTTTCAATTGGAAGAACAGTGCAGCTGAAGCCCATCGAATGCTTGTAGAGGGTTATGGCGAATTTGTTCCGAACCATAAATCATGCGGAGACCGATTATGATTTTAGCGTTGAAGGCAATAAGCGCCTTGGCCAGCCCAAAAAGTTTAAAGATGACAAATTGTAGGCTTTACTTGGTCAGGATCCGTGCCAAACACAAAGTAAACTAAAGTAAAATCATCGGGAGTGACTCAGCAAACAATTTCCGTTCAGTTAAAGAAATTTGGATTTATTCAAAAGCAAGGAAATTGGATGCCGTACGAGTTGAAACCGAGAGATGGCGAAAGGCGAGTTCTTAACTCGGAACTAGTCCTTGTTAGACGTCAAAGGAAGGAACTATTGCCCCGGATCGTGATTGGAAGTAAAAAGTGCATACACTGTCACAACCCCAAAAAGAAAAATTCTGAGCAAATCCCTCGTGTACATCGACGACGACATCCTCGGTTTAATCGTCTTGCTCTGCATATGGTGAGACCAGACAGGTTTGTTGTATTATGAATTGATTTAACAAGGCGAAGCGTTTGATAAGTAAAGTTATCAACTACAATGCGTGAAAAAGGGCCTGAAATGACGCAAAAGCATGCAACCTTATAACGGTCAGCCTCAAGTGCCTGTAGCGGTCAAAAACTACATAAAAACGCAGAAATGGGAAACCTCAACAGCCATGTTTTTTCCGACTACTGAATTTCTCGACGAATGCAAAGCGATGTAAGGGGGTCTCCAGGTTCGGTTCTTTTGAAGAAATGGAAGAATACCCCAATGATTAGATAGATGCCAGGGGGAACTCAGTTTTTAGAGATGGTTTTTTGATAATTACCAGAGAGATGGGAACAAATTAGTCGCTTTCGACGTACAATGTGAATCGAGTGATGTATTTTTTAGGTTTTTTTTTTCCATACAAAAAAAAATTAATAATATCAAATCTTAAAAAAATTAATGCTACAATGCTGTAACATTCCAGCAAAGCAAAGACCCTAAAACAGAAAAGCATTTTTGGGCAAAACTCCATATGTATACATAACCGCCCATCACAAAGTCCCGTCCAATAGAACACCTTTGGAACCGTACCTCTATTCGATAGGTGGCATTTCGATGTAGTATGTATTTGTCCTTCTTCTTGGACAATAACTTACCCGGAATTAACTACCTACATACAGCGATCCTATTAGACCTTGTGTTTACCCTGCCAAATGGATTTTCAAAATCAATGAACAGCTGGCGAAGTGGGGACCTCTTCACGATATGTTGACATGTGCGGCGCAGGAAGTCCCAGTTCGGGACATCAAGTGTGTTAATGAGATGTTATTTCATTCGTGCTAGAATTATTTTTACTAATATCTTGACAGTTTATATGTGCTGCTAAGGTACGAATAGAATGGGATACGTGAGAGGGCTAACATACTTCAGCAACCTAAAAATGAAATGCTATTTTGATGTGTGCATTGAGGAATTCTCTGCACCACGAAGAAAGAATACTTTGACCACTGCTCCAGGTATGATTTAAGGCTACAGGAGTTTTCTAACTTCCAACTAATCCGAGAGTTTTGTAGAACTCCCTAAAACAGACTCTTCACGCCACCCTTTAAGTGTGTAGACTTTTGTTACACTCTATACTCTTCTCGGTAACTAGTCGTGAATGACTACTTTCTATACGAAAGATGGTCCTGTTGAAGGAAGTTGCGTAAAATCTGCGCCATTTGCGTCATAATTCATAGCCAAACATGGAGCTTCTACGATTGTTCAAATGAAAATTCAACCAACAGCGAATACTATCAATCCGATTTCCATTTAGGTTTCAACACAGCAATTACACCCACTTAACTCCCCTTCCGTATAATAAAATCGTATCGTATTTCCTTCGACTTGCGTGCTGTCAAAATGAAAACCCTCTCAACAGACAGGCGACGTTTCTCGAACACATTTGACTTTTATTGCAAATGGTGAATTGTCTCTTTTCAATTAATGTGTATTCACATCCACGCCCATGTCAAGACCGCAAAGCCTTAAAACTTTTACCCACAACTGAAGAACTTTTTTCCCTGCCATTAATGGCAAAGCATCACATTTTACGACACCGACCGAGGCAAAGCACTATTAGATCCTTTACCATAAAATTTAAGGTTGTATAACGACGTCATTTAATAAAGTTACGAGCCTTTCCCCCTGCTGGAAATGTGTGAAATAATGATAGAAACCGTAACTCGATGTTTATGGCCGCATCGGCACATTAAACAAAAGTGTACAGTGAATACGGTACTCCAGATGGCGTATATCAGGAGCCACCTTAAGAAGAAAATATTGAAATTACATCGCACTGAGGATGCTTACCTTTGCAATGGAATTGAATATCGCTATTTCTGAGAGGAAATTCTTAAGCGAAGGGCAGTGTCAAAGTTTTTTTTCTTTTGTGTATATATACCTGGTTTGAATCAAATATTTGAAGCTCGATAAGAAATTTTCCGTAAATAGCTTTGTAATGCACGAGAGAAATAATGAGTACACTCAATCATCGAAGGCGACCTTATCTTAAGAGAAATTTAGTCGTAGACTACTGCCAAAAATAGAATCGAATCAAGCTCGTAGTTGTGTTTCGACCGCGTGAAATACTCGTAACACATTACTCAATAAAACCCGGGACTGACATTTAGGGGGCGTCACTAACAAAAGATCCATATTATTTGAGTGATGTGTTAGAAAAAGAAACCTGTGAAAAGAGCAATGTCGGTCGCTAAATTAAGTTTTGTTTGTAGTAGGGTAGCAGCGCAGCAGAATCAAATATTCCTAGGATAATGTTTACGGTGTCTCTTTTCTTTTAATGGCGACTATTGGACATTGGCTTAAGAAGTACGATGTGGTCTCACTTTGGTTTCACATAAGCCACACTAAGATGCGCCACAAAAGGCTACCAATGAAGTTCTGCGTTTGTTCACTATGGTCTTCAATCGGAATCGTGAGACCACTTCAAAATTGTGTTTGAAGCTGTTGAAGCGCAATTCAAAGGATTTTGGGTATCGTTTCGTGACCGTAGACAAAACATAGAGCCGCTAGTATGCAGGAGAAACCTAGGAAGAGTCAAAACAATGTACTTCACCCGGTGAACGTGCTCCGAAGACTACAAAGTCTATCGGCCTGAAAGGGTCTGGTCTACGTTTTCTCGGGTTCACAAGCTTTTTTCTAAGTCGTCTACCTGAAGCAGAGCTAATTGGTCACAGAGCTCTATCAAATCGAATTATTGAATCGGGTTCACACCGAACCGCAAAAAAAATTGCCCCAATTTGCGAAAAGAAACGTCTTCCACCAAGTTTAAGCATCGGCTCATACCTCTTCCGTCGTCACGGCCAAATAGATCGAACCAGACTAAGTATTGCAGTGTCATCCACAGTATTCTTCAGATTTGGTCCCGTGCGACTTCTTCTTGTCCCCAAGCTTGAAAATCTCCCTTGCCGGACAGAAGTGAGAACTGAATGTGGGACTTATCATCGCCATAAAGGCTCAAATAGGGTCATTCGTCTTTCGTATCGGAAGTAGAGCGTAATAGAACATAAAGTCGTTTAAGTTTTAATAAAAACTCTTAATCCTTTATAAAGCTTGGTCTTTTCTATTCGTACAGTGCGATTCTTTTGAGGTACGTCTCCTCCTGACCGGTTTGTGCGACTTGTTACTACATCTTTCTGGAAACACATATTGTCCCAGTCCCTATTGGCGCCTTTTAAGAAGTACGTACCAATGCTAACTTCAGGTCATAAAAAACACCAAACACTTCGTCTGGATGTAACGACACCTCTTCGATAATTTGTGGGTTTCCGAGCCTCGCTGGCCACACTTTTGTTTGCTTACGTATCCAACGAGTGACATATGTGTCTCATCACTGAAGAAAATATTTTACGAAAACTCAGTGTTTTTTGTCTTTACCGATCAATTAGTTGGGTTATCCGTAATTGCGGAGCACTAGCCACATTTGATTATCACTTACAGCAGCAATGCATTCGACTGACCATGCAGAAAGACTTTAGTGAATTAGTAGCACTTCCAGTCTTTTTTCACATTTTTACACAATTTTACCAATTCATCGACATCGGACGATTCAGAAAACCATACTCATTGAGAAATACGCGAAATAAGCTACTTTTGAATCACTACTTTTGTAGTAAGTTTCAGTTATTCTACCGCGTTGTTCGATTGCTAGGCGATCCATTGTCATTCAACTAATATTTTGGCAGCTCTCTTCTTCTTCTTTGTTTAGCGCTACGGTCCGGAGTGGCCCTGGGTGTTAATAAATAACCATCCCCAGTCAGCACGCTCCTTCGCCAGCTGCTAACCGTTGCGCACATCTACTTTGTTGAAGTCCTTCGCCATTTCGTCATGGAACGTTCTCTCTTACCTTGCCCAAATGTTTCTGAATGTTCGTGCTGCAGCTTCGCAATCCATTCACTCAACAGGAACTGGCCATCTTAAGCGTTAAATTCGAAACCACTCAACTGGGTGCATGCCGAAGTACTGAATTCTCTCTCCAGATGCCAACTTTCAATAAAGTTCATGTTTCTGTGCAGGAAATCCTTGACTATCTCAAAGTTTCTGCTGCCCATTACGACGTTCTATTCAAGATGGCAATGATTTACGTCGTTCTATGTACTTTGTTTTGCTCTTAATCAACGCTAGATTCAATTTAGGCGCTTCCGCTCCTTTGTCAGAAAACGCTTAATTGACATCTCGCTGTGATCATCCAATCACGTCACTGTCGTCCGCATACAAAAGAGCACCACGGGATATAGGTCATGTATGTTAGGTTATTTACATGTCCATATACATATACCAATACGCCTTGGTGCATGCGTCCGTACTGCGAACGGACATAGTTAATAGTAGGATGTAAGAAAAGAAACAACGAAATGTAGTTAAGTTTGTACAGGTTTCTTAGCATTCAGTTTAGAATAAGGTTCAACAACAAAGACACAAGACTGTATACCTCGTCTTTACGCACGCTACCATATGCAGCCTTAAAATCGACAAATGGATGGTGGGTGTGAATCTGCATTTCTTGGGCATTTTCTAGGATCTGCCGTGTATAAAGATGTAGTCGGTGGTCGACTTCTCTGGCCTAAAACTGCTCTGGTAAGAACCTATTAGATCATTGACGAATGGTTTCAGGCTTACAGTTTGGTAGACGTGGTGGATTTTGCTTTTTTATTATGAAAGTAGGAAGGAAAGAAAGCGCTAAAAAATCGTGATGTAAGGAAATTGAAGTGGTCGCCGTGGCGCAGTGGGAAGTGCATCGACTGCGGCGCAGAAAGTCTGGGTTCGATTCCCGGACGGGACACGTAGCATTTTTTCACGGCACCACCTCTTTCGAGTTGCTGACAACACTCAGAGAGTATTACTTGTCTATGGAAAGCTTCACAAACCTCGCCGTTCGGAATCGGCAAAAAACTGTAGGTCCCTTCTACTCGTGAAGAACAAGAGCATGCACAACACGAGTTGTTGTTGTAGAAGCTAGGCCCTGGTCCGTTATGGGCTGTAGTGCCACTCAATTATTAAGGAAATCGAATATTTTGTCCTTTGCTATATCGCAGATAGAGATCCTTGCTTGGCCACAGACGCGACTTTATACGGTGATCGGTCCCATCCTAGGTACAAGGCTCCCTAGGTTCACCACGTGGAGTTCAGAGGATCGCATTGACAGAAACTGCTTGCAGGTGCTTAAGTCTACATAAATCGCTTGTCAATTCTTTAAAAGCGGCCAATTTAGGACAAGTGAGACATAATCCAGTATATTAGCCAAGTTAGTCAAATCTCCTGAATTGACTGTCCTTTAAACTTGACTCTTGTGCACGTCTCCTCGACTCATCTGTACCGAAGGTGCACCAGCTTCCACCATTACTCGTGTTCATAAAGGTGTGAGACAGAACTGTAGTTGCTTCCACCACTTCGTACGTAGAAACTTAAGATTGGTTGATACCTCCACCATATCATTGTTCTAAACATAAATTTGCAAATACGGCCAGAAATCACGCTTTACTGTTTAGTCACTATTCAGGAAAAAATCTGCCAGTAACTGTCAGTAACTAAAAGCAGATTCATGACATGACGAATAATCCCTTCGCTTCTAATAAATAACAGTTATGAGATATTGATATCTATAGACATGTCCAAAAAGACGTAAAATAGTGTTACAATTTCAGTGTCTGCCTACAGCAAAACCGCCCCCAAATCGACATCCATCTATTTCAAAGCAAATGTCAAACGTATTATAACGCAATGGTCTCTTATCACGTTGGAATGTATTGCGTTTCATCTCCCACGTCGTTACTCAACTGTGGATCCGGCCTACGCCTCACAATAATAAATTCAGTTGCCACTGCAATAAAACTGAGTCAACCTTTGCGCAGCAGATTAGAACACGGAAATCCTTTCTAAGGTCTGATTTATGATAAGTGCGATTTTAGTACGATAGCTCCTTCCGCCATATTGTGCACATTGTCCTTGTACAAAACAACAAGTGTAACATATCCGACAAAAGCTTTGTCACTCTCCATGTGTCCAGATGGGTTTTGATCTCTTTTCGTGACTGACGTGACAGCCGCGTGTGCAAATAAAAACCACGTAACTCAATTTTACTCAAACCAGCCACCATGGAGTACAGCCTCAGCTGTGCCAGACAAAAGCGATTAGATTCGGAAGCCCATATTCTACGTTAAAAGTTAAAGGGTTAAATGCGGTCTAGACATCAAACAAAGGGGTTGTCAATGCCACACGTTATAATTGCCTTGTTTTGGTAATTTTGTGTGGCAATGTGGGTTGTTCTTTGAAATCGCTTTCACAGGTTCCATTGTGTGGCAAGGACATGAATTTTAATGAATTTTAATTTTAGTTCATGGACCTGGGAAACAGCAATATGAACAAAACTTTGTACACAGGATATGCAGGCTATGTGACAATCAACTGCAGATTCTGCGAGGAAAGTTTATTGTGTGTCGCATACACAGTGGCGTGCAAAATGGATGCATCTCATGCAAATCGTTTGGCTCCTAAGATTTTAGGATTACAAAAAAGGAAACTCTTTCTATGTCCGTCCGTTTTGACACACATGATAAAACGTTCTGGTGGTCGTGGCGTAGTGGTAAGTGCATCGACTGCCATACAGAAAGTCTAGTCGAGTCCCGGACGGGACATTTCACATTTTTTCACGGCACCACATCTTTCGAGTTGCTGACAACACACAAAGAGTATCAATTGGTCTATGAAAAGCTTCTCAAATCTTGCCGTTAGGAGTCAGCAAAAAACTGCAGGTCCATTTTACTCGTGAGAGAACAGTAGCACGCACAACACGAGTAGTTGTTGTTGAAGCTAGGCCCTGGTCCCTTGTGGGCTGTAGTGCCACTCAATTATTATTATTATTGATAAAGCGTCGAAGGCCACTAAATTACGTATTTGTGAATTATACGAAGGATGCCTTAAGTAGAAACACAGCAACGAAGTGATTTGCTCGGTTTTCGATCTAACAATTTTCAATTTACATATATACCTCACTCTGCTTATCCAAGCACTGAATAAGATTCGGTTTTATACTGTTTTCCTACGACATCAAGCTTTTATGAAAACTATAGAATTAACAAAAGAAAATAAAAAATTGCAGCAAAGGATGTACATTTCAAAGTCAATGGACAACGTTTTGGTAAGTTGATCATTTCAAAGCATGTATTGTCTCTCATCTTCAAACCTTTTTGTGGACAGAAAATGGCTCTTCGCTTAAGATAGTTTTCACTGTAAAACAATTAACAAACTAACAAAATCTCACTTCAAAGGAAGACATATAACAGAAGACAAACTTTCAAATACTCAAACAAAGTGTTATGAGCCATACTTAAGGTCATATGCGACAAGTGATGGCGATGACATATTGAGTACAAACGGAACATACTGACAAATTCATAAAGTATATGTATTCAGAGATTTAGTTACGACTCCGTCGTAAATTATTATATAGCCACTGAAAATGTTTGTTTTATGAACGTCTGCATTGCTTATATCAATGACACGATTTTTATATGACTTTGTTATCGATTACCATCTCCTGCAACTATTTGCCTTATCCTTTCGTATTTTATGTTTGAAATTGAAAGATAAACAGAAATAGCGTTGCAGTTGTACCAATTCACCGTACGTCGCTCTGAGAAAGGGCTGCTTTTCTGAAAAATAATCTATGTTTACACAGCTACTGATCCAAAGTAGTATAAACACAGTTTCTTGCACTGCTTGCAATGAATAGGCCCATTCGCTGGCCCCTTCTTGAAATATGGATTTTTCTCATTCGTTTATTAGCCCTTGGAAGTGAGTTTATTTACAGGTTTATCCGTTTAAATGATGGAGAACAACTGAAAAATACCCTGGAGGTGCCCAGTCTACAAGTGACCAGGCCCAAGCTTCTTCAACAATTACTCGAGCCCTACAGTTTATTGCCGACTCCAACAGGCGAAATTTGACAAGCTTTTCAAAGTGATTAAGTAATCCTTGAGCGCTGTAGGCAACTAAGAAAGAGGTGGTGCTGTGGAAAAATACGAGACGAGTATTTTCCGATTTTCGAGTATGACACGAGATCATTTGTAAACCCTTTTCAATACCGTGGTCATTTTGAGGCTTCCTCATAGATACTTGTTTACAGAGTCAATTGAGGGTGTTTATCTATTCTACAGAATTCTCTCTTAACCGTTTTTTTTAAGAATGACAGATAGTTCTAGTAGCTTAATTTCCTCATCTGTCAGTGGACATTAACTGAGGCATATGTACGGTTTATATGCAAAGTTCCTCACAGACTTCCAGAATGTGCGCTAAGATTTCTTCAGGTCTCCATACCTGCAGAGAACTTCAACGGAAAGGAATGGTTCCAAACCGTTTTTCTCAATGTTTCTTCTTCTTCTTGTGGCGCTACAGTCCGGGGTGGACCTGGGCCTCAACCAACATGCCTCTCAAGCCAGTACGATATCTCGCCAGCTGCCTCCAGTTACGCACTACCAGCTGGTTGAGATCCTTCTCCACTTGTGGGGGCCATATCAACCTAGGCCGTCCCCTGTTGCGATGTCCCAATGGCTCGGATTCAATAACTTTTCGGGCCGAAGCAGTGGTGTCCGTACGCTTGACATGGCCCAGCCATCTGAAGTGTTGTATTCGATGACGCTTGATCAGGCGCATACTGCCATACAGCCTATAAAGCTTGTCGTTGATTCTTCTTCTTGATGCTTCTTCGTCCGCTTTTAGTAACGTTTAAGGTTCCGCACCGTAAAGAAGAATTGGGATGATCAAAGATAATTTAGTCCTTTGAGGAAAGACACTATTGCTCAATTGCCTTATGAGCCCAAAGAAACAGCGATTGGCAGGAGTGATTCTACGCTTGATTTCGGTACTGATGTTGTTGTCCCTATTTACTCAACCGATCAGCGATTTGAATCTATACGATTACGAGGTTCAGCTGACTTAAGAGCTAAGGCCTACTGAACATCTGAAGCGTCGTCAATACGACGAATGGTTGATTGAACGGACAGAAGTGAATTATGAGTTTTCAAAGAAAATCATCTTCAGCGACGAGGCACACTTTCACCTCAGTGGTAAGCAGAATTGCCGCATTCGGACACATGAGAGTGATTTTTGAAAAGCTGATGCATCCACAAAGTGCGTTTTATTAGGCGAAAATTGTCTTCTTGTGGCCAGAAATTGTGGATATGGATCTGAACGATATGTGCTTCCAACAAGATGGTGTCACTTGGTACAAAGGTGACGAAACAGTGATTCTGACGCAAAAAATTCAGTTGCTTCACGTCGTGGCGATGTTTATTGCCCGCCTCAATTATGTTGAACTTCTTTCTTTGGGGATATTAAAAAGAAAAAAAAAGAGTTCAAGATCTATAGGATGAGATGATTCGACACATTAACGCCTCAGATTCATTGAAAATATTGACCATTGGATAGAGGCTTGTCACAGAAGCCATAGCGAGCAGTTGATTGATATTTGATTTTATACAAAGTTTCACAGATTCGTCTATCGTATCAACGTATCAACAAGTTCAATATCAATAATTTATGACAAATGTGAACAGATTGGCATCTGCCGCAAAAGAGCACAATTCAATTAGTTTTTAAAAAAATGCTATCAAATGCAATCACACATTTCATCATTGCTCGACACAATGCACTTGGCCTCATCAGGATATCTGTCATCAGATCCATGCGAAGTGTCGTTTTGAATTCATCTGCCATTGGCATTAATTTTTTCTCTGAACCGACATATGGTACTAGATTCTCGTCCATCCAAATCAAAAATATGCGAATAAACAAATATATCCATTAAAATCGAAGGATATCCTTCTGCGACGAGAAACATTAACAAAATTCTATTTACTCATTCACACGCCTTGCACTGGCACTATTCATTGAATGAAATTCTTTTCTAGGTCAAACACTAATCCATCATCGATCTATCCCGCAACCTGTCACAGTATGGCTCTAAGGACACGCTGAAGTGATGGAACAGAAAATATCAGAAAAACCCATTTGCACAACCCATCGTTACGTTCATAACGTTTCTCCTGTTAGACAGGAAGCCTTTTTCGGTTTTACTTGTGTCTCGCCCATTGATGGAGAATTCTGTTTTTGTTGTTGCGTAATACCTGCGGGGCCATAGAGCAACTTTGAAATGTATTTCGTTCTGAACAGAGTCTAAGGAAAAAAAATCCTTTAAACAACTTGAAAATGGATGAGTTCGAGGATGAATATCCAGTAATGCTCGTTGCACGAACAAAGGAGTGCATTGCGACTCTGTGAACTTAAACTTTTGAAGAGCCTTGGATGAACTAAATTTCAACAGATTTCTCCCTGCAACAACTGAGTGGGTGGGGAGAAGGGTTTGAATATGAAAACTAAACTTCGATTATTCCGATTGAAGGATGTCTACTTTTTTTACAGAATCTGGTGAATGTAGTGGAAAATTATTAAAGTCGCCATGGAGGAGAGATATTGGAGCTGGTTAGGTTAATGGATATTGGAGCTGGAATATCGCAAGCTAACACATTGACCGGCACTAGATTTATCCCTTCCCTCAGTTCAAAAACAACTCATTCTCTCAGACTAAAAAAAAATGTTTTTATTTTGTTTTAATTATGCAAAACTGAATCATATCCATCATCTGAATTACACTCAAACACAACTCTTCCCAGAATCCCACTTGCCATCAAGAAGACGTAATGCATCTAAGCACGAACTCTTAAATGCAATAAACCGAACAGATGGTCGATTTAAATAACGGTATCTGGGATTTTCTCCTCTTCAATCTACGCGGAAAGGATACTCATCCTTCTCTTCAGACTTGAGTTTCCGAAGGATACTTATCCTCTTGAAATAGCCGCAATCTTCTCGAGCGAAAATTCATTCATGGTCGAATTAATTCCCTCTTATTTTGGCATGCAATTAAATGGGAGAAATCTAATTTTGTTCGAGACCAATGATTTTTTAGGGTTGCTTGTAGAATTAATTTTAAATTAAAATTCATCATCTTAAATTCAGCCAGTGCCAGCCACAGCAGTGACGGCATATCCGGCATGAAATTTTATGGAGGAGAATAAATGCAAGCCTAAGATTTTGTAAAGCGTAATTTAAAGATAATACCGGTAAGTTTTCTAATAATAAAAAACGCTAGTGTAAATCACACGAAGATGATTTCGTTTATAAATTTAACAAAACTCAATATGTACAAAGTTGTGAATGTGTGAAATATGTGAACATAATCCAGGAATATATAAAACACATGGAGCAGACATCAAAGGCCACAATCATGTACTTCTTTGGAAAAAAACACATTGAGACAAAAACCTCTAAGGCGCTGTCAGTTTTTTGGCAGTGTAAGGGAGTTTTTAGTAAAAGCTGGGGGTTATCACCAAAAAGATTGGTGTGGTCCTATGCACCAGTCGTGGGGTGGAACAAGCTTTCGAGAAAATACGTGGCTGCTTGTTTCACCAAGTTTCAAAGAACGGTCTGTCTGGGTTGTACAGGGGCCTTCCCCAGCACGCCTGGCTCTGCTCCTGATGCATTGTTAAATCTCCCTCTCCTGGACATCCACATCATGGGCTCTACAATCAAGGCCAACTCCCGACTAAATAGGAATGGTCTTTGATTCAAATCGCACTGGAGTTTTGATGACTTCGCGCACAGCATCTCCTATAACAGTCTCATGGATATGCCGTCTGATGCAGGGTCACGAACGATCCAGTTACGCCGCTTATACAAAGTTGACTTTCCCTGCGTCCAAGACTGGCTCTGGCCAGAAACTGAACCGGGAAGGGAATGTAGTCGGATTTTCTCGGACGGCTCCAATACGGCGTAGGAATCTGAGACCGGTGCTTTCGTGGAAGACGGTCTTCCGGGCGGAAACTTTTGCGATCCTAATGGCCACCAATATAGTTGGTGAAGAACAGGTGGAAGGGGCGTCTGCAGCGACAGTCAAGCTGTGCTTAAGGCCTTACTCAACCCTTTAACCACTTTCAAAATAGTCCTGGAATGCAAGTACTTCCCTAATTTGGTCGGCCGACTGAATACGCTAAGACTTGTCTGGGTGCCGGGACATCACTGGATCACGGGAAACGATATTGCTGATGAATTAGCTAGGCAAGAGGCCGGAACCCACCTTCGGACTACCCGCTTCCTTGGTTAGAGCTTCCGTCGACGATTTGGTCTCTCAAGAGTACGACCAGGATGCAGGCTGACCAAGTGAATGCTACCGAAAGTCAGCAAGAAATCCACGGCTTTTCTGTTATCTCTAGACAGAAATGAGTGCAGAAAACTCATCGGTGCACAAACGGGACACTTCACCTTCGCTAAGCACCTAAATCTACTTGGGCTTAGTGAAGACACCCTTTGCGATGCCTGTGGAGAAGGTGAATACAGATACAAACTACAGTAAACGAAGGTTACTGCACAATGGACCAGTTTCTGAGTCTTTTGAGCGAACCAGTGCAATGTTTCCCAAACTCAAAAAAAAAAAAAATAAAAATGTAAATATCCTACGGCGTCTCACAAATCTGTTCCTTTTTTCAAACACCCATGCACATTAAGGTACGCCCTTGTTATCAAGTACATCAAATCATTCTAGACTCATTCTAGTGCTCTTAATCACTACACGATCATCAAATCAACTGTGTGTGCTGTCTCCACTTTGTTTGCATGTGTAATACGTATGCGCGAAACCACAGCGGTTCGTATTAATAGAAAAAAAAATTAATTCAGTCCGAATGCCATCTTTAAAACATGTGTCCTCTCTGGCATCTATCCAATTATTGAGCCATTCTTCGATTTCTTCAAAAGACTTGGACTGGTGACCCCCAAATCCTGTTGACTCCATCGAAGAAGCCAATAATGAGAAGAAGCAACGTGTGGAGGATATGGCAAGTGGGGTAAGGCCCTCCATTTCAACGTTCCCATGTAATTTTTGACTACGACAGCCACGTGCGGCCGAGCATTTAAATGTTACATTGTCATGCAATGTGCAACGTGCCTACGAATCAGTTTTATTACGAAATTATCAACCAAAGTTTGCCTCGTTGTACAAAACCTTGTTGGGATAGAATTTCTTGTACACGGAATTGGGAGTTCGATACAACGTGAGGCAAGTCCGGAGACACTTCCTCTCAAACAGCCTCATCTTTTCCACCTGGAAAGGACTCACGTTAAACCACGCAAGACAAGCGTACGCCACCATCGGCCGGTTGAGTGCCATATAGCACATTACCTTAACCCTGGTATCAAGTTGGCTGCTGTAAAATAACCTCCTTGCCACAGCAAAGGCTTTCTTGGCTTGGCTTATGAGTAGCATCTACAGGTTAATCAAAGTATAGATACTGGTCCAACCAAACGTCTAAGTACAGGTTCTCCCCGTGGACCAACAATGCGGAACTTACGCCAGTTTAACTTCGTGTCCCTTGAAGCCCTTGAGAGCTGGGTGAAATTAATTATTAATTAATTTTTAATTTAAATTATTAATTAAAATTTAATTTTTAATTATTGAAATTAAGTTTTAATTTCCGGCTATCACAGTATTGCTGAATCTTTTGGAAGTCACGTTGCAACAGGATTTTGATGACTTTGACTTTCGGTGCTGATCTGTACGCTGCCAGTTCATCGGCGTACGCTATAATGTGCGGCATGGTGTACAAAAGATCGCTAGTAAATATATCAAACAAGGTTGGCGAACCAACTGCCCCTTGTTGCAGAAGTTTTTTAGTATCGAAAACCATGGTAGACGTCAATTTCCCATTTTTTACAACAGGTAGGAACCTATTATCATATCATAGATCATGTACAGCAATGGTGGACTTTATTTCGTTGGTGGTACATATGTCCCCTTCCTCACGAGTTCCGAGGTATACATTAGATGCAGTTCTATTAGGTAGGCGAACACCCGGCAGACCCATGGCGAGGGGGTTGAATCAAGTACATAAACTCGCCTGGGTGATCTTGGGAATAACTCATGGGATCCAAGGATCCAGCGGCCTGAAGGTCTCTCGTGTGTTCATCGCCCCGCAACCCCTTTAATGGAACATATGGGTTAAAGAAGATTGTTTCTGACCCACCAAAAATTGTGTGAAAATTGCTAAATAACTTCATTAGACATTTTGTCAGAAATGTCGGGTACTCTGAAACTATAAAACTTTCATTTTTTGAAAACGAAATCTTCAATTGACTTAAACAGTACTAAAGCACGAATTATTTCATCAACCCAAGAGAACTGCCTTACCAATGTTCTAAATTATATCCGAAAAACGTGTCAACTACAGAGTGTATAAAATTTCAATTCTCCACGTGTTGCTTTCAAAATCAATAAACGATAAGTAACCATAAACGGTTTCGTTTTTATTTACGAAATGTAAATTTTTTTCTAAATACAAAAGATCCATTTTTCCGACTAATAAAAAGAGGGGATTTCTAAACAAATTTTGATAACTTGCCAATTGAGGTATGAGTTCGATGGTTAGACAGACATTAACAAGATATAAGCGGCCGCTTTAGTGTTGTGTGTAAGTACTTAGACCGCGTTTGGTTCTTGGACTGTATCCAAGATTTTTTCCACACTTTCTCATTTTGAGTTGCTCTTCGTTGTAGACAATCAAACATACGTCCCTCTTTTTAGAGTTTCTGAAAGTAGGGGCACACTTGTCCCTATACACTCTAGAGCTATACAATTTATTTAATTTATAAACAAAACAATCTTAGCACTTAGGAAATAAAAATATATATTTTCTCTAATGTCTTTTGCATCATTTTTGATGAAGTCCTTATTTGCGTATCCACACTGCAACGCATAATGTTTGGAAGTAAAAACAGGCCCGCGAAAAACGCATAAATACTTGAAATAAAAGCTCTCATAAACGCAACCTCTTAACAAACGTTCAGCCCGTGTAGATGCCAAATATTCACACCTTTTATGAAAACATCTTCATTTTCGCATCAGAGTGTTACAAAACGCGGACATGATAATGTCTGCAGTCGTAGCTGTCTGACCTTTAACAACTTGAGTCAATTTGAAACATTATGTTCAACGGCCGACTGACTTCATTATGTGTTTAAAATCGTTAGCTACTGGCGCGTCGGTAACAGAGTCAGAGCAAACGCACAATACGCACAGAAATTTGTATTCCCCTGTAGAAAGGGAAGTTTTCCAAAAAACCCATTAAAACGCGCGCAAGAATAAAGGAGTGTATTCCACTTTCCGCCGAAGGTGTGAGTAACACGTTCTAATGCACGTAAGGACCCCCCGAAGTGTAAATAAAACATTATAAAGATTTGTAAACAAAAAATTGCCATTTACGGCATGGCGTGCGGCACGTGCTTCAGGTGAAATTGTGTATTAAACTCCCACAAAGTTATGTAAATGCCACTCTTCGCGAGCACATTCCCCACGGTTATTCAACGTCGCCAGCAACTTTTGCCCTGAAACGAAACCCGCGGAGCCATTTAGGCAACAAAATTGATATTGAGTTTGTGGGTGGTCGTCGAAACCGTGTCTGTAAATCTGAATTGGAATGGTTTGAAAATTAATGCTATCACCGTGAGATTTCATGCTGTTGGCAGTCTTGCCACCACCCTCCACTTAAATGCTTTCACTTATGGAAACGTTACATCACGTCTGAGGATGTGGGCGCCAAGTGGCAAGCTGTCGGCATCACTGACACCGTCAACAGATGGCAAAATTTACCAATTTATACCCTTTTCGGGTTGAACGAAAGTTCAAAGTATTAACATATACAACGTTTTTGAAATGTGCACGAACGCACGTTGACGTATTGGGGATCCTATTTGAAAGTAGATTTTTGTCACGACCACGACGACGGGTGCATCGCGGCATGTGGAGCACACATCAATGCCCCTCGCCAGTGGTACTCGTATGCGCCAGGACTTGATTATTTTGCATGCAAATTCGTACACAAGATGTGCCCTTGTTGGCTCAATAGAAAATTCGATGTTAGACTGTGGGCTAGATTCGCAGAAATTTAATTCCGATTTCGTATTCTTCTTTCGCACACCAGGCAATCTGATCAAACAAATTGGTTCTAATTTTGTTTCTAATTAAAATGTTTTTTTTTCTCCGGTAGTATTGGGCACCCGTATTCATTTAGTAGAGGGTGGTGGGTGGATACATTTATTCAGGGCACGTGCGAGTTCAGAAAGCGAAGCGAAGCTGCTTTCAGACCACAAAAGGAATGGTTTGCTGGACACAGTGTGATCCGTTGCCAATTTACTTACTAACTTAAAGGATTTCCCTTAGACATGTCATACGTCTGTACCCCCCGGCCCCAAATATGCAGCTTTCAGTTTTATAGGCCAAGGGCTCTAGGCTCCACAGTCTGAACGGTGGGCTGTAATTCGAAGAATCTCTTTGTTGGAGCACCCATTCAACCTATGTGGCCGAGCCAAAGTTGCCGATTTACTTTTTCAAGGAGTTCGCTAGAAATTATTTTACATTCGAGATGTTCTGTCCGATTACCAAAATATAAACAAATATGTTGCCAAAACGTCCAACTATATAAAATAGATAGAAGGAGAATATAAGGATCGTCAAGAAGACACCGGAGAATCTGCCACTGTTGTGTAGAGTTTTGATTCACTTTCTAGAAGAAACCCATGGTCTAACGACGAGGTCACGCAGGCGCATGCAGCCAGACAGGGGGACTACAAGGTAACGCAGCATCGAACAATAAGGGCTGTTTGAGAACTCTACGAACAGAAAAAAAGGAAAGAGCACATGTTTTTCGGAGGGAGAAAAAAAAAGCTCGAAAAGCGCACAGTTGGGGATATGGAGAGGTGCTATGTTAGAAGAAAGGTCCAAACGTTTTACAAAAAGTTAAGCAGATAGCCGATTGATATAAGCCTCGGAACAGTACAGTGCTATGTCGCGTTCAGAACACATTACTCAATCAGTTCCGGGACTAACCAATAAAAACCCATTTTCTAAACAAAATTCGACTTTATTCATCAATATAGTTTCCTTCAAGAGTGATACAATCAGTCCAGCACCGCTCTAAATAGGCATCGGCGATCACCTCCTCATTGGAGTCATATTTTTTTCTGGCGAGCATATTTTTGATGTCTGAAAAGAGGTAGAAGTCGCTTGGGGCCAGATCTGGAGAATACGGTGGGTGCAACACCATTTCAAAGCCAACTGCGTGCAATTTGGCCAAGGTAGCCAACAACATGTGGCATGGTGCATTGGCTTTGTGAAAGATAATTTTTTTCTTCTTCCTACAGGACCATTTTTTCGCAATTTCTTCCTTCGAATGCACCATTAATGCCACGTAGTATTCGTTGTTGATACTTTTGCATTTCTCAAGATAGTCGATGAATAAAATTCCGTGCGCATCCCAAAATATGGATGCCATAACCTTGGCAGCTGACCTTGTGTTTTTGAATGATTTGGGCGTAATTCGCCAGTTGCTGTCCTCTCCACTGACTACCGATTTCACTCTGGAGTGTAGCGGTGGATGCATGTTTCATACCGACGCAAAAATTCCTGTTTATTGTGGCGAAACAGCTCTCGGAATCGTCGCTACGTTGATGTGCTCATGGACTGGCCGCAGAAATGTTTAAGGCACCAGGGGACCCTATGTGGGCTCATTTGTAAGATATTATCTCAGGAAAACTATAAATTGAATCTCAATGTCGCCTGTCCAGTGCTCAAGGAAAGGAGAGCCTTACAAATGCATCAAATATCGAAGAATCACTTTTCGTGTCATAGCGTCGTTGAAACCCTTCGTGAATAATTTCCTAGGTTCCTATCACAGTGGTTTCAGGTCAGAAAAGCCCAACATAGACCAGATTCTTACATTGCGGCTAAGACAAATCGACGCCCACCACGTTTTTGTTGATTTTAAGCCCACATATGACAGCCTGCATAAGGAGAAACTATACACATATACTGTGTGTCTAAGTTCCTATAAAACTCAGTATAACGACAAAGAACTCTTGTTACTTAGTCAAGGGGAATGTGAAAGAAGCTTCAGCCAAGCCACGCGCTGTCATGTGACCTTTTCAATACCATCCTTGAGCAGATCGAACAAAACTACCAGGGGCTTTATCGTTTAAAATTCAGCTTAGTTGCGCGGATGACATTGACGTGATCAGACGAATATAGTGAGCAGTCAATATGATAACTGGATCTCGTAGTAAAGGATGACAAAACAAAATCATCAAGTAAGGACTCACAATAGAACATCACAGTGGCCAACAATAAAATAAGGCATTCAAGCACTTCGTCCTAATAGTTCAGCTCCGTAGGAAAAGTGGAAAGAACTTCAGAACCGACGCAGTACGCAAAAGTTCTTCCTAATCGCAGTTTTTTTTTTTGGTTCAAGAGGCTGCTGCGTAATTGAGTGGTTTTTCGAAAGACCTATCTGGCTTTGTCTAACAGCTTCATTAGGTCTGCCCCGGTCCATAGAAAATTATTCAAGCGTCTACAGATACAATTCTTACAATTACATGATGACGCTGCCCCCCGTTTTTGAATTCGAGCCATCGAGGCACGCAACAGACAACCACCTTGTCTTAGAAGGCACACACAAGTGGAAGGGGACCTCAACTAACTTGAGGTGCGAAATTAAAGGAAGCTGACAAGATGCCCTCCTAGCTGGAGAAGACTGGTTTTTTGAAGCATAGATCCAGCCTGGACTGTAAGATCCCTTAATTCGAAAATGTATTTTTCGGAATGCCATTTGGGAATTAACAAGAATTAAACTGAAATTTTTAGACTTGTAAAAAATTTAGCATTAAGCACACTTTCAAGTAGTTTTCTATTGAAACGTGTACACGAAACTTTTCACATTCCTTTCTTTGAATACTTTTCACTGAAAAACGAGAAAAAAAACAAAAACAAAAGGTTCACGTTTGAGCGCTATTAATTAAATCCAGCGAAAAGAGTGATGAGCCTCACTGTGCTATCCACTGCAGCGTTATGTGTGATGCATGTTAAACAGATTATCCGGACTGATTTATCGTGGTCCAGCCGAAACCAGAGCAGTAATTAACATGAAATACGCAGCATGGTGGTGGTAGGCAGAAATCCAAAATTTTCCCGTAAAACGTGAAAAAGCGGCGGCGGTTTATAACAAATTTACAACACATCCCATGTTTGGTTGGCTTATGGACTCGCAAAAAGCATGCCTTCGGCTGATAAAGGAATCAATTAATTTAATTCAGTAGATTTCCAACTCGACAAAGTGAACAGATTTTTACGAAGAGGACAATAGGTGTACTATTGCAATTAATTGGGTTGCTGGTTTGCAGCATTTTCAACATTATTCCTTGAAAAAATTTATCTGCAAGCGTAAGTTCGAAAATCAACCCCCGAACTGATAGAAACCTCTATTGGAAAATGCACAAATTCAGTTGACTCCGATTCTGATTGCCTTGTGAAAGATACTTTTGAGTTAAGCCGTAGGACGAGCACTTCATGTAGTTTTTCCTTGTTCTTTAATTTAGTGTTCTAAACAGGTTTCGGATTCTTTTTGACATCAAGCCATTCCATAGTAAATAACTTTGAAGGCGGACAACCTGATTGGGATGATAGAATGATGCCCTAATTAATACTATTACTGTCGGATTGCTCAAGACACTAAATAAGAATTGCACTTAATAAGCTTTTTAAATTTCTACGTCTTCGTCGACACTGAACCGTAGGTTCCCTCAACTCGGAGAGAACACAAATAGAGTACCATGGGTGGGACTCGACAAGGCTTTCGCATTTCAGCATTCTCGATGTCCTTATCATTTGCGATGCAAACATTGATTTGGAAAGTTTCCTTGTTTTAAGCAAGGTAATATATCCTGCTAGCTTACGCCGACGACATTGACGTGATTGGACGAATACAGCGAGCTGTCAATGACGCATTTGTTGGCATTCAAGTGGAAGCTGCTAAAATGGGTCCTGCTGTCATCAAGGAACGACGCACAACATCGGCGTCTTGGACAGAGCGTCACACTAGGCAGCAGAAACTTCGAGCTAGTCAAGGACCTCGTCTACCTCGGCTACCTCGGCTCCGTGGTAAATAGGGGCAACAATACCAGTACCGACATCAATCACTCTTGCCAATCGCTGTTTCTTTGGCCTCATGAGGCAATTGAGCAATAAAGCCCTCTCTCGAAGGACTGATCATCCTAGTCCTACTCTATGGCGCGTAAACCTGGACCTTACTAAAAGCGGATCAGGAAGCCCTTAGCCTTTTCGAGAGAAAAGTTTTGGGTGTGACTTTTAGTCTTGTTTGCGTTGATGGAGTCTGGAGGAGAAGATTCCACGACGAACTCTATGGGCTGCACAGCGACATGCGCCTAGTCAAGCGTCTTCGGATACAACGCTTAAGACGGCTGGGCCATGTAGAGCGTATCGATATCACTGTTCCGGCCCGAAAAGTCTTCGAATCTGAGCCATTGGGACAACGGAGCAGAGGATGGCCTATGCTGAGGTTGTGCTGGCTAGAGAGGCATTTATTCACACTGAGATGGTGGGCTCTTGTGATAGCAACCTTTGGTAATCCAGCTTAATTTAGAGCAATCACACTATCACGTTTGAATTCCATCGCAGATAAAAATTGTTCAAACCAACTGAGACTTTAAATTGTTAAAAGGCATGTAAACAATACAATTATTTAATATTAATAATTGAGTGGCACTACAACCCACAAGGAACCAAAGCCAAGCTTCTACAACAACTACTCTTGTGCATGCTACTGTTCTCTCACGAGTAGAAGGGACCTACAGGTTTTTGCCAACTCCAAACGGTAAGATTTGAGAAGCGTTTCATAGCCAATTAGTACTCGTACTCTCTGAGTTTTGTCAGCAACTCGAAAGAGGTGGTGTCGTGAAAAAATGCGAAGTGTTCCGTCCGGAAATCGAAACTGGAACCTTGACGCGTGAGTCGACGTACTTACCCACTACGTCAAGGCGATCACAACTATTATCTGTCATGTGGTCAATTTTGAGTTCACTGCCATGGACGGTTTAGGAGTTATAAAAGTCTGAAATTGATTGCAGTTCAAATCAGTCAGGGTATAAATATTGTGTGTACATGCGTTGTATCATCACAGTAGTTGATGGAGTAGATGCGTTTTCTCAGTTGTTTCAAGCAAATACTTTGGCAGGCTTCAAGCAATATACAAATCTAGCTTCAAACTGTGCAAAGCGGTAGAAATCAAAGCTATAGTGGCCAACAGTGATAAGCACGTTACTATTTAAAAAAAAACATGTGGGTTTCCTTTTCCTTTGATTATCACTGCTGCCAACCTACTTCATGTCTTGATTTCACTTCTAAGAGAGGGTGCCTTTGATTGACTATGTCTGCCTAAAACCTACGGGTTAGAACTAACTTTCCTATTACTGACGTAATTTAATCAGACACAAAGAGCTATGAATGAAAGGTTTGCTGGCATTAAGCAATAATTATGGTATTGTCCTCAGGGTTGAGTGTACAAAGTTCCGCGCAGCTTCAGCTTGCCATTCACAATTTTAGTCATATCCAAGGGCTTCAGGACATTAGGCTCATTGTTTTTACAACTATGAAATGTTTTATTTTAAGTGCGACTATATGTAAGATGTAAGGAGGACAGACTGTGATAAAGTTCACAACACGTAGAAAGTGCACGTGTTCGTTTTTACCACAATTCAGTGTCTGCAATGCCATTAGCCATAAAGCTACGGACCATAAATTTTGTAGAAGTAATTATTTGTCTGCTGCCCCGGTGAGATCAAAGGTAATGACAAAAATTATGTCTGTGCCCTGCGGCATGTTGATTCCTTACATCCCCCGTGTTCAAAGTCAAATACTTGTTTTGGAAATACAGCGTTCATCTGCATTGAAGTCTGTAAATAGATATTCCTATTACCCATTCCCAATCTTCCGCGAGTAATTATCTTTGGCTGTTCGACGTGGTCTAAATAAGAGCACAAGTTCGCCGTCTCTGGGCTGGTCAAGTAAGTTGTCGAGTCGAACGGCAATTAAATATTTCATAATTTAAAAGCCAACCCCCCGTGACCTCAAATACGCATTTACACAAGCGAACGCACGTGCAGCTACCGTTGTTTGTTTACAAATTAAAGAGTAAACATTGCAACAAATTTCTGATTATGGTCTGCGGCATCTGCAGCAATAACACATTTCGCAAAACGACTCGTGCGATTATTCAGTGATTTACGCTCGATCTGTCCCATAATTCATGCACTTTAAAGTGCAGTAAAACGATGCGCGTGAGTTTGTTTCTGGAAAAAGTCACGTTTTCAAATTGGGGCCGTTTAAACGATTCGATTAGCTAACAATGCACTGCTGCAGAAAAATGTGAAAAATGCTGCCGCCAAAATGTGTGGTGGTGTGTTTTCGTTTTTCATTTCTTTGGTACTAATGAAATCACGAATGTTTCTGTACAACTCATTACATTTGGGGAATTGGAAAATTAATTTTCATTTTCGCAGTAATCTGTGAGGGAGATTATGATAATTGGGGCGATTTTCGGATGTTTTGAACAACAGGGAGCTTTAATGGCAGTGGTCTGCATGATTATACGTACGATTTTTGGACTCGTAGGCTAACCATCTAAACTAGTTTTTAGTTCTTTCACATGTCCATGTCTAAGGTCGTAGGATTTGCCCACGTCCTTAGACCAAGTACGAGGTTTGTTCAAAAATGAGGTGAATTTTAAAATTTCGCGGGCAACGTACATTCGATTATCGATTTCATCATTTGGTTATGTTGGTACACTTATCTTCCTTTGGTGCGGATTGTGGAGTGGTGACATCATTGTTCTATCCATTGTTGAAAATGTGGCTTGGACTAACGTTTCTGTCAAAGACGGTCTTTATAAAGCCACCAATCGGATTTTTTACTGATATGGAAGACATCGACTCGGAAGACCTATGACAGGATGGCGGCTATCTAATAATAAAAATGAAATGTGCGTCAACGTCATAGATCAAAAGCAGGATTTTTTCTACATGTTCGATGTCATAGCGTTAGCAGAGCTCATATCTTACCAAAAGTAAATGTAAAAAGATGTGGTCGGAGTAAAGCATGCCTGATGAGTGGAATATTAGTATCGTTTGCCCGATTTATACAAAAGTATGCCTCTTCAACTGCGTCACTGGCCGAAGGAGAAGTCTTCAAAGCAAAGTATATTACATCTTTTCTGTCGTTTTTGTGAGCCCCATAGGTCAATAACCTAATATGTCCCTATCAATGCGTTAAAGTTCACCATTGACCAAATCTTCACACTACTGCAGATCGTGGAAAAGACTCAAGGGAAGCAGATTGACACGCAGCATCTTTCCGTCGATTTCATGACTGCATATACATTACAACGTGCACAGAGACGAGCTATACAATGCAATGTTCAGTTTTAATATTTCTGAGTAGAATGACAATGGAGAATTTTTGCTACTCTATCAAGGTCAGGAACCAAGGCGCCGAGACCTTCAATGTCGAAAAAGATTTAAGCAAGATGACGCACTGTCATGTGACTTTTTTAACATCATTCTTGAGAAGATGCTGCAAGGCTCCCGTTCCAACACAAGAGACACGATTTTCCAAAAGTCCGTACAGTTGCTAGAAAGTGTGAAGTGAGAAGTGAGACCTCAGTGCAGTGAAAAAAAACCAAAATGTTTGAACTCTCTGACTGAGTAGGCCGCCAAATTGAAGCAATGATAAAAGAACAGAAATATCTCTCGAAACTCTATTCAGCCAAGCAGTAGGTAAATATAAACGCGTCAGAAACAGCCTTGCAGTATTAAAAAGGAAATGACAAAATACAAAAAAACAACAGTCTTGCATATATTACCTACGAGGAGCCTGTTACTTTCCCTGAGAAAATACTACTGGGAAAATTTTTGCTATTCAGTCTGATTTGTTTTTCCATTCCCCTTAAAGAAGTCCACGTCTATGTCAACGTTTTTTTTTTCTAATTTTCAAAACTTGCTGCAAAGTCCTCGGCACAGTCTCGATTTCTTCTTCGTCATCAGTTAATGCTGATGGTCGTCCGGCCTTTTCGATTCTATTTGAACATCTTGTTCACCTTTAGAAGCGCTAGCTTACAGAAGCCCTTCCAGAAAAATTTTAACATTTCGAAAACAGATATTCTCGAATCTTGTCAGACATTACAAAAAAATTCTCTTTGAGGTGTTTGAAAAAGGATGCATATCTTGTATCTTTTCAAGTGAAATTTCGCTCAGATTTGGCAGTGTGTTATTGGAAGCGCAAAAGTATTCAATTCCAATTTCTCAGCATTTCTGGCCACACCGTCACGTAGTATGCGCCCTCAAAAGGGCCAATCTTCATCATCTACAATCACTTGCGTCCCTTCTTTCTTAGATCAAGGAAACGCTGATTAAACATCAGCTTATGAAATATCATGAATCGCCTCAGATTCTTAACGACCGGCACTGTGGCTTTCGCAGAAACAAGTCCACCGGTGAACTCATGCCATATCTCACCTAAAAGTGGAAACCATCTTTGCACAATGAAGAAGAAATAAGATTGTTGCGCTTGATATTTCAGAATCTGGCATCAGGCTCTATTGTCGAAAATGCGTGCTGATGGTGTCGATGAATCTCTGCTTGAATGGATTAGAGATCAACTTTCGAACTGTTCAATACAAATTTTAGTGGATGTTTTCAAGCCTTATATCTAGCATATTAATCCTGGTATTCCCCAGAGCTCCGCTTTGTTCTAAATGATCTCTCGTCTGTCACTTTTAATCAAATCCACTCTCTTGTTGATGATAGTACCCCTAACTCTTCATATTCGGTTCTTGGCTCCCGTCCTGCCTCTTCGGTCGTAGACTTGGAACGGCTGCGTTAAGCACATTTAGTTCTGACAGCATAACTAAATAGGTTGACAACAATAGAGTGGAATTTAATCTAAGATTTAATGCTGTCTACAATCACTCAAGAGTTCTCAAAATAATCAGCCATTTTCCATGCATCGTACCTGAGTATCTTGAAACGGAATGACGTTCTATTCTCGGTGTGTGTGTCAACTCACCAGTTAGCAGAAACGATAACAACTTTTCGACCAATAACAATTTTACGCTATATCTAGGTTTCTTAAAAACTTTTTAAATCACCCCTTCCGATTTGACTATGTAAGGCCAATATATGCCCTAAATTTGAGTACAATACTTCTATCTGGTCTGGTGTTCTAAGGACCCCTCATCACGTACTGATTAGAATCAAAAAGCGGGCAATAAGTCAATGACTCTTTTAAACACCGATGATATGTCTCGTCCGTGTCACTCTTTTGTCGGTATGTCAACAAAAGGTCTTCAAATGAATGAGCGTTCTGCATCACACAAAATGCCTACTGGTTCACCCTTAAAACCTCCTTCGTACGTAAAGCTAAGCATAGAGACTTGCTCCTTAACCGTGCCATACAAATTTGGACCCGATGGCCACCATCATTATAATCCAGAGGCATTTCAAACCAATGTGGATTGGAACCCCCTTTCCCTCTCTTCCTTTATACCTTCGACCTCTATTGTGACTTAATTCTTGTCACTTAAGGGTCACAAATAATCCCATTAGCACGCGCCAATTATTACAAAAAATAAACAAAATAACGTAGGTTCAACATCTGTACTAAGCATCCCGCATTTTTCACGAAAGCATCTCTTTCAAGTTGCATCTTTAATTTCGTCGTTCGCCAAAACACCTTTCCTTGTGATAGAACAGTTGCACGCACAGTTCATGTTGCTGTTGAGGAACCTACGCCTTGGTCCCAAGTGGGCTGTAGATCAACCAAATTTATTTATTTTCATTTTCATAAATCCCCTAAATGTCTAAATTCAGAATTTTCTTCGTAATATCATTATTATGTGAAGAGCTTGAGGTAAAATTGACAAATATTTGCATGCCTAAAATATGTATGAAGTTCCACCCAAACCTATTCCATTAATGGAAAACTTTAAAGACATCCATTGACTGAGCGGGTAATTTCATCATGATTGCACTACAAGTCTTCTACTAATCAGACACTCAAAGTGTACACTGACCGAATAGTTCCTCACAAGTTTGAAAAACTATTTGTACTCAGACAATGTTTCCCTTCATTCCATAACCCTAAAAGTTAAGAAAATATCTGAACATTTGCTTACCAAGTGTGACTGACATTCATTGGAAACTGGGTCGATATAGCCCAGACGAGTATTTGGCATATCTTTTATTTCATTACTAATCAAGTGCTGAGACAATGGCTCTCAGGAAACTTTGATATTTATGATGTCCCTCGCATCCACCAGAGTGGGAGAGCATCTCTTTGTTGAGTGAAATATGGGTAAAAGTTTACGGTTCCCCTTTACTCTCATTCCTATAAAAGGCTGAAATATCTAACCATTAACTCACATCCCAAAAAGATACACACCACACCGTTCAACTTCGTTAGGAGACAACTCAAACAAAGTAAAAACATTGCCAGAGCTACCCACAAAGCTGTACAAAACCACAGTCAGACGACAACCAACAGAGTTCTCAACAGTAGCATGGAAACAAATTAACAAGTGTCACCAATTTATATGCGAGCCGAATATATTTAAATGTTAGCACCCATGCTACACTTGTTCCAAATCCATAGATTTCAATTACAGGGAGAATACACGAACCGGATAAGATGAATGCAGCACGACAACCCACCTCACTCAACTGGAAGGGCGCAACGATTGCACAGGAGCACCCCCGACAAAGGAGTCTTCTTTCAGTATGTCTAAACTTTTCCCATAAATTCGTAGAAAATAACTTGTCGTCCTTTCAAGGAGTAGAAAATCATTTTTAAGTCAAATGCAGCTTTAATTTTCTATGAATCACAACATTTGTGTCTCCAAATTAGTGGTCATGAATCTTAAAAGCTTGAACGTTAAACGGCTTCATAGAGAGGCAAGTCTCGATGTCCTTCCGGAGGGGGCACAAAAAATTAAACAAAAAAGGATACTGAATGTTCAAAGCACCAGATAAATCAAAACAATTGTGATGAGAAATGATTTTCGAACATGATTTTTGCAAATGAAATGTACGATGAGAGGGTACGTCTTAACGGCTCCATTCCGCCTGAAGCTTTCCGTTATCTAGATGCGAAAGGCCTGATACAAGATAGGAAAGGCTGCCCTATCATCTTCCACGTCGTACGCAAAACAGTAAAAAGGCAACTTTAATACGAGTCGGACGTCGCTCTCTGCCACGATTATCTCCTACGGTTCAGTAGAGCGATTTCTGCCCGCGATAGAGTAGTAATATCAGTTTTTGATGCCGATAACTTCTTAAATTAAGAAACTGGATAATTGAGTCAGTAGGACCAACTCACATAGGTTAAGGTAGTTTAAGGTTTTCATTAAATGAAAAGAAAAAAAAAAGATGCACCATGGCGCATTTCATACAAGTATATGTTCAGCATATAAATAGTACATACGTCCTGTTGAATGCGTCCGTAGGATGTTACGGATATAATTAAGCTTAGACCTAAGTTCTAGATTTTAAGTATTAGGTTTTTAGAATTAGTCTTAAGTTAGGTTAAGTAAATGAATTGTTGTCCCAAGTTTTAAAGTTTTCTTGGGTGAAAATTACAAATAACAATGAACTAAAAAAAAGGCTAAGAGAAAAATAAATATTGTAATCCTAGGTTAGCTTTGAACACTTGTTAAGAGTCAGTAAGTTAGAATTAAGATTAACATATATATAGATTAATAAGCTAGTTTCAGTACTTTTTGTCTAGCATGTAACCAAAAAAAACTGAGAAATATAATTAAAAATGCATTGAAAACTAAACTAAACTAAAAACATGATTTTCGACATATGCACCCATTGTTACGTACATGCATTTAATCCCTTTCTACGGGGATGCCATTCGCCGAACTTGCCACAGTACATTCATCTCCAATTCTAACGACATACACAATTTATGATAGAGCACAAAAAAGAATCTCTGCTGAATGTACGAAGAAAGAAAGTGATCATAAAAAGAGTCGACACGAAACTCGGTGCTATTAGGGAGGGCAAAAACTTTTGAACACCAGCCCCAGCAGATAGTCTGCTAATGCAGTTTTGGGTGGTCTAGGGTGGTCCTCGTGGCGTAGAGGGAAAGTGTGTCGGCTCACACGCCAAGGTTCCATATTCGATACCCGGACGGACAACCTCGCATTTTTCACCTCTTTCGAGTTGTACACAACACTAATTAAAAGCTTCTCAATTCTCGCCGTTCGTCAAAAAACTGTAGGATCCTTCTACCCGTGAGAGAACAGTAGCACGCATAAGACGAGAAGTTGTTGTAGAAGCTAGACCCTGGTCCACTGTGGGCTAAGTATAAAAAAATATTTGAACACACCGTCTTCAGTGTGCTGACACATAGCGCTTGCAGAACGGGAGTGCCTGGTTCTTGTTGCGCTGATGCATCAGAAATTGCACCAACATTGTGTTGTACGAAGGCAATTATGTTCATTTGTTGATAAAATTGGGAATGCAAGTAGAACTGTTTTAAGACAGGTTTTTAAAAAATAAGAGTTAGTCTAAAGACTTTTCTGTAATTGGAACTGATTACATGGCCACCTTTTCCTCTGATAAATAACAGAAGTTCTATACCGACAAAGCAATGAAGCTACCCGATGGCAAATTAGAACTGATTTTGATTATTTTTTTTTTTCAAAAATATGTCAAAAAACCATGGAGACCACCATATACTCGTATGTTTATCATTCATCATCGTGGACTGAACAGGCTTTTGCCGCTCGAAACTATGAGTACGTTCCTACCATACACACTCTCATGCTTGCTCCGAACGCTTGGTTTTCCAACCTTTTACTGACTTCACCTTTTTTCTCAAATCACAGACAGGAGATGCTTATCTTAAAACCCAACGATATCCACCCGCAATTCTGACTGGGTGCATAAATCTGCGAGCATCGGGAGGGAGGTAGGCCCATCATCCTCCCCCGAGCATCATCTGCATCATCTCTGAAAGCCATCGGAAGCCAGTTTCCTACGTTAAGCCAGGAAATCTCTTCTATCACCCGTCACTTTCATTCCAACAAACCCAAAGCCAGAACACAGAAGATTGCATTCACGTTGTTGTTCAGTGACTCTAATGTACTCTGCTGTCGATTAATTCAGATGGAATTAAAAGACGGTATGCTTTGCCGTTCAAGATTGATAGGAATGTGTCTGCGGCCATAGCTCATTTCAATGCTCAGCCGTTCATGCAATCCATTTCGCGACAGTGAAAACATCCATTGTACCACAACACACAATGAGAACGGTTTAATGAGCATTCCATGACATCACAAACCTCTCAAGTGAGACTGCTTTGATTCGTACGTCAAAGTCATTCGATTTCCACTCCTGCGTGTGTAGGAGTATCATTGCACCAAAAGCCCAACTTGACATTGCTTTCATGTCAGTCTTAATCATTGCGTTCAGCACATGGGAGAACATCATAATCATCAATCTGATTTGCCTGACCTTGCCCTTGATTCGCGGCCAATACATCCATTGTTTCGCATCAATACATCCGTCCTCCGGCACACCATCACCTCCGCGTCACTGGATGGATGCTCAGTGAAATGCCTTCCAAGGACACGAATAGGGAGAACATGTGAATAGGCCTGGCAAGAACGTAATTCAACTTAACAATAGTCACTCACATTAGATACAAACAAACAATGTTGTGGATATCTGCCTTCCCACGCGTGTTGCCAAAGGTCAGATGCGATCTGATGGGCTCATCCTGTGTCAGCCTCTAAATGAAAAAAAAAAATTGTTAAAAGTGCTTCAAGGTTTATTACAGTCCAACGCCAACGATTTTAGGGTTTAGTTCCTTTAATAGGAGAAGTTCCTTAAGAAAAACAAAAAAAAATGAGGCGAAAACTTTAAGGGAAGTTGTTTGAGTATTTTTTCATTGCCTCGCATCCCCGCTCGCCGAAAACCTAACCACAGTGGTTTTTCGAAACTTTTTCATTTAATCCGTTCCCGGCTGGGTGGTGTTTATGCTCTGAACCTCATAAGCGCATGTTGCAAAGGGACGTGCTGATATCCGGGATAAGTGAAAACACACTGAGAAATTTGCAGTGAATTTAATTTCGAGGCAACTTTAAAACTTGGTTTCTTTTTCCGTCCTAATTGGTCCTTTATGTAAGTGCCACATGTGGTGGCATTACCAACTTGGTCGCTAAGGTAATAAGCAGCCGCTAACGAGGAAAGGGAACATTGCTACCATAACGACGGGTTGGAGGCATTTGAAGAGACTCAGAGGGGTACTCCGGGATTATTTTTAGTTGCGTTGGGAAAAAGAGAACTGCTTACTATCCGGTGTCGTGTGGATTCTGCGTTGTCATCGTCTACCGAAAAGCGATGAAGATGTCGATGTAAAGATTACCTTTGTTGAATGAGGGCTTAGGGCTCACTTCAGTGTTGCTTTGGAAACGAATATTGAAAGTATTTTTAATTTATGGAAAATAGCTTTAAGGACGCTTGTCCTTCGTTTTCCCCTTTTTATTTTAATCCTTCTCTGAGATGGCACACTCAAGTGGGAAAGAAGGTTAACCACTTTGGCGTGCAGGACTGGAGGCAACTGGCGAGAAGCTGACTAGAGAGACATGTTGGTTGTAGTCTAGACCCACTCAGGACTGAAGTGGCAACTGAAAAAGATGTAGATGAAGAAGAAGATGCTTTCCTACTCCTGCCTTCAATTAAAATGATTTCATATTTCCTTCAAATCTCTTCTGCAACCGAAACGCATTTTGCATACTCAAAGGTAAATCTGGATAAGGATTTCTTAATTTTTTTCTAAAGTTTTAGCACTCTATGCTGTGTCTGCATTGGCATTGTGGATAAATGCGTCGATTTCTACGCTTAAGGTCGGTTCATTCTTGTGTTTCTTCGCTAAAATATGACATGGGCACGTTTTCGTTTAAACTGTGCTTTCAAAAATATGTAAGCTTGACTTCTAGTCGATTTTGTGGTATTCCCTTTCTTTTTTCGCGAGACTTGTTTTTCTTTCTCTAGCGCTAAGGACCGGCGTGTACCTAAACTTCAAACAAGATGCTTCTATAGCTTACATGTTTTTTTCGCTCGCGGTCTCCAACTTTGTGCATCAAGTTGATTGTGTGGCACATCCAAGACGCCCACATTCTTTGTCGTGTTATCGCAAGGAAAAAAACTCTTCAGGCTGAAAGTATGTTTTCCATACACTCTACAGGGCTCATCTTAAGCGTGTACCCAAAAAGGATTGACAAAACGCAAGCCGTGGTTGCTACTTATAGAATTCGTGGTTAAATCTTCACCTTCAGGTGCAATCTAAGTAAATACGACCCAGATTCGCTCGTTCGAGTTTTTCTCTCGAAAAGCAGCTTGCTCACTCGCCTTTAACATCGTCCAAGTTTCTGCGTCATAGGCGACGACAGAGTGGCTTGGTCTTTCGGGAGAGGGTTGTATAACTGGTTTACCAATGGCTTCCATAGCCATGAGTGATTCCACGATTTATATCTGTACTGATGTCGTTCTCTCTGTTAACCGCGGAGTCGAGGTAGGCTAAGTCCTTGACTACCTCGTCGTTTCTGCCATGCTGACGTTTTATCCGAGAAGTCAATGTTGGGCGTTGTTCAAAGATGGCAGGATATACTTTGTTTTATTTTCGTTTACCGTCAGACCCGATTAAGTCGCTTCTGTTTCAATGCCAGCACATGCAGGGTGATTGCCTCCAACTCCAACTGTTTAAAAGGATGTAATTAATTGATATAATTACAATATTGACAGTGGTCGAAATGACGTAGTGGGTAAGTGCTCCGACCCCCACGCAGAAGGTCTAGGTTCGATTCCCAGACGGGACACCTCGCATTTTTTCATGCCACCACCTTTTTCGAGTTGCTGACAACACTCAAAGAGTGTCAATTGTCTCAGAAAATCTTCTCAAATCTTGCCGTTCGGAGTCTGCAAAAAAGTGTAGGCCCCTTCTGCTCGTAGGAGAACAGTAGCACGCACAACACGAATAGTTGTTGTAGAAGCTAGGCCCTGGTCCCTTGTGGGCTGTAGTGCCACTGAATTACAATATTTCAGTTTTTGATAAATTTTAATGTGCCAAGTCAAAGAATGTTGAAAAATATATCAGTTTTCAAATTGTATAAATAGTTTTCACAGGTCCACCTTCGGCCTTGAAATGGTCGAAGAAAGCATCTCACGCTGCACGCAAGTGACTTTACGGTATTTTGCCCCAATCCCATCGAAGTTCTTGTTTGAGGTGGTCTAAACTTTTGTTTTTTTAAATACTAACCTTCACCTTCGAAATACCCCAAACAGAGAAATCCAACGGATTTGCATCCCAATAATTTCCAATCCATTGTGTCGAAGGTATGATATGTCCTTTTTGACCAATCTTGCCTGACGCGAGTTTTGGGATACGATACCTAATCTTGTTGAAAAGTCCACGATCTGCGACCTAAAATTTTGTTTGCCCAAGGCTTTAAGACAGTTTCACTGCACACATGCAGTCATTTTGAGGAAACGGTCAAAAAATACGAGAGGAGAGCGGCCATTGGCGTTTATGGTGGCAAACATGATCAGCATCGATGTTGCCTGCTTTCTGGTGGTCGTTCGAAGATGCATTTCGTTTATTGAATTTCGGTAACAAATTGCGACTCGTTGGCAAAAACCGAATTTGACAACTCACAACTCTCGTGCAAGCGTAAAAACTCCTTTGTTCTTTCGACTCTAATTTGTTGTTGCGGTATAAGTTGGTGGGGTTTCTGGAACTCCCAATCCTTTTCCACGATATTTTGAACTCACGAGCCATTTTTCCTCCACTTCGACGAGGATTTCACTCGACTCGAGCCTTCACTTTCTAAACCTTTTTTACCGATATTGCTGATTTTTCATCATCAGCTTCTTGACGTTTTGCCTTGCTCCCAGTACCACGGTAACGAGTTATGGTTCGAGACAAAAGTAATTTATTCACGTTGAGGTGCAAGAGGGCTCTAAAGATAGCTAGTGGTGGTTTTCCACAAGCAATCACACTTTTGAATTCCGTCCATGCAGAATTTTTTTAAACACAACTGAGACGCAAATTGCTTAAAAGGCTTGTGAGTGTGCATCAGACCTGCGACACATGAAGGGTCTGAGCCAGAGTTACGCCTTCAATTCTTGACGGCCCGAGCACGCTGCCTCGAGTTGTCAAAAATAAGCCCTATAGCGTCCGTAATCACTTGGTCTCTATACCGGAGGTTCGACCTTCCTCTCCTTCTCGAACCCGGAGGCTGGAATTGATGCTCGATGCGGCCGAGCTTCTGTAGTCGATTTTCTAAAAGGCTTGTAAACAATAAATTTATCTGTCATATGTCAAAATTTTAAAATTATTAATTTGGAAATTATATCAGTCTGAAGATGATTGCAGGTCGAGTCAGTCAGGGTGTGATTTTTCCTCATTTGGCCGCTAGACCAATTTTGGCCGCTTTCGTTTCAATGCAGCATACGCATTGCTTTAATAGTCCAATTACTGTCATGTTATATGCTTAAGCTAATCGCTTCTTCTTCTTCTCGTGGCACAAAAGTCCGGGGTGGACCTGGGGCTCTCCAGCCAGCACGATCTTTCGCCACCTGCCGCTAGTTTCGCACTCCAAGTTGGTTCAGGTCCTTCTCCACTTGTGTGCGCCACCTTAGCCTAGGCCGTTCTCTGTTGTGATGTCCCAATGGCTCAGATTCGAAGACTATTCGGGACGGAGCAGTGGTTCTCTACATAGCCCAGCCTTCTTAAGCGTTGGATCCGAAGACGCTTGACTAGCCGCATGTCGCTGTACAGCCAACAGAGTTCGTCGTTAAATCTTCTTCTCCAGATGCCATCAACTTAGACAGGACGAAAAATCGCACGCAAAACTAATGACTAACAGCTAAGCAGGCTTTTAAAAGATCGTGCCTCTGGTGTTGACTTGTGAGTTCAGCATGATCTCGTCAAGAATGGTGTTGAAGCAGTCACTAGACAGCGCGTTGCCTTGTTTCAGACCTCCTTTAGCATTGAGGGTCTCTGTGTTTCTTTTCTTAGAGAGTACTCTATCGTCAGAGTCTGAAGGGTTATGTAGGAACCACTATATAGTACACATGCTGTCATATACGGTTTTTATATTGATAAATAGGTGGTGCGTGCAGATTTGTCACTCTGCAGTCATTTACAGAATTGCATCAGTGTGAACAACTGATTTATCGTGGACTTCACTAGTGTAATATCGCACTGGTCTATCAGATTGCTCACTAACGGTTTCAGACTTCGCACAAGGCGGCAGATAGGATCTTGTGCCCAGTGTTAAGGACACTGATGCTTGCCACTTTTGGGTTAGTTTTTATTCAAATTCGCACATAGTGCATTTTACCCACAACCGAGTGTCCATCAGAGTTCACATAAGCATTAACGTCAAGCATAATGTACCATATCAGTCTTCGTTCTTTTTTTTAAGAGCTCATAAAACCCCAGCAGAGCCCTCAGCATCTCCAATGTCAGTGCACTTAGCTTGGAAGCAAATAAGGTAATCTTTCCACACTTGCAATGGCAGCCATTTTTTATCCTCATAAACCACCTAAGAGTGGCAGTCCTTCTTGTAGGTTTATGTCGCGCAGACATGAGTCGGAATATATGATAATGCAGCAGTCCTTCGTTGGATTGATGCCTGCAGATGCGTCTAAAGTTGACAAAATGTGTTTGTTTGCATTACGCGGCTAATCAGGAGATGCATACATCACTGCCCATTGCACAGAGGGACTCCCTCAGCTGTGATGCTGATTGAGAAGTTCCCCTCATGTCATAAACTAGCAATTTCCGCCACTCCTTGTAGCGTGTAGAATGCAAAAGGGAGCATGAAACTTTTTTTCAATCCATGAATGCACTGTGTACGTGATTCCTGAAGGGATCCCTGTGTGCATCTAGTGTTTTTATGAATTTTTCAGGCGTAATTTGATATCTATTGGCATAACTATGCGAAGTTACGCTTTCCAATCAGGTCTAGGATGCTGCTTCCGAAATGCTGATTGTGTGAACATTGTCCCTCAAGAGTAGAACGCAGTTGTATGACTAACAGCACACCCACAGATTTAAGAACTGACATGTGTATTCATTGGCATTCAGCCTCGAGGTGCACGTGGATATGGGTGGGTGGGCCATCCCATTCTTCACTTTCAGAAATTGCTTTGATGATAGATGGGAATGGTGTCAAAGAGCCTGCTACGGACTTGAACAGAAGAGCCGACATGATATGGGCCGACGGGGTTAATTCTAGGATTTAACATAAAGTGCCAAGGAGGATTGATTTTTATCTGACAGGGGCACAGTGTTACAATTTGTGGGATTAGCAGTTTGAGTTTAAAAGGATTGAGTGATTGTGTCTAGCAGACGAATCCAAAAGTGGATTTGTGTGCACCGGAGGAATTAAATTCCGTACGAATTTCAATAGATTTCGTTTGCTGAAGAAGTATTTACAAAAAAATGGTGTAGATAAGTATTGAAAGGGTATCTCTGTAGACTGTTTCGTTCGAAGTGAGGAAGTGGTTAAAAAAAGTGATGAAGAAGTTAATAGAAAAAAATTGCTGTGCGTTAGAAGTTGTCTTTTAAGTGCTTTGCGTTCCTTCTTCTCAGTTCCACTGGGAGAAGATTTATAAGGCGGCTAGCATGTACTATATGAACTGGGATTCTGATACTACGTAACAGTGCGCAAATAATAATAATAATAATTGGGTGGCACTACAGCCCACAAAGGACTAGGGCCTAGCTTCTACAACAACTACTTGTGTTGTGCGTGCTACTGTTCTCTCACGAATAGAAGGGACCTACAGTTTTTTGCCGATACTGAACGGCGAAACTTGAGAGGCTTTGAGGTCTCCCGCCCGGGAATCGAACCTAGACTTTCTGCGTGGCAGTTGACACACTTACCACAACGCCACGGCGACCCCGTGCGCACATAGGTTGAATTTAAACTAAAGTTCGATGTGGTATTGGACTCCTAAGCCTATAGGTTTTTCAATAGGGAAGCTCAAACTTTCTTTCTTTTTTTTCATCTATATTTACTTATATATATTTGATAAGCCATCATATGGCAGTAAACAATCGAAAAACGTTTGCCATTATTCATTGCCGAAATTCGACCCTCCTCCCTTTAAAACCCTTCTTTATAGTCCATCATTCGCCTGCTATGTGAACAATTTAACGTTTAGGTCAAAAATTGTAATGCATATTTTCTATACACAATGCTCCAATGACAGTGAGACAAAGAAGTGTGCGGATCATCAAGGAAATATCGCCACCGCTAGCGCTTTCATTCAAGAGGACTCACACGGCGTTCTCAACATTTTGTCATCTCTGTGTCGTCATTGTTGCGAATTTTGAATAAAGATCTTGACCTATTTTCGTACGAGATCAAGTTGACACAAGGCCCTTGGACCATTTTAAGCATCGACAATTCGTAAGCTGCGCTGAAGAGAGCTTGAAATAATTGCTGATTTTCGTTGAAAAATCATCTTTAGCCATGAGGCTCTATTTTGGCTGAATGGGTTTATCAGGCAAGCTATACGTTACTATGCAAGCAGCAATCTACACGTGCTTCATGAAAAAGTAGCTGTCCATGCCGCCGGTTGAATTGCACCATTTCTTTTGTTAATGATCTTATTCGCGGCGGAAATCGCTATCGCATCATGAAAGGGGTATATTTTGATCTCGATTGAAAAGTAAAGACTCAGCGAACTTGTGGTTCCAACAGGACAGCGCCATAAGTCACGCAGCATATGTTACAATCGATTTACTAAGAGTAAGCTTAGCGAGAGCGTTATTTCAAGAAATGGACCCGTCGCATGGCCATTTCGTTCAAGGGGCTTAACGCCTTTCGACTATTTTCTTTGAGGCTACGTTCAGTAATATTTTATTAAATTGGCGCGCTAACGGGATTATTTAGTGGTACCATTAAGTGACCGGAATTATGTCGCACGGGCCGAAGGTATAAAGGAAGAGATGGAAAAGAGGTACCGTTGCAAATTGTTTTTTAATGCCTGTAGATTGATCCATACCAACAAACCGACAACGATAGCAAATATTGAACGTGAAATAGGAAATATGAAAAGAAACGAGAAAATTTCATGTTCACATAATAGAATCGCTCACATAACAAAAAGCACTTCAGTTAACCCTTGCAGTCTATCTTTTCCGAATAGGCCAGTTTACACAGGTGCCCACTTAGAGAAAGTTAACAGCATTAAAACTTAAACTGATGAACTTTTGGAGGTTATATTGCGTAACTTGTACTATACCATTGGAACATGCGTATATTCCACTCAAGTACTCAAAGACGAACTTTGTGCCTGAAACTGTATTTTTGCGGAGTGTTCTTCCTCATTTCATTAATATGAAGGAAACTGCTGCCGAAAGTCACCGTATTTTGAAGTAGTATTTGGAAGTTTATAGTGAATATGCGCTAGCTGAGCGAACGTGCCAAAAGTGGTTTGCACGATTTAAGAGTGGTGATTTTGGCTTGGAAGACGATGAATGTCTTAGGCAGCCAAAAAAGTTTGAAGATGAAGAACTGGAAGCATTTCTCTATGAAAATTGTTGCAAAACACAAGAAGAGCTCGCCGAATCTTTATGTGTCACAGCCATTTCAAAACGTTTAAAAGCAGCTGCATATATTGTATATACGCCATCAAACCGCACGAATTAAGTTAAAAGCCAAATACATTACTCAAACTTACTCGGTTATAAAATTTATTCTACATGCATATCTATGCAGTGAAATGAACTTTAAAAAGTTTTTTTTAACTCCCAACAAATTGGTTACATCGTGCTTGTACTGCATTAACAATTTCCTTAATCAGATTTGCAAGATTTAGTTTTGAACCCATTCCCAGGCACTATTTTGTCTCAGTTTTCCAAAACCATACATTGATTGTTGATGGCCGCTGAAGCGTAGTGTGTAAGTGCGAGTAAAGCATATGCACACATTCTGAAGGAGGCAGGTTTGATTTCTGCACTGTTCTACTCGCATCTTTGCATGTTACCACATATTTTGAGTTGCTGAGAGCACTCAAAAAGTACATCTGTAAATTGTAGGTTCCCTCTTCTATTTAAAGAACAATAGCACACACAACACGAGTAGTTGGTGTAGAAGTTTTGGCCTAGCCTCTTATGAGCTGTAGTATCACTTTATTTATTTGTCATTATCAAATGCGTTGGCCTTTTCAAACGCTTCTTTGCCTGATACATGCCATATGCCCTATTTTATTATAAGTCTGCTGTTTGCCTTTAAAATTTGGAGTTCAGGTCATTCTTAGAGCACATTTGACAGAAATCAACATCACAAGGCTTTAAAATGTTCTCCAAGAGAGTTCAACGAAACAAAATGAAATATAATCCTTTTATACTCGTAGTAGCCCTGGCGCTGAAAATGAATATCCCCTGCAACAAGAGTCAATTGACAAAAGAGCCTACCGCGCTTATGCATACATAAGCAACCTCAAAAAATTTCATCAGACAATAATAGTCTGCGACAATAGAAAATTCCTCTGAGCCTCTGAAGAACATTCGCCAGAAAAAGCAATAAAGAGCACGTACGCATACACATTTTCTCTCCTCTTAAAAGACTTTTGACCGTTTGCCAAAGGATGAAAGCGACATATAATGGAACTTAATTAAATCTTTTCACATCTTAAAGCGGGTCCACTTTGTACGTATTTAGCCAAAAGGAAGAGTTCAAACTTTGTTGTTGTTTTCTATTTAAAGTTCTTGTTTACTTCAACAGCTGCTTTTTAATTTTTTTTTAAAGGTAGAGATAAATTTGTCTGCAAACAGAACTTTCATCAAATCCTTGAATATAATCCTTATAAAGTCATCGCAGTTAGCTATACATCAGAAGGCCAACATTCTGAACATTTCACATTAGTCCTCTGTCACTACTTTTCCCCTCCTCAAACCAGTACCGTCCCATTTCTCGTAAACAGAATTTCCCACAAACTAATTCGTACACCTTTCTGTATATCAAAATACAATAAACTAGTTAAGGATCTTGGCGGAGTTTCGCCGTCCCAGATAAGATTTAAGTATCTTTGACCAGAAACTCATTTACTTTATCGACATTTACAACTGTTCAAGCTTATAAAATGTTTATAAGCTTTGTTACGACCATGTAATGGTTGACATACACTATTATCAAATAAACCATAATCCTGGGAGCCGCGGATTCTGTCGACTCGGTTTACGAGTTATTTGCCGCTGATTATAATGGCATACCTTTGAAGTCTGCAGCCAAACTATTGCACAGACACAGTGATACCTCATGAATATTTGTGGAAATTCCTTTAGGGTTTATCACGTTGCGTTAACCCCCTTTTTCGCATTACATTTACCTTGGCTGAAATTAATCGCCACCAGCACCCAGCAATGCTCTGTGCCAAACTCAATGCAATTAATAAGGCATGAATAAGTTTTCGATCGTAAAGATTTAGTGAATAGTTAGCAGGGACGATATCGACAAATGGAATGAAAGTGGAGATGTTTTGGGTGTGTCAATTTATTACAACGGAAAACTAGGACTGGCCCATTACGTTGGTTGGTTTGTTATTTTCTTATTCTAAAGTCAATGGTGGGGGAAAAGTAAACAATGTGAAAAATTATAAGTCATGTGGGAATGGATAAAATGGGACTAGACAGGATACACAATAAAATTCCTTAACCAGCATTGCTCGTTTTTGGATCAACTATGACTTTTTCCAATATCTGTGGCCGTATTTCGCCAACAATTTGGCGAATGTTGTCCTGTAATTAGTCAATAGTTTCGGGCTTATCAGCGTAGACCATCGACTTCACATTAGCATAAAGCCCACAGGATGAAGTCTAGCGGTGTTAAATCGCAAGCTGTTTGGAGACATTCCAGAGTCCGGAACATGAAAAACTTTGCTTACCAAACTTTTCCTTCATGAAGTCAATTGTGGCACGAGCTGTGTGACATGTTGTGCCTTCTTGTTGAAATGTGCTTCTAATCATGGTTCTTTAGTGGCAATTTTCTGGCCGCATTGTTTTTAGGAAGGACGAACCAATTATTTCACCAGTCTACTAAGCACACCAAACAGTCAGTTTTTAGTGGATGTAACGGTGTCTCAGCCTCCACTTAATAACTATGATCACTCCAACTTCTCTTTGCTGGCATTCTCGCTAGCTCTGGTTTTTCACGTTCCAATGCTAAACTAACTTGACAGCTAACAAAATGGCCACCGGTTAAAGTAGCAATTTAAGTTCTATACCGATAAACAAAACATCCTTTACATGGAACAACTATGAGAACCGTCTAGTTATAGTACCAACAAACCTTCAAACAACATCGTGAGAAAAATTAGGAGCCCGGTATATGTTAGTGGAGTCTCGTTGAAACATGTGCTTAGTACCCCGGTTTTTTTTCACGAGTTATGGGATGGCAACCACGGGCTTTCTAATAGTAGGATTGACCAAGCGAGACTAATTTTACAGCACCTTGGCAGACCAATAAGAAAGAAGGCCAAACTTGGTGTCAAAGCCAAGTCATCAGTTTTTAACTCAGTGTCTGTTCTAACTCTCACTTATGGTCATGAAATTTGGGTAATGACATGAAAGAATAAGATCGCGAATACAGGCTGCCGAGATGAAAATTTTCCGTGGCGTTGTGATAGTTACATACCGACATAATGTGGGAAACAGAACAGTGCAGGGGAAACTCAATGTTGAGTAGCATCTTCTTTCGATGGAAATGGTTATTCTTTGACTGTTTGGGCACATGGGACGAATGTTCCCTTAATCACGGCTACCGAGGCGTGCCTCAGATGCAATTATATGAGGAAGGCGACCGCTCGGCAGACTCAGGGCGATGTGATTTGATCAAGTCCATAAACTCGCCCGGTTGCTCTTGGAAATAGCTCCTCATGAGTTAGAGTCGATGATGGAGAATCGAGCGGCGTGGAGATCTCTCACGGAACATGGAAGAAGATGGTGATGATGACGTTTCATGTGCTTGCCAATTCTCGGGTTGTTATTTGCTTCCACCAACGACTTTATTTTATTCACATCGGCTTCAAAACGTGTTCAGGACGTAATGCATCCTCAAGACCGAAATTGCCAGAAAGAAAATTTGTAAGCCAATTTTGGCATTGGCGTTCGTTCAGCATATTTTCTCTGTACACGTCACATAATGTTCCCCTCACTTGAAATGCAGTTTTACAGTAAAATATGCCGAAAATGTTTTTTTCGGTCTTCAGTCTTAGATAGGACACCAATCGAGAACCATTCCAAAAAATAATTGCATTTTATTTGAAAACAAGTTGTTGAATTTTATACTAAAGTGACGCGAAGTTGGCAGATCAGCTGCTATCTTTTAATGAAACTACTTATTGAACAACCCAATCATGTAGCTACCATAAATCTCCATACCATGACTCCACCAGCACCATGTTCGACAGGAGAGTGGACACCGGGTTAAAACCGAAGAACTTACAATTTACTGTCAAACATGGTGCTGTTGGGGCCTTGGTATGGGGATGTATGGCAGCTTTGGGTATGGGGGAGGTTGTATTAATAAACAATACCATTATTTGAAAATGTTGAACCTGACTGACGACTACTATTTTTACAAAGGTAACTAACCGAAACAAACAGCTGAAGTTGTTCGTCTCTGGATATTGTTTAATGGTCCCTATATCCTTAAACACCACCTCAATCACCAGACTCAATCCCAAGGCGTACAATGCAAGGATAAATTGGGCTTACTACAGTGTAGGTTAAATTTGGTCAAATCAATGATGAAATATGATGGGGGGGAAGGTTAATCCCAATTTTTTGGATCATGGCTCAAGATCTTGTGCCACTTCAAGCCCATCGGTAATATCCAACTCGAATCCCGAAAACTACGGCTTTTAATGTACAAGTGAAACTTCTGCATAAAACCACTGACCATTGGTACCATAACCACAACCGGAAAGAAGGCGTCATCTGCCGCGATTTGTAGACAAAAAATTCGCCTCTAACTCTCGCCATCCGATGTGCACCTACCGCACGATGTGCGCGAAATGTAATTTTTTTGAGTATTTTAAAAAATAATAGCTTTGGAAACTATCACAAGTCTAATAGTTTTGTACATTGTTAAGACCCAAGGTACACATATGTGAACCATATTTTTCCAAACTTGCAAATAAATAACTGTAAAAAACCCTCTGGAACACTATTATTCCATTTCGTTCATGTTCAGGTCTTCGTTCAAAAATTGTTCATTTGTAAATGCTTTTTAAATGTTTCTAATACTTGTAACGATTTGCTACTGGGTTATTAAATTGGAGGCATAACCCACTTTCAAAGAGCAGATTATACCCCCACTGCACTTTAGGTATGTCATTAAAAAAAAAAGCTTTTACTTTAAATGTCAAAAACGTCTTCAGTCAGTAAGAGCTTTCAATCTCCGGCGTTCTTAATGCAATAATCAAGATACATGTTATGTACCGCCACATCAATTTAAGACAACTTAAACAGCATATACTTCGGAATGTCACCATAATGAACTAAAAATCTTCAGCAAAACTGTTTGCATAAGCTCCTCGAAATATTGCCGTGTATGCACGTTATGTGTATGCATTTATCATTCAGACACTTATGCAGATATTCGAGTGCCAGGCTTACATCACCCAACGCAGTTTCTGAAATTTCCTGTAAAAATTCTGCGCTAATGTTGAATGCTATCAAGTTCATCGTACGAAGTGTAGTCCTCCACATGCACGGCAAACAACATAAACGCAACCCACGATGTACCAAGACGACTTGAAGACAATTAAATTGCTGTGGGAAATAATTACGTGGGTTGGTTGTAAGATATTGCCCCCCGGGCGGGTTCTTAAATAAATTTGAAACGCAAATGATAAGAAAAGGGACAAAGGACCTTTTCCGTGGTTCCGGAAGTGCCAAACTTTGCACTGAGAACTGAATGAAAATTGAGCAATTTTTGTAATCAGACTAAGAAGGCGTATAATTCAAACTTTTGGAATTTGGACAAAGTTTCACCCACCTTCCGGGGGTATCCTTTCATTATCGTCAAATTTTGAGAGCATCTAACACAGGCGTGTGTGAATTTCGTTGTTCTTCATTAATTAAGACAGCCGCAAGCATGCGTGGAGCAATGTAAAAGTGTGCTAAAACAAGGGGGTATGTGGGAAACTAACATATCATATATCATGTCGAAAGGAATAAATTTATTAGTGCGCCTGGATGAGAATGAAAGAAATCAAAAATACGTTGGGAAGGAGAACGCGAAAAGCAATTTGTTATATTTACAGCAACAAGTAAAATTCTTGTGAATACTAGGCGATAGCAGGCAAGGCAATGTGGGAAGTTTATTGACAACAGTAGGAAGAAATATAGGGACACGGGAGGTCTGTTCAAAAATTAAGGTAAATTTTCAAATTTCGCTGGCTACGTACATTTGATTATCGATTTTGTTATGTTGTTACACTCGCCAAGAATTTATGCTTAGAGTTTCAGCTAGCATATAGCACATATATTTTATATATATTTTGTTTTTGAGAGACATAAAAGTTGGAAGCTTCTTGCGTGTTCGACGATTATCTGCTGTTGAAAAAACTGGAGCAAAGAATTTGCATTCAATTTTGTGTGAAAAATGAAATCGATAATCGCTTGAAATGTTGACATACGATGAGTGTACTCTGAGTCAAAAAACATTTACAAGTTCTGCAAGCTTTTCAAAGGAGGTCGTGAAGATGTGGATGACGACGCTCGTCCTAAACGCCCCAACACATCAACAACCGATGAAAATATTAAGAAAGTGAAGAAAATTGAGAATTTTCGAATTTCCGTAAGAGAAGCTGCTGAAGATGTCGGCATATCGGTTGACCAACGCCATGCATTTTTTTTCGGAAATGTAGCGTGTAGCATCGAAGTTCACTCCAAATTTTGGCGTAATTGTTTTGGCCAAAAACAATACAGTAATTATGCCCAGCCACCGTTTTCACCAGATTTCGCCCTCTGCGACTTTTTCCTGTTCCCAAGATTGAAGAGAGAAGACACAAACCGAATCGCTGAGAGAACTCAAGGGCATACCAAAAAGTCCAAAAAGTGCTGAATTGCTTCGAGGATTCCGAAAAACACTGGCACAAGCGTATTATATCAGAGGGGGACAAAATAGAAATTGTTGTTAAATTCCTTGTTCTGCGTGAAGCATTTGAAAAAAAAACAAATTTCAGAAAGAAATCGTATGGCTGTAGGAGAAAACTCAACAAATTCTAAAGGCCACTATAGTTTTCCTCTATGCAGCTGAGGATTTTGCTGAAATAGGGAACATGTCCAAGCTTCCTCACCAACTAAACGTTTTGGCCATCCACTCTAGAGAGTAGAGGATTCTAAAGTTTATTGCCAATATTGAACGGCGAAATTTGGGAACCTCTTTACTAGTCATTGTTCTCTTGAAGTCTTCTCAGCACCTCGAAAGACGCGGAACCGTAAAAAAGTGATGTTGACGAAATGAATATTCAGTTTAGAAATTGAAACTCGTGGTAGTTGACGCACTTAGTCACTACGATACAGCGACTGCTCCTTATACAGTCATATTATTATACTGGTTCACCACCAAGTAAGTGAACTGCTTACTCCTCACCGAGTCAAGAGTAACAAATCCAAGGTAAACCCGTGGATTGAATCGAACTGTGGAGAGTTGAGTTTCCCTGAAACCGAAAGGATAATTGGACATCCGAAATTCATAAAAGATGATGAAAAAAAGTCATAGTATCTCAAGAGTAGTCACAAAAGTTGCTCATTCGTGGAAAAAATATAAGGAATTCAGATTCATCTTCAATCCCTCCAAATATTTGCAATGATATCACAGCTCTGTGGTCTTTGGTAAAAGCAAATCTGCTTCCTGTTCATCTTGCACTTCATCGCTTACAGATTACACTTTTCTCCCACCTGTACAAAAGTCCCAGTGAAGGTGTCCCACAAGGTTGGAATTTGACTGACTTAAACACTTGCGTAATCATAAGAGTCCTTAAGGATCTCAAAATGCATTGTTCTGCTGGCTCAGATAATCATCTGAAGGATGAATAGGGATAATCTCCTTCTATAAGTGCAAGACGTGTGTGAAACCTAATGAAGTGTATACAGCATTTATGCACCCATTCTCCAAAATGGGCTTCTTTCGTACAGGTCCTAAGGTCATGGAAACTCTGCTACAGTCTTAAGTGTTCGAATTTTTGGAGTCCCTTAGTGCCTGCCAACGTTGATTTATTTTTAATTATTTGATTGCTAACGTTGCAAGTAGAAGGCCCGCTGGTGATCTAATGACAAATCTCGCAATTTGTAAACTAATCTGTGCACATCAGATCGAAGCGAATAAATATTTTTATTCCAGTACTGTCACTGTCACACAAGAATGAGTGTATTTTCGAAATTGGATTAGGTCAACTCCATTTAGGGTAGGTGTTTGGGCTAGAATGCACGTACATGCGCATATACGTTGTGCTATTATAGTCTACTAAGATACTGTTTGAAAACTGTTGTGTTTCGCAAATGGAATGCAAGCATTTTGCGGCGGCAGCAAAAAATTCCGCTGAAAACAGGTTTGGGACCATCCCCCACTCCATCAGAATCATTTCCTATTGCCGCTCATACAAATCCTTTGTGATTTTTTCTTTCTGGTTGTGACTCACCCTTGGAACACCCTAAACAATCATCTTCGACAATGGACCCTAGTTCGAAAGTGCCCTATGTATATAAATCACTTGCGAACTTAAATGGAATCAAGCAATTATCATATTATATCAAGTAGACAAGCTGAATATTTTTCTTGGTTGCTTAAGAACTTCTGAAAACAAATATAGAAGGACCCATTAGGATAAATTTGCCAACAGTTCTGCAGTGCTACCGTAATGAGAAAAATATGTACATACGCCTTCATCTCACTGTACAGTCACCCAAATCGCTTCATCACAAAGGAACCAGAAGAGCGTCGTTTACGTAAAGAATTCTCAGTTTATACTTTATCCGCATGTTTTTAAAAATTGAACAAAAACCCATAGGCTGAGGCAATGTAAACCGAACTGTTAAAAATTGATTTGTTTCACAAACAACACTGCCCTAAACGAATTATTGTTACAACTATCAACTCAAATTTCTCTTCATTACAGAAACATTTCCATTCCTCATCATGACAGTTGATTGCAAGATAATCATCTGGTTTCCCCCAGAAACTTTAAGTCGATCAAGCAATCTATTTATGTCCAACACGTTGGAACCTTGACATATATCAGATTTTATTTGCAGAATTAAATTAGCCAATAAAATTCGCAAGTGACAGCAAATCACAGACCAGTCCTTACCACACGCATAATCCATTTAAATTTAATTTCATATTTGCAAGCAAAACAAAGAATAAATCAGATTTCGCCATCAAAAGAGAAACCATTAAGCTCATAGCACTAATTAAAAAATATTCCATCTCCAATAAAAACCCAAGTTCCTTTCATTCATCATCCGACACGAGCCAATCGCTCATAATCAATTTGAAAACAAACAAAACGCACACCCGGTCGGAATTAATCATCCCCACACAAGAAAATAAATTCGGACAAGTACGAGTACGAGTTACACCGGCATGTGAGTGGTTTCGTTTCTATTTCTGCAACATTTTATGGAAACGTAATCCGAATATGTATGCGACAAATAGTTATTGAAAAACTGAAATATTTATGAACATAATTAAGCCGAGAATCAAATGTTTTAAAACAAAGATGTCAGTTATGATAGCGAGACTTCATTATCAGTTTATAACGAACCCCATATGGACGTTATGGCAAAAGGGGATTTTCATAGACTTCACAATAGAGAACAGGGAATTTGAATATACACCAAACTCCCAAATAAAGAGCTTCAGTACACGCGAGGGATTATTGTCCCTCCATTTGTCAGATTGAAGTGAAAATGTCTATCCACTCAAGTTGCGGTTGGAAATCGGCGGTAAGAAAGCTAATTCATTAAGGAGGCAATCAATCAAATTGGGGACGTATACATCTACAGGAGAGTAGATGGAGAGAAATTATTTTAATTATTTTAGATGACCTGTCAAAATGATCATAAATTTAAAGCTTGGTTATTTTTACTTACGTCACAGTAGGGATCGAAACATTTAATAAATTTTAAGCAAACAACACAACCAGCGTTGAGAGATTGTTTAACCTGGAAAACAAATTTCTGGCCAAAAAGGCAACGAAATTAAAATTTGTTCGTCCTTTGTGAAATGCGAAATTTCCGAATGCCTGCATTTACAGTCTCGAAAAAAACAATAGCACTCAATGGCACTTGATAACATTTTGCTTGATAAAATTGCTAAGCTCTTGTAGATTGAAATGAATTTTATTTCATTAACCTGGATAGAAAATTTACTTTAAATTATCAAAAAGCAAATGATGCTACTTCAAGTGTTAAGCAAATGCACCGCAAAATACACACAAAAGCACGAACATATTGCTCCAGCTGCATCAGATTATCCCCTTGCTCATTTTGCTTGTTTCTGTTTCTATTTTACATTAAATTAACAGTGGCACAGAAGGCTTATAATTTAAAGTGTTCAAAAAGCTTAAAAAACGGCGCGTAGCAAGTACTCCGGGGTAGACGTGGGCCTCAACCAACATGCCTCTCCAGCCAGCACGATCTTTCGCCAGCTGCCGGCAGTTACGCACTCCAAGTTGGTTGAGGTCCTTCTCCACTTTCGTGCGCCACCTTAGCCTGGGCCGTCCTCTGCTGCGTTGTCCCAATGGCTCAGATTCGAAGAATTTTCGAGCCGGAGCAATGGTGTCAATGCGCTCTACATGGCCTAGCCATCTTAAGAGTTGTATCCAAAGACGCTTGACTAGGCGCGTGTTGCTGTGCAGCCCATAGAGTTCGTCGTTAAATCTTCTTCTCAAGATGCCATCAACGCAAACAGGACCAAAAATCGCGCGCAAAACTTTTCTATCGAATAACTAAGGGCTTCCTCATCCGCTTTTAGTAGTGTCCAAGTTTCCGCGCCGTAAAGTAGGACTGGGATGATCAAGCTGTAAGATACAGCAAACTTAGTCCTTCGAGAGAGGGCTTTATTAATCAATTACCTCGTGAGCCTATGGGATATTATAGACCGACGGATTCAGCGTAAAAAGTGCAATAACAAGGATTCTGGTTTCGCTCAAACGGAAATTGCTTGGAAAAGTATACCTGCGGAAACTGTAAACAGTCAAATTGAATCAATGCCTCGCAGCTGCCTCAGCTAGAAAAAAATATGGATTCGCCACGAAATATTGAAAAAATAAACGACGTTTTAGAACTAAAACGAAAAGCGTGCTCTAGTTTTGTCGCAGCTGCTTTTATTGAAATGCTCTATTTTTTGTTATTTTCTCTAAACTCTTATCTATAATTTTTTTATGTTGCACAAATATTATTAATTTCAAGTTAATAAAGTTTCGCAATTATACTTGTCAAAATTTAGCCATTGAGTGCTATGGGTGCGCAGTTGTACTCTTCACAAAGGACGTCAAGAGGTCAAAATAGTCGCATATTTGTTCAGGCACGACAATAGCACCGATCAGTATAAGCTGTGACAAACCCTCAATTCTTGCTCGTGAACTCAAAAGTTTGGAAGTACTGGAAGTTTGGCGATAAATAATTTGCTTCGCTTTATTACTTCTTTAAGGTTCATTCAAAGGGATCCTTTATAATATCGGTGCATCCGTCTGTCTGTCTATCGTATTTTCCATATCTCCTTAGCTTGTGAAGTGATTTGATTAAAAGTTCAGGAGAAGATGTATAGCGATCGATGTTCGCGCTAAATCTATCAAAAATGGTAATTTGGGAGTGGCTCCCCTACATAAGAGAAATTGGAGAACATTTTAAAATTTCAATCAAGCTTTACATAAGAAAAATAAATAGAGAGATGCTTTCAAATGAACTGGAAGCTCTGTAGCCCACTTTCGGATTCGATGTACAGATTGAGTAACATTAAGCTTGAAGGTTCGAACAAGGTCCACACATTCAATGGATATTTATCCAGCACCAATTTATTTCAAAGCTACCTTTCAAAACCAGTTACTTGTTAACGTCGTCAATTACAATCTTAAAACGTAGTTTTGGAGAGAACCTTATACACAGAAATATATCAGAAGTATCAACACTTGTTTCGGTGTCGGCAAAAAACTGTAGGTCCCTTCTACTCGTGAGAGAACAGTAGCACGCACAACACGAGTAGTTATTGTAGAAGCTAGGCCCTGGCCCGTTATTGGCTGTAGCACCACTCAATTATTATTATTATTATTATCAACACTTGTATTTACTAAAGAATTACTCTTAACTTAATTTAGCCCCGCATAACAAATCTGACATTTACGAATCAGATACGTTCCAAAGGCACAAATTTTAACTCATTATGCACACAGGAACTGGCTTTGTATAACAGCTTAATCATCTCAGTCCTCGTTTTCGTCAAGGAAACTTAAAGTGGATGAGGAAGCCCTTAGTCTTTCGAGAGTAAAGTTCTGCGTGCAATTTTTTGTCTTCTTTGAGTTAATGGCATCTGGAGGAGAAGATCCGGCGACGAACTTTACAGGCTGTACGGAGGTATGCGCTTATTCAAGCGGCTTAGAATTAAGTGCTTAAGATAGCTGTGTTCCTGTTCGAAAAATTCGAATCCGAGTTTTTGAGAAAAGGCAACAAAGGACGGTCTACATTGAGACACACAAGCAGAGAGTGACCTCAACCAACTTGGAATACACAACTGGAGGCAGCAGACGAGATATCGTGCTAGCTGGAGAGGCATATTGGTTGAGGGCCATGTCCACCCCTCACTGTGGCGCCAGTAAAAGAAGAAGAAAAATGCACTCACAGGAATGTGGAGTGATCAGGTGTCATTTAAAATAAGTTATCCGGTCTTAGAACTGACAATCAAACTAAACGATGACATAGTCAAATCATCACGTACGATCTTAGAAAATAGAACAAAACCTTCTATGTTCGAAAGCGGCTCGTACAGTTTTTTTGTGTTTGAAATGAAATGACTGTGTTTGTGATTTCGTAATTCTTCCATAAATCGGTTGTGTTTCAATCGAACTTTTTGAAAAAGAGAAAACCTTGTTGGAGGGCTTGTGCGAGAGCATTCCATTGTTTGTGATGATCACAAAGTATTCGCATTAAGGGGCATCCACTTCAAACAAAGAATTTTGTTTAAACGCACTACATTATTGAAAGGGATAAATTAAATAATTACATCCTGTGAAAACTACTTTAAAAAAATTAGAGACCTGACATAGAACAAATAGACAAATAGACACCCCTCTATAACTGGCAATGTTGGTGGTCCCAATAGTGTCCACTACAGAGATACTCCACTGTACTAAGCCACCCCATGTTGAGGGAATTTGGGCCAATTTGCGCCAAAGATTTGGTGAAAGTAGAACTTGTGGACTCTTTTGAGTAAAATTTAAAGGGAAATGCAGGCTGCAACAAAGTCATAGTCAAACCTAAGCCACCTGTCAAATTAATGTCCGCATCACGTAAAGTTTAAATTTTTATGCAGTGCATTGATAGACGATTGATTGAAGGAAAGAGCAAAGAGCTAAAAAGTTGTGGATTTTGAAACTCATCGATGTCCCGATTGGTTGAAATATATCATAGATTCTGTACAATTATGCACGGGTAAGGCGAGCTTCTTACTGAGCTTGTTATTTTTTCCAACAAATTTGCACAAAAGACTTTTTCTGGAAAAGGTATGTTTATTGTTTTCTACAGTTAATTATTTGGTAATTGGTAAAAGAATATGCTGATATGAGAATTTGTGAGGATTTCGTTTCCGGTCTTATGTTTGAATTGAAAATTAAAAGGTTTTACTTTCAGAAAACAACATTAAGCCGAGTTTGTATTCTTAATTCCTAATTGTTATGGAAAATCTTGGGCATTAAGGGTTTATCGTACTCCATTACCACTTACTAGATGAAAATCATCTTATTCCAAATGCCGAAATTCACAAACGAAACCATAAAAAACGACTCTCGTCTGAACATAAAATTTAAAATCTTCCACATTTTAATCAACTTTTAAAGTGTGTCCAATCTGAGTGATGGCTCCCGCCTCCCGCCTAAAAACCTAATGAAGCAGAATGGATCATTGCGATAAAAGACGGGCATTGTCCACAACTCTGCATAGAAAATTTGCTCCCATTCCCCCCATTCAAAGTGCCGACGACTGATGTATATATTTTTATGGGGGAGGGGGGACGTTTAGGGACAACATCCACTTGACAAACTTTGTCCTCGCCTTGAGTAACATTGAAGGAAATATCTTCTGATGATGTCTCATGAGCATTCATTTGTTTCTTTTACAGCTTCCTTGCATTTGCAAATGTTGCGTCAAGTGAAGCGTTCAATTTACATGGTAATAGGACAAAGCGGGCACAACAATGTCAAGGAATCAGATATCCACTTAGAGATATGAACTATTTGGATGCTTTCCAAAAAGTGATTTCATTCGGAACAGCAGGTAATTCAAGATGAAATCTCACTGAATTTAATACCCCATTCCGCGCATGGGGAAGCGTGGCGGCATTCTAAAAATACACTCCTCATGTTTTTGTGGACGGATTTGGTCAGTGGTGTACACAAAACATTTATGCGTTAATTAGATTTATTAAGCGGTTTTATTGATTAAAATTTACTGCCCGCAACAACATTAACGTGGCACTCGTAATGAATTACTAATTGAGGGACTTGTGTGATGAAAATTGATTGTTATGACGCGCAGGGAATGTGGGTTTACGTTTGCTCGATAATTTACGGTAGGCAGTAGCTGTCTGAAGGCGGCTTCAGTGAAGCCAACAAAAGTTCAGATATTTAATGCTTAATGGGTGCAATTAACCTTCACTGTGAGGGCATTAACATTTACGTGATGACAGACTGTTGCTTTTGATTTTCATTTCAAAACAAAAGTTGCTAAGAATCAGGGAGAGAGGTGGATGGATAATCGATTGTGTAATAGGTTGCATTGTTGGTCAAAGCGCCTAAAAATTGCAATTAATGCCATATTCGAGAGAAATTTGTCTACATCGCAGTCTAGCAAGACAGCACACCTCAACAACATGAAATGATCTTTTTTTAAATCAAGTGAATTAATGTGAATTTTAATTTTTCCAAAAAATATTTATTTATTCATCAATTTCTATTTTGCGCCCCTCAAAACAGTCCCTTTCGAATAGAATACACCTGTGACAGCGTTTATTTCAGTCCTCGAAGCAGTTCTAATATGCACCTTTAAGGTGGCCTTGAGGTCTCTCTGCGACTCGGTTTTTATCTCCTTAATTGTCGCAAAACGCCATCCTTTCATAGTTCTCTTTAATCTTGGGAAAAGTCTCAGGGGGCCAAATCTGGTGAATTCGGAGACTGCGGCATGAGTATGGTGTTCTTGGTGATGTTCTTGGCCAAAAAATTAAGAACAAGCAAAACAAGAAGCAAGAACTTTGCTTTCACACGCTTTATGCTCAAAATTTCCAAAAAATTGCATAACATGAGCCAATTTATATGCTAACATTTTCAGCAGCTTCATTTAAAGTAACTCGAAAATTCTCAATTTTCTTCACTTTCTTAATATTTTTATCGGTTGTTGATTTGCTGGGACGTCCAGGGCGAGCGTCGTCATTCACATCTTTTCTCTTAACATGGCCAAGCTGCGGTGAATGAGGAAGAATCGATTCGCAATGGTCTTCGCATAAACTATAACCTACAGCTGTAATAGTCTTTTCACTACATGCTTCTCAAATCTCGCCGTTCGGAGTCGGCAAAAAAACTGTAGATCCCTTCTACTCGTGAGAAAACAATAGCACGCACAACACGAGTAGTTGGCGCAGTGGCCAGTTATGATGCCTATTACGCTCCGTAGACGCTTTTGGTCTAATATGACACGGCATTGAGGACTCTGGGGGGAACTCTTACCACCTGTTTTTTGCTTTATTAACTCAATGTATTTGTTGACCCACGGCAGCTTACTTCCTCGTGTTGGGGGTGGGCAACCTGGCTAGTAACAAAAAGAACAAAAACATCCTCGGAGGACCGCTTACCCTGGTATGTCAGTGACCCAGGCCGAAATGATGGCAAAACGATTGTGGGGTGGAAATCACGCCATGAATTAACCAGTGTGTGCAGAGATCAAAAGGCAACGGGCAGCGGCATCCACTCAGGGTTAGCACATGAAACTTCCCATCCCTCTCAGGAAGTTCGAGCTAGTCAAAGAGGCTTGCAAGTCGAGAATACACTCTTTCCGCACAAAAACATCCAAAAATACACTTGGTGCCGTCGGAGTCTTCAACAGAATTTGTCGTGAGTTCTCTTTGTGGTACCAGGGTGGTTTGTGGTGCTTGTGTATTGAAAAGAACTAAAGTGTCAACCGGTGTTTTGTATGGTGTACTTACTGACAAGGTAAAGCCTAATCTGAGCCAGAAACCAAGAGTGGTTACACGCATACGGCGGGAGAAACTACAAAATTGTGAGCAGCCGATGAACAGTCCTGGAGGGAGTTCGGCGAGAAGTTGTAACGCGATCATAGATCTACGTAGATGTTCTGGCAAACGATACGTCGACTAGAGGGAAGGAAGTTTAACATCATCAAAGAAGTCTGATCCAAAAATGATGTTATTCTCTGCAATGCGGTGAGCATTTTGCGTAGATGGAGTGAGCACTTTTCGGAGCTGCTCAGTTTCAATAGTGGTATCAACAAGTCGCACTATAAGTTACTCTCCCTCCCACTCCCAGAAGGCTGATTGTTGAAATATTTGTAGGCGATGTTGTGGTGTGACTCTCTCTACGATGACTTGCCAAACGATACTGAACAAAAACAATCAAAGCAGTATCATAGTAGTCACTCGTAATCTGTCACAGAAGCTTAATTAAAATCAAACCTCAACGCTGAATCACCCTTTTCACATTATGCAGTCCAGTCAGCACTGCATGGGAAAATTCACATTTGTTCAACCAGAGGCGTCATTCATTCGTAAGTATGGTTGCTGAAGAGATTAGGACCTGGTTGCCTGTGGAGTGCATCTGCTCTCAATTTAATTGATTTTTTCATTCTCCCAAACCAACAATTTAGACGTTTGCCTGTTTATTTCCGATGCAAGCCTTAGGCATACGGATCCATGGTAAAACATAGTGAAAGGGTACCTATGACACAGTCCTTGTGAATAGCTTTATTAAAAGAAATTTCGGGTAGTGTGCACCCAAAGTCTTCAGAAGTCATTATTTAGTTCTTTTCAAAAAGTTTCTAAAAATCCCGACTCCTGGATACAAAGTTGATACATCTGTGGACATGATTAGAAAGCGGGTCGCCAAATCCAAAAAGCCAGGGTAATATAGACAAACGAGGTTTAACTACACTTTCGAGCAGATTTGAGGAAAAACTTTCCCCAAACAGAATTAAGATGTAAACATACATTGGAAGCAAAGTTTAAACTATCCTTAATCTTGTGATTCAGTCAAGTCAGATGAAGTTGCGGAACAAATTTGAAAATCTATTCAGTGGAACTTTCTCATTGGCGGTAACTATTAGTTCTTTGTGAGAGTTTACAGACGGAAGGATGCAAGTTTGCACAACTTCGGTATGTGTTGCAAAGGAAATCAAACCGACTTGTTCGTGGATGGAAACAAACTTTCAGCAGAAGAATTCACCACGGATTGCCTAAAAGTTGAAGAAAAGTTTAAATTTCTACTTGAATGTATTTCCTTGAAGGAAAGAGACCTTAATGTGTGAGACCTTGTGTATTCATACAGTTTTTTCGAAGACTTCAGTTCAGGCATAAGAGAATTAAACTGACTGATTTTTTATTAAAATTTTTCATATAACGTAGGGAGCCGTGCTAGCAACTTGAATAATCAAAAAGTTTCAAAAACGAACGACTCAATCCGTACGTTTGTTAATATGAAATCGATCCACTTCTTCTTCTGGCAAATAATGCCGTGGCCGATGATGGAACAACTCCATCCTATTTGGAAAAATTAACTCCAGGGAATCTTTAACTTACTGAAGAATATGAAGTCAGTGGGAATCGATGGGATACCAAACATTGTTCTGCGCCATCTACCTTCTGAGGCGGTGGATTTTTACACAACCCTGTTTAACAACGCCTTGAGTGATGCATATTACCCAAAGCATTGGAAAACAACTGTGGTACAGCCAATTCCGAAACGGGACAAAGACACTTCCATCCCGACAAATCTCCGGTCTATAAGTCTTCTTCCGTGCATAAGAAAGGTATTCAGAAGATAGTCATTAGCGCTCTCAAAGAATGGGTTCAGGAAAAACAAATAATACCGTAAAATCTATTTGGCTTCAGGGCCAGGAAAGACACAATGCACAGGCGCCTGTCTGATTGACAAGGAAAGGCGCCTGACACCGCATGTTTTGAAGGTCTCTTCCTTAAGTTGGTCACGTCCGCCTTTAATAAAACATTGCTATATATGATCTATGACATGGTCACAGGTAGAAAGTTTGTTGAGGAACATTGGGAAACGAAGGAAAGCTCAGACACTTCGTACAGAAGTGGTCAAAGAATCAGTCTCTCTTCTTGGCAGTGAATAGAGTTCTCTCTCGACCAAGTTTGCTGATTATCCGAGTCATGGACACTGAAGAAGTGGTCTTAATAAAGAAAAGTTCAGAGCTCAATTCTGGGCCCTATTTTTTTTTTTTTGCTGTCTATATAGACTGTACCGCATTCTGCTCATGTTCACCAATACAATGTTTAACATAGCTGCGTCATGGACAGTTATTAAACAAATCGCTCTCTGCCCATGACCCAGCCAATTTTTTAACAAATCTTCGAATCCTTCCCATTGGGACAGAGCAATAGCGGGCGTCGTCGGCGGGAATGGTGCACACAACTGGAGAGAAACCTTGAACAAGTTGGTGTGCGCAACTGGAGGCGCCAGAGTGCCGGACAGAGAGACATTAGTTGGTTCTGCAAACTGTACAGCGACAATGAAACAAATTCTATTGTCTGGGCGCAAATGCCTAGGTCATGTTAAGATAATCGACACTAACACTCCGGCTCGCAGTCTACGAGTAGAACCCTAAGGAACGTTTGCGATGCCGTAAAGGGACCTTAATCAACTGGTTTTACAAAAGTGGAAGAACGTTGACTAAGGCTCAGGTCCACACAAGAGTGTGGCGTTAGCCAAAGAAGTGATGAATTTGAGCACATGTTTAAAAAAAAGGGTGAATTTCAACTGGCAGTTAGCAACAAGGACAATCCTGTTAAACATCACTTCCTAATACAATTTCCACTGAAACGATAAAAACTTTCAAAAGGAAAACTTAGTCGTTGGTTTACGTAAGAAAACTTTACACTTGGAAAGAAGCAAAACTACTTTATGACAGAAAGTGACGTAATCTATTTTTTTCTTCTATAGCAATGATGTTGAATGAATACTCACATTAGAGGTTAAAAGTTTGCGTCACTGTGAAGAAACCGTACTCTGCAACAAACCACAATCAGCCAGTTTTATGTTACCAGGACTGTATTCTGGTGTAGAAAAAATTATAAATTTTTGGCGATTAAAGCTGACAGCCCAAATTATGCCACTTCACGTTCATGCGCAAGTACATACTCGAATGCATTGGGTGAACAAATATACGTTTCCTGTTGAAACAATTCAATTTGCCATGAATTAAGGTTTTTTTTTAAAGAACCACTACGTGCAGAAGAAAACAACAAAAATTACACCGTTGAAAGGAATTTTATAAATAAAGCTTGAAAAACATGTAAGCCATTTTTTGTATGCAGGGACTGCCCCTGACAGCTTTGAGAGATGCATCGGTTGCAGGACCCAGCTTGATACCAGTATGAAGGTAATGTTCCACGTGACCTTAGTAAGGTGAGCCGATAATGCTATTTGGTTGTCGAGTATGGTATAGTGTGGGTTCTTATTGAATAAGAAGCTCTAGGGGTTTTATTTCACGGTCCGCCTCATTTGGTATTATGCAACATCAACCCCCATATAAGAGCTTCCTTCTAAGGTAAAGAAGTGTATACCAAGATAAGCCCGATTAGGGGTAATTCAAATTAAAAATTAGTTTTGAGTGAACACTTGAAAAATATTGTTGTTAAGGAATAGTTCGAATTTTTGTGTTTAGGTTGCAGCGAATGGTTGTCAATAGGCTTCTACACTCCATGAGCCCATTGTTACGGCAAGCGGATAGTCTCTTTTGATTGAATGGCGTTGTGAGTAGAGGGGACCAACCAGGGACCTTGGCGTTTGAGATTCAACAGAAGTCCACCGAAGTGGGATTAAAAGTAGATATTGTAAAGCGAGGAACTAGTACAACTAACTATGGTAACAATTCTCGAAGATTTATCGAGAAACCTTCATCAAAAGCAGAAATCACAGAAATAGAGATGCAACTTGTAAAAAGATGCAGCGTCATCCTAAAGAAAATATCGAGCAATTACTCGATTGATGCGGAGAAATTTGGAGTCTACGCCCTAGGTGTGCGTCTAAACCGCAACTTTGGTTATAAATTTATATCCCCAGTATTGTCTGCCAGCAACGATTCATAAAATTCTATTTCACGGAGCAGATAAAATATCATCAGCCGCGTTGCCCGTCGGATCATTGTCAGAAGAGGCCCAGGAGAGTCACAATAAGGATAATAGGCACTGCCGAATTAATAAAAAAAAATTGTATCCTTCGACGACGAATAAATGTTTGTATAATCTGATCCCTGTATAACATATTTGCGACCCTAACCGAAAACAAAGGATTCACTCCCACTGAGTAGTGAAGCGCAAGCCTTATTACTCTAATCCCGACTTTACAATTTTTGTTATGGTATATTACTATATAAATATAAACTCCAGCTTTGTTTTGAGCCTAAATTCATTCTTGGAAATTGTTATTGAATATTACTTTTAAGCTATTTAACAAAAAAGTGTGTTTTTTCAATTTTTTAACTTAAGATTATTTTATATTACTCATTTTCTCGGCATCAGGAGGATCCTATGGCGTTGATAATATATTCCACATTTCATCAAGATCGGTCAACGGGTTCAAAAGTTACAGATTTATTTCCGCATTCCCTATACAAGGGCATCACTATGCAGTGCCTCCCTTAATAATAATTGAGTGGCACTAAGGTCCACAAGGGACCAGAGCCTAGATTCTTTAGCAACTACTTGTGTTGTACGTCCTACTATTTTCTCACGAGTAGAAGGGATCCACCGCTTTTTGCCAACTCCGAATGACGAGACTTGGCAGTTTGTACCCTTTGAGTATCGTCAGCAACTCAAAAGTGGTTGTGCCGTAAAACATTCGAGGTGTTCAGTTCGGGAATCGAACCAGGACCTTCGGCGTGTGAGCCTACTTACTTACCCATTACGCCACCTCGGCCAGTGCAGCAGTTTAGTCGGTATCATAACAGAAATGTCTTCAACCGAAATCTATAGCCACGGCAGCCACCTCTACCTCAAAAGAAAAGCACCCGTTTTTATGGCAAGAACAAAATTAAATGTTCGCATTGCTGTCTAGAAATAGATTCCAGTCCGCTGAATACATAGCAAATTTTTAAATGAAATTGTTGGATGTTCAAATAAAATGATCACAAATGCCAAAAAATCAAGAGGAAGAAAAAACAGGGAGAAAACCGAAACTATCTCCGCCAATGAACGACAAATAGTAAGATTACTCAAACGTAGCCCGTTAATGAACGCTAGCGAAATAAAAGAAGAGTTAATTTTAGCCGAGGCGACATCAACAATCAGAAGAAGGCTAGTAAAGATGAATTTACCTGCCAGAAGTCCCAATAAAGTACCACTACTATCAAAAGTCAACCTACCACATTTGCGAAAGAACACCTGAACTGGGAACCTTTTAAATGGCGCAATATATTATGGACGGACAAATCCAAAAAAGTTTTATTTGGTACTCCTGAGACCAGGAGGCGAAAAAACCAAGAGTTTCAACCGGAGTGCACCATCAAGACCGCAAGGCGCGGCGGAGCAAAAATTAAATTAATTTCCTATTATGGTGCTGGTCCCATTTTTCGGATAAAACCGATGATGATCGCCAGAGTTTACATATGTCAGCATAATGAGTGAAACCGTGTTACCATGTTACCTTACACAGATTGGAATATGCCGCTTTGATGGATCCTACAGCAAGACAATGATCCCACACATAGCAATGGAGCTCAAGTTATGGAGTGGCCGCCTCAGACTCCGGACCTGAATCCAACTGAAAAGCTTTGAACAGATGTAAAGAAAGCTGTATATGAAGAAAAATCCAAAAGTACAAAACAGCTATGGGATGTTGTGCAGGTTGCGTGGAAGAATATCCCTGTTCAGCGATTTCGGGCCTTAATCGACTCCATGCCACCACGTAGTGACGCTGTACTTAAAAATGAAGGTTACACGACCAAGTACTAACCCAGTAACAAATATAAAAACCAAATACTTCAGTATTCCATTGACTTTTACTTCATATTTATGAGTCTTAGCACTTGGTGCTATTATTTTGCACAATCCGACATTCGGTGTCATTCCGGATAACGGGCCCTTTGTAAGTTCATAATGCACTTTTTTCTTATCGTGCTTATGGGTTTTATTATTGATGGAATAAGGATGTTGTGCAGTAAATATGATGTGTTTGCATGACGGTCGAAGATGGTGCTATTATTTTGCACAGTGCTGTAGTCATAGACAAGTATAAAAGATGTGGCACGCTATGTTTTGGAGAGATATGCAGATAATAGTGCATGTTGCACTTTCATCAAACTCTAAAAGGAAATTCAAATTTTAGGGGCAGTTATCAATATCCATATAATTCCATCATCGTCCTTTTACCAACCGTACCATACGGCAGTATACACACATGTATGCAACACATCGCCTCCTCAACTCCTGATTATAAAATAATTTTATTCGCGAGTGAGTGAAAGTCTGTCTCCTATTCCGTTATCTCACAATCAAGAACTTCCCCAAATTCGATCCCATCCTGCATCCCGTAACTTACCCTGTAAAAAGTTCCCGACCAAATGTTGCCAAAATGACATCCAACAACGTATCTGCAAAGAAAGGGCAAAAAAAAGTTTCATAAGCACTCTGTTCTGTTATGGCACGAAGATCAAAATTCATTTCGAATACACCATCACCCCTACAAAATAACGACAACATCAACATCCTTCAGACTTCCTGGTGCTGTTCTGTTTTAAAAGGAAGGAACACAACTTGTTTTGGCACCTATGAAAATATGTCACCATTATGCCACCTTGCGCACGCCTTAACCCCACAATGGTTTTATCCGGGGTTTGTTTTTGCGCCCCCCGGGGTGAAATTGGATACGGAGCTCTCGCATAGATGAGAAAAAAAGCACAAAGTGACAAAGTAGGAAAAAATCTGAAACGAATTACATCGTGCGTAAGAGAATTTCAAGGAGAAGTTGTTACCAACTCTTGACAGCCAAAAACGAAACAAAAAAAAAAAATAACACAACACTCAGGATGACTGGGAACGTAACGACCTTCCTGTTTGCCCGTCCTCATTTGTCACTCAGTGAAATTCCCTTACGCGCACTTGACAGTAATGAATTTTTCCGCATGTCAAAATGATGACATACTAATACGGGCACGTGGGCCGACATTCATAAACGTCTCCGCTACCACAGCCAATATCGAGTGGTTTAATCACGCAAAAGTTACGAACATACACATCGATTAAGTAACCTCCTGGCAGCTGTCGAACGTCGAAAGCGGCCTTGTGTGCGGCCTGAGGGCACCGCGGTACGTAATTCGGTGAGTAGGTATTAGACTAATTACGGTTATGTCAACACTGAAACGGGAAAATCAATGAAATATTTTTCATTATCCTGTGCGCGGTGAAGTCTCGAATTGTTTGTGAAGCGGCGACTAAGAGTCGACCTGGGTGTGGCGGGGATGCTAACTTCACCAATGGGTAAACTTCACTGATTGCCATTGGGAGGGGGGAAACAACGATGAAAAAAGTTAATTGAATTCGGGAATTACACGACCTGGATTCTCATTGAATTTGAAAAGTTTTTTTTTTTGGAAAATGCTTGTTTTCCAATTTATACTAGTGCGAAATCATCCTGTCAATTTACTTTTTTATATCCTTTTTTTGGGAGTTTGTAAGGTGGTTCCGGTGTTGCGAGGGGAGGGGGCCACATTCCCGTTAAATCCTTTTTTAAATGTGTGCTATGGCGACAAACGATGTGTAGGGAAGGTGTACTTGAACCAGGGAGGTTCTATTGTTTTTTTGAAATTTATTGTAAGGAGCATGCTGATTTTTGCATTGAAGTGCCTTAAAGAAAACTCGTCCATGCTCGCAGCTAAACAGCTGAGGATCGCTATCAAGCATGACATTCGCAGTAAGGCCAGTCAGTGTTCAGACATCTTACTTTTAAACTAAGAAATGAAAAATATTTTGAAATCAGTGCCTTAAACCAGTAGCGGAACCACTGTTTCAATAAGCAGAATATACAATGTACACTCGTACGTAGCCCTTCTACAGATTTTAAGTCTGCTCAAAGCAAGCAATAAATTCGTACGTAGGTAAGTGCACATATGGGTGGCGCAATAATCTACACGAGCCCAGAGTCTACCGCCTTTGGCATCCTTTCGTTTTGTGAGCACTATTATTCTCTCATGAGCGGAGGCGAACTACAGTTTATTGCCAATTCTTCTTCTACTTTTTCTTCCAGCTACAGTTTGTGTGTTACGTATTGTAAGGTAAAGATATTTGATGCAGTTTTTTTGCATTTTTTTTGCATTTTTTTTATTTATAAAGAAGGCATAAAAACGCTTAAACTAGCTTAACTGTCTTAACTATGTTACATGACTAACTTACTGGCCCCTTTCGGACACTCTAAGCTAAACTTAATCTTAAATCTATGTCTTTCGACCTATCTAACAGATATTTAATCACTAGGGGAATTGTGGAAATTGTTTATACTAAGAAAATTTTTGTGAAAAACTTTGTGACTGAATTTGTTTTTTGTATTATTATAAAACTTACGGAGTATTTGATGCAGTTGGAGAATGCTGATGCAGTCTAGTCATTCAAAAAACGGGTTTCTCTACACATTTGAAGAAACTGGATCACACACTTAAAAGTTGACAGCGAAATATTATATTTAATGGAAAAGACCTACAGTGCAAAGAAGTCCCAAAAAGGAAGAAAAAAGCAAGAAAAGTCGAAAACAAGGCTTTCTCACCACAAACAGGCCTTAAGTCATATACCAGCAATCCTGTCACGCTAACTTGCATTTTTTCTCTCCCTCATTTACTACATTGCTTCGCGCTGCAGTCTCGGGTGAATGCGGGCCATAAAGAACACACATTTTCGCGTGAAGATGCACCCAAATTAATGACAATTCCCACAGTCACATACAAGTTTTCATCCAAAATTTCAGCATCACAAAGCAAAAACTGACAGTAGTTCTTAGAAGGTAATAACAATCAAATATTTACTCCAGACCTATAAAAGGCAACGCAAGTGCAAATATCCCTGCCGCCGCAATCAATCTTAATAATTCAATTCCATTCAAGGGAAGTCCATTCCGTGGGTTGCGACAAATTTAAGATTTTTTTCACTTCGTTTAATTTATTTCTGCATAAATTCAGCCAGATGTAGCAAATAGTACAATAAACTTTATAGTCTCTTATTCAATGATAAAGTTTTGTTTTTATTTTATTTTCTTCAAAACGCCATCGAATTTCAACGACAAAGAATCGCAGATGCTCCGCTCATTTGGGAGATGTCTGCATATTGTCCTCGGATATCGATTTTATCAAATTGAAAAATTACATTCTCCTCGTCTGCTAAATCGATTTTTGCAAGACTCTCATATTTGTTGGAGTATTGGGTTCAATTGAGGCTATAGATATAGGTTTGGTAGTCCTCTGGTGTAACAGTGATGTAAGATTATAGACAGCCAGTAAAAATTAGACATGTATACACACTCAGTAGTAATCTTTCCTATTCCCAAGTAAATCATAATTAAGTGGCACTACAGTCCACAAGGGACCAGGTCCTAGCTTCTACAACAACTACTCGTGTTGTGCGTGCTTCTGTTCTCTCACGAGTAGAAGAGACCTGCAGATTTTTGCCGACTCCGAATGGCGAGATTTGAGAAGCTTGACATAGACAAATGCAAGGTATCCCGCGCGAAAATCGAACCTAGAACTTCTGTGTGGCGCTCGTATTTGCAGCCTACCTCTACTTTCGTGCACTGTCAAATTCTCTGCTGCTCTGTCCCAATGAAAAAGTTGCGAAGTTTTCCTCCAGCTGTATTCTTCCTAGGAATTTGAATTGGCTCATATTGCAATACTGTCTTTGAGGAAATCGTCACCTCCAGTCCTCTCTTATAAGAAAGTGCTGTACAATTTTATAAGCCGCCAGTAAAAATTAGATATCATCTTAGTTTCTTATTCTCAAGTCTGGAGTGAACCTGGGCTTAAGTCAACATGTCTGCTCAGCTGTTTCGAATTTCACACAGCATGTTAGTTGCCGTTTCCTTTTCCTCATTTGATCTATCTCAAATGGGGACATCCTCTGCAGCGTTGTCTCAATGACGCAGATGGTCGGATGGATGTCTTGTCTGTCCGCACTTCATGACTCAGCCATTATCCGACATTCTAGATACTCGAGGTGGCTTATACTGCACCATACTGTCTGCAATGGGATCTTCTCCAGATGTCCACACACGTAAAACTTTCCTTTTAAAATGGTCGAGAACGTATTCGTCCTCTTTAGATAGCCTCCATTCTTCTGCAGCATAGAGCAAGATAATAAGTGCGACCTTGGTCCTTGGAAATTGGGCTCTATTACACATTGGTCCGTCGATCCCAAAAGAGCAACAACTGAATCAGAATCAGTCTTCTGTGCTGTATTTTGAATGCTGTCGATGTTTTTGTTTCTGTTCATTGCGGAGATGAGGAAGATGCGTCATGTGACGCCCTGTTCAAGAGGAGAACATATAACAGTCATCATTTGATACAAGTACCAACTTTCATGCTTTTTCCCGAGAGAAGGTGGAAATCTTCCGGGTTTCCGTGATGTAATTCAACTCCGTGACTGAACCACCTTTTTCGAGTTGCTGACAACACTCAAACAACAATAGAGCGCACAAAACGTGTAGTTGGTGAAGAAGCTTGGCTTTGGTGTCTTGAGTGCCACTCAATTGATTTATTTAGAGGGAAGTCTTCAGCCAGATACCATAGCGGGCACCCACGTATGTAACATGAAATTCGTACCCTCTAACACCAAGTCATTGCAATTTACAACAAAAAGTGAAAAAACTCCTTGATTCATATACATTTGGCAGATAGTTCTTTATTGTCTTTATTGGCATGGTTACAATACAAATAAAAACGTTTTTGTTTGTTGCGTGAGATTCTTGATTAGTCCTCCTCCTCTTTGCGGACATTAGTTTTGTCAAGGATGGAATTTACTTCAGAGTTAATATTTTATATTATTTTTAAATTCCAAGATCTGTATTGAAATCGTTCATGAGACGGCATCACGCATAGTGGTTGCCGCTGTGAAATGGGTAAGTGCGTCAACTTACACGTCCGAGGCTGTGCGTTATTTCTTGGCATTAACGTTGTTGAGTTGCTGTCAAAACTAAAAATAAATAAAAAAAAAAAAAGAAATACAGAGAGAGAGAAATACATTCAATCTCAAAAAAAGCTTCAGACAAGGCAACTCTTTGTCATGTGACTTTTTCAATATCGTCCTTAAGAAGGTCGTTCAGAACTCACTCGCCAACACAAGAGGAACGATCTTTCAAAACACGGTACAATTGCTACATGAACGATATTTACGTAATTGGTTGAACACAGCGAGCTATCAACGAAGCGTGTGCTGGTATCGAAGCTAAGGCGGCTAAAACGGGCTTAACGATGAACAAAGGGCAAAACGAAGAATGTGCTCTCATCGAGAACGGACGCACAACATCGACGACTCGGCGAGAACAGATTAGTCACATTAGGCAGTTATAACTTCAAGGGAGTGAATGACTTCGTTCACTTCGACCCCCAAGTAAACCGTGAAAAAACAACGTCGATACCGAGATGAAACGCAGATTAATTCTTGCCAATCGCTGTTTCTTTAGGCTTGAGAGGCATCTAGAAGCCGTTTACCTCTCTTCGAGAAAAAAGTTATGTGTGCAATGGTAATGTTTGCGTTTATTGTTTTTGGGAAAAATATTCAAACATATACTACAGGATACGAAATGTACAGCAGGGTGTCAAATGTGGGATTTGGTTTTACGCGATCACCTGCCTTGTATCACGGGGTCCATTTTCCCAAGAGCCGTAGATAAAGCAAGATTAGACGCCATAGTTACCCACGTATCAAATGAGATTATGCTTGGGGAAAAATCACCCCACCTTGGTAAGGAGCGAAACCTTTCTTAAACCTCTGTCGGTCTCTGGGTTGCAGCACCCTGTTGAGAATGCACATTCACACTGAGCACGGAAAGTTCCCTAACCGCCTGGCCTAAGTCAGTAGGGTGAACAATCTGATTCAGAACAGTCAACACGGTACAGTATGTTGGGTTTTAAGCCCCACCCACCACGTTACTCCCCCAAGGGGGCCTACCACGCAGTCAGGCTGACACCGAAGTTCCAGGGGCTCCTGACCTCCCGTGGGGGCCTCTGGTCAAGCTGCCATTACCAGTCAGGTTCCCTAAGCACCTGGTAGCCGCCATTCTGCCTCAAAATGGACTTTGATTCCAATCAGGTGATTCATAAATACAGTCACATCATCTGGACAAAATGGGCTAGTCCATTGACCTCCTCGATTGTGCAATTTAATGGCGCCTGACTCTTTTTGTGTGGGGCTACATTATGTCATTGGCTTATGAGTTCTATAAATGTTTTGATGGTACTTAAAGACGAAATTAAGATTTTTGAAATATCTAATATTCTATTTAAAAGTGTGTGTCAGGTGTGTGCTAAAGGTGAAGTTTTAATACAATATAATTTTTTTCTTCTTCTGCAATTTTGTAATCTCCGATTCCTTCCGGTAGCCATTGTGAAAACTGGACTCCATTGAACTAGTTCAATAGTAGACTTCGAAAAGCGACCAACTTCAGTGATCGTAATGAGTCATTCGTCTGATTCATTCATCCGTACTGAGTCATACGTCTCAACGGGGAATTTCACAAAATAAAAAGTTTGTCATGTTTTTACATTGATTTCACGCTGAAAACCAAATTGCTTTTCCTTGGCATATCTGTGAAACAAATAATGTGACAGAAATATATATTCTGCCACTCTGGCATTTTTTAACTTCAAATCATCCCACCCCTCGTCAAAAAACGGGTAAAATATGCCGACTGTCAAATTAAGAAAATAAATCTAGGCGCATACCGACCTCCACCCCTGCAGAGTTTTCACTGATTGAAGACGTAAAGGAATGCGAATGAAGGCAATTAAATCGCATAAGATATTGCGATAAACTCTAGTTGCTCCCTTTCAAATTGCTTTCATTAATTTTTATTTTCTTCTGGTTTTTCATTTTGTTCCAGTTTTATTTCAACATTCCTCTGCAACCCCAATCACACCTCTGTGCGAAGTTTTGGAATTTTCACAAGCAAGGAGAGAACAAATTATTCGTTGAAACATGCTGCCACCCGTCCAAATATTCGGCGAAGGGGAAGAACACTAAACAATCGACAGTCCAAGGCATCCCAGGAAATTGAATGGAAAAATTCAATTTCTGCATCGATTGTCATTTCCTTGTTTGCTTGTATTTCCTACATTCAGGCGTTTTTTTGCTGCACACTTCCTGCCTAGCTGTGGGGGAAGGGACTAATAAAATATTCAAATTCGTGATGAATGTAAAAGTTTTTGGCTTTGGTTGCGTTTGTAAGTTAAATTCAATTTAAATTATTTTTTAAGTGGAATTTGTGGATGTTCGATGTGACATGCGTTTGGTGAGGCGGCACTTAACACGTGACCATTAAACGTAAACAAAAAGTCCGAAGTTGATTGGGAACATGTTTGGTTTAGTAATTTTTTTTACTCTGGACGGATAGTGTCCATGCGAATTGTTGCCTAATGGGAGCCATGGACACTTGATTGTGTGGCCAGAACAATTTGCTATTTAATTAGCGGTTTCCAGGATTGTATGAGTAGGGAAGGTAAATTTTCAATTTTATTTATTTTGTTAGTCATCTGCAGTCATCTGGAGGAGTACCTAGTAGTATTTACGAGACATTACGCAATGGATTAGCACGCCACAGTGCATTGCATTTAAGACCAAAGTGCATTGATTTCTCCTCTGCTACTCATCCTCTATACCCTCAGTCTATGCTATGACCGGATTTTGATTAAAGGTACTCAAGGTGTCTTTAGCAAGCATAAATTATGTAAAAAGAACAAGCTATCGTAAGAGCGTTTTCAATCATAGGTTACTTGCATACTGACAGACATTTCCTGCTAGCAGAAAGTGTGTTTTTTCGAAAACATGTCAAAAGGCAGCCAAGTGAGACAAATACACTGGTGCAAAGCACTCATAATCCCTACGGTGAGCAAACATAGGAACATGATTCCTGTGGCAGAGAGACTTTGTTCACGAACATCAACTCGTCATCGATCTTACCAGCTCAAGACTTCGAGAACAACCGGAGGAGAATTTTGTACAAAGATCTCAAATTGTTAGTGAAGAAGGTGGTCAGCACCTCACCCTCACCCTCACAAGTCCATCCGTTTCTCAGTTTGGGCCTTACATCAAACTGAATTGCACAAGCAAGCATGCAGCATGCACAATGATTTGACATATCATTTTTTGCCGAGAAACAGTTTCATCTCGTCCATTGCTGGAAGCGACCATCGCATGCATCTCTACTCAAAGTAGAAAGAGACTGTTTGTGATCGCTACCTACGAATTAAATACTCAAAACCCTAAAACCCTATCGACTATCAAATTTTTTCAATCAGTTAAATATCCATCCCGAGTTAGAAATAAAAACTGTATCGGGGGCTGCCTAATGATTTTTTTTGAGATTGGGAAACACTGCACTGAAGCACTCAGACTCGAGAACTGGAGTTATACCTTGGCCTGGCTGTCTCTACAGGCGCAGATACTTCACCCCTTCCACCAATTTTTCAAAATAGTTTGTTGCCGACACGAAGTCACTCACCTAAAGTGATGTGAGCTCCAATGCTGTAGTTTTCCAAGATGGCCCAAGCTTTAAACCCCTGTATCGTGGAGCCATCCATCGAAATCGCTGTATATTCCATTCCTTGCTCACTGTCTAACCAGAACCCGTATTGGACACAAGGAAAGCCGACTTTGTATAAGCTGTGCAGGTGGATTATTTTTGTTTTCGTATCAGACGGCATATCCGTGAGACTAGTGTCATAGGAGATGCGGTGCGCGAGGTCATCAAAGTTCCATTGCGAGTTGAGCCAAGGATTACTTCTCTCTAGTCGGAGAATGACCTTGATTGTGCATCCCATGATGTGAATATCAAGGGGATGGATCCATAATGTGCTAGAGAAAGCCCCTATGCAGCCAAGACAAATCGTTCTTTGAAAATAGGTGAAAGCAACAGTCACGTGCTTGACCGAAAGCGTATTCCATGAAACCACTGATACATAGAAGAGGCGAGGTCTTATCATTGCCGTGAAGATCAAAGCGGATCTTCTTGGTGATGGGCCCCAGGATTTTGCCAAAAACTCCCTTAATAATAATAAGCATTGAGTGGCACTACAGCACACAAGGGACCAGGGCCTAGCTTCTACAACGTGCTGTGCGTGCTACTGTTCTCTCACGAGTAGAAGGGATCTACAGTTTTTTGCCGACTCCGAACGGCGAGATTTCAGAAGCTTTTCATAGACAAAAGGTGGTGCCGTGAAAAAATACGAGGTGTCCCGTCCGAAAATCAAACCCTAACTTTCTGCGTGGCGGTCCTTACATCGGCAGAAAACAGACAGAGCCTTGGAGATGAGTTATACAGAGCAATGTCTATTTTTGGCAACTCCTCCGTTTGTGTAAGAGGACGATTGAAATTGAATACTGCTCCAACAAGGTTGGAAAAATAATACCCGACGCCTTTAATGGGAATTGAATTATTCAGACAAGGACACCCGCTGTGATGCAACTTCGTCAACATCATGAAAGAATTGTTGAAAATATATTCAGGTGATTTCCGGCCCTGTCGGCATGTATTCCAAGTGGAAGAGCTCAGTGTTCAGTGACATCGACGTGGACAAGGAAAACAACAAGTGGGATGGCTAGGTCATGCACAGTGAATGAAAATCAATGCCCTGGAAGGTCTTCGAATCTACACCCGAGGAAAGTCAAGAATTACCATTATTCAGGTGCCGCACGATAGCAAAAAGGAATCTCATCAAACAATGAGTCAGAAACTGCAGACTGTGAGCCAAAGAACTAACTGGTTGCAGACGCTTGTTCGTTAAAGTCTGGATCCACACCAGACTGTAGCATCACCTTAAACAGGAATCATAATGAATAATTCGCGTGATAACAAACAGAAACCCAACTGAAAGCCAAAAGGTCGAAGGAAGTATAAGAAATGATAGTAAGGTCAATGCATGTTGCATATGTTTAACGGTTATCGGATGAATGACAAAATGGGATTCTCATGCGAAGTAGGTCTTTAGATCTAGAAGATCAAGCAGTCCAGTTTGGACCTGGACCTCAACCAACATGTTTCTCCAGCTAGCACGATCTTTCGGCAGCTTCCTCCAATTGTGTACTTCAAGTCGGTTGAGGTCCTTCTCCACTTGTGTGTGCCATCTCAACCTAGGTTATCGTCTGTTTCGTTGTCCCAGTGGTTCGTATTTGAAGACTTTTCAGAACGGAGCAGTGGTGTCCATGGCCCAGCCATCTTTAGTGTCTTATCCGAAAACGCTTCACCAGGCGCATGCAGCCATACAGCCTATCAAGTTCGTCGTTGAATCTTCTCCTTCAGACGCCATCAACGCAAACAGGGCCAAAAGTCTTCTTTCAAAATGAGGTAGAGGTTCCTCGTCCGCTTTTAGTAGCACTCATGGGAAGGAAGATTGGGATGATCAAGCTGTTATAAAAAGCCAGTTCAGTCCTTCGAGAGACGGCTCTACTACTCAATTGCCTCTTGAGCACAAAGGGGCAGCGATTGGCTAGAGTGTTTGACTTCTGTACTAAAAAGATCATTCATTCCACATGCTGTTCAATAAATATGTTCAACTAGATTGAACGAAAAACAGAAATATGAAAAATTCAAAGCATCTGTACGCACGATCGCAGGTCCTTTACTGACTAAAACCACTCACGTCAATACAAAAGCCTTGAACTTTCTAAAGAACACAAAATGACTGTCCGTACTTCCATAACTCCTCACCTGAAAGAGGGATCACTGAACCTTTAGATCGATACAGCCAAAGCACTCAGTCGTCGATCATTACATAACCAATTATCACAAATATCTGCTGAGAACTGACTAATAGACGCAAACTTACTTTTCATCTTGTTAATTTGTTTTCAACTTCAGGTATTTAATTAGGCCCGCCTGTGGGCTTGTGCATCACATAGAATTGGACAAAACATCTCGTCAATCGTGACTCGTGGGACAGTTCTTCGGGTATTCTTCTTTAGCAGAACCGCTTTAACCTGCTGCTTGATTTGCGGATTTTTTTTCGAATTGATGATGCTAATTATTGAAGTTAATCGAAGGTCAAATAAAATTTGGAGGTGTTAACTCAGCGTGTTTTTGTCTTTGCAGTCCGCTGGGGAGGGCTGATATGTTTCCGGTTCGTGTTCGCCGCGCTTATGAAAAACACGCGACATCAAGTTTCATCTTATGTCATGTAAGGAATATATTTTTCTCAAGACATTATGACAGTGTGATATAACAACAATGGGTGGGCTCAGGATTTAGGGTCTGAAGGCTTCCCATTTAATTGTGCTTCTGCCAAAATTATATTTTTTGACAGCCGCACAGTGACCCAAAGTGGAGTAAGCGGGTGAAATTATCACATCAATTTAATCATTTTAGATCTACGGTTGGTAAGAATATGTTTTCAAAATTTCCAGCATTGACTTAGCAAATTAAAAAAAAAAATGCTTCGAGGTGAATCATATGGAATAGCGATCACATAGAGGTTATGTGCCGTAGGAAAGTTTCTAGTTTTGAAAAAAACACAACAAATCGTAGCGTCGTAGTTCTTATAAAGGCTGATTCATCGTAAGGTTTAATTTATAGTGTGAAACAAAACACATAAATCTGAAAGTACACCTCAATACACCCTATTAGCGGTTAAAGGAATAATTCATGGCGTTAACTTTTTCAAGATGATATCAAGTGAATATTCGCCACGACTACATCTGAGGTGATTCATTCGGAAGGTCTAATTTGGGCGACTAGTTAGAGCATAGCGGTTGGAAACTTTCGTAAGCTATTGTACACCCTGACTGACAAACTTGATCGACATAGGATTTAGGTCGAAAGTTTCAGTTCACACAGTGTATAGAGTACTGTTCAAAAAATATTGCTTAAACATTTTATTTCAACAAAGCTCTTGTGAGTACTTTAAAAAGAAGAAAATTAGTTCAGAGTATTAATTTAATACTCTGCGTCTGAAAGACTTAATATTGCTCAACAAATTAAGGCGTGGATAAAGACATTTTTGGTACTGTAAAGCGGCGTCTGTTCAAGAATCTACAGGAGATGGGTCTGTGAGGAAATGAAACATAAAAGCAAGGATTTTCGAAAAATTGTCAAAGAATAACGATTTCACTGGGCCCAAGAGCGTCATTTTTCGACTCAGGACACGCTGGAGAATTTTATTTCTTTTAACATATCAAAATTTAAACTTCATGTTGAAGGTGGGAGTAATGTTGCCCGAGGAGAACCAATGAAACAACTCAACTCTAAATGCATCCACATCCACAAACTAAAGGTATGACGGTCTGGGGATCCTTCTCTGGAGATAAAAATGATAGACTGATCCTCCTAGATTTAAAAGCCACTGCAGAAGTTTACCTCTGCGATCTGGAAAAGGGGATACAGTTTAGAGGTTCTACCAGATCGAATGATTGAATGAATCCGACGCCGAATTGTTTAAAGAAACAGTCCCATTTGACGACGAAGAAAGGGCTTCATTGTAACAATCCACTGCAACCCCTCAAAATGTATTCCATAGAGTGTACCCTCCAGATTTGGCACCATGCCACTTCTTCCTGTTTCCAAACTTGAAAATGTAAATCGAATGAGAGTGATATCCCCGCCATGCCACCAGGCAACGATTTTCTTTTCAGACCGGTTAAGGAATCTTAAGCCTCACCGGGTCAAGTGTATCAAACTAAGAGGAGACTATGCTGAGAAACGAATCCAGAACCCATACGACATCAAGGCAACACAAAATCTAAAGTCTCTTAGGAATCGATAGTAGATCGATGAATTCAGCGTGAAAGGTGCTATACCCTTGTCTTTCGCTTTGTCCAGATGGAGATCGTCTGGAAAAGCAACCCGGCGGAAATATTAGCAATTTAAATTAACCGACGCCCCGCAGACGTGAAGCTGTCAAAAATAAGGGATTATTTCCGATCTGGGAAATATATAAGAGCCCTCTGAGTCGGAACTTGTACGGAACAATTTTAGGACAAAACAGGAATATTTGATTATTAGTACTTAATTTGTCCTGCCTAAAGTCCAGATCTCAATTCAATTGGGAATACAAAATAGAGCATCATCATCATAATCTTCTTTAACCCACATGTTCCAATAAATGGGTCTCGGGATTAATGCACGCACGAGAGCTTTCCAGGCCACTCTATCATCCGCCATCGACTCTAACACATCAGGAGCTATTCCAGACTAGTTTATGGACTTGATCCAACCACCACGTTCTGAGTCTGCCGAGAGGTCGCCTACCAGATGGGCTTGCATCTAAGACACGCCTTGAAAGTCGCTATGAAGAGGACATCCGAGCAACGTGGCCAAACCAACGAAATAAAGCCCTTTTCGTCTGAAGAAGTAGCTGCTCTTACCGTCGCGTTTCTCAGCCTATCACGGACTACTCTCCTCTCCGCAACGGCACGAAGAAATCTCATCTCAGCAGCTTGTATTCGCGATCTTAATCTTTTGGTCCTTACCCACAAAAAAAAAGAAAAATAGAGCATGTAAATAAAAAAAGAACCGAAATGGTACACCAATAAGACATTCCTCAAAACAAGGGGCGTACGTACAAATTATTTATTTCCGTGACCACATGTCGGAAGTTTCAACATTCTACACGAAATGATTGAAATCTCCAAAACAACCACAAATTTGACAAAATTTGAAAAACAAATTTCGAACGGCGCTGTATATCTTTTCAATTAAATTTTCTGTTCAACGCATGCACAGCACAACTTCACGTTTTTGTTTTCAACTCCAAGCGTAGTTCAGTTTTTTCCGCGTTTTCCCTAAAACGATTCTACAACGCGAAATGCAAAATGTTTATTCGTCTCCCCGAATTCAGTGGCAAATGTTTACAAGATAAATCTTCGCGCCCATCACGAATCGTAGGTACTTATTCTGTTTGTAAATATTTCGTATCGTTAAAGCAGGTACCGGCTGCGGCGGCGATGCGATAGAACTGAGACGCGGAATATCTTTTAGGCACATTCGGTGAGTCAATTAATTCTTATTAGTCGGATAGTGTGTACACAGATCTTCGATTTCCCAAAGGTGAATTGTTATTGCTGCTGGCATATTACTGGGCAGCATTAATTACTAGCCCTGCCCTTTTTCGGTGTCTGGCGGAGCGTAATGATGTCATTGCGACAGGTAATCGATTAATCAAACAATCAGCACACCATTACCAGTGTATTACTCATCTCGGTTCGGATGCCTTGGGGAAGCTCTCCTGGGATATGAGGTTACAAGTGCTGAAATGGTTATTTTATGCATACACACGTGAGGATGGCTCAATGAATTGGAAATAACAGGAATGCCGGAATAGTTGACTGTGAGAGTCTTGTAAATGAAGTCGCAGCAAGTGTGGCATCTGCATACAATAAATTGCCATCGCATTCAGGAAGGTAAATGTTCTGTCTGTGGTTGTAGTCCTGTACAAGTTAAAATTAATGAACTAGCGTAGAAACGCGCGCCAAACATTTATCTTTGTCTCCTTCAATTGGCTTTGGGGATGTGACATCTTACTGTGGTCTCGTAATTTACAACAAGAAGGATGTCAGCAACGTTTCTACTGCTGGGATATAGTTTGTTTGGTGAGGATTTTTTAACTTTTTATGCAATTTGCTCGTCCCAACAAGTATTATTTGAAAATCAAAACTTACTGCGAGTTAGAAGAATGACATGTATGGCCCTAAATTTGATAGAAGTTAATTGGTGCAAGTAAATTCCCTTCAGTCATAGTAGCATATTAGATATTTTGAAAAACGGCTTACCTAAGAGGCGCAGGCGCAGCCCTCTTTTATCCTTTATTGCTTGTAGTGATGCTTAACAGAAAGTATTGGGGGGGCACAATATTTTGAAGCATTTATTTGTTAACAGATAGCTCTAAGCAGAACGAAGAGGTTGTTGCATGTGCCTATAACACAACACATAACGTTATGCTATGCTACAGGCTAAGTTATAGTTCTAGCATTTTCCAAGTAAATTGTTTTGTCTTAGAGATTGCTGAAGCTGAGCTGAATACAAAACCTATGACTTAAAGCTCTTAAAAATGTTACCCAAATTTGTACTTCTCTGCTACTGTTTTTTGCAGATTTCTCTAGACAAACAACATTGTCTCTCTAACACATCACTCAATAAGTTTCAGGAATACGGATTGAATACTGGTTTTGCCCTTCGGCACTCTCTCCCAAGTCGCAAGGATAAAAAAAAATTAATTAAGACATTTAGAGCAACCCTACAATTCATACACATCAATGCCCCTCTGAGAGTATGTATCATTGTTTACTTACAATCACTCAATAAGTCCCGGGACTAACCAATAAAAACCCATCTTCTACACAATTCGACTTTATTCATCAACATAGTCGCCTTCAAGAGTGGTATTCTCAGTCCAACGCTGCTTTCTTCGATACCATTCTCATAGAACGAATTATCTTTGGCTTCAGTTGTGGTGATCACATCCTCATTCCAGCCAATTTTTTCCGGCGAGCATCTTTTTGAGGCCTGAAAAGAGGAAGAGTCGCTGGGCGCCAGATCTGGGGAATACGGTGGGTGCGGAAGCAATTCAAAGCCCGATTTGGCCATGGCAGCCAATGACTTGAGACGCGGTGCATTGTCTTGGTGAAAGAGAAATGGTTTCTTCTTCATGTGGGGCCGTTTTTTCGCAATTTCTTCCTTCAAATGCACCGTGTTGTGTTCGTTGTTGATCCTTTTGCCTTTATCAAGGTAGTCGATAAATAAAATTCCGCGCGCATCGCAAAATACGGATGCCATAACCTTGCCAGCCGACCTTGTGGTTCTGAACGATTTGGGCGTGGTTCAAGGGCTGACTGCCGATTTGATACTGGATTGTGGCATACCGATGCAAAAAGTCCTATTTATTCTGGCGAAACAGCTCCAAACAGCTCTCAAACGTGGCACCCATTTCGTAAACAGCTTTCTCATAGACAAATTTTCATGCAAAATAGTGTACACTCTGCCTTCTGATATCTTTAAAGTATCTCACGCAATTCCACTTTGTGGTTTTCCAAAAAGATTTTGTTTACTTTTTCGATGTTTCCAGGTGTAACCACCTCAACTGGCCTTCCAGAGGGTTCAGCATCGTTGGTGTCTGTACGGCCACGTCCACATTGTTTTCAAAATCAAAATCACAGCAAAAGTAGCGTCACTTGAAGCACTGTAACTTGTAATCTAATTATCAGATTGTCAGGAAAATTTAACAGTTTTCATCTGAATGTTTGTACTTCATAAAAAGGATATGGATTTTTTCTAAGTGGCACCACCTATACGTCAGTCCCGGGACTTATTGAGTGATGTGTTTTACTAGGTGCCTGGAACTACCAAAAGAAAGCATACAACAGTTATTTGCTTCCCTCTCCAATCAGGAATATCCACTGATTAGCACAACCGAAAGTTCCTTAGTAAAATATATGGTCGTAGACGGCTATTGTCACTAAGAATCGGATCGAAAGGTTTTTTTCATCGTATGTGGGAGCAAAAGTGTTTAATGATTTTATAATAATTGAAAAAGAGCAATATATGTCGGTTCTTCGAATTTTGTTTTTTGAAAGCTGCGAAATCAAAGAGCGGTTAGATGCGTAGTACGGTGATTCTTCTCTTTCTGCTGGACGAGTTTCGAATTTGGGTGCATGTCGATTTACTACGAAGGGTAGCAATTTCATTTTGGTAGCCGTTTAGTGATGTAGGAGATAGGAAGGACAGTAACAACCTCACAAGAACATATTTTTTGCATGATCAGGATCTGTCTGCGCTCCGTGTATCACATTTCCTCACTCCGCACATGGTAAGACCACTTCAGAATAGTGTGTAGAAGGAGTTTCTGCCTTTTTTCGGGACCGCCGAAAAAGCATTGATCCACTGGAATATACCAGAGATCAGGAAACATTCGAAACACAGGACTTCAGCCATTAAAGTTACATAGCGGCTAGATAGCTGATGGTCACAGTTTTCTGTGATTGACAATAACTATCTATAAAAGCAGGACAGTCATTGAATTGGGCTGATTCGCATTGCTTAAAACATTGCCCCACATGGCGAAGAAGAAAGGAACTTGAAGCCTAGCTGGGTCAAGTGTATCGAGCTGAAAGGAGACTTTGCTGAGAAACAAATCAACAAGCCCTATGACAGCAAGTCGACACAAGATCTTAATCCTTAAGTGAATATATGGAAGATTGTAGATCGACGGACACAGTGTGAAACGTGCTAGACAAGGATTCGCATTTTGTTCAAATGCAAATCGTCTGGAACGGAATCCGCTCGAAAATAATAAACAATTGAATTGAACCTATGCCCCGCAAATGTTAAGCTGTCGGATTTGCCAAGAACTGTTGAAAAATTTTTAACACACAACGCTATATTTTTTGTTGCGGTATTTTCCCAATGCTTGAAGTAACATCATTTGTTTTAGCCATTTTATGATGTTACAGAACCAAAATGTTGTTAAAATCTGCCATTGAGTTATATTTTTTTGTCCGGCATTATATATGAAACAGGAAATGTGAGAAGACTCTACAAGTAGGTACCTCATTAATTGAACGAGGCCCCAAAGCTCTGTCTTTTAGGAACCTGTGTCTCACTGAGTCTAAGAAACCGAAATGCGTCAAATGTGATGAAAATTTTATTTTAAAAAACAACTGTCAAAGTTGTGAATAGTTTTTGAATGCAAGCGAAGACCCAATGAATACACCCACACTTGGTTTTCACTCAGAAATAGGAGCAATTTGGCAGACAGAAGGCACCAACTCATTTTAATTTTTTCACCCAGAGAAACGATATATGTAGTAAATTTTTGTGAGGAAGTGGTTAATGAAGACAAGTTTGACTAAAAAGCTGCCAACGTTAGCAAATAGATATGACAATGCTAGACGCCACTTCACACATGACGGAGCAAAAGCTAATATAGTTGGGAATCAATGTTTTTTCCGAATCTACCGCACTGTCTTCATATTTCTCCAACCGATTACCACATATTTTGCAGTCAGGCTTCGGCAAAAATTTGCAACCAAGCTTAGGTCCGGGAAGCCTTTAAAAACACATTAGCCCGAAAATCAAGCCTTCTAAAAAGAAATGTGGCGTAGTGGTAAGTGTGTCGACCGCCACGCAGAAGGGTAAGTTCGATCCCTGGACTAAACGAATTTTTCACAGTACCACCTCTTTCGATTTCGAAAGTATCAATTGCCTATGAAAATGTTCTCAAATCTCGCCGTTCGGAGTCGGCAAAAAATTGTGGGTCCCTTCTACTCGTGAGAGAACAGTAGCACGCACAACACGAGTAGTTGTTGTAGAAACTCGGCCCTTGTGGGCTGTAGTGCCACTCCACTATTAATGGACCTTGAGTTATCGTTTAATAAAGTATTTTTTTTTTTTTTCAAAAATTAGACATTGCATATGCGCTGGTCGCTTGTGATGCACTATGTGGTGCAAAACCTCTATCATCCGCTTACCAAAGATTTTCTGGCCTGAATGTAACTTGGTCAAAATATCCTTTCCCTAACTAGGGTACATTGCAGCACACTATATACCTTGTCATAATTCGTCCCTTGAAAGATTAATATGAGTACAAAATTTGCCCTATTTCAGCAGGTAATTGTAGCGATTGATGAGTTACATCCAAAAACGAAACTGTAGAGTATTTCTTCTGAGTCCATTGTGCGCTACATGGAAACAGTCGTAATATGCTCTATTACTACGTATTTGTGTATTTTAACAAAGTAGAAGGTATTGAAGCAGAATTACTCAGAAAATCTCCACAAATCTTAGGCTGCTTTTCTCAAATTGGTGTCTGTGGCAACCCACTTGGTGGGTCTGCCACTAATCTAAGCTAATGCGCAAATTAAATCTGTATCGAATAATATATTCCGAAAAAATGTCTGTTTACATTTGCTAACCGCGCAGATCTCTTTTTTGCAAAGAAATTCGAATATGCACCGCAAAACAAAGTAAACAGTCTCTAATGACCTCATATTTTTATCTTCAAAGCAGGGTGCACACATTTGTATTTCTCAATTGTTCACGGGAACATCTGCAGTGTTTCGCACCTGTTGTGCCGTTTTTTATAGCATCGTTCACGCCAGCTTACAGCGAAATATCATTTGAGTTATTTTACTCGTACTATGGATACAGTTATAAATACGTACAAGACATTTGTGCACTGTATACATGTTTGTGCTAATTTTCTTTAAGAAATTTGAATTTTGAATCGCATTTCCTTTATGATGACTTAATGACTTAAAATGGACTTAATATGGTTCAAGTGCTGGTGTTTTCGAGTTTGTTTTGTTTATATTCGACATTTACATCGGTATAAGCTACACTATCTCTAAATCACTGACTGATCCAAAACTGATACTGATTATCTGTGACATCACAAGTAGTTTAAGTTTTTGAATTTAAATTTCGGTTAGCAAGGGCTGATTTGAATTTCGTTTGGGTGGAATACGATGGGGTATAGGATTAAATGGATGGGGTGTGTTATAGTTCTTTACGCTTATAAGAAACACACTTATAGGAAAAACTCGTTTAAAAGAAACCCTAATAAAAACATCACGTCCCTTCCAATATATATCAATATAAAATATATCGATAATAAGAAAAAAAAAAAAAACGTTTATAAGAAAAGCACGGATAAAAGAAACAGTTTTTATATCACAAACCTTCAGTATTAAATACTAAGTTGCACTTTTTTCAGTAAATGAAAAAGCAGCCCTTAAGAACCAGCCTTTAAGAAAATAGTTGATAGAGAAAATGATAACGACAGTTTATCGGGAAATTCGGTTAGTGTTCAGTTGAAATTTGGATTCATAGTTTTACTTTTGCAGCCACATGTCTGGACCAGCGAAAAGGAATATCATAACGTTACAGAAAAAATTATTAATATTACAACAAATAAAAAGTGGAAGAAGCAGAAAGGAAATGTGCGGGCATTATAATATTTCTCCAAGCACTTTGTCTAAAATAGTAAAAAATAAACAAACAATTGAAATTGAACGAAAAGTACAAATGTAAAAACTTAAATAAAAAGACCGGCACCGATTAATTAATGCGATGAAGATTATCTTCATAAAATCATGTTTTTCATATCATATTTATTTTTGTTTTGAAATATAAAATTCCAAGTGTTCTTTCTGTTTCTTTTCTTTTCTTATATCCGCTTTTTCGTACAAGAAACTTTTTTCTTATATTCTTTCTCAGGTTATAAGAAAAACTCGGTTAGAAGAAAAAAAAGTTCGGGCATTTTGGAGTTTCTTATAAGCGTAAAGTACTGTAGAATAAGAAAGGGGCAAGGGATGCGAAGAACTCTTAAATATCCAAAATGCACCAAAAAGCCAAAATCCGGAAGTGACCAAATTTCCGCAAATACCACAATAATGCAACTTGATAATTTAGCAAAATGTTGAATGTTGTATTTGCTTGAGTTACGTGACACCCTGTCACTCAACCCGGTATTCGGCAGCATGCTGATCATCGGCTATCATCTTAGCTTAACAGCGGCTCATCTTAACCCAAGCCAAGCCTAAGAGTCAACCAACCAATCAGGAGGAAGCTTCTAAAGCTCAATCAACCAAGCCGACTACGGCTTGAAAACAACAGCGACACACAACACAACACAACGGCGGGGACACAGATGCGAGGCTATGTAGATAACATAAAAAGGAAAGGATGGGTATTCTTGTTCTGAACATAGTAAGAACAACAGGTCATAATACTTAAAAAATAAAAAAATTAAAAATATAACTAGTGTTTTAATTTTTCGCTCCTGAACATAACTCTTGCTTTGCTTAATCCGAATTCAGCAACTACTCCAAATTTTACAGCGACTCCAAAAAGGATGTTGGCTTGCGTGTCCACCGATACCGATACGAGAGAGTTTGAATTTCGGGCATTTGGGCATTTGGGCATTTCAAGATTGTAGATTTCAGAGTTACCGATTTCCGAAATTTGTGTCCAAGCCGGGAGGGCATTGCGGTGTGGAGGACGATGAACAACATCATCGACTAAGACTTGGAACAAGATTTCAAGACAAGGAATTAAACTGCAACATGGACAAGGACTTGAAAAAGAAACTGAACCACAACTTTGACGAAGACATGAAGGACGTTAGGTCACAAGCAAGGACTGAGAATTTGGACAAATTCTTATCCAAGTCTTTGTCCACTTCTCCCCAATTTTGCATAGATTCAGGCAGTTTCCACTGTTCTGCCAGAATGCAGTGAATTCAGATTAATTTTGTTCACTATTCATCAAATCTAGAATGAATTAATAAGAAGCAATAAGAAATGCATTCAAATTTATTAAATTAATGAAGTTGTTGTATCTTCCCACACGCTTATTTCTAGAATGTCGATCTCGTCTCCTTCGAGTTGCTGACACCACTCAAAGAGTACCAATTATCAATGAAAATCTTCACAAATTTTTCTGCCCGCAAATGGCAATAAACTGTAGAGGGTTTTCTTTCTAGAAGACCTTTGAAATCTATTGAAGTAAAAATGTTGTTTTTTTAATTGAGTAACTTAACTTTATTCCAAAGATTTTTTATAGCTGTGACGGAAATGTTTTGGCCTGCATCGTTTCTAAAGAAGTACGGATCTATTATTTCACCAGCCCATAAGGCACACCAAAGAGTAAGTTTTTGTGGATGTGACTGTATCTGAATATACACTTAAGGATTATCATCACTCCAAATACGGAGATTTTGTTTATTCAGCGAAAAGTGAGCTCGTTCCTTCAACAAAATTCGCATATGAGCATTGGAATCAATGGCAATTCTGTCTTGAGCTCTTGTTTCATCGTTCTTCAGGAGTCTATTCGAATTAAAATGTTAAACTTAACTAAAAGGAAAAGAACTTGAAAGCTGACCAGAACTTGAAGTTCTTTACCTCTTAAGTTACACCCCTTTATGTGAGTTTATAGTCGACATCTAAGACCTAGTCAATTGTGCTCTGTATTGCCACTCAATTCATTTATTTCACTCTTATTTCCAAGAGAGACGATGCGGTTGGTGTAAATATCCAATTGACGCAGCCTATCTGTCCATTCAATCGTGAGGTACGTGCGGAAATTCCTTCGCAGAATCGTTCGATTCCAATTGCTTCTGGGTACTTTCAGATGTAGCTACAATTCAGCTACCGTTCCCCAGTTAACTCCCTATGGAACCATTCAATTTGACCAGAAAGGCTTTGAACAGATATACATCACTTACCGTTGGAATAGAGATTATCTTTAAAACGTTACAGCTATAGGAGGTGTTTCCATGATTCTGCAGCCTATTCAAAGCTTTCTGCTGTTAATTATGGACTGTAGTTCGAATTCCATGGGGAGGAGGTGCCTGCACAGGCGGCAAAATGTCTGCAATTCATTCCAACTTTTGGGAACCAACCTTTCATCTCTGCATCCATCCATGCTTGACTTGGTTTCAGGCGTAGCCGGTCCGTTTTACACTCATATTGCCCATTGTCCTTGGATATAGGTTCTGCACAGTACAATGGTTTCTGCATCAATGAGGTATTGATTGAAAGAAAATCCTTCAAATCTGAAATTCATTTGAAATAGAGTAGTTGACAATGGCAATAGCTTCTGATGATGACGCCTACACCAGCGCAGCCTCTCGTGGGAAACCCACACAAGTACGAGTAACTTCAAGGGGGATTAATTACTCAGTGAAGAGACCAGCTACCGCCGTGAAAACTTATTACTTTCTCTCACCACCCCTATCATCAGCATTTATTAAATTTACACTGTGAGCTACCCTTGGGGGCTTCAGTAATGTATTAAGTACCTGAATCATGAAAGGTGTATGCTTCCACCGGCTCCCATGTATTTCAGAAAATCCCCCCCTTTATTAAGATGAACACTTTATCTGAAGTGTAATCAATTTAAGCTTAACTAAACTTAAGTGGCTCAACATCCACGAAAGGAGGTCGGATTTCGAGGCTTTCTTAATTTCCCAGCATGCTCCTGTCAACCTTTTCGAGGAATTAATCTCACAATCCCTGGGTTTTCAACACATGTCTTATGCGGGGTTGAGTACAAAGCAACTCACGTCGTCTCCTCGAGTAAGTGTCATTCATTGTTGATGCGACTGTTTTTTCTTGACTTTGGCCACTCAGTGTCGTCGTGTGTGTGCTGTGTACATCATAAACGAAAAGGAGGAAGATTAATTGCCTGCAGCAGGAAAACCCTCTTTCCCACCCACCATGTCAGCGAAGAGTTTTAGTTCATGTCATAATGTGCAGACAGTTTTTATAACCAACTTTGGTATGCGAAGCAGATGTTATGGTCAATTTGAGGTCCACATCCAGCTGCGTGCTGAGCAATTATGGACGGACACCTTACACGCTGCAGATACCAACGTCATATTAATTAACTTCTGAAGGATGTTATCTCTCGACGGCAGCTCAGACGAATAACAGACTTAACGTGTTGAGCATAATAAATTGACTTATAAGAAGAATAATGTTTGAAGTTGATTGATGATGAAGTGAGATTTGGCAACTGGATTAGGAGCAACATTTTGTCGAACAGGGGGACTTGATGTTACGGTGCTTCGCTTCCGATATCAGTGGGGATATCATTTTTGGAAGTTTTACTCAAGTAGTGGAAGTTACATAACGAGCCTCAAACTTGGCTTTGACTCATGGAAAAGAATCTCGAAAACCGAAAGTCCCGAAAATTTGAAATTTCCAAAATCACAGACATTCTGAGAAATCAATAAAGTCCTCTAATAAATATCAAAGAAGAGGGGGCATGCAATCATTGCGGGCAAGCCCTGCTTGGGTTTGAACCCGAGGTAAATTTCGAAATCGGGTAACGAGAAGTATTGCCGTCTTGGTTATCATCGCTATTCATACGCGCTGTCGGCGGTATTAATATGACAAATGACCTCTCCACTTTACTCCTAAACTTTTCCTTGTGATAACCTGATCCCAACCGGCCATGATTTGCTTGTCTGTCGATGATCCTTCTCCACGGTCTGTCCTCAAGTTGACTGTGGTCGACTGCGACTGCGCACAACCAGTGTTGTCCAAATGAGGGTTAGCCTTGGAATATCCTTTTCCAGTTTACGTAGGATGTGCCCCATCCAGCTTCATGTTGGATCTCAGCTAAGATGGGTTTTTGTGCAGCTCTTCGCAGCAACTCTTCGTTGAGTATCCATTCCGGTCAGAAGACTGGAATTTGTCTTAATAATTTATTGACGAAATTCTGAACAAATTTGAGTCCAAGTTTACATTAGTGGATGATACTGACCGGTTAGACCACATCCAGCAAGTAGTGAAGAGACAGAGGCTGCGCTGGTGTAGACAGTAGGTGTAGCTGAGAGTATACTCAAAGATCGTAACGAATCGATTCTTCGTCCTTCTCTTCAACTTAGAGATGCTTTCTGAAACTGAAGCTTATGGTTTCTAGTTTCAACACAACGTCGCAACCAGCCAACTTTTGAAACCATCAACTTGCTTAGAAAAAAATATTTGGAGAATAAAACTTGTTACCGGAAATTGGCCGCATAGCTCGTGCGATATTTCATCTTTGAACTATGTACTTTTTCAGGAGACTTGTAAAGTTGTATGTCTTCAGAAAAAATCCAGCTTCGATTGATGCTGTGAAAGCCACCATTAGTTGTGCTGTTCGAAAGAGACAAGTCGTTATGCTCGATTCGGAAAGAACCACCGCAAACGTAATTGTGGCCAACATTTCCATGAGGAAATTTTAAAAAGGTAAAACGCATGAATTGTTCTTTTAACCAATTATAAAAAGTGTCCCAAAAACAACGCAAGATTTATCGTAAAGTTGACAGGAAGAGGTTATGTGTGGAATAACACATGGGCCAGGTGGCCGCCGCGGCTTTGCTGGCACATACGCGATCTTTTAATGAAATTTTCAATGACCGTTTTGCATAAATGCTGCGGTATTTCATTAATGCAGCGTCCAATTTCCACTTTTAAGGCTTGAGTCGTCGTCGGCTTATTTACATAAATCATCGACTTCAAAAAATCCCAAAGAAAAAAGTTCAATGGTGTTAAATCGCACGATCTTGGCGGCAAATTCTGGGAACTGGACCGGGAAATGACTGATACAGCAATTGAATTGTTTCTCTGGCTGTATGAGATGTGGCGCCGTCTTCTTGAAACCACACCCCCTCCATATTCAATTTCTTAAATTCTAGGCACAAACAAATTGGTTATCATTTCACGATACCGAACACCATTGACTGCTTGCGCTTGATCTGACTCATTTTCACAAAAAAGGGTCCAATGATTCCTCCAGCCCAAAATCCACACCACACAGTGACACGTTGAGGATGTATTTGCTTCCCGTGAATCACTCCAGGATTTTCCTCGTCCCAAATGCGACAATTCTGCTTATATATCAAGATGGAAATGGGCCTCGTCACTAAAGATGATTTTATCGGCAAAATCAGCATTTTCATGTTGTCTCTGCAATACCCAATTAACGAACTCCCTTCGCTGTGCATGGTCAGCTGGCTTCAGTTCCTGAGTCAATTGAACTTTGTATGCATGAGGATGCAAATCTTTCGTCAAAATTCGCATAGTGGATTTGGAAACACCAATTTGCTGACCTCGGTGTCGAATTGAGGTGGATGGAGATTGAGCGACATCATCACCTACTGCTGCGATATTTTCGGTCGATCGACCTCGTCGAAGGTGCGTTGTTGTCTTTACATCAGTTACAGACACAGCTTCAGCAAATTTTTCCATTTCAGCAAATTTTTCCATTAATCCCTTTACAGTTGACTATCTTGGAGCATTATTGTAACCCCAAATTGATCGCAATTTGCGAACTGTAGTCGAAAAACATTCACCATTTTGGTAAAACAATTTCACAATGAGAATACGTTGTTCATTCGTGTAGCGCTCCATTTTTATTTACCTTATACCTACTACTAACAAACAATAATAATTGTTCAAATATATAACTATGATAACATTTGAATGGCGCCAAACTTAAATCTAGCGTTCTTGTTGGGACACCCTTTACAAATGTAAAGTTCACTTTCAAGTTTGGGTGTCTTCTTTTACATTATAAATTAAACCTCACGGTGAATTACTTAATCTGTTGCTGCCCCACGGTTCTTTAGCAAATGATTTTAAAAACAATTTTTTTTTGTTTAATATTATATTTATAAAAAAAACTAAAATGTTGGTAAAAGAAATTAAAAATAACTTTTAATTTAAATTACTTTGTTTTAATTCTAACAGCACGCAAGAATGTGTCCCTGTTAATTCAGTGTATTCTAAAAACAGTTTTGATTACACTTCCTAAAGGATTGTCAAACAATTCATTGTCTGAAATAGAAAAACCAAAGCACAGCCTAATATACTCTCTCCCACACAGGCCCATTTCATTCCATTCAAACAATTAAGCAATTAATCTTTCATTCCAAACGCTCAAACAATCAAGAAACGCAAAGAAAATGGCAAAAATACGCAACAAGCCATTCATTTACATGCTTCAGCTAGTCGCCTGAATTCCGATAAAATGACAGAGTTGGCAATATACCACCAAGTCGAGTGTAAAGAAGTTTCTCCACAAGAACCAAGTTTTTGTTTCACAAATCCCTCCACAGTAGAGGACGTATTTGAGCAGCCCAGAGTTTCCGGGCACTGCTGGAATGTTTTGAATCCTACGCCCACTTGCAGTGTCTAAGAACAGTTCGCAATAGTGGGGGCGACGAACTCAGCGGGAAAATATTTATTTGGTCTCTAATGGGGATGGGAATTGTAACGAAATGTTCACAAGCAATTCGTTAGGCATTCACCGTGTCGAGAAGAGCGAAAAAGAAAGCAAACGAAAAGGAATCTTGTAGCGGAATGTGAATCTATTTGATTAACCTAATGCGATACCATCAGAGAGCTGTGTTAAAACTAATTGTCGGTGTATCTCCAGCGGTGCTTGTACACAGTTGTATGTAGAGGCAGCAGCAGAGACACGTTTTCGTGGAGGAAACGCTGCGCGAAAAGGAAGTACTAAATGAAACGAAATTTGTTTAATTACTCTGCTTGCGATGAGCTGAAAGGAAAACCGGATGTTAATCAGCTTCGAAAGATTAAGTAGTTTCTCAGATGATGGAAATTAGAAAATGAAAGGTCATCGATTAAGCCGAGGAGAAGAGGTAATCGATTTTTTTTTTTGTGCTTCAGAATGACCAGGATACAGAAAATTGAATTTGACAACTTCGTTGAAGCGCATTGTTAAAGCATTTTTGTCCATATTCCACGATGTGACCAACGTCATCTTGACCATCGCAATTGTACAGCTCATAACATAGAGCTTGCGGCTGTGCATTCATTTTCATCCTTTCAGACATAACCAAAAATCCCTCCTCTCTGTTGACATTATCGGACTTTCGACTAATGAGCATTCTGTTACGAGGGTTTTGAAGAAAATTAAAACCCGTGCCGCTTTAATGAAAATACGTTTCAGTATTCCCTGTCTGACTTTAAGTCAACTTACGACTGTTCAACTGCAATTCTTAAAATGTTGGTTGATATTGTGGCTCGTTATAACTATAAAAAATTAGTTGAAGGCCATTACAGCCCACAAGGGGAAAAGGCCTAGTTTCTTAAGAAAGTTTTCTTTCACAAGTGGTGGAAGCCTACAATTTATTTCCGACTCCTAACGATGAAATTTAAGAAGCTTTCTTTAATTCCAAACTCGATGGTGCAGTCAAAAACTGTGAGGTATTCAGTTCGAACCTGGCACCTCCGGCGTGTGAGTCGAAACATTAACCCACTACGGCACGTCGCACAGTGGTCTCTTTGTATGAGAAGGCTGAAAACAATTCTGTAACAACAACACACCTAGAAAGGAACTCAATGGTCTTCGTCAGGGGACAGACCCCCTCTGCAGCTGGCATGCAGTTCCCACACCCCAACATTCACAAAGGGATCAGGCATTCCTCTGACCGATCACACTGCACTCAATTTAACAAGACAGACACTTTCAGACACCTTTCCAGCATTCTCGATTTCCGAACCTTCCGAGGTGACAACACCGACTCGGATGACTTCCTTGCTGTAACCAGAGAACGTACATGAATACAAAGAGAACAACGGATTTAAGGCAGGACCAGACGGTTTGACATCGGAAGGCCTCACACGCAATAGACCTATCGGAACTTTGTCTATCGAGTCTCCCAGAAACCACCTACAAATTTGACGCTAAGGATAGGAGAAGGACGTTTTCAAGAACCCACCAAAGAAGCTGCCACTTATGTGCTCGGTTTTACGACGCCCAGATAGAAGAAATCTACGCTTCGATGACAAGTGCGAGTAGGTTAAGTTAGCTAAACATGAGGCTCACAAGACAACCATGCATCGAAAAATAAGAGCTCAACGAAAAGAGAAAAAAAAAAATATTTGATTCACTTTTGCGTCAAGGAGCCTACATTATCAGCTCACGTCATCGTCAGTGCCAAAAATCTGCCACTTGATTTTTACAAAAGCGAGACCAGACAGAGGAAATGCTCCGCGATATCTTCATTCTCTTCAAAGCCGCCACAGCGGCTTAGGTCTAGCCCACTTCGGGATTTGGCAAAGCGGTAGTGGCACGTGTGGATGCCAATGAGTTGTCATTCAGACATAACAAAAATGCCGTTTCTTACATACGTATGGTATCTTGTGATCAGCTTCCCTGCATTCTGTAGTGTCAAGTCACCTACAAATGTGTTCTCGATCAACCATGTCATTGATGAAAGTCGTATCCCTTTACTCCTCTGCTCATAGCTTGGCAAGTTCATCAACAACTTCATTTTTCGTGAGCTCGTGACTATTCGGGATCCACACAAGTCTTCGCGAATTGAAATTAAATTAAGACTTGCATTCCCAAATTATTTTTGATGTGGGTAATGTAAGCCTTAAGTGCAGATTCTTTGTCTCTACAAATACATAAACTCCGTCACTTCCCCCTGCTTTAACAGTCAGTGGTCATTAGGATCCGCTTGGAAAGCCAACCAAAGAGAGGGGGATTTTATTCTTCGCCTCATTTTAAAGCATCCTTATTGCCAACGATAAGAAACGTTTGAATCACTTCGTAGTCATTCTTCAGCACTTTGATTGAAACCAATTGTCGATTTTCACACACCATTGCCTTCAAGCACTTTTGCAGATTCAATATTATCCACAAATTGACGATCAGATCAATTGTGAACGACAATCGATGTTCTTTAACACCTTGCCTTCCGCTTCGCCGTAACGACACCGCAATTGACTTCGTTTTCGTAAATCCAATCCATTAATCCCATAAAAGCAGCTGCAGGCGGTTTCCGTAAATGTAAACAGCTTCTGAGGTGCTCATCCATTGGCGCCATAAAACCATACATATCCGCAAGGTGAGCACTTGATACAGTAAACATTTTAGTGTCATCATAAAATGGCAGGTTTTCGCTATCGAATATGGGGCGGATTAAAATGCAGAGATGATCAGTTTCTTGTGGACAGCGATTACGTACGTGGTTGTGGGTTATTGATATCAGTAACATCCACCGAATTGGGGATTACAAAAATTCGGCCACGTCTGTTCGCTGTGGCGATTTTAAGCGGACACAGACTACCATTTTTAGTGGAAATGATAGACTAGTGGTTGGCGGGGATGTTGACGTTGAGTTTTCTTTCAAGCCAAGCCCAGTATTCTCGCTCGGTCTTAACCATTTTTGGAAAGGACTATTTAACGCAATTGCACTTTGTCAACAGTCCCAAATTGTGCGACATCGCTGATACGTCAAAAAGTAAGGACTTTCCTAGTCACTGGAGAGAAGTCTAAGTCATCTAGTCATCGTTGTCAAAGTTGATTACGATCTCATCCACCTATTGAGAACCATTTGATTTAGCACATTAAAAAGTCTGTTTGCATAGAATTCATTTCGTTTGAATTGCGAATTTCGTAACATATCACGACCCGTGACGTCAAAGAATAACGTTCAATCAAACATCCCCCCACAGTCTTCGGCGCATTTTTTTCTCCAATCTGTCACATTCCCTCAGCTACATCTGCTGGCCGTGAACGGCATGAATGTGTTTCACTTCCATTGAAACATCCATTAGGAACTGACGCCACATTTGAATGAATAAAACAGAAATCAATAATACAGTCACATGCCCCCATACGTGGAAGTGCCTAATAGATGTCCCCACAAGCGGCACACAAAATTCCGGAGATCCGAAATCCATTTCCAACAGCGTATTAATACGGAGTACGGAAACGACATTTATCAATGGATTAGAGGGACTAAACGTATTAGGGCTTATCCTAATCGCATGGTCCCGGGGATTACTGCCAGACTGCCGACAGTACGTCAAGCATGTTGAACATCCATCCACCGTGCCATTGTTTTCGGATGGAGATTAGTTTTACAAATCCGGGCACAAGCCAAGTGAGTAGAAAGGGATCGATATTCACCGGCGTTGAATAGAAAACTCACTTTTTTGGCTTGTGGGATGGAATGTAGGAAATCGATGAGTTGTGAGATTTTTTTGGTAACTGCAATTTATTTGAAATTTAAGTGGAATTTAAGGGGGCAATTGTCAACTTTGAGCAAAAAATCATCTCCCGAGGAAAGAAAAGCACTATCATGTTGAATGCATATAATAAACCTTTATCCTATAAGAAACCACAGGCCTAGTTTCAGTGACACTTCCACTCCTAATTTTAATACAAATGAAGTAGGAGGATCAAGCAAATTTATTCACGCCGTAACGAAACAACGAACTCCCCGCGGCAACTATCTACAAAGATTGAAGAAGGAGGTTCTCCTTCCTCATCGGGCTTTTAAATACGAATAGCAATAAAGTCCCGTACAGATGTTTTCATTAACGTTTCCCAGTCCCAGTCCCAGTCCCAGTCCCAGTCCCAGTCCCAGTCCCAGTCCCAGTCCCAGTCCCAGTCCCAGTCCCAGTCCCAGTCCCAGTCCCAGTCCCAGTCCCAGTCCCAGTCCCAGTCCCAGTCCCAGTCCCAGTCCCAGTCCCAGTCCCAGTCCCAGTCCCAGTCCCAGTCCCAGTCCCAGTCCCAGTCCCAGTCCCAGTCCCAGTCCCAGTCCCAGTCCCAGTCCCAGTCCCAGTCCCAGTCCCAGTCCCAGTCCCAGTCCCAGTCCCAGTCCCAGTCCCAGTCCCAGTCCCAGTCCCAGTCCCAGTCCCAGTCCCAGTCCCAGTCCCAGTCCCAGTCCCAGTCCCAGTCCCAGTCCCAGTCCCAGTCCCAGTCCCAGTCCCAGTCCCAGTCCCAGTCCCAGTCCCAGTCCCAGTCCCAGTCCCAGTCCCAGTCCCAGTCCCAGTCCCAGTCCCAGTCCCAGTCCCAGTCCCAGTCCCAGTCCCAGTCCCAGTCCCAGTCCCAGTCCCAGTCCCAGTCCCAGTCCCAGTCCCAGTCCCAGTCCCAGTCCCAGTCCCAGTCCCAGTCCCAGTCCCAGTCCCAGTCCCAGTCCCAGTCCCTCCTCAGTCCAAGGGCTTCTTTCCTGTACGCGTAAAGACGGTAGAGTACGCGGATTATAGATTATTTCGAATGCGCCCAGTAGGGGCATGAAAATTTATTGGCGAAAATTTTTTTTATTATCCATTTTTTATTGCGCAAAGAATTCCGTAAATGGCAAAAAACGGAACATATAGCCCAAGTGTATGTTAAAATCTGACGATTATTGGGCTACTAATGATGCATCAATATGAGTAAAGTGCGAGCTGAAGGACGAATTTCTTCAACACCCCCTGGCACAGAGAAAAACCTCGAATAAGCTCGCGAAGTAATACTTAGCTGTTATATAAGTGGTTTCATTCCCGCTCAGTGTTACAGTCTCTTTCCTACTCCCATTCCCAGTTCCAAGCCCAGTCCCTGTCCTAGTCCCATTCCGACTTCAAAAACAATTTTTAAATCACAGACCCTCTCATTGATACCGAATGTTCTCTCTAGCGCATTTTTCACTAATTACCCGCACTTTCCACTTTTTGGCTCACATTGTGCAATGCTACAGGATAAAAGTTTTCAATAACATTCTTCATTCGTGTTAGCGGTCTGTACAAATGTTGTATTGGCTCGAAGTGCTCCCGAAGCAAAGAACAAGTGTGGATGGGAGCAAAACACTTATGAGCAGTTTACACGTGCGACTTGAGGCAACAAAAGTTTTGAAAATAAATGGAAAACTATTGTAATTAATCATTTCCTGGAAAGGTCATAGAGCTACTGAATGCGGAACAGATGTGCGGAACAGATTTCGTGCATTTGTACCGATGTAAAGTTAAAGTTCTTTGAATAGTCTTAAAATGTTGTAGGAGACGAGGGCGCGAACAACATTCCATCACAGGTCTCAATAGTGGAGACATCTGGAATTTTTAAGAACTTACTTTTTTTTGTACACAAGTACTAATGATAAGGATAGCAGTTTCGTGAAATTTGCATTTAACTAATCGTATATATTTTCTAGATCTTTGTAGTTGCCTTTTTTCCCAATGCACAATGCAATATGACGTTGTCTTCACAGCTTAGTAGGTGTCATGTTATCCTTTACTGTGCGTCTTTATTGAAAGGGTTTTAGATTCTGAGTTCGTCAGTTCCTGCAGGATTTTTTTCCTAGTTTCATTGAATTTTATCCACAGGATACGTCAACCACAAGTTTATTTTAAAACAGACAAATACTTTTTTGTTATGTATCCCGTAGGGCCTTATTACTTTGTAAGTCCCAATCCAAACCAACATTGTTGATTGTTTTGGGCTGCAGCTCACGGATTGCTTGGATGACAAGGACTTTAAGGCCTTCAACCGTTTCCATTTGATTGTGTAACATCAGTTCTTCACGGCTTCTCAGAAACAGTCCAAAAAGATCAAATTGCAACTCCGAAGCAGGCAATTGACATCGTCAGAACGGCTGATAGCAAGTTTTTGAAATTCGGTGCGCTCATTCAAATCATTTGTGTCATAGGATGTGTGGCATGGAGCATGAACCAGAGGTAATCAAAAACAAATAGCTTTGCGCCCAAAGTCCAAAGTTGCAGACTCTCGATAAGAGTAGACAACGGAGACCATGAGTCCACTTGAGTACAGCAGTCACGGTAGGTATTTCGTATCGGTCAAAAGTTCCCTCCAAAATACGCATTGTTTTGGCCACATATCAATAAATTTAATATTTCCCAACATTACAGATGTAAAATACTAGCACGCTGTCAAAAAATTAGCAGGAAACAGCTGTCAGTGTCGATATGACGTAGAATTTATAAAACAATAAACACTAGATGGCCCCATGAGTGTTTAATTTAATGTTTATAATCTTAGCTCCAATGTTCAGATGAAATTATTTTATGTAAAAAAATTTATGAAGCCTTAAGATAGAAGCGAATAAGGCTAACAATATTTAGTTATAACCTGAGTTCTCCTTTTAACGTATTTGATCACCGTTTAATTTTATTGAGTCCTATCTGTCTGGATGTCTGCCCCACTCGCATGTTTGCCAGGTTAATGAAAGACGTACCAAAATATTTCTAAAAAACCATAAAACATTCGTTTCGATGAGGAATTGCAATAAAATCAGTTAAGGACATTTTAGCGAATGTGATTGGAGTCCTGTGCAGCATATGCAGCTCTTAAAAGCAAAATGCTTTATACTTTTCAGCCAAATGTAATTTCAGCATACCGGGTCTGTAAGATATGTGGATACACCAGTACATGCTCGCGCTGCAGTTGTTCGCGATAATGTAGTAGAAGAGCCGTCAACATTGAATCGTCGTCGTGCCAAACAATTCAACATCTCACGAATATCACTGATGTGAGTTTTGAATAAAAATTTGAATATATTCATACACGCTTTCAAGATTCAATCGACTCAAGAGCTGAACCCTAGTGGCCATTCCAAGCGCCATCAATACGCCGAACAATAACGAACTTCTTGTGACCAGAAATTACGTATAGAGACCTGGACGGCACGTGCTTCCAACAAGATGATGCCATACAGGCAGCGAAACAAAGACTCTTGCTCGACGAAATTCAATGGCCCCCACGACCATGTGAGTTTTTCGTCTTCGAATACAACGCTTAAGATGGTTAGGTCATAGAGAGGGTATGGACACTACCACTCCGGCCAGAAAAGTCTTCAAGTTCCAGCCATTGGGAAAATGCAACAGAGGATGGCCTAGGTTGAGATGGCGCAACAAGTGCAGAACGACCTCAACTAACTTCAAGTGGGTAATTGGAGACAGCTGGTGACAGATCTTGCTAGCTGGGGAGGCATGTTGGTTGAGGCTCAGGTTCATCCCGAACTGTAGAACCATGAACAGAAGAATAAGAAGACCATGCAATTTGGCACCATTGGACTTATTTCTTTGAAGATAGTGTTCATCGATAAGCCAAGAACAGTTCAAGAGCTGAAGAATGAGATGAGCCTGAAATAATTCTTAGAGTCATTGAAAATATGTACCATAAAATAGAGGCATGCCATTGAAGCCATGGCCGATAATTTGTTTCACCCATAATTGCCATAAATCCTTCTATCATAATAATAAATCTCCGAAAACTTTTTTGTCTTATTTAAATTTATCTTGGTGCGTTTTCCGACCACCTTTTACTTGATAATCATGATGTCGGTTGGTGAAGATAAAGTTTGGTGTGGCGAATAGGATTACAGATTAAGTGTCAGTCTGTACATTTATATTGACGTTCGAGATTCAGATGCCTGTCAAAAAGGAAATTTTTTCAATTGTTTATGTTTTCGTGTTTTGCAATCACTCCTCCATTCAATTGTAATCTGTCCGCTTTCAAAATTAATCACTTTTGTAATTAGTGACATTCCCCCACCAGCCATTCACCCCATGTCCCACTGAATTGTGGTTATGGCATTTACCCCATTCGCTTCGGCCTGAAGCAAAGGTCTTAAAGGATAATGAAACTACCCCACAAATTGTTCACGCCTCCAGGCAACTCATTTAGGGCGAATGATTGTGTCTCACTCAGAGTGCTGCCACATGGATTGTGTCTGCCTTGAGTTACGTTGCACTGACGTTCGAAAGGATTTACTGCTGTTGATAGGAAAAAGCTAATTGTCTTCATTCGATGTATAGCTTGGTTGTGGGTGGTACCCAATTCCCTGTGAAATCATAGACCAGAAACGACACTGGGCTTCGTGAGTTTTCTTTGAAGTCCAATTACGGTTTGCTGCAGATAGCTCCTACCGATAGTATCATTAGCGTGCTTGTGCGCAATCTGTACACGTTTGGAGGCAGGGTGTTTAAAGTCGGTGCTTAGCTGTTACGTGAGAGAATCCTCCTCGGAATGGAAGGAAAACAGAATCGACATTTTAATGCAAACGCGTTTAATGGAAAATCGATGTCAATGGGGATAAGCAAAACCAAGGGGAATTTATGACTAATATAAGCAGGGCCGATTGTAATCTAGGGTGAATTGAAAACTTCGAATGTAATGCAAATTGAAATCAATGGGCGAGACACGACACTCGGCACAAATTCCATATCAGGGAATGTTGGATGAACGTTATAGCTAGTTTTTCATTGGTTTTGATCAAGGACGGCCAATTTCATCTGGAGAATTGTTCGCCTAACACTAATATGAATAGATGAAGGCGTGGATATGTAGTAATCACTTGGCGCTATGTCCGGGCTATATGGTGGATGCGATAAAACTTCCCATACGAGCTCCAGTAGCTTCTGACGAGTCATCAATGAAGTGTGTGGTCTGGCGTCGAGGAACACTACACCCTTCCTGTTGGCCAATTCTGGAGGCTTCTGGTCGATTGCCCGCTTCAAGCGGTCCAGTTGTTCGCAGTAGATGGTAGAATTAAGCGTCTGGCCATATGGGAGCAGCAGCTCATAGTGGATGATTCCCTTTCAATCCAACCAAACACACAGCAAAACCTTTCTCTCCGCCAATCCCGGCTTGGCCACTGCTTGAGACGATTCACCGGCCTTTAACCACGACCGTTTTCGCTTGATATTTGTCGTATGTGATCCATTTTTCGTCGCCAGTCAGAACCATCCGCTTCAAAAATGGGTCGAGTTCGTTCCGTTTCAGCAGCATATCGCAGACGTTGATACGGTCCAGAAGGCTTTTTTGCGTTAAATCATGCGGCACCAAAACATCAAGTTTTTTTTTGTATCCAGACTTCTGCAGATGGTTTAAAATGGTTCGGTGACTAAATTCCATCTCCTCGGCGATGTCACGAGATGCCACATGCCGGTCTAATTCGATGATTTCCATGTTTCGATCGGTATTCGTCGTCCCAGGTCTTCTGGCGGCTGGCTTATCCATGGTGTCGTTTTCACCGGCTCTGAATCGTTGAAATCATTCCTCCGCGGTTCGAAGTGATAGAGTACCATCCCCCAAAATACCGTTAATCTCACGGAACATTTCTCTAGGGGATTTGCCTTCTACGAAGGAAAACTTTAAAAAAAAAAACACGAATTTCGGCGTTAGTGAACTCAATGTTATATACATAGCGTTATGACCTTTCAAATGATGTATGATATTGCCAGATATGAGCTCTCTACCGCTTTCTACATAGCCGGAAAATTAAAAAAGACAAAAAGGTGGAAGGGGTATTTGACAACTTTATATATCTCATGGCGGTTGCAGAGGTGTGGCAGACATTATGGAACAGAAAATCACCATCGCATGAAAAAAAACCACGGTTCGTATCGTAAGCAGTACTTTTAAATTTTTCAACAAGTGCGCAAATTTTCGGATACTCTACATTTCTTCAAGCTCTCATTGGCGTCACAAAAACTAAAATGTTGATCTCTAAAATCCCAAAACCTTTTAAATTTTACGGATTTTAGCCAACTTCCATCGAATTTCGGGATTTTTTGTCAAATTTTTAGGCACATCGATGTAAGAACTGGATCAGAAGTCCTAAAATTGTAAACATTTTGACACCTTTTAGCCGCTATACTTCAAAGCAAAAAGTTATCAATCAAGCCCCAACTTTATTGCAAAAGACAGTCGATGTATCATAAGCCGGGATGTAATAAAATGTATAATTTTTAACCAACCGCGCATTAGTCACCCCCAGGTAGGTAGGTAGAGATGTCTCAGGATATACAACTCTGCGCTATGTAAACCATTGTGATGTGTTTGATGGGATGAACAAATTAGAGCCCATGAGATACTTAAAAAAATCAGTGGGAAGGGTGTTGGTACGGTCGTGCTGACCACGAAGAAAACACTTGTCCAGGCGTTTCTTTCTGAGGCACGCAAGCGCTGAGTAGTAGCAGAACGTGTGCAGGACGGTTCCCGGTTCCTAATTGTCCATAAAGCTCACGTAGAAATCATTCGATGTCCGACCTTGTCCATCAACCGCTGGCCATCAGACAGTAGCAGGTTATTGCTTCCATACCTCAGTTTGTATCCGATCAATTGAGCGATAAATTGCGCTTAGAGTCGGGGAAGATAGAAGCTTTCTTTCGAAATGCGGCATCCTTGGTTAACCAAATGGGTCGCCCTCATGTGTAGTTTCTGATTAAATGCGGTAAGAGTTGTTCCTTGGTTTTTGTGCTCATGAAGTGAAGTCTGAGGCTAAATCTGGAGCCTATCACCAAAAACGTCTGTATGATTCAAAATGGTTATGATAAGACCTCTTCTGGTGGAACAAGCTTTCGCGAAAATATGTGACTGCTGCTTTCATCAAGCTTTAAAGAACGGTCTGTCTTGGTTGCCACAAGGGCTTTCCCAAGCACGCCTGGCTCTGCACTGCTTAAACTCCCTCCCCTTGATAATCACATCAGGGGATGCACAATCAAGGTCATCTTTCGACTAAAAAGAAGTGGTTTTTACTTCAGCTCGCACTGAAGCTTTGATGACCTCGCGCAATGCATCTTCTATGACACTTGTCTCACGGATATGCCGTCGGATGCGAGGTCACTAAAAATTCAGCTGCGCCGCTCATGCAAAGTCGACATTTCCTGTGCTCAGGACCAGCTCTAGCAAGAAACTGAACAAGGAATGGAACGCAGTCCGATTTTTACCCTTCAAGACACGGAAATGGACAACATTAGATTTCACACCTCTTTAGGTAACTTCCCGTAAGTTTTGCCAAGGGGAAACCTTTGTGATCCTAATGGAGCCTTTGTGATCCTAATGAAAAATAGGAGGAAGGGGCGAAGTATCCGCGTCTGAAGTGACAGTCAGGCTGTGCTTAAGGCCTTTCTCTACCCTCTAACCACTTCCAGGAAGGCATAAATGAATTGGGCTAAGACTTGTCCCAAGATTGCTGATGAGCTAGCTAGACAAGGTTTTAAAGAGACACTCGTTGAACCCGAACCCACGTTCTTACTACCCGCTTCCATGGTTAGAGCTTCCGTCGACGGTTGGGTCTCCCATGCAGGCTGACCAAATGCATGCTCCCGAATGTCAGCAAGAAATCCGCGGCTTTTCTGTTATCTCTAGACAGAAAAGACTGCAGAAAACTTGTCGGTGTACAAACGGAACACCTCACCTTCGCTAAGCACTTAAGTATGCTTGGGCTTAGTGATAAACTCCTTTGCGGTGCCTGTAGAGACGGTTTAGCTACTGCAAAGCACTTAATCCATCAACGTGTCACCTTTGCTCGTATCATGTGGCGGTTGTTTCGAGCTGATGTGATTGGAGCTCTTTATCAAAGAAACGGCTACTTGTATTCCTCGTGAAGACCAACAGATTACATTACATTGCCTGGTAGTACATAAACCATTTTCCGAGTCTGAGTGCCTCCAACAATTCTAATGGCTCACCTCTGGAATATCTCTATTACCTGGAACCCAGCAGAGACAGAGATTGAATTGCTCAACTATCTCGTCTGGGGAGGTGCACCAATCAATGACTGTCTGGGATTCTATTGACTCTTAACTGACTCCAACGATCAGTCAGTCAATTATTTCCCAGATGTTCATACTCGGGTCATGATAGTCATCTCAAATGCATCTTGTTCTAAATTTCGCTTCATTCTTTCAGGAGAAAAGAGAACTGACATACAGACGAACAAACACAGCGAAACCCGTTCAATGGCAGTGCGCACAATTTTGTGACGTACTGTGTCGTAAGAACTAATTTGGTTTCGGTGGGACTCCCCCATCAACCCTTTCAAATATCGGAGCACGAAAGACGAGCAAAAGAAAGTAATAGAAAAAGTTTTCAAAGAGCCAGTAAATTAGAATGTCATTATATGACCTTTTCTTGCAAATAAGGAAAGTATCTTTTGCAATTTCGAGGGGAGGCGACGTAGGACAATGGTAATTGAATTCAGGGTATCGGGCGTAGTGACAGAGTACTTTTACGCACTTTCCCAACATGTACAGGGTCACAAATCGATGAATTTCATACTTGAGGATGATGGCATAAACGGAAAATTTATCTACTACTTCAAAGGTTGTTGGGTCGAGTTGAGTTCCGGCAAAGGCATTTTCATGCAAATAATCGAAAGACTCAACCCTGTCACGTAGTCTCCCCCAGAACTGAAGGTAATGTCTGATTGGGGATGAATGGGGGAGAGAGGAGTTTATTTGAAAAGGAATACTGCAATTTATTAAAATACGTAAGCCGCTTTATTTTTAAAGACATTGGGTGGGACGGAAACAATGACTTCGTTCAAAAAATTTGAGTTCTCCATGAGTGTGGTTTAAGTATTTTATTTGTTTGTTTTTTGGGACAGAAGGCTTAGAGTTTTCCCACTCGGATGATGTATATATACAATTGTATAGAGTAATGTATCATTTATTGAGGAAGGGATTGACTGCGGAAATCAAACTTTTCTGTGTTTCTTTTCCTTTCCAATGGCTCTACGGTTCTGTTCGCTCGAGAGTAGCGAAAAATATGACAAACTGATGATATTAAACTTGGAGGCGGAGATTTGAAAATCATTGTTGCATTTGTCTTGAACTGTTTGGAAAGAACTACTCATTTACGTACTCCCTAAAATATGTCCTGCATTATATCTGCATCATTGAAAAAACAAGCTAGCGAAGCAAAATTGAGCAGCAGGGCAAGAGTGGCGGCTATAGTGTACCCTGAAGACTGGTTTGTGTAGAGGACAACAAGGAATTAGGGTCATCACAAGCGTGATTCCAGCGACTTTGCGATGTGAAGTTCGAAATCAATTACCAGAAGTGAGAAACCATCTGTTACCGAAAGCCTCAATACGGGGCCTCAGGGCGATAGAAATGGAAAATCGTGTAAGTTTGGCATAGTGGGCCCAAATGAGCGGCCATAAGCTGTGTAGAATGCTGTTTACTGTCTAGGCATTATATTATACCATCTGTATGGAAATATACATTATATCACGAAAACTTAAAGGGCCTTCTCTATGACCGGACTGGTTAATTCTGTAGTGAGGAGGAATGTTCACTTATCTTACGCGTAGCGAGAAGGAAGTCCAACAAGTGACTGCTCTATGAGGGCAATGTCGCAAGCTCTAGGTAGAGTGCTCTTCGGTTCAGAAAATCGAAAAAAATTAGTAATACTAATTAAGTGGCACTACAGCCCAGAGGAGACCAGGGCCTAGCTTCTGCAACAACCACTCGTGTTGTGCGTGCTACTGTTGTCTCACGATTAGAAGGGACCTGCAGTTTTTTGCTGTCTCCGAACGACGAGATTTGAGAAGCTTTTTCAAAGACACTTAGTACTCCTTGAGTGTCGTCAGCAATTCAAAAGTGTTCGTGCCGTGAAGAAATGTGAGGTATTCCGTTACGGAATCGAAAATGGGACCTTCGTGTGGGCCTAACCCACTACGCGACGACGACCAGTAGAAATTGGAATGGGAACGAGAATTCCATTAATGGCATCACCACATCAAGATCTCTCAGTCACTACAGCGGCGAGCACTGTAGGTGTATGGTTATCAACTTCTTTTCACCTGAAGCGGTTAATTTGGCGCCACGGATGTCATGCCATATACGAAATAGTGCACAAGCGCTTAGATAAAATTAATAATGTCACATGCTCTACATTTCACGCACTACCCTAAGAAGAAATCTGCACGAAGATATCGGTTTATTCGGTCTTAAGGCCCAATTGACTCAGCAGCTGAAGGTGTGCGTACATCCTTACCTCTCCATTTTGCGCCTTAGAGTGGCTTGAAACAAACCAAGTTTTCGGACAAAATATCTCTATTTTTGACATGGCACCTTTTCTTTTCGGCGGCTGCGTTAACAAACAAAATTGCTGCTCGGAAATCCGCATGTTATTGTCGAGAAGTCAATTCATCCGTTTGGAGTTTCAGGTTCCTGAGTGGAGTATCACTGGACCACTTTTCCTTCGAAAATGAGACTTGGAACAACGTTTCAGTCAACAGTGAGCGTGGCATAAGAATGTTCACAGAATTTTTTTTACAAGAAGATGGTGATTATTAAACAGATCCCATGCAACAATCTCTTCTTTACGCACCATATTCCCAAAGCGCGGTCGCCGTGGAGTGGTGAGTAAGTGCGTCGGCTCACACTCCAAGATCCCATGTTCAATTCCAGGACAGGGAACACCTTGAATTTTTTTACGGCACCACCTCTTTCGAGTTGCAAACAACACTCAAAGTACACCAAGTGTCTATGAAAAGCTTCTGAAATCTCGCCGTCGGCAATAAGCTGTAGGTCCCTTCTTCTCCTGAAAAAAACAGTAGCACGCACAACAGGATTAGTTGTTGTAGAAGCTGAACCTTTGTCCCTTGTGGGCTGTAGTACCACTCAATTATTATTATTTTTATTAAATCCCAAGGCGTGTTAACATCCGTCTTGGCGATGTCAAGTGGCCGCCTTGGAGCTGTCTTTTGTGAGAAACGGACATCGACAATTCGAGAATGATTCAAGCACTTAAGCTAATACAATCCAAGTAATCCGCGTGCTACAATCAGAAACCATAAATAAGGGGGTTGAGGTTTGGGTGACAGAGTGGGCTGCTGCGACGTCAGCCGAGGCAGTCACTTAAACGACGATGTATTTCATAATTGATGGGAATGTTTGCTTTCGCCAATGTTTGCTTTCCAATAGAAAAGCTCATTTTACTTCGTTTCATTAAAGTCCTTAGAAGAAACATGTTTTTGGCACACTCTGTCTATGCATATGCATACTTAACGTGTTCGCAAAGAATCACATAATTTTGCAAAAAAAATTGTATTAGGATGAAAACACTTGTTGACGTCAAATATAATTTATTTTTACTGTTGCTGGTCGTCGGCAATAAGAAAGAAATCCTGTGACATCTTCCTGACGTCTGATTTCCTCTGAGGCCATGTCGACACTGAAGCGATAGATTCCTCCAAATTTAATGCAATAAAAGACGTCTGAATATCATGTTGAAAGCAAGTGTGTAGCTATCATTGCACAATGTGGAGAGAAAAGATACAGAGTCGGATGCGAAATTATTTACGAGCTATGGGACATTGGTTCATTGCATGTGTTCTTTCCAGATATATAAAAGTTCCATTCCATTAGTTTGCAATCCACAATTTATGGTGGCAAGTTTGTTCATCCCCCTAATTGGTTTCCATTCTGATTTGGTCTTTTAAATACGCACTTTTGAAACACACACCTCAAGCTAGAAAGTGACTTCACTTAAAAGTCTCAAACAGTATTCTATCATTAATCCCACTTGTCCCATAACATCTGAACACCATAAGTTCCCACACCCTCAAAGATAAATTGGTATTTGCACTTGAATGCATATATGAATGAATTGCAGGTATGGGTGCGAATGCGATAGGATACGCCCATCACTAACCAAACCAAACCAGTGGGGTAGCGTATTAAAGATGAGCTTACGGAAAACTTTCCGACCATGAATTGATGGTCTCAACCTTCCTGTCTTGTGGTCAAGTTTTTGCTGTCCTAAGTTAATAAACCCGAATACATGTCAAATGAACCAAACTTTCATATCTCTGCCAGATGAGATCCCTTTTGCTGACTCTGGCTTGACTCCGTTGTTTATTTGTGTTGGGAGCCGTATGAGTTTATTCATTGACAGGAAATAAGGAAAACAATTTATTCATAACTGTTGGGTTCTTCGGGATCGGTACAAACTGCCCAGAGGATGAGTAACGATTTCATGCGGATTTTCTGTCTGGAAATTGACCGGATGCTGGACATTGGGTGGAAGGATTGTTGATTATTGGTGCTTATTGGGTTGCAGTGCTGAGATTATATATGTATGTTGTCTATTTTGGGAATCTATGAAACTCAGAAAAACGTGAGAACAGTTGACGCTTGCCTTCGTCATCGAAGAAATTTAATTTTAAATTTTTGTGTCATTTTGTTGCGTGGAAAACAAGTAAAAATAGTGAAAAGATGTTGAATATGCACTCTAGACGGTAGTACGCTCTGTGTCAAAATGAAAACCTAGTTCTTTTCTGGTAAGTGTTATTCAGGCTTATTACAAAGTTATTCTCTCTTACTCACAGATGCAACCAAGGAGACATTTATCATGTTGTTCTTTTGCATTTTGACTTGACAACCAACATACTTTCTTATGCATCCGCGTCCATGAATGCGTGTAAGTTAACAGTTCGTAGTATCATCTTGTCTTGAAACAAGAACTCACAGAGGCCATATGCTTGAACATTAGAAAGCACATAGTCGGTTAACATGGATAAGGTACTGAGAAAGACGGCGAATCGCTTCGTGTCGATCTTCACGCGCACTCTCAGCTATAGCTGCTACAATCGCTTTACAACATGCTTTATGTCGTGTAACCGAGCGAGAATCATTGTAAAAAGGTGCTATCAGTAAGTCGAGTATACACACCGGAAGATCATCAAATCGCGCGAGAAACATTTAAACGAAATGCTGATTATTGGAATTACAGGTGAACAATTTGGAGAAAAGGTTGTGGTTTGTGAGTTTTTAAACGATAACTTGCCAAACGATATTAAATAAAAATGGCAAAGCAAATTGATAGAAGGCATGCGTGATCTGACGAAAAAGTCGATTGAAAATCAAACCTCGAGATAAATCACTCAATACAGTCCTCTAAAAGCAGTTTATTCCTCTCAGAGCAGTCTTTAGGTATTGTAGTAGCACTAAACTTTAGCAAAAGCTTTTTCTTATTTTAATTTTCAAAACATACTGCAAAGACACGAGAACTGTGTGTTTGAACAGTAATAGACCTTAGAAAAATGAAAAAAAATTCACTTTCAGCTGATAAGGACGCGTGTATCAAACACTCAAACAAATTGAGCCAAACATGGACATATAAACGAGTAGATGTCAGTGACAGTATAAGAGTATAAAAAAATAATAAACAGAAAACAGAAGAAACCCTCGGAAGTTATCTAAGATCTGTTTTCTTTTACTGTATCCCTATCTCCCCAAATATGATAACGCCCATGTGCTTCTGCCCATAAAAGTTGAATTAAGCTCAAGAGTACAACGTAATAAAATTGCAGTCGAAATAAATTTCAGTGATATCTACTCCTTCCAATTGTGAAGAGGAAATCAGGAAAAGAGTATCAGTTGCAACTTGCCGACAAACATCCACTTGGAGCAATTAATTCCCATGTAGGGTGTTAAAATAAATTGCAAGGGAACAGTTGTAGAGATTATAAAACTTACTGCAAGTGCACAAGTAGTGCAATCAGTAAGGGTACGTGAACACATCTATGTTGAAAAGTGTATCCATGTAGAAGGCTCACTCCACTTTAAGTCTGCATGCATAATTGTGCACAACTTAAATGTACTCAGCAGAGATAATTTGTGGAAATCTATAAGATTTAAGAAGTGTTCCTCGTTTTTTTTTTGGTGTAGGTTGGAATACACTGCACTGGAGCGCGCAGACTCAAAAGCTGGTCCATTGTACTACCAGAGTGTTCCTCTTACTTGGCCGTTAGGTGGATCAAACTATTTCATCGTTAATTTAACCATTGCAGATTTGGTGTTAGATGGACATGACTCTTTTTGCAAGATAGACAAACCGAAGGCAATTTTCAAGTGTGTCGATGATATATTTGCGGTGATCAACCATACCAAGTGGATGATTTGCTTTCGGCTCTAAATAAACAACACGATAAGATAAAGTTTACTTTGAAAAACGAAAAGCAAAAGGCCATCGCGTTTCTAGACATTAAAATCCACAGAGAGATAGACTTTCTTTCCTTCGACTGGCACCACAAGGATACAGTATCGGGAGGGCTAGTCAACTACAGATCCAACCAGGCCAAATACAGAGTAAGTGACTAAAAATTGTGAGACATATTCTGGTAAGAAATGGCTACCCTGACGAACTTACTAGGTGGCTTATACGGCACCACAAGAGAAGTAACAATCGGTCTGCTTCATGGACGAATAACATGACAGACCCTTTGTATGGTTACATACCAACTTTGTAAGACAATTTCAAGGAAGTCATATCCGACCATTGTGGCAACTGGAAGTTAGCCTACGTATGTAAAACAAAATAATTTTTCCGACAGAGATTGGCTGGCCATAAACAATAAGAACACGTCACGTCTGCTGATTAACCACGATCCGGACAACTCAACAATGTTTAAATTCTGCAGACTGAAAAACACACCAGCAAATGCTATTAGTTAAAAACACTTCACATTATTAACAAAAGCATTAATATGAACAGAATGCAGGGCACACAAAACATATCGGTGGTTTAGTCAGCAATGGTAACGGCGCGCCAATTTCGAAATATTAATGTTACCTTGGGACCAACATCAAGGCTGATCTTCGCCCAACGAAGTGCAAACAATAAGTGCAATAATAGTTTTTATACATATTTTAAATTTTATTAGTTAAATTCCATGTAAAATGTTAAATGTAAACGAATTTGTGTACCGAACCCTTAAGTATTACCTAATTTTAAGTTCAATCCCATTGTTATTAACGTTCACTAATACTGTATTGTTTCTATGGCTTCAATAAACAATGACACCCTGAAGATGACAGCATCCCCTGACGAAGCGACGTTTCAAATGACAAAAACTTGTTTCATTCGATCCTTTCGGCGGTTTTGGCCGACGAGGAATTAGGTTCTTCAACCAAAAAGTATTCCAACTTGGTCAACTGCCTACCAAATAAACTTTAACAATGTTCAGGCAGAAATCTCGTTAATAACTTGCACTCTTGAGGCCACTTATTTAAATTGTTTGCATCGAATATTTAAAACAAAAAAAAGATATTATTTATGTGTGCAGTTGCCTACTATATCTCCTCTACTAAGATTCATCCCACAGTGGGGCACTCTGTACAGAGAACATTTCAGCGCCACAATTTATTTCTTTTCCATTACAAATAAGGAACATTTGTGTGATGCGTTTCACTTAAGTTTCTATGCCTCAGTCTATCAAAGTCAAGCAACTATTGAAATGTCATAAGTCCACTGAAAGTTTTTGTTGCGTACAACAAGCTCAAGTCCTCATGCGGAATAGACCGTAAACATTCGATGGCAAATAAACGAGACTGGACAAAATATAAAATGATGCAAAACGAATGACTGTTGTCAAAGACAAACACTCGGATGAAATTGAAAACAAACAAGCGGGCAGAAGATTCTCATACGTATACCGTTACCAATCTTAGTATTTTTTGGATTTTTTTAATCGAATCGCTGAGCTTACAGTCATTGTAAAAATAATTTGTGTAAAGAACTCATTAGAGACTATAGAATGCAAGGAAATAATGTATCCTGCAATCCGTCTATATTCGCTTTATTGTACGTAATTTTTCTTCACTTGGTATATCATGTAGTACCCAGCTGAAAAGAGGCTTGATCTGTAGACTTCGCTAAATTCCGTAGCGGCTATATGAGCACCGAAAATGGCGAACGAATTGGGGGTCAACTGTCCACAAAATGATTTTAAAAAACCATAAAATAAATATCATCGAGAAATTGTTAGTTAGTCCATTCTACCCAGAGTGCACTTCATACCACCAGTTCATTGCACATCGTACCATCAACTGAACACACGTCGGGACATCATCGTACCATCGAAATGAATGCAACTGCAATAACTATTTGGGGCATTGTCCATATTAGTAAAGTGCGTAGTCCATGCTTTGTTGCTTTTTTGAGATGTGGCTTAAGACAAAATACTGATAGGTTTCAGTGGATGGAGGTTAAGCTGTTTGGGACATTACGAGCCGACAGTAATCGTAAGAGAGCAATAGCATGCTAAAAGCCATGGTCTCTTGTAGGCGACTATTTTATTGCATTTCTAGAACATTTGATGAAATCGCTAAAAAACGGAGGCATTTAAAGAAAACAGTGTTCCTTCTCCATCATTATCCCCTCCATTCTGCCCAACGCATTTTTCCTCTTCTTACATCCTTAGAGAGTGTCCACCTAAAAGGAAAATTAGCGACGGTGAGACTTTCCTATTTTGAAATAAAATCAAATCCTAATACAACAAGTGTGTAATTGCCTTCCTCTTTTCATACAGACAGAGAGAAAGGCAAAGAGAGAGAGAGAGATAGATGATGTTGGCGTGAGGGTTGTTAATTTGCAGGAGGGAGTATGAGAGAAGGGCAGCAATTGGCACATTAGCAGAGACTTGAACAACATCTTAGACAAGGGCTGTAAGTTGAACCAGCACTTGGACAATGAAAGTGACAAGGACTTGAACGGGAACTCAGCCAAGGAAAGAGATAGTGATAGCGACTAGTGAGAAAAGAACTCACAATAGAAATTTGAAAAGGAACTTAAAGAAAGACTTTAACAGGGAATCGGAGAAATGATACAATGACGGTAAGAATACGCAGAATTGGACAATGAGAGTGAATCGTAGAAGGTTTTGGGCAAGAAATCTAAGAAGGACCTAGACGGGGAATCGGAAATAGGTTATGATAGAGTATTGGACAAGAACTTGAACATGAAGTCAACAAAAAAACTTAAAGAAGATCTAGGAGAATTTGAATAGTTGCAGACTTCATGAAAAAGTAACTGTATTATTTTCTTTTCTCTTATCAACACATTGCGCCATGGAAAGACTCACACCACAAAAGCGTTTGCAAGTTGTTCCGCTGTATGACGAAAGTCAGCGTTCGGTGAGAAATTATTTTGAACTTATGTGCTTGTAATCGGCTACTTGAAATCACGCAGGTGTAAATTTGAATCCCAGTTTACATTGAATTTTAATACTCGACCAGTGAGTGAAGGGACTACAACCTGCTACATAGAGTGTACGTGAAGACCTTGACGAAACCATTTGCCATCGTTCTCAGCAGCTTGGCTGGTTTCGTCACGGTCTTCACGTACTCTAAGCAGCAGGTTCTGTTAAAGGACTATACATGCTTCCTAAAGTCCCAGCACTTGGTCTCGGTGAGCTCTGGTTTCTTTCTGCAGCTGCCGTAAGGAGTTCTGCTAATGCAGAATCGCAGTCATTCAACTCCTCTACAAGTTGTTCGGTTTCGTCCCGGCCGACTGGGGTCCGAGGCTTGTATCCCCTGGATGTCTAGTTTGCCCTTTGTCTTGTCTTAATCTACCTTCTCTTCAGCCCTTGTTGTGTGACTATTAAACCTCTTGCAAGGGTATCCCATCTGCTAAAATTATGTGAGGTGTCACTATGATTGCCCCTTTTCGCTGAGGCATCTTCTTTTGCCCCAATTCAGTTGCAACGGCGTTGCACAAGTCAGAACTCACGGTGATTATAATTGCAAGAAAAAATCATTATGATAAAGGGAAGGTGGGTGAACTTGCACGCTGACACCAGAAGCCTGAAACACATCATTTATTTAGAATTTCCAAAATTCTAAGCAAATAATGACAAGTCAAATTGAGCAATCTCAAGGGCATTGAAGTGATTTCGTGCGCCTTTTCTGGCCTCGTCTTGACCTTCAATTACTAGATGTTGTCGAAATTTCCCGGAATAAATTTTAATAAGGTTCTTTGTGCAGCATAACAAGGAGATTTAAATTTGGGTTCGGAATTTCGTTGTGGCAATGTTTTCGTGGCAAAAACTTCTTAAGGATTTATCTCAAGATTAGGGTATGCAGCATTGGCAGGAAACCTGGGGATACCGTGATGGGGTGGTGTAGGAGGAAGGCGGATAAAACCAAATTTTATTCAATATTTTATGACTTTGATTTTGTGGATGGATAATAATCACAGAATTTAAACCAAGTTGTGAGACTTGTTTTCAAAAAGGATCCGATTATTAATTTACTTTCGTTAGCCAACGTTCACGCTTTCAGTAGTTATCTGCTGTGGATCTTAATGAACAGTGAAAAAATTAAATGGAGTCTTCTTGAACCAGTTTAAAAGGTCGCCGCCACGGAGCAGTGGTTAAGTGGGTATCGGCTCACGCAGTGAAGGTCTACACTCGACTCCTGGGCAGGACTGCCGTTCCCTTGTTTTCCACGACTCCACCTCTTTCAAGTTGCTATTAATTAATAGTATTTGAGTGGCACTACAGTCCACAAGGAAACAAGGTTTCTACAACAACTACTCATGTTATGCATGCTACTGCACTCTCACGAATAGAAGGGACCTACAACCGACTCTGACTGGCGAGATTTGAATAGCCTTTCATAGACAATTGATACTCTTTGAGTGTTGTCAGCAATTCGAAAGAGGTGGTGCCGTGAAAAAAAATGCAAGGTGTCTCGTCCGGGTATCGAACGTAGACCTTCTGCGTGGCAGTCGACGCACTTACCCACAAAGCCACGGCGATCTAGTTGCTATTTGAAACCGCTTAATTCTGAAAAAGAAACCTGCGATTGTGGTAGAATGCACGGTGTTCATTTTGTGCAGGTGTACCTTGTGGGGAGGAGTACGAAAAATCCTCAGAACTTTTTATATCATCATTATGAAGATTGGAGATGATCTGATGGGACGCATGCACCGGCTCACCTACGGTGAGCAGGAGAGCATGCTGGAAGAGAGAATCTCAGTGTGGTCCACAAGACTGAAGACACCGTTTCCTGTGCCAACTTCCGAACATCGCTTACAAGATCCTCTCTGCCGTTTTATGTAAGCGTCTGAAACCATTCCTGAACAAACCAATAGATTCTCATCAGTGTAGTTTCAGGCCAGGAAAGTTCAAGATAGCTCAGATTTTCATAGATCCTTAAATGAACCCTAGAAGTATAATTCGACAATCAACACCTATTTGTCGATGTAAGAGCGGCAGTGAGCATAAGTAAAAGCTATGTATATTGTGCCTTATTTTTAATTTTCCAACAAAACTCGTCAGATTGTGTAGGATGACGATGGAGCTTCGTCAAGATCGGCAACGTAGTCACCGGGACCTTCAATGCCTAAATGGTTTTTGAGAAGTTCGCGCGAAACTCACAACTTGACTTACAAGGATGACATTGACGCAATTGGGAGAAAGCAGCGAATCGTCAATGAGGCGTTTGCTGAGATTAAACTAGAAGCGTCTATAATGGGTTTAGAGGTAAGGAAGGGAAAAACAAAGTATATGCTGTCGTCATAGCGTCGTCATAGCGTCAGCGATAGCTTATCAAGCCGACAATCAAGCGAAGTATCACTCTTGCCAATCGCTCTGTCTTCGAGCACACGAGCCACGTTAGAGACGGAGCCCTTTCTAAAAAGATTAAGCTAGTGTTGAACAACAACATCCTTGTCCTGTCCTATGATGCAGAGTTGGAGTTGTTAAAAGTAGATGAGGTAGCCCTTGTGGTATTTAACGAGAGCAAGGTTTTCGGTCTTGGAGAACGAAGTTCAGAGACCTTGTAACACGACAAGCATATTGTCTAAGGTTCAGGTTTACTCCCGGACAGGAGTAAGAAACCTAGGGAAAAGACCGAGTGTGGTGTGAGATATACTAAATTATAAGGCTTGATGTATTTAGTCTCGGAAATAAGAAGGCAGCTAAGGCTAAGGCAATAAAATTGAAAAGACAACAGATGAGCTGTCACATTCTGTCTCTATAATACATTTCATTTTTATTTTATGCTTTGATAACATGTTCTGATCAAGATTTTCAGCTGTAATCGTAACACCAAAACATTATAAGAGTTTCTCAAAATTTTGCACGTGTGGTTGTTTGGACTTGGATTTGGAATGAGATTTTAAAGGTATGAAAGCCAAACTTTTGTATAAAGTTCATTGTGAGGTTGTTCCGAACCCGAAGTATTATCATCACTTGGTCAGCTTGCATGCTATAGAGTCATCCCGTCTCTGTTAGGAGACCAAACTGTCGAAGGAAGCTTGCACCAAGAAAGCGGGCGGTCCCAAGGCGGGGGTTGGGCCCTGAGAATGGTTCTGTTGAACATTGCCTAGCTAGTTCATCGGCAATCTCGCTTCCCGTGATCCCGTGATATCCCGGGACCTAGACAAGTCTTAGCGAATTCAGTCTGCCGACCAAATTTAGGGAAGGACTTAGTCCTATTTTGGAAATGGTTAAAGGGATGAATAAGGTATTAAGCACAGCGTGTCATAGGAGATGTCAAGGGGACGGAGATTAAGCAATGCATCAAGAGCAGAGCCAGGCGTGCTGGGGGAGGCTCCCGTACAGCCGAGACAGACCTGCCCAACTTAATTTAACAATTCCTGATTTAAGTGTTCGACTAATTCAACCTTGGAGAGCTACACCATTGAGCTGCCCCTTAAGATTGTCACAATTCATGATATTTTTGGTCAGCATAATCGACCAAATTTCTGCACAAATGGTAAAATATTGCGTAAATTTTGAGCAAACCCCATCTGTGGGAAATTTGAAACCACCCGTATATGCTCGCCTCGTTCGTGGCAGAAGACCCGTCAACCTTGACTCGAAGGCTTGCCCAACAATTGAACATCTCAAGAACTTAATGCGAATTTTGAATTACAATTTAAATTTAAACGCTAACAAGTTTCAATTGACTCCAGAACTGAAGCCAACTGAACATTTCAAGCGTTGTCAATATACCAAATGGTTGGTTGAGCAGACAGAAGCGAATGGTAACTATACAAAGATAATCATCTTCAACGTCGAGGTGATGATGGACTGCTTGTGGCCTAAAATTGAGGATAGAGATCTGGACGATATGCGCTTCGAACAAAATTTTACAACATGCAACGCAGCCAACGAGACAATGACTCTTTTGCGAGAGAAATTCAATGGCCGTGTTATGTCATGTCTTGGCGTTGTTAAGTGGGGTGGGGATGCTTAATAGCAAAAGTATACGTCAGTAAACCGAGAACAATTGGAAAGCTAAAAGGATGAGATAATTCGGCACTTTAAGGACATCGAACTTCAATTATGTCGCACAGTGATTGAGGATATGAACCATCGGATAGAGGTAGGTCACTTAAGATGTGACGAGCACTTGGCCGATATTTTATTTCACACATAGTTGCCATAGATTCGTCTATCATTATAAAAAAAATATTCAGATGTTGTAGTTCTCTGAAAATGTGTTGTCTTGAGCCCCCTACAAGAGAGACACGCTTATATCCATTCAGGCGATGATAACAAACTCGTACCTTTGACAGCCACTGTCCCCGTCAACGCCTATATTTTCAGTTTTTTTTAAAAAACGTGCTTATAAGGCACTATTGGCCACGTTTGAACTATAATTTGAAGTGATGAAAAACTGAATAATGCACCAAAAGGAAACGTATCCTCAAGACACATTCAAAAACTTCCTTCTGATCCAAACAGACTACACACATACATGCTGAACATTTCATAGGGAATACATTTTCAGCTAGTACCATAATCCACTGACTTAACATAATGTCATCAAGTTGACCAAAGTCACACGAAGTCCATTAGAATCCCATCTTAATTTCAATTTGCATAACATTTGCATTTCTCATTATAAACAAACACTGTTTGCCTAACCACAGCACGAGGCTAAACATTCTGTCTCTCTCTTCTTGGCAACATATCAGGGACACTGTAAAACAAAAAAAGAAACACAAGTGTCCTTGCCCAACATCCTTGATATGTTGCTATCTTACTGCCGTTTGTCCATCTCCTCGTCTTCTACCACATAAAATATCACTTCATTCCTCATGCTATCCACGTCCGAAACAATATAAGAGTAAGATGAAAACAAAAACACAGACCCACAAACCGAAGCAGAGCTCATTGTAACAGCACAAATGAGATTTCCAAGGATAACAGCGATAATTGAATTTCTTTCGCAGTGTTTTGCTTCGCAGCGGGTTTCTCCCTAGGTCACACCCGCAGAGGCAAAAGGTAAATAAATTGAATTTGCATGATTTAAGCCGTCAGGGGGTGCATTGAACCGAACTAAAAAGAAATCAGAAATCCGTCGTGCTCAAAATATTACGACCATTACTGTAAGAATTGCAATTTGATTTGATCTGTCAGGCGTCATAACCCATATAATTTAATTTATGATTCGGGGACAGACAACTGCCATCTGCAGACGCTAGAGAATGAAGGCGACTTAATAGAATACCCGTTAAATGCAAAAGAGCGTTTTAGAAGAGTCATTGAATGGAAGTTGAGGGTGCGAGTACTGAAGAAGAAAATCCTCTTAGACATCAAACTACGTGGAAAAGCGTCTGCATTTCAAATTTTCTGAGACAGGTTATTCGTTGTCCTGGAATTTGGACATTGAACGAGATGCGTTCGATGATTGTCAAACCGATTTGAGTCGCCTATACAAGATTTACATGTATCTTTGTTCTGAAGGGTGATTCATGACATCTGTCAAAACCAAACGTGCTCAGTATCAAGTGGAAATGTCCCGAACGTATATCTCAGCTTTCAGTAAGTGGATACTTGAGAAGGTGAAACAAAAGCCAGCGGATGCCATATCTAGTTTTTACATTCCTACCAAACACGTCTGACGCAGCAGAACATTGGTGAAAAACTATCGCTGCTCCACCAAGAGTGGTCAGGAAGTCACAGAAGCCTTAAATAAAAAGAAAGATTTTATACAAGGCCTCGCACAGTAATCTCCTTGCATGTGCACTCCAAAACTCTTAACACTAGCGTCAACCTCTGGAGATACAAAGACATGTACTGGCTATTTGGAAAATATTCCAAGCTAAGTATTGACAACAAATTGCTTATATACAAGCAAGTGCTAAAACCCGTCTGAAGGTATGGTATACAACTATGGGGTTGTATTAAAGAAACTAATAGAAACATACTACAGAGATTTCAAAATAAATTGCTAAGGGCCATCGTCAACGCACCCTGGTATGTACGAAACAGCGACATTCACAGAGATCTTGAAATTCCATCAGTCCATGATGGAATTACGAATTTTGCTCGTAAGCATAAGCGTCGTCTGGAAGAGCACATAAACTCTGCCGTCCTTCCAATTCTCGACGAAAGCAACGCTTTCCGCTGTTTGCAAAGGATCAAACCCCTTGACCTAGCACGGTGAATTCAACGCGCGCGTAGCTGCGGTGATAGTAAGAACTCTCAGTGGAGTATTCCTTGCCAAATGCGCCTAAACCAAGAAAGTAAAACTGCTGGATAAGTGTAAGACTTAGTTGTAGTGGAAATATATTTCATTTGAAGGCAGTTGTTTTTACTGCGTAAAAATCCCTTTCGCTATGTGGGAACGGTTCCCATAGTGTCTTTTGAAGATTTTCACCTAACCTCTGGAGATGTCTTAGATCAGTCATTGACTTGGGTAAGAGTTTTTCCTACGACTACATACCCCCTGCAATTGAACAAAGATTCCAAAAGCTAAAGAAGATATTCCTATACATTCCTCTTGTGCTTTACTTCACTACTTCTTTGTTCCCTATTGGCAACCGTATCCTATAGCAGTTAACTTAATTTTCAATTTTGCAATGATTTCGAATCCGGTTCGCATGGAATCTACGGGAACTTCAAGTTTCCCAGCAACAAATGGCAGTTGAGGTTTTTAATTAACAACTTACTGAATCGTGAAGCGAATACAACTTTAATGTCAATAATTAGATTAGATGACAAAGAATGGGCACGTTTCAATTTTTCGGCGCCATGACACGCATAGACACTTGTTAGTTGTCTACCTTGAATGAAGCACTCTGTTCAGTGCGGTGACTTCGTGACAAATTGCAAATTTAAATCCAATTCTAAAATTGTAGCACACTCACGATTCATGAGTACTTGGAATTTCATAAAACAGACGCTTCCCTAGAGCTGCCAAGCCATGCACACATTTTCACAAAGCAACACTTGTTACTGACAGCAAACACAGCGTGCTCCCGCAATCCAAAGGGTGGAAACCACTTAAATGAATTTATTTTGTAGATACATTTTGGGTGAACCGTTCCCGTGATATGAATGCGATGTTTAAATATACATCCTTAACCGTAGAAAGTCTGAGGTAAGGACATGTTGTGGAAAGACTTCGTCTCATGCTGCAAATCTCTTTTTCAAATTACACGGTTATGTTGGACTCAGTGGAAGTATTCTGTTTTTCGAACTTATCTCAATTTACAGCGCACTGCTTATCTATGCACAGCAAAGCACACTCAAGATTGATGGTGGGAAGAATCAATTGAAGAATTTGCATATTTAATTCGAACAGAATTGATTCACGCAAATCGGTGATTGGTTTGGAAAGGAAACAATTCTCAGGGGAATCACCAGAAATTAAACGGAATTTGCAAAATTTAAATTTAATTGAACTGAAATGTTCAACTTCATTTTGAGATACATTTTTGGAACTTATGTTTCTGAGGAAATCAATTCTTAATATTGAAAAATTGTATCAAAGCAATGGTTCCCTGCACCGTGTTCCTAGAAGTGGAAGGCCTTCAAACATTTCTACGGAGAAAGTTAAGTAAAGACTTTTAAGAGTTACAAATAGTGGCCGAATTTGTCAACATTTTGTGAAAGTAGAATATTGCAGAAGTTCATCCACAAACAGTACGCAAAGAAAGACATGTTTTGATAGGGTGACTAGACGTCGCTAAGGCATACGTAAAGAAACGGATAAGTTTTGAAAATAATCGATTTTTTTTAGATGAGTCCAAATTCATTCAAGATTTTCTGGTGCTATGGTTGTCGTTTTGTTGGAAAGAAAAATGGAACCTCGGATTCAAAAAAAATATCAGTCCCACTGTTGCTTTAAGGCACGGAACTCACTTTCAATTAATAAACACTAATAAATTGTTGTCCTAAGTTTTAGAGTTTTCTTTGGTGAAAATTAGAATTTACAATGAATTGAAAAAAATAAAAACAAACACAAACATGAATAAAGGAGCCGAAAGGCAAAAAGAAAAATAAATATTTTAATCCAAGATTAGCTTAGAGCACTTGTTAAAAGTCAGTAAGTTAGAATTAAGATCAGACTAGGTTAATAAGCTAATTTAAGTTTGTTTTAGCATGTAAAAAAAATGGAAAAAAAAATAAAAAAATGCAGTGAAAACTTTAAACCGCAAGTGAAATGTATAAAACACGCAGGTTTCCAAATTCAATTTCCGGATCAATTTTATTTCCTACAAAAGAAATTCATAACCAGCAATTTCAAAAACAACTTTAAACAGCTCTTACATAGTGGTGCAATTCTTCAACTAATTGCCTTGAACAACTATTAAATTTTTAGTGAAAAGAAATTAATGGCACCACATAATCTCTCACCCTCACCTTAGAAATGCGAACCGCGTGAACGTGAGCTTTTACAAAATGGCTTCGTTAAATCGAAACGACAGAATATATGATGTTTGAGGATTCGATGACACCCACAGTTAAGGACGGGGTTGGAAAGGTATTGCTTTGGGGGGTGCTGTGCAGGACGACTTTAACCAAATTTGAAGAAGTTAACTTCTTGAGGTGTTTTATTTTCGAAACCAAAGAAAAGTTTAAATTAGCACCATGTGTGATGCCATTAGATGACAACGATCCAAAACACCCAGCTGGTAATGCAAAACATAAGAGTGTTTGAAACTCAAGAAAGGTACATATTTCCACGTTCTAAACATAGTCCGGACTTAAATTCCATACATCACCTTTGGGCTGCTTTAGAAAAAGAGCTGTTAATCCTAAATACAGAATTGTATGAAGAATGACAAACAATTCAAGTGGCTTTATCAAGAAACCTCTTTAAAAAAAACAAATAGAATGATCAATAGAAAGGTTACGATCGATTATTCACCTATCGACTTTCATATCTATACAGGGATTTTCGAAAATTAATAGTTTATATGTGTCACATTTTTTCAAAAGTTGCCATTTATTGAATCTCCTTCTTCGCCACTATGAACGTATATAGCGCTTAACGTAACGGATAAATGGCTCTGGAGCAGTTGAAAGTAGAAAATGGAACCATAGCGAGATAGATACTAAAACCACTCGAATGGACAAATTCTAGGATCAAAGAATGTATATTTGTTAGCAAGTTGAACAAGTCCCAATACTTTGTGGTTGAAGAATCTAATTCGTCGTCGGCTGTTCTGATCATTAAGAAGGAAACGAAACAAGGTTATGTCATTCGTGTTCTCCCGACGTTTCGACAGTGGATACTGTCATCTTCAGGGGAGTTTTGTTTATTGAGATGATATAAGCATTTGTGCACGTAAATAATAATGGGATTGAATAGCTTACAAGTAGGTAATACTTTTGGGTTCGGTACACAAATTCGTTGACGTTTAACATTTAACATTAAATTGAACTAATAAAATTGAAAGCATGTATAAAAACTATTATTCGACTTATTGGTGGCACTTCGTTGGGCGAAGATCAGTCTTGATGTTGGTACAAAGCTGACATTAGTATGGCGGACCAACCATTGCTGACTAAACCGTCGATATATTTTGTGTGCCCTGCTTTCTGTTCACATTGTTGCTGTTGCATACCTTTTGCTGATGTGGTTTTCAGTCTGCAGAATTTTAATGTTATTGTAGCCCGGATGGTGGTTAATGAGTAGGCAGTGGTTGGCGCGTTCTTATTGTTTAGGTCGGATCTATGGCCAACCAATCTCTGTCGTAAAAATTGTTTTGTTGTACATTTTTTTGCATGTTTATTCGTCATTTCCTTTACAAGTGATTTTGTATATAACGTCAGTTTTGTGTTTTTTGTCAATTCGGTATGAGTTTGAAGAAGAGAGGTGTACGAGTCTGGTGTAATCTGAAGGCTAACTTAATGCTTTCGCAATGGGCGGATATGATTTTTTTGAAATTGTCCAACAAAGTTGGTATATAAAACCATGCTTTTGTACAAACGGTCCGTCATGTTATTTGTCCGTGAAGCACACCGATCGTTACTCCTCTTGTGGTGCCGTCGGAACATCACGAATGACATAAACTTGTTTCATTTGCTCCTTAATGACCAAAATAGCCGACGAGGAAGTAGATTCCTTAACCACAAAGATCAAAGAATGTTTTATACATCTCACCACTGTTTTAAGTTTCCTTGAAAACAACTTAGGCCATCATCGTCTTTAGCGAACATTGTTTTTGTTTTGACATTTTCCTAATAATAAACGTACTAGTGTGAGACATATCGAATTAAGTGTTACTGTAGGGCGGAAGACAAAATTTAAATGTACGCTAGATTAGCTTAGGGCATCCGTGTGAGGTCAGTATGTAATATTCAAGAAAATTAATTCGATTGTTAGGCTATTGCAGGTTTAAGGGTTTTTTTCCTAGAATGTAAAAAATGAAGTTACTCCAAAAACTAAAAAAAAAACTGAAAACTCGAACATCCAGCTGGTTGCTGTGACAAAGTTCATGGCATATGCCTCTATTCCCTGATTTTCTTTTGTCTTGTCTTGTCTTGCAAGGCATTCAAGACGACACCATTTAGATTTTAATCGAGCAACTAAGAATCTTATAATAATAGCTGACAGAACTGAATGTGACAACTGCCGTGCTCGATCCTAAGAAGGAGTTTGAAAATAAAAAAAACAACCAAAGAGATGTACCCATGATTTCTTTGATGTCGTACCAATAGTGTGTCGACCAGTAGAATGAACACTAAAAAATTAAATTATTTACAAAATTGATATTGGACACTGGCAGCTGTATCCCGCTTGAAATCTTGACAGAAAGCCAGTATCAAACCTCCCCTAACGAAATGAGTTGCTTTATACTTGAACAGCTTTGGGAAATTTTGAAAACAAACTCGATGCCATGAAACAATTAAATAAATTTTATCTAAGCAGTGCATGTCTTACATCCTGAAACCATCAACTCGGATTTGAAAATTTGGGGCTGACAGAATCAGCTTTTGGTAAGGGAGCTGAGTCAGCCACTAGAACGACGTTGCATTTCGTAATCAGTCTGAATGTGGGTGCTTGCTAATAATGCATAAATTAAGTTTATTGTATCTTTAAAAGACAATTTTTTTTAAAAAGGGAAACAGTGAAAAGTCCCTTTACTTCCACCAAGCAATTACGTCTATTTGCTAAACACAAATATTCCACCACTATTGGAAAATAACAATCATTTTTACTTGCCTTGCTAGATTTGTTGTCTTTGTTGCTGTGGCTCGAAAACAAGTCATTAATAAAGATGAGTTTTATAATTTTTGCAGTGCTGAAGTCAATAGGACCGATACACAACAACCAATAAAAATAATTGAGTGGCACTTAAGCCCACAAGGGACCAGCGCATAGCTTCTTCAACAACTGGTCGTGTTGTGCGTGCTTCTGTTCCCTCACGAGTAGAAGGGACCTACAGTTCTTTGCCGACTCCGAACGGCGAGATTTGAAAAGTTTTTCATACACAATTAGTACTCTTTGAGTGTTGTTAGCAACTCAAAAGAGGTGGTGCCATGTAGAAATCGGGATTTTCAGCCCAGGAATCGAACCTTGAATCTTCCGCATGTGAGTTAACGCACTTAAACGTACGACGACACGTAGATTATGGGTCTTAGAAATTATGGACACCCCAGTTACTACAGTGTAATTCACTATGCTTAAAATCTATTGCAAGACATAGTCATTTGTTGAAGTGATTTTATATACCTTGACTTTAAAACTTTTCTTCTAACTTTTATTTAAAAATGAAAAGAAAAATTACTGCCCTCAGCTTCCTCTACTTTTGGCGTTTAATTGAAGGCTTCACTTTATTAATTATTTTACAACTTCATAAACGTTCGGCTAACTAAAAATGTGTTTTCATATTTTTCAGTAGTCAACCGAAAGTGGCTGATTTTAGAAAACTTGGTTAATACGTTGTCTACGAATGCAAGTGCACTCTCTCACTCTTTTCCATAAGCAGAATGTTTCTCCACCTTTTTTCGACAATTTAAATTTTTACACTAGACTTCTTCTTCTTATTTAGTCTGCGCAACAATTCAAGTTGGATCGCGGCAACAACTGACAAGTTCTTTTCCAAGTTACCTTCATTTAAATGCTAAAAGTTGATTGATTAGAGAGGAGTTCTTCTATTGTCTGCAGCTGCGTTCTTAACACGCTTTACATCGCCTAGTCACTTAAGCATTGCATTCGTTTAAATTTGACAAGGCGCACGCCGCACTACAACCTATAGAGCTCTTCGTTGAATATTCTTGTTCAGAAATCACACTTAGAAGTTTACTCTTGAGAAAACCAACAAGAGCTTCATCATCCGCGATTTTGCGCCAAAGGACAGGACAGGAATAGTACAGATGTTAAACAAAGCCAGCTTGGTCCTTCGAGAACGGGCGCTATAACATATTATTAAGTTCAAAGAGAGCCAAAAGTTGATATACACTCGGTTTCGGTATTGTTGTTGTTGTTCTTGCTCACTGCGTAGACGAGATAGACAAAGTTTTTGACTCAAAAGTAGTTTATTGTGACGCTCTGCCCGAGACGATGATACTGGGCGGCCTCACTTGTTAAGAGCACATACTTTGTTTTGCCCTTATTTACCGCCAGACCCATTTTAGCCGCTTTTATTTCAATGCCAGCTAACTCCTCATTGATGCCTTGCTATGTTCACCCAATCACGTCAATTTCATCCCCATAAGCCATCAGCTGAACGAATTTTTGGAAAATCATGCCTCTGGTGTTGGCTTGTAAGTTTCGTAAAATCTTCCCAAGGACGATGTTGACATAGTCACACAACAGGGCGTCGCGTTGTCTAAGACCTTTTGTTAACATTGAAGGTGTCAATGAGTTCTTAGACGACCTTGACGGCGTAGCGGACGCTCTTCATCGTCTCCTTGGAAGAAATGCCAAATTTGGCTTGACACTCTATAGTTCGTTTCTATGTGGACTGTCATATGCGGCCTAGGTCGGTGAGTGTGGGGAATAAAAATGCTTTAAAATTAAATTCAAAGTTGGGTGGATGTCGATCTACATTTGTTTGGGTCTTCTTCAGGATCGGCCACAGGGGGAAATGGACTTCCCCAGCCTGAGACCACACTGAACTGTCAAATTGTTAACGAACAAGTTTTCAGGCGGGCACACAAAATTACAGAGATGTGCAAGAGTCTGACGGTCATAGGAATCTCCTTACTTAGCCTTCACATAAAAGGCTCTTAGTGTAAGTAGATTCTAATTCGAACGCTAGTGTGATCAGCATATTGGGAGTTCAATATCATAACAAGCGAATTTAATAGAGGTAATGTTAATCTCAAACATCTTTTTGAAACACAAACATCTGACCCGAATCGCTAAATTCTTTGTCGTGAGGTTTTTTCCGTCGACATCTCTCTCTCAAATCCCAGTCAACTACAGCTGCAGGCAAGGCAAGGCAAAACAGCAGAAAATGCAAAGCTGTCAAATATGGTCGGCTTCCATCAGCTAATCAAAAACCGATGTTCATTCGAAATTAAGAGATATTCAAGAGGAAAACTTCACGGATGTCTAAAAATAAATTTTCTCCAGACTGTTTTTTTGCTCCAAATACTTACAATAGCCTAAGCATTTGTTTGCTGACTCAGCAGAACAGCGGTAGGCACCATTTCCCGACACACAAACAATTGGAAACCAAATATTTTCCTGCGGTTGAAAAAGTAATTCACGCGCATAGGTGATGACTTTATCGCTTCGCAGTCACCACAAAAATGCAATAAAACAATGCATGTGCACACTAGATAATAAACACTTGCATGAAGTGCATGGACATTTGTTTAAGAAAAAAAATCACACACTTCAATCAGCCCATGGATTGGATTCCCTCACGAGGTGAAACCATCAACGTCATAAAACTTAACGCGAAGTCAGTGAAGCTTATTTCAATACTCACTTAAGATCTTTCGCACTGCTGCCGTTGCCGTTGAGGTAAATGTGCTAAATTATCCAATCAGCAAGAAATTCGTCGAAGTCAAGCACTCACAAACACCTTTCAGCCGCCGGCAGCGGAGGTAACAAATCACTTTTCAAACACTTGTTCGCGCAAAATTTATGGCGCTGACAGACCCGATTTTATGCACGAAATTTGAGTAAGCCCTCTCACCCGGCACAGACTTGCCACCCACGTTACGATTACAATTCAATTAGAGGCGACCGCGAACTCACTTCTTGGCACACAACACACGGAGGGTATGGGTCTGGTGTAAAATTCGTATATTACTGCCGAGCACACTTCACTCACTAAACACGGGAAATTATTCGCCGTGCCGATATCAGGTGCCACGGTTGACGAAATGCATTCGCAACGGTCGTTTAGGTTCGGAACGATGTAATTAGACGCACACGGCGTTGTTCAGCCAGAGTGTTGTTGAAATGAAACCACGCACTTCGCTTTCAAATTCTAAACGAACCGCCGAAGCATTTTCAAAAATTCCGCGAGTTTAAGAATATCAAGGGGGTTTTCCACATTCCAACTAGAGGCGACTAATGCCAACGGACAGACCACGTCGAATCACGGCTAAGGACTAAAGAGTCTTTCCCGCGATAATATCTAGCACAGGTCGGCAGAAGATGCCGACTCAAGAACATCGGCGCGAAGAAGTTTCATGTCACCCTCTGGACTGGAAGGCGAAAGCTCACACAGCTGTTGTGCGTTTCCCCTGGTCGAAGCTTTTTCGTTAAGTTTCCCCAATGGCAGTTTTTGTGAATGCGAAGTAGTGCGCTGTATCGTATCTGGAAAATGCTGAGCGGGCCGTGATTTATGACCGACACCTGTTGATTGTTGTCAGACCTTGTGAATGAAATAGATTACGGGTGGCGCGAGAATACAGACAGGAGGAGGTGATGATGAATTGGGGCTAAATCGGTGAAAATTGCTTTACCAAAGTGTTAACTAGGTAACTGCCCTCGAGGCGGGGAAAGTTATAATTTCATTGTTTGGTTTGAATGAATTTGATCTCACCTTTTCTGCTTTGTTTTACACAAAAGGGTAGGTAGTGGTTGATTGAATGTGACAGAGGTCAGTTGGGGCGGATGAGTCCGTCAACCGATCCTTGGTAAGTCGTGTGTGTTTAGACATTGAGTGTGATGCTTGTCTTGGGACGTCATTGAAAACTTTGGCCGTGACGGCTTTTCAACGTAAGTGCCGCATTGAATGACCCAACTATGGTAGGAAATTTGATTTGTTTGCGATGTTTTGGTTAAAAATGGAGTAACGCCCTATGACTTCGAATCGTTAAGGGTTATTTTTAGGAATGCTCCCGCACGTTATTTGAGACTGATACTCTGCTTTGACAACTACCTTGTGTTTGTTGAAGGATTGGCGAAAAATAGGCTGATTGTGTAACTAATGGTCAGAAGGGCATTTGATAAGCATTGTGCTGTACGCAGTGTTGCTGCCGAAGGTCTTGAAGGGAAGAAGTGGCAATTAATAGAAAAGTGTGTCAGAACTCTCGGCCACTGTCAGTAGATTGAAATAATAAAATCGAGGCCTATTCATACGAGCGATATTCTTAACACACCAAGGATGCAAATGTGGTCTTCTTTGTCCAAATTTTGCACCTAACCGTCACTTGGTATAAAGGTGGACTTGTTGCCGTGTAGGCTTTTGTTTAAGGCAAAAATATAGGTTCATTCTAAACAGCTTTATCTGTTCGTCCCGTAAAAAATATTGCCTGCTCAATCTACTGGTTTGTTAGGACTGTACATTCTTCATAATCATCATTTTCGTTGACATGGCATGAGTTGCGTGCGCAATGAAAATGCACTAGAAACCTCCAAGCCGCTCAATACTCCGCCATCGACTCTAACTCATCAGGAGCTACTCCCAACCACAATCAGGCGCGTTTACAAATTTCATCCAACCACCTTTCCCTGGGTCTGTTGAGAAGCTTCCCACCTGATGGGATCTCATGATATATGATATAAACGGTGATATAACCGTTTCCTGTGACCAAACTATCGAAACATTTCCTCCTTTCCATTCGAAGAAGTAGCTGCTCAACATTGAGTTCCCTCTGCATCGTCGCATCTACCACTCTATCCCGGCAAGTAACTCCCGCACCAGCACGCTTGGGACTTTGGACTTCTCCACATTCACCTTCACTTAAGCATTTCATATCAAGCGTATGTGCTGCAATCCTCTCAGCCGTGCGCTGGAGTTCCGTCTGGGATGATGTGAGGACAATTGAGTCATCTGCGAAAAGAAGATGATTTACCCCCAACTCTTCCAATGTTTGCCTTGACTGCGGTGCGACATCCAGCCTATAAATGTATAAAGTGAAAAGGAGAGGTAACAAGACGCACCCTGGGCGAAGCCAAACGGTCACGGTGAAAGGTATTGTTTTAATAACGTTTACCCTAACACAGCTGCTACATTTGGTGTTAAGAGTTGAACATTAATCTGTAGATCGGTTTGGCATACTCCTAAGCCTTCTCAAGTACCAGTCTTAGAATAAAAAGCTCTGTTCCTACTCCAACTTGGACTTTACCATAGCATATCAAGAACATGTCTCTAACACCTTAGCGTAGCCCTTACCGGGGAAACTTAAAAGAGATATGCCGCTGTTATTGGAGCAGCCAGCTTCAGTCTGCCAGAAGCCAGGTGTTTTGCTGCATTCCAAGAGACACGACAGAGCCTTAAGACTCCCTCTTAACCCATCGTCTTAAGGATTTCTCGCCGGAGTTGGCAGACTTGCTAACTCTTAGCGATTTAATCGACAAAGTGAATTCCTCCACCGTTTGACTACTCTCCCCTCCCCTTAATACTACATGTCTGTCAACATCAGTTCCCTAATCGGGACTAAGCAGCTCCGAAAAGAGCTCAATCCATCTGCGCAAGAGGTCAATCTCATTGGAAAGAAGCACATCAGTGTTGGATTTGACTTCTTCGATGAGGTTAAACTTCCTTGCTCTGAGTCGGCAAACTGTTTGCCGGAACACCTCTTGCGCAGATCTATGGTGGGTTTTCAACTTCACGTTGAACTTAATCTAAGACCGTTCTTTGGCTGCATACACGAATTGTTAGCAGATTCTTGGGGCCTTAGTTTACCGACCATGAGAAGCAGTGTCCCCCTGAGAGAATCCAGTCCCTGTTGATCTTCTTCTTCTCTCTGATGGGTTCTTGAATTTCGGCTTTTTACGACCACGCAGTTTTTTTTCTCACCACCAGCCGCCACATGAAGCCGCTTCAGAGGCATTACAAGCAGTGGTAATGACAGCTTCAGCAACTACTTCTGTTGTGTATGTCGTTGTTCTCTCCATAGTAGGAGGACCTAGAGGAATTGAACATTACACGACGCACTTACCCGCTATGTCATTGAAGTTTGTGCTAACAAGATGCGATCTTATCAAGAGCTTGCTCTATTTAATGAGACTCCGTCTACAGTACTTTCCCTAACTTATTGGCACATGAAATACGACTAAAAATTTCGAGCACCGTTTGCTGCAGAACTAACAAGGACGAACAGGTGTTTCAACTTTTATGCTATTATGTGTCTCTAGCGACCAAAAGATTTTACCTTCTTAGAAGAACTATATTTTTGCTACGTCTTTGTTGGATCTTTGCTGGGAACAAATTTCCGATTAATTGTTGGGTGAACAAAGAGCTTCAACAAAATCAATTATTTTATTCGTAGATTGTTGCCAAAAATATCTGAAATATAAAAGAAGATGAATAGTCGCGAATAGCTTGAACGTCGATGTTGAAGAACATTAAGAAAGTTAATGTCATAAAACATTCTGAATTTTTCATCCCATAACACAGATGTCAATATGCATTCAGAACCTAATCTCTGTAAATTTTCAATCCCAAAATTGAACCACCAACTCAACCTCATCGTAAAGTCCCAACATCCCTAGATGAATTTAGATCATCATGCGGTCTAATGAACACTTAACGCAAAGTGCCCATTTGAAGCATTAATTAGTCACCACACATCTACAGTAATCGAAGGGTATAACTGCTGAAAACGACATTATGGCTATTCCATTGGGATGCATCTCAAATTGGATAATCCTAATGGGGGTCGTAGACGCTCATGCAATCCCATCAACCTATCTGCAATGATGAACTTAACAGACGACCATTCACTCGACTAAGAGTTGGCAAGTAATATCCATCAGCCTTAAGGAGTGGATTACGAATGGAGTTATGGGAACTTAAAAATCGCATTAAGACGAATAGTTTTTAATTCTTCTTTCTTAATGAAATTTCGAGAGGTTATTTGATCGATGTCATTTAAAAGTCATTTCTACCTACATTCCCGAGCATTTGACTTTTCTGAGTTTCATGTGCAACCTGAAGGAACATCAAAGAATGCTCATGTGCCCGAATGATTGATGTTTATTGACTTGAATCTAATACCCATGGATGTTATGTTTGAAATGAATCCTCGTGTGCCTTTGATTTAAAATGCCTTTTATGTCATAATTAAAGGCCCTATGAGCAATTTTTACACCTTCGTCTGACTGATCCAAAATTAACTCCCGCTTCGGTTGTTAATTAGGTTAATTTCCAATACTAAGGACATTTTTCTTATTTTTCAACGTTCATTCCTTTGATGTTGATTTTGCCAACGAAACGTAGCAATTAATGCGAAAAATAGCAGGATGTAAGAAGGAAAATATTTCTTGGAAGCAACTCACGCAACTTGTGAACCAAACGGGACGGGCCATGAACATGTGAAGGAAATGTACCTGTTGTAATCTGTTTTTTCGCGTCTCATTTATCGCCATTCTGTGAATCAATTGCGACGGGGAATAAATCATAAATCGTTTTCTACATTTCCAAGGAATCACTTACTTGAGCCAGGGAATGATAGAGAACTGAAAACGAAACAGGAAACTTTTCAAAATTAGATTCGGAAATCCTAGACCAATGTGTGATTTTTCGTAAGATGTGAGTGTTTGATTGAGTTGAGTAATAAGGTGGAACCCGCTTGACAGCAATTCCCCTTCAATGTGTTCCTTGTTATTCAAATTTTTTTCCTTTTAAGGACTATGCGAATTTTTTTTTGTGGTCGCCGTAGTGGGTAAGTGCGTCGACCGCCACGTAAAAGGTTTAGGTTCGATTCTCGGACTGGACACCTCGCATTTTTTTCACTACACCACCTCTTTCGAGTTGCTGACAGCACTCAGAGAGTATCAATTATCTATGAAAAGCTTTTCAAATCTCGCCGTTTAGAATCGGCAAAAATTTGTAGTTCCCTTCCACTCGTGAGAGAACAGTAGCACGCACAACACGAGTAGTTGTTGTAGAAGAAGTTCATCACCATCATCTCATCATCTCCTCCTTCTTCTTTTCCTCTTTTTCATGATCGTGAAGAGGTTGAAGCAACAACCCGTCGTGAACCTGGTCCCCAGTCAATATGTCTCTTCAGCTTGCAACATTTTTCGCCAACTGCCTTCGCCTTTCGCACACAAAGTTATCTGTGGTTTCCTACAACTTGTGTGTGCTACTTTAGACAAGGACTCAATGGACTCTAACACGCTGATCCTCAACTGGGACATGTGAATGGGAATATGACTCTCCACTAGTAGAGGAGATCTACACCGTCTCCGAACTGTAACATTTCATAAGCTTTCATAGCAATTCCTAACTTTCCTAGCGGTGGAACGAGATGGGTATGTTGATCTGTCATTTAAGTATGAATGAAGTTCAATTCAGATCTCGAACCGAGATCGCCCGGCCAACGGCGCACAATAGTCTTTTACGTTTCGCTAGCTAAAGGAGTTTTTTTCTTCGAGTGGCATTTCGGCTCGGTTTGGATCTGGGCCTCTCCAGATAATACGATTTTTCGCCAACTGCCTCCGCGTTCACACTCCAATTTTTTTTAGGTACCTCTTCACTCGTGTAAGCGATCTTAGCCTACGCCGTCCTCTGTTGCGTTGTCCCAATGGCTCAGATTCGAAGTCTTTTCGGGCCGGGAAGTGGTGTCCATACGCTCTACATGGCCTAGCCAACTTAAGAGTTGTATCCGAAGACGCTTGATCAGGTGCATGCCGCCGTACAACCTTTAAAGTTCGTCGTTGAATCTTCGTTTCCAGACGTCATCAACGCAAACAGGGAAAAAATCGCATGCAAAACTCTTATCTCGAAAAGACTAGGAGCTTCCTCATTGGCGTTTTGGAACGTTGAAGTTTCCGCGTCGTAAAGGAGAACTGATTACCCCAGTATAGAGGACTCTATTACTCAATTGCATCTCGAAACAAAGAAAGAACAGTGATTGTCAAGATTGATTCTGCGTTTGATTATCAGCTTACCGAGCCGGAGCCGAGGTAGACGAAGTCCTCGACTACCTCGAAGTTTCTGTTGCCTAGTGGAATAGTCTGTCTAAGACATCAGAGGCATGCGTCCTTCCCTGATGACTTTGCCTTCGCCTTTCCCCTTATTTATCGCTAAACCCATTTTAGCAACTTCCGCTTCAGTGCCAACAAACGCCTCATTAACGGCTCCCTGTGTAAGTCCAATCACGTAAATGTTATCGGCGTAAGCTAGCAGTTGAACGGACTTTTGGAAGATCGTACCTCCAGTGTTGGCTTGTGAGTTACGCACGATCTTCTCAAGGATGATGTTAAAGAAGTCACGTGACAGTGCGTCGCCTTGTCTAAAACCTTTTTTGACAATTGCTGATTTCGGCACGAGGTATGAGTCGCGCACGATCTTTTAAAAAATTATGTTGAAAAAGTCTAACACCAGCGCTTAACCTTGGCATTTTTGTTGACCCGTAAATTCACTAAAGAGTTCGCGGGGCAATGCACCCGAGAGACCTCCAAGTAGTTCTATCCACAGCTATCGACTCTAACTCATCCAGAGTTATTGCCAAGTGCAACCAGACGAGTTTATGGACTTGATACTTGATAGGCACACCTCTAAAATCGTTATCAAGGGGACGTTCGTAACACGTGAGCAAGCTATTGAGGTATAACAAGAAGCGAGTGAGTAATATGATCCTCTATCGAAAAAATCTAGCTGGCCTTAATCAAAAGTTGTTGTTGATCAACTTTTTCCTCTCATCCGACTGAGGAAGCCTTGGTCTTTTCAAGCGGAATGCTCTGTTTGCTATTTTGTTGTAGAGTACATGGCATTCAGACAAAATGATTTAAAGATGAACTCTATGGCAGCATGCGCCACATCTCACTGTCGTGTATCTCAGCCTATCCCAGCGAGTAATTTCCGCATAACTTTGTCGGAAACATTTTTGAAGAAAGGTCTCTGTCAGTTCCGTATCGACTTTGCCGAAGTAGCGACCGTTCTATCTACACAATCTGCCGAGTTTGGTAGGACTGCCAAAATTTGACATGACACTGTATAGCTCGTCTTCATGCACGTTGTCGTGTGTGGCCCTGAGATCAACAAGTCGGTGGTGGGTGTTGATTCGCATTTTTGGATCATCAAGGATCTGCCGCAATATGAAAAACTGATCTATTGTGGAATTTCCTAGTCTGAAGCAACATCTACAAGAACCTATCAAGTCGTTTACGTAAAGTTTCAGGCATTCACACAAATTGACAGAGAGGATCTTGTAAGTGATGCTATAGAGACGGTGGTTGGTTCATATGGATCACCTAAGCGACACCAAGATCACACTTATCGTTCATGCTTTCTCCTGACCATGTCCGGCTGCCTTATAGAAATCTGCGAATAGTCTGTCAGCTTCAGCAGCCTTGTTTTGACTTTTGTCTTGTTTAACGGCGCCTTAGGTTTGATTCCACGATGAACTCTATTGAATGGATGGCATGTGCCTCGTCGTCCGTTTATGGATATATCACCTAAGATGGCTAGGTCATGTAGAGTGAATGTACAATACGACTTCATTTCGATTTGAGCCATTGGGACAACGCAATAGAGGACGTAATCATTTTGGACTGTGCCATGTCCATCCTGCCTCATTTTATGACAATGGCATGGAAATGCGGTATAAGAAATTCGATTGCTTTGACTCAGACAACCAGACCATCTAAAGAGAATGATGAAGTTAAAAAAAACAAATCAACAAATTGGAACACATATAATCACCCTGTTGAAGAAACATTATCGAACTTATAGAGTCAATGGTACCCATTTTCTCAAAATCTGTGTTCGAATCATCTGCTAGGGTTATTGACCGGAAGTCCAGCCTTATTATAAATACAAGCAGTAATGTGATTTCACTTTTTCTCTTGTATTACCCAATAAACGAACCACTTCGATCCGCAAGTTGTTATTTCCATTTTGCTTTTCCCAAACTCCTCCCCTTCTCTCCTATAATGGACACTGAGGCTCGGGCCCAGAAATTCATCGAGTCCAACGCGGTGGAGAAAGACCCCAGCTCCAACTGTCCTTATCAGCTTAGCTTTGAAACTGGAGGCGCTGGCTGGAGAGATATGTTGACTAAGGTCTACACCCGATTGTAGCGACAGCCAAAGAAGAAGACGACTCCTCTCGACGGGTCAGTACCAAGTGCTCTAAAGCGAAGGCCACTACACAGGATCAAAAAAATATGTTGTATGTGTGTTTGAATGGACGAAGAATTTTTAAAGTCCAGATTTGCCCACTCAAAAAAGGCATTAAGTCTATCCCAATTAAGACTATACATCCGATTTAGTTCTTCACACCGATTATCTCCCTCCAAACGAGCAAGAACATCATCTTTCTACGAATCAAGAAAATTGAAAAAACCCACGCTATTCTCAGTTATCCCTCCACGGACTTAACTTTATATTCAAAAGCACGCATGTTCCCCCAAGAGCACTTACCCCGCAAAAAAGAAAGAATTTCGTAATTCCCAACCAACCGAAATTTAAACGGATAAAGTTCTTCAATTCGAAATAAACACCAGCGGCGGCAGTGTAGCGGCCGGCGTCTGGTGCGCGAACTTATGGCAAGTTCGTACGATTTTTACTTTCCTTTCTACTTTAAGGATTACCCACAAGTAAACACGTGAATCTACTTAAAATCGATCGACCTACCCTACGAATTGTCAAAGAACCATTATTTTCTGGGGATCAAGCGTGGAAACCTGCAAGGAATGGACGATGTGAATGGTATTCTTTCATTTCACAGGAAAGGAGGAAAAAAGCATTTATCCCCTGAATGCAAAACCCAGAGGCTGTTCTTCTTCAGTTCTCACGACAACGATTGTAGGCGAAAAGAAAGGCGGAACATCATTCTCCTCCCGTGCATTGTTAGACGCAGGCTTTCTCACAACTGTCTTCGCGTTCACTCCTCCGCTGTCGGCGGACAAACAATAGTAGGCAAGTTTCATTTGCGTTGCTTGCGTTCTATGCCGTCCTATGGGTAGTCAGAGGAAAGTAATTTAAAAGCAACCATCTTTTGCTTAAATGAACCTATTTTCCAGCATCCGCCACCTGTTTCAGCTTGTGCTTAGCGGGGAATTAGACGGTTGCTTTGTCTGTGAATACAAATTAAGTGTCCTTCGGCATTTTTGCGCCTGGTGGAAGGACAATTGTTTTAAGAGTGTAGTCTTTTTACGTCACTTTTCTCAGCACGAGCAGCTGAGACTGAAGGGAAAAAATCTCCTAAAGTATGATTTAATTCGGTGGCAAATATGCCAATATACCACTCAAGCTTCTCCTCCTTTAAGTATTTCGTGTTACAAAGAAGCGTTACAGGGAGGAAAGATTCCATAAAGGATAATATTGGTGACAAAAAATCAGCTTAACCAGATCAATTTTTCACGAACCGCCTCATGCGCCCTTCGTCCTTATGTTTGTTGAGTGGTATTTGTCAATTGATTTGTTCAGATTTAAAGCAATGCTTTGGCACACGTAAGTTACTTTTGAAAATGGAATAATGGAACTCCACAACAAAGGGTGGGAACGGAATTCGTACAAGGTCTGCTTAAACGAAATTCAATATTTTTGAACAAAAATGTAAGACAAGATTCTTTGTGAAATATACGCGAGGTCTGTTAAGATATTTGCTGTCTTTTGGATCTGGCACTGCGTTAGTTTTTCCAACTGTTCTACTCCGAGAAAGTGAAAAAGAGCATTTGTCCAGCCAGTCCCTAAAAGAAAGGGCGAACCTTCTTGACCCACATCCTACCGACCCATAGCACTTACGTCCCTACTTTCTTAGGTCTTGGAAACGTTGATAAACCGTCAGGTTATGAAATATCTTGTCACCAGCAAGCTTCTTAATGGCCGGCATTGCGGCTTCCAAAGCAAAAGTTTCACTTAAGATTTGATGGCATATCTCACCGAAAAATTCAATCAATCTTTGGACAATGTACATAGGTGAATGCAAGATATTTCAAAGGCACTCGTGTCGAAAATGCGTACTCCCACAAACACCCACACTCACCCTCCTCTCTCACACACACACACACACACACACACCACTAAAAGTATACCTGAGATTGGTTAAAGTAAGCGGGTGGGGATGGTGGGGATCATGGCGCAGGCAATACGCCCATTTTCCTTATGTCAGTGGGGTAGCTTGGGGGTGGAGAAGTCCCTATGGGCGTTCGTGCCCTGCCGATATTTTTATTTGTCTTCATTCTTCACAGCGATGGACTGTTGGTCATGCCGTTGATCCTCCTCGGCCGTAGCGTGAGAGTAGCCGTTCTTTTCTGGTGCATAGTACGATGAAGGGTTTGCGGCTCTCCGTGGTGGTCAGATCTATTTCGAGGTGTACGAGTAACGACCGAGTCACAAAGTAGTCAAAAGTGACCGATCGTCTTTGTGTGTCCGACTCTTGATTTGTTTCTTTTTTTTGATTGTTCCGATTTATTTTTTTCTTTTTTTTTGTTTTGTTTCGGCAGGAGTTGGGATACCTTCCCCAGTCGCAGTTCTGGTGGGAAGGGAAGTATGGAACGAGAGGGCAACTGTGGGGCGCCCTTAATTCAACACGGCCATACTTCATTGAGTGGCCCGCATCCTTCCATTCAACCCCAAAATCAGTCTCGAGTTGATAGCAGACATCATGCAACCGATTGTTGATGTACAACCTGGTAGACTTCGATTTTTAAGCTGCATGGGCATGACTGGGACACTGAAAACATCTTCAACTACGGCACTTAACGTGCTCTTGCGCTTATGTACTTGATATAAACTTGCATATCACGAGTGTCGCTTATAAGTTGACTCTACGGCTAAGCAAGGTTGATTGTTTTAAGGCTGATTGTTCCTTCGGCTACAGTAACAATGTGGTTAAGCCCACAAGCCTACATTCTCTGTGGTTATCATTAATTATGCTGTATGCAAAGAGCAGGCATCATGTGCCCTTCTTTGTGCTTCGGCTCTTCGTAGTTGTTCTTGCACATCTATTGCGAATGGGCAGATGTCTCTCTTTCAATTGATAGATTTACAAACTGTGTTTATTCTGAGAAGCGACTACAGTGAAAGACTGCTTCCTCCTCATCCTCTTCCATATTTGGGTACTCCGGGCAAAGGAGAGTAGCTCCATCTTTCGTTTTTATTCTCCTTCTTTTTTGGTGATCACATGTTTGCCTTTGAAACATCCTCTTCAACTCTTCTGCCATAATGCTAATTTAACTAGAAAGCACACGGCGTCATCTGAGATTGTCCTGAATTCGCATATTACTAGGATTGTGCAGAGTCTATACACAGCAGCCTTTAAGTTTTCAAAATTTGCAGAGCTTCTGAACAGCAGTATCCTAACACAGGACCTCCGATATTCAGAAGCATTCGAAACGGCGTTGCTTGCGTCAACGATACCTCCTCGTTACGCACTTACTGTGTGTTTTGTTGGACAGCCTGTTGTCCAACAAGACACCGAAACTGAAAACTGAATTCTTGGATTTTACAAGCTGGTTTGGTTGCCTACTCGAAAAGTTGCAGCCTCAGTTTTGTGATCAGCTAACTCCAATACAGCGGTTTCTATCCTATCTACTATATTTGCCACTGCCATGTTTGTGAAACTCTCTATATTTGGTATATGCTTATTCACTGTGAAGACAGCAATATTGTCAGTAAAGCCGATCACATGCGCCGTGGTGGTTTAGCTGCACACAAGAGTGGTCTCCTTTTTTGCTGGGGAATTGCAATTACCCCTAACGGAAGCTATTTGTTAGACCACAGATGTAACAACTCTTTCTTGACCTGATAATTACCAGCGACTAACTAAATAAATCTTCTCCTCATCCAGGATTGCCTGTAGCACTCTTATAGGCATTATCGCAGGACACTGTCTGGTCGGTTTGCATGCTGGAAAACTCAACCGAACTGCTGCAGATGTTGGTAGCAATTGTAGAAATATATGGACAAACGGAATTATAGAACTTCTCTTCTGAATCTGCCCTGCTTGTTGTACAGGTCCTTTTTCTCATTACCCCATATAAAAACGTTTGTGGCAGTCAGATCAGGCTCGACTTTGGAGCGAGCAAGCCCAGTGTCGCATATTATTTTGTTGGTGCCCCGTCTTAATAGAACTAAATGCTGTTGAGACGGGTAGTTCTAGAAAAATTTCACTCACTGTCATTAAAAATGTTCTTCTTCTTGTGGCGCTACAGTCCGGGGAAGGCAGGGGCCTAAAACAACAGCACGATCTTTCGCCAGCTGACTGCAGCTGCGCACTCCAAGTTGGTTGAGGTCCTTTCCCACTTGTATGCACCACGTTAGCCTAGGCCGTCCTCTGTTGCTTTTTCCCAATGGCTCAGATTCGAAGACTTTTCGGGCCGGAGCAGTGGTGTACATAGGCTCTACATGGCGTAGCCATCTTACCGACCTTGACGGAGCACTGTCATATTCGGCCGTAAAATCGTTGAATAGGTTGTGAGTGTCGATTTGCACTTCTTGGGTCTTTTCCAGGATCGGCCGTAGTGTGAAGATTTGGTCGATGGTGAACTTCCCTGGCCTGAAACCACACTGATAAGGACCTATCAGGTTGTTGACAATACGGTAGAGAGGATCATGTAGGCTAGTCAAAGGTTTCTCCTTTCTTGTGGACCGGGTAAACGACGCTGAGATTCCACTCATCGCGTATGCTTTCCTTCCACCATACCTTGCAGATGAGCTGGTGCATGTGCCCAACCAGGTCATCTCCAGCTGCCTTAAATTGTTCTGCGGGCAGTCCGTCCGCTCCAGCAGCTTTGTTTGACTTCAGTTTTGATGTTGGTATCTTGACCTCGTCTAAGTCGGGGGCACGGAAATCTTGTCTTTCATCGTCCAAATTGAGTAGAACATTCTGCCTAACAATTTGGGCCGTCATCGCCATTAAAATTGTTCCCCAATGTAAAAGCTTATTCCTTTTCTGGGATTTTCTTTAATTAAATCCTTGAACAGACATTATTTAGAAAACTTTAGGAAATCAAATATTTGCAGGAAATTTCTTGCATTGGATAAGGTCATCGAGTAATTTAGAAACCCAGTCGATTTTGCTGAAAGCAATTTGCAGCACTAATTAAATCCCCTCATGCATGGTTTTGGATAATCACCTTTGTACTCTGCCAAAGGAGGAGCACCGACCAGACTTCTTTATTGCACTTCCTTTTGTTTTCGCACTGCGGGCAACTATTCTCCACAAAAAAAAAAACGAACTTATTGTAAAATCCTTTCAGACATGAATAGGCTTCCAGCATTTCCACACATTGCAAATGGCATTGAACCACGGCAGCCAAATGGGGTCTTAAACGAACTGGATTACCACAAAAGCTCACTAGCATTGGCTTAGTCCATGAATACTTCATTCATTTTACGGATATACTCGTATATATGCACGGAAGGAAGTGGTTCTCTATTCACAAAAGTTATGGTAAGTATTTGCATTCTTCATCATGTCTATGACGCGCAAGGATAGTTGTGTGTGTGTGCCGACACGTATGGATATAGATTGGTTTGGTTTGCCTTTTCAATTTAACGCTCTCTTGAGCTTAGTTTTCCCACTCAGTTGTGGCCTAGGGATATTTTTTGTTTACTAGTTATCGGGCTAAGAAAATATTGCAAAATAAAAGAGAATTTATAAAGCCAATCTACAAGCGATAATTTCGCTTGGGGTTACGAGCAGATACATACGCAGCTGTGATGGTGGTAAATACCCGCAAGCATAAATCGATTGCGGACAAAGGGAGTTAGTCCTTGCATGAGCACATACCAAACAACTAAAAGTGGGATTTCGTTCCTTAAAAAGGTGCCTTAAAGGTGTTTTCTTTGCGAGTGGTATGATTTTTAGACATGGGGATGGTTCACTTAAAGCCTAATAGCCATAGAGTTTTGATTACGTCGATTCTACATTATTTTTGAAATTTTGAACGGTTTCGGGCATGTTAGATTTTTGGTCTTCTGCGTCGCCATCTGGATGGGTTCTATCATTATCGTTATGGTATGTATTGGAAGTATTGGTATACAATACTTCTTCAAATGAAATTCTACTTAAGTCCCCTTCAAGGGAACCGTTTTGGATGGATTTTTGGTTATTAACAAGGATCGCCGACTTCAGGAATCAGCGCGATCCCACCAACTTGAAACGGTTCAGTACTGGCTCTGAATGCACTGCAGAGTCATCCTCATTACTGTTGAGAAGGCATCCACTCATCTCACCGGCGGTGCCAATGTGACATGGTTTCTCGCCAAAAGAATTATGGTTAGCAACGACGTATAGCATCGTTGGGGTCATTATGTCGCCGGAGAGAACGGTAGATTGTTTGTATGTACACCTCGTTCACTGCAAAAGATCTGATGTGTCAAGGAGTGTCAATTTTCTCAGTCTGATTATGTAAGGCTACATCATAACTTGTGGGCGCCATCTGAAATAAAAAACTAAACTCTTTTTCTTGCCCCAATACCTTAAGCAAAATTACAGAGGAGCCTACTACATGGTCCAATCCACATCAATTGGATTCTCACCACGTTACTGTGCAGGATTAACTATGGCCACTACCTATAAGTCTGTCCATGCGTTCTTCATGATATAGTCATCCTATGCGTTGTATCCGCTGACGCTTGTAGAGTTCAGCAAACAAGGATCAAAAATCGTTTCTGCGTCATAGAACAGAACTGAGTTCTTTCGAGAGAAGGATTTCTTTATCAATTCCCTCATGAACCCAAGGTATCAAGTGTGGACAAAAGTTCAGTTCTCCACGCTTCAATTAGCTAATTTTAAAATTATGTATTCATTTATTCAATAAATATTTAGAAGGCCTGTGACGACAAATACCGATCGAAACATGGAAATTATCGAGTTAGACCGGCATGTGGCATCTCGTGAGATCGCCAAAGAGATGAGAGTTAGTCACCAAACCATTTTAAACCATCTGCCGAAGGCTGCTTGCTTGATGTTTGGGTGCCGCATGATTTGACGCAAAAAAACCTTCTGGACCAAATCAACGCCTGCGATATGCTGCTGAAACTGAACGAACTCGACCCATTTTTGAAGCCGATGGTGACTGGCGACGAAAAATTGATCACATACGACAATATCAAGCGAAAACGGCGGTCAGGAAGGTTTTGCTGTGTTTGGTTGGATTGGAAGAGAATCATCCACTATACGCTTAATTCTACCATCTATTGAGAGCAACTGGACCGCTTGAAGCAGGCGATCGACCAGAAGTGTCCAGAATTGGCCAACAGGAAAGGTGTAGTGTTCCACCAGGACAACGCCAGACCACACACTTCGTTGATGACTCGTCAGAAGCTACGGGAGTTCGGATGTGAGGTTTTATCGCATCCACCATATAGCCCGGACATAGCGCCACGTGGTTACCACCTGTTCCTGTCCATGGCGAACGCCCTTGTTGGTGTGAAGTTGAACTCAAAAGAGGCTTGTGAAAAGTGGCTGTTCGAGTTCTTCGCAAATAAGAAGGGGGGCTTCTACGAGGGGGTATTATGAAGTTGCCGTCTAAATGGAAACAGATTATCGAACAAAACGGCGCATATTTGAACTAAATCCGATCGCTATAACACTTTTCATGAAGCATAAATAGCAAAAAACGGAAAGGAGATATTTTAAAATCTTATATTTATTTGGATTTCTTACAAGAGGGATGGCGCCTTGAACACTCAATACTTAAAGACAAAAAGTCAGATTACATCATAAAGGGAGAGTTTTTTACAATGAAATGAAAGGAGCCTTCTCCGAAAATTCATAAATTTCTGGTCAGAATTTGTTAAATAACCTCCTGCCCGATCACACGTATGGATATGTGTCGGGTGGTAATTCCTTAGAAATACCCAAACTAACGATTTAGTAGCTTTCCATAAGAAGTACTACCACCCGCCTATAACCCTCGAATATATTGCTATGGAAATTTAGAACTGAAATGGACGTTCGATTAAATCAATTCAAAATGTTTTTCCCAATACGACCCCATCAACACTGACTACAGCTGACTACCAAATCAGAGCGATGGGGAAAGCCACAATGTACACATTGATGATCTTCATCATCCCTGCCCCTACCGTCGATGCGCCAATGTCAACTTGGGAGCCTACGATGCGTCAGTACAAGTTCTTTCCAGCACCAGGCCATTGTTGAAAGTCTGATGGTTCGCGACACCACAGTCACCCAGAAATCTGTTGATGGACCCTCCGGCATGTTGTGGAGTGATGGATGTAGAGTCGCTCTTAACACCATCCGAAATGTAAGCACAACTCACCGACATGGTCTTTTCTTTCTTGACTGTCCGCTTGGAGAAGCTGCGATCAAATCAAGCAGAAGAATCAAGCAAAAGAAACCTTTCAAGCTTCCACTTGAGGGAATTCTCAACTATACCGAGGAGGAGGTTGGCTCATCAGTGACAACCATTAATCGATTAGAAGGCTGGTGTGTAATGGTGGATGGAAAACTTCGTCAAGCTCATGAAATGGTTGGATAACCAGCTCGGCTACTCCTACCATGTTGTCCCTCATTCTTTACCTCTAACCCCTTCCCGATATGCTAGGCGATGATGTAAACTGAACCTCGTTGAACTAAACGTCGCTCTTCTGGAGGCTCATACGGATCTAAAATGACACGTGTTGCGTGGAAGAAGAGTGTCAGACAAATTTCTTGTTCAAAGTTGAGTCACACAGGGCTGCATATTGTCACCGATTTTGTGTTTGTTGGTAATAAACGATGTACTGCTCATATTCTTGACTCGAAGCGGAAGAATTCTAGATCACGCTTACTTTCTTCAGAATAATGATTCCCCATCAAATGTCAAAAAAGCTGGAGATGGATGCAAGAATCGTGGGGCTGAAAATCACTAAGCGGATGATCAGCTTTGGATCTCAATCATTCTCTCATCTTTGGCAACAGATGGTAAAGAAAATTGATAGTTTCCAATACCTTGGGAGCATTTTCTTTACTTGAGGCGGAATCGATCAGGACGTCAGCAGCCGTAACTCCTAACCCAACTACGACTATTCCGGTCAAATAGGTAGAAGCCATACTGCTGCGCCGTTGCACCACCTGATAAGTAACCTCAAATATCCCAAGGATGCTTAAAACTCTCAGGAATAGAAGTTTTCGAAACACCCTAAGAGTTTTCTCTTGCAGTCGTAATTCCAATGAAAAATAGAGCGGGTGAGGAAGCTATTGACTCAACGAGTCAAAGGCGTAAATGGCAGTGGATATTAACAGAGACACAATCTTCGAGAAGGTAAAAAGTTTATTGCAAGCAATGCAGTAGAGCACACTAACACAAGACGGTAGACGAGTTGGACGACCGAGAAACACATGTTGTAGAGCAGTCGAAGAAGAATCAGCGCGACCTGAAAAGAGTTGGAGAGAGGTATAGCATTTTTAATTTCATTTCCACGTGTATTTTTAATTGTTAATTTTTTTTCTAATAGGAAGGTGCAGCAGATTTCTGGCAAACGAAGGCGCGTAGGCGTAGGCGTAGCTTATAACGAGTAAGGACGTAATAGGTCTCACAGACGTAAGAGTTCTGAAGAAACTTATCAGAGCTGGAAAAAGAGAGAGAATGACAGACAAAATTTAAATGTCGTATAAAACCGGGTAGGCGCGTCCGCATGAAGGAAAAATGCAGCCTTAATAGTTTAAAGCGCTTTTAAGTAGTTTTATGTTTTCCTTTTATTTTAATTGGGGATAAGTTGGGATATGAAACAAAAAATAGAAAAACATTACGAACAGGTTTCTTAAAGTTCCTAGAAATTATATTGCTAGAATAATATATTTATCCGTTTTTAGAAGATGTTACCACTCACAAGTGGAGGCTGATCTTGAAAGCGATTATCTATGTCCGGATCTGTCTTAAGTAAAGAGGATTTGCGAGAAGTTTTTTATTTTCTTTTTTAATTGAAAGAAAAGTGCCGCTGAAGCTGACCGAATACTTGTAGAAGTGAATGGTAAATATGCTCCGACCTATAAACCATGCAGAGAGTGCTTTCGACGCTTTAAAAGAGGTGAATTTAGAGTCGAAGACAAAGAGCGTCTTATCCAGCCTAATAAGTTTGATGATGAGGAATTGGAGGCTTTACTGAATCCAGAGACGAGCCAAAAGCAAAGTGAATTCACAGAATCGTTGGGAGTGTATCAGGAAGCAATTTTTGTTCCGCTAAAGAAATTTAAATTTACTCAAAAGTAAGGAAATTGGGTGCCGTACGAGTTGAAACCGAAAGATGTCAGATGTGATTTGTCACCTGGGAACTGCGTCTTCAAAGATATCAAAGGAAGGAATCGTGATTGGAGATGAAAAATGAACATGGTAACCCCAAGAAAAAAAATTAATATGAAAAACCTGGCGAACCCGTTCCATTATGGTCTCCATCGACGCCAAAGATAAGCATTCACGATCCAAAGGCCATGCTCTGTATATAGTGGGACCAGACGGGATGGTGGTGTACTAATAATAATAATAATAATTGAGTTGCACTACAGGCCTCAAGGGACGAGAGCCTAGCTTCCACATCAACTGCCCATGTTGTGCGTGCTACTGTTCTGTTACAAGTAGAAGGGACCTACTGTTTTTGCCGACTCCGAACGGCGAGATTTAAGAAGCTTTTCATAGACAATTGATACTCTTTGTGTGTTGTCAGGAACACTAAAGAGGTGGTGCCGTGAAAAAATATGAGATGTCCCGTCCGGGAATCGAACCTAGAACTTCTGCGTGTGGGTCGACACGGTGTTCCGAAAGGAATGACCAGGTGATTTAACAACATGATAAACCTCGGCCCCCCCTTCGTTGTACAAGTCGAAAACTATCTAAAACTTTGAAATGAGGGGTTTTACCCCACCCGCCGTATTCTCCAGACCTTGCTCCTTCCGACTACTGGTTTTTTCGACGAACGCAAAACTATTTGGGTCTTCCTAAGAATTCAAAAAATGACTCGATGATTGGATCGATGGCAGAGAGGAGTCATTTTGTAGAAATATCTCCAGAGAGATAGGAAAAAGTAGTCTCTTACGACGGACAAGACTCTGAGAAATGTATTTTTTACGCTTTTTAATAAAATCTATTTCTTGAACACCAAAATACGGCCAGAGTTAAGGTGTACTCAAAATAAACAAAATAGATACAAATTAGTTAAACGCATCCATCTATGTCCAGTAAGTTAGATTCAAGAATATTTGTTCAGTTAATCAAGCTAGTTGTAAGTATTTAGTAGGAAAATTAACTGAAGGGTAACAAAAGAAGCACTGAAATAAAAATAATACATGTCCGGTATGGAACGTACTTAAAGCTTCAAATATCATAATCGGGATGTACCCAGTTTATATAAAATTACGATAAGCCAAAACAAAGCCCTTCAACAAAATGCAACTACCATGTGTTTGTGCAGTTAACAGTGCCTTCGAGTTAAGCCTGTTATTGGATTTTAATCTTCTTAAAATCTTAATCCCTGTTACATTAGAAATACGAAGAATTTGAATTTCTATCGGACGAGAGACATCGTTAAAATATTCCCCCTCTTAATCTCAACACGGCGGCCAGCAAGTGATGTGCATCCATTGAGGCATTTAATGAAGATGCAAATCCTCCCTTGTGCAAAGTTCTGATACGGTTTTGCATTTTAATGCCAAGACTTTGTCGTGTCGTTATAAATTAAATATTAACCTTTTTATGCTGTATTAACTCAGGAAATTTACAAGAAATTGTAATGCGGAAAACTGACGTTACTGATAAGCTACAAGTGGTAAACTTCATCACTGACTGGATGACATGGTAGGTGGTGTGCTAGCTTATATGCTGAGTGTAAACGTAGATAGGTAGGTAGAAGTGACAGGTTGCAGGAGTTGCAACTGCACTGGGCCTGTTGTGATCCCACTTTCCTATGACCTAAAACCAATTGGATACTTTTAAATAATTCGCAAATTCGAAGCTTACAAGGTCGAAGCTTACACATATCTTTCAGCTACACAAAAACAGAGGAAACATGAGATGCTCTCCACCTCTTCCTTATCCCTACAGCTTTGACAAAAGTCGGAGTAGGGAAAACGAGTGTCCAAATGGCTCACAGCTCAGCAGTGATACCAATGAGTGATCGCTCTGATGTGACTAGTTTGATTAAGCACAATAAGCGTCCAATTTTTGGGCAGATCGTTTTGGTAATACTGAATTTCAAATTCCTTTTCTTGACCGTGCCCAACTGAGGAAAATTCTTAGGGGGCATGGGGGGGGGGTAGAAACCATAGAGGAAGTAGCTACATATATGGTTGCGGCGGGATCATCGGCTTTGCAGTTTCCCAGACTGTCACTGCGTGGTGGTGAATGTTTCAGTACCAGCCTGCTTATAATAATAAAAAAACAACGTCTAGGTTTGAAGAAGTCATGATGCTTTCTATCATATGACCACCATGGCCAGCTCAGACGTATTCTAATCTAGAGACCCAGACTTTTTTAAGACTTTTTGCAACATTTGCGACCGTATAGCGGTGTCGACCCTCACGCAGAAGGTCTAGGTCCGATTCCCGGACGGGACACCACGGCACCACCTCTTTCGAGTTGCTGACAACACTCAAAGAGTACTAATTGTCAATGAAAAGCTTCTCAAATCTCGCCGTTCGGAGTCGGCAAAAAACTGTAGGTCCCTTCTACTCGAAAGAGACCAGTAGCATGCACAACATGAGTAGTTCTTGTGGAAGCTAGGCCCTGGTTCATTGTGGGCTGTGGTTCACTCAATTATTATTATTATTATTATTCTTGTGGCGCTACAGTTCGGGGTGGACCTGTGCCTCAACCAACATGCCTCTCAAGTAACGGAAAAGAGAGGCCAGAATTGGGGAACAGGTACACAGTTGCCACACAAATCTTTGCTGACAACTTGTTTTGATGAATCCACCCTAATCATTCGTTTCGGTCCTTTCAAAGCTCTGTTAATATTGAAATATTGGCTGACTAAAAGTCACTGAAGACCACTTAATTAAGTTTTCCGTGGATAAGTCATAGAAGATTTACACCGATGAAATTGTTGTGCTACGCGGAAAATTGTAAAAAGTCATAGATATTAATCGCCAATTTGTACCTAATTAAAAAGAATTTGAATTTGTTTTTCCTAAAATTTACCAAATGTACACGATTCTCCTAAAAAAATATCGTATGCTCTCTTAAAGAACTCTACTAGTAACATCGTAGAGCGTTTCTAATTCATCAAATTTTTGTTTTTACTTGTTATCTTGATCCTTGTTTCATCAGTTGCCATCAACACGTTCTATCGTCCGCAAATTAATCCACTCAACTGATTTCAATTGTTGTCTTGAGTTTCCTCTGAATTCAATTATACATCAAATGGGAGCGCGTCTCGTCCTCTAGAATTAATTAGATTCCACGCGGTGATCCTTTGGTAGGATACCCTGAATGCCAGTAAGTGGCTGTATCCACTTGAATGAATTCTAATAAAATCTAGAAACCTACTTCTCACCTTCCGTTCCCCCCACTTGCCATAGTTTTCCGGACTTTGTTTCCTTTTGTTGTGTTTACCTTTGTTGTTTATTTATCTGGTTTGGGTGGGCTTGTGTTGCCACCGAATTTAAAGTGTTTGGTGTTTGATTACTGATTGATTGATAAAGGCGCGACTCGTAAAGGGTGCTATGAAGCAGAAGGGAGTTATCAAGTGGAAATCATTTAAATTTTCGTATGGCTTTACATTGATTTATGACAGTTGAATGACAAAATCCAAAACAGAAAATACTTAACTTAACTATTTCACCTAAGAACGAGGAATGAAGAGTCAGTGCAATTGACGAAGGTTTTGCTTGGTTAACAATTCGGAATGCGAGATTCTAGGAATGTAACAGAGCTTTTAATAACCTGGTCTTTGTGTTATAATCGTCATCTTCATCATTTTCTATGAGCTGACATATTCCACTTAAGGGGTCGTGGGGGCAATGCATGCACGAGAGACCTGCGCTCGATCCACCGCCATCGACTCTTACTCATAAGGAGCTATTTCCAAGCGCAATCAGACGAGGCCAAGGACTTGATCCAACCACCTTGCCCAGGGTCTACCGAGCACTTCAAAATTGATCCCGATTGGCCAATCCTATTAGAAAACTCTGTGTTTTTCTCATAACTCGTGAAAAAGACTCCGAGATCACCAACTGTTTCAATGGGATTCCACTAACACGTAGAGTGCATTTCAAAGGGCAGTTGGAAATGACCATAACTTAGGTCTTGTCCATATTTACGAACGCGCGCTTGGGTTCTATTCGCTATAAATTAGTAGAAAAGCAGATTGAATGTTTGATATGGGTTTACTCTAGGTCTTCAATCTAAGTCTATCCTTCAGACTTCCCAATCACTGTAGTGTGTTCCAGGCTCAAGTAAAGGACTTTTGTAAAGTACTGTTCTGACTATAGTAGACTTCCGTGAGGAAGAAAGGACATTTTACTGTCCAATTACTGTATAAATTGACTTATTTATCAAGTAATATCATTATTTTAGTGCATTAATGTAAAATTTCATAAAAATTTTATTATTAATTCTTGTATTATCTCTAGCTAAACAGAATCATAATGGCAAATGAAACGATGATCGTGAAAATTGAGCATCGCGCTATAATTAAATTTCTCACTAAGCAAGGAAAAGGTTAAAAAACTATTAATGAAGTGATGGTGGCTGTTTACGAGGGTTCCGCACCTTCATTATCAACTATACAAAAGTGGTCAAGTGAGTTCAAGTGAGGCAGAGAGAGCATTGAAGACGACCCCCGCTCCGGCGCCCCGGCTACTGCTTGTACGTAAGAACGCATCAAAGAAGTCGAAAAACTCTTGAGGATACCCGAATAAAGGTGAAAATGAATGCAGAGATCACCAAGCATTCAATTGGTACCATTCACACCATTCTTCATGACCATCTTAACCTTTCAATGGCCAGTGCGCGATGGGTGCCACGAATGCTCATAGCGTCTCAGAAAGTGAAAGTGAGAAAAGTGAGAATCGCATGCTGTAGAGAGCTTTTGGAGAGTGTTTTCTTAGTTTTAAAATAATGAATAATACTTTTTATTAATTTAAATAAAAATTATTAGCAATGACGCCGAAAGCCAAAAAATATATATATCAATAGTTTAGCTTAGAGCGCCCGCATAGAGCCAGTAGGTAGCTATAAGATTTCATTTCAGTCGTACCTAGGTTAAGCGTTTTAAGATACTATTAGATAAAAAATAAAAAAATGCCTTTAAAAAAAAAAAAAGAGATTTTGGAGATGTGTAGTGAAAACGCGGACGGTGTTGTGGATCGAATTGTTACTTGGGACGAAACATGGGTCCACCACTAGGACCCTGAAAGCAAAGAAGAGTCCATGCAGTGGCATAAAAAAGGAACAGGCCCCCCGAAGAAGTTCAAAGTCACTCCGTCTGCCGGAAAGCTCATGGCCACAGTTTTTTGGGATTCAAAGGGAATCTTGCTCATTAAGTACAAAAAAAAAGGTGAAATCATCAACGCCACATTCTACGCTTCCACTTTGCATAATTTGCGGGAGGAAATTAAAAAGAAAAGACGGGGTAAACTCGCAACGGGTGTCTTGCTTCTTCATGACAACGCAAGAGCGTTGTCACGGCGTCAATTTCCAAGGCTGCTGCGCGAGATTGTAGTTTCGAAGAAATCCAACACCCACCCTATAGTCCAGACCTTGCCCCTAGTGATTATTTCCTGTTTTCGGATTTGAAAAAATGTTTTCGTGAAAAAAGATTTTCGGATGATGAAGAACTCAAGACGGCAATAAATAGGTATTTTGCAGAGAAAGAGGAAATTTATTTTTTTGAGGATTTAAAAAAGCTTATCTCAAGATGTAAAAAATACATTGATGTTAGGGGAGATTATATTGAAAAATAAAACAATTTAAATTAAATTCGTATTTTCCTTCATATCGATACCGAGAATATATTGAACGCCCCTCGTAATACAAAGACGCAAACTGATTGTCTGGTAAATGTAAGGCTGAAAAGGATAGACTGATGACATGCAGCCAAATTTGCAAAAATGAACCTATTCTTTTTATGAAATAGATTCTCTTAATGAAATAGAGCTTTTGTGACTTAAACTAATGTTTGTCTTTCTTTTATTTTGTAGGTTATATACTGTAGTAAAATGAAAATTAGTGTATAGGTGCTAAGTTGACCTCCTTTCTCAATGCAATTGAGAATATCTGGTTGATTATGAAATTTAAGAGTCAACTCAAGACCTAAGCAATCTACCTCTCCGAACCTGGGGCACCATGCGTACTTTTACATGGAAAAATGTCAATGTGTCGCCGATGTGCAGCTGTAAATGGTTTATTGCACCAAATTTGTCAAAATTTTGAAACTCCGAATTTTTAAAGGGATATTCATCGTCAGGTTCGATTTAAAGTATTTTTTATAACAAATTACTTATTTACTTAAGGTGGCGCTACAGCCCAGGGTTGACCTGGGTCTCAACAAACAAGCGTCTCCAGCCAGCTCAATCTTTAGCCAGCTGTCTCCAGTTTCGCACGGATAGTTGGTTGAGGCTGAGTCGCGATCTTCCTCTACTGCGCTAGCCCTCGAGGGTGGATTCGAAGACTTTTCGGACTGGAGCATTGGTTTTTATCCTACATGACCTAGCCATCTCAATCGTTGGATCTCCACTCTTCTGGCTAATTCGATGTCGCTGAACAGCCGGTATGGTTCGTCATTATATCTCCTCCTCCACTCACCATCTATGCAGAGGGGACCGAAAACCACACGAAGAATTTTCCTCCCGAAGCAACCAAGAGCAGCGTTATCCGCTTTTGACAAAATCCATGCCTCCGCGCCATATAGCAGGACTGGGACGATTAAAGTGTTGTAAAGCGTTACCTTGGTTTTTCGAGAGAGGGCTTTGTTTACCAATTGCTTCCATAGCCCAAAAAAACAGCGATTGGCAAGAGTTATTCTTCGTTTGATTTCAGCGCTGGCTTCATTGTCTGAATTGATAGCGGTGCCTAGGTAGACAAAGTTTTTGACAGCCTCAAAGTTATATCTGTCTGCTGTGACGTTTTAACCGAGACGTCGGTGTTGGCTATCCTTTCTCGTTGACAGCATATTCTTGGTCTTACCCTCATTTACCATCTTCGCGGCCTCTATTGCAATACCCACAAAAGCGCCATTGACATCATGGTGCGTTCTTCCGATAATGTCAATCTCGTCGGCATATGCGCGTAGTTGGACGGACTTCTGAAAAATTCTTCCTCTGGTGTTGGAGTTCGAGTTATGAACAATTCTTTCAAGAAAGATATTGAAAAAGTCGCATGACAGCGCGTCGCATTGTCTGAATTCTTTTTTTGACATCAAAGGTCTCGATTAGGTCTTTACCCACCTAGATAGAACAGCGTGCATTCTCCATCGTCCTCCTACATAAACGGACGAGTATGGTAGGGATGCCAGAACTAGACATTGCTCTGTATAGCTATAGATGTTATCATACGCGGCCTTAAGATCAATGAAAAGATGGTGGGTTTCGATTTGTTGCTTCTGGGTTGTCTTCAAAATCTGCTGTAGTCTGAATATTTGGTCGATGGTGGATTTTCCTGGCCCAAAGTCACACTGGTATGGACCGACCAGGTTGTTAACGAATGGCGTTAAGCGTTTACACAGTACGGCAGATACAATTTTGTATGCGATGCTTAGGAGACTGATGCCTCTGTGGTTGGCGCAGCTCAAAGGGTCTCCTTTGTTATGGATCGGGAAAACAATGCTGACAAATTCATTGCTTTGCGCTCGTGGTGCTCATCAAGGACATATTCCTGGATTTCAACAGGCGCATACAGTGAACCAAAAAAAAATCAGACACTGCTAACCCATTCATTCTTCCTTGGATATCTTGGAACATTTAAATGAAATAAATTACAAATGAAAGATACAGTTTAATGTCCTTAAAAAATCATTATTTGTGAAATACGAGAAGCGATTTCACCACTGAAAATCAATAAAAATAAAATAAAGCAGTTTTTTGACATTTTTTAGGCTGCCTCCCCTTGGTTTTTAGAGTAATTTTCTGCAGGTTATTTTGTTACGTTATTAAGTTCTTAAAGTGTGGGAAATGAGTAAGCAAGTTTCTTCTGATATGAAGGAGGTGAAGGAATAATTATACGAAAAAGTGCTGACTTCCAGTTGGAAGTGGAAAATCCAAAAAAATGTGTACGCCGCAGGCAGGAAGAAAAATTGTTCGTTTAATGAAAGAAAATCCAAAAATTTCAGCGGCAAGCACGGTAAAAGAATTCAAAGAAGCTGCAATTGTTGACGTCCATCCACAAACAGTAAGTAATTTTTTGCACGCAAATTATTATAAGGTACACACCCCGCAAAAAGCCACACTTGTCTGCCAAAAATGTACAGAAGGGCTGACTATATGCAACAGAATATGTTGATAAGTCTGAAGATTACTGGAGCAAAGTAATTTTTTCTCTTGAGTCAAAATTTGGTTTATTTTGGTCCGATGGACATCGTTGTGTGTAGAGAAAGTAAGGAACAGCTTTTACCTCTTACCATAAATAATACCGTAAAACACGGTGGGGGCAGTTTTGTGGTGTGGGGTCAAATGGAGTGGGAAACTTGGTTTTTGTGGAAGGAACTATGAATAAATTTGAAAACTTAAATATTTTGAAGAATAATTTGCAACAATCAGCAACGAAAATAGGCATTGAAATTGATTATTTCTTCGTACATGATAACGACCCAAAGCATTTCGCTTATATCATAAAAAATGGTTGTTGTATAATGTACAAGCAGAAGTTCTTCCACACCCTCCGCAAAGCCCAGATCTTAACCTCAATGAACACTCGTGGGCATATATGGAAAGAAAACTGCGAGAAAGACCGATTCATAAATAAAAGTGGTTTACTGTATGTAGCCCATAACATGGCCAAGATTCTGAGACGAAGGTTCCGTTCGCTTTCATCTAGAAGCTACAGTTGCAATGTGGTCTAACCGGTAAAGTGTAATAGACCATATTTCTGAAAAATAGGCTAACTTTCGCAAAACAGCTGAACAAATTTAAGATGCCAAAGTGACTAGAGTGGATAATTTCATTATTAGGCTGATTCGGAGGCATGTTGCACAAGCAGGCTTACTACCCAAACGACGCACATCGCGAAAACGCATGCCGAAGTGGATTCATTCCACCGGAAGCATGCGTATATCTTAATCGAATGGGTTTGATCCAAGATGAGGAGGGATGTCCACTTATTTATTACGTGCTAAGGAGAACAGTGGACAAGCGGCTGCTCTGCGAGAACTTTGTATGAGCAGTAAGTCCGGTTCAGTACATCCATTTTATTGGTGGCTACAATCTCATCAAACTCCAGTTGTCGTAAGCTTTTCCGGCTTAAGTTGTTGATCCCCTACGGTCAACTTACATGTAGGTTAATTTAGAACAGGCTAGATTGTAACTATAAAATAAAACAAAAAATAAAAAAATATTTTAGTGTTAAGTTAGTGTTAGGTAGTTAGGTAGGTTAGTTTAGAATAGTCGCATATTAAGATATATATAAATTAATTTTTTAAATAATAGATTAGATTGTTAAGTTTTTTCTGTAACAATTTTCTTAGTCTTAATAATATCTACAAATAGTGCAAACATAATAAATATTTTGATAAATATTTTGATAGGACCAGTAAGATAGTATAAACAAGTATTTTTACTTCTAGATTTAAGGAATTAGATAAATTTAACAATAAAAAAATACATTTGGAAATGAAATGAAAAAAAATAAGGTGGAAGTAGAAGTCAGACGTGATCTGTTAGAATAAATCTGTTTCAATAAATCAAGTCTGACGATATATCACCCGTTGCAATGATAAAATAAAATAAAAAATATTAATTATTGCCAAAAAAAATTACAAAATTTCAACGGCACTGTATGTACCTCATGTATTTTATTAGCCCTCCTACCTGTAGAACTCGGCCCTAGTTCCTTGTGGGCTGTAGTGCAACTCAATTATTATTACATACCTAAACTGTATTAAAGTGCATTGCAATGTGGGACCGCTGCAATGATACACAAAAGCGGACAACTAACAAAATCAATCAGCTTGCAATAGGTCAAGTCAGTTGGAGATTTTTGAGGTTCAGGCTCACCTACAACTGAAGCATCACACAAACAAAAAGTAAATTCATTCTTACACGCCCTTGGAATTTTCTGTCAATTAGATCATAACAACGAACGGAATAAAAATTCCAAAAGCCTGTATATATTTTTTATTGTTTTAAACACATTCGGACACGCACGTCAAATACAGACAAATTATGGAAAGGGACGCAACATCGAATTCAACTTTTGAGTCATCTCTGCCCAATGAATTCAAACGAAACCTTCGGGAACGGTTGATGGAGACAACTCGAGTGGAATTCTGGGAATACATAGCTAAGCATCCAGAAGTAAGTAAGCTTGTACTCCACAAAGGATTTTCAAAAATTAATTGAATTTATTTGTGCTAGTAGATTCGTAACACTGTGAGGTTATTCATTCGCCAAATTTCAGAGCAGCGACCGTCAGATATTCGTCTCTTCGCTGTTGCATTCTTTAAGTCGCTGAAAAGTGAAGAGAATGCAAAAAATGAGATGAAATGAAGCATTGTATGCAATTAGTGATATTTTTGAAATATGTACACAAAAAATCGTTTAGAACCTTCAATTAAAAACGTTTTTTTCGACTTGCTTATTTACTTCATTTCGTTTAACGAATCCATTCGAATTTCGGCATGACCATCTGCCTTCAGTTCATTATATCTGTCGTTCTCCCAAATCTCCTACACATTGGTCCTACGTGCGACCAATGTGTATTGGTAGCATGTATTACGTGAATTTTGTGAATTCTTGAAAGGGCGGAATGTTGTTGTCTAATCCATATCAGAATCTACCGCCTTAGCAATGTGAGAGTTTCCTGCGATTTTCACTGCCTGCTTCTTGAAGGAAGTGTATCAAACCAAATAAGAGCTGCACAAGAAAGGTGGCTATCGAGGGATCAGTCTGCTCAACAACGCATAAGAGATCCTCTCTGCCATATTGTTTGAACGCCTGATATTAGTAAACAATCTTATAGGTCCTTATGAGTGTAGTTTCAGGTCAACAGTTACAACAGATACTGGAAAAGATCTAAGAAGTGCAAATCAACACTCACCACCTATTCGTCGATTTTAACGCCGCATAGGACAGCGTGCATAGGGACAAGCTATACAGTGCCATGCCACGTCTGAGACAGAGCATCACACTATGTAGCAGAGACTTCGAGTTAGTCATGGACCTCGTCTATTTTGGCTCCACGGTAAATAGTGACAATAACACCAGTACCAAAATCAAATGCAGAATTCTTGACAATCGCAGTTTCTTCGGGATCGAGGGGCAATTGAGTAAAAGCCCGAATGAGGAAGCCCTTAGTCTTTTCGAGAGAAAAGTTCTGCGTACGATTTTTAGTTCTTTTTGCGTTTATGGCATCCGGAGGAGAAGATTCAACGACGGATTTTATAAGCTGTGCGTCGGTATGCGCCTAGTCAAGCGACTTCGGATACAATGCTTAAGATGGCTAAGCCATGTAGAGCGTATTGACACCACTGCCCCGGCCCAAAAAGTCTTCGAATCTGAGCCATTTGGATAACGCAAGAGAGGACGGTCTAGTCTAAATTGGCGCACACAACTGGAGAAGGACCTCAACCAACTTGAAGTGCGCAACTGGAGGCAGCTGACGAGAGATCGTGCAGCCTGGAGAGGCATGTTGGTTGAGGCCCAAGTTCACCCCGGCCTGCAGCGCCATTAGAAGAAGAAGAAAGAGAAAACCACCCAGACTGAACACACCAGCAAACGTGGTGATTCCTCACGCAGCTGGTTGTCAGGATTTTAATGCCTCTGGGGATTGTCATTCCTCTAAAAATAGTTCAATGTTTTTCTCGGTAATGCATAATTAGTTGAACAATGACATAAAATTCCTAACACTTAAAAGGAGATTCAGACATACATAGGCACTTTTCGCACATGTTCCGATGCTTGTGGTTGTCATAATGGACTGACTAAGCAAGCAGTCGATAAAACTATGAAGAAATTTAAGGAGAGTGGAAGAGTTACCGATGTCACAAGGCCTGTGCATCATTATAACGTACGGTCCGTCGGACATATTGCTGATGTAAGTGCAAGTGTTGCTGTTGATGCAAATTTATAGATTTCACATCGTTCGCAGATCGAACGTATTCACGTCACTTTGGAGTATTTTGAATTTGCATCATCATCCTTATAAAGCTCAAATTAAACAACAATTGAGACTTCCTAAGCATTCACAGCGCCGAGGATACGCTTCTTGGGTGATGGAACAACCGGCAGTAAACTCCGATTTTTCGAACAACGTTTTGTCTTTGGTCAAGACATGTCATTGATCCTTATTTCTTGGAAGTTAAGAATGGGCAGATGGCTACAGACAATTCGGAGCGATATCGTCGAATGATAACCGATTTTTTTGGAATTCGATTGAGGACTATTACTTGGACGATGTGTGGTTTCAACAAGACGAGACAAAAAGCTCCATAACAAAAGAATTATGTTGTCTTCTAGTCGCGTAGTTTAACTATTTGGCTTCGTCGATTGACCACAAAAATCAGGCGTTTGATTCTTTTCTCTGGGGCTACTCAGAAGACCATGTTAATGCGAATATCAATCAATGTACTGCCCGAAATGTGAAATAAAATGGTTAAAAGAATTGAATCTTTCCAAAGCGGTCATGGGAATGACACTGTTTTCACCAAGCATTTGAATGAGTTTACTGACGGTTGTGTCTTGCATTTGCGTCGCATTACAAGTTGTCATTACTTTGGAGAGTTGGTTTTAGTTATCTTTACAAAAAAGTGAAATAAATATATATATTTAAAAGAAAATCTTCATTTTCTTTGTATACATTTCTACAACGTCACAAACAGCAATCTATCACAGAGTCTTGAAATGGCGTATCTCTCAGTGGCAATCCACACACCAAAACGACATCAACAGCCATCGTTCTTTAAACGAAAATCAATTGAATTCCAATCAACCAATGTGACATCACAACGAGGATCTAAATTTGACGAAATCCGAAACCCATTTTCTGAAAAGGGGCCACGCGAGCTTCATCGCCTTGTACATTAGGTTATACGGCATACAGCCATGTAGGCGTTTTCTCTGCTGAAATTCGCGTTCATTCTGTTGTTCATTTTGATGTAAATTGCACCCACATCGATGTCTTCACATGTTCGTGTGTCCAAGGACACGTGAGATACGCAGGAGTGACAGATAGAGAATTGCTTTTATGGCAAATCAATGGTCAATTACGAGGAGAAAATGGGAAATATGATATTAACTTTCGTCTCGGCATCGTATTTGCTCCGTTCCCCGAAGCCCCCGGCCAGGCTAAACACCTAATTAATTTGGTATCAATGTTGTGAAAGTTATATGATTGTTAGGGCTCCTGGGCGGTTGGTATTGCTCAATACCGAGTTTTCGAAATCGAATTCTGGGACGAGCAAGAGAACGAGTAAGTTGGTATGATTTGCACGTGATGGCATTTGCACTTATGATGAATGAATATGGCTGAGAATATGTATTTGCAGCCTTTAATGTGGGCCTGGGCACATTGGACAGAGAATTTGCACATCATCATGCACAAGCTGCAAGCAAGGTTATTCGTGAAAGTAACACTTCATTTTCATATAAATCAACAGTTAGTCTACAAGCGAATTGAATCTTCTCAAGAAATGTGCAAAGTTCCAAGAGGAATGGCCAAGGAATTAAAACATGAAAAATTTTTAAAATAGAAGAGCACTCCTTTCGCACAGGATATTAATAATTGAGTGGCACTACAGCCCACAAGGGACCAGGGCATAGCTTCATCAACAACTGCTCGTGTTGTGGGTGCTTCTGTTCTCTCATGAGTAGAGGGGACCTACATTTCTTTTTCCGACTCCAAACGGCGAGATTTGGGAAGCTTTTCATAGACAATTGGTGCTCTTTCAGTGTTCTCAGCAACTCAAAAGAGGTGGTGCCGTGAAAAAATGCGGGGTGTTCCGAACATGGGACCTAAACGTGTGCATCGACGCACTTACTCACTACACCTCTGTGACTATCGCAGGAGATTATTAAAGAAGAAAGTTGCACGACATTCACGTCTCGGACAATGGACAGTAATTTAGTCAAGAACTTTGTCTAGCTCAGCTAAGGATAAGGACACGGGTAACAACTTCTTCTTCTTCTTGTGGCGCTACAGTCCGGGGTGGACCTGGGCCTCAATCAACATGCCCCTCCAGCTAGCACGATATTTCGCCAGTTGCGCACTCAAAATTGGTAGAGGTCCTTCTCCACTTGTGTTCGCCACCTTAGCCTAGGCCGTCCTCTGTTGCGTTGTCCCAATGGCTCAGATTTGAAGATTTTCAGGCCGGAGCAGTGGTGCCCATACGCTCTACATGGCCTAGCCATCTTAAGACTTGTATCAGAAGACGCCTGACAAGGTGCATGCCACCGTACAGCTTATGAAGTCCGTCGTTGAATCTTCTCCTCCAGATGCCATCAACGCAAACTTTTCTCTCTAAAAGACTAAGGGATTCCTCATCGGCTTTTAGTAACGTCCATGTTTCCGCGCCATAAAGTAGGACTGGGATAATCAAGCTGTTGTACAAAGCCAATTTAGTCCTTCGAGAGAGGGCTTTATTATTGAATTGCCTCTTGAGCCCAAAGAAGCAGCGATTGTCAAGAGTGATTCTAAGTTTAATTTCGGTACTGGTGTTATTGTCCCTGTTTACCGCGGAGTCGAGGTAGACGAAGTCCTTGACTACCTCGAAGTTTCTGCTGCCTAGTGTGACGCTCTGTCCGAGACGTTGATGTTGTGCGTCTTTCCTTGATGACAGCATGTACTTCATTTGCCCTAGTTAACCACCAGACTTCAATGCCAACAAACGTTTCATTGACGGCTCGCTGTGTTCGTCCAATCACGTCAATGTCGTCGGCGTAAACTAGCAATTGAACTGTTTTTTGTGCCTCTGGTGTTGACTTGTGAGTTACGCACATTCTTCTCAAGGATGATGTTAAAGAAGTCACATGACAGTGCGTCGCCTTGTTTAAAACCTTTTTTGACATTGAAGGTCTCGGTGAGTTCGTTCCCGACCTTGACGGAGTAGCGAGAGTTCTCCATCGTCATCCTATACAATGTGACGAGTTTGTGTATTCCCGCTAGTGAGGCCGTTGTTTGACAATGATCTATAACTTTGTCAGCGATTCTTGCCCGGTCGTTTAGCTCATCTGTGACTGCAGATAATACAGCTCGCACGTGCTGAGGCAGCTTTGACAGCCACAGAACTTGAAGCACTGCTTCGGGTGTACCCCAATTACCGGAGAGATCTCGTATGCGGCGAAGTAATTGGGAAGGTTTAGCGTCACTTAATTTGATGCCTTCTACGGATTGCTTCGATTTGTGCGAACCAAAGCGACGGGCGATCTCGCCAGAATTGCGGAAGGCGCGCTGCGAGGGTGAGACCTGCAACATGTTCTGCTCCATGTGCTTGGGGTGTGGTTGCGCTTGCATGTGGGGCCTCTGGTACCGTTACCAATGGTTCGATTCTGTCTGCCTTTGTGGTCATTAGTAACGTGATGCACGGAGGTTACAGTGTACACTTTTTTTTTGTGTGCAACGATGTTCTTTTTATAATTTATAAACGCGGGGTCACCAATGTCACATATTGATTTATATGCACGTGAACTTTATTATAATATAGAATATAAGTAAATACAATATACAATAGTTGAGTTGCTGCCGGTGTCCACGTTGGTCCACGGTTGATCAGGAAAATAAAGAGGAGAGATGGAGTTCGCGTTTTAATACACGGACTTTGACAGACGTCAGGAGTGTGGTGAAAAGCTGCAACTTCGCGGATATGTTCGCGAATGATGTTTGGTGTGGGCCACCCCACAGGCAAAACTAGACATGGCACTGTGTAGCTCGTCGCTATGCACACTGTCATATACGGCCTTGAAATCGTCGAATAGATGGTGAGTGTCGGCTTGCACTTTTTGGGTCTTTGCAAAGCGAAGATTTGATCGATTTACGGGTAACAACATCAGTACCAAAATTACACCTAGAATCACTCTTGTTAATCGCTGTTTTCTTGGGCTCAAGGGGAATTGAGTACCAGACTCATCGCTTGGAGAATCAAATTCAATCTTTGTACTAGACCTTAATTATGCCTGTTCTATGCCCCCACCCCCAGTAAGAAATCAGCAGTTTTAATTTTTTAAAATTGCTTTATAAGTACCATCTCTTAAGCCCTACACTTTGCAGCACCTCCCTTTCATATTTTTTTTTACGAAACTGGAACTGTTTGAAATATTTTTAAAGCAAAAATTCAAATCAGTCAGTCTTCTAAATTATTAACATATAATTCCAAGTCAATTCCTGGAATAATTTTCATCAATTTTGACGAATTTTAATGAGGCATTAATAAAGTTCTGTTGCAGGAGAAACATGTCTCACATCCAAAAAGCATGATTAATGAGTCGTAAGTAATTTCTTTTGACAACACGTTGAACATATTCTCCTCAACTCATCGAAAACCTATCCTTAGATGCCTTGGATTAAATTAAACCTGCCTCTCCCTCTCGTCTAAGCAACCACATCGGAAATCCCCCGTGACATACGGGCACTCCCATCGGAGGCAATAACGACGGTGCCAATCGATACTTCTGAAGTGATGTATTTATGAGATAATTAAATGAAGAATTCTGAGGTTTTCGCATCGTTGAAACATCGGAAAATTGATGGCTCTTGTGTGAGCCGTTAAAATTGCCTTACTGACAGGCAATAAAGACCTAGGGAATACTCGATATATTTCGTCTGTGCGTCATACGCAGCGTTGTCTACGACCGTTCAAGTGACATCCGTCAAAGTTTCTTTGGTTGCCCTTCATCGGCTGAGGTTGCTATGGGACATTAATTTATTTTCACTGAAAGTGAGCATATTCTTTATTAATTAACATCAAATGAACAATCAAGCTGGTAACCAAGTTGGCTTGTGTAACAACTTCACTTGGCGGAGAAAGAGTTTCCTGGGAGTTTTCTTTCAAGATATAAAGGTTTCGTTTCCAAAGAACGATTTTTTTAAATTCCTGTGTGTTCGTTCGTCTGTACTGTATGTCTGTTACACTCTCCATATCTCCCAAAGTTAGCGATTATGGTCTGAGCATAGACATTGTGGAATTATTGGGGATCGCCAAAGTTGCCTTCAAGTTCTCATTTTCATTCTGAAAAAAGATCATAAAATGCTGTATTGGATTGGAACCACCAATTCAAGGAGCACAGTCTTTCGTCCTTTAGTGTCTCGTGACACAGTTGCTCCTTACTTACTTTATGATAAGACTTAATTTTGCGTATTTCAAGTTTCAATTATCCACTGAAGTTTGTCGTTACATCTTTTGTCAGCCCCCGTTGAACGTCATGACACACCATGTATGGTGTGCAAAAGGTTCCTAAACTATGTTCGGGATTCCTGTTAGCAAAAATTTCCTTTGACTAACAAAAATTTCATCATGGTGAACGAGAAAAGTGCACTTGCAATTTTGAAATTACGCCCATACATAGTTTGGCATCAAACTCTTCTTTAATTTTGTTCTCCCTTCCGAACCTGAACTGCGACGTTATTGAATTGCAGGCATTGCATGGGATATTGTCAACGGATGTGAAGCACAAAGCATACTATAGGAAGTTCGTAATTAAATGAAGATTTGAAGATCAAAGGCATTGCTTCAATATTCTTTAATTCGAAATTGGTAAGGCTGTGTCGCTTGTCACTCAAAGCGATATCAACACAGTTAGGCCTAACTATTTGCTGGGCTCTCGGTCACGGACTTCTAAAAACATCATAGAAGAAGAAGAGTTAAAGACTCACCCTGTTTATTATTCAAATTGGAACAACGGGGCCCATATACTTGCTGGGCCATCTGTCACAGAAGAATAGCGTCATCCGACCTCTTCTTCTTTTTCCCTTCCTTCTGTTACATTTCAAATAAAAATTACTGGTGTAAAAAGCATGTCTTTCCATTTTATATACAAACATACATATATAGGGGAATTTTGAAACAGATGAACTAGTAAGAATAGGCAGAGCAATTTCGGGATACAATGGTGACAACGTCTCTGTGCCAATAGAATACACAAAAAAAAGTATAACCTATGGGCAGGCTATATTCTTCATTGGGAGGCCTTGGGCCTTTAGTAACATACCTCTCCACACCACAGTCTTCAAATTACGCACCGCTTGGTCCTTCTCAATTTGAGTGCGGCATCTCAACCTACGCCATCCTCTGTTGCGTTGTCCCAAAGGCTCGGAACTTCGGCCCGGAGTTGTGTTATATAATAATAAATAATAATTGAGTAGAAATACAGTCCACAAGGGACCAGGTCCTAGCTTCTAAAGAGTGATTTTTTAGCTATTATCTTTTTGGCAACACTGGTTTAAACAGCTGATGCACGTTTCGTGTTTTGTTTCACTGTCAAAAATCTTCAGTTTGATCTCAAATTTAACCATGAATCGTCTTACAAACGAACAATGCTTGCAAAGTATTGAATTTTATTATTATTTATTTATTAAGAAAGTTCATCGCGTACTTCTTCAATTTTATGGTCAGTTCATTTTTGGCTCAATGGGTACGTAAATAAGCAGAATTGTCGATTTTGGAGTGAATATCAGCCAGAAGCATTGCAAGAGCTACCATGTGCATCCAGAAAAAGTCACAGTTTGGTGCGGTTTATGGGCTGGTGGCATCATTGGACCGTACTTCTTCAAAGATGATCCGAATCGTAACGTAACTGTGAATGGTGAGCGCTACCGTGAGATGATATCCAACTTGACTTGCATGACATGTGATTTCAACAAGACGGTGCCTCATGGCACACAGCACGCGTATCAATGGAATTATTGAGAGGCGAGTTTGGGACCAGTCAATTGGCCGCCTAGATGGTGCGTTTTAACGCCTTAAGACAATTTTTGTGGGGCTATGTTAAAGCTCATGTCTATACAGACAAGTTCGCTTTAATTTACGCATTGGAAGACAACATTGAAGCATTTATTCGTGAGATACCGGCGGAAATGTTGGGAGAGTATGCCAAAATTGGACTAAGCGAATGGACCATTTTAGGCGCAGTCAAGGTCAACATTTGCATGAAATAATCTTCAAACATTAAATCATATGGACCGTACTATCGGTTCAAATAAAGATTTCATGCATTTTTCTGAATTGTATGTTTTTTTTTTTAAAAACTTTCCTTTAGCTTTTAAAAAATGTTCTCTGACCTATAGTGTTTTGCCGCCTCCAAACGGCGAGATTGAGAAGCTTTTCATAGACAATTAATACTCTTTGATTGTTGTCAGCAGCTCGAAAGAGGTGGTGCGATGAAAAAATGCGAGGTTTCCCATCCGGGAATCGAACCTAGACCTTCTGCGTGTCGGTCGACGCACTTACCCACTACGCCATGACTGGCGCATGCCGCCATACAGGCTATAGAGTTCCTCGTTGAAACTTCTTCCCAGATACCAACAACGCAAACAGGATAAAAAGAACTACAGCTTTGAATACAATCCAAGTGACTGAACCATAGAGCAGGACAGGAAGCCAGCTTAAATCGACAGAAGGTTACATAAATCAATTGCCTCTTGAAGCCAAAAGAAGCAGCGGTTGGCAGAAGTGATTCTGTGTTTGATTTCGGTGCTGTTGTTATTGTCCTTATTTACCACGGAGCCGAGGGAGACGAGGTCCTTGACTACCTCGAAGTTTATGCTGTCTACTGGTACGATCTCTCCTAAACATCGGTGTTGTGTGTTCTTCCTCAATGACAGCATGTACTGCGTTTTGCCCTCATTTACCACCAGACCCATTTTAGCCCGTACCGCCTACAAATGATTCATTAGCGGCTTGCTGTGTTTGACCAATCACGTCTATGTCATGACGTTAGCTAGCAATTGAACTGACTTTTGGAAGATCGTGCCTCTGGTGTTGACTTGTGAGTTACGCACGATCTTCTCAAGGATGATGTTAAAAGAAGTCACATGACAGCTGGTCGGCTTATCTAAAACCGTTTCCGACATTGAAGGTCTAGGTAAGTTCGTTCCCGACCTTGACGGAGTAATGAGACTTCCCCATCGTCATCCTACACAATCTGACGAGTTTAGTAGGAATGCCAAAACTAGACACGGCACAGTATAGCTCACGTAAGCACGCTGTCATATGCGGCTTAAGGTGCGCCACGGCGTATAGTCACTACATGTCAGGCATATACATAAATCATATGCGGCATAAAATCGACGAATCGGTGGTGCTTTTCGACTTGTACTTCTTGGGTCTTTTCAGGATCTTCCATAAAGTGAAGATCTTGTCGATTATGGACTTCCCTGGCCTGAAATCACACTGATGAGGACCTATCAGGTTAGGAACCGGTTTCAGGCGTTCACACAACATGGCAATACGGCAGAGGGGATCTTGTACGCGATGTTGAGGAGACTGATTCTTCTATAGTCACCTTTCTTGTGGACCGAATAGACGACTAAGAGATTCCAGTCATCGGGCATGCTTTCCTCCAACCATATCTTACAAATGAACTGGTACATGCTCCAACCAGGTCGTCTCCAGCTGCTTTCAACAGTCTCCACAGAAAATGAGGATTTATTCCAATCGATGCACAACCGCGTACATTGTTGAAGAGAAAATTTGAATAGCAAGTTCGAAGCGGCCAGCACGTTCTTCTGCTTCTGAAAGAGTCGACGATGCTAGAGAGGATCAGAAATTTATGGCTGTGATCGAGGAAGTGCATGTAGGAAATCCGTTATGAGCAGACAAGGATTTTATGATGAGTACCAACCATATTTGATAAAAAGACCACTGTTTTTGCCCCTTAAAATATGAGGATACAGCATGACCAGCGACATGTACCTGAGAAAGCATTTTCAGGCTCTCACTTAAGTGCACAAAAAAGCAAAAACGGAACTGATCATTTCTTTTAACTATCTCTGTGCCACATAACACAAATGAGGACGCTAAGTGAGCTTGAGCAACCGAAATTAGAAATTAGAAAAATGGCAGCTTCTTCTTACATCTGCTTATTCTTCAAGCAATACGCCTCGCCAGCCATTTCTCAAATTCGGACATCGCATTCCGCATCACTATCAAAATTTTAAGTCCTCGTGCTGCTCTGACTTCGTAGAACCGATCGATCCAACTTACATTCGTGAAAACGTTTTCAACTCTACTCTCCAAACTTAAATTGCATTTGCAGAGGAAATGACGAATCCAATCATCTCAACTCTTCCGTCAAGCTGTTTATTTCACGACCCCTCCTTCGTCACATCCTAATGGATACAGCAATCCGCAACATCAAATATTTATGTTACCAATCCCAATCCAATTAAGGGTTACTTGCCAAGCAATGTGTAAGTTCATTACTCCTGAGAATTACAGCTTTCAAACATCGACTTGAGGACAACGGCAAGGAAAACGACAACGAGGACGACAAAGATAGAGAAACCCAATTTACTCATGTGACTTTAAAACTGCTGCGACCAGAACGTCTCCAATATGTGCTCATCCCATCCACGACGACGTCGCATCGGGAAAATTAAAGTTTCCATCTGATTGAGTGTGCAGCCACTCAATTGAAAAACGATTGATGTATGATGGATGTGCTTATGTCTTCGAGTATACACCTTTATTGGGTGCACGGATGGCGCACCGAGTTAAGAAGTCACTGTACGCTGTCGTGATTCTTATCGTAATTCCAGTTCGTTACACGTGTGACAGTACAGCACGTCTTTTTGCATTTCTTAAGGGATATCCTGGTGAAGAAGAAAGATATAAAAAATGCAAATTAATCTTACACATCGATCAGTGTACGCATACGTGCTGCGCCCGTACACATGTGCGGGAACTTGTGTCCTTGAATTTGATGCGAGTGAACGATTTGAAGAAATTGGAAAAATTTTATTAGTATGGATTTCGATTAACTTAGCAGAAGCAGTAAATTATTTCGTGAATCGATTTGATAACGGGACAAAAATAGAATTGGGTGTTAAAAAAATTTGAATTGCAATATAATTTTTAATTTTCATTTTTGCATAACGGGGCAAAACTAACTGGAATGGAGTTGTACACATTTGGCTCTTAAAAATTTCAACAGTAAGAGAATAGACTCACCGTGACCTTAGTTGATTGCCAATAGGTGCTGTTGATCTCTTTGGATTTTTCAAATATGCGAAATCCCAAAAAGCCACAATTACGAAAGATCCAAATTTCAAATTTCAGAAATCATAAAAATTGACAATTCTTTGAGGAATAGACATGAGAGAAGTTGAAATTATCCGAATTCAGCAACTTTTTCAAACCCTGCAGCGTCCTCAGGAGGTCATGCCAATCCCAGAGAGGCAACATGCCAATCACCCTCTCAACTAAAATGCTTCTTTCGGAATTTGGTATTCGGGATTGTGTGCATTTCGGGCTAGTGAGCATTTTGGAATTTCGCCCTTCCAGAACTTCGAGTAGGTACGGATTTTCTTCTTCTTCTTCTTCTTGTGGCGCTGCAGTCCGGGGCGGACCTGAGCCTCTCCACTTGTGTGCGCCACCTTAGCATAGACCGTCCTCTGTTGTGTTGTCCCAATGGTTCAGATTCGAAGACTTTTCGGGCCGAAGCAGTGATGTCCATACGCTCTACATGGCCCAGCCGTCTTAAGCGTTGTATCCGAAGACGAAAAGACTAAGGGCTTCCTCATCCACCAAAAGAGCATGACGCCACTGTTAAATACCTTTGAAATATCAAGTGCAGCAATCTTGCTTTATTCTACATTGTGCAAAGATTGGTTCCACTTTTCGATTTGAAATGCCATCAGATCACCACTGGACATGTGGCTGCGGAACCCGTAATGCCGGTTCTTAAGAAACTTGAGGGTTTTAAAATATTTCATAAGCTAATGGTTTATCAGAGTTTCCATGTCGGTACGAAGATGTGATGAAGATTCGCACTTTTTAGGGGCGGGCCAAACAATTGCTTTTTTTCACTTACTCGGAAAGAGTCCTAAATAGTAAGACAGATGGAAAATCTTACAAAAGGGTTTTGATAGCAAGGCTCGAACCCGTTTTTTTAGAAGTATAAATTAAGTTGGCAACATTATTTTAGCTGACTGCCATTTTATTACCTGTCAAGTGATTTATTTTGAGTCCCGAATAGACTGACGTCTGAATAACGCTTCCAAATTCTGCAAATTTGGTCCAAAACAAGTTTCCCTTCGAAGCGAAGAATTTTGTTTAGAGAATGCTAAACAAAACTGCCATATTTGGATTACTGGTAATCCTCAAATGGATGTTGAGACACATTTACATCCACAAAGACTGACTGTTTGTTGTACTTTATAGGTTTGTGGAATACTTGGTCTGTACTTCTTTAAAAACGACGCTGGCCAGAACTTTACAGTCAATGGTCCCCATGATTACTGACTTTTTCGTTCATAAATTCAACAGCCATGATGTGCATGAGCTGTAGTTGCAGCAAGATGACTCAACATGTCACACAGCGTCAGAACTGATTTATTGAAGGAAACAGGTAATCACAGGTTCACGTTATGGACCTGTGATTTGGTGTCCAAGATCGTGCATTTTAACGCCACTTGACTATTTTCTCTGGACATACCAATGTGAAATAGCTAGTCTACGCCAGTAAGGCCAAAACAATTGACCACTTGGAGGACAACTTTCGCCGCACCCTTTACCAAACGGTAGTTCAATAAGATGTGGTACTATCAATGGACTTCAGTCTATTGGTTCTTATGCAATGTTTAAAAAATTGGTAAAGAACGACAGTTGTCATCGTAAAAGTATGACAAGAACCAGGGAAATCTGGGAAATAAGGGAAAATGTGATTGTATACAACGTCGTTTTAACCAGCACTGTTGGCACCCATGCCGATGGCAAAATATCAGTCGTACAATCTGGCACTACTGTCATTCAAATTTCTTGAATTTCTCAAATGTTCGTTATCAATTTTTCCAAACCAAGAATAAGGGAACATCATTTTAAGAGAATATTTTCCTAGTCCTGCCAAGTCCTGGACCTGTCTAAAATAGCACGAAGGATAACAAGGCGAAAAATAAAGTTATATGTCGAGGTGTGCTCCCACATTCCCCCTATAATATGAAATTTAAGCTTTGAGCCACACTTGAAGTTCTAGACAAACAATCAAATGTTGGTGCTGTTCGAAAACAAGTTCTTCTGTGATGATAAAGTTGGACATTTGCCATAATTTCGAACATCACCGGATAGAAGCCAAGCCACGCTTAAATAAAAGCTCGGGCGCGTCTGGTGCCAATTGGTTTTTTATACGTTTTCGAATTGAAACATCACTTCTATTCCAATCGCAAAGTGATTAGAGTTGCCAAAAGTAGTCCCTTTGCCGAAACGAACATCGAAAGGTTCCTTTTTGGGAACGAACCCGTTTCAGGAACTTATTTCGAGGTTAGTTCCATCCACATGCTTACATTGAAGAAGGTTCAAGTATGCGTAACTCAGTAGTTTTATTCCAATCACATATTTGAATAAGTGGTGTTACTTGTTGTTCTTACTGGGTTGGGGATTCTAGCTCCCCGTCAATTTCTTTTTCATGCGGAGAGGAAGGAGGAAAGAACAAAATAGAAATTCACTTATAATTTGCTTATAAATAATAATAATTGAGTGGCCCACATGGGACCGGGGCCTAGCTTCTACAGCAAAAACTCGTGCGTGCTACGATTCTCTCACGAGTAGAGGGGACCTACAGTTTTTTGCCGACTCTAATGATTGATACTCTTTGGGTGTTGTCAGCAACTCTAAAGAGGTGGTGCCGTGAAGAATGCTAGGTGTTCCATCTGGACTCCAACCTTGGACCTTGGTGTGTGAGTCGATGCACATACCCACTAACCAAAGCGCCCACAGCACATTTGCAATTGACGTTCTCTTTTTCAATTTATTTATCTTAATCCTTACTATGTACCATGTATTCATCCCCATTCTGCGACCCCGGAAAAGTTGTTTCCCCCTCGCAGTATTTGATCATCAATAGACGCAACATTTTGCAGAAAATCAAATGGTTCAGTGAAGCACTTGGGAACTTCATTAATCAAATTTTCAAGAAGAAACAAATTTTCCACTTCCCCAAATTTTCAAAAAAATACAGAAATAAACCAGAAAACGACTCAACGTAAGTACTTCGAAATGCCAAGTACGCTTGTTTCGGTTTCAATTGCCAAGTCATTCCTCAATAATTCCTCACAAGCGCCTTACCTCAGAGATATTTCTTGCGAAAATTTTAAACCTGTCATTTATATCTCATTCCCAAAATATTCAATTAACAATGAACACAGTGACACACGACCTTGAGGTTTAAACACAAGTCCTTGGCAAAGACGAGGAAAGAAAGACAAAAGAAAAACATAAGATGATGATGTGTGACTCCGTGGAAGTACCCCGAGGGAATCGCTGCCCGACTGAAACAATTTAAAAACCATTGTTCACATGGCTTTGTTGTTCGCTTAAGGCGTCAGAGATTGAGGAGCCTTTCATTGATTTTGATTGAGCTTCTTTATTTACAAAGGACACCGAGTGGTTTCAATGTTCCTTTAACCGCAAAATGAATCGCTTCGAAATTTGTTTGAAAATTCTTAAGATTTCAGAATACAGATTGGTGGCACACGAAGCACCTACGATAAGGACGCTTTACGCTTGTGAATGGATTAGCTTAAGTTGGGGAAGAATGTAAAAGTTTCGCATTGATATGCAAATGTTCGTGTTGATAAGTGTTTTTGAAACTTATCCAATCTTCTGGTGTGAACAGATGCAATCGAAACTTTGCCGAGACGTGAAACGATGCGGAAAATTTGAATTTTACGATGGCGATAACCGTGTGATCGTTTAGAGTACGTAAGTTTGTTGACTTTATCTGACGAGTCAAGTTTTAAATATTTGAACTTTCATTCGCGGATTTTATTCACACTGAGCACTAGCCGATGGTTTAAATATTTTTTTTCCAACTTGGAACTATGCTCAAGACGATGCGAAAGGCGTGGAATTCAATGCGAAGGGACGCAGCGTTTGAGAAGGGGGAGGTTAAGTAACTCACAAAGGCCTTAAGATTTTTAGTTTTGAAGACTGTAACGAGGGTGATCCAAAAAACACTCTCCTGGTTGGAGAACATCGATCATTGTGTACACGGAGATAAAACTTGAATTTTGGGACGTTCTACATGCGAACGAACCAATCGACAAGCCTTTTAAACTTTAATATCTGTTTACTTTGAAGTACCTTCACAAGGCTAGAACTCTAGAAAGAAAGATTAAACGATTTTTTTGATGCGCCCAAGGACGAGATAATCTTCCGAAGATACATGCAGCCTGAGCTGCCAGAATACACAATTCAAAACCCGAGATACTCGATTACGGGAAAAAACCTCTCCATACCTTGGGCACTTTAACCACCCACTCCGCGGAAGTGCCTTCTTCGCGGGGTTGGTTAACGACTTATGCTCTGCTCTGGAGGGAAGCCCTTTCGGCCTGTCTTAGTCTTGAATGCACTGACAAAATGAATGAGCATACCTCATTCTAGATCTCTACAAATCTCATCTTGTTGGGGGTCATATTGTCGGCGCTTGGTAGGTACTGCGGTGAAAAACTGCGTGCTCTGCATCCTCCTCGGAGTTTGAACATTGTGGTCACAGCCGGGAGTTGTGTTGCCAAAATCTGTGCATACATTTTTAGTAGCCCCCGCGTCATAGAGAAACTGTGAGAGTTGGTAGTTGCACTCCCCTGCGGATCTTGATATCCAGGTTTTGATGCACATGCGTCCCTCTACCTTTTGTGGAGGCGTCCTGTTTGCTTGCCACATTGCTATGGAAGCTTCTCGTTGTTCTCCTTTTAAAATTTTGATTTGGTGCCAGTCCGGGGTTCTTCGGCGGTACACCCTCTATGGGTAGCATTCCTGCCATGACGAATGCCGTCTCATCAGAAATAGTCCTAAAAGCACTAATAGTCCGTATTGTGCAGAGTCTGTACACTGACATCATCGTCCGCTTTAGTCGCACTGACTGGAGCCCAAATTGGAGCTGCATACAGGAGAACTGAACTGACTTCTCTTGAGAGTAGGATATTGTGTACCACCAATATTTGGAAAGATTCCATAAAGTACTCCTCGTTCAAGTGATGCCTTCCTACTGGCATACTTTACGTGTACCCTAAAGGAGAGTTTGTTGTCGAACATAATCCCCAGGTACTTCACGCACTCCTTGGACCTTACTATCTAATCTCCAATTATGAAGTTAGCATATTCTACCTTCTTGCGACTGGTGTTTAATTCAATTAATTTGTGTGACGCAAGTTCCAAGATGGCATTTTCCAGCCAGTTATTTGAGATCGACGTATTCGTAACAGCACCCTCGCCCTTTATGTGCTTTGCCACAGTGACGATAGCGATATCTTCAGCAAAGCCGAATATTTTCACTCCATCTGGGAGCGCTAGGCGTAGAACACAATCATACTCGTACATTATGTTCCACAGCAAAGGTCCTTCTTTGACGATTTCATGAGTCTTTAGAGGTGCCTGATAGAGTTGGGAAAGGCTGTAAGATAGAGACATGACCTCTTTGTATATCTTCGGTGTCGCTTAATTGTGGAAAATGTGTTCTATCATCGCTACGCACTCTTCTGACTTATATATCTCTGTTATACATCAATTTTGTTTATATTGATTCATTTAGTTTGTTTCTTTTCCTATTTTCGAGCCGTTATTGAACGTAGAACGTTTTCAAACGGACATTAGCTTTTGGGCACATTTCTCCTGATAAACCCGTGTTACTTCTCTTAAATGCTTCTCAAAGCACAGGAAGCAAAATATTTCGCTCAGTTTCTCCTGAAAATTTGGGGTTGGAGAAAAGCAGCATTCCTGTTACTTGGCCGAAAGCTCTTTCCTCTTCTCTTTCGGTAAGCTTAGAAAAATTGCTTTCCTATGTGTTGATAGGTTAATGAAGCACCTGTTGTGCACGACCTAGAATAAGGAAAGCTATCAGTGTCATACATTCATTAAGAAATATTGTGGTCTGTATTAAATGTGGGTCAAAAAAGGGCCGCTTTTATTACAGTGAGTTTCGTTTCATGAGGTGGCTCAGTTGTCAAGATAAATAGAAAGCTGAGCGAAGGAGGACGAAGAATTATGGATAAATTTCTTGAAATTGAATGTAAACACTTTAGTCAGGTCAGGATATGGTTGCATTGATGATATTAAAAAATCGGAGTAATTAATTGTAAAGAAAGATAAGATTCTTTACTCACGCCCTACATATCAGTTCTTGCTAGACAAATGAATCCCTACTCGCGATCTTAGGACATTACGACATGAGAATGTCCAACTTAAGAAAAATAAGAAATAACAAAAATATTTATGCTTTGTGCAATTTGCAGAGACAATCTTATGAGAAGGAAACGATTAAAGCACTCATTTAAATTGCTTTGACTTATACTGTGACCAACGTTGGCATCATTGACAGCTTGCAGTCGTCGTGGCACTACAACCAATAAGATGTTTCATAGCAGCCCGCAATCTTTTTCGCCTCTTGGATTGCTCTAATTAGAGTGTTTTTTTTTAGGCATAGCATCACATTTTGCCAAAATTTTCTGGATAAATAAGCCCAAAATTTATTGCACTTCTCGTCTCTTATTTTTGGATTATGTCATGTTAAATTTGTTAGTCATTATAAAGGGTGTCCCAACAAGAACGCAAGATTTAAATCTTAAATAAAACGCAGATATTTAAAAAAAATCGTGAATTCAGGATGAGGTAATGTGCGGAATAACACATCGGCCAGGTGGCCGCCGCGGGTTTGCTGGCACATAGGCGATCTTTTAATAAAATTTTTAATGACCGTTTTGCATAAATGCTGCGGTATTTCATTAATTTAGCGTCTAATTTCCTCTTTTAAGGCATGAGTCAACGTCGGCTTATTCGTATAAACCATCGACTTCAAAAAACCCCAAAGAAAAGAGTCCAATGGTGTTAAATCGCACGATCTAGGCGGCCAATTCTGGTCTCCAAAACGCGAAATAACACGACCGGAAAATGACTGATGCAGTAATTGAATTGTTTCTCTGGCTGTATGATATGTGGCGCCATCTGGTTGAAACCACATCCTCTCCACATTCATTTCTTCAATTCTAGGCACGAAAAAATTAGTTATCATTTCACGATACCGAACACCATTGACTGTTTGCGCTTGACCTGACTCATTTTCATAAAAAAAGGTTCAATGATTCCTCCAGCCCAAAATCCACACCACACAGTGACACGTTGAGGATGTATTCGCTTCTCATGAATCACTCGAGGATTTTCCTTGCCCCAAATGCGACAATTCTGCAGCCGAAAATCTTCAAATCTCATATCTCGACAAAAACCAATTGGATAGGTCCCACGGCATCAGAACACATGCGAAACATCGTTTACAATTCATTTTGAGGCCCAGGAGGGCCCCAGTGGCTGTCGGAAGATGACTGCGATTTTTGCCCAAGAACTGAAAAAAAGCCGAAAATCTTCAAATCTCAGATCTCGACAAAAACCAATTGGATAGGTCCCACGGCCCAGGAGGGCCCCAGTGGCTGTCGGAAGATATCATGGATTTCGGCCCAAAAATTGAAAAAACTCACAGTGCTAGCATCGTGGCGAATAGCCGAAAATCTTCAAATCTCATATCTCGACAAAAACCAATTGGATAGGTCCCACGGCATCAGAACACATGCGAAACATCGTTTACAATTCATTTTGAGGCCCAGGAGGGCCCCAGTGGCTGTCGGAAGATGACTGCGATTTTTGCCCAAGAACTGAAAAAAAGTCGAAAATCTTCAAATCCCAGATTTCGACAAAAACCAATTGGATAGGTCCCACGGCCCAGGAGGGCCCCAGTGGCTGTCGGAAGATATCATGGATTTCGGCCCAAAAATTGAAAAAACTCACAGTGCTAGCATCGTGGCGAATAGCCGAAAATCTTCAAATCTCAGATCTCGACAAAAACCAATTGGATAGGTCCCACGGAAGTCGGAAGATATCATGGATTTCGGCCCAAAAATTGAAAAAACTCACAGTGCTAGCATCGTGGCTAATAGCCGAAAATCTTCAAATCTCATATCTCGACAAAAACCAATTGGATAGGTCCCACGGCATCAGAACACATGCGAAACATCGTTTACAATTCATTTTGAGGCCCAGGAGGGCCCCAGTGGCTGTCGGAAGATGACTGCGATTTTTGCCCAAGAACTGAAAAAAAGCCGAAAATCTTCAAATCCCAGATTTCGACAAAAACCAATTGGATAGGTCCCACGGCCCAGGAGGGCCCCAGTGGCTGTCGGAAGATATCATGGATTTCGGCCCAAAAATTGAAAAAACTCACATCGTGGCGAATAGCCGAAAATCTTCAAATCTCAGATTTCGACAAAAACCAATTGGATAGGTCCCACGGCCCAGGAGGGCCCCAGTGGCTGTCGGAAGATATCATGGATTTCGGCCCAAAAATTGAAAAAACTCACAGTGCTAGCATCGTGGCGAATAGCCGAAAATCTTCAAATCTCAGATCTCGACAAAAACCAATTGGATAGGTCCCACGGCATCAGAACACATGCGAAACATCGTTTACAATTCATTTTGAGGCCCAGGAGGGCCCCAGTGGCTTTCGGAAGATATCATGGATTTCGGCCCAAAAATTTAAAAAACTCACATCGTGGCGAATAGCCGAAAATCTTCAAATCTCAGATTTCGACAAAAACCAATTGGATAGGTCCCACGGCCCAGGAGGGCCCCAGTGGCTTTCGGAAGATATCATGGATTTCGGCCCAAAAATTTAAAAAACTCACATCGTGGCGAATAGCCGAAAATCTTCAAATCCCAGATTTCGACAAAAACCAATTGGATAGGTCCCACGGCCCAGGAGGGCCCCAGTGGCTTTCGGAAGATATCATGGATTTCGGCCCAAAAATTTAAAAAACTCACATCGTGGCGAATATCTTCAAATCTCAGATTTCGACAAAAACCAATTGGATAGGTCCCACGGCATCAGAACACATGCGAAACATCGTTTACAATTCATTTTGAGGCCCAGGAGGGCCCCAGTGGCTGTCGGAAGATGACTGCGATTTTTGCCCAAGAACTGAAAAAAAGCCGAAAATCTTAAAATCTCAGATTTCGACAAAAGCCAATTGGATAGGTCCCACGGCATCAGAACACATGCGAAACATCGTTTACAATTCATTTTGAGGCCCAGGAGGGCCCCAGTGGCTTTCGGAAGATATCATGGATTTCGGCCCAAAAATTTAAAAAACTCACATCGTGGCGAATAGCCGAAAATCTTCAAATCTCAGATTTCGACAAAAACCAATTGGATAGGTCCCACGGCCCAGGAGGGCCCCAGTGGCTTTCGGAAGATATCATGGATTTCGGCCCAAAAATTTAAAAAACTCACATCGTGGCGAATAGCCGAAAATCTTCAAATCCCAGATTTCGACAAAAACCAATTGGATAGGTCCCACGGCCCAGGAGGGCCCCAGTGGCTTTCGGAAGATATCATGGATTTCGGCCCAAAAATTTAAAAAACTCACATCGTGGCGAATATCTTCAAATCTCAGATTTCGACAAAAACCAATTGGATAGGTCCCACGGCATCAGAACACATGCGAAACATCGTTTACAATTCATTTTGAGGCCCAGGAGGGCCCCAGTGGCTTTCGGAAGATATCATGGATTTCGGCCCAAAAATTTAAAAAACTCACATCGTGGCGAATAGCCGAAAATCTTCAAATCCCAGATTTCGACAAAAACCAATTGGATAGGTCCCACGGCCCAGGAGGGCCCCAGTGGCTTTCGGAAGATATCATGGATTTCGGCCCAAAAATTTAAAAAACTCACATCGTGGCGAATATCTTCAAATCTCAGATTTCGACAAAAACCAATTGGATAGGTCCCACGGCATCAGAACACATGCGAAACATCGTTTACAATTCATTTTGAGGCCCAGGAGGGCCCCAGTGGCTTTCGGAAGATATCATGGATTTCGGCCCAAAAATTTAAAAAACTCACATCGTGGCGAATAGCCGAAAATCTTCAAATCTCAGATTTCGACAAAAACCAATTGGATAGGTCCCACGGCCCAGGAGGGCCCCAGTGGCTTTCGGAAGATATCATGGATTTCGGCCCAAAAATTTAAAAAACTCACATCGTGGCGAATATCTTCAAATCTCAGATTTCGACAAAAACCAATTGGATAGGTCCCACGGCATCAGAACACATGCGAAACATCGTTTACAATTCATTTTGAGGCCCAGGAGGGCCCCAGTGGCTTTCGGAAGATATCATGGATTTCGGCCCAAAAATTTAAAAAACTCACATCGTGGCGAATAGCCGAAAATCTTCAAATCTCAGATTTCGACAAAAACCAATTGGATAGGTCCCACGGCATCAGAACACATGCGAAACATCGTTTACAATTCATTTTGAGGCCCAGGAGGGCCCCAGTGGCTTTCGGAAGATATCATGGATTTCGGCCCAAAAATTTAAAAAACTCACATCGTGGCGAATAGCCGAAAATCTTCAAATCTCAGATTTCGACAAAAACCAATTGGATAGGTCCCACGGCCCAGGAGGGCCCCAGTGGCTTTCGGAAGATATCATGGATTTCGGCCCAAAAATTTAAAAAACTCACATCGTGGCGAATATCTTCAAATCTCAGATTTCGACAAAAACCAATTGGATAGGTCCCACGGCATCAGAACACATGCGAAACATCGTTTACAATTCATTTTGAGGCCCAGGAGGGCCCCAGTGGCTTTCGGAAGATATCATGGATTTCGGCCCAAAAATTTAAAAAACTCACATCGTGGCGAATAGCCGAAAATCTTCAAATCTCAGATTTCGACAAAAACCAATTGGATAGGTCCCACGGCCCAGGAGGGCCCCAGTGGCTTTCGGAAGATATCATGGATTTCGGCCCAAAAATTTAAAAAACTCACATCGTGGCGAATAGCCGAAAATCTTCAAATCCCAGATTTCGACAAAAACCAATTGGATAGGTCCCACGGCCCAGGAGGGCCCCAGTGGCTTTCGGAAGATATCATGGATTTCGGCCCAAAAATTTAAAAAACTCACATCGTGGCGAATATCTTCAAATCTCAGATTTCGACAAAAACCAATTGGATAGGTCCCACGGCATCAGAACACATGCGAAACATCGTTTACAATTCATTTTGAGGCCCAGGAGGGCCCCAGTGGCTTTCGGAAGATATCATGGATTTCGGCCCAAAAATTTAAAAAACTCACATCGTGGCGAATAGCCGAAAATCTTCAAATCCCAGATTTCGACAAAAACCAATTGGATAGGTCCCACGGCCCAGGAGGGCCCCAGTGGCTTTCGGAAGATATCATGGATTTCGGCCCAAAAATTTAAAAAACTCACATCGTGGCGAATATCTTCAAATCTCAGATTTCGACAAAAACCAATTGGATAGGTCCCACGGCATCAGAACACATGCGAAACATCGTTTACAATTCATTTTGAGGCCCAGGAGGGCCCCAGTGGCTGTCGGAAGATGACTGCGATTTTTGCCCAAGAACTGAAAAAAAGCCGAAAATCTTAAAATCTCAGATTTCGACAAAAGCCAATTGGATAGGTCCCACGGCATCAGAACACATGCGAAACATCGTTTACAATTCATTTTGAGGCCCAGGAGGGCCCCAGTGGCTTTCGGAAGATATCATGGATTTCGGCCCAAAAATTTAAAAAACTCACATCGTGGCGAATATCTTCAAATCTCAGATTTCGACAAAAACCAATTGGATAGGTCCCACGGCATCAGAACACATGCGAAACATCGTTTACAATTCATTTTGAGGCCCAGGAGGGCCCCAGTGGCTTTCGGAAGATATCATGGATTTCGGCCCAAAAATTTAAAAAACTCACATCGTGGCGAATAGCCGAAAATCTTCAAATCCCAGATTTCGACAAAAACCAATTGGATAGGTCCCACGGCATTAGAACACATGCGAAACATCAGCATCTGAGAACATGTGAGAAACCAACAAAACTGTATTTGGAGGCCTAGAAGGGGAGCAGTGGCTGTCGGAAGATGCCAGTCTCTTGCTTCACAACTCCCCCGAACGGCCGATACCGGCCCTATGGAAATTGACCTGAAAACTTAAAATTTTCAATTTCGGAAAAAAGTGCCTGGATGTCTTCTATGGCATCTGAGGACATGTGAGAAACCAACAAAACTGTATTTTGAGGCCTAGAACGGGCGCAGTGGCTGTCCGAAGGTGCCAGTCTCTTGCGTCACAACTCTCCCCGATACCGGACCTATGAAAATTGACCTGAAAACTTAAAATTTTCAATTTCGGAAAAAAGTGCCTGGATGTGTTCTATGGCATCTGAGAACATGTGAGAAACCAACAAAACTGTATTTGGAGGCCTAGAACGGGCGCAGTGGCTGTCCGAAGGTGCCAGTCTCTTGCTTCACAACTCTCCCCGATACCGGCCCTATGGAAATTGACCTGAAAACTTAAAATTTTCAATTTCGGAAAAAAGTGCCTGGATGTGTTCTATGGCATCTAAGAACATGTGAGAAACCAACAAAACTGTATTTGGAGGCCTAGAACGGGCGCAGTGGCTGTCCGAAGGTGCCAGTCTCTTGCTTCACAACTCTCCCCGATACCGGACCTATGAAAATTGACCTGAAAACTTAAAATTTTCAATTTCGGAAAAAAGTGCCTGGATGTGTTCTATGGCATCTAAGAACATGTGAGAAACCAACAAAACTGTATTTGGAGGCCTAGAACGGGCGCAGTGGCTGTCCGAAGGTGCCAGTCTCTTGCTTCACAACTCTCCCCGATACCGGCCCTATGAAAATTGACCTGAAAACTTAAAATTTTCAATTTCGGAAAAAAGTGCCTGGATGTGTTCTATGGCATCTGAGGACATGTGAGAAACCAACAAAACTGTATTTTGAGGCCTAGAACGGGCGCAGTGGCTGTCCGAAGGTGCCAGTCTCTTGCTTCACAACGGTGCCGTGAAATAACGCCGAGCGAAATAACGCCGAATTCCAGAATTCGGCGTTATTTCACTTTCATAAAGTGAAATAATGCCGAATTTTAGAATTCGGCATAATTTCACATTGACAAAGTGAAATAACGCCGAACATTGCTTGTGAAATAAAGCCGAAGCAAATGTTTCCACAATTCGAAACATTAAAATTTGGAAAAAATAATAGTTCGAAATTCGCGCGAATTATGAACTATTATTTTTTCAAATTCTAAATGCTGAAATAAATAGAATGGCCGAGAATTTTTATTTATAATCGTTAAAATACTATTTATATTTCTGGAAGTTGAAAATATAGTAAAAGTTCTCGGCCAATTGAAAATTGGTAAAAATATACCTTTTATATTAAAAATATTGATGAGACTTTAACCGTAACATCAAATGAATTTCTTAATTGAATGCAAACTTTTATATAAGTATATATGTGTATGTTTAGGAAACTCCTTCAGCTGTATCCGTGTTCAGGTCTCATATGAGAACAACAAGCGCTGTTGAAGGGTACAATAGTCGACTAAGCCGGAAGTTGGCGAAATTTGGAAATTTTTTCAAGTTCGTAGACGGTCTTCTGGATGAAGATGTTATAAAATCTAAGGAATTTATAATGTCAATTGATGGCACATTCCAAATCTTTGAACCACCAAAGAAAAAATTCAAAGACAGGGGACAGCAAATTGAAGCGGCTTTAATTAAACTGGAAAAAAAACGTATATCAATCCAAGACTTTCTTAACCAAATGACAAATGAAAGTAATAATTTGCTTTCTGAAGACTCGTTAATTGAAAGTGTAAGCAGCGAAGATGAAGACGATTTGAATCCAGATGATGTAGAACCGGATTATTTTAATGTTGATGATGTGTCTCTATTGTGCATTATATGTTGTAAAAATGCTCGAACTATCCTTCTACAACCTTGTAATCACTTCAAACTGTGTTTGAACTGTTATACAGGATTGTCAGACAAATATTTAAAGCTTAATAATCCAATTCTTTGTCCAATTTGCAGGCAAATTGTTCAAAGTACCACCAAAATATATTGTTAAACTCCGATATTCTTAGCTATTGTTTCCTAGATTTTCTTTTGTTTATTAGTATTGACACATTTAAGTTACTGGATAGGTATCTTAAAATCAAAATAAATAGTTTCAACTTCGTTAAATAAATAAAATGAAAACAGGATGTTGAATGGGTTTGAGTACGTGTGAATACATTCACACGGTTAATTTTCAGGGGTGGAAATCTGAAAAAAGGTAGGAATCTTTATCTGAATGTATTTATAAATGCAAAGCGAAATAAGGCCGACTCGGCTTTATTTCACTTTAGCAAAGTGAAATAAGACCGAACATTAACATTCGGTTTTATTTCGCTTTCACAAAGTGAAGTAACGCCGAATTCTGGAATTCGGCTTTATTTCGCTCGGCGTTATTTCACGGCACCCTTCACAACTCTCCCCGATACCGGCCCTATGGAAATTGACCTGAAAACTTAAAATTTTCAATTTCGGAAAAAAGTGCCTGGATGTGTTCTATGGCATCTGAGAACATGTGAGAAACCAACAAAACTGTATTTGGAGGCCTAGAACGGGCGCAGTGGCTGTCCGAAGGTGCCAGTCTCTTGCTTCACAACTCTCCCCGATACCGGCCCTATGGAAATTGACCTGAAAACTTAAAATTTTCAATTTCGGAAAAAAGTGCCTGGATGTGTTCTATGGCATCTGAGAACATGTGAGAAACCAACAAAACTGTATTTGGAGGCCTAGAACGGGCGCAGTGGCTGTCCGAAGGTGCCAGTCTCTTGCTTCACAACTCCCCCCGAACGGCCGATACCGGCCCTATGGAAATTGACCTGAAAACTTAATATTTTCAATTTCGGAAAAAAGTGCCTGGATGTGTTCTATGGCATCTGAGAACATGTGAGAAACCAACAAAACTGTATTTGGAGGCCTAGAACGGGCGCAGTGGCTGTCCGAAGGTGCCAGTCTCTTGCTTCACAACTCCCCTCGAACGGCCGATACCGGCCCTATGAAAATTGACCTGAAAACTTAAAATTTTCAATTTCGGAAAAAAGTGCCTGGATGTGTTCTATGGCATCTGAGAACATGTGAGAAACCAACAAAGCTGTATTTGGAGGCCTAGAACGGGCGCAGTGGCTGTCCGAAGGTGCCAGTCTCTTGCTTCACAACTCCCCCCGAACGGCCGATACCGGCCCTATGGAAATTGACCTGAAAACTTAAAATTTTCAATTTCGGAAAAAAGTGCCTGGATGTGTTCTATGGCATCTGAGAACATGTGAGAAACCAACAAAACTGTATTTGGAGGCCTAGAACGGGCGCAGTGGCTGTCCGAAGGTGCCAGTCTCTTGCTTCACAACTCTCCCCGATACCGGCCCTATGAAAATTGACCTGAAAACTTAAAATTTTCAATTTCGGAAAAAAAGTGCCTGGATGTGTTCTATGGCATCTGAGGACATGTGAGAAACCAACAAAACTGTATTTGGAGGCCTAGAACGGGCGCAGTGGCTGTCCGAAGGTGCCAGTCTCTTGCTTCACAACTCTCCCCGATACCGGCCCTATGGAAATTGACCTGAAAACTTAAAATTTTCAATTTCGGAAAAAAGTGCCTGGATGTGTTCTATGGCATCTGAGAACATGTGAGAAACCAACAAAACTGTATTTGGAGGCCTAGAACGGGCGCAGTGGCTGTCCGAAGGTGCCAATCTCTTGCTTCACAACTCTCCCCGATACCGGCCCTATGAAAATTGACCTGAAAACTTAAAATTTTCAATTTCGGAAAAAAGTGCCTGCATGTGTTCTATGGCATCTGAGAACATGCGAGAAACCAACAAAACTGTACTTGGAGGCCTAGAACGGGCGCAGTGACTGTCCGAAGGTGCCAGTCTCTTGCTTCACAACTCTCCCCGATACCGGCCCTATGGAAATTGACCTGAAAACTTAAAACTTTCAATTTCGGAAAAAAGTGCCTGGATGTGTTCTATGGCATCTGAGAACATGTGAGAAACCAACAAAACTGTATTTGGAGGCCTAGAACGGGCGCAGTGGCTGTCCGAAGGTGCCAGTCTCTTGCTTCACAACTCTCCCCGATACCGGCCCTATGGAAATTGACCTGAAAACTTAAAATTTTCAATTTCGGAAAAAAGTGCCTGGATGTGTTCTATGGCATCTGAGAACATGTGAGAAACCAACAAAACTGTATTTGGAGGCCTAGAACGGGCGCAGTGGCTGTCCGAAGGTGCCAGTCTCTTGCTTCACAACTCCCCCCGAACGGCCGATACCGGCCCTATGGAAATTGACCTGAAAACTTAAAATTTTCAATTTCGGAAAAAAGTGCCTGGATATGTTCTATGGCATCTGAGAACATGTGAGAAACCAACAAAACTGTATTTGGAGGCCTAGAACGGGCGCAGTGGCTGTCCGAAGGTGCCAGTCCGAAGGTGCCAGTCTCTTGCTTCACAACTCCCCCCGAACGGCCGATACCGGCGCTATGAAAATTGACCTGAAAACTTAAAATTTTCAATTTCGGAAAAAAGTGCCTGGATGTGTTCTATGGCATCTGAGAACATGTGAGAAACCAACAAAACTGTATTTGGAGGCCTAGAACGGGCGCAGTGGCTGTCCGAAGGTGCCAGTCTCTTGCTTCACAACTCCCCCCGAACGGCCGATACCGGCCCTATGGAAATTGACCTGAAAACTTAAAATTTTCAATTTCGGAAAAAAGTGCCTGGATGTGTTCTATGGCATCTGAGAACATGTGAGAAACCAACAAAACTGTATTTGGAGGCCTAGAACGGGCGCAGTGGCTGTCCGAAGGTGCCAGTCTCTTGCTTCACAACTCTCCCCGATACCGGCCCTATGAAAATTGACCTGAAAACTTAAAATTTTCAATTTCGGAAAAAAGTGCCTGGATGTGTTCTATGGCATCTGAGGACATGTGAGAAACCAACAAAACTGTATTTGGAGGCCTAGAACGGGCGCAGTGGCTGTCCGATGGTGCCAGTCTCTTGCTTCACAACTCTCCCCGATACCGGCCCTATGGAAATTGACCTGAAAACTTAAAATTTTCAATTTCGGAAAAAAGTGCCTGGATGTGTTCTATGGCATCTGAGAACATGTGAGAAACCAACAAAACTGTATTTGGAGGCCTAGAACGGGCGCAGTGGCTGTCCGAAGGTGCCAGTCTCTTGCTTCACAACTCCCCCCGAACGGCCGATACCGGCCCTATGGAAATTGACCTGAAAACTTAAAATTTTCAATTTCGGAAAAAAGTGCCTGGATGTGTTCTATGGCATCTGAGAACATGCGAGAAACCAACAAAACTGTACTTGGAGGCCTAGAACGGGCGCAGTGGCTGTCCGAAGGTGCCAGTCTCTTGCTTCACAACTCTCCCCGATACCGGCCCTATGGAAATTGACCTGAAAACTTAAAATTTTCAATTTCGGAAAAAAGTGCCTGGATGTGTTCTATGGCATCTGAGAACATGTGAGAAACCAACAAAACTGTATTTGGAGGCCTAGAACGGGCGCAGTGGCTGTCCGAAGGTGCCAGTCTCTTGCTTCACAACTCTCCCCGATACCGGCCCTATGGAAATTGACCTGAAAACGTAAAATTTTCAATTTCGGAAAAAAGTGCCTGGATGTGTTCTATGGCATCTAAGAACATGTGAGAAACCAACAAAACTGTATTTGGAGGCCTAGAACGGGCGCAGTGACTGTCCGAAGGTGCCAGTCTCTTGCTTCACAACTCTCCCCGATACCGGCCCTATGGAAATTGACCTGAAAACTTAAAATTTTCAATTTCGGAAAAAAGTGCCTGGATGTGTTCTATGGCATCTGAGAACATGTGAGAAACCAACAAAACTGTATTTGGAGGCCTAGAACGGGCGCAGTGGCTGTCCGAAGGTGCCAGTCTCTTGCTTCACAACTCTCCCCGATACCGGCCCTATGGAAATTGACCTGAAAACTTAAAATTTTCAATTTCGGAAAAAAGTGCCTGGATGTGTTCTATGGCATCTGAGAACATGTGAGAAACCAACAAAACTGTATTTGGAGGCCTAGAACGGGCGCAGTGGCTGTCCGAAGGTGCCAGTCTCTTGCTTCACAACTCCCCCCGAACGGCCGATACCGGCCCTATGGAAATTGACCTGAAAACTTAATATTTTCAATTTCGGAAAAAAGTGCCTGGATGTGTTCTATGGCATCTGAGAACATGTGAGAAACCAACAAAACTGTATTTGGAGGCCTAGAACGGGCGCAGTGGCTGTCCGAAGGTGCCAGTCTCTTGCTTCACAACTCCCCTCGAACGGCCGATACCGGCCCTATGAAAATTGACCTGAAAACTTAAAATTTTCAATTTCGGAAAAAAGTGCCTGGATGTGTTCTATGGCATCTGAGAACATGTGAGAAACCAACAAAGCTGTATTTGGAGGCCTAGAACGGGCGCAGTGGCTGTCCGAAGGTGCCAGTCTCTTGCTTCACAACTCCCCCCGAACGGCCGATACCGGCCCTATGGAAATTGACCTGAAAACTTAAAATTTTCAATTTCGGAAAAAAGTGCCTGGATGTGTTCTATGGCATCTGAGAACATGTGAGAAACCAACAAAACTGTATTTGGAGGCCTAGAACGGGCGCAGTGGCTGTCCGAAGGTGCCAGTCTCTTGCTTCACAACTCTCCCCGATACCGGCCCTATGAAAATTGACCTGAAAACTTAAAATTTTCAATTTCGGAAAAAAAAGTGCCTGGATGTGTTCTATGGCATCTGAGGACATGTGAGAAACCAACAAAACTGTATTTGGAGGCCTAGAACGGGCGCAGTGGCTGTCCGAAGGTGCCAGTCTCTTGCTTCACAACTCTCCCCGATACCGGCCCTATGGAAATTGACCTGAAAACTTAAAATTTTCAATTTCGGAAAAAAGTGCCTGGATGTGTTCTATGGCATCTGAGAACATGTGAGAAACCAACAAAACTGTATTTGGAGGCCTAGAACGGGCGCAGTGGCTGTCCGAAGGTGCCAATCTCTTGCTTCACAACTCTCCCCGATACCGGCCCTATGAAAATTGACCTGAAAACTTAAAATTTTCAATTTCGGAAAAAAGTGCCTGCATGTGTTCTATGGCATCTGAGAACATGCGAGAAACCAACAAAACTGTACTTGGAGGCCTAGAACGGGCGCAGTGACTGTCCGAAGGTGCCAGTCTCTTGCTTCACAACTCTCCCCGATACCGGCCCTATGGAAATTGACCTGAAAACTTAAAACTTTCAATTTCGGAAAAAAGTGCCTGGATGTGTTCTATGGCATCTGAGAACATGTGAGAAACCAACAAAACTGTATTTGGAGGCCTAGAACGGGCGCAGTGGCTGTCCGAAGGTGCCAGTCTCTTGCTTCACAACTCTCCCCGATACCGGCCCTATGGAAATTGACCTGAAAACTTAAAATTTTCAATTTCGGAAAAAAGTGCCTGGATGTGTTCTATGGCATCTGAGAACATGTGAGAAACCAACAAAACTGTATTTGGAGGCCTAGAACGGGCGCAGTGGCTGTCCGAAGGTGCCAGTCTCTTGCTTCACAACTCCCCCCGAACGGCCGATACCGGCCCTATGGAAATTGACCTGAAAACTTAAAATTTTCAATTTCGGAAAAAAGTGCCTGGATATGTTCTATGGCATCTGAGAACATGTGAGAAACCAACAAAACTGTATTTGGAGGCCTAGAACGGGCGCAGTGGCTGTCCGAAGGTGCCAGTCCGAAGGTGCCAGTCTCTTGCTTCACAACTCCCCCCGAACGGCCGATACCGGCGCTATGAAAATTGACCTGAAAACTTAAAATTTTCAATTTCGGAAAAAAGTGCCTGGATGTGTTCTATGGCATCTGAGAACATGTGAGAAACCAACAAAACTGTATTTGGAGGCCTAGAACGGGCGCAGTGGCTGTCCGAAGGTGCCAGTCTCTTGCTTCACAACTCCCCCCGAACGGCCGATACCGGCCCTATGGAAATTGACCTGAAAACTTAAAATTTTCAATTTCGGAAAAAAGTGCCTGGATGTGTTCTATGGCATCTGAGAACATGTGAGAAACCAACAAAACTGTATTTGGAGGCCTAGAACGGGCGCAGTGGCTGTCCGAAGGTGCCAGTCTCTTGCTTCACAACTCTCCCCGATACCGGCCCTATGAAAATTGACCTGAAAACTTAAAATTTTCAATTTCGGAAAAAAGTGCCTGGATGTGTTCTATGGCATCTGAGGACATGTGAGAAACCAACAAAACTGTATTTGGAGGCCTAGAACGGGCGCAGTGGCTGTCCGATGGTGCCAGTCTCTTGCTTCACAACTCTCCCCGATACCGGCCCTATGGAAATTGACCTGAAAACTTAAAATTTTCAATTTCGGAAAAAAGTGCCTGGATGTGTTCTATGGCATCTGAGAACATGTGAGAAACCAACAAAACTGTATTTGGAGGCCTAGAACGGGCGCAGTGGCTGTCCGAAGGTGCCAGTCTCTTGCTTCACAACTCCCCCCGAACGGCCGATACCGGCCCTATGGAAATTGACCTGAAAACTTAAAATTTTCAATTTCGGAAAAAAGTGCCTGGATGTGTTCTATGGCATCTGAGAACATGCGAGAAACCAACAAAACTGTACTTGGAGGCCTAGAACGGGCGCAGTGGCTGTCCGAAGGTGCCAGTCTCTTGCTTCACAACTCTCCCCGATACCGGCCCTATGGAAATTGACCTGAAAACTTAAAATTTTCAATTTCGGAAAAAAGTGCCTGGATGTGTTCTATGGCATCTGAGAACATGTGAGAAACCAACAAAACTGTATTTGGAGGCCTAGAACGGGCGCAGTGGCTGTCCGAAGGTGCCAGTCTCTTGCTTCACAACTCTCCCCGATACCGGCCCTATGGAAATTGAGCTGAAAACGTAAAATTTTCAATTTCGGAAAAAAGTGCCTGGATGTGTTCTATGGCATCTAAGAACATGTGAGAAACCAACAAAACTGTATTTGGAGGCCTAGAACGGGCGCAGTGACTGTCCGAAGGTGCCAGTCTCTTGCTTCACAACTCTCCCCGATACCGGCGCTATGAAAATTGACCTGAAAACTTAAAATTTTCAATTTCGGAAAAAAGTGCCTGGATGTGTTCTATGGCATCTAAGAACATGTGAGAAACCAACAAAACTGTATTTTGAGACCTAGAACGGGCGCAGTGGCTGTCCGAAGGTGCCAGTCTCTTGCTTCACAACTCCCCCCGAACGGCCGATACCGGCCCTATGGAAATTGACCTGAAAACTTACAATTTTCAATTTCGGAAAAAAGTGCCTGGATGTGTTCTATGGCATCTGAGAACATGTGAGAAACAAACAAAACTGTATTTGGAGGCCTAGAACGGGCGCAGTGGCTGTCCGAAGGTGCCAGTCTCTTGCTTCACAACTCTCCCCGATACCGGCCCTATGGAAATTGACCTGAAAACTTAAAATTTTCAATTTCGGAAAAAAGTGCCTGGATGTGTTCTATGGCATCTGAGAACATGTGAGAAACCAACAAAACTGTATTTGGAGGCCTAGAACGGGCGCAGTGACTGTCCGAAGGTGCTAGTCTCTTGCTTCACAACTCTCCCCGATACCGGCGCTATGAAAATTGACCTGAAAACTTAAAATTTTCAATTTCGGAAAAAAGTGCCTGGATGTGTTCTATGGCATCTAAGAACATGTGAGAAACCAACAAAACTGTATTTGGAGGCCTAGAACGGGCGCAGTGGCTGTCCGAAGGTGCCAGTCTCTTGCTTCACAACTCCCTCCGAACGGCCGATACCGGCCCTATGGAAATTGACCTGAAAACTTAAAATTTTCAATTTCGGAAAAAAGTGCCTGGATGTGTTCTATGGCATCTAAGAACATGTGAGAAACCAACAAAACTGTGTTTGGAGGCCTAGAACGGGCGCAGTGGCTGTCCGAAGGTGCCAGTCTCCTGCTTCACAACTCCCCCCGAACGGCCGATACCGGCCCTATGGAAATTGACCTGAAAACTTAAAATTTTCAATTTCGGAAAAAAGTGCCTGGATGTGTTCTATGGCATCTGAGAACATGTGAGAAACCAACAAAACTGTATTTGGAGGCCTAGAACGGGCGCAGTGGCTGTCCGAAGGTGCCAGTCTCTTGCTTCACAACTCCCCCCGAACGGCCGATACCGGCGCTATGAAAATTGACCTGAAAACTTAAAATTTTCAATTTCGGAAAAAAGTGCCTGGATGTGTTCTATGGCATCTAAGAACATGTGAGAAACCAACAAAACTGTATTTGGAGGCCTAGAACGGGCGCAGTGGCTGCCCGAAGGTGCCAGTCTCTTGCTTCACAACTCTCCCCGATACCGGCCCTATGGAAATTGACCTGAAAACTTAAAATTTTCAATTTCGGAAAAAAGTGCCTGGATGTGTTCTATGGCATCTGAGAACATGTGAGAAACCAACAAAACTGTATTTGGAGGCCTAGAACGGGCGCAGTGGCTGTCCGAAGGTGCCAGTCTCTTGCTTCACAACTCCCCTCGAACGGCCGATACCGGCCCTATGGAAATTGACCTGAAAACTTAAAATTTTCAATTTCGGAAAAAAGTGCCTGGATGTGTTCTACGGCATCTGAGAACATGTGAGAAACCAACAAAACTGTATTTGGAGGCCTAAAACGGGCGCAGTGGCTGTCCGAAGGTGCCAGTCTCTTGCTTCACAACTCTCCCCGATACCGGCCCTATGGAAATTGACCTGAAAACTTAAAATTTTCAATTTCGGAAAAAAGTGCCTGGATGTGTTCTACGGCATCTGAGAACATGTGAGAAACCAACAAAACTGTATTTGGAGGCCTAAAACGGGCGCAGTGGCTGTCCGAAGGTGCCAGTCTCTTGCTTCACAACTCCCCCCGAACGGCCGATACCGGCCCTATGGAAATTGACCTGAAAAATTAATATTTTCAATTTCGGAAAAAAGTGCCTGGATGTGTTCTATGGCATCTGAGAACATGTGAGAAACCAACAAAACTGTATTTGGAGGCCTAGAACGGGCGCAGTGGCTGTCCGAAGGTGCCAGTCTCTTGCTTCACAACTCCCCTCGAACGGCCGATACCGGCCCTATGAAAATTGACCTGAAAACTTAAAATTTTCAATTTCGGAAAAAAGTGCCTGGATGTGTTCTATGGCATCTGAGAACATGTGAGAAACCAACAAAACTGTATTTGGAGGCCTAGAACGGGCGCAGTGGCTGTCCGAAGGTGCCAGTCTCTTGCTTCACAACTCCCCCCGAACGGCCGATACCGGCCCTATGGAAATTGACCTGAAAACTTAAAATTTTCAATTTCGGAAAAAAGTGCCTGGATGTGTTCTATGGCATCTGAGAACATGTGAGAAACCAACAAAACTGTATTTGGAGGCCTAGAACGGGCGCAGTGGCTGTCCGAAGGTGCCAGTCTCTTGCTTCACAACTCTCCCCGATACCGGCCCTATGAAAATTGACCTGAAAACTTAAAATTTTCAATTTCGGAAAAAAGTGCCTGGATGTGTTCTATGGCATCTGAGGACATGTGAGAAACCAACAAAACTGTATTTGGAGGCCTAGAACGGGCGCAGTGGCTGTCCGAAGGTGCTAGTCTCTTGCTTCACAACTCTCCCCGATACCGGCCCTATGAAAATTGACCTGAAAACTTAAAATTTTCAATTTCGGAAAAAAGTGCCTGGATGTGTTCTATGGCATCTGAGAACATGCGAGAAACCAACAAAACTGTACTTGGAGGCCTAGAACGGGCGCAGTGACTGTCCGAAGGTGCCAGTCTCTTGCTTCACAACTCTCCCCGATACCGGCCCTATGAAAATTGACCTGAAAACTTAAAATTTTCAATTTCGGAAAAAAGTGCCTGGATGTGTTCTATGGCATCTGAGAACATGTGAGAAACCAACAAAACTGTATTTGGAGGCCTAGAACGGGCGCAGTGACTGTCCGAAGGTGCCAGTCTCTTGCTTCACAACTCTCCCCGATACCGGCCCTATGGAAATTGACCTGAAAACTTAAAATTTTCAATTTCGGAAAAAAGTGCCTGGATGTGTTCTATGGCATCTGAGAACATGTGAGAAACCAACAAAACTGTATTTGGAGGCCTAGAACGGGCGCAGTGGCTGTCCGAAGGTGCCAGTCTCTTGCTTCACAACTCCCCTCGAACGGCCGATACCGGCCCTATGGAAATTGACCTGAAAACTTAAAATTTTCAATTTCGGAAAAAAGTGCCTGGATGTGTTCTACGGCATCTGAGAACATGTGAGAAACCAACAAAACTGTATTTGGAGGCCTAAAACGGGCGCAGTGGCTGTCCGAAGGTGCCAGTCTCTTGCTTCACAACTCTCCCCGATACCGGCCCTATGGAAATTGACCTGAAAACTTAAAATTTTCAATTTCGGAAAAAAGTGCCTGGATGTGTTCTACGGCATCTGAGAACATGTGAGAAACCAACAAAACTGTATTTGGAGGCCTAAAACGGGCGCAGTGGCTGTCCGAAGGTGCCAGTCTCTTGCTTCACAACTCCCCCCGAACGGCCGATACCGGCCCTATGGAAATTGACCTGAAAACTTAATATTTTCAATTTCGGAAAAAAGTGCCTGGATGTGTTCTATGGCATCTGAGAACATGTGAGAAACCAACAAAACTGTATTTGGAGGCCTAGAACGGGCGCAGTGGCTGTCCGAAGGTGCCAGTCTCTTGCTTCACAACTCCCCTCGAACGGCCGATACCGGCCCTATGAAAATTGACCTGAAAACTTAAAATTTTCAATTTCGGAAAAAAGTGCCTGGATGTGTTCTATGGCATCTGAGAACATGTGAGAAACCAACAAAACTGTATTTGGAGGCCTAGAACGGGCGCAGTGGCTGTCCGAAGGTGCCAGTCTCTTGCTTCACAACTCCCCCCGAACGGCCGATACCGGCCCTATGGAAATTGACCTGAAAACTTAAAATTTTCAATTTCGGAAAAAAGTGCCTGGATGTGTTCTATGGCATCTGAGGACATGTGAGAAACCAACAAAACTGTATTTGGAGGCCTAGAACGGGCGCAGTGGCTGTCCGAAGGTGCTAGTCTCTTGCTTCACAACTCTCCCCGATACCGGCCCTATAAAAATTGACCTGAAAACTTAAAATTTTCAATTTCGGAAAAAAGTGCCTGGATGTGTTCTATGGCATCTGAGAACATGCGAGAAACCAACAAAACTGTACTTGGAGGCCTAGAACGGGCGCAGTGACTGTCCGAAGGTGCCAGTCTCTTGCTTCACAACTCTCCCCGATACCGGCCCTATGAAAATTGACCTGAAAACTTAAAATTTTCAATTTCGGAAAAAAGTGCCTGGATGTGTTCTATGGCATCTGAGAACATGTGAGAAACCAACAAAACTGTATTTGGAGGCCTAGAACGGGCGCAGTGACTGTCCGAAGGTGCCAGTCTCTTGCTTCACAACTCTCCCCGATACCGGCCCTATGGAAATTGACCTGAAAACTTAAAACTTTCAATTTCGGAAAAAAGTGCCTGGATGTGTTCTATGGCATCTGAGAACATGTGAGAAACCAACAAAACTGTATTTGGAGGCCTAGAACGGGCGCAGTGGCTGTCCGAAGGTGCCAGTCTCTTGCTTCACAACTCTCCCCGATACCGGCCCTATGGAAATTGACCTGAAAACTTAAAATTTTCAATTTCGGAAAAAAGTGCCTGGATGTGTTCTATGGCATCTGAGAACATGTGAGAAACCAACAAAACTGTATTTGGAGGCCTAGAACGGGCGCAGTGGCTGTCCGAAGGTGCCAGTCTCTTGCTTCACAACTCCCCCCGAACGGCCGATACCGGCCCTATGGAAATTGACCTGAAAACTTAAAATTTTCAATTTCGGAAAAAAGTGCCTGGATATGTTCTATGGCATCTGAGAACATGTGAGAAACCAACAAAACTGTATTTGGAGGCCTAGAACGGGCGCAGTAGCTGTCCGAAGGTGCCAGTCCGAAGGTGCCAGTCTCTTGCTTCACAACTCCCCCCGAACGGCCGATACCGGCGCTATGAAAATTGACCTGAAAACTTAAAATTTTCAATTTCGGAAAAAAGTGCCTGGATGTGTTCTATGGCATCTGAGAACATGTGAGAAACCAACAAAACTGTATTTGGAGGCCTAGAACGGGCGCAGTGGCTGTCCGAAGGTGCCAGTCTCTTGCTTCACAACTCCCCCCGAACGGCCGATACCGGCCCTATGGAAATTGACCTGAAAACTTAAAATTTTCAATTTCGGAAAAAAGTGCCTGGATGTGTTCTATGGCATCTGAGAACATGTGAGAAACCAACAAAACTGTATTTGGAGGCCTAGAACGGGCGCAGTGGCTGTCCGAAGGTGCCAGTCTCTTGCTTCACAACTCTCCCCGATACCGGCCCTATGGAAATTGACCTGAAAACTTAAAATTTTCAATTTCGGAAAAAAGTGCCTGGATGTGTTCTATGGCATCTGAGAACATGTGAGAAACCAACAAAACTGTATTTGGAGGCCTAGAACGGGCGCAGTGGCTGTCCGAAGGTGCCAGTCTCTTGCTTCACAACTCCCCCCGAACGGCCGATACCGGCCCTATGGAAATTGACCTGAAAACTTAAAATTTTCAATTTCGGAAAAAAGTGCCTGGATGTGTTCTATGGCATCTGAGAACATGCGAGAAACCAACAAAACTGTACTTGGAGGCCTAGAACGGGCGCAGTGGCTGTCCGAAGGTGCCAGTCTCTTGCTTCACAACTCTCCCCGATACCGGCCCTATGGAAATTGACCTGAAAACTTAAAATTTTCAATTTCGGAAAAAAGTGCCTGGATGTGTTCTATGGCATCTGAGAACATGTGAGAAACCAACAAAACTGTATTTGGAGGCCTAGAACGGGCGCAGTGGCTGTCCGAAGGTGCCAGTCTCTTGCTTCACAACTCTCCCCGATACCGGCCCTATGGAAATTGACCTGAAAACGTAAAATTTTCAATTTCGGAAAAAAGTGCCTGGATGTGTTCTATGGCATCTAAGAACATGTGAGAAACCAACAAAACTGTATTTGGAGGCCTAGAACGGGCGCAGTGACTGTCCGAAGGTGCCAGTCTCTTGCTTCACAACTCTCCCCGATACCGGCGCTATGAAAATTGACCTGAAAACTTAAAATTTTCAATTTCGGAAAAAAGTGCCTGGATGTGTTCTATGGCATCTAAGAACATGTGAGAAACCAACAAAACTGTATTTTGAGACCTAGAACGGGCGCAGTGGCTGTCCGAAGGTGCCAGTCTCTTGCTTCACAACTCCCCCCGAACGGCCGATACCGGCCCTATGGAAATTGACCTGAAAACTTACAATTTTCAATTTCGGAAAAAAGTGCCTGGATGTGTTCTATGGCATCTGAGAACATGTGAGAAACAAACAAAACTGTATTTGGAGGCCTAGAACGGGCGCAGTGGCTGTCCGAAGGTGCCAGTCTCTTGCTTCACAACTCTCCCCGATACCGGCCCTATGGAAATTGACCTGAAAACTTAAAACTTTCAATTTCGGAAAAAAGTGCCTGGATGTGTTCTATGGCATCTGAGAACATGTGAGAAACCAACAAAACTGTATTTGGAGGCCTAGAACGGGCGCAGTGACTGTCCGAAGGTGCCAGTCTCTTGCTTCACAACTCGCCCCGATACCGGCCCTATGAAAATTGACCTGAAAACTTAAAATTTTCAATTTCGGAAAGAAGTGCCTGGATGTGTTCTATGGCATCTGAGAATATGTGAGAAACCAACAAAACTGTATTTGGAGGCCTAGAACGGGCGCAGTGGCTGTCCGAAGGTGCCAGTCTCTTGCTTCACAACTCTCCCCGATACCGGCCCTATGGAAATTGACCTGAAAACTTAAAATTTTCAATTTCGGAAAAAAGTGCCTGGATGTGTTCTATGGCATCTAAGAACATGTGAGAAACCAACAAAACTGTATTTGGAGGCCTAGAACGGGCGCAGTGGCTGTCCGAAGGTGCCAGTCTCTTGCTTCACAACTCCCTCCGAACGGCCGATACCGGCCCTATGGAAATTGACCTGAAAACTTAAAATTTTCAATTTCGGAAAAAAGTGCCTGGATGTGTTCTATGGCATCTGAGAACATGTGAGAAACCAACAAAACTGTATTTGGAGGCCTAGAACGGGCGCAGTGGCTGTCCGAAGGTGCCAGTCTCTTCCTTCACAACTCCCCCCGAACGGCCGATACCGGCGCTATGAAAATTGACCTGAAAACTTAAAATTTTCAATTTCGGAAAAAAGTGCCTGGATGTGTTCTATGGCATCTAAGAACATGTGAGAAACCAACAAAACTGTATTTGGAGGCCTAGAACGGGCGCAGTGGCTGCCCGAAGGTGCCAGTCTCTTGCTTCACAACTCTCCCCGATACCGGCCCTATGGAAATTGACCTGAAAACTTAAAATTTTCAATTTCGGAAAAAAGTGCCTGGATGTGTTCTATGGCATTTGAGAATATGTGAGAAACCAACAAAACTGTATTTGGAGGACTAGAACGGGCGCAGTGGCTGTCCGAAGGTGCCAGTCTCTTGCTTCACAACTCTCCCCGATACCGGCCCTATGGAAATTGACCTGAAAACTTAAAATTTTCAATTTCGGAAAAAAGTGCCTGGATGTGTTCTATGGCATCTAAGAACATGTGAGAAACCAACAAAACTGTATTTGGAGGCCTAGAACGGGCGCAGTGACTGTCCGAAGGTGCCAGTCTCTTGCTTCACAACTCTCCCCGATACCGGCGCTATGAAAATTGACCTGAAAACTTAAAATTTTCAATTTCGGAAAAAAGTGCCTGGATGTGTTCTATGGCATCTAAGAACATGTGAGAAACCAACAAAACTGTATTTGGAGGCCTAGAACGGGCGCAGTGGCTGTCCGAAGGTGCCAGTCTCTTGCTTCACAACTCCCCCCGAACGGCCGATACCGGCCCTATGGAAATTGACCTGAAAACTTAAAATTTTCAATTTCGGAAAAAAGTGCCTGGATGTGTTCTATGGCATCTGAGAACATGTGAGAAACCAACAAAACTGTATTTGGAGGCCTAGAACGGGCGCAGTGGCTGTCCGAAGGTGCCAGTCTCTTGCTTCACAACTCCCCTCGAACGGCCGATACCGGCCCTATGGAAATTGACCTGAAAACTTAAAATTTTCAATTTCGGAAAAAAGTGCCTGGATGTGTTCTATGGCATCTGAGAACATGTGAGAAACCAACAAAACTGTATTTGGAGGCCTAGAACGGGCGCAGTGGCTGTCCGAAGGTGCCAGTCTCTTGCTTCACAACTCCCCCCGAACGGCCGATACCGGCCCTATGGAAATTGACCTGAAAACTTAAAATTTTCAATTTCGGAAAAAAGTGCCTGGATGTGTTCTATGGCATCTGAGAACATGTGAGAAACCAACAAAACTGTATTTGGAGGCCTAGAATGGGCGCAGTGGCTGTCCGAAGGTGCCAGTCTCTTGCTTCACAAATCCCCTCGAACGGCCGATACCGGCCCTATGAAAATTGACCTGAAAACTTAAAATTTTCAATTTCGGAAAAAAGTGCCTGGATGTGTTCTATGGCATCTGAGAACATGCGAGAAACCAACAAAACTGTACTTGGAGGCCTAGAACGGGCGCAGTGACTGTCCGAAGGTGCCAGTCTCTTGCTTCACAACTCTCCCCGATACCGGCCCTATGAAAATTGACCTGAAAACTTAAAATTTTCAATTTCGAAAAAAAGTGCCTGGATGTGTTCTATGGCATCTGAGAACATGTGAGAAACCAACAAAACTGTATTTGGAGGCCTAGAACGGGCGCAGTGACTGTCCGAAGGTGCCAGTCTCTTGCTTCACAACTCTCCCCGATACCGGCCCTATGAAAATTGACCTGAAAACTTAATATTTTCAATTTCGGAAAAAAGTGCCTGGATGTGTTCTATGGCATCTGAGAACATGTGAGAAACCAACAAAACTGTATTTGGAGGCCTAGAACGGGCGCAGTGGCTGTCCGAAGGTGCCAGTCTCTTGCTTCACAACTCCCCCCGAACGGCCGATACCGGCCCTATGGAAATTGACCTGAAAACTTAAAATTTTCAATTTCGGAAAAAAGTGCCTGGATGTGTTCTATGGCATCTGAGAACATGTGAGAAACCAACAAAACTGTATTTGGAGGCCTAGAATGGGCGCAGTGGCTGTCCGAAGGTGCCAGTCTCTTGCTTCACAAATCCCCTCGAACGGCCGATACCGGCCCTATGAAAATTGACCTGAAAACTTAAAATTTTCAATTTCGGAAAAAAGTGCCTGGATGTGTTCTATGGCATCTGAGAACATGCGAGAAACCAACAAAACTGTACTTGGAGGCCTAGAACGGGCGCAGTGACTGTCCGAAGGTGCCAGTCTCTTGCTTCACAACTCTCCCCGATACCGGCCCTATGGAAATTGACCTGAAAACTTAAAATTTTCAATTTCGGAAAAAAGTGCCTGGATATGTTCTATGGCATCTGAGAACATGTGAGAAACCAACAAAACTGTATTTGGAGGCCTAGAACGGGCGCAGTGGCTGTCCGAAGGTGCCAGTCCGAAGGTGCCAGTCTCTTGCTTCACAACTCCCCCCGAACGGCCGATACCGGCGCTATGAAAATTGACCTGAAAACTTAAAATTTTCAATTTCGGAAAAAAGTGCCTGGATGTGTTCTATGGCATCTGAGAACATGTGAGAAACCAACAAAACTGTATTTGGAGGCCTAGAACGGGCGCAGTGGCTGTCCGAAGGTGCCAGTCTCTTGCTTCACAACTCCCCCCGAACGGCCGATACCGGCCCTATGGAAATTGACCTGAAAACTTAAAATTTTCAATTTCGGAAAAAAGTGCCTGGATGTGTTCTATGGCATCTGAGAGCATGTGAGAAACCAACAAAACTGTATTTGGAGGCCTAGAACGGGCGCAGTGGCTGTCCGAAGGTGCCAGTCTCTTGCTTCACAACTCTCCCCGATACCGGCCCTATGAAAATTGACCTGAAAACTTAAAATTTTCAATTTCGGAAAAAAGTGCCTGGATGTGTTCTATGGCATCTGAGGACATGTGAGAAACCAACAAAACTGTATTTGGAGGCCTAGAACGGGCGCAGTGGCTGTCCGATGGTGCCAGTCTCTTGCTTCACAACTCTCCCCGATACCGGCCCTATGGAAATTGACCTGAAAACTTAAAATTTTCAATTTCGGAAAAAAGTGCCTGGATGTGTTCTATGGCATCTGAGAACATGTGAGAAACCAACAAAACTGTATTTGGAGGCCTAGAACGGGCGCAGTGGCTGTCCGAAGGTGCCAGTCTCTTGCTTCACAACTCCCCCCGAACGGCCGATACCGGCCCTATGGAAATTGACCTGAAAACTTAAAATTTTCAATTTCGGAAAAAAGTGCCTGGATGTGTTCTATGGCATCTGAGAACATGCGAGAAACCAACAAAACTGTACTTGGAGGCCTAGAACGGGCGCAGTGGCTGTCCGAAGGTGCCAGTCTCTTGCTTCACAACTCTCCCCGATACCGGCCCTATGGAAATTGACCTGAAAACTTAAAATTTTCAATTTCGGAAAAAAGTGCCTGGATGTGTTCTATGGCATCTAAGAACATGTGAGAAACCAACAAAACTGTATTTGGAGGCCTAGAACGGGCGCAGTGACTGTCCGAAGGTGCCAGTCTCTTGCTTCACAACTCTCCCCGATACCGGCGCTATGAAAATTGACCTGAAAACTTAAAATTTTCAATTTCGGAAAAAAGTGCCTGGATGTGTTCTATGGCATCTAAGAACATGTGAGAAACCAACAAAACTGTATTTTGAGACCTAGAACGGGCGCAGTGGCTGTCCGAAGGTGCCAGTCTCTTGCTTCACAACTCCCCCCGAACGGCCGATACCGGCCCTATGGAAATTGACCTGAAAACTTACAATTTTCAATTTCGGAAAAAAGTGCCTGGATGTGTTCTATGGCATCTGAGAACATGTGAGAAACAAACAAAACTGTATTTGGAGGCCTAGAACGGGCGCAGTGGCTGTCCGAAGGTGCCAGTCTCTTGCTTCACAACTCTCCCCGATACCGGCCCTATGGAAATTGACCTGAAAACTTAAAACTTTCAATTTCGGAAAAAAGTGCCTGGATGTGTTCTATGGCATCTGAGAACATGTGAGAAACCAACAAAACTGTATTTGGAGGCCTAGAACGGGCGCAGTGACTGTCCGAAGGTGCCAGTCTCTTGCTTCACAACTCGCCCCGATACCGGCCCTATGAAAATTGACCTGAAAACTTAAAATTTTCAATTTCGGAAAAAAGTGCCTGGATGTGTTCTATGGCATCTGAGAATATGTGAGAAACCAACAAAACTGTATTTGGAGGCCTAGAACGGGCGCAGTGGCTGTCCGAAGGTGCCAGTCTCTTGCTTCACAACTCTCCCCGATACCGGCCCTATGGAAATTGACCTGAAAACTTAAAATTTTCAATTTCGGAAAAAAGTGCCTGGATGTGTTCTATGGCATCTAAGAACATGTGAGAAACCAACAAAACTGTATTTGGAGGCCTAGAACGGGCGCAGTGACTGTCCGAAGGTGCTAGTCTCTTGCTTCACAACTCTCCCCGATACCGGCGCTATGAAAATTGACCTGAAAACTTAAAATTTTCAATTTCGGAAAAAAGTGCCTGGATGTGTTCTATGGCATCTAAGAACATGTGAGAAACCAACAAAACTGTATTTGGAGGCCTAGAACGGGCGCAGTGGCTGTCCGAAGGTGCCAGTCTCTTGCTTCACAACTCCCTCCGAACGGCCGATACCGGCCCTATGGAAATTGACCTGAAAACTTAAAATTTTCAATTTCGGAAAAAAGTGCCTGGATGTGTTCTATGGCATCTAAGAACATGTGAGAAACCAACAAAACTGTGTTTGGAGGCCTAGAACGGGCGCAGTGGCTGTCCGAAGGTGCCAGTCTCCTGCTTCACAACTCCCCCCGAACGGCCGATACCGGCCCTATGGAAATTGACCTGAAAACTTAAAATTTTCAATTTCGGAAAAAAGTGCCTGGATGTGTTCTATGGCATCTGAGAACATGTGAGAAACCAACAAAACTGTATTTGGAGGCCTAGAACGGGCGCAGTGGCTGTCCGAAGGTGCCAGTCTCTTGCTTCACAACTCCCCCCGAACGGCCGATACCGGCGCTATGAAAATTGACCTGAAAACTTAAAATTTTCAATTTCGGAAAAAAGTGCCTGGATGTGTTCTATGGCATCTAAGAACATGTGAGAAACCAACAAAACTGTATTTGGAGGCCTAGAACGGGCGCAGTGGCTGCCCGAAGGTGCCAGTCTCTTGCTTCACAACTCTCCCCGATACCGGCCCTATGGAAATTGACCTGAAAACTTAAAATTTTCAATTTCGGAAAAAAGTGCCTGGATGTGTTCTATGGCATCTGAGAACATGTGAGAAACCAACAAAACTGTATTTGGAGGCCTAGAACGGGCGCAGTGGCTGTCCGAAGGTGCCAGTCTCTTGCTTCACAACTCCCCTCGAACGGCCGATACCGGCCCTATGGAAATTGACCTGAAAACTTAAAATTTTCAATTTCGGAAAAAAGTGCCTGGATGTGTTCTACGGCATCTGAGAACATGTGAGAAACCAACAAAACTGTATTTGGAGGCCTAAAACGGGCGCAGTGGCTGTCCGAAGGTGCCAGTCTCTTGCTTCACAACTCTCCCCGATACCGGCCCTATGGAAATTGACCTGAAAACTTAAAATTTTCAATTTCGGAAAAAAGTGCCTGGATGTGTTCTACGGCATCTGAGAACATGTGAGAAACCAACAAAACTGTATTTGGAGGCCTAAAACGGGCGCAGTGGCTGTCCGAAGGTGCCAGTCTCTTGCTTCACAACTCCCCCCGAACGGCCGATACCGGCCCTATGGAAATTGACCTGAAAACTTAATATTTTCAATTTCGGAAAAAAGTGCCTGGATGTGTTCTATGGCATCTGAGAACATGTGAGAAACCAACAAAACTGTATTTGGAGGCCTAGAACGGGCGCAGTGGCTGTCCGAAGGTGCCAGTCTCTTGCTTCACAACTCCCCTCGAACGGCCGATACCGGCCCTATGAAAATTGACCTGAAAACTTAAAATTTTCAATTTCGGAAAAAAGTGCCTGGATGTGTTCTATGGCATCTGAGAACATGTGAGAAACCAACAAAACTGTATTTGGAGGCCTAGAACGGGCGCAGTGGCTGTCCGAAGGTGCCAGTCTCTTGCTTCACAACTCCCCCCGAACGGCCGATACCGGCCCTATGGAAATTGACCTGAAAACTTAAAATTTTCAATTTCGGAAAAAAGTGCCTGGATGTGTTCTATGGCATCTGAGAACATGTGAGAAACCAACAAAACTGTATTTGGAGGCCTAGAACGGGCGCAGTGGCTGTCCGAAGGTGCCAGTCTCTTGCTTCACAACTCTCCCCGATACCGGCCCTATGAAAATTGACCTGAAAACTTAAAATTTTCAATTTCGGAAAAAAGTGCCTGGATGTGTTCTATGGCATCTGAGGACATGTGAGAAACCAACAAAACTGTATTTGGAGGCCTAGAACGGGCGCAGTGGCTGTCCGAAGGTGCTAGTCTCTTGCTTCACAACTCTCCCCGATACCGGCCCTATGAAAATTGACCTGAAAACTTAAAATTTTCAATTTCGGAAAAAAGTGCCTGGATGTGTTCTATGGCATCTGAGAACATGCGAGAAACCAACAAAACTGTACTTGGAGGCCTAGAACGGGCGCAGTGACTGTCCGAAGGTGCCAGTCTCTTGCTTCACAACTCTCCCCGATACCGGCCCTATGAAAATTGACCTGAAAACTTAAAATTTTCAATTTCGGAAAAAAGTGCCTGGATGTGTTCTATGGCATCTGAGAACATGTGAGAAACCAACAAAACTGTATTTGGAGGCCTAGAACGGGCGCAGTGACTGTCCGAAGGTGCCAGTCTCTTGCTTCACAACTCTCCCCGATACCGGCCCTATGGAAATTGACCTGCAAACTTAAAACTTTCAATTTCGGAAAAAAGTGCCTGGATGTGTTCTATGGCATCTGAGAACATGTGAGAAACCAACAAAACTGTATTTGGAGGCCTAGAACGGGCGCAGTGGCTGTCCGAAGGTGCCAGTCTCTTGCTTCACAACTCTCCCCGATACCGGCCCTATGGAAATTGACCTGAAAACTTAAAATTTTCAATTTCGGAAAAAAGTGCCTGGATGTGTTCTATGGCATCTGAGAACATGTGAGAAACCAACAAAACTGTATTTGGAGGCCTAGAACGGGCGCAGTGGCTGTCCGAAGGTGCCAGTCTCTTGCTTCACAACTCCCCCCGAACGGCCGATACCGGCCCTATGGAAATTGACCTGAAAACTTAAAATTTTCAATTTCGGAAAAAAGTGCCTGGATATGTTCTATGGCATCTGAGAACATGTGAGAAACCAACAAAACTGTATTTGGAGGCCTAGAACGGGCGCAGTAGCTGTCCGAAGGTGCCAGTCCGAAGGTGCCAGTCTCTTGCTTCACAACTCCCCCCGAACGGCCGATACCGGCGCTATGAAAATTGACCTGAAAACTTAAAATTTTCAATTTCGGAAAAAAGTGCCTGGATGTGTTCTATGGCATCTGAGAACATGTGAGAAACCAACAAAACTGTATTTGGAGGCCTAGAACGGGCGCAGTGGCTGTCCGAAGGTGCCAGTCTCTTGCTTCACAACTCCCCCCGAACGGCCGATACCGGCCCTATGGAAATTGACCTGAAAACTTAAAATTTTCAATTTCGGAAAAAAGTGCCTGGATGTGTTCTATGGCATCTGAGAACATGTGAGAAACCAACAAAACTGTATTTGGAGGCCTAGAACGGGCGCAGTGGCTGTCCGAAGGTGCCAGTCTCTTGCTTCACAACTCTCCCCGATACCGGCCCTATGGAAATTGACCTGAAAACTTAAAATTTTCAATTTCGGAAAAAAGTGCCTGGATGTGTTCTATGGCATCTGAGAACATGTGAGAAACCAACAAAACTGTATTTGGAGGCCTAGAACGGGCGCAGTGGCTGTCCGAAGGTGCCAGTCTCTTGCTTCACAACTCCCCCCGAACGGCCGATACCGGCCCTATGGAAATTGACCTGAAAACTTAAAATTTTCAATTTCGGAAAAAAGTGCCTGGATGTGTTCTATGGCATCTGAGAACATGTGAGAAACCAACAAAACTGTATTTGGAGGCCTAGAACGGGCGCAGTGGCTGTCCGAAGGTGCCAGTCTCTTGCTTCACAACTCTCCCCGATACCGGCCCTATGGAAATTGACCTGAAAACTTAAAATTTTCAATTTCGGAAAAAAGTGCCTGGATGTGTTCTATGGCATCTGAGAACATGCGAGAAACCAACAAAACTGTACTTGGAGGCCTAGAACGGGCGCAGTGGCTGTCCGAAGGTGCCAGTCTCTTGCTTCACAACTCTCCCCCGATACCGGCCCTATGGAAATTGACCTGAAAACTTAAAATTTTCAATTTCGGAAAAAAGTGCCTGGATGTGTTCTATGGCATCTGAGAACATGTGAGAAACCAACAAAACTGTATTTGGAGGCCTAGAACGGGCGCAGTGGCTGTCCGAAGGTGCCAGTCTCTTGCTTCACAACTCTCCCCGATACCGGCCCTATGGAAATTGACCTGAAAACGTAAAATTTTCAATTTCGGAAAAAAGTGCCTGGATGTGTTCTATGGCATCTAAGAACATGTGAGAAACCAACAAAACTGTATTTGGAGGCCTAGAACGGGCGCAGTGACTGTCCGAAGGTGCCAGTCTCTTGCTTCACAACTCTCCCCGATACCGGCGCTATGGAAATTGACCTGAAAACGTAAAATTTTCAATTTCGGAAAAAAGTGCCTGGATGTGTTCTATGGCATCTAAGAACATGTGAGAAACCAACAAAACTGTATTTTGAGACCTAGAACGGGCGCAGTGGCTGTCCGAAGGTGCCAGTCTCTTGCTTCACAACTCCCCCCGAACGGCCGATACCGGCCCTATGGAAATTGACCTGAAAACTTACAATTTTCAATTTCGGAAAAAAGTGCCTGGATGTGTTCTATGGCATCTGAGAACATGTGAGAAACAAACAAAACTGTATTTGGAGGCCTAGAACGGGCGCAGTGGCTGTCCGAAGGTGCCAGTCTCTTGCTTCACAACTCTCCCCGATACCGGCCCTATGGAAATTGACCTGAAAACTTAAAACTTTCAATTTCGGAAAAAAGTGCCTGGATGTGTTCTATGGCATCTGAGAACATGTGAGAAACCAACAAAACTGTATTTGGAGGCCTAGAACGGGCGCAGTGACTGTCCGAAGGTGCCAGTCTCTTGCTTCACAACTCGCCCCGATACCGGCCCTATGAAAATTGACCTGAAAACTTAAAATTTTCAATTTCGGAAAAAAGTGCCTGGATGTGTTCTATGGCATCTGAGAATATGTGAGAAACCAACAAAACTGTATTTGGAGGCCTAGAACGGGCGCAGTGGCTGTCCGAAGGTGCCAGTCTCTTGCTTCACAACTCTCCCCGATACCGGCCCTATGGAAATTGACCTGAAAACTTAAAATTTTCAATTTCGGAAAAAAGTGCCTGGATGTGTTCTATGGCATCTAAGAACATGTGAGAAACCAACAAAACTGTATTTGGAGGCCTAGAACGGGCGCAGTGGCTGTCCGAAGGTGCCAGTCTCTTGCTTCACAACTCCCTCCGAACGGCCGATACCGGCCCTATGGAAATTGACCTGAAAACTTAAAATTTTCAATTTCGGAAAAAAGTGCCTGGATGTGTTCTATGGCGTCTAAGAACATGTGAGAAACCAACAAAACTGTGTTTGGAGGCCTAGAACGGGCGCAGTGGCTGTCCGAAGGTGCCAGTCTCCTGCTTCACAACTCCCCCCGAACGGCCGATACCGGCCCTATGGAAATTGACCTGAAAACTTAAAATTTTCAATTTCGGAAAAAAGTGCCTGGATGTGTTCTATGGCATCTGAGAACATGTGAGAAACCAACAAAACTGTATTTGGAGGCCTAGAACGGGCGCAGTGGCTGTCCGAAGGTGCCAGTCTCTTCCTTCACAACTCCCCCCGAACGGCCGATACCGGCGCTATGAAAATTGACCTGAAAACTTAAAATTTTCAATTTCGGAAAAAAGTGCCTGGATGTGTTCTATGGCATCTAAGAACATGTGAGAAACCAACAAAACTGTATTTGGAGGCCTAGAACGGGCGCAGTGGCTGCCCGAAGGTGCCAGTCTCTTGCTTCACAACTCTCCCCGATACCGGCCCTATGGAAATTGACCTGAAAACTTAAAATTTTCAATTTCGGAAAAAAGTGCCTGGATGTGTTCTATGGCATTTGAGAATATGTGAGAAACCAACAAAACTGTATTTGGAGGACTAGAACGGGCGCAGTGGCTGTCCGAAGGTGCCAGTCTCTTGCTTCACAACTCTCCCCGATACCGGCCCTATGGAAATTGACCTGAAAACTTAAAATTTTCAATTTCGGAAAAAAGTGCCTGGATGTGTTCTATGGCATCTAAGAACATGTGAGAAACCAACAAAACTGTATTTGGAGGCCTAGAACGGGCGCAGTGACTGTCCGAAGGTGCCAGTCTCTTGCTTCACAACTCTCCCCGATACCGGCGCTATGAAAATTGACCTGAAAACTTAAAATTTTCAATTTCGGAAAAAAGTGCCTGGATGTGTTCTATGGCATCTAAGAACATGTGAGAAACCAACAAAACTGTATTTGGAGGCCTAGAACGGGCGCAGTGGCTGTCCGAAGGTGCCAGTCTCTTGCTTCACAACTCCCCCCGAACGGCCGATACCGGCCCTATGGAAATTGACCTGAAAACTTAAAATTTTCAATTTCGGAAAAAAGTGCCTGGATGTGTTCTATGGCATCTGAGAACATGTGAGAAACCAACAAAACTGTATTTGGAGGCCTAGAATGGGCGCAGTGGCTGTCCGAAGGTGCCAGTCTCTTGCTTCACAACTCTCCCCGATACCGGCGCTATGAAAATTGACCTGAAAACTTAAAATTTTCAATTTCGGAAAAAAGTGCCTGGATGTGTTCTATGGCATCTGAGAACATGTGAGAAACCAACAAAACTGTATTTGGAGGCCTAGAATGGGCGCAGTGGCTGTCCGAAGGTGCCAGTCTCTTGCTTCACAACTCCCCTCGAACGGCCGATACCGGCCCTATGGAAATTGACCTGAAAACTTAAAATTTTCAATTTCGGAAAAAAGTGCCTGGATGTGTTCTATGGCATCTGAGAACATGTGAGAAACCAACAAAACTGTATTTGGAGGCCTAGAACGGGCGCAGTGGCTGTCCGAAGGTGCCAGTCTCTTGCTTCACAACTCCCCCCGAACGGCCGATACCGGCCCTATGGAAATTGACCTGAAAACTTAAAATTTTCAATTTCGGAAAAAAGTGCCTGGATGTGTTCTATGGCATCTGAGAACATGTGAGAAACCAACAAAACTGTATTTGGAGGCCTAGAATGGGCGCAGTGGCTGTCCGAAGGTGCCAGTCTCTTGCTTCACAAATCCCCTCGAACGGCCGATACCGGCCCTATGAAAATTGACCTGAAAACTTAAAATTTTCAATTTCGGAAAAAAGTGCCTGGATGTGTTCTATGGCATCTGAGAACATGCGAGAAACCAACAAAACTGTACTTGGAGGCCTAGAACGGGCGCAGTGACTGTCCGAAGGTGCCAGTCTCTTGCTTCAAAACTCTCCCCGATACCGGCCCTATGAAAATTGACCTGAAAACTTAAAATTTTCAATTTCGAAAAAAAGTGCCTGGATGTGTTCTATGGCATCTGAGAACATGTGAGAAACCAACAAAACTGTATTTGGAGGCCTAGAACGGGCGCAGTGACTGTCCGAAGGTGCCAGTCTCTTGCTTCACAACTCTCCCCGATACCGGCCCTATGGAAATTGACCTGAAAACTTAAAACTTTCAATTTCGGAAAAAAGTGCCTGGATGTGTTCTATGGCATCTGAGAACATGTGAGAAACCAACAAAACTGTATTTGGAGGCCTAGAACGGGCGCAGTGGCTGTCCGAAGGTGCCAGTCTCTTGCTTCACAACTCTCCCCGATACCGGCCCTATGGAAATTGACCTGAAAACTTAAAATTTTCAATTTCGGAAAAAAGTGCCTGGATGTGTTCTATGGCATCTGAGAACATGTGAGAAACCAACAAAACTGTATTTGGAGGCCTAGAACGGGCGCAGTGGCTGTCCGAAGGTGCCAGTCTCTTGCTTCACAACTCCCCCCGAACGGCCGATACCGGCCCTATGGAAATTGACCTGAAAACTTAAAATTTTCAATTTCGGAAAAAAGTGCCTGGATATGTTCTATGGCATCTGAGAACATGTGAGAAACCAACAAAACTGTATTTGGAGGCCTAGAACGGGCGCAGTAGCTGTCCGAAGGTGCCAGTCTCTTGCTTCACAACTCCCCCCGAACGGCCGATACCGGCGCTATGAAAATTGACCTGAAAACTTAAAATTTTCAATTTCGGAAAAAAGTGCCTGGATGTGTTCTATGGCATCTGAGAACATGTGAGAAACCAACAAAACTGTATTTGGAGGCCTAGAACGGGCGCAGTGGCTGTCCGAAGGTGCCAGTCTCTTGCTTCACAACTCCCCCCGAACGGCCGATACCGGCCCTATGGAAATTGACCTGAAAACTTAAAATTTTCAATTTCGGAAAAAAGTGCCTGGATGTGTTCTATGGCATCTGAGAACATGTGAGAAACCAACAAAACTGTATTTGGAGGCCTAGAACGGGCGCAGTGGCTGTCCGAAGGTGCCAGTCTCTTGCTTCACAACTCTCCCCGATACCGGCCCTATGGAAATTGACCTGAAAACTTAAAATTTTCAATTTCGGAAAAAAGTGCCTGGATGTGTTCTATGGCATCTGAGAACATGTGAGAAACCAACAAAACTGTATTTGGAGGCCTAGAACGGGCGCAGTGGCTGTCCGAAGGTGCCAGTCTCTTGCTTCACAACTCCCCCCGAACGGCCGATACCGGCCCTATGGAAATTCACCTGAAAACTTAAAATTTTCAATTTCGGAAAAAAGTGCCTGGATGTGTTCTATGGCATCTGAGAACATGCGAGAAACCAACAAAACTGTACTTGGAGGCCTAGAACGGGCGCAGTGGCTGTCCGAAGGTGCCAGTCTCTTGCTTCACAACTCTCCCCGATACCGGCCCTATGGAAATTGACCTGAAAACTTAAAATTTTCAATTTCGGAAAAAAGTGCCTGGATGTGTTCTATGGCATCTGAGAACATGTGAGAAACCAACAAAACTGTATTTGGAGGCCTAGAACGGGCGCAGTGGCTGTCCGAAGGTGCCGGTCTCTTGCTTCACAACTCTCCCCGATACCGGCCCTATGGAAATTGACCTGAAAACGTAAAATTTTCAATTTCGGAAAAAAGTGCCTGGATGTGTTCTATGGCATCTAAGAACATGTGAGAAACCAACAAAACTGTATTTGGAGGCCTAGAACGGGCGCAGTGACTGTCCGAAGGTGCCAGTCTCTTGCTTCACAACTCTCCCCGATACCGGCGCTATGAAAATTGACCTGAAAACTTAAAATTTTCAATTTCGGAAAAAAGTGCCTGGATGTGTTCTATGGCATCTAAGAACATGTGAGAAACCAACAAAACTGTATTTTGAGACCTAGAACGGGCGCAGTGGCTGTCCGAAGGTGCCAGTCTCTTGCTTCACAACTCCCCCCGAACGGCCGATACCGGCCCTATGGAAATTGACCTGAAAACTTACAATTTTCAATTTCGGAAAAAAGTGCCTGGATGTGTTCTATGGCATCTGAGAACATGTGAGAAACAAACAAAACTGTATTTGGAGGCCTAGAACGGGCGCAGTGGCTGTCCGAAGGTGCCAGTCTCTTGCTTCACAACTCTCCCCGATACCGGCCCTATGGAAATTGACCTGAAAACTTAAAACTTTCAATTTCGGAAAAAAGTGCCTGGATGTGTTCTATGGCATCTGAGAACATGTGAGAAACCAACAAAACTGTATTTGGAGGCCTAGAACGGGCGCAGTGACTGTCCGAAGGTGCCAGTCTCTTGCTTCACAATTCGCCCCGATACCGGCCCTATGAAAATTGACCTGAAAACTTAAAATTTTCAATTTCGGAAAAAAGTGCCTGGATGTGTTCTATGGCATCTGAGAATATGTGAGAAACCAACAAAACTGTATTTGGAGGCCTAGAACGGGCGCAGTGGCTGTCCGAAGGTGCCAGTCTCTTGCTTCACAACTCTCCCCGATACCGGCCCTATGGAAATTGACCTGAAAACTTAAAATTTTCAATTTCGGAAAAAAGTGCCTGGATGTGTTCTATGGCATCTAAGAACATGTGAGAAACCAACAAAACTGTATTTGGAGGCCTAGAACGGGCGCAGTGGCTGTCCGAAGGTGCCAGTCTCTTGCTTCACAACTCCCTCCGAACGGCCGATACCGGCCCTATGGAAATTGACCTGAAAACTTAAAATTTTCAATTTCGGAAAAAAGTGCCTGGATGTGTTCTATGGCATCTAAGAACATGTGAGAAACCAACAAAACTGTGTTTGGAGGCCTAGAACGGGCGCAGTGGCTGTCCGAAGGTGCCAGTCTCCTGCTTCACAACTCCCCCCGAACGGCCGATACCGGCCCTATGGAAATTGACCTGAAAACTTAAAATTTTCAATTTCGGAAAAAAGTGCCTGGATGTGTTCTATGGCATCTGAGAACATGTGAGAAACCAACAAAACTGTATTTGGAGGCCTAGAACGGGCGCAGTGGCTGTCCGAAGGTGCCAGTCTCTTCCTTCACAACTCCCCCCGAACGGCCGATACCGGCGCTATGAAAATTGACCTGAAAACTTAAAATTTTCAATTTCGGAAAAAAGTGCCTGGATGTGTTCTATGGCATCTAAGAACATGTGAGAAACCAACAAAACTGTATTTGGAGGCCTAGAACGGGCGCAGTGGCTGCCCGAAGGTGCCAGTCTCTTGCTTCACAACTCTCCCCGATACCGGCCCTATGGAAATTGACCTGAAAACTTAAAATTTTCAATTTCGGAAAAAAGTGCCTGGATGTGTTCTATGGCATCTGAGAATATGTGAGAAACCAACAAAACTGTATTTGGAGGACTAGAACGGGCGCAGTGGCTGTCCGAAGGTGCCAGTCTCTTGCTTCACAACTCTCCCCGATACCGGCCCTATGGAAATTGACCTGAAAACTTAAAATTTTCAATTTCGGAAAAAAGTGCCTGGATGTGTTCTATGGCATCTAAGAACATGTGAGAAACCAACAAAACTGTATTTGGAGGCCTAGAACGGGCGCAGTGACTGTCCGAAGGTGCCAGTCTCTTGCTTCACAACTCTCCCCGATACCGGCGCTATGAAAATTGACCTGAAAACTTAAAATTTTCAATTTCGGAAAAAAGTGCCTGGATGTGTTCTATGGCATCTAAGAACATGTGAGAAACCAACAAAACTGTATTTGGAGGCCTAGAACGGGCGCAGTGGCTGTCCGAAGGTGCCAGTCTCTTGCTTCACAACTCCCCCCGAACGGCCGATACCGGCCCTATGGAAATTGACCTGAAAACTTAAAATTTTCAATTTCGGAAAAAAGTGCCTGGATGTGTTCTATGGCATCTGAGAACATGTGAGAAACCAACAAAACTGTATTTGGAGGCCTAGAATGGGCGCAGTGGCTGTCCGAAGGTGCCAGTCTCTTGCTTCACAACTCCCCTCGAACGGCCGATACCGGCCCTATGGAAATTGACCTGAAAACTTAAAATTTTCAATTTCGGAAAAAAGTGCCTGGATGTGTTCTATGGCATCTGAGAACATGTGAGAAACCAACAAAACTGTATTTGGAGGCCTAGAACGGGCGCAGTGGCTGTCCGAAGGTGCCAGTCTCTTGCTTCACAACTCCCCCCGAACGGCCGATACCGGCCCTATGGAAATTGACCTGAAAACTTAAAATTTTCAATTTCGGAAAAAAGTGCCTGGATGTGTTCTATGGCATCTGAGAACATGTGAGAAACCAACAAAACTGTATTTGGAGGCCTAGAATGGGCGCAGTGGCTGTCCGAAGGTGCCAGTCTCTTGCTTCACAAATCCCCTCGAACGGCCGATACCGGCCCTATGGAAATTGACCTGAAAACTTAAAATTTTCAATTTCGGAAAAAAGTGCCTGGATGTGTTCTATGGCATCTGAGAACATGTGAGAAACCAACAAAACTGTATTTGGAGGCCTAGAACGGGCGCAGTGGCTGTCCGAAGGTGCCAGTCTCTTGCTTCACAACTCCCCCCGAACGGCCGATACCGGCCCTATGGAAATTGACCTGAAAACTTAAAATTTTCAATTTCGGAAAAAAGTGCCTGGATGTGTTCTATGGCATCTGAGAACATGTGAGAAACCAACAAAACTGTATTTGGAGGCCTAGAACGGGCGCAGTGGCTGTCCGAAGGCGCCAGTCTCTTGCTTCACAACTCTCCCCGAACGGCCGATACCGGCCCTATGGAAATTGACCTGAAAACTTAAAATTTTCAATTTCGGAAAAAAGTGCCTGGATGTGTTCTATGGCATCTGAGAACATGTGAGAAACCAACAAAACTGTATTTGGAGGCTTAGAACGGACGCAGTGGCTGTCCGAAGGCGCCAGTCTCTTGCTTCACAACTCTCCCCGAACGGCCGATACCGGCCCTATGGAAATTGACCTGAAAACTTAAAATTTTCAATTTCGGAAAAAAGTGCCTGGATGTGTTCTATGGCATCTGAGAACATGTGAGAAACCAACAAAACTGTATTTGGAGGCCTAGAACGGGCACAGTGGCTGTCCGAAGGCGCCAGTCTCTTGCTTCACAACTCTCGCCGATACCGGCCCGATGAAAATTGACCTGAAAACTTAAAATTTTCAATTTCGGAAAAAAGTGCCTGGATGTGTTCTATGGCATCTGAGAACATGTGAGAAACCAACAAAACTGTATTTGGAGGCCTAGAACGGGCGCAGTGGCTGTCCGAAGGTGCCAGTCTCTTGCTCCACAACTCCCCTCGAACGGCCGATACCGGCCCTATGGAAATTGACCTGAAAACTTAAAATTTTCAATTTCGGAAAAAAGTGCCTGGATGTGTTCTATGGCATCTAAGAACATGTGAGAAACCAACAAAACTGTATTTGGAGGCCTAGAACGGGCGCAGTGGCTGTCCGAAGGTGCCAGTCTCTTGCTTCACAACTCTCCCCGATACCGGCCCTATGAAAATTGACCTGAAAACTTAAAATTTTCAATTTCGGAAAAAAGTGCCTGGATGTGTTCTATGGCATCTAAGAACATGTGAGAAACCAACAAAACTGTATTTGGAGGCCTAGAATGGGCGCAGTGGCTGTCCGAAGGTGCCAGTCTCTTGCTTCACAACTCTCCCCGATACCGGCCCTATGGAAATTGACCTGAAAACTTAAAATTTTCAATTTCGGAAAAAAGTGCCTGGATGTGTTCTATGGCATCTGAGAACATGTGAGAAACCAACAAAACTGTATTTGGAGGCCTAGAACGGGCGCAGTGGCTGTCCGAAGGTGCCAGTCTCTTGCTTCACAACTCTCCCCGATACCGGCCCTATGAAAATTGACCTGAAAACTTAAAATTTTCAATTTCGGAAAAAAGTGCCTGAATGTGTTCTATGGCATCTAAGAACATGTGAGAAACCAACAAAACTGTATTTGGAGGCCTAGAACGGGCGCAGTGGCTGTCCGAAAGTGCCAGTCTCTTGCTTTACAACTCCCCCCGAACGGCCGATACCGGCCCTATGAAAATTGACCTGAAAACTTAAAATTTTCAATTTCGGAAAAAAGTGCCTGAATGTGTTCTATGGCATCTAAGAACATGTGAGAAACCAACAAAACTGTATTTGGAGGCCTAGAACGGGCGCAGTGGCTGTCCGAAGGTGCCAGTCTCTTGCTTCACAACTCTCCCCGATACCGGCCCTATGAAAATTGGCCTGAAAACTTAAAATTTTCAATTTCGGAAAAAAGTGCCTGGATGTGTTCTATGGCATCTAAGAACATGTGAGAAACCAACAAAACTGTATTTGGAGGCCTAGAACGGGCGCAGTGGCTGTCCGAAGGTGCCAGTCTCTTGCTTTACAACTCCCCTCGAACGGCCGATACCGGCCCTATGGAAATTGACCTGGAAACTTTAAATTTTCAATTTCGGAAAAAAGTGCCTGGATGTGTTCTATGGCATCTGAGAACATGTGAGAAACCAACAAAACTGTATTTGGAGGCCTAGAACGGGCGCAGTGGCTGTCCGAAGGTGCCAGTCTCTTGCTTCACAACTCCCCCCGAACGGCCGATACCGGCCCTATGGAAATTGACCTGAAAACTTAAAATTTTCAATTTCGGAAAAAAGTGCCTGGATGTGTTCTATGGCATCTGAGAACATGTGAGAAACCAACAAAACTGTATTTGGAGGCCTAGAATGGGCGCAGTGGCTGTCCGAAGGTGCCAGTCTCTTGCTTCACAACTCCCCTCGAACGGCCGATACCGGCCCTATGGAAATTGACCTGAAAACTTAAAATTTTCAATTTCGGAAAAAAGTGCCTGGATGTGTTCTATGGCATCTGAGAACATGTGAGAAACCAACAAAACTGTATTTGGAGGCCTAGAACGGGCGCAGTGGCTGTCCGAAGGTGCCACTCTCTTGCTTCACAACTCTCCCCGATACCGGCCCTATGAAAATTGACCTGAAAACTTAAAATTTTCAATTTCGGAAAAAAGTGCCTGGATGTGCTCTATGGCATCTGAGAACATGTGAGAAACCAACAAAACTGTATTTGGAGGCCTAGAACGGGCGCAGTGGCTGTCCGAAGGTGCCAGTCTCTTGCTTCACAACTCTCCCCGATACCGGCCCTATGAAAATTGACCTGAAAACTTAAAATTTTCAATTTCGGAAAAAAGTGCCTGAATGTGTTCTATGGCATCTGAGAACATGTGAGAAACCAACAAAACTGTATTTGGAGGCCTAGAACGGGCGCAGTGGCTGTCCGAAGGTGCCAGTCTCTTGCTTCACAACTCTCCCCGATACCGGCCCTATGAAAATTGACCTGAAAACTTAAAATTTTCAATTTCGGAAAAAAGTGCCTGAATGTGTTCTATGGCATCTGAGAACATGTGAGAAACCAACAAAACTGTATTTGGAGGCCTAGAACGGGCGCAGTGGCTGTCCGAAGGTGCCAGTCTCTTGCTTCACAACTCCACTCGAACGGCCGATACCGGCCCTATGGAAATTGACCTGAAAACTTAAAATTTTCAATTTCGGAAAAAAGTGCCTGAATGTGTTCTATGGCATCTGAGAACATGTGAGAAACCAACAAAACTGTATTTGGAGGCCTAGAACGGGCGCAGTGGCTGTCCGAAGGTGCCAGTCTCTTGCTTCACAACTCCCCTCGAACGGCCGATACCGGCCCTATGAAAATTGACCTGAAAACTTAAAATTTTCAATTTCGGAAAAAAGTGCCTGGAGGTGTTCTATGGCATCTGAGAACATGTGAGAAACCAACAAAACTGTATTTGGAGGCCTAGAACGGGCGCAGTGACTGTCCGAAGGTGCCAGTCTCTTGCTTCACAACTCTCCCCGATACCGGCCCTTTGGAAATTGACCTGAAAACTTAAAATTTTCAATTTCGGAAAAAAGTGCCTGGAGGTGTTCTATGGCATCTGAGAACATGTGAGAAACCAACAAAACTGTATTTGGAGGCCTAGAACGGGCGCAGTGACTGTCCGAAGGTGCCAGTCTCTTGCTTCACAACTCCCCCCGAACGGCCGATACCGGCCCTATGGAAATTGACCTGAAAACTTAAAATTTTCAATTTCGGAAAAAAGTGCCTGGATGTGTTCTATGGCATCTGAGAACATGTGAGAAACCAACAAAACTGTATTTGGAGGCCTAGAACGGGCGCAGTGGCTGTCCGAAGGTGCCAGTCTCTTGCTTCACAACTCCCCTCGAACGGCCGATACCGGCCCTATGGAAATTGACCTGAAAACTTACAATTTTCAATTTCGGAAAAAAGTGCCTGGATGTGTTCTATGACATCTGAGAACATGTGAGAAACCAACAAAACTGTATTTGGAGGCCTAGAGCGGGCGCAGTGGCTGTCCGAAGGTGCCAGTCTCTTGCTTCACAACTCTCCCCGATACCGGCCCTATGGAAATTGACCTGAAAACTTAAAATTTTCAATTTCGGAAAAAAGTGCCTGGATGTGTTCTATGGCACCTGAGAACATGTGAGAAACCAACAAAACTGTATTTGGAGGCCTAGAACGGGCGCAGTGGCTGTCCGAAGGTGCCAGTCTCTTGCTTCACAACTCCCCCCGAACGGCCGATACCGGCCCTATGGAAATTGACCTGAAAACTTGAAATTTTCAATTTCGGAAAAATGTGCCTGGATGTGTTCTATGGCATCTGAGAACATGTGAGAAACCAACAAAACTGTATTTGGAGGCCTAGAACGGGCGCAGTGGCTGTCCGAAGGTGCCAGTCTCTTGCTTCACAACTCTCCCTGACACCGGCCCTATGAAAATTGACCTGAAAACTTAAAATTTTCAATTTCGGCAAAAAGTGCCTGGATGTGTTCTATGGCATCTGAGAACATGTGAGAAACCAACAAAACTGTATTTGGAGGCCTAGAACGGGCGCAGTGGCTGTCCGAAGGTGCCAGTCTCTTGCTTCACAACTCTCCCCGATACCGGCCCTATGGAAATTGACCTGAAAACTTAAAATGTTCAATTTCGGCAAAAAGTGCCTGGATGTGTTCTATGGCATCTGAGAACATGTGAGAAACCAACAAAACTGTATTTGGAGGCCTAGAACGGGCGCAGTGACTGTCCGAAGGTGCCAGTCTCTTGCTTCACAACTCCCCCCGAACGGCCGATACCGGCCCTATGGAAATTGACCTGAAAACTTAAAATTTTCAATTTCGGAAAAAAGTGCCTGGATGTGTTCTATGACATCTGAGAACATGTGAGAAACCAACAAAACTGTATTTGGAGGCCTAGAGCGGGCGCAGTGGCTGTCCGAAGGTGCCAGTCTCTTGCTTCACAACTCCCCCCGAACGGCCGATACCGGCCCTATGGAAATTGACCTGAAAACTTACAATTTTCAATTTCGGAAAAAAGTGCCTGGATGTGTTCTATGACATCTGAGAACATGTGAGAAACCAACAAAACTGTATTTGGAGGCCTAGAGCGGGCGCAGTGGCTGTCCGAAGGTGCCAGTCTCTTGCTTCACAACTCTCCCCGATACCGGCCCTATGGAAATTGACCTGAAAACTTAAAATTTTCAATTTCGGAAAAAAGTGCCTGGATGTGTTCTATGGCACCTGAGAACATGTGAGAAACCAACAAAACTGTATTTGGAGGCCTAGAACGGGCGCAGTGGCTGTCCGAAGGTGCCAGTCTCTTGCTTCACAACTCCCCCCGAACGGCCGATACCGGCCCTATGGAAATTGACCTGAAAACTTGAAATTTTCAATTTCGGAAAAATGTGCCTGGATGTGTTCTATGGCATCTGAGAACATGTGAGAAACCAACAAAACTGTATTTGGAGGCCTAGAACGGGCGCAGTGGCTGTCCGAAGGTGCCAGTCTCTTGCTTCACAACTCTCCCCGATACCGGCCCTATGGAAATTGACCTGAAAACTTAAAATTTTCAATTTCGGAAAAAAGTGCCTGGATGTGTTCTACGGCATTTGAGAACGTGTGAGAAACCAACAAAACTGTATTTGGAGGCCTAGAACGGGCGCAGTGGCTGTCCGAAGGTGCCAGTCTCTTGCTTCACAACTCCCCCCGAACGGCCGATACCGGCCCTATGGAAATTGACCTGAAAACTTAAAATTTTCAATTTCGGAAAAAAGTGCCTGAATGTGTTCTATGGCATCTGAGAACATGTGAGAAACCAACAAAACTGTATTTGGAGGCCTAGAACGGGCGCAGTGGCTGTCCGAAGGTGCCAGTCTCTTGCTTCACAACTCCCCCCGAACGGCCGATACCGGCCCTATGGAAATTTACCTGAAAACTTAAAATTTTCAATTTCGGAAAAAAGTGCCTGGATGTGTTCTATGGCATCTGAGAACATGTGAGAAACCAACAAAATTGTATTTGGAGGCGTAGAACGGGCGCAGTGGCTGTCCGAAGGTGCCAGTGTCTTGCTTCACAACTCCCCCCGAACGGCCAATACCGGCCCTATGGAAATTGACCTGAAAACTTAAAATTTTCAATTTCGGAGAAAAGTACCTGGATGTGTTCTATGGCATCTGAGAACATGTGACAAACCAATAAAACTGTATTTGGAGGCCTAGAACGGGCGCAGTGGCTGTCCGAAGGTGCCAGTCTCTTGCTTCACAACTCCCCCCGAACGGCCGATACCGGCCCTATGGAAATTGACCTGAAAACTTAAAATTTTCAATTTCGGAAAAAAGTGCCTGGATGTGTTCTATGGCATCTGAGAACATGTGAGAAACCAACAAAACTGTACTTGGAGGCCTAGAACGGGCGCAGTGGCTGTCCGAAGGTGCCAGTCTCTTGCTTCACAACTCTCCCCGATACCGGCCCTATGGAAATTGACCTGAAAACTTAAAATTTTCAATTTCGGAAAAAAGTGCCTGGATGTGTTCTACGGCATTTGAGAACGTGTGAGAAACCAACAAAACTGTATTTGGAGGCCTTGAACGGGCGCAGTGGCTGTCCGAAGGTGCCAGTCTCTTGCTTCACAACTCCCCTCGAACGGCCGATACCGGCCCTATGGAAATTGACCTGAAAACTTAAAATTTTCAATTTCGGAAAAAAGTGCCTGAATGTGTTCTATGGCATCTGAGAACATGTGAGAAACCAACAAAACTGTATTTGGAGGCCTAGAACGGGCGCAGTTGCTGTCCGAAAGTGCCAGTCTCTTGCTTCACAACTCCCCCCGAACGGCCGATACCGGCCCTATGGAAATTTACCTGAAAACTTAAAATGTTCAATTTCGGAAAAAAGTGCCTGGATGTGTTCTATGGCATCTGAGAACATGTGAGAAACCAACAAAACTGTATTTGGAGGCCTAGAACGGGCGCAGTGGCTGTCCGAAGGTGCCAGTCTCTTGCTTCACAACTCCCCCCGAACGGCCGATACCGGCCCTATGGAAATTTACCTGAAAACTTAAAATTTTCAATTTCGGAAAAAAGTGCCTGGATGTGTTCTATGGCATCTGAGAACATGTGAGAAACCAACAAAACTGTACTTGGAGGCCTAGAACGGGCGCAGTAGCTGTCCGAAGGTGCCAGTCTGTTGCTTCACAACTCTCCCCGATACCGGCCCTATGAAAATTGACCTGAAAACTTAAAATTTTCAATTTCGGAAAAAAGTGCCTGGATGTGTTCTATGGCATCTGAGAACATGTGAGAAACCAACAAAACTGTATTTGGAGGCCTAGAACGGGCGCAGTGGCTGTCCGAAGGTGCCAGTCTCTTGCTTCACAACTCTCCCCGATACCGTCCCTATGAAAATTGACCTGAAAACTTAAAATTTTCAATTTCGGAAAAAAGTGTCTGGATGTGTTCTATGGCATCTGAGAACATGTGAGAAACAAACAAAACTGTATTTGGAGGCCTAGAACGGGCGCAGTGGCTGTCCGAAAGTGCCAGTCTCTTGCTTTACAACTCCCCCCGAACGGCCGATACCGGCCCTATGGAAATTGACCTGAAAACTTAAAATTTTCAATTTCGGAAAAAAGTGCCTGGATGTGTTCTATGGCATCTGAGAACATGTGAGAAACCAACAAAACTGTATTTGGAGGCCTAGAACGGGCGCAGTGGTTGTCCGAAGGTGCCAGTCTCTTACTTCACAACTCCCCCCGAACGGCCGATACCGGCCCTATGGAAATTGACCTGAAAACTTAAAATTTTCAATTTCGGAAAAAAGTGTCTGGATGTGTTCTGTGGCATCTGAGAACATGTGAGAAACCAACAAAACTGTATTTGGAGGCCTAGAACGGGCGCAGTGGCTGTCCGAAGGTGCCAGTCTCTTGCTTCACAACTCTCCCCGATACCGGCCCTATGGAAATTGACCTGAAAACTTAAAATTTTCAATTTCGGAAAAAAGTGCCTGGATGTGTTCTATGGCATCTGAGAACATGTGAGAAACCAACAAAACTGTATTTGGAGGCCTAGAACGGGCGCAGTGGCTGCCCGAAGGTGCCAGTCTCTTGCTTCACAACTCTCCCCGATACCGGCCCTATGGAAATTGACCTGAAAACTTAAAATTTTCAATTTCGGAAAAAAGTGTCTGGATGTGTTCTGTGGCATCTGAGAACATGTGAGAAACCAACAAAACTGTATTTGGAGGCCTAGAACGGGCGCAGTGGCTGCCCGAAGGCGCCAGTCTCTTGCTTCACAACTCTCCCCGATACCGGCCCTATGGAAATTGACCTGAAAACTTAAAATTTTCAATTTCGGAAAAAAGTGCCTGGATGTGTTCTATGGCATCTGAGAACATGTGAGAAACCAACAAAACTGTATTTGGAGGCCTAGAACGGGCGCAGTGGCTGTCCGAAGGTGCCAGTCTCTTGCTTCACAACTCTCCCCGATACCGTCCCTATGAAAATTGACCTGAAAACTTAAAATTTTCAATTTCGGAAAAAAGTGCCTGGATGTGTTCTATGGCATCTGAGAACATGTGAGAAACCAACAAAACTGTATTTGGAGGCCTAGAACGGGCGCAGTGGCTGTCCGAAGGTGCCAGTCTCTTGCTTCACAACTCTCCCCGATACCGTCCCTATGAAAATTGACCTGAAAACTTAAAATTTTCAATTTCGGAAAAAAGTGTCTGGATGTGTTCTATGGCATCTGAGAACATGTGAGAAACAAACAAAACTGTATTTGGAGGCCTAGAACGGGCGCAGTGGCTGTCCGAAAGTGCCAGTCTCTTGCTTTACAACTCCCCCCGAACGGCCGATACCGGCCCTATGGAAATTGACCTGAAAACTTACAATTTTCAATTTCGGAAAAAAGTGCCTGGATGTGTTCTATGGCATCTGAGAACATGTGAGAAACCAACAAAACTGTATTTGGAGGCCTAGAACGGGCGCAGCGGCTGTCCGAAGGTGCCAGTCTCTTGCTTCACAACTCCCTCCGAACGGCCGATACCGGCTCTATGGAAATTGACCAGAAAACTTAAAATTTTCAATTTCGGAAAAAAGTGTCTGGATGTGTTCTGTGGCATCTGAGAACATGTGAGAAACCAACAAAACTGTATTTGGAGGCCTAGAACGGGCGCAGTGGCTGCCCGAAGGTGCCAGTCTCTTGCTTCACAACTCTCCCCGATACCGGCCCTATGGAAATTGACCTGAAAACTTAAAATTTTCAATTTCGGAAAAAAGTGTCTGGATGTGTTCTGTGGCATCTGAGAACATGTGAGAAACCAACAAAACTGTATTTGGAGGCCTAGAACGGGCGCAGTGGCTGCCCGAAGGCGCCAGTCTCTTGCTTCACAACTCTCCCCGATACCGGCCCTATGGAAATTGACCTGAAAACCTAAAATTTTCAATTTCGGAAAAAAGTGCCTGGATGTGTTCTGTGGCATCTGAGAACATGTGAGAAACCAACAAAACTGTATTTGGAGGCCTAGAACGGGCGCAGTGGCTGCCCGAAGGTGCCAGTCTTTTGCTTCACAACTCTCCCCGATACCGTCCCTATGAAAATTGACCTGAAAACTTAAAATTTTCAATTTCGGAAAAAAGTGCCTGGATGTGTTCTATGGCATCTGAGAACATGTGAGAAACCAACAAAACTGTATTTGGAGGCCTAGAACGGGCGCAGTGGCTGTCCGAAAGTGCCAGTGTCTTGCTTTACAACTCCCCCCGAACGGCCGATACCGGCCCTATGGAAATTGACCTGAAAACTTAAAATTTTCAATTTCGGAAAAAAGTGCCTGGATGTGTTCTATGGCATCTGAGAACATGTGAGAAACCAACAAAACTGTATTTGGAGGCCTAGAACGGGCGCAGTGGTTGTCCGAAGGTGCCAGTCTCTTACTTCACAACTCCCCCCGAACGGCCGATACCGGCCCTATGGAAATTGACCTGAAAACTTAAAATTTTCAATTTCGGAAAAAAGTGTCTGGATGTGTTCTGTGGCATCTGAGAACATGTGAGAAACCAACAAAACTGTATTTGGAGGCCTAGAACGGGCGCAGTGGCTGCCCGAAGGTGCCAGTCTCTTGCTTCACAACTCTCCCCGATACCGTCCCTATGAAAATTGACCTGAAAACTTAAAATTTTCAATTTCGGAAAAAAGTGCCTGGATGTGTTCTATGGCATCTGAGAACATGTGAGAAACCAACAAAACTGTATTTGGAGGCCTAGAACGGGCGCAGTGGCTGCCCGAAGGTGCCAGTCTCTTGCTTCACAACTCTCCCCGATACCGGCCCTATGGAAATTGACCTGAAAACTTAAAATTTTCAATTTCGGAAAAAAGTGTCTGGATGTGTTCTGTGGCATCTGAGAACATGTGAGAAACCAACAAAACTGTATTTGGAGGCCTAGAACGGGCGCAGTGGCTGCCCGAAGGCGCCAGTCTCTTGCTTCACAACTCTCCCCGATACCGGCCCTATGGAAATTGACCTGAAAACCTAAAATTTTCAATTTCGGAAAAAAGTGCCTGGATGTGTTCTGTGGAATCTGAGAACATGTGAGAAACCAACAAAACTGTATTTGGAGGCCTAGAACGGGCGCAGTGGCTGCCCGAAGGTGCCAGTCTTTTGCTTCACAACTCTCCCCGATACCGGCCTTATGGAAATTGATCTGAAAACTTAAAATTTTCAATTTCGGAAAAAAGTGTCTGGATGTGTTCTATGGCATCTGAGAACATGTGAGAAACCAACAAAACTGTATTTGGAGGCCTAGAACGGGCGCAGTGGCTGTCCGAAGGTGCCAGTCTCTTGCTTCACAACTCCCTCCGAACGGCCGATACCGGCCCTATGGAAATTGACCTGAAAACTTAAAATTTTCAATTTCGGAAAAAAGTGCCTGGATTTGGAGGCCTAGAACGGGCGCAGTGGCTGTCCGAAGGTGCCAGTCTCTTGCTTCACAACTCTCCCCGATATCGGCCCTATGGAAATTGACCTGAAAACTTAAAATTTTCAATTTCGGAAAAAAGTGCCTGGATGTGTTCTATGGCATCTGAGAACATGTGAGAAACCAACAAAACTGTATTTGGAGGCCTAGAACGGGCGCAGTGGCTGTCCGAAGGTGCCAGTCTCTTGCTTCACAACTCTCCCCGATACCGGCCCTATGGAAATTGACCTGAAAACTTAAAATTTTCAATTTCGGAAAAAAGTGCCTGGATGTGTTCTATGGCATCTGAGAACATGTGAGAAACCAACAAAACTGTATTTGGAGGCCTAGAACGGGCGCAGTGGCTGTCCGAAAGTACCAGTCTCTTGCTTCACAACTCTCCCCGATACCGGCCCAATGGAAATTCACCTGAAAACTTAAAATTTTCAATTTCGGAAAAAAGTGCCTGCATGTGTTCTATGGCATCTGAGAACATGTGAGAAACCAACAAAACTGTATTTGGAGGCCTAGAACGGGCGCAGTGGCTGTCCGAAGGTGCCAGTCTCTTGCTTCACAACTCTCCCCGATACCGGCCCTATGGAAATTGACCAGAAAACTTAAAATTTTCAATTTCGGAAAAAAGTGCCTGGATGTGTTCTATGGCATCTGAGAACATGTGAGAAACCAACAAAACTGTAGAGGAGGCCTAGAACGGGTGCAGTGGCTGTCCGAAGGTGCCAGTCTCTTGCTTTACAACTCCCCCCGAACGGCCGATACCGGCCCTATGGAAATTGACCTGAAAACTTAAAATTTTCAATTTCGGAAAAAAGTGCCTGGATGTGTTCTATGGCATCTGAGAACATGTGAGAAACCAACAAAACTGTATTTGGAGGCCTAGAACGGGCGCAGTGGCTGTCCGAAGGTGCCAGTCTCTTGCTTCACAACTCCCTCCGAACGGCCGATACCGGCCCCATGGAAATTGACCAGAAAACTTGAAATTTTCAATTTCGGAAAAAAGTGTTTGGATGTGTTCTGTGGCATCTGAGAACATGTGAGAAACCAACAAAACTGTATTTGGAGGCCTAGAACGGGCGCAGTGGCTGCCCGAAGGTGCCAGTCTCTTCCTTCACAACTCTCCCCGATACCGGCCCTATGGAAAATGACCTGAAAACTTAAAATTTTCAATTTCGGAAAAAAGTGCCTGCATGTGTTGTATGGCATCTGAGAACATGTGAGAAACCAACAAAACTGTATTTGGAGGCCTAGAACGGGCGCAGTGGCTGTCCGAAGGTGCCAGTCTCTTGCTTCACAACTCTCCCCGATACCGGCCCTATGGAAATTGACCAGAAAACTTAAAATTTTCAATTTCGGAAAAAAGTGCCTGGATGTGTTCTATGGCATCTGAGAACATGTGAGAAACCAACAAAACTGTATTTGGAGGCCTAGAACGGGCGCAGTGGCTGCCCGAAGGTGCCAGTCTCTTCCTTCACAACTCTCCCCGATACCGGCCCTATGGAAAATGACCTGAAAACTTAAAATTTTCAATTTCGGAAAAAAGTGCCTGCATGTGTTGTATGGCATCTGAGAACATGTGAGAAACCAACAAAACTGTATTTGGAGGCCTAGAACGGGCGCAGTGGCTGTCCGAAGGTGCCAGTCTCTTGCTTCACAACTCTCCCCGATACCGGCCCTATGGAAATTGACCAGAAAACTTAAAATTTTCAATTTCGGAAAAAAGTGCCTGGATGTGTTCTGTGGCATCTGAGAACATGTGAGAAACCAACAAAACTGTATTTGGAGGCCTAGAACGGGCGCAGTTTCTGCCCGATACCGGCCCTATGGAAATTGACCTGAAAACTTAAAATTTTCAATTTCGGAAAAAAGTGCCTGGATGTGTTCTATGGCATCTGAGAACATGTGAGAAACCAACAAAACTGTATTTGGAGGCGTAGAACGGGCGCAGTGGCTGTCCGAAGGTGCCAGTCTCTTGCTTCACAACTCTCCCCGATACCGGCCCTATGGAAATTGACCTGAAAACTTAAAATTTTCAATTTCGGAAAAAAGTGCCTGGATGTGTTCTGTGGCATCTGAGAACATGTGAGAAACCAACAAAACTGTATTTGGAGGCCTAGAACGGGCGCAGTGGCTGTCCGAAGGTGCCAGTCTCTTGCTTCACAACTCCCCTCGAACGACCGATACCGGCCCTATGAAAATTGACCTGAAAACTTAAAATTTTCAATTTCGGAAAAAAGTGCCTGGATGTGTTCTATGGCATCTGAGAACATGTGAGAAACCAACAAAACTGTATTTGGAGGCCTAGAACGGGCGCAGTGGCTGTCCGAAGGTGCCAGTCTCTTGCTTCACAACTCTCCCCGATACCGGCCCTATGGAAATTGACCTGAAAACTTAAAATTTTCAATTTCGGAAAAAAGTGCCTGCATGTGTTCTATGGCATCTGAGAACATGTGAGAAACCAACAAAACTGTATTTGGAGGCCTAGAACGGGCGCAGTGGCTGTCCGAAGGTGCCAGTCTCTTGCTTCACAACTCCCTCCGAACGGCCGATACCGGCCCTATGGAAATTGACCAGAAAACTTAAAATTTTCAATTTCGGAAAAAAGTGCCTGGATGTGTTCTATGGCATCTGAGAACATGTGAGAAACCAACAAAACTGTATTTGGAGGCCTAGAACGGGCGCAGTGGTTGTCCGAAGGTGCCAGTCTCTTGCTTCACAACTCCCCTCGAACGGCCGATACCGGCCCTATGGAAATTGACCTGAAAACTTAAAATTTTCAATTTCGGAAAAAAGTGCCTGGATGTGTTCTATGGCATCTGAGAACATGTGAGAAACCAACAAAACTGTATTTGGAGGCCTAGAACGGGCGCAGTGGCTGTCCGAAGGTGCCAGTCTCTTGCTTCACAACTCCCCTCGAACGGCCGATACCGGCCCTATGGAAATTGACCTGAAAACTTACAATTTTCAATTTCGGAAAAAAGTGCCTGGATGTGTTCTATGGCATCTGAGAACATGTGAGAAACCAACAAAACTGTATTTGGAGGCCTAGAACGGGCGCAGTGGCTGTCCGAAGGTGCCAGTCTCTTGCTTCACAACTCTCCCCGATACCGGCCCTATGGAAATTTACCTGAAAACTTAAAATTTTCAATTTCGGAAAAAAGTGCCTGGATGTGTTCTGTGGCATCTGAGAACATGTGAGAAACCAACAAAACTGTATTTGGAGGCCTAGAACGGGCGCAGTGGCTGTCCGAAGGTGCCAGTCTCTTGCTTCACAACTCCCCTCGAACGACCGATACCGGCCCTATGAAAATTGACCTGAAAACTTAAAATTTTCAATTTCGGAAAAAAGTGCCTGGATGTGTTCTATGGCATCTGAGAACATGTGAGAAACCAACAAAACTGTATTTGGAGGCCTAGAACGGGCGCAGTGGCTGTCCGAAGGTGCCAGTCTCTTGCTTCACAACTCTCCCCGATACCGGCCCTATGGAAATTGACCTGAAAACTTAAAATTTTCAATTTCGGAAAAAAGTGCCTGCATGTGTTCTATGGCATCTGAGAACATGTGAGAAACCAACAAAACTGTATTTGGAGGCCTAGAACGGGCGCAGTGGTTGTCCGAAGGTGCCAGTCTCTTGCTTCACAACTCCCCTCGAACGGCCGATACCGGCCCTATGGAAATTGACCTGAAAACTTAAAATTTTCAATTTCGGAAAAAAGTGCCTGGATGTGTTCTATGGCATCTGAGAACATGTGAGAAACCAACAAAACTGTATTTGGAGGCCTAGAACGGGCGCAGTGGCTGTCCGAAGGTGCCAGTCTCTTGCTTCACAACTCCCCTCGAACGGCCGATACCGGCCCTATGGAAATTGACCTGAAAACTTAAAATTTTCAATTTCGGAAAAAAGTGCCTGGATGTGTTCTATGGCATCTGAGAACATGTGAGAAACCAACAAAACTGTATTTGGAGGCCTAGAACGGGCGCAGTGGCTGTCCGAAGGTGCCAGTCTCTTGCTTCACAACTCTCCCCGATACCGGCCCTATGGAAATTGACCTGAAAACTTAAAATTTTCAATTTCGGAAAAAAGTGCCTGGATGTGTTCTATGGCATCTGAGAACATGTGAGAAACCAACAAAACTGTATTTGGAGGCCTAGAACGGGCGCAGTGGCTGTCCGAAGGTGCCAGTCTCTTGCTTGACAACTCCCCCCGAACGGCCGATACCAGCCCTATGGAAATTGACCTGAAAACTTAAAATTTTCAATTTCGGAAAAAAGTGCCTGGATGTGTTCTATGGCATCTGAGAACGTGTGAGAAACCAACAAAACTGTATTTGGAGGCCTAGAACGGGCGCAGTGCCTGTCCGAAGGTGCCAGTCTCTTGCTTCACAACTCTCCCCGATACCGGCCCTATGGAAATTAACCTGAAAACTTAAAATTTTCAATTTCGGAAAAAATTGCCTGGATGTGTTCTATGGCATCTGAGAACATGTGAGAAACCAACAAAACTGTATTTGGAGGCCTAGAACGAGCGCAGTTGCTGTCCGAAAGTGCCAGTCTCTTGCTTCACAACTCCCCCCGAACGGCCGATACCGGCCCTATGGAAATTTACCTGAAAACTTAAAATTTTCAATTTCGGAAAAAAGTGCCTGGATGTGTTCTATGGCATCTGAGAACATGTGAGAAACCAACAAAACTGTAGAGGAGGCCTAGAACGGGTGCAGTGGCTGTCCGAAGGTGCCAGTCTCTTGCTTCAGAACTCTCCCCGATACCGGCCCTATGGAAATTGACCTGAAAACTTAAAATTTTCAATTTCGGAAAAAAGTGCCTGGATGTGTTCTATGGCATCTGAGAACATGTGAGAAACCAAAAAAACTGTATTTGGAGGCCTAGAACGGGCGCAGTGGCTGTCCGAAGGTGCCAGTCTCTTGCTTCAAAACTCTCCCCGATACCGGCCCTATGGAAATTGACCTGAAAACTTAAAATTTTCAATTTCGGAAAAAAGTGCCTGGATGTGTTCTATGGCATCTGAGAACATGTGAGAAACCAACAAAACTGGTTGGTTTACATCGTTTACAATTAATTTTGAGGCCCAGGAGGGCCCCAGTGGCTGTCGGAAGATATCATTGATTTCGGCCCAAAAATTGAAAAAACTCACAGTGCTAGCATCGTGGCGAATAGCCGAAAATCTTCAAATCTCAGATTTCGACAAAAACCAATTGGATAGGTCCCACGGCATCAGAACACATGCGAAACATCGTTTACAATTCATTTTGAGGCCCAGGAGGGCCCCAGTATCTGTCGGAAGATATCATGGATTTCGGCCCAAAAATTGAAAAAACTCACAGTGCTAGCATCGTGGCGAATAGCCGAAAATCTTCAAATCTCAGATTTCGACAAAAACCAATTGGATAGGTCCCACGGCATCAGAACACATGCGAAACATCGTTTACAATTCATTTTGAGGCCCAGGAGGGCCTCAGTGGCTGTCGGAAGATGACTGCGATTTTTGCCCAAGAACTGAAAAAAAGCCGAAAATCTTCAAATCTCAGATTTCGACAAAAACCAATTGGATAGGTCCCACGGCATCAAAACACATGCGAAACATCGTTTACAATTCATTTTGAGGCCCAGGAGGGTCCAGTGGCTGTCGGAAGATATCATGGATTTCGGCCCAAAAATTGAAAAAACTCACAGTGCTAGCATCGTGGCGAATAGCCGAAAATCTTCAAATCTCAGATTTCCACAAAAACCAATTGGATAGGTCGAACGGCATCAGAACACATGCGAAACATCGTTTACAATTCATTTTGGGGCCCAGGAGGGTCCAGTGGCTGTCGGAAGATATCATGGATTTCGGCCCAAAAATTGAAAAAACTCACAGTGCTAGCATCGTGGCGAATAGCCGAAAATCTTCAAATCTCAGATTTCGACAAAACAAATTGGATAGGTCGAACGGCATCAGAACACATGCGAAACATCGTTTACAATTCATTTTGGGGCCCAGGAGGGCCTCAGTGGCTGTCGGAAGATGACTGCGATTTTTGCCCAAGAACTGAAAAAAAGCCGAAAATCTTCAAATCTAAGATCTCAACAAAAACAAATTGGATAAGTCCCGAGGAATCAGAACACATGCGAAACATCGTCTACAATTCATTTTGAGGCCCAGGAGGGCCTCAGTGGCTGTCGGAAGATGACTGCGATTTTTGCCCAAGAACTGAAAAAAAGCCGAAAATCTTCAAATCTCAGATTTCGACAAAAACCAATTGGATAGGTCTCACGGCATCAAAACACATGCGAAACATCGTTTACAATTCATTTTGAGGCCCAGGAGGGCCCCAGTGGCTGTCGGAAGATATCATGGATTGCGGCCCAAAAATTTAAAAAACTCACAGTGCTAGCATCGTGACGAATAGCCGAAAATCTTCAAATCTCAGATTTCGACAAAAACAAATTGGATAGGTCCCGAGGCATCAGAACACATGCGAAACATCGTCTACAATTCATTTTGAGGCCCAGGAGGGCCTCAGTGGCTGTCGGAAGATGACTGCGATTTTTGCCCAAGAACTGAAAAAAAGCCGAAAATCTTCAAATCTCAGATTTCGACAAAAAAAATCAATTGGATAGGTCTCACGGCATCAAAACACATGCGAAACATCGTTTACAATTCATTTTGAGGCCCAGGAGGGCCTCAGTGGCTGTCGGAATATGACTGCGATTTTTGCCCAAGAACTGAAAAAAAGCCGAAAATCTTCAAATCTCAGATTTCGACAAATACCAATTGGATAGGTCCCACGGCATCAGAACACATGCGAAACATCGTTTACAATTCATTTTGAGGCCCAGGAGGGCCCCAGTGGCTGTCGGAAGATGACTGCGATTTTTGCCCAAGAACTGAAAAAAAGCCGAAAATCTTCAAATCTCAGATTTCGACAAAAACCAATTGGATAGGTCCCACGGCATCGGAAAAATGCGAAACATCGTTTACAATTCATTTTGAGGCCCAGGAGGACCCCAGTGGCTGTCGGAAGATATCATGGATTTCGGCCCAAAAATTGAAAAAACGCCCAATGCTAGCATCCTGACGAATAGCCGAAAATCTTCAAATCTCAGATTTCGACAAAAACCAATTGGATAGGTCCCACGGCATCAGAACACATGCGAAACATCGTTTACAATTCATTTTGAGGCCCAGGAGGGCCTCAGTGGCTGTCGGAAGATGACTGCGATTTTTGACCAAGAACTGAAAAAAAGCCGAAAATCTTCAAATCTCAGATTTCGACAAAAACCAATTGGATAGGTCCCACGGCATCAGAACACATGCGAAACATCGTTTACAATTCATTTTGAGGCCCAGGAGGGCCTCAGTGGCTGTCGGAAGATGACTGCGATTTTTGCCCAAGAACTGAAAAAAAGCCGAAAATCTTCAAATCTCAGATTTCGACAAAAACCAATTGGATAGGTCCCACGGCATCAGAACACATGCGAAACATCGTTTACAATTCATTTTGAAGCCCAGGAGGGCCTCAGTGGCTGTCGGAAGATGACTGCGATTTTTGCCCAAGAACTGAAAAAAAACCGAAAATCTTCAAATCTCAGATTTCGACAAAAACCAATTGGATAGGTCCCACGGCATCGGAAAAATGCGAAACATCGTTTACAATTCATTTTGAGGCCCAGGAGGACCCCAGTGGCTGTCGGAAGATATCATGGATTTCGGCCCAAAAATTGAAAAAAACGCACAATGCTAGCATCCTGACGAATAGCCGAAAATCTTCAAATCTCAGATTTCGACAAAAACCAATTGGATAGGTCCCACAGCATCAGAACACATGCGAAACATCGTTTACAATTCATTTTGAGGCCCAGGAGGGCCTCAGTGGCTGTCGGAAGATGACTGCGATTTTTGCCCAAGAACTGAAAAAAAGCCGAAAATCTTCAAATCTCAGATTTCGACAAAAACCAATTGGATAGGTCCCACGGCATCAAAACACATGCGAAACATCGTTTACAATTCATTTTGAGGCCCAGGAGGGTCCAGTGGCTGTCGGAAGATATCATGGATTTCGGCCCAAAAATTGAAAAAACGCCCAATGCTAGCATCCTGACGAATAGCCGAAAATCTTCAAATCTCAGATTTCGACAAAAACCAATTGGATAGGTCCCACGGCATCAGAACACATGCGAAACATCGTTTACAATTCATTTTGAGGCCCAGGAGGGCCTCAGTGGCTGTCGGAAGATGACTGCGATTTTTGACCAAGAACTGAAAAAAAGCCGAAAATCTTCAAATCTCAGATTTCGACAAAAACCAATTGGATAGGTCCCACGGCATCAGAACACATGCGAAACATCGTTTACAATTCATTTTGAGGCCCAGGAGGGCCTCAGTGGTTGTCGGAAGATGACTGCGATTTTTGCCCAAAAACTGAAAAAAAGCCGAAAATCTTCAAATCTCAGATTTCGACAAAAACCAATTGGATAGGTCCCACGGCATCAGAACACATGCGAAACATCGTTTACAATTCATTTTGAAGCCCAGGAGGGCCTCAGTGGCTGTCGGAAGATGACTGCGATTTTTGCCCAAGAACTGAAAAAAAGCCGAAAATCTTCAAATCTCAGATTTCGACAAAAACCAATTGGATAGGTCCCACGGCATCGGAAAAATGCGAAACATCGTTTACAATTCATTTTGAGGCCCAGGAGGACCCCAGTGGCTGTCGGAAGATATCATGGATTTCGGCCCAAAAATTGAAAAAACGCACAATGCTAGCATCCTGACGAATAGCCGAAAATCTTCAAATCTCAGATTTCGACAAAAACCAATTGGATAGGTCCCACGGCATCAGAACACATGCGAAACATCGTTTACAATTCATTTTGAGGCCCAGGAGGACCCCAGTGGCTGTCGGAAGATATCATGGATTTCGGCCCAAAAATTGAAAAAACGCACAATGCTAGCATCGTGACGAATAGCCGAAAATCTTCAAATCTCAGATTTCGACAAAAACCAATTGGATAGGTCCCACGGCATCAGAACACATGCAAAACATCGTTTACAATTCATTTTGAGGCCCAGGAGGACCCCAGTGGCTGTCGGAAGAACGCACAATGCTAGCATCGTGACGAATAGCCGAAAATCTTCAAATCTCAGATTTCGACAAAAACCAATTGGATAGGTCCCACGGCATCAGAACACATGCGAAACATCGTTTACAATTCATTTTGAGGCCCAGGAGGGCCTCAGTGGCTGTCGGAAGATGACTGCGATTTTTGACCAAGAACTGAAAAAAAGCCGAAAATCTTCAAATCTCAGATTTCGACAAAAACCAATTGGATAGGTCCCACGGCATCAGAACACATGCGAAACATCGTTTACAATTCATTTTGAGGCCCAGGAGGGCCTCAGTGGCTGTCGGAAGATGACTGCGATTTTTGCCCAAGAACTGAAAAAAAGCCGAAAATCTTCAAATCTCAGATTTCGACAAAAACCAATTGGATAGGTCCCACGGCATCAGAACACATGCGAAACATCGTTTACAATTCATTTTGAAGCCCAGGAGGGCCTCAGTGGCTGTCGGAAGATGACTGCGATTTTTGCCCAAGAACTGAAAAAAAGCCGAAAATCTTCAAATCTCAGATTTCGACAAATACCAATTGGATAGGTCCCACGGCATCAGAACACATGCGAAACATCGTTTACAATTCATTTTGAAGCCCAGGAGGGCCTCAGTGGCTGTCGGAAGATGACTGCGATTTTTGCCCAAGAACTGAAAAAAAGCCGAAAATCTTCAAATCTCAGATTTCGACAAATACCAATTGGATAGGTCCCACGGCATCGGAAAAATGCGAAACATCGTTTACAATTCATTTTGAGGCCCAGGAGGACCCCAGTGGCTGTCGGAAGATATCATGGATTTCGGCCCAAAAATTGAAAAAACGCACAATGCTAGCATCGTGACGAATAGCCGAAAATCTTCAAATCTCAGATTTCGACAAAAACCAATTGGATAGGTCCCACGGCATCAGAACACATGCGAAACATCGTTTACAATTCATTTTGAAGCCCAGGAGGGCCTCAGTGGCTGTCGGAAGATGACTGCGATTTTTGCCCAAGAACTGAAAAAAAGCCGAAAATCTTCAAATCTCAGATTTCGACAAATACCAATTGGATAGGTCCCACGGCATCAGAACACATGCGAAACATCGTTTACAATTCATTTTGAAGCCCAGGAGGGCCTCAGTGGCTGTCGGAAGATGACTGCGATTTTTGCCCAAAGACTGAAAAAAAGCCGAAAATCTTCAAATCTCAGATTTCGACAAATACCAATTGGATAGGTCCCACGGCATCGGAAAAATGCGAAACATTGTTTACAATTCATTTTGAGGCCCAGGAGGACCCCAGTGGCTGTCGGAAGATATCATGGATTTCGGCCCAAAAATTGAAAAAACGCACAATGCTAGCATCGTGACGAATAGCCGAAAATCTTCAAATCTCAGATTTCGACAAAAACCAATTGGATAGGTCCCACGGCATCAGAACACATGCGAAACATCGTTTACAATTCATTTTGAGGCCCAGGAGGACCCCAGTGGCTGTCGGAAGATATCATTGATTTCGGCCCAAAAATTGAAAAAACGCACAATGCTAGCATCGTGACGAATAGCCGAAAATCTTCAAATCTCAGATTTCGACAAAAACCAATTGGATAGGTCCCACGGCATCAGAACACATGCAAAACATCGTTTACAATTCATTTTGAGGCCCAGGAGGACCCCAGTGGCTGTCGGAAGATATCATGGATTTCGGCCCAAAAAATTGAAAAAACGCACAATGCTAGCATCGTGACGAATAGCCGAAAATCTTCAAATCTCAGATTCGACAAAAACCAATTGGATAGGTCCCACGGTGGCTGTCGGAAGATATCATGAATTTCGGCCCAAAAATTGAAAAAACGCACAATGCTAGCATCGTGACGAATAGCCGAAAATCTTCAAATCTCAGATTTCGACAAAAACCAATTGGATAGGTCCCACGGCATCAGAACACATGCGAAACATCGTTTACAATTCATTTTGAGGCCCAGGAGGACCCCAGTGGCTGTCGGAAGATATCATGGATTTCGGCCCAAAAATTGAAAAAACGCACAATGCTAGCATCGTGACGAATAGCCGAAAATCTTCAAATCTCAGATTTCGACAAAAACCAATTGGATAGGTCCCACGGCATCAGAACACATGCGAAACATCGTTTACAATTCATTTTGAGGCCCAGGAGGACCCCAGTGGCTTTCGGAAGATGACGGCGATTTTTGCCCAAGAACTGAAAAAAAGCCGAAAATCTTCAAATCTCAGATTTCGACAAAAACCAATTGGATAGGTTCCACGGCATCAGAACACATGCGAAACATCGTTTACAATTCATTTGAGGCCCAGGAGGACCCCAGTGGCTGTCGGAAGATATCATGGATTTCGGCCCAAAAATTGAAAAAACGCACAATGCTAGCATCGTGACGAATAGCCGAAAATCTTCAAATCTCAGATTTCGACAAAAACCAATTGGATAGGTCCCACGGCATCGGAACACATGCGAAACATCGTTTACAATTCATTTTGAGGCCCAGGAGGACCCCAGTGGCTGTCGGAAGATATCATGGATTTCGGCCCAAAAATTGAAAAAACGCACAATGCTAGCATCGTGACGAATAGCCGAAAATCTTCAAATCTCAGATTTCGACAAAAACCAATTGGATAGGTCCCACGGCATCAGAACACATGCGAAACATCGTTTACAATTCATTTTGAGGCCCAGGAGGACCCCAGTGGCTGTCGGAAGATATCATGGATTTCGACCCAAAAATTGAAAAAACGCACAATGCTAGCATCGTGACGAATAGCCGAAAATCTTCAAATCTCAGATTTCGACAAAAACCAATTGGATAGGTCCCACGGCATCAGAACACATGCGAAACATCGTTTACAATTCATTTTGAGGCCCAGGAGGAGCCCAGTGGCTGTCGGAAGATATCATGGATTTCGGCCCAAAAATTGAAAAAACGCACAATGCTAGCATCGTGACGAATACCCGAAAATCTTCAAATCTCAGATTTCGACAAAAACCAATTGGATAGGTCCCACGGCATCAGAACACATGCAAAACATCGTTTACAATTCATTTTGAGGCCCAGGAGGGCCCCAGTGGCTTTCGAAAGATGACGGCGATTTTTGCCCAAGAACTGAAAAAAAGCCGAAAATCTTCAAATCTCAGATTTCGACAAAAACCAATTGGATAGGTCCCACGGCATCAGAACACATGCAAAACATCGTTTACAATTCATTTTGAGGCCCAGGAGGGCCCCAGTGGCTTTCGAAAGATGACGGCGATTTTTGCCCAAGAACTGAAAAAAAGCCGAAAATCTTCAAATCTCAGATTTCGAAAAAAACCAATTGGATAGGTCCCACGGCATCAGAACACATGCGAGACTGAAAAAAAGCCGAAAATCTTCAAATCTCAGATTTCGACAAAAACCAATTGGATAGGTCCCACGGCATCGGAACACATGCGAAGCATCGTTTACAATTCATTTTGAGGCCCAGGAGGACCCCAGTGGCTGTCGGAAGATATCATGGATTTCGGCCCAAAAATTGAAAAAACGCACAATGCTAGCATCGTGACGAATAGCCGAAAATCTTCAAATCTCAGATTTCGACAAAAACCAATTGGATAGGTCCCACGGCATCAGAACACATGCAAAACATCGTTTACAATTCATTTTGAGGCCCAGGAGGACCCCAGTGGCTGTCGGAAGATGACGGCGATTTTTGCCCAAGAACTGAAAAAAAGCCGAAAATCTTCAAATCTCAGATTTCGACAAAAACCAATTGGATAGGTCCCACGGCATCAGAACACATGCGAAACATCGTTTACAGTTCATTTTGAGGCCCAGGAGGACCCCAGTGGCTGTCGGAAGATATCATGGATTTCGGCCCAAAAATTGAAAAAACGCACAATGCTAGCATCGTGACGAATAGCCGAAAATCTTCAAATCTCAGATTTCGACAAAAACCAATTGGATAGGTCCCACGGCATCAGAACACATGCGAAACATCGTTTACAATTCATTTTGAGGCCCAGGAGGACCCCAGTGGCTGTCGGAAGATATCATGGATTTCGGCCCAAAAATTGAAAAAACGCACAATGCTAGCATCGTGACGAATAGCCGAAAATCTTCAAATCTCAGATTTCGACAAAAAACAATTGGATAGGTCATACGGCATCAGAACACATGCAAACATCGTTTACAATTCATTTTGAGGCCCAGGAGGACCCCAGTGGCTGTCGGAAGATATCATGAATTTCGGCCCAAAAATTGAAAAAACGCACAATGCTAGCATCGTGACGAATAGCCGAAAATCTTCAAATCTCAGATTTCGACAAAAACCAATTGGATAGGTCCCACGGCATCAGAACACATGCGAAACATCGTTTACAATTCATTTTGAGGCCCAGGAGGACCCCAGTGGCTGTCGGAAGATATCATGGATTTCGGCCCAAAAATTGAAAAAACGCACAATGCTAGCATCGTGACGAATAGCCGAAAATCTTCAAATCTCAGATTTCGACAAAAACCAATTGGATAGGTCCCACGGCATCAGAACACATGCGAAACATCGTTTACAATTCATTTTGAGGCCCAGGAGGACCCCAGTGGCTGTCGGAAGATATCATGAATTTCGGCCCAAAAATTGAAAAAACGCACAATGCTAGCATCGTGACGAATAGCCGAAAATCTTCAAATCTCAGATTTCGACAAAAACCAATTGGATAGGTCCCACGGCATCAGAACACATGCGAAACATCGTTTACAATTCATTTTGAGGCCCAGGAGGACCCCAGTGGCTGTCGGAAGATATCATGGATTTCGGCCCAAAAATTGAAAAAACGCACAATGCTAGCATCGTGACGAATAGCCGAAAATCTTCAAATCTCAGATTTCGACAAAAACCAATTGGATAGGTCCCACGGCATCAGAACACATGCGAAACATCGTTTACAATTCATTTTGAGGCCCAGGAGGACCCCAGTGGCTGTCGGAAGATATCATGGATTTCGGCCCAAAAATTGAAAAAACGCACTGTTGAGAAATGTTACAAAAGGAGAAAAGAAGCACATTGAGTTAACTATAGCTTAACATATAAAATGTTTGATATGAATTCCTTATAATGTATAATTTAATGTAGTTAATCGATAATCGATAATATGTTGACACGACTGGGTTGGAATGCACTTGTCGCGATGCTTTGCTTGTGGAACACACATGATATCGTATTTTCGATAACACACACGTGCATTGATGCACTCACAGCTTACGATCTTAGGTGAGGTGCAGAAGCAAATCGTGCACTCGATCTCTTTTGATAGCAACCACCCACGAGTCAACATCTTAGCTTGCACCATTTATTGTATATAATTAATGAATTATATTTTGCAAAGTTGAACTCGCGTCGTTTCATTTGAATTTGCTCATTGTGGAAAATATTCCTAAACAAAAGTTGGTCCTTCGAGAGCCGGATAAGTTGTAAAATTTGTATTGATTTGCTTTAATTGGGTGGTTGCTATACCTTTGGATATTTTGGTACAGTTCATACGCACGAAATTTTCATTAAAAGAGTGCACAGGTAATAAATTCATTAAACCAATAATTCTGCGGTGTGCGTTTGCTGTTTTGTTGCTGAGGGACAGTTTTGTTGGTTGCTGACTACTTTCTTGAAAATTGTGGCTGTTGTATGCTCGTGTTGAGAAACAGTATTGGCTGTGCAACTGTTGGCGTAGATATTTCTCTATTACGGAATTATGGAAACGTTGCTGAAATCGCGAAATCATATTAAAGCTACGCTGAATCGTATATTTAGCTTTACGCAATCGATTCCTGAGGATACATTGGATGAAGCCTTGGAGGTGCGTTTAGATTGTTTAGAGGAATCGTGGAAGGATTTTCATGCGAATCAGTACGACCTGCATCAATATCACGCGGACGAGGGTTATGTTGATCCAGAGGAGGAGTTTGAGGACTTCGAAAATAAGTTTATCACTGCTAAATCATTACTTCTAAAAGCTCTTCGAAGAAAATTACCGGTTCGTGATTCGTTTAGTGAAAGGACTCCTCGTCGGTCGTCACATACCGAAACCCAAAATGTTCAGAAATCTCCCGCCAAAATAAATTATTCGCTAGATCAGGACAGTGCATGTGTTTCGAATGCTGAAAGAGTACCGGTCGATCGAATTACCCCAAAATTCTCGGAAATCGAGCTGCCTGCGTTTAAAATTACACCATTCGCGGGTGACTATCGGGAATGGCCGGGTTTTCGCGATATGTTCCTAGGTAGTATCGACTGTAGAAAACATTTATCCGGGGCCCAGAAATTTCGGTACCTAAGGTCTTTTTTACGGGATGAAGCAGCTAGTTTGTTGAACGGTATCTACATCTCAGATGCGAATTATGAATCTGCATGGGAAAAGCTAGAAAATCGATATAATAGGCCATTATATATTATTAATCAGTTCATAGAGACCTATTTGAATATGTCGTCGGTGACTAGCGGAGATAGTTATCAATTGCGCAAATTAGTGGACAGTGCAGATGAGGTTGTACGCGGTTTGAAGGCTATGTCAGCTGAAGGTCGGGATCCTTGGTTGATTTACGTCTTAATCAACAAAGCTGATGCTGAGACTCGCAAAGCTTGGGCTTTAAAAAACTCTAATTCCGAGGTTGCTACAATTCAAGAATTACTAGACTTTTTAGAAAACAGATGTAGTGCATTAGAGACAAGTGAATTAAAACATCGAACTCATAAAAACGCGTCGCGTTCGTTAAGTCATTCGAGGAGGGTGAACAGCCTAGCTGTTGCAAATTTGATATGTGTTAAGTGTAGAGGTGGCCATACTATAGCTCAGTGTGCAGAATTTATTGCCTCGCCCGTTGAAGAACGTCGGAAGTTCGCTAAAGACCATAAATTGTGCTACAACTGCCTAGGTACACAACATTCGTCGTCGCGGTGTCATGCTAGTAGTCGGTGTTCTCGTTGTCGTGCGCGTCACCATTCGCTGGTGCATCTCGAGCATGCAGAAACTACAAGTATAAACAAAGTTAATCAGTCACCAAGAGAAGCGGCATCCATTTCTTCCCCATTACCATCCATTGTTAGCAATCACACTAAGCCTCACAGTCCAGCATCCGGTATCCTACCCACCGTAGTAGTGGAAGTCTTGAATGCTGCCGGAAATCCACAACTATGTCGTGCACTTTTAGATACGGGTTCGCAAGTCTCCTTTGTGACTGATCGTGTAGTCAGGATGCTTGGTATTTCTCGGCACCACTCTCGTTTGCCCATACAGGGAATTTCCGCTGTTGATGCTGGTGTTACCCAAGGGATCGTCAACTTACAATTAAGACCTCGTTTTGATACTTCCATAATGAATGTGGAAGCATTTGTTTTAAAAACTATAACTTCCATTACTCCTCCATTCTGTTTAGAGTTTCATAGTCCTCTTCCTCTAAGCAGCCTGCAGTTAGCGGACCCTGGATTCAACATCCCAGCTCCGATTGATATATTACTCGGTTCGGATTGGATGTGGAGCAGTTTGAGGAATGGTCAGCATTCGGATGAAGCTGGAAATGTCATCGCCCAGAATACCGTCTTCGGCTGGGTTGTTGCAGGCAATCTTGCCATAAATCGAGTTGTTTCGTTGCGTGTCGGAATGGATATTGACATCCTTTTAAAGTCGTTTTGGGAGATAGAAGAGGTTGGTTCCCATCCTATTCCTTCTACTGATAATGAGGAAGATGCCGATCGACACTTTGAGGAAACCTTTTCTAGAGCTCCGGACAGCAAGTTTATTGTAGAATTACCTTTTCGTAGGAGTGATGTTCACTTTGAAAACACTCTTTCCGGTGCCTTGTCTATGTTATCGACTTTGGAGTGTCGTTTTTCGAAAAATGAGAACCTAAGATCCGATTACTGTAAATTTATGAAAGAATACGAAGAGTTAGGACACATGGAGCGTATTCCTGAAGCAGAAGTTGAACCCACCTCGGGAAAAATATTCTACTTGCCGCACCATGCCGTTGTAACGAACAAAATGCGAGTAGTTTTTAATGCTTCTTACCGAGACTCGATGGGTCTGAGTCTAAATGAAACCTTACATATAGGACCACCGTTGCAAACAATGTTACTGAGTGTTTACATGCAATTTCGTTTGCATCGATTTGTTTTTTGCGCTGACATTATTAAAATGTTTCGGCAAATTTGGGTCAGTCCTAAGGATCGAGATTTCCAGCGTATTGTCTGGCGAAAATCGCCCCATGAATCAATTGGTCATTATCGCTTGCGAACTGTTACCTATGGTACTGCACCGGCACCTTTTTTGGCCATACGCGTGTTAAGGCAATTAGCTCATGAACACAAGCAACAATTTCCTCAAGCTGCCTATGCGATTCTTCACAATTCTTACGTAGATGATTTTGCTGCGGGTTCGGATACATTATCGGGAGTTTTAGAACTCAAACAACAGTTGGAAGACCTTCTATCTTGCGGAGGACTGCAACTAAGTAAGTGGATATCTAATTGTTGGGAGATCTTAAAAACCACCGAAGAAGGTCAGAC